>JANXHW010000001.1:134765025-136161692 GCA_026170595.1 Plestiodon gilberti rubricaudatus | reverse complement strand
CTCCGTCTGCAGTTACTGCTTCCATTTCTGCCCCTTCTATTTGCCAGGAATTGATGGGACCAGATGCCATGATCTTAGTTTTATTAATGTTGAGTTTCAAGCCAACTTTTGCACTCTCCTCTTTCACTCTCATCAAGAGGCTCTTTAGTTCTTGTTGTATGGAGGTTTCCATGGCTTTTTTCAAATTGTAAAGAGGACGGACATATGGGATTTCCAGCCATGTAAGCGACAAGCAGAAACTTTATTCCTCTGCTGACGTTTCGCTTCTCTCTCTAGAGAAGCAAAATCCCATATGTCCATCCTCTTTAGTTCTTCTTCACTTTCTGCCATTAGGGTGGTATCGTCTGCATATCTGAGGTTGTTGCCCTACCCCAAGCTAGAAGAGGCTAGAAATTATAGTCATGGTGGCTGCACTAGAAGGCAGGGCTAAGAGCTGGTGCTGGAAGAGGTGGTGCAATGAAATTTGGTAAGGAACCTATAGAGAGTCATGACTCATGATCATGTATTAGGGACACATGGAATCATCATGATGGACAGAGATTTGGATTGACCGGGACAATGCAGGGCATTGGGGGTTGCTGTCCCTATTATTACAGGTTGATTACCCCTAATCCAGACATCTGAAATCCAGACATTTTGGGGGCTATGACTTCTTTAAAAAAAAGCTTTTTCCAGCACCTGACTGGCATAGCACAAGGCATGCTGGGGCAAACAGTTATTTTTAAAAAATGTATAAAATTACCTTCAGGCTATGTGTATAAGGTGCATATGAGACATAAATGAATTTCGTGTTTAGACTTGGGTCCCATCCCCCAAGATATCTCATTTTACTGTATATTTATGCAAATATTCTGAAATCCAGACAAATCCGAAATTCAGACAACTTCCCGTCCCAAGTAGTCTGGATAAGGGAAACTCAACCTGTATCTCATTTCTCCTGGAAGGGGAGCCAGGCACACTGGACTGTATAGTTGGATAGAAAGACTAAGGGAGTAGTGGGGGGGGGGGGTTTGCTATGAGCAAACTCCAATGTATGATCAAAAAATAGCAGCCAGCTATGCACTCAGAATGCATCTTATCTAAGAGCAAAAGGATTTTCCTTTTTAAAATGTTCCAAAGCAAAATGGACAATCCACAGACAAACAGTGGTCTCATTTTAAGTTATGCAAGCTCACAGAAAATACAGTAGGAGTTTTAAGCTTGTTAGGATGGCATTTTAATAAAAAGAAATATGAGCATAATAATCTAGTAAAAATTAGCCATGCATACTTACCCACAGGAGAAGACCCTGCTGAACACAAGGGTTTTTATTTGTAAGTAAACTGGCCTCGGATTGGCTTGTTGTATGCCCCACTGAAATCAATGGGACTTAAGATAATGGTAATATTTTGCCTGATGACTATGCATGTGTGTCTACTCAGAGGTAAATTCCACTATGTGAAATGGTTCTTACTCAGGTGAAAGCATTCTAGGATTGCAGCCTAATCCAAATCCATGGCTTTCAATCAGCATTAGGCATTATTAATCTCCGCATGATGATGAGATGAGACCTATCTTTGCATTCCATATCTCAAAACACTCTCATAGGGGATACATTACGTAGTGGAAATCTCATCATCCACTGACTGCTTTGCTGTATATCTTTCTATATGAACAACGGTGTCTGCTAAAATGGGAGAGATTTTATTGTTTTACTTTCTTTTTGAGCAAAGCTCAGACCTTTGGGAAATAGAACAAAATGTACTCCTATAAAACCCGTCGACATTTTAAGCAAACAAACCCAGCTGCTAACGACAAAACCAAAAACAACCTGGCAGGTTTTTCATAATCCATTCTGGTGACTTTTTAATCCATTTTACTGCAGAACGTCAAGTGAAAGCAAGCTGGATTAAAGGCTGGTGGAGCTACTTAATTTTCTCTAACACTCATTATGAAAACAAAAAAAGCCACAAGAGTACAAAAAACAATGGAATGAAATCAAGCAGAGATTGATGTACTCAAATAATTCAGGGTTGTTGTTTTCTTGTATACACCATCCTGAAACAATGAGACTGACCCCCTCGCACTCCTCCAAAGTGTCTATGACAATCAACCACCCTGCATGAAAGGATATGAAGGAGGAAGCTAGGCAAAGATACCATCACACAACTCCTCCTGGATTAGTTGAACTGACCTCTCCAACACTAACAGCCCAATCCTATCCATTCTTCCCTCCCAGTGATGCAGCGGCACCAAAATGGTGACCTATGGTGGGGGCAGTCCAGGAGGCCTCCTCTGGGTAAGGGAACAAATTTTCCCTTACCCGGGGGTAGGCCTCCATAGCACAGATGGGTCTACTTTGACCTGTAACAGCTAGTTGGCGCAGGCCCACGTGGACCTCCACTGCAAGATGTAGTCCAGGAAGGGGGATAGGATATTGGCAGTGGCGCTGGCACCACCAATCCTACCCCCAATTCGCCCATCCCCCACCTCGTTTTGCACCCTCCCTGCCCTCCCGCCTTTCCCGCTGACTTACCTTTGTCGACGATTAGCAGGAGAAGCGCTGGAGCAGACAGGAAGGTCAGTTAGTGAGCTGTCAGTAGCACCTTTCGCTACTGGCGCTGACTGCTTTATGGCAGTTGGCGCCAGCGGAGCATTGGATGCGAAGACAGCCAATGAGTATTGGATTGGGTCTCAACCAAAGCATCAACCCAGTGAGTGACAGCTATGAAGAAAGGAAATTCCAGGCTGCAGTCATCAGGAAAGGGAGGGAAAAATAAGACTGCTAATATTATAATGCCTCTATACAAAACTATTGGGCAGCCAGAAAAGGAGGACGGCAGATATGTGAACAGCACATCCCTCTCAGCACAGCAGCCTTCAGGTTTGGACATGGAGCTAGGACTGCAATAGGCGAGACTGACTAATAACAGCACAATCCTGAGTAGGCCTGCACTGGGGGAAGCGCATACTCCCCTGGCGCAGGGTGTCGTAATTTAAACGCACCATAAAGCATGTTTATGGCACCCGGCGAGTAAGGACTGCTGGCGCATTGCCCGGGCTCCTACTGGGCCCTGCGCCCACTGGAGCAGGTAAGGCCTACATTGATCAGGGCAGGAGCGGGGGGAGGGCAGACCAGATGGTGGGGATGGCCAGTGGCCGCCCTGGACCTGGAGAGGGCGGAGATATCAGCGGTGAGATACACCATATCCAAGGCCTTCTTCAGGCCCAGCCCTGCCTTACATGGCCGGCACGAATGTACGCGAGCTTTGGAGCTCATGTACATTTGAGGAGACCCATTGGGCCTGCAGCCACTTACACCCAGGGAAGGGGACAATCATCCCCTTCCCTCGAAGTGCACCAGGGCTGCCTCGGGGGCAGCCCAGAACCTGCATAGGATACAGCGGCCGGCCCTTTAGGCCGCCTGCCATATCTTACACAGGATTGGGCTGTATGTTTGGACTAAGAGGGACTAAGGAGAACCTCTGCCTGCATTGGACTTCCATTTGCGATTGCACCCTCCATGGCTGTAAAAGAAAAACACTGATGACAAACTGCATGCGACTGAGTTAGTTTCATGTTTAGTTTGGTCTTGAGATAAACTTCAATTTCTGGTCTTAAACTAATAATTTAGTATTAGAAGGAAATTAATAAGATGTTATCAGAGAAACTAAGGATTGTAATGACTAAGAGGAAAGGGTGACACAGCCTCTTTTGAGATATGATTAGATATTTCTACCACTCCCAAAGTAAGAAAGGGCAGATGGCTCAAAAGAACGAGTCAGACCACACTACAAGGAAGACTGGTTATCATTATCTGCTCATGGAAGTAATTTTGTCCCTTCTGTAATTTTCCTAACACCTTAGAGTTTGATGTGAATAGAAGCTGCTTTGAGATTTTTTGGTGGTGGGTGGGTGGGAAACGGCATTATTAGAAGATTCCTGAGAGGTGGCTGGAGTGTTTCTTCAATACAAAAAGAAAATCGTATGGGGTATGCTTGAAAGCACTTCCAGTGGTGCCTTTGAGAACCTCTGCCACTATATGAAAAAGTCAGGGGGCTCAAAAATATGCAACCCTTTGACATATACTAGTATAGAACTTATATTTAGGGATGGCTTATGGTGGCATATGTTGTAGTCATCATATGTTTACAGTATAGCTTAGTAAGAAGGTCACAATATAAATACACTAATAATAAATATGTCTTGTGACATGTGGATTCTTTTCATTTTTAAAACAAATGTACAGTATGTGTAAATTTCATGATTTTCGAGATAGTCTGGAAGACATTTTGGCTGGAACTGAAAAGATTTCAGAATGAATAGTGCCTGTACAAAATTTCCAGTGGTAAACTGGTCTTTATTAATCCAGTCCCTTCTCCTCAAAGTGCCCATCGTATCCCCTTTCAAGCCAATACGGAAGGTTTAATCCATCTGTGTTATTTGCACAGAGACCAGGAAGAAGGACTTGTGCTGGTTTGTTTCTCACTAGCAATAACAAAACCTCTATAAAAAAGATACGGATGAAATTTAAATCAATCCATTTTGCATGACTCACATTACAGTAAAACTGGATGGGCACTGTTTCAAGGAAAGCCCATATTTTCAGCAGGCTCTCATACATTTTTTTTTTCCAGAGCTCTTCAAAAAAGGAGACTTTAAATTGCTTTTTAAGTACTTAATAACACCAGCAAGCATGTAACAAGATGCTTTCTGAAGGGCTGGAAAGACTATTGAAATAACCCAGTAGGAAAAATGAATCCAACAATCCTTTCATATGAAGACGGCTGAATAGCTGAATATAATATCTTTTCTAAAATATCTTAAATAAAATGTTTGGAAACTTCAATTTGTAGAAAATGTGGCAGCCAGGTTATTAACCAGGGCTGCTTGGTGGGATCACATTACCTCATGAATTGCATTGTTGACCTATTCTTCTTATTAATTATTAAGAGTATTTATATACCGCTTTTCAACAAAAAAGTTCACAAAGAGGTTTACAGACAAAATCAAATGATTAAATGGCTCCCTGTCCCATACCTATATGTTTCCAGACACAATTCAAGGTGCCAGTTATGAGCTTCACGGCCCATTCTATACTTACCTTCCACTGGTGGCACAAACGCTTCTGCTGGCACTGACTGCCGTTAAACAGTCAGCAGCAATCGTAAAAGGAGCTCCCGCAGCACACCTGTACCTTCCCACCGGCACCAGCAGATCCCCGCCCGCCCACTGGATCAGGTAAGATGGCAGGGGAGGCAGGAGGGGTGGTGGGGTGCAGAACGAGGCGGGGTGGGTGAAATGAGGTGGCGACGGGGGTGGGGGAGGACTGAACAGGGTGGTTACGAGGGCAGGAAATGGGTGGATCAGGTCCAGGAGGGGGGGCGGGTTTGGCGGCAGAATCCTAACCCCCTTCCTGGACCCAATCCTGTGGCGCAGGTCCACGCAAACCTGCACCACCTATTTAGCTAGTGCAGGTCCTAGTAGATTGCCTGTGCCACGGAAGCTTACCCTCGCATGAGGGAATGATTGTTCCTTTATCCAGAGGAGACCTCTGCAACTGCCCCCTGCACCTTAGGATACAGTGGTAGCCATTTTGGCACCTCTGCATAATCGGGGGGAGAATGACAATAGAATTGGGCTGTTAAAGTTCTAAATCATCTTGGACCTGGATATTTTAAGGACCTGGCTATCTCCTCTCATATGTACCTTCTGATGTGTTCCAGTCATCAACTCAAATTTTGCTTCCTATTGATTGAAATGTAGATTTCTGCAATCCAGAGAGATGAAAGAGGAAGAGGCAATGCTTGGGAACCTATCGGGCAAAATAGGAGTGGGAGGTGGGACAGTGCCTGCTGGGAAGAGGGTGGATTGATTAAAAATATCAAAAACTTTAAAAAGTTAAAAAGTAAAGGTTTTGTTTTAAAATAGATCCTACTAGAAAAGTAAAGGTTTTGTTTTAAAATAGATCCTGAATCTAGATCTAGAACAAAAACGAATGGAAGGCCAGCAGTGTTTTCAAACAGACCTAGTATTGCGAATTCCATCAGCTCTCAGACATTCCTTGTTACCTTTGGGTATAGTAGGTAGCTGCCTTATACAGAGTCAGTCCGTTGGTCCATCCAGCTATTGTTGACACTGACTACAACAGCTCTGCAGGGTTTCAAAGAGGGGTCTTGGCCAGTAGCATCACTAGGATGCACGTCACCCGGGGGCGGGGGGGCGCACGTCACCCTAGTGACGCTCTGTCATCACAGCGCGGGGGGGTGGGGGCGACCCGGCTTCCCCCCCCCCGCGTCGCCCTCCGGTCGCCCTTCGGAAGCTCCGAAGCCGGCCCGGGAGCCGGCCTCGAAGCGACCGACCCCGTCGGCGCTCCAGGGCCTTCTGAAAGAAGGCCCAGGCAGCGCATCCATCCGGGTATTTTTTGGTTTTTCGCGCATGCGCAGACCCGTTTTGAGGGCAAAAAGCCCTCAAAACGGGTCTGCGCATGCGCGAAAATCCGGAAAATACCCGGATGGACGCGCTGCCTGGGCCTTCTTTCAGAAGGCCCTGGAGCGCCGACGGGGTTGGTCGCTCCGAGGCCGGCTCCCGGGCCGGCCTCGGAGCGTCCGGAGGGTGTCGCGCGTCACCCCGCCCCCCCCCCCGCCACGCTCCAGTGACGCCCATGGTCTCGGCTGTCTCTCATTCCCTCCCTCAGTTATCTTCATCACTGGCAATATTTAGGGCAGCAGTGGCCAACCTTTCAATCTGAATGCTCCTGGCCCTTTAATGGTTGTCTAGCTGAGGGCACTTCAGCAGGTGCAGCTGCTTTAGCAGCACCATCAGCAATTCCAGCTGCCAAGATTCTGTCTACACAACTCTTAAGAACGCAGAGGCCCTCATGGTGAAAGGCTGGCCACCCGATTTAGGGCAAGAAGCTGACTCTGTTGCTCATGATATCCTGTACAATTCAGGTAGTCCTCACTTACTGTCATTTCGGTATCCGGTTGATTCACTTTAACGTCGTCTCTGTGGCTGCAGCCACAGGTTGTTCCATGGTTGCGAGGTCCGTTAGATATATTTGCAGACTTGTGTTATGTGGTGTCCATCAGGCCATCAGCAGCAAAGCAGCAATCTTTAGTGTCTTACATATTTTACAAATAATGCACAGTCTGTTTGTGGAGTGACTGTGCTTTTTAATTCCCCAGTTATGACGGTACCTCTCCAAGAAGTATTGCAATCATACAATCCATATTAATATTTACATTATTCATCTTCCCTGTCTAGGAAAGTGAGAGATGGATTTTCAAAAGCACAAAGTACATTCTGAACTGAATCCTGTTTCATATTAATTGCTGTGGGCTTGGAATGAAACCACAAGAGTCTGCAAAGCAATAATGACCCACTCTGCAGACGTTTCTAGTTAGCTGTGTTATTAGATGTTCAGGAGATTCCAACACCCTTACACATTCAATGAATAGATGCCACCCTCTTGGTTAAACCTCCACATGACTTTGGAATAATTTGTCAGGTCTATCTCATTTGCAGAGCTGAGGTCATTAGTAACAATTGGGTATATTGCCTTTTAACGTTAAGTTGAATTGATGCTACATGCAATTGGATTTTCACAGGGGCAGTAAAAAAGAAGCAGCACATTTCTGAACTACCAGAATAACACCAAACTGAGAGAAGAGAAGAGAAGGCACCTGGGGATTTGTGCGTATATAGGCTTACCATACGTCCTGGAATGGCCGGGACCATCCTGGATTTCGGAGTCCCATCCCAGCATGGAGGTTTGGTGGCCATCCCAGATTCCCGGGAAATCTGGGGGTGCCAGGGAAATCTGGGGGTGCCACCACTGCCATTTTTCCTTGCGCACAATGCGGCCTGGAAGCTTTTAGTTCATAAAGGCTTCCAGGCTGCTTGTGCGCATGTGTGCGGCTCGTGAATTTTTTTCCGCAAGCCGCACGCATGTGCACAAGCAGCCTGTAAGCCCTTATGAACTAAGGGCTTCCAGACCACATTGTGCGCGTGGCTCACGAGCATCGCGAGGAAAAATGGCGGCGATGGCACCGGCACCGCTGGATTTCACAAGGAGCGGCGGCGGCTGGACGAAAAGCGGCGGCCACAGCCACAACAAGAGGGTGAAAAAACAGTGGGGGGGATAAATAAATAAATAATTTCAAACGGCCTTACGGCTGGCAAACAAACAAACAAAACCTCAAAGCCAGTCCAAGATATATATATATATGGGGTATTATTTATATGGGCAGCGAGGCCATATCTCGCTGGGGCGCCCGGAGCAAGGACGGGCCCTAAGTGCCGTGCCGATTGCGCCCTGTGTAGCCAATCAGAGGGCGGAGGGAGCGAGCTGCGCGCACAGCACGGCTCCAAGCAGGCCCCCCCCCACCGGTTTCCTTTTCATTTTGGAGACATTCAGGCTCCAGGGAGGGTGGGAGGGCTGAAACAAAGAAGGCCAAAGACGACGGTAAGGAGAGGCAGCGGGTGCGAGAGGCGGCGGGCACAGGCTGCGCGCCCCCGCCCGGAGCAGCTGCTCCACGCGCTCCGCCCTACTTTCGTTGCTGTTATGGGGTATTAGTTTATGAACAATGGGGTATTGTGTACCACAGTGTTGTAGGCAAGGGGTCTCAACCCCTTCCTGGCCAAGTACCATCTCTGGCACCACTCTCCTGCTGCATACCACCGGAAGTGACTGGCGATGACATCATCGCTTCAGGTTACTTCTAGGTTTTCAGAGGTCATAAAATGCAGGTAGGAGGCTTTGGGCCCTTCTCAGCGTTCCTGAGAGGCTCGACCAAAGGCAGGAGCCTCTCGGGAGCGAAAACGTGCCTCCAAAAGCACCATGTCGGAGCAGGGTTCCACTGGTCTGGCAGTCTGAGTACCACCAGCAATTGGCTGAAGTATCACTGGTGGTACTAGTACCACTGGTTGAGAACCCCTGCTGCAGGCAAAACAGACGTGGTGCTGGGCTTATCTATCTATCTATCTATCTATCTATCTATCTATCTATCTATCTATCTATCTATCTATCTATCTATCTATATTGTTACTTACCTATTTATCTCACCCTTCTGGAAAGGAGCTCAGGAACCTCAGGTTGAACTGTGTGAAATTTTCCTATTTTATCTTGAAGGACCCTGTGAAGGAGGCAGGTTGGGCAGAAAAAGAGTAGCTGCTTCTCAAGGTTACCTAATGAGTTGGAAGTAGCGGCATCGCTGCAGGGGGTTGGAGCTCTAAGTTCCACCGTGGTCCGACCCTCCGTTACATGGGTGCACGAAGCGGCCCCGCCCCCTCACTTTTGGAACCATTCAAGTCGGTGAAAGCAACGCGCAGGAGACTACCTGCGTGTTGCTTTCAACGACTTGAATGGTTCCGAAGGCGAGGGGGCGGGGCCGCTTTGTGCACCCGTGTAACGGAGGGTCGGACCGTGGCGGAACTTAGAGCTCTGCCCCCCTGCAGTGATGCTAGTGGTTGAAAGACTCCTTGCTCCACAGACATCAAAAGCTCAAGAGCCCCTTTCAGTTTAAAAGTTGGGTGTCTCAGCTAGAAACGAGGCTCATCTTCTGTTGTCCCTTCCACTCAAGATTCTCAGTGCATAGCATAAGCATAATTCTTATTGAGGTGCTGAATCTGTAGGTCAGATCACATATATTTGAATGCTCATTCATATCGCTCTCCACACGCTCTGCACACAAACTAGCAGGTGGAAAATGAGAACCCTTCTCCTTGACATGCTAGCTTTCCATGTGTGGAGGAATGTTCTTTTCTTTGGTATGGTGAAGTATTTGATCTTATGTGCCTGCCCTGCAGTCTGAAGTGATACTGCCCAGACTTGTTTCAGTGACAACTAGGCCTCACAGAGATGCAGTACATTCCAATGCATTTAGGGACAGGACATGTCCGTGCATTTGGGCAACTGCTGCTCCCGCCAGTTCTCCAAATCCAGGCAGTCTGCATTTCCATCCCAACCTGCCTCCTCCCAATCCTGCTTTGCAGCAAGGCAATTGCCCATTGGGCTTTTCTTGCACACATACTGTATTGCAAGTAACATGTATGCAGGGCTGGCCCATCCATGAGGCCAACTGAAGAGTTTGCATCAGGCAGCAGATTGGGAGGGGGCGCCCACTTCTGTCCACCTGCTCGCCTCCACTGATTCTCTCCCCCCCCCTCACTCCCTGGATCGGAAGAGGGGGACCCAAACAGAAATGTGGTAGGAAGTGTGGTTGGCTAGAGTGTTGGAGGCATAAAGGTTGGCACATCACCAGGTAAGGGGGCATTTGGCATGCGACATGCATTTTTCTCATGCAGCAACAGAGAGAGAGAGAGAGAGAGAGAGAGAGAGAGAGAGAGAGAGAGAGAGAGAGAGAGAGAGATTTAAGTATATTTCAGGGGGTAGGAACCTTTTCCATATTTAGTACTAAAATATAGCATAAAGTGTATTGCCTGCTGCTTCTGTGGGTTCCAGAACATTGTGCATCAAATAAAGGATGTCTTAAAATAAGGGCAGGATTGTTGCCTCCTTCAAGCAGCTCTGCCATCCATCTTGTAACGTTCTAACATAGTAATTCTGATATAAATTTCATTCTATTATAAAGCAAGAGGAACTGTGTTTTCTCTGATAGTGTTGCCTGTTCTATTTTTGCGTCTGCAATCTACCCACTGCTATAATTTGGCTGTGAGAGCACTTTTATCTGTCATTCTTGCCTACAGCTAGTCACTAGAGTGCGGTTAAGGTTTTCACAAGTAAGCAGAAAGTAGGCATGATGAGCCAAAAGTAAGTAAAATTTCAGGTTTCTGCCCTTCTAGGTAATAAATAATCATTCAAGTTGAACATACTTGTAGGTCAGGATGGATACAGAGACATCATCCTCTCCAAAGCAGACGCGTAGGCAGTGTTGTGCTGAGCTGAAGTCAGTGGGGCAATGCTTTGGATTTTGCCTTATGGCCGCAGTCCTCCAGGTAGCAATGCTTCCTGTAATTTTTATGGATGTATGTAAGCACTGCCACACCATGGTCTCTACCATGCCAGTAGCCCAAGTCATGGATAGCTATCCCACACAGGATCAGATCCATTCTCACTAGCAAACAGAGGCATGGACACAAAATCACTGAGCATCCTGCAGCCGTTCTGGGGGCAAAGCAGTCCTCATATAGTCAGTGCAAAGCACATGTCAGTGGGAAGCTGCATGGCCACAGGCCTGGACAGAGGCTAAGTTGTGCCTGAGGTGTGCAAAATCCAGTGCCGCCATTGCTGCCGCCACCTCCTTCTAGCAAACCCAGGTGGGGGGAGGCAAGGGGGTGATATCCAGAGATGTGGTGCGGCATGGTGCAGCGCAATGCAAGGTCTTCCTCCACCCCCAACCCTCTTACCTCCAAGCTCAGAGTCATCTGCTGCCTCCTCGCCAATCCTGTTCAAATAAACAGAACTGATGTGGAGGCAGCAGGTGAGGTGGGGGT
Source organism: Plestiodon gilberti rubricaudatus (assembly GCA_026170595.1). NCBI lineage: Eukaryota > Metazoa > Chordata > Lepidosauria > Squamata > Scincidae > Plestiodon > Plestiodon gilberti. Next base: position 136,150,256 of record JANXHW010000001.1, on the reverse strand, counting down.
AGGAAAAGAATCTCCCCCCACTCCACCTCTCTGCCTACACAGCTGCTTTAAGCAGCCAAGTGGGGAAAAGGAGAGAGAGCAACTGCAGAGCCTGGCTTGGTGGGCAACAGGCCAGAGGGCAGCGGTGGAAAGATGCTGAAGGCGGGCACCCCTCATCAATGTGTGGCCTCCCCCCAACTCACTGCTCAACATGAGTTTTTCAGTTTGCTTCATGGAGAGGCTGGCCCTGAGGGGGCTCACTGTTGAATTAACAAATGCAGAGGCCTGCGGTGGCCTGCTGAGCCTACTGCACAGCTCACACTTTACACAGGTATGTAGGTTGCACTGGCGTCACTGTAGCATGGCAGGCGGGGCGGGCCGCCGGGGGGTGACGCGCGCCGGGGGGTGACACGCATCACCTCCGTGACGGCGCACGTCACCCTCCAGAGGCCGGACGCTCCGTGGCCGGGGAGCGTCCGGCACGGCCGGCGCTCCAGGGCCTTCTAAAAAGAAGAGGCCCAAAGCGCTTGCGTTAAAACGCGAACTTTTAAGATTTTCGCGCATGCGCAAACCCTTTTCTGAGGGCAAGGGCCTGCCCTCTTGCCCTCAGGAGGGTCTGCGCATGCGCGAAAATCTTAAAAGTTCGCGTTTTAACGCAAGTGCATTGGGCCTCTTCTTTTCAGAAGGCCCTGGAGCGCTTGCGTTAAAGCGCGAACTAAGTTTTTCGCGCATGCGCAAACCCTCGCTTTGAGCCTCTTCTTTTTAGAAGGCCCTGGAGCGCCGGCCGGGCCGGACGCTCCCCAGCCTCGGAGTGTCCGGCCTCCGGAGGGTGATGCACACCGGAAAAGGTAAGTTTCTGTAGGGGGGGTGACGCGCGTCCCCCGCTCTGGGGTGACGCGCGTCCCCCGCTCTGGGGTGACGCGCGTCACAGTGACGCTACTGGTAGGTTGTGCACTGCACAAGGGCACCACATCCAAGTGGGCACCATTCCCAGTTGGCTGGAATCCACCCATCCTCCCTTGTCATTCCCTCTGCCGTCACGCTGCCACTAGAATGAGCTAGGCAGGTGCCTCAGCCATTCGACACGCCAGCTTCAGTGCAAGACTCACTGGGAGCAGTCAGTGGCCGCTCGCCCAGCAAGCGCTGCTGGGACTGAGGAGAGCTGATGGCACAGGCTGCTTCGTGGTGGCACCCTCATTCCAATTGACACCGCCACGAGCTGGAGGGAAAGAGAGCATGGGTGGTGGCGGCACTGGCAAGCATGAGGTGATCACCTGTGGAGCCTGACATTTGTGTGCTTCAGCTTAGCTTTGTCCTTTGCCTAGTATGCAGCTTGGAGTATGAAAGCAGGTGTTATTATTGAAAAACAAATTATTTATTATATGAACTTAAAAAATAATTTACTTGAGGGAAGGGTGCCTTTTTCTAATTGTCACAAAGGGATCATATGGATTAGGGGCCTTCCTGAAGCCATGACATTTTCTCCACACTGCCACAACCTTTTTTTTTTTCTTTTTTCCCCACCTGGTCCCTAAAGACCAGCCTGCAAATGGACACCTTATAAGGGCTTTCTAAAAGCATCTTTGTCAGTAGGGAGTACCATTTAAAACTTGCAATACTATCCTAAATAGACTAATAACTGCTAGACATATCAGGTTTCACAGTTCTGGTAACAACCATCCAAACTGTTTGTGATAGGCATGATAATGTCAAACAAAACCGAAGCCTCAGGAACTTAACTGTGAAATTGCTATATTTATTTTCCTTCATCAGCGTTCTGAACGTCAACAACAAAAGATAGCAGCGCTCAGTTCTCTGAGGGTGATCATTTGGTTTCAGATATGTGAGACTGAAGAGCAAAACAAAGCCCCAAGACCCATCCCGCTGAAATCTATGGAATTTGCCTCCATGATTTTTAAGATGGAACTGCTAATTGATAAAACATCCCTCATCATTTCCAAATACCAGCAAATGATAAATTCCAAACATAATAAACTATTAAAAATAAAGATTTGCGCTCCATGCTTAAGATGAGCATGACAGGGTAACAGCAGATATTGGAAAGGATATAATTTCATCGTTAGAGCCCATACAAGGAAGAATAATTCCCTCAGCTTCTGTCCCATTTCATAGTGAGGAGCTGATCTCCATAGTCAGATAGCAAGAGATAGCGTCTATAGTACTTTCTCACCCATACGCTATAGAACAGTGGTCTTCAACCTTTTTCATGCCACAGCCCCAATAAATAAATAATGAGACTAGGGAACCACCATTGATCCCCCCCGCCCAGGACCTGGGATTATTATTGTTGTTGTTGTTGTTGTTGTTGTTGTTGTTAAATTATTATCTTTAATAATTTGGGATTGTCTGATCTGGAATAACAGCTTCTTCCTAATCATTCTAGAACAGGAAAGCCGAGTCACGGTTCCCCACCACCCTCCCAGCAAATTGAATAGAGGGAGGGGGAGGAGGTGATGAAATCCTTGTGGAAGTCCCCCCAGCAGGTTCCCCACCGCCCATCAGTATTGCCCCCCCCCCGTGGCCATTTTGGTTCCTGCAAGTTGCCGCGATCCCACAAATGAGGCTTTGTGACCCCATTGCGGTTCCAACCCCAAGGTTGAAGAACAGTGCTATAGAAGGCTTTATATGCTGGGGGGGGGGGGGGGGAGGAACTTGAAATAGAACAGGCAACTATTCCAGAGAACACCCAGAAGAAAAAAAAATCATACACCCAGAAGATAACTGCATAGTAAACAAATGGGCTTCTGTATTTTAGTGTCATCTGTTGCCTTTGAATTGACCCCAAGTAATTGAAGCCTGCATGCAAAGCATTGCAGTAATCTATCTGAAAAGTGAATTATTAATATGCAAATTTGTGAAAGTTCACATGATAGCAGAAATGTGAGTGCTTTACCTTTAGTATTAAGGTATCTCTTTTGCCAAAAACGGCAGTTTCTTCTGATGGGGGACAAAGGTTAATCTCAAGTCATGGGGGGGGGGCTGCTGTTGACTTCGCTCTTTCCAATGAGCTCCTTCTCTTTACCACTGGGCATCATCCTGGGGCCAGATCCCCCCCCCAAACACACACACACACACACACACACACACACACACACACACACACACACACACACACACACAAAGTATTTCTCAAGGTTGGGAATCATGACACCACCAGGTCCCTACCTCAGAAATTCCAGTTTTAGGGATGCATCCAACTTGTCAACTCTACTCAGTATTATATGCACATTTATCTCATAGCCTTGCCCATGCTCTGCCACAGCAACGTTCCTGCTACCCTTAGCAACGTGCGCCAGATGGAAGAACTTCAGAAGGGTGCACCCATGTCACCAGAATTATTGTGATGGGAGAAGAAGGTGCCTTTGTTAGGCTGCAATCCTATTAACATGGGAGTAAGTCCCACTGACAGCCCAATCCTATCCTTCCCCCCCCCAACGCTGATGCAGTGGTGCCAATATGGTGACTGCTGCATCCTATGGTGGTGGTGGGGGCAGTTGTGGAGATCCCTTCCAAGTAATGGAACAATCGTTCACTTACCTTGGGGTAAGCCTCAGCGGTGCAAAGGGGGTCTACTCAGACCTGCACTAGCTAAAAAGCGGGCGCAGATCCACATGGACCCGCTCCACAGTATCGGGTCCAGGAATGGGAATAGGATATGGTATGCGCCAGCGCAGCCAAGCCCACCCCCCTCCTAGCCAATTTGCCCATCCCCTGCCTCTGTCACCACCTTTCTTGTTCTGCTCTCACTCCAACCCTGTACCACCCTCCCACCACTCCCTCCCGTCTCCCCTGCCATCTTCCTGCTCTGGTGAGCAGGAGAGCCGATGACAATGCAGGCGGGAAGGTGCAGCCTTTCCCGCCAGCTCTTCAGGCAGCACACTCTATAGCATGCTTCTGGAGCGCCTTTTACAACTGGTGCTGACTGCTTTATGACAGTCAGCGCCAGTGGAGCATCAGGAATGACATTGTGAAGTAAGTATAGGTTTGGGCCCGGAATTCTATAGGACTGGCTTCTGAGCAGAAAGGTATAGGATTGCACTGTCAATCTCCTTTCTGCTATCACCTATTCAAGATAAGGGAAAAACCTTCAAACCCAGCCTGATCATTCCTTTGCATGCTGGTTTTTATAATGACTGATACTTTTCATGACTTCAGTGCTGTGTTCTCCCTGAACCCCATTTGAAAAGTGAGGTTCCAAGGCAATGATCAGCTTGTATGCACCACGTTGTACTTCCTCTAGGAAATAAATTACAGAGTTTTGCCCTTGAAAAATTATGCCCAAGCTAAATACATCAGCTGTGATCTATGTATAGTAATTTTCTCACTAAATACATACATCGAGTATAGCTCTGCCTCATAAATCTTTCAACAGTGTGTTGAACAACAACATTTTTGTTTTATTGCGGATAAAAAATCGTGCTTAAGGGGAGGATAAAAAGTATGGCTTTTCATAAGAGGAAGGACATGACGGCAGGAGTATAAATTATACTAGCCCAGCTTTGCTAGGCAATAAGTAAGTTCTGTGGGCTGAGTAAATCTTAGAGTTGGCAGCAGATATTTTAAATGACACAATCCTTTGAACAGGAGGGCTTCTATGAAGATCTCATCTATTATCCCTTTCTTTTACTGCCAGCTTGCCATGCAACTTTCTAGCAGCAGATCACCACCTGTGTTTGCAAAAAGATTTACATGATGTCCATTGTGATAAAATTAAGGGGAAGAGGACTTGGAGGGGTAAACTTTGGTGGAGCTTCTTTTTAAAATATTGGAATATTTTTCAAGCCCATGAAACTGGACTTCCTAATTTATTGCTTGCTGTGCTAGAAAGACACATATAAGATCTTTTATAAAGCAGACACATGGTGCTTTGTTAGTGGTCATATTAATTTGTAGAGCATTACTTGCATAAAGATCTCCTATGGCAAGATCTGTATAACCTCCAGGCAGCTTGGAGTATAATGCAAGGAAGCAGTAGATTTTCAGTTGTCAGTGCAGTGCTTGGATGAGCGGAGACCTTCCCCATGAATGAAGCTGTTCCTCAAGAGAAGTCTAGTTTCACATTAGGCAACCCGAACCTACCTATGTTCCCCCGCGCCAATGCGGCAGCGCGGGCTATGCTGTATCCCATGGGGGAATTTAACAGGTGGAAGGTCTCCTCAAGATAAGGGGTCATTCATCCCCTTGCCCCGGAGAAAGCACCAGCTTGTGCAATGAGTCTACTTGGACTTGTGCCACTTATATGACTGGCACAAGTCCACGTGCACTATAGGTGGATCAGGCCCGAGAAGGGGGATAGGATATGGCATGCACTGGTGCTGCTGATCTTGCACCCTTCCTTGGCCTGATCTAGCCACCTCTGCCCCTATCGTCACCCACCCCTGCCTCGTTCCGCCCCTCCTTGTGCCCCGTTCCAACCCCTGCGCCAGCTTACCTGGGTTGGTATGCATTGGTCCTTGTGCTGGTGCTGGCGGGAAGGCACAGGCCTTCCCGCCGGTGTGCCTGGAAAGAATGATGTTGCAATGTGATTTATGGAACATTTGCGACAGTCTGCGACAATGGAGTGCGCACTCCGCCAGCGCTATTGTGCCATTGATGTGGATTTTGGGGGGAGACATTTCCACAAAGCTTGAGAAATTTCACAACACAAAGTAAGCACCTGATAATGACAGGGAATCAGCATAGACCTTGTTACACATGAACCAAATCTAGTGTTGCTTTTGTTGTATAGATGGGGAATTGAGGCAGAAATCCAGTGATTTTTTCAAGATCACATATTGAATTTCTGATTCAGCTGGGAAATGAATCCAGGCCTTCAAAATCTAGGTCAGTGGACTATTCAGAGGAATAAAATAAAAATGAAGAAAGCCAGAACAGTAAAGAGTTAGCAAAAGCTTCAGTTCTTGGTGATATCCAGTGACACCACATGGCAGGAGCTTTCTGACATTTTCATTTCCAGGGATTAGCACATGTATGTGTTGATTTTAAACAAGGACTTAGACCATGACTGACAGTGTTATGAAAATCACCATCAAAGAGATTAGCATCCCATATCTAATCAAAAGCAAGCTTCGTTCATTTTGAATGTGCAGCTTCAGCATCAGAAGTGATTAAACACACACTGCGGTCAAGTCACAAGAAATGAGCTATTCAAAGATGACAAAACGGGCACACGGGAAAGTCTTTTTGATAATGGCTGTCTCAAAATACAGAAAGGCTTCTTAGAGGATTCCTTTTAGTGAAAACCTTTCTCTGAAACTTCAGAGATGATCTCTGATCCAGAAGAATCGGTTTTGAACGTAGAAGGTTGCACTGTGCTGAGTCAGATCATTGGTCCATCTAGCCCAATACTGTCTACTCTGAGTGCAGCAAGTCTCCAAGCTCTGAGGCAGATGTTGCTCCCAGTCCATGTTTGTCCGCATGTGTGCATGATGCCAGGCGAGCATGACCCAGGCCAGTCGCATGACATTTTGCATGGGCTGATGGTGAAGAATCGGATCCCATAGACCTTAGAGAAAAGGCCGAACTATAGTTCTGCAGAGCCACAGCGCTAGCTGATGGGCTTAGGAGAAGCCTTGGCTTATTCCATGACTGTCCACACCTTGCTCAGTCAGCAAGATTTGAACCTGTGAGCAGGGCCCATGACAGGGGGTAAAGAGGGTAAATTGTACCCGGGCCCAGGGTCAAAAAGGGTGCCCAGGAGCCAAAGGAGGGGGCCCAGAAATTTCCTGAGATCTCAGGTGGCCTCATGGAGAGCGAAAGGTGGAGGCTGGACCAACCGGGAGGCCAGATATACAGGGCGGGTAGACCTAGGTACTGTAGCAGGAAGCCTGATAGACCTGGGCTCCGGAGACTTTTCCGGCCATTGCTGTCCTGCCCCATCTTGCCCCCTCCCCCTTTGAGAAGGGGCCCAAAAGAAACTTTGTACCCCCTGATAAAATTCCTCTCAGAGGCCCTGCCTGTGAGCAAGCCATATCCTGAGAGCCTCTTGACAATGTGAACAAAGTTGTTAGCAGCACAAAAGAGGTGTTCACTTCAACCTTGGTTTCCCTCACCAGCCTCAGTCAAGAGTTGTATGATAATTAAGGCACAGACTTCCTGTGTCATCAAAGAACCTTACCATCTGTCTCGCCCTCTGTCACTGAGCTGCTCTCAACACACCCTTCCCCCAGGAAAGCAATCTTGGCTCTCTTCCCTTGCTTCCCTCCCTGAAATCAGCTAAGGTTACTGCCTAGCCCTCCTGGGTTTGCTTTTCAAGCCCTTTCCTGCCTTCCTTACAACCTTTGGACCAGGAGATCCCTGGTTCTTGCTCCAAAACCTCTGCAATGCTACAAAGTTGCCTCAGCAGATATAGAAAGGTGACTTCGGCCTTTGACAACCTTTCCGCTGCCTCTGGCTGTTCCTCCCCCCTCCCCATCCAGTTTCACCCCTCCCTGTTCCCTCCCCACCCCCACCATGTACCTGTTCTGTTTGCTTCTGTACAACAGTTATTAGTTATTATGGTATTTATATATTGCCTTTTCTTTACAGATTCAAGGCAGTTTACATAGGCAGGCAATTCTAAACCCCATTTTTCAAATTGGGTTTTTACAAGTATTGTCCTATGAGAACAAGAACCCTCCATTCCAGGGGCGTCACTACCCCCGTTGGCGCCCGGAGCAACGGGGTGTGGCGCCCCTATAATTAATATCGCTGCGGCCAAAGGCCGCGGCGCGATCTGGAGGGGGGGCGCGATCCGGAGGGGGACGCACTCCGGGAGGAGGGGGCGCGCTCCGGGAGGAGCCGGCTTGTGCGCTCCGGGAGGCGGCGACCCCCCCTCAACCAGGAGAGCCGGCTCGGGGACGTGTTCCCCAGCCGGCTGCCCGGGGCCTTCTAAGGAAGGAGCGCAAGAACGGTATTTATACCGTTCTTTTTGTGCATGCTCAGACTTACTGAGGGAAAAAGGGCAGCCTTTTTCCCTCAGTAACAGTCTGAGCATGCACAAAAAGAACGGTATAAATACCGTTCTCACGCGCCTTCCTTAGAAGGCCCCGGGCAGCCGGCTGGGGAACACGTCCCCGAGCCGGCTCCCGATTGAGGGGGTGGTCGGACTCGAGTCTCCGAGTCCAACTTGGACTCGGAGACGCGAGTCCCCAAGTCCGACTCGGACTCGCGGGCGGGGCGCCAGGCGGGGCGCCCTTCGGGCGATGGCGCTCGGAGTGGGTGCTCCGCCCGCTCCGCCCTAGTTTCACCTCTGCTCCATTCCCAGATGTTTCCGCCATGTCCTGGCTGTGCAGTGCTTCTGCCTTCCAAGCTTTTCGCAGCAGCTGCAGGTCTCCCTCAATCGGTTCTCAAGGTGTTCTCCATCTTGCCAGCTGACTCCTACGCATTCCACACACTCCACACTCACGGTGCCTTCGCAAGATCCATCAGCTGCAGCGGTCTCCCTTCCAAGCAATGACCAGGGCTGAACCTGCTTAGTTTTCTCCACACCTCCTGCCCTGTAAACACTAGTAACAGTGGTGGGAAGGGGGGATAGGATTGGGCTGTACATTTAACAAATAGCCAAATCCTATCTCCCACCATTTTATGCTATGTGGCCATGGTGACGGAGCACACCATGCTATGGTGGGGGGGCAACAAGGTGGCCTGGGAGAGATGAGGAAAAATATTTTTTACTTATCTCTCAGTAGGCTGCCTGGCCATCAATGGGTCTCCTCGGACCTACACCAACTATTTTGTTGGCATAGTTTCAAAGAGGGGCAGGGGTGTTGTTGGGCCAGGAAATTGAGGATATCATCATGGTATGTGCTGCTGCCACTGAGATCTACCCCTTCCTGCCCCCAAACCACCCCTGCCCTCTCCACTCCAATCCTCCCCCAAACTGCCTACAACCCGGCCCTACCCAGCACCTTACCTGCTCTGACACAGGCTGGGTCCCTCTCTGGTAGGCACTCAGAGCCTCTGGTCATTTGCACCGGTCATGTGGCTCCGATGTGCATGAGAGCAGTGCAACATTTGTGACTTGTTAAGAAGACCTACGGCAGCAGATTGGGAGATCCTCTATCACAAGGCCTCTATAGCATTGGGCTGTAAAATGTCTGTTTTTGTTTGTTAAGTGTCAGAGTGTGTTACAGATCAACACAATGAAGATTATCAATGCAAAATATTCTTACATTTTCTTCTCACTCTAATATAACCACAGCCTCTGCAAACTGGCTTCCTGCTGGAACATGCACTTATCAAATGTAAATGTCAGAAAAGAACCAAGGTTTCAAAGGTGCCTGTTTGTGTTTTAAATTGATTAGAACCAGCAGGAATTACATTTCTCTGAAGAAAACTGCCCTTTCTCAGCACAGGTTAACTGGAGGCGTTAACCGTTGTTGTTAGCCTTTTTTCCCCCAGAGAACTTTATCTAATAATAGGGTTTGTTTTCCAATTTGTGGTATGGAAGAGCTTAAATAACATGCAGTTTAGTATCTCTCAGAAGGGATTAGTAATCCTGACACCCTCCAAATTGTTTGCAGAAAGAATGAAAAATATTGTTTCTCGGATCACTTGCACTTTGACAAAATTGCTACCATGGCACACAGTTGTTAGTTTAGACTTTCACTCACCTCCACATATTCACACAGCAGGATTAAGAGAAATAAGCACAGAAAAATTCATTTATTTTTTTACTGCATTTACGTGCCACCTTTCTGCCATAACATCCAAAGTGGGTAACAATTTAGAATACCAAGTCACAAAAAGAAATGTTACAAAATATTTTAAACAGGAGAATTGTCTGTGGCCCAGAACAAACGTTCAAAATCCCACATGGATAACAGCATTTCCCAAGGAGGTAATGCCCGTTTGGATGCAAAACCCACATGGGTTCCTTATTTGTGAGTTGTTCCCCCCCCCCCAAAAAAAAATAAGGAATACTCTTTTCACTTCTTAATTCATGATTTTGGAATCTTCCATATGGGTTTTGAAAGTCTGGCTGGAAAACTCACATAGTTATCTGATATCTGTGAGTTTTGAGTCCTCAGAGGATGTGAGATGGTGTCCTACAACCCAGTCCTACAACGCGCGTTGCACCGGCAGCGATCGGTTTACAGCAGTTGCAAAGCAGCCTTTGCTGGTCCGTGCTACCAGGCCACTGGCAGGGAGGCCGGAGTGGCCTCCTCATGCCAGTGAACAGCCGAAGACCCACCAGAGCAAGTAAGGCTGCACAGGGGTTGGAACGGGGCAGGAGGGTGGGTGGAATGGGGCAGGATGGAGGGTGGATCAGGTCTTGGAGGGGGCGGATTGGGCGGTGGTAGTGCATGCTGAATCCTAACCACCTTCCCAGGCCTGATCTGCCTTCACGGATCAACTCAGACGTGCGCCAGCTATCGAGCTAGCACAGGTCCAAGTTGATCCACCAGGCCTGCAGTGGCTTACCCTGGGGCAAGGGAACAAATGTTCCCTTACCATGAGAAAGCCTCTGGAGGCCAAAGCTCCCCCGCAAGATGCAGCGGACACTGCGCCAGCACTGCTGTATTACCACACAAGGAGTTACAGTGGATTGGCTGCCTGTCTGTCTCCAGGGGCAGGTTTTCAGGATCAGGAAGTTTACTGCCACAGGAGGGCAAAGTCGGGGGGGGGGAACGGACTCCAGCCCCTTTCAGCTGGCAAGTTCTGCTGAGATACATGTAGACAGAGGAAGACAACTGAAAGATGACTGATAACACTGGAAGAGGGATTAGGACAGCTTTTTCCACAAATAAATTGCCGAATTGGTGTGAATATGTGGTGGTTGCATATCCCACATGGTTTGACAGTCATGGATATGCTCATGGATGTAATTTCTCATGGAATAACTGTACGTCTGGTGCAGCCCTCAGACCATTGATGGTTTCCTCAGGAGCTGAGGACAAGAACTCCCTGATCTAAGCTCTAAAATATAAGTATTTAAATTCTGAGACTTTTTGAGTAAACTGACTTTTTTATTTTAGAAAGAGTACAGCCTAGAATATGGGTTTCACAATGCCGTTCTTGCTTTTAATTACTATCATGATGAAGGATGTAGGTATATTAAAATATGAAAAACTTTGAACTGTATTTCTAAAACATTTCTAATATAAATGGGTCTAGTGGTTCACACTGGAATTCATACTTGAACATCAGAATGTTATCCTGAACATGAACACCAACTATTGGCTGAATCTTCAAGGAAGACATCAGATTTTGTTGTGCTTTACAACTTTCCTGACCTCTTTGGAAACGGAGGCTGGGATGCAGAATATTCGCATGAACTGAACAGCAGTTTTTATTCCGAGTGTTCACGGGAGAAAATACATTGTTGTGCTTGATATCTTTCCTGTCCCCTTCGACAACGGGTGTGAAGTTTGAACAGTAGTCACACAGCATCTAGAACAGTGCCCTGAACCTTTGTACCAAATTTCATTCCTGTAAGGCTGTAAGTAACTTCATTGGAGTTACTCCATTGCAAATAAACGAACAACCAAACCATTAGTTAACAAATGCCAAATGCGCCATTCGTTTAAAAAAAAAAACACCTCACTTCATTTGACCAATGATCTTTGGTAGTGCCATAATTTAAAAGGAATAGTTATTTGCTTCAGGGTAAAGGCCTGTGTCATAGTCAACTTCTAAGAAGCAGAGCTACGTCTCAAGCATTGCTGATTAGAAACATTATTAATTATTATTCTTGCATAATGTCAATATTTCCTTTTCCCCATTCATGCCTAGTGTGGCGCCTGGTGTTTAAAGGACCTTTACTAAGTATCATTACATTGCCTCCGTCTGCAAATATTTGTCGAAAAGAGGACAAAGATATATCAATGGCCCTTCTTGCTGATCTTAATAACTCCTGCATTGCTTGTTTCGCAGGATGGCTTCTCTTCTGTGGCACCAGCTTGCCCCTTTTTGCATTCCAAACGCACAGCCCTGTTTGACATCCTATTCATCATCAAGTGTACTCTCCATCTCAGCATTTCTCATTAAATTGCAAAATTAAACTAAGCTGCCAGGTGAATCATAGCTGTTTACAGTACCAGACCTTTTAAGACGAACACTTTCCCCAAGGTTTACGAAAACAGAATGCAAAACAAAATGTATCCATTGACTCTTTCCAGCATATTAAAATGCAGCATTCAGGGAAATCAATAATTATCGTTCACATGAGCTATACAGCACAATCTAATGCATGTTTACTCAAAAGTAACTCTCATTTCTAGGTAGGTGTTCATAATACTTACAGCCAACCCAGCACAGTGTGTCTTGGTCTGAGCAGGCTCTGAAGAGCACTGCAATAGCCTCCTAACAACCAGTGTCCACAGGTATGGCCAGTTGGCATTCACCCTCAGCTAAAACATGCTCTTTTGAGTCTAAAAGAAGTTGGGAGTGGGACCATCTTTGGTGAGACCCACAAAGAAAAGCTTTGGAAAATATACTTTTGAATAGCACAATATTGTTCTGCTGTCCATAGTGTGGCAACTGACCAAAGGATTCAACTTGAAGAGTCTATTAGGACTATTTGCACAGGAAGTTTAGCTCAGTTGGGAGAGCTGCAGCCTTACATGCCTGAAGATCAAGGCCAAGGATGGCAGTTCGAGACTCTGTCACCACTGACAAAGCTGCAAAAAAACCCTCTGTGTGAGATAGAGGAGGCTGCAGCTGGCACTCTGTGAGGCAGAGTTGCCTGTTAGTCAATGCATGCGAGGGGAATGCCAGAGATAGGCCAGACCGCGAAAGGAAACACCTGGAAAGAAGCGTCCTACGAAAGATTAGGACATTTATTGTATTGTAAAAACCGTTTGGTTTAGAATTGCCTGCCTATTGTAAACCGCCTTGAATTAAAGTCAAAGGAGAAATCCAATGACAAGAAAGGCATTGGAATTATTATCATTATTATTAGACACATTCAGCAAATCATTTGATGGTATGGTGTGGTGTGTGTGGGGTGGGGTGTTTGTGTTTAAAGAGCAGCTCTCATATGTAACATTGCAAGCTGTTTTTGAAGCTCTCCTGAGTTTCCAAAGTGGCTTGCTGTATGACATGGGAGGATGCTTTAAAAACAAAATAGAATTCAATGATCTGATGTCTGCCATGGTTTTGTATGGTATCTAGTATGGAACAACATTTGAAACCATGTGAATTTCATATTTCAGGTTTGGCTTGTTTTATAAATAGGATGCTTCTTCTCGTGGTTTCAGTAATTATGCTTAATAACATGCATACCACAAACACATATAAAGGTTCTTGCGTAGAATGGGGAGACTTCACATTTGTGAGTGACTAGTCCCTCCCTCAGTCTCTCTTTCCCATGCACCTGTGCTGTCTCACACTTATCTAGGCATTTTCTTTTGCGGTGACAATCTCACACCCCATGCAAAACATTTCAAAAGCTCACAACCCAATCCTGTTGGGCTCTTACGGTGGCGGACTTCACTATCCACTGTCTTAAATCTCAGTGCGATGCTGCAAACACTGTGCCACCATCGTGCGCTACGGAGCTGCCAGGGCAAATGGCTAGAGACTCCATGTGCACACCAGCAGCTCCCAGTCACGCTGCTGAAGCAGGTAAAATGGTAGAGGAGGTGGTTTGGGGGAGGATTAGGGCAAGGAACAGGCTGAACCAGGGGGCAGGAGGGGGAGGATCTCAGCAGTAGCAGCATACACCAAGATACTATCACCCCTTCCTGGCCCAGACCCACCCCCAGGAATCTCCTTGGACTGACACCAGCAAAAGTGCTGGCATATGATCTGAGGAGTCCCATTAGAGGCCAGGTGGCCTATGGAGAGGTAAGTAAAAAAGTTTCTTACCTCTCCAGAGCAGTCTGGTCACCTCCCCACCATAGGATACAGTGTATGCTCCGTTGGTGGCGCTGCATGCTCTGGGCTGGGGAGGGAAAGAACTGGGCAATAAGTAACACCCCCAATATAAAACTCAGAATAAAGCATACAAATTCTCCACATTTATGCAAAATTCATACAGTACAGGTTGATTATCCCTTATCTGGACTGCTTGGGATGGGAAGTTGTCTGGATTTTGGATTTGTCTGGATTTTGGAATATTTGTATAAATATAATGAGGTATCTTGGGGATGGGACCCAAGTCTAAACACGAAATTCATTTATGTCTCGTATACACCTTATACACATAGCCTGAAGGTCATTTTATATAATAGTTTTAATAATTTTGTGCCCCAGCATGCCTTGCGCTATGCCAAACAGGTGCTGGAAAAAATAAGTCTGGATTTTGGAATAGTCTGGATTTCGGATATTTGGATAAGGGGTAATCAACCTGTAGTTTCATAAAAGGGCAAAGTGTGAATGAAGCTAAAACAAAGGCTTGCAGTTGAAACATGTAAATTCATTCCCAGTTTTCTGCCACCAGTCAAATTTTCAAAAATAGTTTTTTCAGCAGGACCATTAGGAGACTCTGTAAGTCCATTCTGTTTGCATTCCTTGCTCAGATAGTGAATAAATGTAAAAATATAAGCCAGCACTTACATTTCAATTGTTTGTTGCAGGTGAGACAAAAACATCTCTCACACACACACACATTTCACTGAATGTTTCCATTCCATGCCACCATGACAGAAAAGCTTTACATGAAATACTAATTTGTTGAGCTGCCCGAACTACAGCTCATATTTAGGTGTTTCTCCAAAGGTTATCCAGTGCAGAAACATTCTTGGATTTTGGGTTGACCTTAACTGGCAATCAGGTTTTCTTTCAGACACATAAAAATATTTACAATCTTAGTGAAACAGCAAGTATCCATTTTGACTCTCAAAAGCTGGCCAAAAAAAATGTAAAAAGTCTAAGTTGTCTTTTTGTTCCATCATCCAATAATATCTCAAGATTAGCTCAGAACCTGAGAGTTCTGGTGGTCCAGATGTGATAGACTGGAAATACCAATGCTGTTGGAAGGCAAATAAATAAATAAATACATTAATAATAATAATAATAATAATAATAATAATAATAATAATAATAATAATAATAATAATAATAATGGAAAAGGTGAATGCACTGATGCTGCAAAGATCCTCTGGTGTAACCAAAGGCAGTGCCACATTGCTATCTCTCTTGTCCCCTCTCCCAGGGGAATTTTATCACGGAGTACAAAGTTTCTTTTGGGCTCCTTCTCAAAGGGAAGGGGGCAAAACAGAGTGGGGGGAGGGCGTGGGGGGGGAGGGCAGCAATAACCAGAAAAGTCTGCATTCAGTCGTCACCTGGAGATTGGTGCTGATCCTGAGACTCCAAGCTAAACCTGGAGGCAATCTTACAGTTCAATCCTACTTAGCTTTCTGCGCAGCGACGCAGCGAGGTCTGTGCAGGCAATGTTGCATCCTGTGCAGAAAGTGGGAGGTCTCCAGGTAAGGGAACGTTTGTTCCCTTACCCAGGGTAAATCCCCAGCCCCCGCAATGGGTCTCTTTGGATACGCGCTAGCTAGTTTGCTGGTACAAGTCCGAGAGCCCATGTAAGGAAAACAGGCCCAGGATGGGGGATAGGATTCAGCGCAAACTGACGCTGCCAATCTCGCCTGCCTCCTGGGCCCGATCTGCCCACCCTCATCATTGCCCCCACGCCATTAACCATCTCCCCACCCTCCCCTGCCCCGTTCCACCCCCATGCTGGCCTACTTGCTCCAGAGCATGTCCCGTGGAGCACTGGCACATGTGGGCCGGTGCAGGCCTCTGCACTTACGACACATTTGTGACAGCTAGTGCTGGCACAGCGCATGCTGCGCCAGCACTAGCGTTCAATAGGATTGTTGTATTAGTGAATATTTTAGGATCACTGCCGTTAAGGTTCAGCACATGATCTATTGTTTAGGAATTACGTTATTTCATTCTGGTAGGCATGATTCTAGTGCACCCTCCTAATGAGCTGACATGAGCTCAGAGTGGGCACCCCTGCCACCTGACAGGAGCCCAGAGTCAGGTAAGCCTGCCCAGGTGACCATAATTTGACCAGTGAGGTGACATCATTCAACATATAAGATTAAGCCACAGGATGCTCTTGGCTCTTCACCATGACTATGGCTGAGTGACGACTGCATTGTTGGAAACCAGCCAACTTTTCAGGGAGTGAGGTGTACTCCTCCAGAGTATATAAGATCAGGGGATTATGTTTATTTATTTATTAATAATACTTATACAGCACATCCTCTCTTACCGTCGTTTTGCTATCCATTGTTTCGTTTTAATGTCATCCTCCGTGGCTGCAGTTGCTTCCGGGTGGCACCGGGCTTGTGACCCACTTCTTATATGTGCCCCAGAATGCCTTGCAAGTATTCTGAGGTGAGAACAAAGCCAATGAAGTGAGTCGTGGTCCCGCGCAACCCAGAAGCGGCTTTGCAACGCCAGAGCCCCCCGAAGCTTCACTGAGCCCGCCGGTGAAAATTAGTTTAGTTATATGTTGTTTCACAATATCCCAGTTTCCAGGAACCTATGTACAATGTTAAGTGAGGACTTGCTGTATACTGCTTTTCAACTGAAATGTTCACAAAAAGATGCATGGGGGCCTTGCATTGCTGAGCTAGCATTCCAGCAGCACAAATTCCTTTACGGCTGTAGTAAAAGGCAGCATGCCATTTTGCGCTGCCAGGTCACTGCCACACACCAGGCAGGAGCCTCACAACCCCCCTCCGTTAAGTCAGTGTGGAGGGCGGGTGGGAGGTGGGAGGATCGAGGCCAGGAAGCAGTGGTGCCGCCGATATCCTATCCCCCTTCCTGGTCTTGATCTGCCTTCCTGGATCCGCTAGGACATGAGCCAAATCATTGGTGCAGGTCCGCGTAGAGCAAGGCAGTGAGGGCTCACCCCCAGTCAAGGGAACAAATGTTCCCTTAACCTGGAGATCTCCAGGACTGCCCCCTTCCCCCCCCCCCCCAGGCAGGATGCAGCTTGCACTCCGGTGGCATGGCTGCATTAGCGGGGAGAGGGGATTTAGGTAGGATTGGGAAGTAAGGGTGCAATCCTATTTACAATTATCAGAGAGTAAGGCCCACTGAACTTGATGGGGCTTACTTCTGAGTAAACATGCATAGGATTGTGCTGCATGCTTTTAGAAAGGGCCAGGGACATGTAAAGTGCTCTACTAGGTCAGCACCATGCATCAGCACGCTGCCTTCAGAATGGATTGTCAGCCCTTCCATTGCGTTCAGTAATGCAACACCAGAATGTAACTCTTGGCGGATGGATCTTCAAAGTAACGTCACTTTGACTGTGCACTTAGTGGAGGTGAGGGGGGAGAAAAATCATCTTTGAATAATATTCCAGATATGGAGCAGCACCACAAAGCTTATGTTAACAAAGACTTCTCAATATGACCCTCATTTTAAAGAAAATGAACACAGCACAGGTAATCATGTGAGGTCTTTCTGGACAAAAGAATGAAAATGCAGCCAGCACCACCAAAATCATTTTTAAAAATCTAGAAACAGAGACAAAGGCTTCTTTAAGAGCAGGAAGATTAGCTGTCACATCGCTCTGTAAAACAGAAAAATGAATGCGGTTCCCTTTCATTGGGAATTATGCTTTGTACTATTTCTGCAACATCCTCCAGTAGACTGATTAATTCTCCTGCCTTCTGCAAACTGCTTCTGTGCACAGTGACAGAGAGATCTGTTTCTTTAGCAAGACTTAGGACCCAATCCTATCCAACTTTCCAGCTCTGATGCAGCCATACCAACGGGGCATGTGCTGCATCCTGTGGTGGGGAGGGCAGTCACGGAGGCCTCCTCAAGGCAGTAGTGTAACAAGGGTGGTGCGAAGGCAAGTAGTTGTGCAAGACTCCGTTACACTGGAGTCAGCGGCCCCTCCCCCTTGCTGTTGGAGCCATTCTGGCAGCAAAGGCATCACACAGGTCACTCCCCTGTTGCTTCTGGAATGGCTCCAACAGCAAGAGGGAGGGGCCGCTGACTCCAGTGTAACGGAGTCTTGCACAACTACTTGCCTTCGCACCACCCTTGTTACACCACTGCCTCAAGGTAAGGGAACATCTGTTCCCTTATCTTGGGGCTGCATCGGCAATGGAAAGTTGAATAGGATTGGGCCCTTAAATTCAAATCCTTGTAATATAAAACTAATCTCCTCCATCACTCTAAGCACACTTATCAAAGAAGTTGTATGACCTTTCTGTAATGTATTTCCTATATCTGTTGTGGACTTGTGAGTGACCTCGGATTTTCCCTCAGGTACTTTAGAAAGACAATTGCTGAAAAGCTTGGATTTAATGACCCTTTAATCATGTTTTGCAATAAAAAAAATCATTTAGCTGTTGGTTTGCTACAATACAGTATTTCCTTCTTCAGCTTGAACATGGAACAGTGATTTGTCTTTTCTTGAATGGCTCAGTTAATTCACTCAATACCAGTCTACACAGTCTGGGTCCTTTAAAACAAATGCTGCTCTACTCCCTTTGTGGCGGTGGGAGCATTTTTGCCCCACCCCGCTGTTGCACAAGGCAAGGGATGGCTTCGAGTGAGGGGGCGGGGCTTAGTGGTCATGACTGCAACCCATCTGTGCCTTCCTTCAGTGTGGCTCGTGGCCTTGCCAAGAACACACAAGCAGCTGGGAGCTCCATTCTGATGGTGGCTGGTGGAGACCTGAGCAATGCAGAACTTCACTGGATCGCTCTATATCCTTTGTGTTCTTGAATTAAATTATATATATATATATATATATATATATATATATATATATATATATATATATATATATATATATATATATATATATATTAAAGGACACATAAAATGCATGCTTTTTGGTGAACACTCTTCCCATACACTCCATGGCACCTTGCACAGCAAGCGCTGAGCCATACAAAAATTCATGCAGCACTAGAACAAGGTACCAGTCTTCCTTGCAACTGTTGTAGAAAAGTGACAAGTCCATTTCTTAGTCTTATTTAGTCCACTGTAGAAAGCAAAATCTGTTCTCGACTGCAGCAATCAAGAACAAAGCGTGGAATTCATAGACCACAGTACTCATTCTCAGATACCCGAATAGCTTTGAGACCAGACTTCCAAGCAAACTGCTGTCTAGCAATCCGAGATGACTGAGATAAGGAAACTCTTGTGACTTAGAACCAATCATAGCCTATTTCTAAGGAGGCCACAGCAGCATGGTGCAAGATGTTTATTTTCTTCCTGTTGGAGAAATTAAAGGAACTGTTAGTTACATAGGTCTTGGTTTAGATTTAAAGGCCCATTACCTGCCCAGGAAACAGCACATTAAGCATGACCAAAGGAAGAAACAGATTATTGGGTCAATGAACTCACACAGTTTATTTCTTGGCTGCAACTAGTGCCAGGTGCAAGGGAGTGGCGACAGGATACAAGTATCTTGTTGGCTGTGTGCTCCCTGAGGCATCTATTGGGGCCACTGTGTGATACAGGAAGCTGGCCTAGATGGGCCTTTGGCCTGATCCAGCAGGGCTTATGTTCTTAACTAGGTCCTGAAAAGGAATCGCTTTTAAGTTTTCTGAAGATAAAAAGAGATACAAACATAGCAGAGGAGTTCATAGCAAGAGAGTCATTGTGGGCCAACGGATGGAGGATTCGTGACCAACCTGAGAGCCGGCTCCGACAGCAGGTTGCCTTGGACAAGTCCTTCCTCTCAGTTCTCTCTGTAACAATGAGAACATTAAGGACCTATGTCAGGGGTGGCCAAACTTGCTCAATGTAAGAGCCACATATGATATTAAATTTCAGATTTTTGAGAGCCGTAAGAGAGATGCAATATTTAAGAAGCATTTACATTCTTAAATATATTTACTCACCATGAACATTAAACTTATGTTTTAATCCAGTGGACTCTCAGTTTATACCTGGTAAATAATTACAAAGCTTGAAAATGTCTTATTTAGAGAGTCCCTTGGACTGCTAGGAGATCAAATCAGTCAATCCTAAATGAAATCAACCCTGACTGTTCCCTGGAAGGACAGGTACTGAGGCTGAAACTAAAATATTTTGGCCACCTAATGCGAAGAGAGGACTCTCTGGAGAAGACTCTGATGCTGGAAAAGACTGAAGGCAAAAGGAGAAGGGGAAGGCAAGATGGTTCGACAGCATCACCGATGCAACGAACATGAAAATGAGCAAACTCAGGAAGATAGTGGAGGACAGGAAGGCCTGGCAGAATATGGTTCATGGGATCACAAAGGGTCGGACACGACTTAATGACTGAACAACAACAACAAAAAGGAGCTCAGCCAACATATTTCCAAGAGTTATACGTCAAAGAGCCGTTATACGTCAAAGAGCCGCATGTGGCTCAGGAGCCGCAATTTGGCCACCAACAAAGAATAAAGGATTGTTCTGAGATAAGAATTGCAAAGTACCTTGTGTTTTCTATCATTGTTTGATCACCGTAACAGCAGCTAAAGCACACAGTTATACACAAACACCCTCTGCCTAGTCCCTTGAGGTGAACTGGGAACTACTGCTAGTGCTGAGGGTTGAAGTGGGTCCTCTGATGGGCACCTGGACAGCGTCCAGCCTGGCTGATCCCTGAATCCACCCCTGCAAAGTGGTACCAACCACAAACGATTCTAACCACTCACCAATGAAGAGGGAAGAAAGTCAGACTAGACATGGTGCCGAATTATCAAGGACCATAGGACAAAACTGTTCCAAGCAAATGCAACAAAAGCAGCTGCCTCTGGCACCTTTGGCCTTTAACAATGTGTGTGATTACCTGTTAACTATCTTCATCATGCAATTACATGTTTTTTTTAAAAAAAGCTAACATTTTCATTTCCCATTCTATTCAATTAATCTGAGAGCTTCTTTAACATGAATTAGTTGCATGTCTGTCCTTTTGTTCAGTCTCTGAGCAATCAGAAATGCTTTTCCCAACCACCACATAAAACTGTTTGCTATTATTCTAAGCAAGTGTATTGGGGACAAAAACAGAAATTCAATACAAGATAATGTTACCAGATAACTCTTGCTTCTAGTTTTGTCTACGTTTTTGTGATTCACCAAATCACGGTGAATTAACGTACTTTCCAATTGGTGCTATATAAAATTGTCTCATTTTAAAAAAATAAATGAAGTTGAAGTAAATAGATTCATCTCTGCCTCACAAGCTCCGGGAAGACCGTTATCCCAGTCCAAGTTAAAAAGAAGCTAATTAGACGTCATTATTTTTGCTAGAGGGAAAATTGCATGAAAAAAAATCAGCTCTTTAAGCAGTTGTCGCCTCTTCTGAATACTCCAAATAACATGCACTCCGGCAGTTTCTGTTGTCAAAGTGTGGTTACAGTCTTTTGGTTCCTCCTTCCATTTTCTACATAACCTCTCATTATGGTTACTTGGACAATAAGTTCTGAAAGGTTGCAAATAGTTACACAGTCCAGAGAATATTGTGGAGCTTCTTCTCTTTCTTTCTGCGCTGATCAATGTCAGCCTTGCTTCTGTGCAAACACTCCAAGTGTCTATACATGTAGGATTGGGGCTCAAGATCATCTGCACAGTTCCCAAACCCTATTGGTGAGTACTTAGTCTAGTCCCTGACCATAAGTCCCGCAAGAATTTTGAGGTGGATGAGTTCTCTCTTCAGATCCTGTTAGTTGGGGCATGCCTAAAGGTAGGCTTCCCATCCATCCTGTTCCGGGATGGTCCCAGAACCCGGGCTCGGGTCCCAGAACTGTCCCAGACCATTCCAGGGCCGGTGGAAGCTTCCGCTGTCGTTTTTAAACTGAAGAAACTTACCTTTTTTTCGGGTGCTGCCATCTTGGATCTAGCGAGATTTTGCGAGATCCAAGAAGGAAAAAAGGTATGTTTTTGCAGTTTAAAATTGGCGATGGCAGCGTCAGGGGACCCGGGAGTCCTGGCCGGCCTGGATGTGGCCGGCCAGGCTCCAAAAGAAGCTTTCTGAGGCGGAGGTGGCGGAGGCACAAGGCGACGGCAGGCAGCACGACGGGCAGCGGAGCGATTGTGTCGGCACGACGGGCAGCAGAATGGCAATAATGGACGCCTGGAGCGATGGTGGAGGAAAACTTGTGATGAATCTGACCGAACACGGGCTAGAGCCCATTTCAGGGCCTACTCCGTGGCGGTGATGGCAGCGAAGAAGGCGTTTTTCTCTGCCACCATTGCGTCTGCGAGTAGCCGGCCAGCGGAGCTCTTTCGAGTTGTCCGGGATCTGCTCCACTTGGCTCCTGTAGCAAGTGAGTTGGAGTGTTCGACAGACCGCTGCAATGAGATCGCACGGCACTTCGCAGATAAAATCGCTCAGATTCGCCACAACTTGGACTCTGGTTTAACAGTTCCAGAAGTTGTCCCTACGGCATCTGTCAATTCCATCGTTTTGGATTCTTTTCACCTTATACAGCCTGAGGATGTGGATAGGGTCCTCTGTAGTTTGAGATCATCTTCGTGCCCGCTTGACCCTTGCCCAGCTTGGCTATTACGATCTGCGCGGGTTGGGCTGGCCGACTGGGTGGAACGTATTGTGAATTCATCATTGCGGGAGGGAGTGATGCCTAGCATCCTGAAGACTGCAATTGTCCCCTCCTGAAAAAACCATCTTTGGATTCCTCCAATTTAAATAACTATCGGCCAGTTTCCAATCTGCCTTTTTGGGTAAGGTGATTGAGCGGGTGGTGGCGTCCCAGCTCCAGGGGATACTAGATGAAACGGAGTATCTGGACCCTTTTCAGTCTGGCTTCAGGCGGGGCTTTGGGATGGAGACAGCCTTGGTCGCCCTGCTGGATGATCTTCGCCGAGGACTGGACAGGGGGAGTGCATCCCTGCTGGTCCTTTTGGACCTCTCAGCGGCTTTCGATACCATCAACCATGGTATCCTTCTGGGCCGATTGGCCGAGTTGGGACTAGGGGGCACTGCTTTGCAGTGGTTCCGTTCCTACTTGGCTGACAGGTCCCAGATGGTGATGCTGGGAGATGCCTGTTCGGCACCCTGCCCTTTACAGTGTGGGGTGCCACAGGGTTCTATTCTGTCTCCCATGCTTTTCAACATCTACATGAAACCGTTGGGAGAGATCATCCGGGGATTTGGAGTTGGGTGTCACCAATATGCTGATAACACCCAACTCTACCTCTCCTTGCCATCTCGCTCCAGGGAGGCTGTGGAAGTCCTAGAGCGCTGCATGGAGGCGGTTGGGGTCTGGATGAGGGCTAATAGGTTGAGATTGAATCCAGAAAAGACAGAGGTCCTACTGGTCAGGAAAGCTTCGATGCAGGTACTGAGTCATCTGCCCGTTCTGAATGGGGTTGCACTCCCCCTGCAGGAACAGGTGCGCAGCTTGGGAGTACTTCTGGATTCACAGCTCTCCCTGGAAAGCCAGGTGGCGGCTGTGGCCAGGGGTGCGTTTGCCCAGCTTCGGCTGGTGCGCCAGCTGCGGCCGTACTTGAGTCGATCGGACCTGACCACGGTGGTCCACGCCTTAGTGACTTCAAGACTGGATTACTGCAACGCGCTCTACATGGGGCTGCCCTTGAAGACGGTTCGGAAGCTGCAATTAGTGCAGAATGCGGCGGCCCGGGTGGTAGCTGGAGCTAGGCGGTTTGACTCTGTTGAGCCGCTGCTTCAGCGGCTGCACTGGCTGCCCATTCGTTTCCGAGCCCAATTCAAGGTGCTGGTAATGACCTTTAAAGCCCTTCACGGTTTGGGTCCAGGATATCTGAAGGACCGCCTTCTCCCATACATTCCGGCCCGCTCTCTTAGGTCATCTGAGGGGGCTCTCCTGCGTGTACCACCTCTATCGCAAGTTAGGGGAGTGGCAACACGTGGGCGAGCTTTCTCCGCTGTGGCGCCACAACTGTGGAACTCCCTGCCAGGGGATCTGAGAACCACCCCCTCCCTCATGACTTTTCGGCGAGGGCTCAAAACATTTTTGTTTCGTCTCGCTTTTGGGTGATGGGTTGTAGCCTGCCTCCTGTGTCTCAAGATGCTCTGCCATGCTGCTTTTGTGCTCCCTACTGTTGCCCCCCCCCAGTGGTTTTTATTGATATTGATATTATTGTTTTTATTGTTTTTAAATTATGTATTTAAACCTTCTGTATTTTAAACTGTTTTTAATTTTTGTTGTAAGCCGCCTTGGGCATTTGCCTCGGCATGGGATAAGGCGGGATATAAATTTTTTAAATAATAATAATAATAATAATGGTGGCAGAATGGGCAGCGGTAATGGGTGCACGACGGGCAGTGATGGCGGGCAGCAATGGTGTCGACGGGCAGCAATGGCGACGATGGGCAGCGGCAATAATGGCGGCACGACGGGCAGCAGCAAAGGCAGCACGACGGGCAACAGCAATGGCACAGGCAAGTCAATTACATTAATTAATTAATATAACTATAAATAAATAAATAAATACATTCCGGGGGGAAAAGAGTTTTAAAATTTATCTATTTATTTATTTAATTAAGGGGGGGTCCCAGTTAAGAACCAGGAAAATCTGGTAAGCCTAAGTAAAGGGAGAGTAAAATAGTGGGTAGACATCTGGCAACCAGGGCACAAGTTTTATAGGACGCCATTTAGTTCTTGTACTTGCAAAGGTGTCATACAGAGAAAAAGTTTTTGCGGCATTGGCACTGTATTGTATGACAGCTTTTGCAAGTACAAAAACTAAATGGTGCCCTAATAAAACTTGTGTCCAGGTTGCCAGATGTCTACCCAAGATTTTAACCTTCCTTTAGGCATGCCCTAACAGGATACGGCAGCAGGGCCCACAGGCCTCCCAGCGGGCCTCCCCAAGCCTCCGAATGGCTTCTGGAGGCAAATAAAGGAAGCCCACTTCCATTTTACTTCCTGGTTTCCCTGAAAACTAGAAGTGGGCTTTATTCGTCTCCAGGAACAATTTGGAGGCTTGGAGAGGCCCGCTTTTGTCCCCGGCAGCGGCACGATCCCCGAATCACTGCTGCTGCCATCTCAGGTCGCCACTCCCCTTAAGGGGGTAGCGACCTGTCCCTTCTCCAAGTGGTGGGTCACGACCCACCACTTTGAGAACCCCTGCTTTAGCACAACGAAGGAAGGAAGGAAAAACAGTATCATCATCCTCCATTATCATTATTCCACTACTTACCTATTCCTATACCACTTGTTCCTTTTCCATAATAAGTGCTTGAACCCTAATTCCAGTTCCTTCTGAGAATTTTACAAATAGCCTTTTCCAGGTATCCTATTTTAGATGCCAGAGCATGATGGAGACAAGTGTTGCCAAAAGCAAAATGAATGTGCAGTTTCCTGTTGAGTACGGTAGATACTGCCTGGTTTATCTGCAGAATGACAGTTTATTTACACACACACACACACACACACACACACACACACACACACAGGGAATAAAATATCAATGGTAGAAATAGAATTTTTATTTTATTTTCACAGACATCAGGATGCATAGCATTCTACCCACAACACACACACACACACACACACACACACACACACACACACACACACACACACACACACACACACACACACACACATTTCCTAAATATTGCAAGTTCCTGGGGTACTTGTAAACTTTAATCTCTGGTCAATTTAGACAGTGCCCTGTGACTGTATTGCTGCATTTACTAAAGGAAAATATGCAATTCACTGCTCACAGCATCTCCAGTATACACTTTACTTATCCTTTTTATTTAACAATCATTATCAATTGACTGCTCCCATAAGTTGTACCCAAGGGGTAGTTCTGCTCCTTAAGTCCATGTTCTCCTTCTGTCCCCTGCAATTAAATATAGATGTCTTTGAGTCCTGTAACCAAGGCAACAGTCCAAAGTACTACGTAGCTGAAAAGCCTTGATACCTCCAGGTACAACACAATAATTAAATAATGGTTAGCAATAATTTTTGTAAGGAAGGTTTACCAACAAATCATCTAAGTGTTTCTCCCCACAGACATGCACTCCTACCCATTCAAATCCCCAAGCATATATCCAAGTGGCTTGTGTGCCAGCTTTCCTTTGCCTTTACGGAGACTACATATCATTTGACCAGCAGTAGGTACAGATTAGGTATTTTATTTCCACCACCACCCCCCGAAAATACAAGATATCTTTCACAGAGTCAGAGAGGACCTTACACATACTGTCTCTGCCATATCTACTATAGGACTTCTGCTACAAAATGAAACGGGAGGGAGGGTATTTCAGTGACGTGCGGTGAGGTCCAAGGTTGGGGAGGCACAACACACACACACACACACACACACACACACACACACACAAACAGAGACAGACAGGGAGAGACAGAGTATAGAGAAACCTACCTTGCAAAATCTTCTTTGTGTGCGTGTGTGTTCTCGTGCTCCCACTCTCTTCTTTCTTTCTTTCTTTCTTTCTCCAGAACTAGAAATACTGTAAACTTAAAACCAGCTTCGTGCTATTTTCATGGCTTTCACTGAGGCAAATCTGCCTGCTGCCTCCCCAGCGCATGCTGATGCAAGTAGTCTGCCTTTTTTCAATTGGATGCCAGCCATGTATTGGTGTGTGTGTGTGCGTGTGTGTGCGCGTGCGTGTGTGGTTTACTTGTTGGGTCTGGTGAGGCTGTACCTCCCCTGCCTCCCCTAACTGCATGTCCCTGGTGTATTTGTCACGACTATACCAGTAGAGCAGATTCTGAAATCTAGAATCCAGGAAGCCTAGAAACCAGGTGCGACAGTCTCAGTGTTTCTGTTTGCCCTTCACAATGTGAGGCTATTCCATTATCTTCAACTGAATTTCTCAAGTAGATCATGAGAGGTCAGTGGGCTATTATCAGGCTGAACGTCAATGACACAAATTGTGGGGGGGAAGTTCTATAACCCTAAGGGTGAACATTTGCAGATTTTTTCATTCTTACATTTTATCACCACATCATAAACAACAGGCCATTCTTAACAGCTGAAGTGCAAATATCACTATCTTAGAAATGTAGTTATATTATCAGGACTCAAGAACCCTGTGAAGGTGTTCATTATAGTACAATTGAACATGTGGACGGAGAATTGGGATAGCATCTGTTGCCTTGTCTTGAGATTCCATACATTCAAAGTCCCATTTGCACAGAAGCTTATGCAGTTTGTCTGAACTGCCCCTCTAAACCAGTGGTTCCCAAGCAGTGGTCGATGGACCACAGGTGGTCCGCGAGGACCTGAAACGTGGTCTGCAAGGTCTCAACCCTCCCAAAAAAAGAGATTGGCCTTCAGTAATTTTAATAAGTGCTGACACCCACTTTGAGCAGCAGCATCATTTCACAGCTAGTGAAGCAAATGCAAGCGCAAACATTGCATGGGCAGCCCAATCCAGACTAACTTTCTGGTGCCAGAACAAACGTTCCGGCGCTGGAAAGAGTCGCAAACGTACCTCCTCGGGAGGTTCACTCACTCTGGTGACGGACTCGGCCGCGGCCAGTAAGTCTCCTGCCACCGGCCGCAGGGGTGGTCCAGCCGCTTGAGGGAGGGTGGCCATTGGCCCTGGCAGCCCGGGAGGGGGTGGGAGATGGCTGTCGGCCATATCCTGACCCCCGCCGGGTGCCGGAGCTTTACACGGCCTCCTCTTACTTCCACCAGCAAAATCGCTGGCCAAAATCCAAGGAGGCCGATCCGGGCAGCCGGCCATTACACTCGGGGAACCTGCGCGTTGCTTTCTCTCTGCTGACGGGCTCCTATGACGAGGGGGCGGGGCGCCTCGTCCCGGAGAGTAACGGTGGGGCGGAAAGCTGCAGAACTTAGCTTTCCGCCCCACCTCCAGCGATGCCAGTTATCATATATATATATATATATATATATATATATATATATATATATATATATATATATATATATATATATATATATATATATATATATATATATATATATATGAGAGAGAGAGAGAGAGAGAGAGAGAGAGAGGCACATTGACAAGGACAAGACTGCCAAAGGAAATTTCAGCAAAAGGGAGAAGCGGAAAGAAGCATTTATTCTTATATTCTCAGACAATAACCTTTATCTAGATGGGGAACATGACGTTTGCTAGTAAACTGCGTAGGTTTGAAACCATTTGAGTACATTGCCTCTCATTAAAACAAGCTCTTCATCTAATATATTCTGCAAAATATTAATCAGTAAACCACAGCATCTCCATTGTCTCAGACGTTGCTGGCGTTCTAAAATGGATTGCACCCAATTTAGGGATGCCAGGGACACTTACAAAAGGATAATGTTCTTTCTAAGCAGCGGAGATATTTGTATCTTTTGCTGTCATCTGCTGGCAGCCATACAACATTTGTGTTTTTATCCTTGGTTCCAACAGGTCATGCACTGCACCAGCTGTACTGACTGCAGTAATGCCATTCCCCAAAGTATTGTCGTATGGATGCTTATGTTCCTGAAAATGATATTAAATTGCGATTTGTCAACATATGCATGAGTTGCACAGGTTTCAAGATGGATGACAATGCCTCTCTGCATCCAATGGATGAACAATCAGCATATTGCATGTTACTTTCTGCTCCCAATCCTTCCTGCGCATATTCCTTCTTCAAAGGAAACAGCCCAATTAGAAAGTCCAGATCTTCAAGTGTCACAGATCAACAGGCGTTCACTGAAGTGAAAGCCCTAACACAGGGGTGGCCAAACTGCGGCTGCTGAGCCACATGTGGCTCTTTGACATATAATGTGCGGCTCTTGGAAATATGTTGCCTGAGCTCCTTTTTGCATCACCATTAATATAAAAGGTAAATAAGACCTTTTCAAGCTTTGTAATTATTTACCAGGTATAAACTGAGAGTCCACTGGATTAAAACATAAGTTTAATGTTCATGGTGAGTAAATATATTTAAGAATTTAAATGCTTCTTAAATATTGCAACTCTCAAACATCTGAAGCTTATCGTATGTGGCTCTTACATTAAGCAGATTTGGCTACCCCTGAACAGCATAGGAGCTGCTACAATGACACCCCTTCTTCCCAAGTCACCGGAGCAACATGAAAAGCTACAAACCACACAGGAAAAGACCATGACCCAACTCCTTCTCACAGCGCCCACACATCAACACTTGGGAAACTGGCCTCGCTCCTCCTGCACTGTCCTGGGCTTCTCAGATTACCCAGCAGTGTGGAAAGGAGGGCCACTGCTGTGCCTCTCATGCTGCTGGAAACGTTTAGTTAAGTTCATTCATTCATACCCCACCTTTCTGCACTGAAGTGCACTCAGGAATGTAACATCTGCATTTTCAGTCATTTTCTAAATATCCCCACATTTAAAACACTGTATAAAACAAACAAACAAACAAACAAACAAACAAACAACATATGAAGTCCCCTAAGATTAGTCTCAGAATCTGGAAAGTACAGATATATTAGGTTGGATCCAGAGGATGGTTTGTGTGAATGGAACAGCACTTCCGATCAAGCAAATGGCTACTAGTCATGATGGCTACATTTATTTTATTTTATTTAAAGAATTTTTACTCCGCTTTTCTCCCGACAGGGCAATCAAGGCGGCTTACAATTAAAATATACAAATACAATAAAAAATTAAAAACAAGCAAATTAAAACAATTAAAAACAAACATACCACTGGGTCACCTTACAATAGGCTTACGAGATCTCCAACCGGGACAGAGTGCTAGACCTTTAGGAGAAGGAA
Source organism: Plestiodon gilberti rubricaudatus (assembly GCA_026170595.1). NCBI lineage: Eukaryota > Metazoa > Chordata > Lepidosauria > Squamata > Scincidae > Plestiodon > Plestiodon gilberti. The sequence goes on along the minus strand of JANXHW010000001.1, from coordinate 136,120,684 downwards.
TGTGGGCAGGTGTAGCTTGTTAAGTCCTAAAGCACAATCCTAGGTATGTCTACTCAGAAGGAAACCCCACTGAACACAATGGGTCAACACACAGTCATGCAGCCGATGAAGACCAGCCAGCACAGGCCAAACTTCTCATCTTCTGACAAATGACTGACTGCTATATCTTGGCCTCAGGCACTTCTCAGGCAGTGCAGTGTTTGTGGGGCCACAACCTAGATGGGCAGCAGCCTGAGGCTGAGGCTGGACAGGCAAGGAAGCATTTGCTTCAGCAAGAAAGGCACTTTGCCCTTTTGCAGTTTTTGAAGACGTCTTTCACCTTGGGGAAAAAAAATGCTTACAGGCACTCAGTCCTATTAATCATAACAACAACAATAATAATAATTGTTATTGCAGGCCTCCCCAAGGCTTGAAACAGCGGCACCGGTTTTCAGCAAAAACCAGACGTAGGCTTCGAAAAGCGATCGCCGCTGTTTAGAGCCTCGGGGAGGCCTGCGGAGGCGGCAGCAGGCCCCCCAGATCCTTCGGGGAGCTGGCAGGACAACCAGGTACATTAAAAAAAGGTTTTGGGTTGGAGGCAGACGCGATCCTAGAGCGCCACTGCTGATGTTTAGGCTGGCCATCACCAGCTTTACTTTACCTTTACTTAAAGGTAAACCGGACACTTCCGGAAAACGTGGTGGGTCGCGTCCCACCACTTTGAGAACCCCTGTGCTAGAGTGTTTGTAAACAAGTCACAAGTGCCCAAGAGTCTCAATGGTCTACCATTGAGTCCCCTGCATTTGCTGTAGGAAGGAGAGATCCCCATATAATCTGGCATGATATTCTAAAATGTTTCTGCGAGGGAACATTCGAAGTCCTCTAAAACATAGTTTTCATAATTGGCATCATTTTTTTCTGTTCATTGTTCTAGTAAATTAAAGTTTTAAATACTTGCAGATTATTTGACTAGTTAACTGAAAGAGATTTTTTTTTTGTTAACTATGAAATGCCATTCAACATTCATACCATTCAGGCTGCAGACTACACAGAGGCATCTAAATCCTGTCATGCAGTGATGATGTCAGTGGTGTGCACCAGGCAACCAGGGCAGAAGGAGGGGAGTCCAAACCTGAAGTGGGAGTGGCCAAAGTTGATCCAAATTCCATGGTAGATTGCATTCCACACAAGCATTCAAGTCTACCATAAATTCCACATTGACAGAATTCAGTTATATCTCTACCTTAAGGATATTTTGTTTATTGTTGAACACATAAATAGTCTTTAAAAAAAAAAAGCTAATGGTTTATGGAACATGTTCTTACTGGTCCTTGGTCACCAAATACCTACCTTTTCAATCCATCTTCCCTGAGACAATCGTCAGACGGGTCAGCAAGGAACACAGCTCTCTGCAATCACAGTGGAGGATGAGCACCAAGCTGGCATGGCTCCCATTGTGACATCACGCATCATCTCCAATGGGAGAGGAGCCTGGCTGGTCCATGCTTGTCAGGTGATGTGCAGATGAAGACCTTATGCCAGCCTGTCCATGTACCCACCTAAAGTGAGCAGCATAATACGGCGGCCAAGTGTGAGGGGTAGCAACTATGGGAGTGGCCGCCGTCTACCTGCCAAATCACGTAGTAATCGGTATTTGTGCTGGTGCCGGTGTTGGTGTCCTCCCTGCTGCTGCTGCTGCCCAGTACACCCTAGTTCCGAAGCTTCTCACCTCATTCTTCCTCAGCAATCTTCTGTTGACAGGAAAAGATGGGAAGAGTTGCACCAGCCCAGCACGCTCTATTATTCCTCCACCTGATCTTCCTCTCCCTCCTTTTGAAACGCAGCATGGAAGGAAAAGAAGGAGGAGTGGCTATTGGCCCTCCTTCTAGCTTGATGTACAACATTGCTGCCACTGCTGCCACACTGCCAGGTAAGGGGATGAGGGACAAGGGGCAATATGTGGTGCACCACTTTAGGCATCAAAGTATCTTCAGTTGCCCCTGGCTGCTAAGATTGCTTCTGCCCATAGTGCAGAGGTACAGGGATGCTGGGGCCAATGAGGAGCCACAGCACTGAATTTGAACTCAGCTCATTTTCCATTTGAGCTCAGCCTTCTGTAAGAGGCCTGGAGGCAGAGCAATTTGTTTGCTGTTTCTTCTTATTGGTTTCTCTACAGTGGAAATACAAGAGTGCTTGTGGCCATGAATGAAATAAGCAAGTGTTCTTCAACCTTGGGGTCGTGACCCCAATGGGGTTGCAAAGCCTCATTTGTGGGGTTGCAGCAACTTACAGGGACCAAAATGGCCGGCAGGCTTCCATGGCTGCAGAAGCGAATCCGAAACCTGCAGATCAAAAAGTCTCCCCATCCCCAGACTTTGCAGGCAATCTCGCTGGTAGGCATGGGTGGCGGAGGTGGGGCCTGGCCTTACAGGTGGCCCAGCCTTGCACAGTGGACACTGTGTGCAGGAGTTTTAATCAGCAGGACATTTTTCCGATCGCCCTACAGGGGCGGGGGTGGGTGGGTGGATCAGGTCCCTGAAAGGGGGGGCAGGATCAATGGTGGGTCCCCAGTCTCATTATTTATTTTTGGGAGTCGCAACACAAACATGGTTGAAGACCACTGATCGAAGCCTTCAAGCCCAAGTACGTTTAAAACAACCTAAATATCTTCTTAAGGGCCAATTGAGCCAAACTATTTTCAAACCATGGATTCATGGAGGAAAAGACCATCACAGGTTACAAGCCATAAGCAACCTCCTGGCTTTAGAAGTGGGTTTTCTCTGTGCCAGGTGCAAGGGAGTGACAACAGGAAACAGGTTATCTTGTTGGCTGTGTGCTCTCGGAGGCATCTGGTGGGGCCACTGTGAGATACAGGAAGCTGGACGAGATGGGCCTTTGGCCTGATCCAGCAAGGCTCTTCTTATGTTCTTATGAACTGGCTGTGTAAAGGGATTGATCCCTTCTCGGGAGCAGAGGCGTCTCTCCGGTAGGGGCGGGGCTGTAAGTATCGCTGCGGTCATAGTCTCTTTACCGAGCGAGGAGGAGGCAGCCCCGCCCCCTCACTGTCCGAGCCAGTCCCCTACGGAGAAAGCAGCAGGCAGGGTCTCTTCCCTGCCTGTTTCTCCGTAGGGGACTGGCTCCGACAGTGAGGGGGCAGGGCTGCCTCCTCCTCGCTCGGTAAAGAGACTATGACCGCAGCGATACTTACAGCCCCGCCCCTACCGGAGCGACGCTTCTGCTCGGGAGCATCAGGAGCTCCTGAGTTTGCTTTTTCTCGCTTAAGTCCTTGTCATGTTCTGGTCCCTTTCCTGTGTCTGTACAGGCTATAGCGGTTCCTAAGAGGTTCTGGCATACCCACTTCCTGTGGTTACTTGTCTTTCGCAATGACCTCAAACTGCTTGTCTTTCTCCACTCTGCACAGTCGCCCAGTGCTTACGTATTGAACATGCTGAGATTCGTTGACAGCATCAGGTTTATTTCACATTTGCTGCCACAGGGATTATTTCTACTCACATTTCGGAAGCAAGTGATTTTAGATGAGACAGCATGGTGGTTGAATGCTTCCTCCATCTGCAGAATCCATTTTTCATATGTATACAAACCTGCAGCTTAGCCGGTTCATGCATGTCCTTTGTGCTCAGGTAATTGTACAAAGGTCTGATGTTCCTTGTGGGAATGTCTTCCCAGACAATCTATTTGCAAAGAAAAAGCAGCATTGCCATAGTCTCATTTGAACTTGATCAATATCTCTCCCCTGCACATACAGAGAAAAAAAACAGCGATTCTCATGTGAACAAAGAAGAGATGGAGAATAAGGGGCAGAGGACAGCTGTCTTGGAACCTGATCATCCTACTTTGGTAGGCAGAAGCAGAAGCTCATAGACGTGGTGTGCTACTGCAGCTCGGCAAAACTATAGGACCAATCTGTAAGGAAACTTGACAAATACAGCATGAAGCTTCAGCAACCAACAGCCCAATCCTATCCCCCATTTGCGACAGTGGGTGTGGGAGGAACATCCTGCTATTGCAAAAGGCCCAGCAACAGTATGCCGCTGCTGGGCCAGTCCGAGCCACTGATTCAAAGTGGTGGTGACTCTGGAGCCACACCGCCACAGACCCCGGGCTGCGTCGGCCTCAGTAAGTCAGCAGTGGGGGTGTGCCATAGGCAGGGAAGGCAGGGGCAGTCTGGGGGCGGTTCGGGGAGAGGGCAAAACAGACGAGGAAGAGGTAGATCCCGGTGGCACCAATGTGCACCAGGATCCTATCCCCTCTTTTTCGATTGGTCCCTTCCCTTTTCTCTCCTCAGACATACGCCAGCTATATAGCTGGCATAGGTAGGAGGAGACCCATAGGCCATCAGGAGACCTACAGAGAGAGGTAAGGGAAAATATTTCCTCTCCCAGGCCTCCTGATCACCCCCCCTCCCCACCATAGCATGCAGTGTGGGCCTCCATTGCACAGCTGCATGCTACAACATGGCGGGGGATCGGACTAGGCTACTGGGCTACTAGTCAGCCAACATATTCTGGCATAACCAGAAATTATTTTCAGCTGCAAACCTAAGTAGCCTGGGATGTCGAAAGCCCTGTTGGGGCCAGAGCGTGATTGTTACACATGTGGTGCTACAGCCATGTAAACTTTCTGTGGGTTCTAGGCATGACTAGCCCATGTCCCAGAGCACATGAGGGACTAAGTCACTGGATGGCTTGCTGACAGCTGTGTGTGTGGGGATCTTGGCTTGCTATGGCCTGCTGTATAGGAAGACACCTGGCCCACCCAGACATGGCATGGTAGGCATGTCCGCACATATAATATATAATATACATACAGTATTTATATACCGCCTTTCTTGGTCATTGGATTTCTCCTCCGACTTTAATTCAAGGCGGTGTACATATGCTGCACCCAAAGACTGCGCTGAGGCTACTGCCAGCAGTTACCCACACCCCAGTGTTCCTGCATTGCCCCTCCCCACCCCCTCCCCACCAGAGCTTCCACATCTTGTTCTTTACTTCCACTAGCGAGTGCAGAACATTCTTCATATTCTTGGTTTAAAATTGAGTGCGTTTTTCTATATGAATCATTTTTACCCAATACATGCTTATGTATGTGTGACCACTTTCTAATCTGTTTTTACTGCCTTTAAACTCTTGAGTATCATTTTAAAGAGCTCAAGCCTTTCATTCCAAGCCCATTTAGTGATTTAATTTGTTAGCAAGGACTACTTTTTCTGTCACCACCATGTTATTGCAGACCACTTAGATATCCCCAAATAAACAAAAATAATAGTCGGAGGGGACGGGACTCCTGGGACCAACCAACTAATTCCAGCTGAAATTTATATTTGGAGAAAAAAATAATACTGCGGCATCTATCCAATAATAACCAAGGATCTCAAAAGGCTCAGAAATAAGCGCTGGCTGTTAAAGATACAATTGAATAACCCTGTGGCCAGAGAATAGATGAAACTTCAGAGGGGTTATTGTGCATGTTAGCATTATAGTTAAAAAGAAGAAGATGCCAGGATGGTGTAGTGGTTTGGGAGTCGGACTTAGACCTGGAAGATCCAGGTTCAAATCCCCGCTCAGCCACAAAGCTTCCTGGGTGACCTTGGGCCAGTCACTATCTCTCAGCCCCACCTACCTCACAGGGTTGTTGTGAGGACAAAAAGGAGGGGAGGGAATATGTACACCACTCTGAGCTCCTTGGAGGAAGAGCGGTATGAAAATGTGAAGAAGAAAAAAGGACAGGTCATTTAACAGACCTATTGGAAAGCTGAACTTCTAACGCACGTAACTTGCCATAATAAACTCCCAGAGAAGGCAGAATAAAGAAAGGCCTTTGTAATTAAAAATCCAACAGAGCACCATGTTCAGGGGTTCATTTAGAAACAGACATTTACACAATGGAAGTGTGAAATGATAACAACTGTGGCACAATGATTTCTGCCCCATGATCATTTGTAAAGAACCCAAGAGGGAAGGCACAGCGAGGTGGGAGATTTTATTTGATTTGTATTCTTTCTTTCTTTTTGTTAAAGCTTATATCCCACTTCATTTCATAAGAAAATTAAGTGGCTTCCTGATCAAAATATTAAAACAAGACAACTATAGAATCAAACCCAAACAAAAGAAACAGCAACAAAATCAGTAAATACAATCAAAACAGCAGCAGTAAGAAATCCTCCAGCAATATAAATGAGCAAAATTCAGCCAGCACTAAAAGATAAACCCAGTACACACACTCTGTGTGTACACCCAGTACAAAATTCAGCCAGACACACACACACACACACACACACACACACACACACACACACACACACACACACACACCTACCTACCTCGAGATTGCTGGAGGAAGAAAGTCTTAACCCCCCCCCACTCCCCAAATTGCCACCTCCTGCCTGCATGTCAACTCACAGACTGGTAAATAGATAGATGATGGGCAGCACAATCCTACGTAAGGATATGGCCAGCGGCCCACGGCGGCCCACCGGATCCTGAGCACTGGTGGCTAGGCTGCCACCGGGCTGGAAATCTACTCGGGGAAGGGGACACTCGTACCCTTCCCTGAGTGTAAATGGCAGCCGGCCTGATCGGCCTCCTCGGATTTCTGCCAGCAAAATTGCTGGTGGAAGTAGGAGGAAGCCATCCCCCTCCCCCTCCTGGGCCAACTGGACCAATGGGCCCCCTCACCTGCCCGGCGGAACCCCCCCCCCGCCGGATCCTTACCTGGTTCCGGCGTCGGCCGCTGGGGTGCTCCGTCGACGGAGCAGGGGAGGCCGGCCTCTGCGCCGGCCTTCCCTGCTCAATGTGCTTTACGGCACGTTTGCGACTACTTCTGGCGACGGAACGGTCGTTCTGTCGCCGTTTAGTTATGGAGGATTGTGCCGTCAAAGTAAAGGTAGTAACAAATGCTTGTTACTACAGAGCAAGACAAGATTTTGTAAAGGGTGGCTTCCATTACACACAAGCCCAGCCCTGCCTACACCAACCCTATGGATCTAACAGTTCCAGGAACAGCATTGCCACACAGGTGCACCTGCACCTGTGCGATGTAGCGCTGTAAACAGCAGTGTAGCACTTTAGGATGGATGTTATCCGGAGAAATCTCAAAGTATGCACACAGAAGGAATGCCTGTAGCACTTGAATGCTGCAACGTGGTGCTACCTCCCCTTTCAGCTCTCAAGCAAAGCAAATATGCTGAGATTCTGCAAACCAGCAGGTGCAAAAGCCACAGTTGAGATACTTTAAGCAAAGAGAGGGGGATTATGAAAACGAACGCAACTGAAAGCAACAAATGCCAAGAGCCAGAAGACAAACATCAGCTCTAATGACACACGAGGCAAATATTTGTCTACGTTTAAATCTGCACAAGACGAATTACATAAATATTAAGAACAGTGCATGACTACTGCATTGAAAAAAAACAACAGGATTTTTCAGTAGTGTAAAGATGAGAAATGTTTGTTATGGCACTGCAGGGAGCCTAAAGGAAAACTGTACATGTGTATAAAAGCATGGGGGGGGGGGGGGACACCATGAACTATTGAGACCAGTGGCTTGGTTCAGATATAGAGCCAAGCTTGAAGCCTGGTTTTGCATGACATCGCCTAGCCTTGGGTATGCAGCTTCTGAAGAAAGAGTAGTATATTAACATACTTCACATCAATGTAAAACAGTTGGGGGAAGTTGTCCAAGATTTTGGACCTGTTCCATCAATATGCAGATCACACCTCCCTCTATCTTTGCATCAGGACCCTGAAACGCCCTCTCCCGAGAGAGGAGTGTTTCCATTCTGACTCCCGCCACTGGTCTTCCCAAGAGGAGCCAAATGCATTCTTTTTCAGTCAGTTTTTTAACTTATAGCTGTTTGTTTTCTGTAGGTTTTTTTATGTTTTTATTGCTGCGTTGACTCCTTTATTGCTGCTGCCTATTGCTGTTTTATTGCTGTTTTGTTTTAATGTTGATATACTGTACTTTTAATGTTTTTGACTTGCTTTAAATTGTTGCGAGTCATTCTGTGTGACCCTTTGGGGACAGAAAGGCAGGGTATAACCCCCCCCCCCAAGTGAATAAATAAATACTTCCAATCCTGGTTTAGAACAACCCAGAATCTGTTTAGTACAGGGATCTGAAAATCTCTCACCCTACTTTTGTCAATATGGCGGCAAAAATAGGGGGAGTTTTGTGGGGGATCTACAAAAGTTTCACAAATTTGGGGGGAGGAGGTGAGGGCTTACCTATGGTGGCAGCAGTAGCATTTTTCTTGCTTAGCACTGACAAAGCCGCAGCTTCTGTGGGCAGTGACAGCAGCATCAGAAGCATTGCTTGTCTCTCAGCAGCTGGCTTCATTTTGCCTTCTTGGAATGCATTGAGGACTGTCACAACATGGTAACATTACATCATCCCCGGTGTATTCCTGGGGGGGGGGGGACTGTCTCCCTGTGAGCCACTTTTAGAACCACGGCAACTGGGCAAGAGTCACCCCTGCTAACTGGGCAAGAGGCACTTTTTCAATTGGTGCTCCTCCTATATTTATTATTATTATTTTATTTATTATTTATTATTATTTTTCACATTTTTATACTACCCTTCCTCCAAAGAGCTCAGAGTGGTATACATATTTCCTCCCCTCCTTTTTGTCCTCACAACAACCCTGTGAGGTAGGTGAGGCTGAGAGATAGTGACTGGCCCAAGGTCACCCAGGAAGCTTCGAGCGGGGATTTGAACCTGGATCTTCCAGGTCTAAGTCCGACTCCCAAACCACTACACCATCCTGGCTGGTTGATGTGAAGTATGTTAATATACTTTAGCAGGGGGAGAGTAACTGCCCCCCTTTTACCCCAGCACAGTGTCTTTCTGGTGGCTGTTTGCTGGTGGTGTTATGCATCTTTTTTTAGATTGTGAGCCCTTTTGGGACAGGGAGCCATTTAATCATTTGATTTTGTCTGTTACCGCTTTGTGAACTTTTTGTTGAAAAGCGGTATATAAATACTGTTGTTAACAACAACAACAACAACAACAACAGAGGCAACAGATTTTTCAATGTCAAGCAAAGAAAAGGGCCATTGTTTCCATCTCAGGTAGGCTCTTGCACTTGTCCCTGAAAACTCATGAAATCTTTGTCGGTCCACCCTCAAAACAACATCAAAAAAGCTGAAATGTTGGCAAAAGCAATGGAGTAAAATAGGGCCCGGCACTAGACTTGATGTCCAGACATAGAACAAACCAGGATCAGTTATTATGATGTTTAAACCAGGTGAACCTGACATTAACCAGAGTTTGCAAATAAACCAAGACCCAACTTCAGATGTTGCTGTATTTGCAAACTCTTGACAGGAATACCTGGTTTGGACATCACAACAGATCCTGATTTGTTCCAGCCCAGGACAGGAAGTAGACTCCTTTTTCATCTCACGAGCAAATGGGGAAGGGCAACACATGTGTCAAAGGCCTGGAGCCACTGTGCAAAAACCAAGATTCAATCCTGACATCTGAACTGAGTGAATAAGACCTGTTTAAAAAGCAAGAACTAACACTTCACATTGAAGAAGCATCAGAGCTTCTAATTAAAATGCAAGAACTATTAAGAACTAAAAAAAATAGTTGGCACAAATGGAAAAAAATCAACTGTTGGATTGCTATTCTGAACTGACTTTCTTCTGCCCCCCGACCCACAATAATAATCTGCTCCAAGGCAAACGTGGAAATTCTCATGTATAAAACCAAACAGCCTGATGTTGCTGCACACAAGGATCTGTAGACTGGAGTGTGATAGAGTGCCAAGAACTCTCAAGCATGACACAGATTGGTCTTAATAAAAGACAGGGTTTAACACTGAGGTTCCTTCTCCACATACAGCGACCAACAGACTGTGATCCATTCCTTTTGGCCTAGTCTAACAGCCCTTGAACGCCACACCAACGTTGCACGGCTGCTGGGATAATGTCTGTCATATCCTAAGCCCATCCTGGCAATGCCGCACCAACGCTGACAACAACAAGGACCACATGCCAAGCTTGTCCTGGCAAAGCAAAGCTGGCAGAGCCCTTCCCAAGTGTCCACCTCCAACGAAACTGTGAGTACCGGGGGGACGCGCGTCGCCCCCGGGCGGCCCACCCCGTGCGCTTCCCTTCGTCGACGCCAGTGGTCTGCACTATTGAATGGCTTAATTGCAAACATAACATGGGGTACTGATCCAACATAGGCGTTAAAAGAAGAAAAGAACTGGACATCTCTGTTATACACACAGAACTATGACTAGAGCATAGCAGCAGCAACACATTCCGGGCTCCTCTCTTTCCAAATCATGCTAGAATGTTGGGACAGTGATGGCGTAGTCTTGTCCATCCAATGTAGATCTCTGAGAAGGCTGATGGGTAGCGGAAGGCTGCAGGTGCCTGTCCTTCTTTGGGATTTCATGCCTCCCCTTCAGATGTCCTCCCTACAATCTGAGAGCCATTGAATTAGCATCAATACATTGTCCACTCTTTCTTTAAATACTAGGCACCACATATACAGTATACGACACCTGAAACAAGACTGAAACAAGACTCCTTGCGCTGCAAGGAGTAAAAACTGCTATATTCCGTGGAGAACATGGCAGAACAAATCTCATACTTGAAAATTGAAGAAAAATCTCAACAGATTCAGCACAGGCCACCAGAGTAAACAAAATCAGATGGGTTTCAAAGGAGGAGCGAGAAAAGGAACAAGAGACACAAAACTAATTCAAGCTTTTGGGTACCCTTCAAAGGTGAGAAATATGATGAGTTCAAGTGTCAACGGTGGGCTGCTGTTTTCTGTCAAGCCTCAGAACAAATCAGTGACATTTCATCTGGGTTCCACTGGTGTGGGAAACGCTTTCTGACACTGTGCTCACTCCTCAAAGTGTCAGTCTGAAAAAAATGCTCAAAGGCATATTAAGTTAAACAAGAGAGACGAAAATCTTTTATCCAGTAATAACAACCCAGTAAATTCTCCTTTGCACTTTCATCCACAAAGGCCAATTGCATTACTTTGAGATTTGCAGAAGGCAATAGAGAGGAAGTAACTTGCATAACCTACTTACTGCGTTACATACCGGTACTTGGTTTCCCACTATTTATTTATGAAATGGGCAATGAAGATGAAAACTATATTTCTATTATGTACTCAAAATCAAAAACAAGAAAAACCAATCCAAAATGGCAAAGGATCTCAGTGTAAAATCCCATGTAATGAGCTACAGAAACATTAGTCTTCTCTGGGAAAGCAGCTCTTGTGGCAGCTGCTGAGTACATCTGTTCACCCTGGGCTTGTTTATTTCACGTGATTTTAAGCATAAGAAGAGTGAGGTTTCCAGGGTGCAAGAGAGATAAGAGCACACTGGCTATGAGACTAGCCAGCCTTGGGAGTTACCCACTACATTTGAAGATATGCTCGCCCTTTTTTCTCATATGGTCCATCCCTCTTCTGAAAGCATGACTGGTCCCCACATATCAAATCTTTCTACAGAACAATGTCCCTCCTGTCCCCATCCAGGTAAGAACCTCTTGCTCCAGATAACCAAAGGGAAGCTAAGGTCAACTCACTTAGGCAGGAGGCCAATATTACTATAGTAAAGCGCACAGGGTAATTCTCAGCATCTCTATGTCCTGGTTTTTTTGCACACTCCAGCTGGGGACCAAGAAACATTAGGATTGGGTTCATTTTTTCCCCCTTGCCTTTAGCAGCAGTCAGACATGCAACAATTTAGCAGGTGAAAAATTTCTCTGGTATGAAAAAAGGGGGGGTAGGGGAAGGTCTGCCTGCTTCATTTATTCATGTCCAACACTGAAGCGGGACCATTCTGGTAACCATACTGGCAACTGTGTGGTTGGGTCATGAATAGATTGCAAAAGAGGTGAGGGATCCATCCTCTCTAATAGTTGTGTAGAAGAAGGAATTCCAGCATGCGCAGTTTGTCCTGCAAGAGGGAGAAAAGCAGCATGTGTTGAAACCCACATTCCGCTTCTATTCCGCCATCTTCTATTCCACTATTATCAAGATAGAAGAGCCCTCTCATGCATCTCACCTCCCTGCAGCAGCAATGGAAGAAAATTCTGGCTAACATTATCAGGAAATAAATCAGAAAAGAGGTGAAATGGAGGACATGACCTTGATAGTACCAAGCTAAGGAATAATGACCTTCTCCGCTATATTTTACATGGTGAGAGATGCTGTGATCTAGTGCAGTGCTTCTCAAATTGTGGTCTGCAGACTGGCTCTGGTCCACGAGCTATCAGCTGCAGATCTGCAGTGTAGCTCTCGCTGATTCTGGCTTCTCTGGTGGGTCAAAGGTGTCCGGAGCCATCAGAGCCATGAAGTCTGCCTTGGAACAAAGTGGACAAGGACAGGCAATCTAGGGCCCATGCCCCTTCCTTTTGCTTACCTGGAGGTCAGCGCGCAGCCTCCCTCCTTGAATGAATGGTTTCGAATGAACTGGAGCAGAGCATGGGGTTGGTGGTGCACCAAGCCTTGCAAGAAGCTATGAGATCGAGGCTGGGAGCTGATGGGGAAGCAGAACCAAGGCCAACCAGGAGGATTTAAGCTGGGGATGAGGCAAGGATGGGGTGGAAGAGGAAGAAGCAGAGAGAAGGACATCAGGAGTTAAGAGACAAGGGAAAAGGAGAGGGAAGCGGGAGGCTTAAGAGCAGAGGAGATGCAGTGACAGACAAGGAGCAGGAGGGGAGAACTTACTGGAAGAGGAGACGGGAGGCAACAGATGCAGGATAAGAGATGGGGGATGCATGAGGTGGAGGCAAGGGAAGCGAGTGGATCAGGAGCAGGGCAAGAAAGGATGTGGGGGAGAGGGATATGGACACAGTGGAGCCTGGGCCAGGAGGCATAGAGGCCAGGGAACAGAGTCAGGAGGGATAATGGGAGACTATGAGGCAAAGGAGCAGAAGACAGGAATAAGACAATGCTGGCCAGGAGAGGAGAGCTGATGTAATACGTGCCAATTCAGAGAGAGAGAGAGAGAGAGAGAGAGAGAGAGAGAGAGAGAGAGAGAGGTCCCTGACACATTGGAAAAAGAAATTGCCAGTTGGCCACATCAGACAGATTGAGAAGCACTGATCTAGTGAACAGAAGCAGACTTTGCTCTGGGAGCTGGAAACATGAGGTCACATTCCGCTTCAGGCATAATTTAGGCCTGGAGCAAGTGCTCATATACCTGAATCTCCCTTCCCCACCTGTTCAAGGCTAACGGTACTTCACAGGGTTGTTTGTGAGGACAAAACCAACAGAATCCGCACAGCGAACGAAAGTGCTTCCTTCTAAACAACATCACTTAACCTTCTGGAGAAAAATAATAGGTAGTAGCATCCACTCAAGGCCAGCCTGTCCATGAGAGATGTGAAACTGTTGCATAGAGAGGCAAAGTTGGAGGGGTGGCAAATGGACAAGCCCCCAGCAGAGGCGGAGCTGGGCACAGGGTGGGGGGGCGGGGCCCCCCAGCAGCGCTGTTGGGCCCCGGGCTGCAGACAGGCGGGGGGTGTCAAAGTGGGCAGCGGTGGGGCAATTCGGGCCGTTTCGCAGGCGTGAGTGGGCAGCAGTGGTGACAGGTTTGGTCCTCCCGTCTGCCCTGTGCCTCTGTCTGACCAAAAGCGGCGGCGGCAATGTCACTTCCGGTGCCAGTCCATCTGTCTGCCGCCTTCTCCTGCCTGCTACTCAGTCGGCACTCCAATCCTCTGCTGGCTTCTTGAGAGCGAGTCGGAAGAGGATCACTGCAGTGGCTGCCCCTTCCAGTGCTGCTGGAGGAAGAAGCAGGGGGAAGATGCTGTGGCTCCAGATCGCCTCTCTCAGCACACCCAGCTGCTTACAAAGCACCAAGTGGACAAGGACAGGCAATCTGGGGGGCCACGTCCCTTCCTTTTGCTTACCTGGAAGTCAGTGTGCAGCCTCCCTCCTCTGTGCTTCTCCTGTTTCAAATGAACTGGAGCAAAGCATGGTGGGGTTTGCAGTATGCTTCTTGCAAGGCTTGGTGCACCAACCCCATGCTCTGCTCCAGTTTGCAGTATGGGGTTTGCAGTATGCACCACTCCTGTTCATTAGAAACAGAAGCAGCACAGAAGAGCGAGGCTGCCTGGTGAGCTCCCGGGAAGCGAAGGGGAGGGGAGGTGGGGGCGCCTCTCACCTCCTCCTTATTCACATGGGGCACCTAGGCGGAGACACATATGCAGGGGTGGAAAACGGGGGGGGGGATTTGGGCAACTGGAAAGGACAGGCTACCTCTGCATCCACTTCTCTTTAAAAAGCAGGGAAAAAACTCTTGGGTAAGTACTGGCCTTCTAAAGAACACAACAGGCATTCTTGGAACACCAGAAGGGGTTCCGTATCTAAGGTAAGAAGAGGTAGCGACTGGCAGTTTTGTATTTGACTTACTTTTGAGAGCAGCAAAGCTAGGGATCAAATTGTCATCTGCCTCCATCACATATTCCACTCCGAACAAACTGTATCTCCTACTGGTATTATGTTGGAGGAAATTGCTCATTGCTTGTTCCTACTGGCTTGACGCAGAGAGGAAATTAAAAATGTCTCTACTCTGCTTGGCTCCCGCTATGATGCATGTTTTGGAGAGAGAGGGGAGAGAACCAGAGCTTTAGCTCCTGTTCTTTATCAAGGTACACGCTGCAAATAAGGAATAGCTAAAGCCACTGAGCATGCTCCATCTGCATCAGGCTGTTTTGGGAGGGGGGGAGAGAGACAAAATATTCTTTTCATTTATAAGTTTATGTACTTGTGTATCTAGGCAGTTCCCCAAGTTTATAGAAACCAGCCACTAGCTTATTTTCAGGGGTTCCTGTTTCATGCGCAAACTGATAAAGGTTCAACCACCTGAGCTTGCTGTTAAGGCTGTGACACACTACAGGCAGCTCATTGCAGCGTGGGGTGGCGCAAAGACAGTCTTTGTACCGCACCACTTCCTATCTATACAGTCTTGCCGCTGCCTGCCACAGAGAGAGAAGTGAAAGGCGTCCTTCCCCACCCCTCTCTGCTAGCCAATCAGAATAGAGTCTTTTTCAGACTCGTCGATTCTGATTGGCTGCTCATTTCCCTTCGCGTCCCGCCCCACTGTACTGAAGCTGGCCGCTGATTGGGCAAAGTTCAATTTTTCCATCTCCTCTCACAAGGCTCCGCTAGCTGACGCGCATTGCCGTGCGAGAGGAGAGAATGCAAGACACTGCCTGACACACTGCCAGCGCTTCATGGGTGGTGTGTCACAGCCTTTGGGACATGCAACAAAATACTGCATCTCCCCACGCCCTCGAGACAGTGGCTCAAGCAGGAAAAATCCCTGTCCCTAGCCACTCTCCATGTTGTTCTGCTGCTGCTGTTGCTTCCCAGCTGACACCTATTACCATGAGTGCCCTTGGACACATGTACTGGCAAAGCCTATATTCCCCAAATCATGTATGTCAAAACTTTTGACAATTGGCTGTGGTGTTTGCGACATCTGGTGAGTAGGCAGTGCCAGCGGCTTGTGCTGCTCCTCCAGTACTACAGAGCAGCGCTGCGTCGGGAAGGTAAGGCGGCAGAGGGGCGCGGGGAGGGCGGAATGGGGTCTTCCAGGGGTGGGATTGGTCGGCAGGGTCCGGGAAGGGTGAGGGATTGGCGGCAGCCTCCTCCTCCACATACTATCTCCCTTCCTGAACCTGGCTGTCATTACTTGGGGCTCTCGGACTTGTACCAGCAAAAATAGCTGGAGCACATCCGAGTAGCCCCATCAGGATGGCTGACGCATTACTCAGGGTAAAGGGACAAACGTCCCTTTACCCTGAGGAGGCTGCCAGCTGTGCCATGGCAGGCCCAATCCTGGATAGGATGCGGTGGACACCTTATGTGCACCGCAACATCCTGCTAGACAGGATTGTGTTGTAAGTTTTCGTTTCTTGTACCCATGAGACAATAAACGTCAAGTCTTCATCGACCAAACTAAGATAACAGAAAGATATCATTTTGCATCAAGGTTTCGCAGATAGTTGCCTTAGGGAAGGGTAAGAGTGGGAAGATAAGGTTTCCTTGGGGAAGACAGCATCCCCTTCGATGACTCAACATATATACAGAATGTGGATTTTCCTACAAGGAAATTTGTAGATATATGTTTCTAGAGCAATTGGCAGGAAGATAAAGGAAACTTGATATATGCAGAAAAATGGGGAAGGTCAGCTAAGGCGTGGAGATGTGGCTGAGGCTGAGTTGCTATGATGAGAAAGGGAGTAGGAGGCATAATCTTTCTGGAGAGCAATCAGCAAATCTGAAATCACAGCCTGGAAGGTTGCTCCCTGAAGATCAGTATGTCTGATCGTTCTTCCAGTCCTCTGAGAAAGGAGGCTCAGAGGAAAAGTTGATTTTCCTTGTAATTTGGATTGTTTGTTGAATTGATCAAGAGGACCAATACCAAGGGAGTTTGGAAGAAGATCTCCAGGCTCCTGCCCTAAACCTGTTAAAAAGAGATATTCTGCCCAATCTTAATGAAGGTTTACACCGGCAGAACGCGCTTTCCGCTGGCATAAACTCCTTTACGGCCATCGCAAACGCAACTAGGCCAGTGCGCGGGGCCTGGCTACCGCTGCAAGCAACAACCAGCCAAGTCAGCACTCCAAAGGACTGGGGATGCCCGCTGAAAGAGGTCAGGCCACAGAGGGGGTGGAACAGGGCGAGAGGAGGACAGAACGGGGGAGGGAATGGGGGAAGGCAGTGAAGGAGTGGGGTGGGAGGAGGGCGGATCAGGCTAGGAGAGGGATGGGCTCAGCAGAGGCAGCACGCACCGAATCCTAACCCCCTTCCCAGGCTTGATCTACCTTCACAGAGCAACTCGGACTTGAGCCAGCTACCAAGCTGGCACAGGTCCAAGTTGGCCCATCAGACAAGCAGGGGCTTACCCGGGGGTAAGGGAACAAACGTCCCACCCCAGTCTGTTCCCTTACTCTAAAATGTTCCCTTACTCTGAGGAGGCCTCTGGAGGCTGAAACTCCCCAGCAAGAGGCAGCGGAGGCTGCACTGGTGCCACTGCATTGCTGCGCGAAGAGTTAGATAGGATTGGGCTGTTAACTGGGAAAGACGGAAGAAAAGGTCTGTAAAGTTGCACCACACTTTTGACTGCATGCAAGAAGGAGAGACAGGAAGAGGAGGCCCCCATTAGGAGAAACATTGTCAGAAGAGGGTAGTAAGACCTAATGTACAGATTAGGTTTCAAGCCCCAGAGTCTTCCTGTCTTAAAAGCAGTATGTTGAGAGGGCAAATGCTAACCAGGTTGATTAATGATTGGTTAGCGTGGCACTCCTCCACTGATTTTTCAAACACATTCTTAACATGCCTATTAGGAAAGGGTTAGAGGCAGCACCTCTCCTCCAAGCCCCAAATGAAGGCAACATTTTAGAGAATCCTATGCACATGCCAAAAATAGCCTGCAAGCCGGTTGCTAGGTGCTCTACTCCTTGACATTTGTATGGTGAAGCAAGCATTATAATGCCAGTTAGCAAAGAATCCTAATGTCATGTTCAAAATTCTACCTATCCCAGTTCTCAATAGTCCCTAAATGAAGAAGTGCCCATTGTTTAACTTCGCTAAGGAAACTCCTTTAGACGATACAACAGAATAAAAAAGGGTGCTTTGGGTATTCTGGCTGTTGAAGAATTCATCGGACTGTTTCAGAGAAGCTACAAAACCATCTTCCCAGCACTTCTTTGCCTGTCAACAGAATCCTCTTTTTTGGCATCCTCCTGCTTTATGCTTACATGAAAGTGACAAGTCACACACTCGCTCCTAGAAAACAAATTGCAAAAAGAACTTGTTGGTTTGAAGCTATGTTAAACCCCAATCCTATCCCCTTCCCCTGCCGGCGTAACTAGCATTGCATCAGCACAGGTTGCTTTACAACAGTCGCAAAGCAGCCTCTGCCAATGACCACAGCGAACCCGCTGGCGGGGAGGCTGGAGTGGCCGCCATCAGACCCACGGAAACCCGCCAGAGCAGGTACGCCCACACAGGGGGTGGAGGGAGGCAGGGAGGAGGTTGAATGGGACTGGGGTGGGCAGTATGGGGTGATGACAGGGGCGGATCAGGCCTGGGATGGGGGCGGGATCGGTGGCAGTGCACGCTGAATCCTGACCCCCTTCCTGGGCCTGATCCACCTTCCCAGGTCAATACAGACTTGGGCCAGTGATTGAGCTGGTGCAGATCCAAGTTGACCCACAGTAGCTGCTGGAGCTTACCCCGAGGAGACCTCCAGCAGCTGAAAATGCCCCACGGGATACAGTGTTAGCCACCTCAGCGCCGCTGCATTGCCTCGCTGTGATTTAGATAGGATTGGGCTATTAGTGTGTTCAGCCACAGGCTTGGTCATGGGAAGAATCTAATCAGATTTAAACATTTTAATTATGGATGCAGTTTACCACTAGTTCATTTGGGGCCAAATTCAGTCTTCAGGAAGTAGGCAACACAAGAGACTTGCCAGTAGCCCCTTAACTTTCTTTGTTCAGGAAAACATGACTGCTGCTCTGGAAAACATGCAGTGGGTTGGTCTGTAGCTAATGACTGCGTAGTTACTAAGCAATATGTGCAGGCCTTTTGACAAAATCATTTGATTTACCGTATTGTCCCGAGTATAAGACACACCTGATTATAAGACGCACCCTTAAAGTTTGGTGCTATTAAAAAAAATTAATTAAATCACTGGCATTAAATTGCAACAGCCTGATTATAAGACGCACCCCTAGTTTAAAAACTTAAATTAGGAGAAAAAAGTGAGTCTTATACTCAGACCAATACGGTACTTATTTTATTCTAAATCGCAGAGTCTAGATTTCATAAATGTAGAATATGGGTGTGCTGTGTGCATTACACACTCAGGCTGCAATCCTATCCACAGTAACCTGGGCGAAAGCCCCATGGACTATAATGGGACTTACTTCTGAGTAGACATGCATAGGATTGGGCTCTCAGTTTTGTCGATCAGCCCAACTTTATAGTGAAATTGTTTAAGGTCTTGGGTGCTATAAAGCACTGTAATATAACGCCAGGGATCCTATTTTAAACCAAGTGCTATTTGAAACAACACTATAGGAGACACCACTGGAGGAAACAGGAGCTAATTGGCCCTGCCATACCCAGAATGCATTGCTCTTATTGGCTACAATAGCTGTCAATTAACCCGGAATGCAGAGCTCTGTCAAGAATCCGTTCTACAGGAGTCAGCATTATGGGAAGTATCAGGCATACCTTGACTTTCATCCACTTGACTTTCATCGCTTTGCTCTTTCAACCGTTTTCAATTATTATTTAGTTTATTTAAAGAATTTATACCCTGCCTTTCTCCCTTCTTTCATCCGATTTCATCCAACCTTCCACGACATTTGTTGACGTTCTTATGTTTATTTTTCTTTTATTTCTTTTTGTTTAGGTTTAGCATGCATTCACATATGTTATATAATATTTATGTTTTTCACCGGCCAAAATAAATTTGCAAGGTACAGTAAATAAGGTCATGCTTTAATATTCATCCATTTTTTACTTTCATCCATGCCCTGGTCCCTAACACGTTGAACAAGCAAGGTATGCCTGTATGCTTCACACCTCAGTTCCAAGCACCTTTATTTGAAGGAAATCATAAATTAAAATCACTTTCAAGCAAGTGTTTCTTTTGGGGGTCACAGAATCAGGGAGGCTTCGGGGGGGGGAGGAGTTGTTTTTGCAAGAGCTTACTCTATGACCCAGAAATAATGGTTACTCAGAAGATATTTGTGTGTTTCAGTTAATCATGATTCACTGGGGAAACCAAAGCGGCTAGCTAGAATGTGTGAAAAACTGATTAATGCCAAACATATGGGGGGAAAGTGTTACAGTAGTTGTCAAACTTGCATTGAAAGGATGGGGCTGGCAGGGGATATGGGACCATTTTTAAGTTGAAAGACACATTTACGGACAGGGATTCACACAATGAGTAAGTGATTAGTGCCAATAACTCATACAGCGTACAATAGTAGGTGTTTCTCTCACTATAGTAAAAATTGCCTGATAGAAACAAGTGCAGTAAAAAGTATTATAAGAACTGGGGTGACATGGGAGAGCTCAAGTACTAGATAAGCAGCCAAGAGAGCTATAGACAAAGAACGATTTCAAGTAATTCACTCTAGTAGCTATTAAAACAAAATCGGCCCATACTGTGACAGCAATAGTTTGTTTTCCTTAAGCAACACTTGGGAAAAAGACATTCTATAAATGATGTTACGAATTCTATGACAGGCATAATGAAAGCCAATATATCTTTCATTAGAAATAATTGGGATTCAGCAAACACATTCATTCTTATATTTACAGAGATGTTAATGAGGTACTTTCAGACCTCATAAGTGTTTCTCAGTATGGGCTTATCTGCATCTGCCATTTTTCTAAAGTCTTCCTACTTTTGCAAAACTAATTTGAGGAAAATAGGAAAGCTCTGGAAAATAATTCCAAATTCCGATGATGCCCTGTCTCACTTTGTTCTCAAAGCCTATGATTACAATTTCAATCCTTCTGTGGGCTCAAACACACTGGGAGAGTAGCAGCGCAATCCTATCCAGCTTACACCACTGGTGTAACCAGTGGGGGAGGGCAAGGCGGGAGGCTTTGGAGGGGAGGGGAGATTTGAATCCCCCTTCGGAGGGGATTTGTATCCCTTTCTGTTCTGGGGCCTCCCGTTCTCGCTGCACCGCTGGTAACACCGCTGGTGTAAGTTGGATAGGATTGCGCTGTAGGATTGAGGCCTAGGTCAGATCAAGTAACTTCTCACCATATCTACTTCCAGTGGAGGACTTACATTTTGGGGCTCTGAAGTTTGAACTGTTATGGGGGCCCTTTCACAACCAGCCACAAGGTCTGGGTAACCACTGTTATCTTCTTGAATGGGGGTTGTGTTCCAGGATAGATCACCACAAATTTACAGCTAGCCTACATGATACTTTAATAACCTTCTAATTTTTATTTTAACTATTGTTTTGTATTGAATTACACTAAATTATTAATAGTATTTTTAAACCCTTCTCATACAGTAGACCCCAAAACTTTAAGCAATGTGGACTGAAGTCACTTCTGCTTCTTCTGGGGCCCTCAGGGATTAGGGGCCCTGAAGCTTATGCTTCATTAGTTTCATAGTAGATCCGCTTCTGTCCGCTTCACCCACATACCTAAAGGGAGACATCTATGACTCTCCAAAGGCCACAGAGGGAAGTGGACAAGGAAAAGTAATTCCTGGTACCACCCCAACCCACGCTGATTTCCTACTAAGGGAACTTGCATAGGGCAGTTTGAGTCATGGTTTGTCTTATGTCCCTTCACTTACAGGGAATGGTTTGTTAGTTCAGATGAAATTATGGAAAGAGGATATGGGCAGTACCCCAAAATGTTTTTATCCTGAAATAATAATACGTGACTCAAGTGTTCTGAAAAAGATGTGGGTCTTCGCAACCTACGTACATTGGAGTTACAGCAAGAATGGTGGCTCCATTAAAGGAGGTTTTTGAGAATGACTGAAGAGGGCACAGCATGGTATTATAGCACAGGATGAAGAGCTGCACCATCTCCAGCAACGTCGCTGCCTGGATCTCTTGCCATTCCATTTCATTGGTTGATCCCAGGTCTAAGTGTTATGGGAGAATGAGAAAAAAAATCCTCGCTATCCACTTCCGCCGCACGCGCCATGAATCCTTTTATAAATCTCTATCACGTCGCCTTTTTTCTAAACAAAAGCACCTGACCCTTCCTGCACTGAGGTGGATTATCCAAACAGGCTAAGTAAATATTTCCCATTTACCATCCCAAGCACCAGCTTCCCTACAACCACAATATGTTTGACTTGTAGCTCTATGGCAACAAGCTGTCCAACAATACAGCTGCCATTTGTAAATAATTGAGAGCTCTTAAAATGCATCATTTTCTGAGAAACAAAAAAGATAGGCAAAGGGAAGAAGCAAAGTTGTGCTCAGAGAGGTTGTGCAAGCATCCTCTGCTATTCTTGGGGAGGGTCAGGAGGCAGGGGGAAGGCCATGAATAAAGACTTACATTACAGCTGGCACAAAAACTAGAGAACAATTCGTTAGATATTGCATAGTCCTTCTCTACAGCAGCACCATGAACAGAGATTAATTTCTGAATATTCTACGTTGAAGTTAGTGATAAGCATATTAATTAAATACATCAAAGTGTCTCATCATAGTGAAAAGATAATTACTACAAACCACCTAGACCCATGTAGTTCAGAAGAAGCCTGTTAAAAATAACTCCTCTTACATAACACACAGGCAGAGATTTTAAAGATTGACACAAGTTAATGAAACCAGTTCTCTCCAAAAGTATGTTGAATTAAAGAGCAAGCCCCTGATCTCAAGCAAATATCCCAAGGCAGACATCTTTTTATCCAACCAGATAATCAAATACATTTTTTTAAAAGGGTGTCAAGAACAGATTCAGGGAGAAGTCCTAGGCCTCCCTTACTCGCGAGTCATCGCGAACGTGCCTTACGGCACATTTGCGACAGCTTCCGACAATGGAACGCTCATTCCGTTGCCGTTTCTGTGTGCAGGATTGCGCTCTTATTCTCTGACAGTATTTGACTGGGCAAATATTCCAAAATGCCTTTGGGTAGGTGTGGCATAACTTTTTAACTGCATTGTAATGTCATATGACAAAATTCAAGGGCAAGTTCCTTGCTGCCCTTGATCTTTGCTCAGTGTACAAGTCTGGATACAAACATTCTCATAAACATTTTACACTTTTTAAATTTATTGTACAACTTTATGATTTTTTTAAATAGAAAAATATTTTTATAAATACGTTTAAGTCATGCTTATTCATTCCAAAACCGAATGGGAATGGTCTTGTGCCTATCAGCTGGGCAGTGAAATGGGTCAAACAAGGTAGTAGTTTCTGTATACCCAGATATGCAGAAACACAGTCATTTGCAAGTAAAAAAAATGGCCTGATGAAGACGAAACATGCTCGGTGCTTTGTAACTGTCAGAGGCGTCGCTCCGGTAGGGGCGGGGCTGTAAGTTTTGCTCGGTCGGAGTCCCGTTTACCGAACGAGCAGGAGGCGGCCCCGCCCCCTCACTGTCAGAGCCATTCCCCTGCGGAGAAAGCAGCAGGCAAGAGACCCTGCCTGCTGCTTTCTCCGCAGGGGAAAGGCTCCGACAGTGCGGGGGCGGGGCCGCCTCCTGCTCGTTCGGTAAACGGGACTCCGACCGAGCAAAACTTACAGCCCCGCCCCTACCGGAGCGACGCCTCTGGTAACTGTTGTAACATTGGAGTATCAGTTGGGAAGGGGACAAAAAGGAAACAAGGAGGATGAGGGAAGGAACTGGATCTTTCAAGTTCCTACCAGTTTATAATATTCTGAAAGGAGGATTTGGGTCAGGGGGAGAGCACCTGTTCCTTTCCATCTCTCTAGGAACCTCTCCCAGCCTCACTGAATAGCAATAAAGCATTCAAGCTCAGGACTGACTGACAAGAAAATGTAACTGTAGGAATATTTCAGCTCAACCTTCCTTGTTGTAGACAAGAGGGCATACCCGAGACCATGCATCCGCCTTCAAAAGTAATGTGAGAAACTGCCCGGAAAATGAAAGCCTCTTTTCGGCAAGCTGAATTACGCAATCAGCAGCAGTTCCACATGATGTGTCTGGTGCTATACCACTGCAGGTAAAAAAAACTCAGTGTTTGAATGCTTCCCCACTTAAGGCATTTCTTGCACATACGAAACTAGTATATCAGAGGCTCTAGTCTAGCTCACTTGCAAATAGTTAATCCGAATACGCAAGGAGTTGTTTAAAAATGAGAGAGCAGTCTGAACTGAAATGGTACATTTCAGCAACAAATATATCACTGACTGAGGGTGTATATTGTGTCTAATTCTACCTAGCGTTAAGTTAATAGAACATTTTGAAATGAAAATGAACTTTCATTCCCATGAAATGCAAATACTGTACCCCTTTCTAGCAATTTTGCACCAAAGGATGCAAAATTATTTGCAAGGGGTGTGAGTGGCAATGTCCCCAGTTGGTGATTCCTGACTTTAATCTGATCATGCAAGGCTGGGTAATTGAGTACAGGATGGGGACATACATCTGAATGCTCATCCCCACCCCCATTCCGTTCCAACTACACATGTGTAAATGCAAGTAACTAGAGCTGGTGGATAAGGGTGAAAGTCTCCGTGCAGTCGTGACAAGTGGCAATGAATGAAAGTCTCTTCATGTATAGGTGGCAATGAAACCAATGACGTGTGGTGACAAGGAGCATTGGCATAGTTGCCTGGGCAGTAGGATGAACTTCCTCTCTTCCTGATTCAAAGCAAGGGCAACAGGGAGGCTTCATTTGCCCTCTGTGATATCATAACACAGTCAAAAGTGATTGGCTATTTGGAATAATGATGTCATCATGTGCACTACATGATTCTTGATCACTGCAATCATATACTGTAGTAGTTTCAAGTAAACTTGAAAATAAAAGTAAAAAAATATGATACCCAACTAGCAGCAGGTGGTGGACAATGGTTGCAAACAGATACAAAAAAACATACAAAAGAGTGGACTGCAGGACATTTTATACAATTTCCCCCTTCCGAAGGTAACAATTTTTACCATGAAAATTGAACCCTCATGAAAACTTAATAAAGCACTAATTTCACTGCAAGATGAGTGGGGGTTTTTCATACATGCTTGGCATAGAACAGCTATAATTGATTAATTTATCTTTTAATTTTGCACCTTAATTAAAAGTGTTCTCTTAAGAGTTATTTTACAGATGGTTTGCCATCCTTAGTAAATAAATGAGTATAGTACAGAGAATAATTTGCCTTTAACTACACATTTAAGAACGCATTAGAAGCTGATTTTTTTAAAAAAAGTGCTACCTCTTCGCTGAATTAAGCAACAGCGTGCATTTATCAAGCACTGTTTTCAGTTGCATCCTTTGAAAAGCACAGTCCCACTAATAAAGAGGTTCTCTTAATCTAAAAAAAAAAAAAATACACAGGAATAACTACTACAAAAAGACTCAATTCACATTACATACATTGGCTCAAGTCCAGCGGGTACATTCATGTTCCCCAACCTCGTGAACAAAGAGAATACTGGCAGTTTATTGTGGTTTTTGTAAATGCATATTACAAAAACAAGTTGAGTAGATAGGCGCAAAGGCCATCTCCAATGCAGCATATGTCCCAAAACAACAACAACAGGATTGGTGGAACCCCAAGTTCCCAAAAACATTAGAACTGAGTATTATTATTCCCTCTGGCCAAATTTGATATGATTAGTCAAAAAAAAAATCACCCTTCAAATTTATGACCAAATGGATGACTGATCATGCTTTAAAGTTTATACAAGGCTGAGGGGAATTATTGACAATAATTTTTAGCAAAAGTAAAAAATTTTAAAGGTTTGTAGATGCCAAGATTCATTTCTTCATTCAGAACTACAGATCAGGGGAGACACTGACTGTCTCTGCTTGTTAAAGGGATATCAAGGCACTTAATCAAATTCATAACTATAGGTGACTTTTTCAAAAATAACAATTTGCATATGTCTAATATATCATGCATTCACATATCACATTTCAGGTCTATCCACAGAAATACTCATGTCATTTTGGAGGGTGGTATCTCAGCCCATGAAAACTAATACTTACACACAGCTGGATTGTTGCCTGACCAGCAACATTTCTGCAGATTTTATGTAATCAATAAAACCGTGACTCATTTAAATTCTGGCATCTGTTGTTTTGCCTCTTCTTTCTTTGCCTGTGCACAAGCACAGGGTCTGAAAAACGTTTTGTCAAGATGCAGCCTAAGTCAAAATAATTATGCCATTAGAATAAAAACAATCAGGTTTATTAAGCCAAAGTTTAATTAAGCCAGGTTTATTAAGCCAAAGGTGGGGGGAATTTGGAAAATGTCTTTACCTTTGGCTTAATAAACCTGAAAAAATGTTTTATTCTGATAGTTCCAGCCAAGAATGTCTCTGTTCAAAATCAAATTATGCCATTGCTTTATTTTCTGTTGTGTTTGAGCAATCCTTTCAGCTTGAGACTGTTTTAGCTAAGGTGCTACTGAAGCTGATAAAATATAAGGGAGAACCTTATTTTTTAAAAAGAGAATATCTTAGGGTCCCCCTTTAGGGCAGTTTGTTTGCATCCCATGTTGAGTCATCCTCTTGAACCCATGTGTTTATGATATTCAGGACCAACAACGATGACTGTATCCTGCAAAGCAAAACTGATTACACCCCTGGGCAGCCACCAGGGTTCAGGTGCAGCCACCAAGAGAGGTAATGCCAGAACAAATGTATCTGTGTCATCATCACAGGGGCCTCCAAGGAAGCCCAATTATGGATGGGGAAGGCAAAAGAAAACAGTGGTGGCAAAAGTCACTCAGGTAGGCAACCATGCCACTGTTGGCTACCAGCTTTCAGGGCAGGGGTGTCAAACTCATTTCATACAGTGGGCTGAATGGCATTCATGGCACCTGCTGAGGGGCAGAAGTGATGTCATTAAGCAGGAACTGATGTCACTAAGCAGGTGATGATGACCAGAAATAAGCACTTTTTTCTCACTTAGGAACTCATTAGCTGCAAATGACAGAGGAGAAAATATGCAAACCTTGATCATATGTTCAAAATATGGGAGACAGGCCACCCTTTCAGCAGCACCACTTCTGCCAAGGTGTCACCTTGCAGCTCAGCAGCTGCGAGGTGTTCTGCAAAGTGATGCCTCAGTAGAAGAGGCGCTGCTGAAAGGGTGGCCCGTGTGATAATTGGGCTCTCCCAGTAACTCAGCAGCTTCTCCCTTTCTCACCTCTGTTGGTCTGCCTCTTCCTCGCCTTCTGAGGCCTCATAAGAACATAAGAGCAGCCCTGTTGGATCAAGCCAAAGGCCCATCTAGTCCAGCTTCCTGTATCTCACAGTAGCCCCACCAGATGCCTCAGGGAGCACACGAGACCTGTATCCTGTCGCCACTCCCTTGCACCCGGCATTCAGAGATAGCCTACTTTTAAAAACCAGGAGGCTGTTTATACCCATCATGGCTTAGGTATCCATGGGCCTCCTTCTGTCTCTTCCTCCCAGTGCCTCTGCAGAAGCAGTGCCCCTTGAAAGAGTGGCCAGCCTGATAATTGGGCTCTCCCAGCACCACCCTTTTCAACACTGCCACTTCTGCCGATGTGTCACTTCGCAGCTCAGCAGCTGAGAGTAGCTGTTGATGGTGCTGGGAGAGCCCAATTATCATGGGGACCTATAAAGAGCTTCCGTGGGCCATATCGGGCCCACGGGCTTTATGTTTGACACCCCTCTTCTAGGGGCGTCACTCAGGGGTCAATCTGATGGGCCCTTGGTCAGTGCCTGACCTAGCCAACCTTTATTTATTGATTTTTAAGATGTCTAGACTGCTTTTCTGAAGCACAACCTTTGCCACCACCATGAATGAACTTCTCCATCTCATCCCTTCCTGCTTGTCATGCTTTTAGCTACGGTGGTTTGTTACCGTATGTATCAGTCATGTGGTATTAGCTTTATACACATTAGGGCCACTAGGTGGCATTGTTGGGGAGGGGAATAAAGGTTACTTTCACTTTTACCTCAAGAGGGTACCTAAACTTTCTGTTCAGCCTACAAGTCACGAAACTGATTTTCAAGATATATTGTCCTTCGTTTCCCTTGCGCCTGGGTTTTAGTCACAGTGCTGTAATAATTAGAGTTGCCAAAAACACACTAATTAAGTGGGTCTAGGAATGCAGAAACAAATATGGATATAAACACTTAGAAACCATTGCTAGAACATCAGCATTCGTAAGGAAATGACAGTCTCATAATTAAAGGAATATTTTGCGCTGCTCCAGTGCCTCAGACAGTTACTAATTTGGCCTGCACTACAGCAGCAGGAAAAGTAAAACAGAAGGGAAATCTGAGAGGCATAATCTCCAAATCTATCCCAATGAATGCTTCAGAATAAGCCCTATTAACATGCTGTTGAGATGGACTTTCTAAATCCTCAAGGCACCACTTTCCACCCAGCGCACAAATGTCTGCGATGAGCTGCACTGTAAGAGGTATAGCCGTAACATTCTGCCTACACAAGGAAAAGAGGTGGTTGCCATGACAACAATCTTCACGAAGATGCTCTCCAATGATATGTGGAACTATTCAACATATACATATTTCAGATTCCCTATTATGTGTGTGCAGATGAAAACGAGGAAAGAGTTCCTGTGTTGTTAATACTCATGAAGAAGAGCAATATCTGGTGGATGCAGTTTACTGGGGCAGGTGTAAGAAAAGTCGCACTTACTCCCTTCTCTCCCTTTATATACCACTGCTAAAAAAACGTATGGGGGGGGCTTCTCTTCCTTTGTACCTGGTCATCCTATGTACAAGTTAGGTTCTCAATAGGTTAGGATTGCTAATGTTTCGGTTCTGTACTGTGCGCTAGTGTAGCATAATGGCTACAGTACACCAGAGTGTAAACTGGGTTGTCCCTTGTTAACTCCGCCATGAACATGGTAGACTACTAGGGCCCCACCCCATCTGCAATATAGGACCAATTGGTCCTGCACAGCGACTCTAAGGATTAGTGGGATAATACATATGAGGCACTTTTGAACACTTGGGATACCATATAATGCTGTCATGTACAACTGAAGTACCTTCTGTTAGGTACAGCAAACATGTCACAAGGTCTTGCTTAAGCTCCAGATCTCTTCTTTAGGCAAATGTTCTGTAAAACAAAACATGAGAGTGAGGGGGAGAACGATGTTTCAGAACATGTTGGAAAATCCCCACCACCACTGCTGCTGCCATCAGCTTTCTTTGGGAATTTTCCATCATGTCCTAAAACATCGTTCTCTCTCTTCTTACCCCTTTTGTTTTACTGAACACCTCCTAGCCTAAAGAAGAGCAATAGAGAACTCAAAAGTTCACTCTCTACTTTGTGACATTTTAGTTGGTCCTAATAAAAGATACACACGTTACTGTTGGTTTGGGATTATTTCAAAGAGACGAGAATGGTTGCCTGAAATTTTAGATCTTAGCGAGAATTTCTAAAAGTGGACGTAGGCATGAATGACAGCTGGGCTGATGATATCTGAAAAGCAATGCAGAAGCGATTATGATGACATTGTGTGTGTGTTATTTTGGAAAATACAATACAGACTGAAAGGAACATCTTCTCTGCAACCACCCTCCTCTTCTTTGCATCTAGACATCCTAAATACATAGGTTTAAATGTACGCTCCAACTATTATATCACTCAGCCCAATTCTAAACCTCAACAGGTTTACTCAGAAGTTCAGCAGGGCTTCTCCTTACACAGCGGTTAGCACTTGAAACTCCTCTTCAAGGAAGAGGAAGCTGTCCAACCAAGCCAGAACCAGCACCAAAGTGCAGTTTTCTTATGAACCTATGACGTAGCCTTATTTATTTATTATTTCTGCCTCCACAGGAGCCACCAGGGTAGCTCACAACAATTTAAAAACATAAGTCACATAAAAATATAAAGAATTCCCAATAAAATAAAAATTTGGCCTTATACACAGACTCCAACCGTAAGTCCATCTAGCCCAATACTGTCTACTCAGACAGGGTGGCTTACCAAAGTCTCAGACGGAAAATTTCCACAGTCCAGCTACTTGAGACCCCCTTAAGAGAAGATGACAGGGACTGAACTGGGACCTTCTACATACAAAGCATGACCACTGACCTGTTGAACCATCAGCCTAATAAGCAATACAAAGACGACATTAATATGAATCAGAAGTCATGAACTCTTTCCTCCCCATAGGGCAGTTGGTTCCTGCTATACTGGTGCATTGGGGAGAAAAGCTCATCTTAGCTGGAAATAGAACCTTGCAATCTGGTCCTCTCAGCTGCTTGGGTCCAAACTTCAGATGACGCTTCATTCATCACGATGCTTTAATGATTTCATGTCAAAAACCTTTCATACAAGAATACTGTACAGCTAAAGCGAACTCTTTGGAATTACTTTGTGGCATCACAGCATACTGGTGTGCTTATTCTTTAAAGCAACTGCAAAAAAAGCAAACCAACCCCCCAAAATCAAAGATCTGCAAGAGGATTGAGTGTATTCTTGCCATTAGTCAGAAAAAACAGTGCCATGTCACAATAACCTGTGAACGAATCACATAAGAACAGATACCGCCCACAAAATAAAATAGTTAGGTCTTTGAAATATAGACAGCAGCAGCTTCCAATGTTCTTCGGGTGGGGGGGCTGCATTTTTGAAGAGAGGCACTGAAAAAGTATTAAAACGAGAGAAGAAGGTACTCTCATGTTTCCTGTATGTAAAGTGTAAACAGTTTGTGACTTAAAAAAAACACCCCTGTCTTGTGAGCCTACTTATACACTAGCAAGGATAGAACAGAGATGCTACATCATGGTTTGTGCTATGGAGTCCCTCAAAATTGCACTCTGACATCAATCTCTTAGGGATGACGTCGGTGAGAAGGTGTCATTAGAACATAAGACCGCCCTAGCTGGATCTGGCCAAGGTCCCATCTAGCCCAGCTTCCTGTATCTCACAGTGGCACACTAGATGCATCACTCAAGACAACAAGATACCTGTATCCTGTCGCCACTCCCTTGCACCTGGCATTCAGAGATGGGCTACCTCTAAAACGCAGAGGTTGTGTGTAGTCATCATGGCTTGGAACCTGTGATAAAAAAATTCCTCCATAAATCTGTCCCATCTCCTTTTAAAGACATCTAAGGCCAGGTGCCATCACAATATCCGGTGGCAAGGAGTTCCAGTGGCGTCACTGTGACGCGCGTCACCCCAGAGCGGGGGACGCGCATCACACACACCCGACTCACCCCCCCTACAGAAACTTACCTTTTCCGGCGCGCGTCACCCTCCGGAGGCCGGACGCTCCGAGGCCGGGGAGCGTCCGGCCCGGCCGGCGCTCCAGGGCTTTCTAAAAAGAAGAGGCCCAAAGCGAGGGTTTGCGCATGCACGAAAAACTTAGTTCGCGTTTTAACGCAAGCGCTCCAGGGCCTTCTGAAAAGAAGAGGCCCAATACGCTTGCGTTAAAACGCGAACTTTTAAGATTTTCGCGCATGCGCAGACCCTCCTGAGGGCAAGAGGGCAGGCCCTTGCCCTCAGAAAAGGGTTTGCGCATGCGTGAAAATCTTAAAAGTTCGCGTTTTAACGCAAGCGCTTTGGGCCTCTTCTTTTTAGAAGGTTCTGGAGCGCCGGCCGGGCCGGCCACTCCCCGGCCTCGGAGCGTCCGGCCTCCGGAGGGTGACGCACGCCGTCACGGAGGTGACGCGCGTCACCCCCCGGCGGCCCGCCCCGCCCGCCACGCTACAGTGACGCCAGTGAGGAGTTCCACATATTAATTACACAGTAGGCAAAGGAATATTTCTTTTTGACTGTTCTAACTCTCCCACCAGTCAATTTTAGTGGATGTCCCCTGGTTTCTTCTGAACAGACTCTTTCTTCAGGTCTGTCAAGCTTGCCGTCTGACCAATTTATGTGCAGTGGAAGCAACTTTCTGCATTGCACCGGCTCTGCATTTATGAGACACTGGCACCTCACACTCACTAGTTAATGATGTCTGGGAAACAGGGTAGTAGGTGACCCTTCTTTTTAGTAGGAGTGTGACTATATGGCCTTTTGCCTTCCTAGCTTCTAACGTGCAATAGCACTTCGGGGCTGTTTTTTTGTAAATGATGGTGAAAATGAAAACCTAGTATCCGTATCTGGATCATTTTTATTAATTTTGTGATGACGTTTTTATCGTGTGCTGTATGCTGCTTTGGAGACACTTATTTTAAAAGCAGCTAAATTTTTATACAAATTGAAAATATAAATAAAATCTGAGCAGCGGAACTCAAACAGTTGCAGCAACATAATATCAACAGAAACTTAATAGGAAAAAAGTGAACTACTCCATCCCAAGTACCTGATGAAACATACGTTTTGACTAGGCATCAGAATGCCTGCAAAGTGGGGGCTGAGAGGGCATCTTGAGGGGGTGGAGTTCTAAAGCCAGGATGGTGTAGTGGTTTGGGAATCGGACTTAGACCTGGAAGATCCAGGTTCAAATCCCCGCTCAGCCACGAAGCTTCCTGGGTGACCTTGGGCCAGTCACTATCTCTCAGCCCCACCTACCTCACAGGGTTGTTGTGAGGACAAAAAGGAGGGGAGGAAATATGTACACCACTCTGAGCTCCTTGGAGGAAGGGCGGTATAAAAATGTAATAAATAAAATAAATAAAGCCTGGGGGTGCAACTGAAACAACCCATCCCATTTCCCAACCAACTGCACCTCTGATGGTGCAGGATATGGAGAAGGACCTCATTCAGGTTTCCTGTGACAGAAGCAGTCACGTCGCTAGGACGCGCGTCACCCCAGAGTGGGGGCGCGCGCACCTTTAAGGAAGGAGCAGAGCACCCCCCCCCGCGCCGTTTTTGGCTCATTTTAGAGCCAAACGGGCGCGAGGGCGGGCGGGCCCAGCTTCCCCATCAAAAATGTAAGTGCCGGGGGGACGCACGTCACCCTTGTGCGCGCATCACCCCCGGGCTGCCTGCCCCGCATGCTTCTCTTTGTCGACGCCCCTGGACAGAAGGTAGTCCTTTAAATACCCTGGTCCCAAACCATTTAAGGTAACAATTAATTAGCACATTGAAAACGCAATCCACACTAAAAATCTGGTAGCCGGCCTTGGGCCGCCCACCGGATCCTATCCGCGTTCTGTGCTGATCATGATCGGCCCAGAGGTCTACTCGGGGGGAAGGGGGCGTCTATCTCCTTCCCCCATTGTAGCGCGGGGAGGGGGCCTCCTCAAATGTCTGCCAGTTATTTAGCTGGCACAAGTCTGAGGAGGCCATGTAAAGGCTGCGCTGGCCCGGGAAGAGGGTGGGGATGGTGACCACCATCCCCGCCCCTCCGGGCCAGCTTGGCCAACAGCCGGCCTCCCTCACCGTCCTGACCGCACCCACCGGGGGATCCCTTACTTTCTCCAGCAGGGACAATCCAGCGATGGAGTAAGGGCTGCCGGCCTCCGCACCGGCAGCCCTTACTTTAGAGTAGTTGCAAACGTGCTTTATTATGGCACGTTTGTGACAGCTTAGAATGGCAGAGCGTGTGCTCCACCATTCTTTACTTAGTGTGGATTGCGCTGTGAATTGGGCTCAGAAACGAAATGGCAGCCAATGCAGATTGACCAGCAATGGAATCACATCATCCATGCCATGAGCTCCCAACAGAAGTTTCCAGCCACTTTTCAAAGGCACCCCCAGTAGAGTGCATTGTAGTCATCCAGTCTGGATATGACCAACACATGCATGGCAATGACCAAATCTCCAGGAAAGGCTGCAGCTGGCACATCAGCAGAAGCTGTGCAAAAGCACTGCAGCTTTACTGGGTTATTGTGGATCAAACTAACAGAGAATCAGCTGCCCCTCTTGTGTTAACATGCAAGTTGCATCTTTCATATCCAAATAGTGATTGTTGTTATAAAATGCCAAATGCTATGAAAACTATTATTTTCCAAATCACTCTTAAAAACACAATCACTGTTTTGATTTGAGCACAGATGCTCACATAGTGGAAACATACAGACTCACCTCAGGCAAGAACCTGTACATTTCATTTGCAACATTTGTGAAGGGATTGAAAACCTACATGTGATGCCAATAAAGGCTACTTGACTGAAAACCTACATATTTTTTACTTTTGTGAACTATAAACATCGTTGCTGCCTGACATATTTTTATACTACATTTCTGAGATGGCTTTTGTTCACTGTAAACAACAGAGGACAAAACACATGACAAGCCAATCTAACCCTATCAAGCATATATGGTGATTGATCTGTTCTGCTTGCTACCATGTTTGGTAATCATAACACACACCAGCATTTTTCCTAAAAGTCTTTTTACCAGATTTGGAAAACCAAGAATTCAGCAACCAGGTCCCGACACTTTTTCCATCATGAAAGCAAACAGACGTCTTTAAAAATTGCTGACGAAAGTCATGAGCTCCATTGCCTAGCAGCCAAACATGATCAATTACCAAATTAAACCCATTTCAACATCTGTTTGTTTTAGCAAGGTAATATATTTTAGGCTGAGTGCACAAAAGAAAACCCTTGTTGAATTAACTCATTAGTCCTATTTTCATGACATATCCTGGGTAACTGAACAAAAGTAGAGAGGGCAACAGGATCATGGTGGCAGGGCTCCCCCCCCCCCACATCTATACATAGTCACTTTAATGGAGTCAACACACATAGAACTGTACAAGTATAGGTCACTCAGCACATGATTGGGAATGCTGGGAAAGCAGGGTTCCCTGTTGCAGGAAGAGAACCCTAAATGCATATAGTTGTGCATCTACTCCATATAGATGTTCAAGTGAACATGCACAGACTTCCCTTCTACACATCTTCCTTCACTTACTCTGAATGTGTTGGGACAACAGGAGTACATTTAATCAGAATCCATTAATCAGTTGTGCTGTTATTTCATTTGGATTAAAGAACTACACACAACAATCAAATATTTTGCTTTTCTTCTCTGGAATGCAAATGTTTCAGATGGTTTCTGCCCAGGTTAGAACTTAACAGTCCTGACATGCTTAATTTTTATTGTCAGGGTAGGAGGCTGTGGCTGCTATTTCCCACAGGAGGGCAACTTCCATTCCTGCCAATGGGAGCTTCCCTCCCAGGGCAAACAGCAGTTCTTAAGGGCCTGAATTGAATTGGGACTATGGTGGGGCAAAGGGTTAAAGCCCCCTTCCACCTATGTTGTGGTCCCAATTTGGATCAGGCTCCCCATGCCTGCGATTTAAATAATAAATAGCAAGCATGTCAGGGTCAATCTCATTAATAATTAGATTTGGCCTCAAGAATGTGGAACAGCATCCTCCCATTGATGGTCAGTTTAGATATTTGGCCGACTGAAGAGTTACCATTACCGAATATAAAAAAGTAATGGGAAGGGCAAGAAGAAAGAGAAAGGGGGTGGAGAAAACTTTCTAGTTTACCAGCATGCCTATGTTCCTAACAATCTCTGCTCCTGAGGCTTTAAGAAATCAGAACATGTACATTAAGCAACCTATATACACTTCCTTTAAAAAAAAAAATCATTTTTTTAACCAAGAATCCAAGATGGTTTACAGCAGCTAACAAAAATAACCAAACCAAATATAAAATAGCAATCTTACAAACAACCATGAAAGCCAAATAAGAAAATCTGTCAGTGAGTAACAAAAGCTAAAAGGTGGTATAAATAGCACTTTAGAAGTTGGAAAAGAAATGTCTTTAATCCCAAAAAGATGAAGAGGAAAAGGAAGCAGTAGTGGTCTTCTTTGGGGATAAAATCTCACAGTCTTGCAGCTACTACCCAAAAGGACCTAACCCAATCAAGAGAAGACTGCACCTCTTTCATAAATGAGATATGAGCAAGGCTTCTTCACCAGAAAACACTTTTTCAATTGGTGCTCCTCTTACATTTAGCAGGGGGAGAGTACCTCTTCATCCCAGCAGAGTGTCTTTTCTAGCGACTCTTTGCTGGTGTTTCTTCTGCATTGGGGGGGGGGGGCTGTGAGCCCTTTTGGGACAGGGAGCCATTTATTTGTTTGATTTTCTCTGTAAACCGCTTTGTGAACTTTTTTGGTTGAAAAGCGGCATATAGAGAGCGTGCCATATTAATTAGGTAAAGACAAATAAAAAAGATAAGCAATTTTACAATTCTTGAGCCTGAGCTTTGAAGGCAACTGGAATGGAATTAAGAGTTAATTTGGTTGCTCAGACACTGGCTGGACTTGTTCTCCTGCTTCCACATCCCTGCGTGCGCCTTATTATCATGCAGGTGCATGTCAGCTCCACTGATACAGACATCCTTCAATGCAACACAAAGACACAGTGCTGAGCATTATCACTTGAAATGAGAAGATTCATTGTGAGGCATATCGCCGGGAAAAACATCACCTCAGGTAACATGAGAGAGATGAATGATAGCTCCGGCCATGAGCAGAATGAAGAAAAGCTTTCTGGGTTTCTGCTGTTAAATGTTTGCTTGTTCATATATCCAGTCTGGACCCACAGGCAAGTTTGTCCCATCTTACTTCAATTGTCGTTAAAATAGAGAAACTTTGGGATGCTTTACTTATAATAATAATAATAATAATAATAATAATAATAATAATAATAATAATAATACAGTATTTATATACCGTCTTTCTTAGTCATTGGATTTCTACTCCAACTTTAATCCAAGGTGTTTTACATGGGCAGGCTTTCTCAAACCCCCTAACGGGATTTTTACAATTTTATATAAATGTTCAATCTTGCATGAACAACTTCATTCTGGATGATTTCCTTTGTAGTCGGCCTCTCACTGGCCTTCGCCTCCCACGCTCGGCCGAAGGCACTGTTGCCTCCCATACAAGTGCAGCTGGCAGCTTTATCTCTCCTCACAGAGGGCTCGCAGCGTTTTGTCAACGGCGTATCTCCAACTGCCATTCACAGATCTTCAGGCTCACAAGGAGGCAACTCTACCAACTGAACCAGACCTCCTGCCTCCTGACTTACTGATACCTTTCTTCCTGAGGGGTTTATGCTTTGTTCTGTCAATTTATGCTTTGTTCTGGCAATCTCATGATTGCCATTTTCTCTCTTGTCTGGAAAGCCAATGGAGGCTTTTTACTAATTAAAATAACATGGGGAAAAAACATTATCTGGATCAGAACCACAACAGAGGACAAGTGCTAAGGCTCCGTACCCCCACTGCACTTTCACCACAGTTCTAAGTCCTCCTCCCCACCCATACACCATTTTTTAAAAAATAATAATAATAATCAGGTGCCAGTACGGACTATGCTGCATTCTGTGGGGAAATTTAGGTGGTGGGATGTCTCCTCAAGGTAAGGGGACATTTGCACCCTTGCCCTGCAGAAGGCCCCAGCCGGCACCATGGGTCTACTTGGACCGGCACCTGTCATATGGCTGGAGCAAGTCCGAGTTGATCCGTGTTGGTAGATCAGACCTGGGAAGGGGACCCCTGATCCCGCCCCCTCCTGGGCCCAATCCACCCACCCTTGTCACCACCTCGTTTCACCCCCTCCCCACCCTCCCCCTGCCCTGCCCAAACTTTACCTGCTCCAGCTGGCTTTCCTCCTTGCATTGACGGCAGCAGGAAGGCACAGGTGTACTGCTTTCAGGTGTACTGTCACAATGTGCTTTACATTGTGACAGTACACCTGTTTTTAGGTGCACTGCTTTTAGGTGTACTGTCACAATGCTTTACGACACATTTGCAACAGTCTGAGCCAGCGCAGTATGCACTATGCTGGTGCAGAGGCTGGTTAGGATTGTGCTGTAAGTTTTCTCCAACAGAAGGACATGAACAGCATAGTATTTCCTCAGCCTCTTGTTGTGATTGTACGATTCATGCATATTTGTTTCTCATTCAGTCAGCACAAAGGACTGGTCTTTCCTCAATATTACACTTGGGTTTCTAGCTTATTGCATTTTCCCAGTCCTTAGAAGACTGTGTTCTTCCTGCAACTAATTTATTTATTGCTATTGTTATGAAAGCACTCTATGATTACTCTGGGTCCCTTTTGGACACTCTGTCATTTCATTTTAAGAACTTATTTCATATTTGCTGAACCATTATTGTTATTAAATGTTTGGAGGCTGTACCCTGACTACATAACTGTATCGCAAGAGCACTCACTGAACAGTATTTTTCAAATGGCTGTCATGTACCACATTTGCTGATAGTCCATTGGTGGTTCTGTGGCAGAACCAACCTTACCAAAATTAAGAATGGTTGGTAAAGACATCATGTGGTCAAGTTATTGTGAGGTGCATCATACAGATGTCACAATACATGGCAAAGAGAAC
This sequence comes from Plestiodon gilberti rubricaudatus, assembly GCA_026170595.1. Classification (NCBI taxonomy): domain Eukaryota; kingdom Metazoa; phylum Chordata; class Lepidosauria; order Squamata; family Scincidae; genus Plestiodon; species Plestiodon gilberti. Next base: position 136,082,778 of record JANXHW010000001.1, on the reverse strand, counting down.
GCTATTATTTCTTCTCCCTCTTCAGTAACGTTCTGCCATGTTGTAAACCTGCTGTTGAATCATTCCCTACCATTCTTTAAGGCAGTGGTCCGCAAACTGGGAGGCATGGCTACCAGGGGAGCCATGGAAACCAGCCAGGGGAGCCGCAGAGTGCCACGGAATCCTCTCAGAAAACAGTGCAATGCCAATTGGCAGGCAGCAACATCATCATGTAATGGCGAGCCGCAGCCAGTAGTCGCCAATGGTTAAGGGAGCTGCAGGTCAAAAAAGCTTGGGAAACGCTGCTTTAGGGTGCTTTCCCTTTCCGGCACTGCAGCACACATCAAGTTAGATTAATAAAATGAGAGCATGAACAACAGCAAAGCTATGCTACCTCAGTAACGCAGTCTCCCCCACACCAAACCTACTCCTTTACATCTATTATGTGCAGCTGGTATATTGTGCTATTGTTGAAGAGGGACTTATAGGAGTCTTGCAAAAAGAGGCTAAAATTAAGTTGGAGCCTGCCTTGACTGATAGTGCTGAAAGGTTCTACTGTACGTCCCTTTATCAGTGTGCTAGAAAAGATTTGGCAATACATATCAGGGGAGAAAGTCTCAAGCTGGTCATTAGCTGACAACTCTTGCCTTGTCTCTGAAATGCTAAAGGCATGCTCTCCTGCCCAAATCCCTCCTGTCTTTATTGGTTTTCAGAAAGCACCAAGCTTATTGGATGCATTAATCTTCATTCTCTGTGCTCGACCTTGGAGGAGCCATCATGGAAGTCTTGAAAAGCACGGAACAGAGTTACATTCTACAATAAGAGCCACCTGAGTTACCTAACAGCAGTCACTTTTAATTTACCATTCCTTTCTCCAGTACTGTATAATGTTAACCGCTCCGAACAGTTTTTACATATATTACCATATTAAAAATGGTGTTCTATATTCAAGGAATAACACTCAATATGGCACAATCACATCACACACTATGGGCTTCCCCCCCCCCCCCAGAACCCTGAGAATCTCATGGCGCAATCCTGGTCTTCAGTTGGTCGGCGGAAAGAGTGTTCCGCCGCCCAAATTAGTCGCAAATGTGCCGTAAAGCACGTTTGTGACTACTTTCGAGCAGGGAAGGCTGGAGCAAGGCCGGCCTTCCCTGCTCCGCCAATGGAGCCCTCACCCAGCCGTCGGACCCAGGTAAGGTAGGATCCAGCGGACGGGGGGGAGGGTTGGTGGAGCCGGGAGGGCAGCCAGAGGCCCAGCCACCCCGGGCGGGGGCAGGGGCATGGCTCCCGCCATATCCCGGCCCCTGCCGGGCAGCTGAGCCATTACACGGCCTCCCCAACTTCCGCCAGCAAAATAGCTGGCTGAATTCCGAGGAGGCCAATCAGCCCCAGCCCTGGTTACACTCGGGGAAGGGGACGAGCATCCCCTTCCCCGAGTAGACTTACCGCCGCGGGGTGCCTGCCCGCGATGGTGCACGGGATCTGGCAGGTGGCCTCGGCCTCCCAGCGGATCCTTATGCTAGATTGGGCTGCCCATTTTCATTCTGGGGAAAAATTGAGCAGGTTTCTATCCCTCAAGGTGAAAAGTGCAGCTTCAGAACCTTGGTTGGAAAGGAAAAAAGTATTTCCAGTATGCCAGGTAATCTTGTGTTCTGTTCCTATTCCTTTATAATACCCAGTTTATAATAATCCTGGCCATTCTAAAATAAAATACTGTACAAAAATTTCCATGCTTTCCAATCAAGACATAATAGGTTGGACAATAAAAATGATTTGTGCAAGTGAAAGAAATTCTGTTGTGCCTAGAAAGAAGGGCAATTCTCATCGAAGTGATCGAAGACTGTTATAACCCGCAACAATGTACATTGAGCGAAACATCTTGGGATTTGGGTTATAAAACTTCAATTTATAAAATATCAAAATGTAAAATACATCAGCAAAAATCAGTAAAAACACAAAGTAAGCATATAATGCTAAAACCTCATGTAACAAATACTTTAAGATCTAAAACAAATACTTTTAAGGAACCCAAAAGACCCGAGACCTCCACTGAATGCACCTGGGATTTATAAGATACCATGTAGCTGTGGAAAAGTTTACATAGGTACCACGAAACGCTTTATAAATACCAGGCTCAAAGAGCATGAACGGGCATGCCGGCTTAACCAAATAGAGAAATCTGCGTTAGCCCAGCATAAGATGGAGTCAGGCCATGGTATTAAATTTGAAGACACTATAAAGTTAGGGCATGAAAACAATTATAGGGCCAGATTGAGTTTGGAGGCCATTGAAATATTTAAACATGGATCTCAAGTATTGAATAGGAAACAGGAATTATCACGTATTAATAGAGTCTGGACCCCTGCAATAAATAAAAGCAATAAGAAATAGTATTGATGCTAGTTGGGCTATTTTCTAGGCCACCACTAGATGGCAGTATAGTAGGGTCATTGAGGATTTGGCTCAGGTTTGCTTGATTTCCGGTTAATTGTGTTAGTAAAATGTGCACCAAATTTCCTTTTTAAGCAGCAAGACTGCGATGTGTACTTGTAACATCTTCTTGCCTACTTAGGCTCTTTTTTTAGCATTTGAAAAAGTTTACAGATTGGTAAACGAAACGTCATGCCCTTGCAGTTTTTAAATGTCTTTATTGTATTTTACTCAGTGATCTTAAAGTATTTGTTACATGAGGTTTTAGCATTATATGCTTACTTTGTGTTTTTACTGATTTTTGCTGATGTATTTTACATTTTGATATTTTATAAATTGAAGTTTTATAACCCAAATCCCGAGATGTTTCGCTCAATGTAAATTCTCATCGATTCCCTCTTCTCTCTACAGTCCCCTGTATCAGGGGTTCTCAATCCTGGCACGGCCATGACCCACTTTGTCCTCTGGCGGTGGCACTGCAACCCACCTCCTGCAGCTGCTCCTGGCCCTGGACAGCCTCCGAAAACCTCTGTGGGCCTCAGAGAGACCTCCCAACACGACCCGAAGTCATGTGGGCCGGAAGTGACCCGGAAGCCACTTGCGGAAGCCTCCAGAGGCCATCCAGGGCTGAGCGCAGCTGCAGGAGGTGAGTCGTGACCTGAGTATGGCCTCCAGTTGCTTCCATTTGGCTCCAATTTGGAGCCAAATGGAGGCAAGGGCAGGTGTGTAGGCATAATTCACAAGCCACCTCCGCATCAGGCTGTGACCCACCAAGTGGATCACGACCCACAGTTTGAGAAGCCCTGCCCTGTACCATTCTAATTATGCAACTGAGGGTCTCCCACCCTGTAAGTTCCTCTAGGTGCAGACTTGAAACAGCTTTCCCGCAAGCAAGCATCGCATTTATCCTCTGTTGTAGACAAAAATCTGCCATATTTTTAAACATAATAACAATTGTTGAAAATGTGGCTCTAGCTAATGGTAACTAATGTCACACAACTACCTTACGATCCTATTCATCGATCCATGAAAGCAGTTCAGTGGCAGTGCAATTGCTACACTAACTCACAACAACACACACCTACACGATCATGTCGCTCAGTTTCATTGAGACATCGTCTGCTTTGACTCTTCTTCTGCAATTCTAATTTGTTCCAAGGATTTCATTAACATGTATAATTGTATCAGTTTGATCATCCATTGCAGGGATGGTCCCATCAGACAAGCAGCGCTTCAAGCTGACTACAAAGTAGCTGCTGAGAAATGGGAAATGCCATTGAGACCAAGCAGATATTTTTGTGCGATAATAAGCAGGGCTCTCATGGTATGCAGCAATGGTGAGAAGAAAACACTTGCCCAAATCTGACGAAATGCTTTTTGGTGAGGCAAAAGCTTCAAGGAAGCGCTGAGATTAAACTCTTAGTGGCTGGGGGGCAAGGAGGGAAGTAAAAGGGGTATCACCTGAATCCTCAGACATAGTGTGAACGCAACATGTCAAAAAGAACAGAAAATTCTCTCACATCAGTAATGGATTCTTCAAAGACAAAGTGGAATTCCCACTACAGTATAAAGAAGACTACAGCCATACGAGGACTGTTGCGATCATCTTGTCTCTGAAATAGAGTACTTCAGTAGCGATCCTACACCACCCATGGGGGGCCGCCGCCACAACACCCCCCCACGGGATGCCATACACCCCCACGGGATGCCACATGCCCCGCCCCTGGGGGGTGGGACATCATTTTTGCGCAGCACGGGAACACACACACACCGGCGCTTTTCGGCCCCTTTTTGGAGCCAAGCAGCGCCAGGGTGGGCAGGAGGGCCAAACTTCCAGCTGAGGACAGCTGCACGAGGGTGAACAAGTGGCGGAAAGGGCAACTGATCCGGCAGCAATTACACACACACCCGCCGCTTCGCGAGCCGCCACTTGGGGCCCACCGCCCCCATTGCCCCCCCCCCATAATGATGCCTCTGGAATACTTTGTGAACTTACTGTTACAGGCAGTTCTCCCTTACTTAATACATAGGCTGGCAACTGATGCCCTTTCTAAAAAGCAGTGACCTTTTCAGAGTTTATCCAGGATGACAAATGCGTCTTGCTATTGAACATTTGTAATGTTCCACACCCATCTTGGGTTACAATTGAGCCACGAGCACTGGAACATAATTCGTTCACATTAGACTTGCAACAGATATTAAGGCAATATAGTGATATGTTTGCCTTTGATAATATGTTCACTAGCTTCAAGGGAGGCTTTTAAAGAGAAGGTCTCAGGTTGGGAAGTGTGAGGGCAGGAAAGGACAAAAAGGATAGTTACCCGTATATACTCGAGTATAAGTCAATCTCGTGGATACGTCGAAGGCATTTTTAAGCCAAAAATCATGGTATTTGCTATTACCCATGGATACATCGAGGGTAAAAGTTAGGGGTGTATGAAATCCTTTGAATTCTTGAAAATGACCAGTGATTGTTCTGAGGCAGCAAAAGAAATTCTCCAAACAGGAAGAAAGAAAGCTATTTTACCTTGTTCTGAAGCAGAACAGAAATGGAGCTCTTTTCCAAACAGGAGGAAAGAAAGGTGAAGGCTTTGTGTGGCGTACAGTACTGTACTTCCATAGCAGCAACCCAAACAAAGAATACAACTCCCAAAAGCTCCTTCACCTTCTTTCTTCCTGTTTGGAGAAGAGCTCCGTTTCTGTGCTGCTTCAGAACAAGATAAAATAGCTTTCTTTCTTCCTGTTTGGAGAATTTCTGTTGCTGCCTCAGAACAATCACTGGTCATTTTCTTTTTTTACTCACCCCATATGTCCTGCTTCTCAGCCCAGTCTCCTCCCTCCCACCAAGCAGCTGTTGTTAGAAGCCCCATGTGTAAGTCAACACAGGTTTTCAGGGTCAATTTTAAGGCATAAATTTTTAGACTTATACAGGAGTATATAGGGTATTTTGTTCCCGTTCTTGCCAGTGGCCTAACAGCTTACTGCACTTGGACAGCTGACCACTTTTGCAACTGTACTATAAAGTACCAGAGCACAACAAGCCCCTCTTTTCCAATCCAGGTATTCTCTAACTGTCTGCACGTGGCTGGCTTACACTGCTGTATTGTGAGAAAAAATTAAGCTAAAATTAAACCATAATTACTCTATGTCTGTCACAGCAGACAGGCGCTCTACTGCATACTACTGTCTCTCCGGAAATCTCCAAGGTAGCACCAAGAAGGACCATGTTCCCTTCTGGGAAACAGAGGCGTCACTGGAGGGGGGGGCGGTACTGTAAGTTCCGCATCACTCTAATCCCCGCTTACTCCTGGTATGAGATGGCCCCGCCCCCTCGCCATCGGAGCCATTCCATGCAGCGAAGGCAACAGACAGGGAGTCTCCTGCCCGTTGCCTTCGCCACACGGAATGGCTCCAATGGCGAGGGGGCGGGGCCACCTCGTACTGGGGAGTAAGCGGGGATTAGAACGGTGTGGAACGTACAGTACCGTCCCCCCTCCAGCGCCGCCTCTGCTGGGAAATCTGGTGCTCCTCTCCTGGGGAATGTCTTGACCAACCTCCTTGCTTTACTTCTCTCATCCTGTCACCCACATATCCCCATATAATCACTCACTCGCATCTTCTCTGGGTTATGTGAAAGGCTGAGCAAGGCCATCAGAGATGGGAGGTCAATTGCTCTATGAGTTAAAGCTCTAGGCAGGTTCACTCCACTTGCAGTTGTAGCATCCTCCTGGCACTGAAGGGAAAGTTCTAGAGAGGTTAACTCTTTCCTAGCTGGACAGCCTCATGGCTTGGCTTGCATCTTGCAAAACCCAACTCAAGTCTTGCTCGCTTTGGCTTCCATCTGCTCCAGCTCTGGATTTATCCACCCAGCTGGGCAGCTCTCTTTTATCCCTTTTTTTTTAGAGTAGTGATGGCATACATGTCCAGGTAAGTACTGAAAGCAATCCTGGAGCTTTTAATGGGGACTCAAGAAATTTCCAACATTTCATCACGTTGGGGAAAAACACACACCAGAAATAGTTTCCATCAATGTTGGGAACTCTACCCCAGGAGGACCAACAGTCCTAGGTCTTGCCTACCAATCTCTCCTGCTTTTCTTGTCTCATTTTCAGATGGCTCACTGTAAACTGTAGCAGAGAAAAATCCTCACCATCTCTTAATCTCCTGAGTGCCCTGTTATTTTTATTTATTATTTATTATTGAATCAGTTACCACTTTTTCTGGTTAGAAGTTTCAGTTCAGGTGCAAGGCAACCAAGAGATTTTAGGTTCAGTTCTGGTTCACTGAAAGAAGAAGAAAAATCCTCTCTGAATGAGCTTTGGGGTTCGCATTTGACTTGAGTCCTTGATAAAAAGCCAAGAAAGCAAGGTTCCATTCATTTGCAATTATCACTGACTAGGCAAAGGGGAGGGTGGGATGATGGAAAGCAAAAGTAACTAGGCTATCCTATAGCTTCGAGGAAGATGCTTGTTCATTGTTTCAGAAGAAAATCAAACCCGTGACCCAGGTTTCAAAGTTTGGGAAACACTGTTCTAATCATATGCTACAACATCACAGAAGTTGAATGAAGTAAAGCAATACCCAATTTGGTGATAATCTTGACACTGTAGAACCTTTGCAAGCCTTAGCATCACAAACCTGTACCTTCATGCGTTTGCTAGGTATCAATGGCTGATTTACTGTGGCATGAGTCCACACTTGTTACTTCAAAATGTCTACGTTCATCTGAATTTGTTTTTGCCTGGTGCCACATGAAGAAAACAAGATGCAAGGTCATTTCAGAAATCTCTTCTCTCTGAATTTCCTACTGGAGTTTGGAGAGCCTGAATTACCCAGAACTGATTGCCGAGTGGCATCAATGCATTATTTATCCACCATTCTTTCAGTTTGGATGCCTGGAGTTTTTGTAAAGATTGCAGGCTTGACAGCAGCATGTGTGAAAAGGATCTAGGTGTCTCAGGTTGCAATCCTATGCAGACATACCTAGGAGAAAACCTCATTGGACACAGTGGGATTTACTTCTGAACAAACATGCATTGGATTGCTGTTAGTAGACCACAAGCTGAACATGAGCCAGCAGTATGAAAAAAGGAAGTTTCTGCATCAGAAAGCCCTATGAGATGATGGGCAGGTGACAGGACCATGAATGATGGTGCCATCTGAGCAATGCTTCACTTCCTCTATTACCTCCTTCAGCTGCAGACAGAATATTGGGAATTCCAACCCAAAATGAGACACTTCTACTTTTAAGTTTTGGCATTTCCTGAAAACTAGATAAACCAATGACTCTGAGTAATGGCTGTCGGATCGCTGTGTCCTTGAGGTCTGGATAACATACAAGACAGTGCTGCTGCCATCACTGGAGACATATGATTGTATTTTGCCAATAAGAAGGACTGAATACCATTAAAACTTGGTATGCCTAGGACCAGTTCTATATTCATCTGCACTTAATTCAGCTATGGAGAATAATGGGTTGTCATGGAAAAATCACTGCCATGATAGGGCTCATGAGGTCAAGTTAATTCCCTAAGATTTTCTGTTGAATGAGAAAATGTGCAGCCCAAAAGAGCCAAGCAACCAGATTCGAGTGATGAAGAATGTTTTTCATACTTAATGAATGGGAAAGTACCACCTGCATCACCTCCACTTGGTCATGGACCAGATGGGACTATTCTAAACCTCTGACCATTTGTTCCAACCTGGATGCTCAGAATAACTGAAACTAATTGAGGACGAGTCCTTCTCAGTTCAAGCAAGCAATTTATAAATTTTCTACATCCTTGCAAGAGGGCTCTAGTCGTTCTGAATCTAAGGAGCTAATTTATACATTTTTCTAAGTACTTGAAAAGGTCTTCCATATTGGTATGAAGGTGCTTATCCTATGGAATAAAAAGGAATCATCCTGTCACATGATAATTGTGTTGCAGCAGAGCCTGTTCTCCAATTGTTTGGGGTTGTTTTGCCCTTAACAATTAGCAAAATCCACCTGTCTCTCACATCTACACTGATTCAAAGCATGTTAGAACTCTTATTTTTACAGGGAACATATTTTAGAGAGGTGTCCTTTCAGTAAAACGTATTTAAACAGTTTTTCACTTTGCCTGAGTTTTCACATTGCAAAAGAGTCACCTGAGCCATGTGGTTGTGGGCAGTACACCCACAAACTGAAGTACAGGAGATATACTCTGGAGTCCTACACAACAAACATTTTGTTCTTTTTTAAACAGATACTGTGACAATGCCAAAAGTATAGGAAGTTGCCTTATACTGTGCCAGGCCATTGGTCCACCTAGCGCAGTATTGTCTTCACTGACTAGTACCAACTTCGAAGGGTTTCAGACAGGTCTCTTTCCCAGCCTTACCCAGAGGTGCCAAGGACTGAGCCTGAGACTGCAATCTGTCCCTGAAAAACAGCCCCCTCCCAAGGCTCTTGTACTGTAGCTTTAAATAACTCTCTCGATATATTCAAATATCAATTACCTGAAATGTTTTGGCCCTCACAGTTCACGTGACCAGAACCCAAAGTATTTGTTCCCCCTTCAAGAAAGCACATTATCAGCCATGTGCACTCATTCGCAGGTTCTTCTGGCTCTGTGAGCAATTGCAGACTGCGCACTTAGTATTTAGGTGATTCTGTGTTATCTCTTTTCACAAAGATCTCTGAGAACATGAAGCAATTGTGTTTTTGCTCATCTACACAGTTACGCACTCAATGCCCTTTTAAAGGGTCAACAAGGTTTTGGGATAACTATTTTATCTCAGTAAAAGCGTGAAATGCATCCTAGAGGGCAGATTGTTCATTTTGACTGATGAAACATCCCGTTCCTGAAGAGGACAACTTAGCTCTTTTAAAGTATGACACATTGCCAGGAGATTTAATAAGGAAGATTCCATTCAAAAGTAACCTTTCTAACAGCCCAATCCTAACTAACTCCCTGCACGGCAATGCAGTGGCGCCAATGTGGCTACTGCTGTATCCCACGGGGGAGTTATAGCCCCAGGAGGCCTCCTCAGGGCAAGGGGATATTTGTTCCCTTGCCCCAAGGTAAGCCCCAGAAGCCACCATGGGTCAACTCGGACCTGTGCCAGCTCTATAAGCTGGTGCAACTCCAAGTTGATCTGTACAGGCAGATTGGGCCCGGGAAGGGGGTTCGGAATTGGTGGGTGCCCTTGCCGCCGAAACTGCCCCCCTCCTGGGCCTGATTGGCCCCATCTCCTCCTCCACACCTGGCTCCATGAAACCAAGTCCAGGGAAAATTGCCACAGTCCCAGGGGCTGCAATAGGTTTCAATATGGTTTCAAGTGGAGGAGGAGGGTAGGCAGATGAAAGGTTTCCTTCCTGCCCCTGGGTTTTCCTTTTTGCAACAGAATTTCATAAGGCGCCACATGTAACTTTTATTAGGATACATCATTAGGTTTTTATGCAATAGAAAAACTCTTTATATTTCATCTTTTACTGTGCCTACAATGTAGATAGCACAAGAAACTCAGGTGCCTCAGGCAGGATGGTAAAATAAATAAATAAATAAATAAATAAATAATAATAATAATAATAATAATAATAATAGACTAAGGCTGCAATCCTATCTGCAATTACCTGGGAGAAAGCCCCATTGACTATAATGGGATTTACTTCTGAGTAGACATGCATAGAATTGGGCTATAAATAGACACTTTAATTACACCCCCCAAATCCGCCATCTGTGAACCACTGTATCCTCCCTAATGTAAACCCGGCTCCAACCCAAAATATATACACCATTTTGTGAAAAGCTAACTTCATAAGCCTTTAGCATACACTCTACAATGTTCCTGTGGAAGAAAGTCGTGCACCATTATGCATCTTTCTTTCTGCACTTGCACACATTAATCTAGTACAGTATAAACATAACTCATCCAAAGAATCCTTTGTTTAGCCTTTGATGTAGGGGAAGGCCTGTAGCTCTGTGGGAGAGCACTTGCTTTGAATGCAGATGGTCCCACCTTCAATCACTGGCATCTCCAGGTCGGGCAGAGAAATAAAATCCTGCCCCCAAACCTGGAGAGCTGCTGTCAATCAGCATCAATGATACTGAGGTAGGTGGACCAATGGTCTGACTCAGGATAAGGCAGATTCCTCGGTAGCCAGTGAACCCTTGCCCAAATGGATAGATTTTACTGTATTTCTCGAAGAAACTCAAAGAAGCTCTGCCAGACCCCTGGGATAATCAGAGTTCGTCAGCCCTAGTCTGACCTTGAATTGGTCACATCTCTCTCTCTCTCTCTCTCTCTCTCTCTCTCTCTCTCTCTCTCTCTCTCTCTCATGTTTATGTTCAACTCATCTCAACAGGAAGGCATCTGTAGTCATGAACTGTCTCTTTCAGCCCCAGACAGCATGTATAGGCTTCATAAATAATTAAGCATGGTGAGGAAAACTCAGTGACTCACTCCCCACACCATGGCTCTTCGACTACCAAATTATTAATGTAGCTGTAGAAAATCACAGAAGCGTCAGGCACTTTATGTGCAGGCTGGAGCCAGCCATGGAAGATGTCTCCACAGCCAAGGGGCTCTTGTTTCTTTCCACCATGGAAAGGATGCCACAAGTTTCAGGTTTCCCATCCTTGACTTATGGCATTTCTGTTTTGAATTCATTCCATGTTTCTAAAGATGGAATGAGATTCCCCCTAGTTTCAGTCTTCAGTACCATAAAAGCACACCGTCTCATAAGCATAGCAGTTAATTTTACATGAACCGCTGCTGTCTCAATGAAATAAAGAAGGAACACAATCTGGAACACCTCTCCCCTTTGAAAATAGCAATAACAGTTGCCAAACAATCGATAACAATCGCTTTCTCAAGACAAGCAAGTTACAGAAAGGTAGGCTTACCAGATCTCCAACCAGGACAGAGTGCTAGACCTTTAGGAAAAGGAATGTGGGCAGGTGTAGCTTGTTAAACCTTAGAGCACAATCCTAGGCATGTCTACTCAGAAGATATGAACACAATGGGGCTTGCTCCACCACCACTCTGTCCCGGTTGGAGATCTGGTAAGCCTACAAGAAGACCACCTTAGAATGCTGTGAAAACTACAGAAGTGGGATATTTGTCAGGAAAGTGAAGATTTACTTTGCAACATACACAGTGCCACAGGATGATTGCACTGAACACATTAGGAAGATATTGAAATTCTAGATATGAACTGCACTGAGCACAACAGAAAGACAGTGGAAATAATGAATACTTCCCTGTAAAGAAAAAAAAAACCATGCAAATTTCTCTTCACTTCAGTGGTAAACCATTGTTGCCACTGTTTTGTTTTGTACTTCATAGCACAAATAAGATCTGCAGAACACAGATGCCGTCTGATAGTCCACCGCACACTGAATTCATACAAGAGGCTTTAATATTTAAAAATGAGTATTAGCACTCCAGTCACATCCCTCTGAACTAAACCCCAGCATATATAAAATAACTTAAGTCTACTGAATTATTTATGCAGTAGCTATTCAGATCCACACAGTAAATCAAGATACGTATGCCGAGACCTCTTTGTTTAGACAGGCTTCCCACAGCTAACAGTTTTAAGGATTTTAATCAAAAAGAATGGAATCTCTGCCACAACATGGTAATAAAAAACCGACAATACAGCTTGACCACTAAACAAGTGCCTATATTACAAGATACAGGTGGACCCCCGTATCCGCTGGGGATATGTTCCAGGCCCCTCCGTGGATACTTGAAACCGTGGATAAGAGCGAACACCCCCTGCATGGTTTCCTGAGGGCCCCCCACCCTACCTCCCCTGCAGGCAGGCATGCGTGCCCCCCCCAGCTCTTATTTTTCTTTCAGCAAGCTTTGTTTCTTCCTTAAAACAAACAGAGAAGCAGCCTCCACTGCAGGCAAGGAGAACAAGACTAAGTCCTAGAGAGGCTCTGCAAGGTTTCTGTTAATCTTGCAGAGCCTCTCTAGGACTTAGTCTCGTTCTACTTGCCTGCAATAAGCAGCCAGAGGCTGCTTCTCCTGTTTCTTTAAGGAAGAAATGAAGCTTACTGGGAAAAAAGTAAAAGCCTGAGGGGGTCCCCACAATCCGTGGATAACTGAAACCGTGGATAGCGAATCCATTGATATGGGGGCCCACCTGTAATTAATTTGTGCCGGATGGAACAAATATATACAGCCCTTGAAGAATTTTGTACGTAGTTCCTTGTTATGTTTTTTTTTAAAGAAATCTTCAGTTTAAATTTCTTCAGAGAAAAAGTTGACACCACAGCAGTTCATGTATTCAAACTTCTCAGAAACCAAACAGTCAATATATCTTGATAAATTACATGATTCTGAAACTCGTCATGACCTCGATAGAGAATCTGTGAGCCATTATTTTCATCCATTAAAGCTGACCCAAGTTGGCTGGACTCACAAGACTTGTGAGACCCACTGAACCAAACGCTGTCCACCAGCCATGTACTGTGACATTTCAGGAGCTGACAATAAACCTCCCTGCTGGGGCTGCAAAATATAAGAAGCTGCCTTATACTGAGTAAAGCCGTTGGCCCACCTACCTCAGAAGTGTTGACACTGACCAGTGGCAGCTCTCCAAGGTTTTAGGCAGGATTTTTTCTCAATTGTACCTAGAATTTGGGGTTGAAAACTGCAGCCTTCTGTGTGCAAAGCATGTGGTCTACCATGCCTACACACACACACACACACACACACACACACACACAGTGGTAGTACCGTTGGCCCCCCCATATCTGCAACTTCAGCATCCGCGGATTTGTCTCACCGCAGATGCATCGCGGATACGGGGGCCAACTTGAAAACATTCTAACGAGAGAAAAATGTTTTTTAAAAAGGTTTTCTTACCTGTTTGCTGCAAACCGCTGCATGTTCTTCCTTTAACAAGCTGAAATCGTGCTCTGGAAGCCTCTTCTGGGTCACGCAACTCCCCCTCCCAAAACAGCTCCATAATGCATTGCATTATTCTTTTCCCGTTGTTTCTTTCCCAGCACTACCCAGATTTTCTGTTAGATGTAACATGTGGTCCTCTTGTAAGGTCCCCCTCTTCACATCTTCATGCTAAAAACCAGGTACTTTTTTTAGGGGGAATAAATGGGGTAATTGCCCTGAGCTTCATACATGGAGAGGGTCCCAACAACATTAACACACCAGCTGCGAAAAAAAATGTCACTGATTCAGGGTGCAATGAGAAGGAAGGTGAGTCTCAAATGAACCCTCAGCCCCCCTGAGCCTCTCACAGACCAATTCTGTCTAGCAGGACGCGGTGGCACAAATAAGGCGCCCACCGCATTCTAAGCAGGAATGGGCCTGCCCCAGCACAGCCAGAGGCCTCCTTAGGGTAAAGGGACATTCATCCCTTTATTCTAAGTAGAGCCCAGCCCCCAGCCACCCCAATGGGTCTACACTCTACTCGAATGTGTGCCAGCTATTTTGCTGGTGCACATTCGAGCCAGCCCGGGAAGGGGGATAGGATTCAGCGGAGCGCACCAATGACGATCCCTCCCTCAGCCCATGCCCAACCAACCAATCCTACCCCTCCTGGAACGCGCCCTCCCCACGCCCGACAGAGAACTTACCTTCCCCGACATGCGCAACATTGTCTCCGCCATGGAGAGAGTGGCACTGGCCTTGGCACCAGCAGTGCTTACTCTCTGGGTGCTGCAAACGTGCTTTACGGCACGTTTGCAACACCCTAGACCGGTGGTCTAAACTTAGACAGGATTGCACTGTCAGTGTCCTGAAAAGCATTTACTGGAACCACATGACTTGAACTTAGGACTAAGTCAAACTGCACATGGTAGAGAAGGCCTTCCTTAAATCAGCAATGTTCCACGATCTTTATTGTCAATGGTGAGGATACCCAACAGAGCAAATGTAGGCAAAAATTCTGTTGGAGGATTGCTTTGTATAGCTTATAAACATTATAGTATATAGGTTCTTTGGTATGTACATTCTTTAATTTAGCTATTATTTGAAGGGGCTTTGCCATTTCTAAATATACCCCGAGAATAGTGTTCATCTTCTCCACACAAGCACACTCTGGGGAAATGACTATTATTTAGAAGGACTAGGAGTGTACTGTGGTTCTGAATGCCTCCAAATTGCAGCTTTTATCTTTTGCCTGAAGCTAGATAACAGAACTAAAGGTAGAAGGTTGAAGAGATTTGGTAAATTGCCTCATTTAAGAGGAGTAATTGGGCAATGTAATTTCAGAGAAAGCTCAGCTTGAACAAGAACTGGCATATCAGGGTCTGGGTGGGCAGCACCCTGGTGTATAAATGCTTTCTGTAACCTGCAGAGCGACAGAAAAAGCTATGTTACTGTGATCAACCCTGCAGTTTGCACAGCTGTGAAACTGCTTTCCATACACGACACATGGAATCTTATTCTATCCATGCTTACTTAGAAATAATTCCTACTGATTTCAATAGGATCTGCTCCCATCCGGAGCAAAACAGAACTTACCCGGGCGCCGGCAGCACATAGGGCTGCAGGTTTAAGAAAGAATTTGTAGAGGGCTTTTGTGTGGGGTTTTTTTTGCTTTTTTTTTTGGCCTCTGAAACATGTACATTGGCTAGAATGAATGTTCTTTTTTTAAACTTTTATTACATTTTCAACATTTTCATTGAATGACATGCATAATAATGTTCATATTATGCCTCAAGACTTTTTTAAGGAGGTGGGGTATATACAGGGTTATTCAAAAAGGATGGTGCAAAAGTAAAGCTGATTTATTCTTAAATGAACTGACATACCACAACCATCATGACATATGTGTCCCTGCGTATCTTTGGATATCAATGACATTGGATCAGTCATGCCATAAATGAGGATTTGCCAATGGAGCCCTGACCTCCACAATCGCCAGATTTAACACCCTGTCAGTGCAATCCTGTTTAACTCTTGCACCGGTGTAACAGTAGATCCACCGGTGTAAGTGCACTTATACCAGTGTAACTTTCCGTACGCCGACAGACACAGGACAGGCACCAGTGTAACCCCCTTCAGATGCCATCCATGCGCAGTTCTGATGCAGGATGGATGCCAGTGCAACTCTGCCAGTGCAGGGGGCATTCCGGGGTTGTCTGAATGCCCCTGGAATGCCCCTTGCACCGGTGGAGTTGCGCTGGCGTCTCTCCTGCCCCCGAACTGCGCATGTGCGGCATCCAAGAGGGGTTACGCTGGTATCCATCCTTCTTTCATTGATATACAGAAAGTTACACTGGCATAAGTAGACTTACACCGGTGGGTCTACTGTTACACCGGTGCAAGAGTTACACAGGATTGCGCTGTGAGACTTATTTTTTTCTATATATATTTATATTTTATTGATATATTAAAACATAAAACAATACATATTTCATAAAGTTATAGCAAGCACGAAGCAATACATCCTACTAGCATACTATTCACTATTTTCTACATATAATATCCAACTAAGCCAAAATAACACCCACGTTCTATTCATTAAATCCGCATATCATCACATCGTTCTTCTCTCTCTCTTAAAAAATCGATAAATGGTTTCCAGTTATTCACGAAAAGGTTAACTGATTTTTCCTTAATTAAAATTGTAAGTTTATCCATTTCAGCATAGTTCAAAACTTTCAGCCACCAATCTTCCAGCGAAGGTATCTCCGAATTCTTCCAATATTGTGCATATAAAATTCTTGCCGCAGCTATCATATATAAAAACAAAGTTTGAAATTTTTCGCCTACATGATCATCCCTCATACCCAACAAAAAGGTTTCCGGTTTCATTTGAACCTTAATCTTTAAAATCAACTCAATCTGTTTATGAATCTGAGTCCAATACTTCTTTGCTTGGGGGCATGTCCACCACATATGGTAAAAAGTTCCTTCTTGCTTTTTACATTTCCAACAGCTATTCGTCACCTTCTCATACATTTTTGCTAATTTGCTTGGGGTTATATACCATCTATACATCATTTTATACATATTTTCTTTAATATTAACATTTAATGTAAATTTCAACTGTTTTAACCATAGTTGTTCCCATTGGTCCATTAAAATAACATGACCTACATTTTTCGCCCAATGAATCGTACATTCTTTAACCTGTTCTTCTTCTGTCTCAAACTTCAAAAGCAATTTATACATTTTTGAGATTACCTGGTCTTCAGATTTTAATTGTACCTCCAATATTGATTCTTCTACAAATCCATATGCCTTCTTGTCCACTTTAAATCTCTCCAAAATCTGAGCATATACAAACCATTGGCAATTAAAGTCTTCTTCCATTAGTTTTTCTCTGTGTGACTTATTTTTGTGGGGATTCATCAAGGATGCTGTGTATCTGCCCCCACTGCCACAACAACTGGACGACCTGAAACAACACATCTCCAACACAGTGGAATCGATATCCAAAGCTATGCTGGGACACGGCTGGACAGAACTGGACTACCAACTTGACATCTGCCGTGTCACCAATGGCGCCCACATCAAACATTTGTAATGTACATGTGAAACTTGGACAGCTTTTCTGTCTTTTCGTGTCATGACGTTTGTGGCATGTTAATTCATTTAAGAATAAATCAGCTTTACTTTTGCACCATTCTTTTTGAATAACCCTGTATTTTTTAAAAATAAAATAAAAACATAACATCAGATCAATCAGAATTTACAAAATTGTAAGCACACATTGAGAGACAACTGCTATGTACAATGGATTTTAAAAAAATGGTTAACCGCCACATTCCATCCTGCCTTCACATATTATGCACCCAAATGGCACAAACGAAATTGAAAGGCCCTTTTTATGTGGCACAAAAATGCCAATTGCAAGTTAAGCTGCTTTTAGGCTGCAATCCTATTCCCACTTTCCTGGGAATAAGCCTCATTGAATACAGCGGGACTCACTTCTGAATAAACTTGCATAAAGTAGTGCTTGTAACTAGACTATTTTTGATCAGGGCAGCTACATGGCCACAGAAGCATACACTATTCAGGCTGCCTCGAACTGTTTTGTCAAGTGCTTCAGGCAAACTGGTTTAATTAGACGTAGTGTACTTTAGCCAGATAATTCTGAAATTTCATACCGGAGCCAAGTAAACTCTAAAGCAGGGGTGGCCACACTTGCTTCATGTAAGAGCCACATATGATAAACTTCAGATGTTTGAGAGCCATAAGAGAAATATTTGAGAGCCGCAACATTTAAGAAGCATTTAAATTCTTAAATATATTTACTCACCATGAACATTAAACTTATGTTTTAATCCTGTGGACTCTCAGTTTATAGCTGGTAAATAATTATAAAGCTTTTAACATTTCTTATTTACCTTTTGTATTAATTGTGATGCAAAAAGGAGCTCAGCCAACGTATTTCCTAGAGCCGCACATTATAGGCCAAACTCTTTGGCACATTATAGGCCAAACCCCTACTCTAAAGCATCTGCTTGTATTCCTGAAGGATGGAGATATAAAAATATACCTCAAACATACATGTATTAGAATATATACCGTATTTCTTCTATTCTAAGACGCACCTTTTTTCCCAGATAAGCATCTCTAAAAATGGGGTGTGTCTTAGAATCGATGGCCTCCTTTTTTGTGGGTTTTTTCTCTGCATTTTACTTCGCCATTTTGACCCCTCTGTTCAGCGGCACTCTCCCATGGCTGCTAGCCCGATCCACTCTCTTCCTGAACTTGAGAGCTCGCCCCAGCCCGCCCCCTGGTGCAGCTGACGAATCAGAGAAGATCACACTCGTCAGCGAGGGCTGGCAGGGCGTGCTGGGGAGAGTTCCTCTGCTTGAAGTGTCTGCTCCACGCTCCTATTGACAATTAAAGCCTGCATGCCTTTCCTGCAAAGATGATCAAAGCCTACAATGCCTTTTCGATCGTCAGCTGGAATGCGAGGCAGGCGCTTCAGCGACAAACTCTCCCTAGGACTAGGAACCTCTTCCTAAAGGGGGGGATACTACTTCTGCTGCTGCCACCAATCCTACCGACTTGCGCCCAGCCTGGAAAGCGCCCTGGCTCTCCACCCCGCGAGTGTTTGTGCCCCCAGTCCCCCCTCTGCCACCAGCTGCTGCCAGCTCTCGCCAGTCTTTGCAGCCTCCAGTCCTTAGTACTTATCAGCAAAAGCGTGTGGGGCATACTGAGGAGAGTTGTCTGCCTCCCCGCACACCAGCTGATGAATGAAGGCACTTGCCAAGCGGATGTGCCAATGAAGATCCAAGTTTACCATGCCACTTTCACCCCTCTGCTCAGTGGCGCTGCAGCTGATGATCCTCACGCTCGAGCAGAGTCTGAGGGAAAGACACGCAGGAGCTCCTATGTGTCTTTCCCTCAGACTCTGCTCGAGCGTGAGGATCATCAGCTGCAGCAGAGGGGGCAAAATGGCGTGGTAAAAATCAGATCGGCGAAATGGAGAGGCAGGCAAGCTGGGGAAAGAGCAGACAAATTGAAGGAAGGTGGTGCGTCTTGCAATCGATGGTTGTTGTTTTTTCCCCTGCTGTTGTTCCTGAAATTAAGATGCACCTTAGAATCGATGGCGCCTTAGACTCGAAGAAATACGGTAGATGTTATTTAGAGAATGTATTAATTACGTTATTTAGAAACGTATTAACTTGCTATTTTTGCTTCTGTAAAAAGGCTTCGCTAATGTCAGACACATAGTCTTTTCTGTCAAGTAATCCAGATGCAGGTTGTAAATTAAGAATTAGGTAAGAACTGAGAAGGTCCACTGTTGTAGAATGCAGATAATAGCAAAAGTGAAAGTAGGCTAGGCAAGTTTTATGGCTTGTCTCTCTGAACAAGTAAGGGAGGGCAAGATCAAGGGATGAGGTAAAACAGACATCTTTTGTATGTGTCAAAAGTACCACTTTGTAACAAGCAAAATGGAATGTATTTTGTATCCTGGACAGATAAGAGAAGATGACAACCAGACAAGTTTTGTAAATCAACAATAGGTAAATCAATCAATAGGTAAATCAACAAGACAAGACAACCTTGGAGCGTGGAGATAACGGGAAGACAAGAATTCTGCATTCCAGAGATATCAAGAAGATGGGAGGTGGGATTTGTGTCAAAATGTATATCATAAATTGTATAATGACTTGGAAAAATGTAAACGCCTTCTTGGTTGTAAGACTATAAAAGTCAGTCCTCTACATTCATTCAGGGCTGTTCAGGATTTGTAGCCATGAGGCACCTGTTCAGCCTGCAGCGCTGTATATTCCATCAAGAAAAAGTTGTTAAACTACCTCCTCCGTTGATTTGTTGTCATTAATGGGTAAACAAAGGACTTGAAGTCATTTTGGCTCCAAGCCTCCAGGTAACACTCCTACTTTACCCAGTTAATGTGAGCAGCGTCTAGCCCTGATTGACTAACATTTGAGCAGACTTTAAATAGTTCAATAGCGTCCTGCAGTTGTGCTCATTATTTATCTGATGCCCGTTACTGTACATGTTGCCTAGTCCTAATCTGGGGCTGTATCTATAAGGTATAAATCAGCCTCAGGCTGGATAAATCCTACAGCTGAAAGAACCTGCTGCAAGGCAGGAACATCCACCTTCCACTGCCCTCCAGAAATCAACCCCCACAATCCACTTCATCTGTAATGAGTAGGTACACTGCAGAAAAGTGACTGAAGTGCAACTGCCTCCAGGCAGAAGGCCAAACAAAACTAAAATGTGACTCTAAGGGCCCAACTCTATCCAACTTTCCAGCACTGATGCAGCCATGCCAACTGGGCGTGCACTGCATTCTGCGGTGGAGGGGGGCATTCACGGAGGGCAGTCACATAAGGGAACGTTTGCATTGTGGCTGCATCGGCGCTGGAATATTGGGCCCTGAATGAGGAAGTCAGGTGCTCAGAATGAGCAACACCTCAATCCAACCAGTTTTCCTTAGGAAGTCTGTATTGGGCTGCAGCTCAAAACAACCCAACATAGTACATGATTAGTTCCATACTCCAAAACCACCATATTAATTAGATGGAGGACAAAAATGATTTCCTGACTCAGAGGACTAGAATTACAAGAAAGGCATCAGGCAATGAAATTCTGTCTAACAAGTGATTCTTTTTGTTTCCACCAATTTCTGAGGCACAGTTCAATCACAGACTTCCATGATCAGTTCTTGAAATGTAGGGTTTTACCACACAGTGCATAATATTAAACATGGAAGAATTACACACATTCCTAACTGCATGGATTACAAACTGCTGTTAAAAAATAAACAAGGATATTTACCCTAGAATCTGGAGTTATAAGTACAGTTTGCCTGAACCGAATACACTTCCCTTGCCTTCTGCTCATGCAAAATGAGATTTCGGATTGTGGCTGCACTTCCAGGATACAACCCATGGAATCTAAAGTGCCTTCCAGGTCTGAAGTCATATCCTGTTAACGGCTACAGGCAACTGCTTTGAACTGGCTCTGTGTAACAATGGGTAAAGATGGATATATATTCTAAAATGCAGTGGCAATGATGTTCTCTGCCCTGAAAACAAATGTTTTGAATGCAATGTATGTGTATTCAGACCACTTCAACTGTCCTTTAGAAAGTCAATCTATCTTCACAACTAACATGTACTTTCTCTTGCTCCCAAGAGGTTCCTCTTGCACAGGATTGGCTCATTTGCCCAGTACCAAGGACTGCACAGAAATATAGCATCCAGAAATTAACATCCAGAAATTAGGTCTCAGCCACAGACCCTAGTTTCAAACCCTTGGTTCAGCCTTGGAACGTAGGAAAATACTACTAAAGAAACATTCCCCCAAGAGGGTACAAAGGCCGTTCTCTTGGAATATTGCATACAACTCACTGAAAAAAGTCCAGTGCACAACACTTAGGCTGCAATCCTATGCACACTTTCCTGGGAGTAAGCTCCATTGAACACAATGGGACTTACTTCCGAGTAGACATGCATAGGCAGATGGATTAAAAAAGGAAAAGAAAAGGAGAAGGAAGCACAATACCTGAGGATGGTCTTGAATGTTTAGTCTCTTTGGGCCTAGGACTGTTCATGCCCCTGAGAAGATCATACAGGTTCATTCATTTATCCAGACCTCTAGTGTAAAAATGAATCTGCTTCTGCCAGTTCCTTATGAAGACTTACGAGTTCATACACAACATATTCCCTACTACAACTAAATATCCAGAACCCATTTATAAACATTTGAGATTAGGAGATAGAGCTTTCAGGCTTTCTTGAGCCCCAAACACATGCATACTGCAAAATACTCACAATTTGTGTATAATTTAAGAATTCCATAGGTGCCAAACTGCAATTAGTAGCCATGTTGCATATTTTCTTTCTACAGTCTTCTTACTTAAATGTGAAAATACATGACTGAACCATTGAATGATCATCTTTGTTTCCAAATATTTAGCACATTTTGTCATATTTTCAATGCTAGGAATACTAGAAAGTTTTATTTCTTTTCTTAAACGAAGGCTGTTTTCTTAAGGGAAGGATAGGATTTTCAATATCTACCAAGTCCTAAGGAATGCACAAAAGAACCTTGGAGCTCCATAGTGATATCGCTTTACTGAAATGCTTGCAAAAGGTAACCAACACTTAGGCTGAATTTGTTTTTTGTTTTTGGCTTCTAGTGTTAGGAGCACTTGAAAGCTTTTTTTTTTTTCACCTTGTAGAGCGCTCGGGTCGCGTTTTTTTCTCCTTCCAGCCCGCTCACCATGCTAGAAGTTTCAACTCCGAGCACCAAACTAGAAAAAATGGCGACCTCCTACACCAATAGGAAGGCTGCTTGGCTGCAAAAAAGCTTGGGAGATGTGGTATGAGGGACAAGGAAATAACGATGGCAGCCTCATGCACCAATAGGAAGGTGGGAGATGTAGTGGGAGGATCAATAGCAGCCATTCTAATTTTGATCATTTCCAGGGGGCGGTAGCAGTGATATCAAGCATGCTAGGAACGTTACTTCCTGCTATTTCCAAGCTGAAAAACAAATGCAGCCTTCAGAATATATCACTAGAAGCCACTAGGCTTGGATTCCAGATGCACTCAAAATGGCTGAGCTCCACCCCTGGACTCACCCCAAACCACTGGGTCCCTTTCTCCACCCCTAAACTTGCTCTGGGTTCTGTGCAGATAACCATTTCTTTTTCTTTCTTTTTTTCAAGAGCTGGCCACCCAACCTCTGAATTACGCACCAACTCACCATAATAGGTATTGACTGAGCTGCTAGCAATTCAAGCACTTCAGGTGGAGGAAATATCCCAACAACAATCAATCTACTGTGGGACTGGAGCATTGTTGAATCCTGAAGATATCTTTAAACTACCGTTTCCTTGAGGCCTGTGGAGACATTTGTACGTCCTACAGTCGAATACCTTAGGACTCTCAACCACAGACTAAAATATCCAGGGACCAGTTTAACTATGAATGTGAATTATGACCTTTCCCAATCTGTTTGCCAGCCTGTGTGCAGCTCATTTCTCTCTACTAGACAAATATTCTTCATTACTGGGTAAATCAACATTTGTTAACCTTCTCCTTAATGGTTTTCCATGCATAGCCTGGCACTGATATTAGATTCCTTTTTGCCTTCTCAGTTTTATTCTGAGGGATGATAAATGTCTTTTGTAAGAGAAGCCCATTGTTGAGCTTGCTGTTTATGCTTGTACTTTTGGTGCTTCTGCAGAAAATCTCCAGACGTGTTTGCTAATTATTTTACTCTCCATCAGCCCCTGCTAACAACAATAAAACAGGACCAGAGGCAATAAAAAGGTTTCAAAGAAAAACAATTTACTTACAGTTTAAAAAGTATGTACATCTCTGGTGATAGTAGTATATAGGTCATAGATTTTGGAACAGGGAATCTTAGAGCTATTCAGCCTTCGGGGGGGGGGGCGTTGCATGGGGGGGTTGAGCTCATTGCATGGTGGACTGCATGCAGCTACAAGAGCTCATGGAGCAATATCATGTGCATTGCAAGATGAGGAGAGGAAGGAAGGAAGATAAGGACACACCTCCACAGGTCAAAGAGGACAAGAGCACAAAATCTTGTCTAAATCATCTGCCTCCTGGACTACACACTGCCCCCTAGTGTCCTGCAGATGAATCCTTTGAATCCCCCTTTGGAGAGGATTTGAATCCCCTTTCCGTTCTGGGGCCTCCCGTTCTCGCTGCACCGCTGGGTTACACTGGTAGTGTAAGTTGGATAGCATATAGCTGAGTTATGCCGGTGGTGTAAGTTGATAGGATTGCGCTGTAAGGCAACATTGTGTGCAAAGCAAATTGCCCTACCATGATCAATCAGCTTATATGAAGCTACTAAAAACTACATTTAGGTTTGCACTATCAGTGGGAGAAAAGATAAAATGGTCAGATTTCCACATCTCTGAAAAGAAGGAAGTAGGGAGGAGCTAAACTGTGCTAGATATTAACATTTCAAAGCCCTTTTTATGTTTCTAGCGGGCTTTGAAATTATCATCATCATAGCCTACAGTAAAGCCTCTTAACATTTCTTTTCATTTAAAGTCTCATAATCCTGAGCATTTAATTCATGAGGTTTGAATGCATGCAATACTGAACTATAGAAATGGGGAAATAAGCAAAGAATCATAATTTTTAATTAAAGTATGAATGGAAGAAAACAGAAAAAAAAAGTAATTAGAGTTGGCTGTTGCTAAATCCCCTGAACCAGCTACCAGACATACTACGCCATGAATGATGCCCAAACCAGCGGTCAACACTCAGGTATTTTTTTAATTACAGATCACAATATTAGAGGGCCACCTAAGGGTCAAACTAGACATGACCCAAAACACATAATTATTCCTTCCGAGTTTTGGTTTTTTTAAATAAATAACTCGTGGAGGGGGGGGACGAACTGCAGCAAGGCATAGGGGGGCTTTACTGCTTTGTCTGTGCTGCGGTTCCAGGTCCAATCACTGTCAATTTAAAATAGGTAAAGGTAAAGGTGACCCCTGACAATTAAGTCCAGTCGTGTCCAAATCTAGGGTGTGGTGCTCATCCCCATTTCAAAGCCGAAGAGCCAGCGTTGTCCGAAGACGCCTCCATGGTCATGTGGCCGGCATGACTCTCCTTGCCGCAGCTCATAGCAATACTGTACTGCAAATAGTGCACGGGAGACGATGACAATCAGGATCAGAGCCATGTCACAAGTGAAGTACTAAAGACCCCCACCCCTCTGCCATGGTTTCAGTTCAGTTTGTCATTGTTCCTCGTGCACTATTTATTTTTGAAAAACAAAACCTGGAAGAACTATTGGCATGCTTAAGGAGGGTCACATCCAGTAGCATAGTATCATGGGGGGCACTATGGCCCAGGGCCCCAGGCGCCAAGTGGGCGTGCTGGTTCCGGGGGCACCAACGGGTGCTCACTCCTCCAGAGGAGCGAGGTGTCAACTCTCCAACTCTCAGCTGGAACGGGGAGCTGCATCCCCTCCTCCTTCTCCCCGATTCCCCCCACGCAACACCCGATGATGCAACGTGTGCGGCACGGACTAACTCTGCAGCTTCTATAATGGGGCTGATCTTCTCTCCCTCCTCCCCCCGCAGCGAGTGGCCAACTCGGACCGCAGCTCTGACACTGGGCGCGCGCGCATCGCCTCTCGATGACGACGCTCTTGGACTCAAAAGCAGCCTGCAGCCTGGAGCGCCTGGCCGCCCGCAGCCTGCTTTGAGTCCGAGAGCGTCGTTGCCGAGAGGCAACGCGCGCGCGCCCAGCGTCAGAGCCGCGGTCCGAGTTGGCCACTACTCGCTGCGGGGGGAGGGAGAGAAGATCAGCCCCATAGAAGCTGCAGAGTGAGTCTGTGCCGCGCACGTTGCGTGGGGGGAATAGGGGAGAAGGAGGAGGGGATGCAGCTCCCCGTTTCGGCTGAGAGTTGGAGGGTTGAGATCTCGCTCCTCTGGAGGAGCAAGCGCCCATAGAGGAGGCGAGGGGGGAAAGTTCGCCCATGGGGGGGAAATAAATAAATAAAATGCAAAATTTGCGCCCCCCCCTTCGGCGGCGCCAGGGAGTATACCAAAGGAGCGAAGGGAGGGGGGTGAAAAGTTAAGGATGGGCCCTTAGTAAATTTTGGGCTAGCAACGCCACTGGTCACATCTAGTTAGACCCCAAGAAATTTCAAGGGAAGCTTAAGAACAAACAGTCCAATCTTCTGAACAGACAGCAAGAATGATAGTTCGTTGATAAAATCTGGCTTCCCGTTCTGAACAGAACAAGAACCTCCAAAGAGAATGGAAATCATCAGCCACCGGATAAACGCAGACCAGGGTTACCTGAGGGGACACAGCACACTTCTCCCATTTCCGGGGTTAATTGACTGCCGGCAATTTTCGCGCTCTTTTTGAACTGACGCTTTGCTTCGCTATAAAAAGCCAGCCTGTCAGACCAAGTATTTAACACCTCTGCAACTGTGTTGCTGCACCTGAGGAGGTCCACAGTTTGTGGACAAAACATTGTGTTTAATTTTTAGTACTTGTTTTTAAAGTGTTTTTACGTATCAATGTTCTGAACGTTTTTTAAACATAATTTTTTTACGCATACGTGGCTCTTAATCCTGTAAACTTGGAAACGATTTGGAAGCTTAAACGTTTTCAATAAAATAAAATGAAAAACTAATTAATAAAAAAGATTAGTTAGTTTTCTTTTCCAAGGAGGCTTTGCACAGCTCCAGCAATGTGATAAAGAAAATTCCTGACCACACCAATGTAGAATCCATAACCTACAATTTGCTATATGAAGAATGTTAACTATTCAAAAACCACATCTTTTAAAATTGGATTTATATTAAAATATTTGCAATCATAGTTACAGGCAAAATATAAAAACAAAAATACCTGCACAACAATAAAGAAAAAGGAGAGTGAGGTGAGACACTCATCTATTCTTTTCCTTTTAAGTTGAAAATGTCATGAAGAAATAATACTATACTATTTATTTATTTTTCACATTTTTATACCGCCCTTCCTCCAAGGAGCTCAGAGTGGTGTACATATTTCCTCCCTTCCTTTTTGTCCTCACAACAACCCTTGAGGTAGGTGAGGCTGAGAGATAGTGACTGGCCCAAGGTCACCCAGGAAGCTTCATGGCTGAGCGGGGATTTGAACCTGGATCTTCCAGGTCTAAGTCCAACTCCCAAACCACTACACCATCCTGGCTATAAAAAACCTTGTAGCTTGTAGTACTATAAAAAAAACCTTGTAGCTCTAAATATCTTTCCTCAGTGTGACAGGGACCAAGTTCTGTCTCATGAGAAATTGGTTGCTAAATCTACGACTGCAGTGGTTCCATATTTCAACATTCAGCATTTTGCTTCCTCAGTGACCATGAGAAAGCAAACAACCAGGGAACTAATAGCTATGCAAAGAGGGGAATAGCCTCTCAACTATGCTTGGGAATCAGAATTGCATCAGAATACCTCTTGTCTAAAGTTTGGTCCTCCGGCCACTTCAACTAGTTTCTGCAAGAGTCAGAGAGAAGGTTCTGAAGTTAACGAGTATTCTGGAGAACACATCATGTCACAGAAGGAAGACATTTCTTATTATTTCCAGATGCCATTTCAATTTCTCCTGGAGTTGATTGCATTAAGGTGGTATCTATTTTTATTTGGGGAATCCTGCAGAACTAAGTCCCAATGTATACAATTACAGCCTCAGTTGCCTTTGTAGTTATATATGAGCTACTAATTCTAGATCATTATTTCCAAAATAAAAGGACAGCTGAAACAGCTTTGAAGAATTAAAAAAACAAAACAGCTTGGAACTGTGACAGCTGAAATAAGGTTCATTATATGATATGACTCCGTGCCAGAGTGGAAGAAGCAACATCTGGACACTCTAGTCCAGGGGTGTCAAACATAAGGCCTGCAGGCTGGATGCAGCCCACAGAAGCTCTTTATTATCCGGCCTGCATGATAGTTGGGCTCTCCCAGCACCACCATCAGCTGCTGAGCTGCCAAGTGACGCACTGAAAGAGCAGTGCTGGAAGAGCCCAATTATCACGTGGGCCACCCTTTCAGCAGTGCTGAGAGGGTGGCCCGCGTGGTAATTGGGCTCTCCTAACGCCACCCTTTCAGCAGAACCACATCTGCTGAAGCGCTGAGAGGGAGAGATGGAAGGAAGCCCCAGAAGGCAATGAATGGCACAGCAGTACGTGGACCGAGTACGTGCTGAGTACTTCAGCACTCAGCAGTACGTGGACCGAGAACTACCAGATGTACAAGCTGGGTTTCGAAGAGGCAGAGGAACTAGAGATCAAATTGCCATCATGCGCTGGATCATGGAGAAAGCACGAGAGTTCCAAAAAACCACCTACTTCTGCTTCATTGACTACGCAAAAGCCTTTGATTGTGTGGATCACAACAAACTGTGGCAAATTCTTAAAGAGATGGGTGTACCAGACCACCTTACCTGTCTCCTGAGAAACCTGTATCCGGGTCAAGAAGCAACAGTTCGGACCGGCCATGGAACAACTGACTGGTTCAAAATTGGGAAGGGAGTGCGGCAAGGCTGTATATTGTCACCCTGCCTATTTAACTTATATGCAGAGTACATTATGAGAAATGCAGGGCTGAATGAATCGCAAGCTGGAATCAAGATTGCCGGGAGAAATATCAACAACCTCAGATATGCAGACGATACCACCCTAATGGCAGAAAGTGAAGAAGAACTAAAGAGCCTCTTGATGAGAGTGAAAGAGGAGAGTGCAAAAGTTGGCTTGAAACTCAACATTAATAAAACTAAGATCATGGCATCTGGTCCCATCAATTCCTGGCAAATAGAAGGGGCAGAAATGGAAGCAGTAACAGATTTTACTTTTCTGGGTTCCAAGATCACTGCAGACGGAGACAGCAGCCATGAAATTAAAAGACGCTTACTCCTTGGAAGGAAAGCTATGGCAAACTTAGACAGCATAATAAAAAGCAGAGATATCACCATGCCAACAAAAGTTCGCATAGTCAGGGCGATGGTGTTCCCAGTAGCAATGTATGGTTGCGAGAGTTGGACCATAAGGAAGGCTGAGCGCCGAAGAATAGATGCTTTCGAACTGTGGTGCTGGAGAAGACTCCTGAGAGTCCCTTGGACTGCTAGGAGATCAAATCAGTCAATCCTAAATGAAATCAACCCTGACTGTTCCCTGGAAGGACAGGTACTGAGGCTGAAGCTCAAATATTTTGGCCACCTAATGCGAAGAGAGGACTCTCTGGAGAAGACTCTGATGCTGGGAAAGATTGAAGGCAAAAGGAGAAGGGGAAGGCAAAGGATGAGATGGTTAGACAGCATCACCGATGCAACGAACATGAAAATGAGCGAACTCAGGAAGATGGCGGAGGACAGGAAGGCCTGGCGGGATATGGTTCATGGGATCATGAAGGGTCGGACACGACTTAACGACTGAACAACAACAACGCCACCCTTTCAGCAGAACCACATCTGCTGAAGCGCTGAGAGGGAGAGATGGAAGGAAGCCTCAGCAGGCAATGAATGGCACAGGGAAAGGGTCAGACCAAGAGGGATGAGGGTGAGTGATGCTGTCGAGGCTCTGGGAGAGCCTAATTATCATGTGGGCCGCCCTTTCAGCAGTGCTGCTTCTGTTGGGGCATCACTTTGCAGAGCACCTCACTCTCAGCTGTTGAGCTGAGAGTTGACACCTGGCAGAAGTGGCACTGCTAAAAGGGCAGCCTGTGCAATAATTGGGCTCTCCCATATCTTGAAAATATGGTCCAGATTTGCGTTTCTCTTCTGTTATTTGCAGCTAATGAGTTCCTAAGTGAGAAAAAAAAGTGCTTATTTCTGGTTGTCACCTGCTTAACGACATCACTTCTTGCTTAATGACATCACTTCTGGCCCTCAACAGGCACCATGAATGCTATTCAAGCCACTGTATGAAACAAGTTTGACACCCCCGCTCTAGTCTATTTCTGATGTTTATGTAGGTTTATAGCAGCGGTGGGGAACCTCCGGCCCCAGGGCCGGATCAGGCCCCCGAGGCCATCTGGTCCGGCCCCCAGAGAGATTGCCGGGAGGCCGCCCAACCGGCCCCTGGAGGCTCCGCCGGGTCCGCGCATCACCTCCGGAGGCCAGGAAAGGGCCTTTGCATGTCCTCCCCGGCCGCCGCCTCGACCCCTTCTCACCAGGCCATTGGCCATTTCGCACATGCGTACCACGCCGATGAGGGCAAGCTCTTGCCCTCATCGGCACGGTACGCCGGAGGTGACGCGCGGACCCAGCAGCGGCTTCGGATGGTGAGCGCGGAGCATCCGGAGGCCGATGGGGGGCGGGGGCAAAAATTAATTAAATAAATAAAAATGGCACCCAGCCTTATGGCCGGCCCTCAAGCAAATTTCTAATATTTAAAATGGCCCTCGCCAGGGAAAAGGTTCCCCGCCCCTGGTTTATAGGTTTAGCTATTTGTGGATATTGCTTTGACTTGCTGGGGTGACTGCATGTTAGGTCTAGCTGCTACGCAGTGGCCCAGTGATAGTGCTGCCTGGCTTATGCCATGCTGAGTAAATACTTGTCTGTTTTATATATTTTGTGTGCTAAAACAGAAGACGTTAGAAATGTAGGGATACGAGAAACTAAATGCTATTGCTGGTTTTTTAACAAACACAAGAATTATATTTTCCTCTGAGAGGATTCAAATTGCTTAGCTAATGCTGTTTTCCTGGGAAGTGTGGGTGTAATGTATGTCACATCCAGCTTCCATTTTACATTAAGCTGTAGGCTGGTTTGTTTGTTTGCATGCATGATTTAGAATGAATGGAAATATAACCAGCAGTGCAGACCATCATTTCTTCCAATTCTCGGATGCTTGAAAAAAAATGTAAGAGGCTGACAAATCCATCTAGTTCCATCCTCTGCTCCAAAGTCGTCCACACATTGGAATACCCAACCCGGAGCACAGCATGAGAGCAGGTACACCACAAAAAGGTACCAACCGTGCAATAAGTATGTGTTCAGTACTCAGTACTGTACTCTGTGTTCTTGAGATGCATAATGGAGAACACAAGAAATATCATGGACCTCCAGTTTAGCCTATTTGTCGATACTATGTTTGTAGAAACAAATCTTACCTTTTTCAAGAAGGGATGAAGATAGCTTCCTTTGTTTTCCTAGCTCCTTCTCCCCTTCTTTGAACTAGGAGATCACTGTCTTGGCACCCTAGCCCCACAATCTCTGCAACACTGCAGGGCTTATCACAGTGATACATATAGGTCAGCTTTGCCTTTGGCATCCCTGACCATTGACCTACAACAAACCCCCCCCCCCCCATCTTCTGTGTCTCTTGTACAGTCAAATTGATAAGATGTTTAGTGTTTCCAGCTTTTCCTCCTTTGGAGTGAGTGTGGTTAGTGTGTCTGTCAGTCCTTAGTCTATCTTTTACTTTTAAGGGGGAATCCTAGAGGTTTGCTCCAGGCTCCTTTTCAGGCAGACTTCCCGACTTTAACCATCATGGCAACCTCGCAAACCACTGGCTGCCCAGTTGTGTGAGAAGACACCCGTTTGAGCACCTGTGGTACAAGCTTCTCTCACCACTAGTGAGTAAATAAAGTGTTTTCAAGGCCCATCAAGGGGCTCAGTCCTTGCCTCTAGCCCTGGTTCTGGCTACAGAAAACAAAGACTCAGCCACCATTTGGTGATTTCCTGCTTCTGCTCTTCCTTTTCCCGCTACCACATAACTCCTGGGTTTTTTTGGTCCATTTCTCCAGGGTTTCTCCCTAATTTCCCTACATTCTGCTCCCCCTGCTCCCCCTCTTTTTTCTCCTCTTCCATTTGCATCATTACATGCCCCCTTCTCCTTACAAAGAGTTTTACTTTTTCTCCTTATGCCTATCTAGAAATCACTGACACTTAGGGCCTAGTTGTGTGGTAAATTGCTGTGTACGTTTCATTGCCTTTTATTTTTGATTCCCCTTCCCAGTTACTGTAGTATTCACATCCCCACAATGGAACCTACTCATTGTTGCACCTTTAACCTCACATTCCTCCTCATTTCATCCCATTTCACTGAGTTGTGCCAAGAGCTACTTCACATGCAATAGATTTCCCCCATATGCACATGTTATACGGGTCGTTCTTAGAGCATGTCCAGTCACAAGCTCCAGGAAAGCAGGAACGTCGCATCTGCCCTCCAAGGACAGTGTCTATAATCATCTCAATTAAAAGCATTGGCAGCATTGCAAGTTAAAAGTGTTCCGTTATATAAGCGAGCACAGAGGTCTCCTAATTTTTATCTTGGCAAGCAAAGACAAAAGCATTACCTTTTCCCCCCCTTTTTAAAATCAGAAATGCCAGCTCTGAAGATGGTTTTCTAAATGCTACAATGACAAACAGGAGCAGCATTCTAAAATGCCAGCAGATATTCATTGAACCATCGCCGCAGCAGTTTTATGGTCCAAAATGATTAATAAATAATGCCAGAATCTCCATAAAGTACAGACTCCTCTTCGCAGCAATTGAATTTCAAGTGGGGGTAGTCACCAACGTCTATTCTTTCGTCTTGAGGGGAAAGCAACGTGCAACTGCTTGTAACAACGTCTACGTCGGCCCTCCCCCAGGCTTGAAAAAGACAGTTGCAGAGCAGCATCTTTCGCTAACCACATCAAGCAAGCACATTTTAATTGTCAGGCCTGTTTGTGCAATGGCACACAGCCTGTCAGCACATATCAGTATGTGATGGAAAGCATCCATCCACCCACGCGCAGTTAGAAGTCATCAGTCATGAACCGTCTTTAACAAATCCTGGCAGCACTGGAGCCAGAAGCCCTTTCCTTTTTTTTTTTTCTTCTTAGGCAAGATGCAGACAACCCGAACCAGGAACTGGCAAACTAATTCCTGGAAGCAAAGCGCTACCTAGGAATCCATCCACACAGGGCTGGCCCATCCATGAGGACAACTGAAGTGGTCACCTCAGGCAGCAGGTTGGTGGGGAATGCTCATCTCTGTCTGCCTAATGACTCCACTGCAAGACAGCTGCAACTCAAACAGGCATCAAGGCCTTCCCTCTTCATCCTTTCCTGTCTCATGTCCTCTGTGCTATGAACATTTAAGAATACAAATTGGCAAGAGGTGTGGCCTGGAGGTTGAGTTGGTGCCCTGCCTGAAGAAGCTAAGCAGGGTCGACCTCGGTTCCCACTTGGATGGGAGATGGCAGCTGCTGACGGACCTCACGAAGACAGTGAGAAGGCACTGTGAGAGGGTGGAATGCAGAGGAGTCAGCTGAGAGAGAACATCTAGACAACCATCCAAGGGTGAACTATGTGAAGCTTGGAAGTGCAGAGCACAAGCCGGAAGGAGGGCTGCATATATATATATATGAACAGAACAATGTTGTAAAGACCCTTATTGGGTCTAGGATTGCCTGCCTATGTAAACCGCCTTGAATAAATCTGATAAGAAAGACAGTATATAAATACAGAAATAAATAATTAAATAAATACAAATTCCCTTGTGCTGAGGTGAATCTGGAGGAAGCCAACCTAGCGAAGCTATCAGCAAATGAAAAACATTGCCTCTTTGAAAAAATGTGTGACCAGGTTTACTCATCGATTGCGTCACATAATGCAGTGTCCTGTAACCTTTTCCTTGTTGCTAATCAGATGTAATAGGACAGTCCAGAAGCAGGAGTAATTTTGAAGAGATATAATAATCTCTTTAAGGAAGATGCTTTGGCGCAATGGTTTCCATGCTATTCAAGGCAATGAAGATGGGACCCTTCAAGTCTCAAGCAGTCTTTAACAAGACACCAAACTGGGCAGATGACAATACATACATTTTGATTCACTTTGCTCAAAGCACTTTTAACTGTGAACCAATTTTCTACGTACAGAGCTATACAGTGGCTGTGCAGGGGCAGTTCTGGAGCGCTTGGCGATGACATCATCATCACCGAGTTCTGGACCACCCTGACAGAAGCTGCATGGGGCACCGATTTCATTTGCATGGTTGCACAGCTTAGAGGGAATGGTGCTGTGAACTAGCTCCTGTAGACCCACAATCCTGAATTTGAAAACAAGCAAGAATGGCCAGTAAAACATTGTTTATGCAGCTCGAACCACAGAGGCAGAAGTCTTTTAACTTCTGCCTATCCAAGAAGACAAGAACCTCTGAACCTGGGTAAATGGGGTAGCTTCAGGAGTTGGCATAGCTGGACAGTTGCAGAGGACCCAGGACTTCCAGAACGCCCACTGCTGATCCCTGACACCATCTCTGTGCCCATAGCCATGTAATTGTGGTGGATCAACTCTCTTGAAGCTCACCCAGGTAAGATGGTCCCATGGAGGACAGTTTGCTGAGAGGCAATAGCCTCAGCAGTCTTGCCCGCCATGCAGAGCCAACCAGAGCCGAAAGAGTGACAAGCTCTTGCAAGGCATGGCACAAACCATGCAAGACCAGCGTGCCAGAACTTGCAAGACCTTACAGGGCTGAGGAGGGTTGGAAAGGTGGGGCAGCTGTCAGGGAGGAAAATTTAAGGTGAGAATTAAAGCCGGGGGGGGGGAGGAAGCAGCCATGAAACAAGATGGGGAAGAAGAGATAAGATGACAGGATGAGACGGAGGAGATAGAGCAAGGAGGACTAGAGGAGAGGATGTGGCAAGAGAGGAAAAGGAGAAGTCTCGGGATGGAGGAAAGGTGCAGCTGAAGAAGCCAACCCAAGGTGGGCGAGAGGAGAAGCAGGAGCAACGGAACATAAGGAAAGATGAGAGGACATAAAGGGCAATTGTAAGGGTCAAGGAGAGGGGGTCAAGCGGATTGGGGAGAGGTAAGGAAGGACAGGACCACAAACAGATGAGGAAGAGGAACAAGCAGGAGGACAGCACCAGGGAGGCAAAGGACAGTGGAAGAGAAAGCCAATGTTAAGAGGATGGCAGCTGGTCAGAACCAGGCAAGGATGAAAGGTGGAGAGGGGAGAAGACAGAGGGAGAGGAGAGATGGGGAGCAGAGGCAACAACTGGGGGGAGTTCACGGGAGTCTACAGGTCACCAAAGGAGCCGAAGACACTCCATTTGAGGAGGGATTTGTCAGGGCACAATGGGGAGAGAATTGGCAGGGGGAACTCAGTGGAATGGACTTGTACTTGCTGAGAATAAAGTAAAACACTATGAGAACAAGTCTCAGACTAAGTGCACTTCTTCAGGGGAGAACCCTCCCTCCCAGAGAACCAACCCCCCGGCCTAAGATGTTGACATTCCGCCTTGGGAAGAGACCGCAGAGGCAGTCACAGGGGCCCATGAAATGGAGTTTTTTAAGTCTAGATGTTTTGGAAAGTACATTTTCTTACCGATACCATGACTATATTGCCCAATAGGAGAGATGATTCAAGTCACCACAGTCTTCTATCAAAGGACAGCGGAAGGTAGAATTCTTAGTTATGCTGTAACTGATCAGAGTTCATGAGTAAGCACTTTTGCTTTTAAATTAAAAACCCATTGGAAGCCTGCATGGATTCTTCTATCTTTGAGACTGCTCCTGCAGCTAAGACGAGGCTAGTTTAACAAAGATCACTAATAACAGTATTCTGCCTGGCAGCAGCAAGATGCTCATCTATCTTCTCTTCAAAACTTGGCAGCAGATTGGGGTGAATGGCAGAAGAGCCCTCCAGGGACCAGCACTAACAGGGTAGATACCAGAGTGTCAATATGCCCAGAAACATCCAGCAGGACTCATGTAAACCTGGTGTTTAGTTTGTAACTTTTTTTTTGGCTGAAACAAGGAGGACATCTAGAGGTGAAAGAATGCATTAAGTCAACCTAAGACTAGGGTAGTTTTTGTTTTCTAAAATTAATACCATACCTGCTAGCTGTACTTGTTTTGTCATTGTGTATAGGTCACCACGTTTATTTAAATTTAGAGCCTACCTGCAAACTCCATCTGTTTTGGCTGCTGCAGTACCGTTTGCCTTACTACCTCTCATAGCCTTCCTGGTGTGTACTACAGGATGGGCAAAAAGTAGGTTTTAGTCTACAAATGGGCTACTGGATTACCTATGGATTGCTAGGATACTTGCAAACCATGCTTGATTAGGTGAGCCTTGATCCAATTGACCAAGGCAGCTTAGGTATTCTTAGTTATACAGTAAGTGTTCAGAGGTCATGAGTAAGCACTTTTGCTTTTAAATTAAAAACCTATTGGAAGACTGCATGGATACTAGTAGTTAAAAAAATATCAAAGATCATCATCTATGAGCCCCTGCGATCCTGAATTATGAAATTCTAAGCATTTTATAGCCCAATCCTGTCTAGGTAGCCTGCAGCGTGGGCATAGAGCTCGTGCTGCATCCTATCTAGATAGGACCCAGCATTGGCATGACTGGAGCATTCCTCAAGGGAAGGGGGTGTTTGTTCCTTTACCCTGAGTAGATCCCCAGCCTCCCCGATGGGTCTACTTGAATGTGTGCCAGCTATTTTGCTGGCACACATTCAAGTGGACCAAGTAACAATGGCAAGGCCCAGGAAGGGGGATTTCGGAATAGTCGCTGCTGATCCCTCCCCCTTCCTGGGCCCTGCTGACCAATCCCCCCTCCCGTAATGCCCCGTTCCATCCTCCCCTACCCCACCGCCACCTGGTGGGGAACCTACCTTCCCCGGCGGTGGCACTCCACTTGTTCTGGGGCGAGTAGAGTGGTGCCAGCCTTGGCACCAGCGCCGCCTACTCACCAGGTGCTGTAAACATGTTTTGCAGCACTTTGCGCCATCCTAGACTGGTGGAGCAGTGCAAGGTTGCAATCCTATGCAAGCTTACCTGGAAGTAAGCTCCACTGAAAACAGTGGGCCTTATTTCTGAGTTAAAATGCATAGGATTGCTCTGTTATTCCTGTTTAAACATTTGACTCTCTGGGACAAAATCAACATAATATAGATCCTATGGTTTTTATTAAGCAGTTTGCCAAGACATCTGCTTGGATAACTGATTGAGAATAACCCACAGAGAGCCACAACAAAAGATGCCTTTGGAACTGGAATGCAAATAGAAACATATAGAATTCCCTTAAAATGCCTCCCATTGTACCTAAAAGCAGGTACCTTATTGATCTGATTTGCTCCAAAACATATCTTCAGAATATGGGACAGAAACTAAAGGTATTGCCATGGTGTATAATATTAATTTCATTTTAAAAGCTAAAGCACAGTACAACCACTGGAGGTCAGCATAAACATAATTATGTATTACTCTAACAAAGACAAACTCCTAAGCTGCTTGGGTAAAAGATTATTCATGCAGTTCTGGATATGAAGGAAGTAGACAAAAAAGGGCAAAATACAGAGCCAGTTAAAACAGTACATGACACCAGAGCGCAGTGAATGTTTTAAGATAAAGGAATCAGAGGTGCAGGGGCCCAGAGGGTGCGGAGGGCACATTTTTACACCCCCTAAAATGAAATAAGAAAATAAAATTTTTAAAAGGGAGGAAAATAAAAGCTCTCAAACATCTGACGTTTATCGTATGTTCCTGCTTACACGGGTGCACACGGTGCAATTAGGCTCCGGCGAGGGCTCACGCTGGCTCTCTCTCACCTCCCCCCAACGCACTTTACTCTCTCACCTCCCCCATTGCATGTCCTGGAAAATGGGCTTTCCCCCCTCTGAGCCACCTCCTCCTCCTCCTCTCCGTTTTCCCCCTTACTTTGTTTTGCCGCTGATT
This sequence comes from Plestiodon gilberti rubricaudatus, assembly GCA_026170595.1. Taxonomy (NCBI): domain Eukaryota; kingdom Metazoa; phylum Chordata; class Lepidosauria; order Squamata; family Scincidae; genus Plestiodon; species Plestiodon gilberti. The sequence continues at coordinate 136,045,755 of JANXHW010000001.1, read as the reverse complement.
ATGCCGCCGCCGCCGCTCTTCATCCTGGCAGTAGGCGCACAAGACAGGCACCTTTTCCAAGCCCATCGTCCTTCACACCGTTTGCACCGCCGCCACTGCGGCGGTGGCTTCATCCTGCTTGCTTGCCCCCGGGCGGCCTGGGCCTTTCCTGGCCCGCCGGCTGCATCGCAGCGGGCTGGAACTCTTCTGAGACTGGCTGGTGTGTTCCGCCCGGCCAGAGTTCTGACCCGCCACAATACAGCCGGCAGGCAGGGAAAGGCCGGGACAGTTGGGCCTGGCCGGGATGGCGGGCGCCCGGCCGAAATGGCGGGTGCCAAACTGGGAACATCCCAGCAAGTTCCAGGGCACTGGTAAGCCTACTTTTAAAGTTGAGAGATCAGCCTTAGAATAGGCTTGTACCTGGATTCAAACCCCAGAGGGAGGTCAGGTAAGGATTCAGCCTGTCTGCTACCACCCACTAGGCTCTGGAGAAAGGAAAAAAAACTGCAAGAAGACTGTTCTCCAGGTCAGCAAGAAATTATCTGAACAGCAATAGGCCACAGCAGATTGTGGGGTAGTCCCTGACTCCATAAAGGCTTCTAGCTCAGGCTTGCTCCCTGGTCTGAGAAACAAGGAGAATCCTCTGCTGTTGTGCTTCTTTGTTGTGGGGGTGCTTGCCTTAGTAGCTCTAAAAAATTGCTCTGTCACTAACCTGTACAGTATTTCCAAGAATTCAAGGACCAAAACATCCACCTGGTAGCATAGGGAACATTTGTTCCCTTACCCGAATGTATGCCACCGAGGCTGGGATGGATCTACTCGAACCTGTTATAGTGAAATTGCTGGTGCAAGTCTGCATGGACCTAAACCACAGGATCAGGTCCAGGAAGGGGGTTTGGAATCGGTGGCTGCTGCTGTCACTAAACCTGACCCCTTCGCGGACCTGATTTGACCACCTCAAACTTAGAGAGAGTCTTTTGTTGCATACTCAAAATGTACATTGGGTTTTGCAACCCCTTCCCCTTTCCCCTATAAGCCTCCAAAATAGACCTCAGAGACACACACACCCCACAGCCAGGGCTGGCTTATCTGACCACTCCTACTGATGACCTCATTGCTTGTGGTCCGGGAGAAATCCAGGCGCTGCCCTGCAACCGAAGCCCCCCTGAGTAAGACCTGGGGCAGTGATGGGCCTGTCCAATATCAGAGCGAGGGATCTTGTGAAGACAAGAGCTGACAAGAGGAAAGGGGCCATCTCTTTCAGTCACAGACAACCTATGGAGTCATGAGTGGGTCATGTATAATTTATGATGGAGACTCTCTGGGGATGAATCAAAGGTCTTTCGGTTTATTAGAGGAACAGACATGTGAGGATCATGGAGAGAAGGAGCCTGGATGGAACAAGAGGGGCCCCAAAGCTCTGAAGAAGCTTCTGTTGCCCAGGTGACAGTTGGTGACTGTTGAGGTGGGAGGCTGAAGTCACGCCCCACCCCTTGTGACATCACCTGTTGCACAGGTATAGAGAGAGGAGAGCAGAGAAAACTCACCAGTTGAAAGGGAGGGTGGTTGCGAGAGTGAGACAAAGAGTGAAAGTGTAAGTGGAGTCAATGGGTTCAAAAAAGATAGACGGTTAGGGGTAGGTTCAGGGAGTGAGTGAGACCATTTGCCTGGTGACAGTGTAAGTTAGAGTTCCCCGCAGCTCCTTTTGGAGTTTTTATTTCTGACCCTGCTCAGGAGGGTCCTGGGAAGCCCCTCACCCCAGCAAGATGATTCATACCACCCCACTGAAGGTACGTTCTCCCCTTGGAAGGTAAATTGTGATTGCACTTCTCCCTGTGGTGGCAAAGATGCTTTCCTCCTGGTTGAGCCCCATGGCTCCTGGTGAATTTGGGGCCCTCTTGATTGTCTTCTTCCATGAAGTGGCAGCTGGTTGGGGTTGGAGAGTTGTCTGGGGCTGGCAGAGCTGCTGGTCTGGCTCAAAGAAGAGAGCACATAGCCTGGTACATAGCATGTAGGCTCCCTCATCACTAGAGCCTCAAAGGGGATCCCTCCTCTCCTTCTCCTCTTCTTTCTTCTCCATTTCCCTTAAGAGTCAGCAAGCAGTCGTGGCGACCTGTTTTGCGATCATAGGTCCCCACGATGATCCAGATCAGGGGTGGGGAACCTTTTTGCAATGGAGGGCCATTTTCCCATGGGGAAAATGTCCCGCGGGCCGTGTGGCCCTCCATTGCTAATGGGTACCCCGGCGCGTGCCGGGGGGGCGCACACAAACCACCCCCTGCTTTCCTTACCCCCCCCCCGCTCTCCCCCTTTTTCCTTTTTTTCCCCGCTCTCCTCCTTACCTTTTTCAGGCGGCGGCCGCCAACCCCGCGCGCGCTGCTCCCGCGCCTCCTTTTGAATTCAGCTGCTTCTGCGCATGAGCAGCAGAAGCAGCCAAATTCAAAGGAGTTGCACCGAGGTGAGCGCGCGGGGGGCCGGCAGGGCTGGCGGAGCCTCCGGTCTGCTCGCGCGGGCCGGACCTGATTGATTCGGGTCCGGTCTCGCGCGGGCCGGACCTGATCGCTCCTGGGGCCGGATCCGGCCCACGGGCCGCCGGTTCCCCACCCCTGATCCAAATGATCAGAACCATGGAAGTGAGTGTCCCTTAGACATGGTGGCCTGTGGAAGGAGAAGCTGGCGGGAGAGATGCCCACCTGGGGTCAACCCTTAATTTGAGGACTCTTCCAAGGGTCCTGGCATTCTTCTGGCTGGGGAGCATCCATGCCCCAGTTGGGGGCCAGGTTCTGAGATTGCTCTATCCATTGCAAGAATGCAGAGGTGCTGTTGTGTCCCATAGGAACTTGCATGGGTGCCTCAGCTCCACCGAGAGCATGGAGCAAGCCAAGGCCATGGAGAGTTGCAACAGCGTATGCCAACTGGCAAGCAGCCTCTCCCACGTTAATATAAGTATCCCTTCTGCTACAAAGGTTTGGATATTGTCCCCATCGTAAGGTTCCTGGGCTGATGAAGAGCTTGGACTGTCAATCAGTCACTGGTTCCAGCTGGGGCTGCCTAGCAGCACAATTCCTGGAGGGGAATTTCCAGTTGGGCTCACTGGAGGCCTTTAAGGAGGTGGAAGCGGCAGGATCCACAGAGAGTGGGGGGAGGGTATCACATCACATGCCTCCAGCTTCTCTACAAAGCGGGTTCCCTCTTCTGGGATCCCTCACTGGGCCTTGAATTGGACCCTCTGTGTGTGTTAAGCACAAAGAAGGTCATCTGAAAGTGGTGTGGTATAAAGGCAGTTGAAATCACTGAAATGTGTTTTTACCTGTACAACTGGAAGCAGTCAGAGATATAATCCTACCAGAAATCTGGACAATTTGGGTGAGGGAGGATGACAGTCCCTCCTCTTCCTCCTTGGTTGAAGGTAACATCCTTTTCCAAGGAAAGGGGGAGAGCAGGGCCACATCCAAGAAGAGGCTTCAGGAACTTGCTGCCTGTGCCCAAGGCCATTACCCCTAGCCTTAGCTGTTGTCTGAGGAGCCTGCAATGTTGCTCTCTTATTTCTGAGACTGACGTCTCAAAATGCAAATCCTGCCATAGGGAGAGTTGACATGGGAAGTAGTGTTGGCAACTGCTTGCACCCGAGTTGTTGAAAAAGTGCCTTATGGCGTGCACTCCACCACTCTAAAATTATGCAGGAGGATTGCACCGTAGATTTCATGCATATATGCCCTTTTGCAATATTATATCCACATGTGGATGTCTGAGAAACCAGTGGTGGGCCAGGTAGGCTCAATGGGTCAAGAGGAAGGCACACACTCCACCATCATGGGACCGGTTAACAGTACCATCTAATCCAGCACATAGCTATCCTCAGCCCCAAAAGATAGGAGAGCACCCAGGAATGTTTAATGCTTCAGAGACCCTAACTGATGAAAAAGGAAGAGTGACGCATGAACATCCTAGGGCCGTGATGGCGAACCTATGACGCGTGTCACAGGTGACATGCGAGGTCATTTTGGGTGACACGCCAGTGTTTCCCCCAGGGCCCCGACACACCTTATATTTTCGCAAAAGTTTTACAAGCTTGTCTTAAACCTTTAGGGCAGGGATTTTGGCAGACCTCTTTCAAATCATTCTCTAGTAAAACATGGCAACAAAAAAAGTCACTAATTGATGTTAAATAAAATGCAATGTGTTCTATAGTTGTTTTCAGTTCAGTTCAATTCAAAATTACTATTAAAAGTAGCAATAGTCAAAGTACTATTAAAAGTTGTTTTTTTTTGGGGGGGGGGACACCAGCAGAGTCAAGTTAGGCATTTTCAAAATCTTTGACACACCAAGTCCAAATGGTTCGCCACCACTGTCCTAGGGGCTTCTGACCTGAGAAAACCCAACCTAAAAATGTACAGTATATACTGAGTTGTGGTTATACATAATTCTTTGAGTTTTGACATGAAAGCGATTCACACGGGCAGCTAACAAATAAGAATGGAAAGGAAGAAGTTTCATTCTGACATTTAGCAACACAGAACACATCAGGGGAGAAGAAATGATTAGACAGATGGGCCAAAGCACAGATTAACAAAGCATGTAGTTCCTACCTAAAATGTTAAACATTTATTACTTTGAAACAAAGATAATACAGTAGTTTACAACACAAAAGCATTTCTGACAATGTTTAATATCAAATACAGCAAACTATTGTAATTCGGGCTTAACGGTCGTGTGTTCAGGCTTAACGGCCATGGTCTCCTGTGAGTTTTTCTTCCTAATGTTTCGCCCATATCTGTGACAGGCATTGTCAAATGCGGAGGGGGGGGGAGGCAATAGATATGAGCAAAACACTAGGAAGAAAAACTCACAAGAGACCGTGGCCGTTAAGCTCGAACAATTTTAGGCCGTTAAGCTCGAACAATTTTAACTACAATAGTTTTACCGCCATGAAAGCCTCAGATCCTACAAAATACAGCAAAGTAAATAAAAAGTACACATGTCTATTCTTATTTCAATATTTCCCATCCCTTTATAATTGCTACTGTTATAATTGCGTACTGTATAATTGCTTACTGTTAAAAAAGAGTTGTTTAGGAAAGTCAAACGTTCTATATTTCCCAAGAATCTACAGTAGAAAAAGAGGATTATGTTACACTTTTGTTCAGTGGTTCTCAACCTCATTTCCAGCAGTCTTTCATTAACAACCTGGTGGGTGGCCGGACTACATGCTTCTACTCACAGAAGAAATCAATGGCCTGAGAAAGGAGTAAACAAGAATGGTTTTATAAGGGTCCAAATTTATAGTTAAAAAAAACAGTAAGCAATTTGAAGTCAATTCTAATTTAAAGAGAAAGAAAGAAAAAGACCTGGAAATCAATTGTTTTGATAAGACAAGCCACTTTTGGGCCCAAGTCTGCCTGCAGTGATATAGCCCAGTTGCAGGTTTACCACTTCAGTGATACCTAGGTCCAGTTGTTTGAGAGAGCATAGTGCTTTCAAAACACAAACAAGAAAAAAGTTCCCCACTGCTTCCCTTAGGAGGGACTCAACAGGGCAGAAGCAGAGAATATGGCATACTGCCCGGGGAGAAAACAGAGCATCTAGCAACAGGAAATGGTCCTGCCAACAAAGCATAGTGCATACCTTGTGCTCAGAGGAGTGTACCTCTCTCCAAACACAGGACCAGAGCCAAGTCAATAAGGAAAATTCTGCAGAGGTTTAGTCATTTCGGTGAAACTAGTTGTTGCCCAATTAGCATAGTACAGCATTTCTCAAACTGTGGGTCGTGACCCACTTGGTGGGTTGCAACCTGATTTCTGGTGGGTTCTGCAGAGCCTCCAATGATGAATGATGGAGGTTCTGCAGAGCCTCCAATGAACACAGATGATGGAAAGATCAGATAACTGCCTCAAGCCCTGAGGCTATTCAAAAATCAGATAGCTGCTAATTGCCCTGCAAACAGCTGAGCTCCTGCAGTTTGCAAGCTTGTGTAAATATAGGGAGATAAATGTTTGCGCATTTTTATGGTGTGTGTTTTTCCCAAGTCCGTCAAGTGACAGGCAGTGGGGACAGGTGAAGGTTGGGTCACATAACTGAACCCCACAAGCCTTGAGGCTATTCATTAGAGCTGCCTCATTATGAGAAACGAAGAGTTTTTTTTGCAAATAAATAAAACATTACTCGTAAATAAATAAATAAATTCTTTGTAGATCACCTTTTAAAAAAAAGTCATGTAAAGCTAGGTGGGTCCTGATAGAGTGCCATTTTAAAAAAGTAGGTCTTGGTGCTAAAAGGTTTGGGAACTACTGAAATAGTAGAAACATCTGTCTAAATATGAGGTCAAGAATGTTCATTGCTACTTTGGTTACAGACCAGGATGTGTTGACCGTGAACCAGCACTGACCAGTTCAAAACATTAGGTACAGTTCACCTTTTACCTTTGTGAAAATGGTGGTGTTCGCTTCTTGATAGACATGCTGTTCTGTGACTAAACTCCTGGGGAAATAACCAACAGTGCCCATCTGGTCCTCGTATTGTTCCCCATAAACCTTACAGGTGACAGAAAACAAACCCAGAATTAAGCACAGCCAGAGCAAATGAGCCTGCTTTCCTTTGGTGGAAAGCAAGAGCTACTGGTTTTTTTTGTTGTTGTTGGAGGTGATTTTGATGACTACAAGGCACCAATAAAATAGACCATTATTATTTTGATAAAATCATCTTTCCCACAATTAAAAGTTAAAACTAAAATGCATTTTCAAGAAAATGAAAAAACAAATTTTAATTATTCTTCAATAGTTTTATGACTAAAATCCTTATTTTCTCAAATTAGTATTACTGGAAAAGAGTTGGACATTTCAGTAAATATTAAGCACCAAATACTACCATACTATACCATAACCTTTATTGGCGTAAACAAACACACAAAAAATACAATACACAACAAAACATTTCAAAACAAGCATCAACATCAAAGTCCCTTAATGGCAGTTCACATTCCCTACCCACCCGCATAGTCAAACATACCAACTCACCCCCACAAAATCAAGTTAGATCTCAGAACCCAAAAATGGAAGATTCCGTCGGATTTGAATTACTAGATTCATGAATTTGGCAACCAGACAAGTAAACAACCTTTTCACCAAATACTATACAGCATATAGTATGAAAGTAGCCTAATGCTTCACCCCCCACCTGATATCTTTATGCAAAGAAGAAGCCCAACAATGCTATCAGACATGTTTACTCAGAAGTAAACAGATGAGTGGTACTTAAAATTCTTAGTAGGTGTGCATAGGGTTTCTGACTGTCAGTGTAATCCTAACCCATTTTCCAGCGCCGGTGCAGCCGCAATGCAGCCCTGAGGTAAGGAAACAAATGTTCCCTCACCTTGAAGATGCCTCCATGACTGCCCTCGTGCTGCAAAATGCAGTGTGCGCCCTGTTGGCACAGCTACACCATCACTGGAATATTGGTTAGGATTACGCTGTAAGGGATGTTCAGTGGTTTATTTTTGACAGTACTCTATTATTTAATCCCAAACTACTTTAGAAAAAATAATTCTCTTATTTTCACACTGCCTTTTGACCAACAGCCCCCAATGCTTGAATCTCCTCAACACACATCCCCCCATTACCAATAGTAGAGCAAGAAGTAGGGAAAAAGTGGCAATGATTTTTTCCCCCTACTACATTATAGCTTTTCACGGTCATTTGAGTAGACAGGAACTTCTACCTTCCCACCCCAGTTGTTTATGCCATGAACCGCTTAGCAAGAAAAGGAAAGAGATGCTTCAGAGTATATAACTTAAGACTCCCTGAGAGATATAGCCCAGAATTTTCCCATTGTCCCTTGGCCTTTGAAGGACTCTGGTGAACACTATATTTTAAAAATATGGGTACCAAAGGACAGGTTTGGATACTTTAGATACAGTTTATATATTGAAGAGCATCTTACACTTCCAGCCCAGAATTCTCCAGCTCCTTTTTCTTTCACTAGCTTGGAATAAACATAGATCAATTGTCCCTTTTTAATATTAATGAATCTGCAGTCTGGTGCATTGTAATCATCTTCTGCTCTTGCCAGAGAAATGGCATCTGAAAGGAAAAAAACACTGTAAGCAAGGTAGCTTGATGTGCTCAAGAATGAAACAGAAGAGGGATATCCTTGTAAGTCTCTGTGAATCCCACTGTACTTTGCATAATCAGGAAGCAGACAATCAATGTCATCAGCCACACACAATATTCCACTCTTGCTGAAGTACAGAACACTTGGCTATAGAATGCTACCCTAGACAGCTGTTTTTAAAATGTTTTAAAGTGTTTAACTCTGGAATATGATAATCAACTCCTTGAGAGGTTCAAAGCATTGCTTGGTACAAAAGTACCCCTTTTGCATGCACACACAGTTTAACAAATGGATTAAGAGAGACTTACACACACAGTCTTCATCAGCACACAGTTTCTTTCTGGCTAGTTTGTCCATAAAGATTCCCTTCACAGTCGGGAAAGTAAAGCCAAGACACAGCAGAAATATCAGCAAACAAACAGTGTGCGACATTGTTTTTGTCTGTCTTTTCTTGCAAGCGCCTTACTCTCCGTCACAGAAGCAAGAGGCACGTTGAGAAATGGCTTCTTTTTTATATATAAAAACACTAAAACACATCTGGGGGGGGGGACATTTCTGACCAATAGGAAGTTATAAAGGAAGCATTCCAAACTTTCCGAGTCACAAAACTCCTGAGGCACCCCTTGTGCTTTATTTGCTAGTCAGTCTAAAACGCCTCTCTGTTATACAGACTAGCATAAACAGAATATTATTTTTATAAGGATGGAGTTATTAATCAGTTAGATAAACTGCCCTATCCTATAGGTAATTTAAACTGCAATGTCACCATCAAGCCTATGCTAATTTTGAGCAAGGGATGGCACACCAGGCAACACTCTCGAGGACAACTATGGGCCAGGGTCTGGCTCTAGTGCAAAAGGGCAAATTGCCCCCCTCCCAATACAGGAATTTGTGAGATGCTATCTTAGTAAGGCAGCTTGAAGCCCTAAAATGTAAAGTCATCCAAGCACACACTCTGTCACTGAGCCAATTGGTATCTCTAAGGTTGGCTGTAGAAATATGTAATGGCTGTAACTTGGATTCTCTAGATTAAATACTGAGAATTGGGCTACTGTATAGGAGGGTTGCCAAATGCAGGGTGGATAGGAGCCTCATTGGACTTTTAGAAGGTTCCACTCTAGGCAACATCCCCTTTCATCTTCCACAGAAATTGCGGAACCATCTTCAGGGGGTAAGTAGATGCCCTTAGTATCAAACTTACTCTCCCCCTCACCCTTTCCCATTCCTTTTAAATTGGAAGCTGAGTATCCAAGGACACATGAAGTGTAGAAGAGCAGAGTACAATACAGGAGACCAGCGATGTTTTTCAGGAAATTGTGTGTGGCACCTTAAGAGTCTGCTAAGTGGGGAATTTGGCTCTCCATCCAGCCCATTTGAGTTTGGTGCTGCTATGTTTTTCTTACCTTTGCAGAGCACTTGAAACTAATGCGCCATGCATAGTGAATACCTGATCCATATTTACAGCATGAATACAAGGTGAAAAAATATGGTACAACACATGAGTTACCACTAGAAGCACTACTTGGAGCGCTAGTAAACTCACAGCGCAATCTTGTAGTCAGGCTGCAACGCAGGCGTAAAGCACACGCTGCATCCTTATCCAGATAGGACCCAGTATCGGCATGGCGGAAGCTTGTCTCAGGGGAAGGGGACATTCGTCCCCTTACCCCGAGTAAAGCCCCAGCTGCCTCGACGGGTCTACTTGAATGTGCGCCAGCTATTTTGCTGGCACACATTTGAGAGCCCCATGTAATGGCGGCCAGGCCCAGGAAGGGGGATAGAATATGGCAGAGGCCTCCGGCAATCCCTCCCCCAGTCCAGGCCTACCAATCCCACCCCGTTGCCTGGCAGGGAACTCACCTTCCCTGGTGGGCGCAGCTCCAGATCTGGGGAGAGTGGCAACAGCCTTGGTGCGAGTGCAGCTTACTCCCAGGGTGCCACAAATACGCTATATGGAGCGCATGCTCCGCTGGTCTTGGATGTAGACAGGATTGGGCTGTCAAAGGGCCTTATTTGAGCAGGCTTGTTATATGCTCCAGTTTAAAAAGAGAAAAATATCAAATTCTGCTTTAAGAAAAGCCAAGTTCTGTGACCCGTTGGAAATTCTTTGACGTTTGATGAAGAACTGAGATATGCATTGGTATTTTGCTGTGCTACTATTGTTGTAAACTGTGTTTCTTGATTACATGTTCTATAATTTATTGTGATCTGCTTATGTCCTTTAGAAGAAAAACCAGAAGTGTTTTTTTTACATCAATATAATTTTAAAGGTTTTTCTCTGTTTGCCAAAAAAGTGATACAAAATAAATTTCTGCTAAGTGTGATGGGATCACGAAGGGTCGGACGTGACTTAACAACAAAGTGTGAAGAGCTATTCTGGCTAAGACTTCACCAGCTGTTGCCCACAGATGTTTCAAGCAGATCTTCACAGCTGTATTAGAAACTTTATTTTTAATTTTTCCTTTTTGAGAGAAAAAGAAAATACTTTATGCAGCAATTGATTTTCTCCAAAGTGAAAGACAATAGTATCAGGATGCTGAAATTCTATTGTCCGTGAAACACACAGAATCCACATACAGTAGTCACAGGCATAGCCACATGCTTGCAACAGAGAGAACAGATTGTCTAATGTCGTATGGTTAATTACAGCATAAATATGCCCAAACTGCTTCCATGAATGAAATCTAATTGATACAGCATTTTATGGAGGCGAGCATGTATCAGTATCCCATTACTATAGCATTATCAGGTCAATATTATACCACACTTGCTTGGAACTTTGCAGAAGTTTAGATACCATTCTAATAGACAGAATCATTTCAAGTACGGTGGGCCCCCTGTGTCTGCAAGCTTTGCATCTGTAGATTTAATCAACCGTGGTTCACAAATCTCCCCCCCCCCCCGCCGGTCATGCTCACAACTCACCTCTCTTCATTTGGAAACGGTTTGCAAAAAGCAGCTTTTTTCCTCAGTGTTCTGTAGCAAAAGAAAAAAGCTGCTTTTTGCAAAGCATTTCCAAATGAAGAGAGGCAAGTCATGAGGGTGACCGGGGGGGGGGGGGGAATTGAGTACGGTATGCCTGTATAAGGGACTTCAGCATCCATGGAATTTGTTATCTGCGAGGGTTTTTCTGGAACCAAACCCCCACAGATAAGGAGGGTTCACTGTTACCTTAACCACATTCAAATCCCATTAAATTCAATGGGAGATGCACATGGGTAAACCACATGCAAAATTGAAGCATGGAAGGTAATCTCGACTCTGGATACTTTTCATTTTGTTACATTCCATGAATTTAGTTTAGTAGTTTCAAAAAATCAAAGACATTTTAGGAATGAAAACATACATTAACAGCGCAATCTGACAACTTTTGTGCCGGTTTAACCAGCGGCGCAGCGAGAACAGGAAGCCCCAGAACGGAAAAAGGATTCAACTCCCCTCCAAAATAGGAATTCAAAGGGGATTTGAATCCCTTTTCCGTTCTGAGGTATCCCGTTCTCGCTGCGCCACTGGTTAAACCGGCTGGTTACCTTAACCACATCCAAATCCCATTAAATTCATTAATTAAATTTAATCCCATTAAATACACAAAGTTAAGTCGGATTGCGCTTTAAGAAATACATCTCACCTTTTAGCTATAGTTCTTTAGACAGCTCTCCAGATCATGGGTCCTCAACCAGTGGTACTTGTACCACCAGTGGTACTTCAGCCGACTACTGGTGGTACTCGGACCACTGGACCACCACCCCCCCCCGCTTCGATGTGGCACTTTCGGCGCCACGTTTTCGTTCCAAAGAGGCTCATGTGTTTTCTGGCCTCTGAAAACCTGGAGATGATGCCATCGGCAGTCACTTCTGGTGGTACACAGCAGGAGAGTGGCACCAGAGGTGGTACTTGGCTGGGAAGGGGTTGAGAATCCCTGCTCTAGATCTATGTTTCTACTCATGTACAAACCCCTTCATTATTCTCTCTTCATAGAGAATCATTCAATCTACACATTAAGCAATTTTAAGGGAAGACAATGTTGCATTAGTTTAACTGCAACTGCACATTATGGAGGAACCTGTATTACAGATTAGAGTGGTGCTAGGGAATTCTTGTCACAAATGTTTGAAACCAATGTATTACAAAAAAAAATCTACTTAAGTTGTTAGGTTCTTGAAGACAAAATACCCTAACCTTTTTTGACCTGGGTTTGTCAAAGGCAACAAGATGAAAAGGGACACCAAGCCAACGATCAAAGTAAGATCAGAATCTCATTGCCATCTGCTTATTTCCAAGTCTGGCTCTCCAATACACACTTGGATTCAGAAAAGTTGAGCCATTGATGTCACCTTTATCTCCATCACAAAATGGAACATTAGTGCTGACTAGTGTCATCTCATATGTGCATTAGCAAAGAAATAAGATCAGAGGGAACTCTACAAAAATTAGCTTCTCTGTTACCCCTCATGGGGTAAAGCATATATTTCCAAGTTATTAGCATTTTCAGGTACACAACCACTCCCAGTAACCTAAACAGCAAAACTACAGATTTTACTGAAATATGACTGCGTAGATTCCCATTTATAAGAAACACAAAGCTTTATTCATGAATAGGCAACCTTTCTTAAAAAAACTTCACTGTGAAGAACCTAATGTCATGTATGAACTGAGTTATGCACATTAACAGAATTAAACAGTCCTTTTCTTAACAAAACAAAAAGGTTTCAGTACAGGACTTAGCATTCCAAGATGGTATGTAGAATTCTTACAGGTGTTTATATGAACAACCCACATTGTCACACAAGAAGTTTCTTAAATTTAAGGTCCACGCTTCTACCAAGAACCGGTGACAAAATAAAAGCTAAAGCAAGTCCTTTGTAATAGGTCACTTTCATTACTTCTTGGCATAAGTTATTTTCATGGCATGTGAGGGGGTAATTTTAAATCCTTGGAGGGCATCCCGGGCAGCTCCTGCTTGGCCTTCATTTTCAAATTCCACAAATGCAATATCATGTCTGCCAGGTACTAGGCGTACTTCTTTGAAACCAGGGAACCTTAAGAGAAAGAGAGGGAGAAAAATTGCTTATTTCTTGTCACTTGCAAGTGATGGAGCTAGTCTTACCCTCAATATACCACCACTTGATTTTATTCAGTTCTTAAAACTGATGTTAATACGGGGGGGGGGGGGGGCATATCCGCAGATTCACTTATCCGTAGTTCGCCGGGGTGTGCCCTGCACCCATTACTTTAGCTAGGCTTTCAGCACTGGCGCCAAGCAAGCGCATCTTTTTCGTCACCAAAGTAGTCTGCATACTAGAGAGGCTCCCGAATGTTAAACAGGAAGTGGGAAGCTTCCTGTTAAACGTTCGGGAGACTCTCTAGTAAGCAGGCTGTTTGCCTAACTAAGGCAATGGGTGTGTGTGTGTGGGAGGATAGCCTTCCCCCTATCTGCGGATATCTGCGGGGGTGGTGGTGCAGGAACCTATCTTCCAGATACGGGGGTCATACTGTAATGGCAAATAAAGTTGGATGCAACAGGGAGATTTTTTATCAAAGGTAAACATAAAGGAACTAGCAATGTATTTGCAACACAGTGAAAAATGGAGCAGCAGATATGTAAGAATCACAAAACACAATCCCCCCCCCACTTGCCTCTTCATAGTTAGCATGCCAAAACTACTTTGTGAAATCTCATTCAGCAGAAATGGTTTCCAGAATGGAACTTTCCTTCTGTTTCCAAGCCTTCCGATTCAGTGAATTCGGCACACTCTCTAGCGAGCCTTGGATAATGTTGCATCCATGACATCTACTTACTTATGACTTAAGTAAACAGTACCCTGTTCTCAAGCAACATATTCTACATGAAATGGTAGCAGTGCATGGATTAAAAACAGTAACAGACTGCACCTTAGTAGGGTTTTAAGTACATATCCAGAACAATATTTCCTATATAGGTTACCCAAACAAGGTTTACCACTAACGTCCCAGGTTTGCTTACTTCAATTAAAAATAAGCCTCCAAGTTGATGTTAAAATAGTTAGAAGTGGATTCAGAAGTTCAACTTTAACATGAGCAATTAGCATAGGCTGAAGAAAGTTGTGTAAACAGTTGCTTTTATTTTCCTATGCTTAGAAGTGCTTGAAAATGTTTTGTTTTTTGCAGATTTCAGTGTTTAACCAAAATGACATAGCAGAAAGCGATGCTGTGTTTTTATTCCATTTTTCCACCATTTTTATCAACTGTAAAGACTTTAAAAGTGTACTAGATAGGTGGCATAGGTTGTACAGTGTCAGCAGATGAAAAATGATGCAAAATTATATGGTTTATTTTATTGCAGATTTTTTAGCAGAAAGTGGTGTTATGTGTTCGTATTTACCAATTTCAAACATCTCTATTTATGCCATTTCATTTACATCAGTGCCAAAACCCTGAATTCATTCAGCTTGAACATCAAACTTAAGGGAGCCAATTCTAATATCATGGCTCAGCCATAAACCATTTTTATCCTTAGAAAGCATACAAGCCAGAGTTTGGAAGGAGAGGCATCCAATAGGCCTTGGGCCTCCATGGCCCATACCTTAATCCATCTTAACCTTCAACAAATCCCATCTGCCTCTGCCTGTCCACATGGCGGACATAGCTGAATGTATTCAGGGCTGGAGTCAAACTTCATCTCATAAGAGACCCTCTTTGTCCCACTTTCCACACAACCAGTCTAGTACAATTGCATTAACAAAGAGTTGGGGAAGCTACTGCAGAGAGCCAAACAAGTCAGGAGACTACATTCTGTCTCCAACAGTCTCTCTATTTCAGCACATGACAAACATTTAAGTGACTAGGGAGGGACTCCACAAGTCTAGATGAACTTACTGATTAAACAGCATTGACAACATCATTTCATTTGTCTCTTCTGGCAAGTTGTTGAGGAAAAGTATATAGTTTGGAGGATTATCAGGCACCTGCAACAGCAGAAGCAGCAAACATCATGATTTCGTACGCGAAACACAAATTTGCTTTAGCTTTTATAAACATTTACAATGGATCTATAGGCAAACATACAGTTAGCAGCACTGTGGTCTAATTAACCCCATTTGATAAGATAGAACTGGGAGACGAAGTTGTTTCTGTACCTCACAGGCCTGTAGCTCTATGGGGCCTAAAAGCACCTTTCAAATGGTAGTTCTCTTATTATTTAGAAGGGAAGAAATATTATCTTTTGCATTTCTTTTTAAAGATTGTGAGTCCTCCAAGACAGCAAGTCATCTTTTCATTTGTTTTACTATGTAAACTGCTTTGTGAACTTTGTCAAAAAAATAGTGTACTGTATACAAAAATATTATTAATATATAATATAATGCAAGTCAGAACCTGAATTTTTCAGTTAATAGGAAATTCAAATAGCATACTCTCATTACAGACATGGACTCTAGAAAATGACTCACAAAACCTCCAGTTTATACACAAGACACATGCACCAACTCCTCTCACCTCAGCAATATCTTTAAAAAAAGCCCTGATATAGCAAGTATTCCATTTTTATACTGCCAGGACAAGACTAACAACATAATCCCATGCATGTATACACAGAAGTAAGTCCCATTATTTTCAATGGGGATTACTCCCTGAAATTATAGGATTATAGCCTTGGACAATTAAAATTATTAGAGTTTCTTACACACATTGGACCCAATTTACAGTATATCATACATAGTAATACAGGCAGAGACTAATAAGAATTAAAGTCACATAGAAAAATGCATTTATCTGTATACAAAATACATTGCTATAGAGAGTCAAATACTGTACAGTGATCTAAAACATGTTTACTTGCACTGAGAAATGTGGCAATAACCGCCTTGGTTGCCCTTGTGGGAGAAAGGCGGGGTATAAATTCTATAAATAAATAAATAAATACCTGTTGATTCTGTGATGAGTTTGCTTGGGCATTTGTAGAATTCTGGTTTGCTCCCTATTCAGAAAAAAAATTGTGAAAGATCTCTTTTTATTCCAGCTCCAAAGTCAGCCTTAAAAGGGCATATATACCTTTACTCACCCTACCAAAAACTGTGGTGCAAGTGACATTTTTAAAAACACAAAGCACACGTGATATTACATTTTTTTAAAAGTGACCAGCCATTCATTCTTACTTAAAGGGGGAACATTGCAAGAACATGGATACATCAATCACCATTCCAAGTTGGTTCTTAATTCATCAGCACATTGGAGAGATTTTGCTCTACTATGCCCCTTCCAATATCACTGCTGCCTTCTGGCAAACCGTTTCAAAGAAGCATGAATATTTAATTTAGAGAACCAGCATTGTCGAGAGAGAGCTTGAATGGTTTCTTACTCAGAAAATCAAATTGAGAGTCCTCCACAGTAAAGGGTCAAATTCCTTAAATACTTTTATTTTTGCAATGGCAGTAGTGCCCACGACACCCAAATATTCCCTGTTAGGAGGGTGGGTTCCTTTCTCCTATCTGTGGCAGCAGTTTCCTCAGGCATGTGTCCTTTGCTCAAGGGGATCAGTAATCTGACCACAGAAAAGCAACACTTTTGTTCATTCCAAATTACACAAAGCTGGTAAAAAGTAGCTAAAATGACAATTGTCAGACTAAGCTTCACAACTTGGTTGTGACAACCAAAATCCATGCAAAGGCTCTTCAAAGAAAACTGCTTGAAAGCCATTTCGTTAGCTAATCTACCCACTGAAATGTATTTATCAAAGTTTCTAACACTGGGAAACAGTGCCAAGGCCAAGTTGTTAGGAGCCCCGAAGAAAAGCCTGCCCTGGACACTCCTGGGACCCCCACTAGGATTGAGGTTTCAGGTGCTAGCCCGGCGAGGTCAGTCTTCAGCCAGTACCCAACCCAATGTCATTCCTGCACAGAAAGCTTAGTTAAGCTTGTAAGAAGTATAATTCTCTTTAATATGAACCCCAACATAGTTAATGCAACACACAAACATAAATTTGAGAAGATTATTCCTTGACCAATGACATTTACAAGTAACTCTGGACTGAAACACTCATTTACAAATTTATCTTACCTGATTTGGCTTTTTGTTTGCAGCATTAGATTGTTCCAAAGACTTAGTCTTCTTCTTCTCTTTTCTCTTCTCTTTATCAGCAAACGTACCACGCATTTTAGAAATGACATCTGAATCCGTTTTTGCATACTGAATGCGCTGTTTTGAGAATAAAAAAGCTTGCATTAAGCTCCATCAAAAAAAGCATGCTTGATCCAGATGTTCAGGAGCAGAGGAAGTGTAGATAGGAATGGATCCAAGATCACAGAATATCCTGCTAGTGAACTGTTTGAAAAGCTAAAGCTATGCCATGTACCTACATACACCGTTTCCCTGGGTTCCGTTCTGCGGGGGTTCCGTTCCTCGACCCCCTGCCTGCGGATACCCAAAACCATGTTAAATCAAATCCGCAACGGGGCTGGGGCCACAGTACCTTATTTTCCACTGTGCCAGGCCCACCGCTGCCACTTCTTGACTCCTGTGCACCTTCTAAGACTTAGAATCTAAGTACTCCAAACTGCTGCAAACAGTAAAAAAACAAACAAAAAACAGCAGTCAAAAGCAACTTCTGGTTTCGTGTCGCAAACGGAAGTAACTTTTAAACGCTTTTTTAAAATGTCTGTAGCAGTTTGGAGTACTCAGAAGGCGTATGGGAGTCAAGAAGTGAGCGGTAGGACTGGCGCAGCTGGAAAATAAGGTGCTGTGATGCACAGAACCCTGTACAACCAAGATTTCCATCTGAAAAGCCTGGAGAAAATGTTGACAGTTACATTAAAAGCCTGTTGTTTTACAAAGCAATTGAAACTCATTTCACGTGCTGCACTTTCTTACTTTTTTAGATGAGTAAAATAAGGGCTTTGTTATGAAGCATAGCCTCTACCTGCATGGTGAACAGTGTTTAAGAATCCAATGAAATGATTTCAAGATACTGTATCTTTTGTAGGTGGAGAACACACACCACAAATCCCCATCATTGTGTTATTTTGCAGTAAGAGATTAAAAAAAAAAAAAAACCACCTTACCATTGGTTTGCCATAAAATGGAAAGCCTTGTAACTGTCTCAGGGCATTGGTGGATGACCCAAGCTCTTTAAATATAACAAAGGCCTGTCCTCTCATCTTCATTGTCTTTAGTGCCACAATGTCCACTACATGGCCAAACTGAGAAAACAGTGCATACAACGATCTTTTCAGTTCTGTTAAGAGAAGTAAAAAGTAAATAAACTATAACATGCCTTGTACCTGCTGGCCTCCAAGAAGCCATTCTATCATCAAAGTCAGTAACGTATACCTAAGCCTGGAAGATGGCACATGACAATCTAACCGTTTCTTTCCACAAGCATACAAAAGTCTCACAAAGATGCTGCATGCTGGCATCACCTCTCCTCCTTGTAATTCTTAGATACAATAAGTTTACAGCCAATACGTATTAATCTAAAAGTTCTCACCATCTCCTTCACACTGACTATTTGATCCCTCCCGACTGCCAATATATTTGCAGTATTTACAGAAAAAGCAGTTGGTCACCACCCTATAGCAAATGTTGTATTGATATATTTGCTAGTGACAGTTAAAATAGTATTAGTTTGTTAGAATATTCCAGTTACATGTTTCACTAATCAGAAAGCCAGAGACAAAGACTACAACAGCTTCAGATAGAATTGAATTTGCCCCTAATCTTGCTGGGGTTGTTTCTCATTCTTACAGAAACATGATTTTTAATGCTCAAGTCATGAACAACTGCTTGCAGGCACCCAAAGATACCAATTCCCTGCACATTCTTATTAGGCATTCCCCTCTAAAAAAGCAATTAAAAAGTGTTCTTAAGACCAATATTTCCTCATGACAGGCAACAGGAGTACAAAAGGGGCAGCACATATCCATAGTTATTGTTACTTTGCCTCAGAACACAACTCTTGATGCATACCTTCCTTCTTAATTTTGTCATTAACATTATTGATGTAGAGCGTGTGGTTTGGTCGGATATCCATTTTCTAACTTTTAGCAGGCTGACCTAGAAGACAAATACTGGAATTAAGCGTATTTTTAATCCCCCTTCTTCCAAGAACTCAAGGTAGCTTACATGAAGATTCTCATTTTATCATAGCCCTTCTCACTTCGGATAGGTGAAGCTGAGAGATAGCAACTGGCTAAGCAGAGAACTGAAACCCCAATCTCCCAGTCAATCTACTAAACCACAGTAGCCCTTTATGACAGGGTACAATATGCATTAAATCAAAAATCAACACTGAACATCACAGTCCCAACACAAATTTTAATTTTAAGAATGCAAAAAGTCCAGCCAGTTAACCAATGGTTAGAAAGCCATTTAAGGGAGATGACCTCAAGGCAAGCTAATTTGGCCGTAATATGCAGTTACGGATGGAATAATACTTAGGGTTGCCACAAGAACTGTAAAAAAAAAAAAAGATAAAGGCTATGAAGAGCTTTAAATGTTAAAAAGGCTACAAAAAGGGGTGCTAATGATCAAATAATGTTGGCTTGCACTGTCTCTTGTAATATTTTTTTTACGGGTGCCCAAGGGGCGGGGACAAGAAAAACAATATATTTTTCCATTGAGACACCACATCCCGAGTCATGACGAAACCCCTCGTAAGTCTAGGAGGATTGAATGGAGGCTCATATATACACTACAGTGCTGCTAAACGAGCCTCCCAAGGAAGCGAGGCGCACAAACCAGAGAAAGGCGGAAAGGCTGCGGCCACTGGTGCCCGCTTTTTACCGGAGCCTTTCTAAAGCTGTACCACCCAGAAATACGTTATGAATTGCGGGGAATGTGGACTGAACTCCGTTTCTTACCCTTCACAGCATTGATCCTCCTCCACGCACACCTCCTCTATTGCTTCCGCTTCGACTACACCAGCACTTCCGGTAACCCGATTGCCGCCTCTAATGCAAAGATGTGACCTGCTTCCACCACAGAGGTGCCACGGCTAGAGCGACCGCCAGCCCGCCTCGATAACATAGAGATACAACGGCTAGAGCGACAGCCGCCAGCGTGTCTCGATACCATAGATACGACGCACACGGTGAGTTTTCGTTTTCGAACCAGAAACTTTAGCTGCGTGTGGCGCTGTGGACTGTCTGGGTGAAGAATGACGGGACGACATTCTCCGACAAAGAGCAAGAAATGTAGGCACGCTGCCTGGACTTCTGGAGAAAATGGAAAGCCTCCGATGAATGGCTAGACTTGTCATGGCCGTTGTGACTCTCCTTTTTTTCTAACTCTGTAAGCATGTCTATAAGCTTATTAGCCGTGATGCTTATGGGCGCAGGAAGGAAGGATTGTCTTTCTAGGCCTTCTCGTCTCCATGGTGAAAAATCCTCTGGAAGTGGAAGCCCAGATCATGGTCACCTGCGACGGAAAGGCCTTCTGTAGTGGTCTTCTCTCCTCTCTATGGTCACGTCTCTCTCTCTCTCTCTCTCTCTCTCTCTCTCATGGGTGTGTGCTCTGTGCAAAGAGCTCCAGGCTCTCAGGGAACGGGTTTGCTCCCTTGAAGCCATGGTTGCTGACCTGGAGAAGCAGAGAGGGACCAGGGTGAGACTTCTAGGGACGTGGAGGTGTTGTCCCACCCTCAGTTGGCCAGCTCCTCAGCTGCCAGGGAAGGGAGTCTCAGGGCTGGAGGATGTTGCTCTGGAAAAGAGGGAAACAATTCCCCAGTGAGGACCCCTTCTTCAGGTGATGGGCCTGTATCCGGTCGCACTATGGATACTCCTATGGGAAGGGGGCTTCTTGTCGTGGGTGACTCTATAGTCAGGAACCTAGAGAGGGGGGTCTGTGATGGATGTGAAGACCGCATGGTGACTTGCCTGCCTGGTGCGAAGGTAGCGGACGTCACCTCTCGTCTAGATAGGCTGGGGAGGAGGTAGCGGTTGTGGTGCATGTTAGCACCAATGATGTGGGGAAATGTAGCCGGGCAGTCCTGGAGGCCAAATTAAAGTTGCTAGGTAGGAAGCTCAAATCCAGGACCCCAAAGGTAGCGTTATCAGAAGTGCTACCTGTTCCATGCGCAGGGCCAGCTAGGCAGGCGGAGCTCAGGGGTCTCAATGCGTGGATGAGATGGTGGTGTCAGGAGGAGGGGTTTAGGTTTGTTAGGCACTGGGGAACGTTTTGGGACAAGCCGGGCCAGTACAAAAGGGACGGGCTTCACTTGAACCAAAACAGAACCAGACTGCTGGCGCATAACATTAAGAAGATGGCAGAGCAGCTTAGGAGCCGAGAGGCATCCGGTTCGGGACTCCTCATCCCTAGGAAGTGAGGGTGCAGAGAATTGGGAACAGTCAAGTAATAACAGAGTAAGAATTAGGAGTGGTAGCGTGATGGGACACGACAGCCAATCTAACAGGACAGAAGGCTGCAGGGATAAAGGTGCAAACACGCAGCCCTCCTTGGGGGACCTGGTATATAAGTGCTTTTATGCAAATGCCCAAAGTCTATGGGCAAAGATGGGAGAAGTGGAATGTTTGGTGGCTAGGGAAAACATTGACATAGTAGGTATAACAGAAACCTGGTGGAATGAGGAGAACCAGTGGGATACTGGAATCCCAGGATATAAACTATATAGGAGGGACAGAGAGGGGCATGTTGGAGATGGGGTGGCCATCTATGTCAAAGAAGGGGTAGAATCCACCAGAGTAGAGCTGGAGGGGGGCTCTGACTCCACCGTAAAATCACTGTGGGTTAGATTACTAGGCCCAAAGAGCGATGTAATAGTAGGACCATGCTACCGTCCTCCAGATCAAAAACCTGAAGGGGATCATGAAATGAGGAAGCAAATCAGGGAGGTGTCAACGAGAGACAGGGTTGTAGTCATGGGGGACTTCAATTATCCTCACATCGACTGGGTCAACTTATGCTCTAGTCATGAAAGAGAGACTGGATTTCTGGATATGCTAAATGACTGTGCCTTAGAGCAGCTAGTCACGGAGCCGACCAGAGGACAGGTGACTCTGGATTTGATATTGTGTGGCACTCAAGATCTGGTCAGGGATGTAAATGTTACCGAACCGTTGGGGAACAGTGACCATGCTGTGATCTGTTTCGCCATGCATGTCGACGGGAGAGTGCCGAGCAAATCTGACACGAAAACCCTTGACTTCCAAAGGGCAAACTTCCCCAAAATGGGGCTAGTTTAAAAAAAGCTGAAAGGGAAGGTAAAAAGAGTCTAATCGCTCCAGAGTGCATGGAGGCTGTTTAAAACAACAGTAATAGAGGCCCAGCGGGAGTGTATCCCACAAAGGAGGAAGGGCTCGACTAAGTCCAGGAGGGTGCCGGCATGGCTAACAAGCACAGTTAAAGAGGCTGTAAAAGGCAAGGAAGCTTCCTTCCGTAAATGGAAGTCTTGCCCTAATGAGGATAACAAACAGGAGCACAAACTGTGGCAAAAGAAATGTAAAAAGATGATACGGGAGGCCAAGCAAGACTTCGAGGAACGTATGGCGGGCAACATAAAAGGGAATAACAAAAGCTTCTTCAAATATGTTAGAAGCAGGAAACCTGCCAGGGAAACGGTTGGTCCACTAGATGGTGAGGGAGAGAAAGGGGTGATAAAAGGGGACTTGGAGACTGCAGAGAAATTAAACGAGTTCTTTGCATCTGTCTTCACGGCAGAAGACCTCGGGCAAATACTGCTGCCTGAACGGCCTCCCCTGACTAAAGAATTAAGTCAAATAGAGGTTAAAAGAGAAGACGTCTCAGACTGAATTGACAAAATAAAGATCAATAAATCACCAGGCCCGGATGGCATCCACCCAACAGTTCTGAAGGAACACAAGAATGAAGTTGCTGACCTCTTGACCAAAATATGCAACTTGTCCCTTAAAACAGCCACTGTGCCAGAGGATTGGAGGATAGCTAATGTCACGCCTATCTTTAAAAAAGGAAGGAGGGGGGACCCGGGAAACTACAGGCCAGTCAGCCTAACATCTGTTCCAGGGAAGATGGTGGAAAGTCTAAAGATAAAATCTAAAAACACATAGAAGAACAAGCTCTGACACGGTCCCTCATGAAAGGCTCCTTTTGAAAACTCCACAGTCAGGGTATAAGGGGGCAGGTCCTCTTGTGGATTAGGAACTGGTTGAAGACCAGGAAACAGCGAGTGGGAGTCAATGGGCATTTTTCACAATTGCGAGAGGTGAAAAGCGGTGTGCCCCAAGGATCGGTCTTGGGACCGGTGCTTTTCAACTTATTCATAAATGACCTGGAGTTGGGGATAGGCAGTGAGGTGGCCAAGTTTGCAGATGACACTAAACTTTTCCAGGTGGTGAAGACCAGCAGGGATTGTGAAGAGCTCCAGAAGGATCTCTCCAAACTGGGAGAATGGGCAGCAAAATGGCAGATGCGCTTCAATGTAACTAAGTGCAAAGTGATGCACATTGGGGCAAGAAACCAAAATTTCACATATACGCTAATGGGTTCTGAGTTGTCTGTGACGAATCAAGAGAGAGATCTTGGGGTACTGGTGGACAGGTCAATGAAAGTGTCGACCCAGTGTGCGGTGGTTGTGAAGAAGGCCAATTCCATGCTCGGGATCATTTAAAAAAGGGATTGAGAATAAAACGGCCAATATCATTATGCCTTTGTACAAATCGATGGTAAGGCCACATCTGGAGTATTGTGTCCAGTTCTGGTCACCACACCTCAAAAAGGATATAGTTGAATTGGAAAAGGTGCAGAAAAGAGCGACTAGATTGATTCGTGGGCTGGAGCACCTCCCTTATGAGGAAAAGCTACAGCGTCTGGGACTTTTCAGTCTAGAAAAAAGGCGCCTGAGGGGGGACGTGATTGAGACGTATAAAATTATGCATGGGATGGAGAGAGTGGATAGAGGGAAATTCTCGCACAACACCAGAACCAGGGGACATGCACTAAAATTGAGTGGAGGGAGAGTTAGAACGGACACAAGAAAATATTTCTTTACCCAGCATGTAATTCATCTGTGGAACTCCTTGCCACAGGATGTGGTGATGGCACCTGGCCTAGATGCCTTTAAAAGGGGTTTGGACAGATTCATGGAGGAAAAGACCATCACAGGTTACAAGCCGTAAGCAACCTCCTGGTTTTAGAAGTAGGTTTTCTCTGTGCCAGGTGCAGGGGAGTGGCAGCAGGAAACAGGTTATCTTGTTGGCTCTGTGCTCCCTGAGGCATCTGGTGGGGCCACTGTGTGATACAGGAAGCTGGACTAGATGGGCCTTTGGCCTGATCCAGCAGGGCTCTTCTTATGTTCTTATGTTCTTATTATTGCTCCAGAACTGCTCCGGTAAGGATACATGAGCGAGGCTTCAGCTCAACAATCACTCTCATCTTCCCTTCCTCTTTGTTACCGCAAGTACTCCTGGCTTGCTGCCTTTCTTTCCCGCAGGGGCAAAAAAATATCGGCGCTCTCTATTGATTTGAGACGGGGATCACACTGGCTGCAGCCCTAGGACATGAATTTAGCAGGAGAGGTGTCACTTCTGAGTACATGCAGAGTACACATCTTCTGAACTGTCACTAGCCAACACCTGAGCTTTGGTAGCGGTCACTTCCTTTCAGAAAGCATTCGTTCCACACACACTTTTGAACGGGAGATCCGAAGGATCATTCATTGAAGCATGCCCTAGTGCAGTGTCTCCCAAACTGCACCACAACTCCCCGGGGCACTGCCAAAACCAGCCAGGGGTGCTGTGGAATCCTCTCATTCATAATGTAACACTGACCTCCAGTGCTCCTATTACTAGCCATTGTCTTAATGCCGACAACATTTGCTCAGTGCATAGCTTCATAGGCGTTGTTTAATTGTGTGTTTTGAGGTTAGACTCGCTTCATTTATTTTGTTTCAATTATATTTTATTAGATTTGATTAGTAATACTGTGGTTTTTATTTTGAATATTTATGGCAGATACGCTACAAGAACATTCAAGAGCACCTGCATGCTTCACCGCGCTTGGTGCAGAACGCTCTTTCAGTTTTCAGAAATGCATCAGCTGTGGGTTTTGTATGCAACAATCTCCTCCCATTGGACTGTACAGCCAATCATTGGCAGTGCCTGGATCTCTATATTCAGCGAACAGGGTCGTACACACGATCACACAACTGCAACACTAACACAGCACACACAGCTGTACTGAACCACACTGAAAGTTACTCTTCCATAGAGATTACTAATTGGCCACCTCCATCAAGCCCTTGAGGCAACATACAAAAACACTGTAGTTAAATTATATTAAAAATGGATAAATAGCAGCATAAATCCCCCAAATATAGCAAATTCCAGCAAGCAATGTGGCAAAAAAGTGTTTTTCAACCAGTTGCAGAGACTATACAAGGAAATGGCTGATGGAATTTTTTGCAGGAGAGCATTGAGTAGACTGGATGCCACAACAGAACGACCCTACTCTGCTATGATCTGTTCTAACTTATGTAAAAGGAAGAATGCAAAGCTAGATCTCCAGGTGGTCTTACAGCAGAATCTTATGCATGTCTACTCAGAAGTAAGCCCCATTGAGTTAAATGGGCCTTACTCCTGGGTACGTGTTAGTGTGTGTATCCTATACATACCTGAGAATAAAGGCCCACATACTTCAGAGTAATGAATTGGACTGCCGCTTTAGTGGGTGAAGATGTGTGGACAGGAAAATACATGATTCTATGAGATTTTAAACTGAAGGGGAGGTTGTAAATATTTTAATTAACAAAGCAGTTGAGGGCCTTAAAGGTGAGAATCAGCACCTTTAATTACATCCACAAGCCAATGGCAACCAGTAGAGCAGCACTAATAGGATGACTTCTCCTTACTCCTGTCAACAAATGAGTTGTGGCATTCTGCACTAGTTGCAAATTCCAAACTGTTTTTCCCCCCAAGGACAGTCCAATGTTACATTAATCCAAACAGGATGTTACCAGTGCATGAAGAACAGAAGCGAGATTAAATAACCTGATTTATTTATTTAAAATATTTGTATCCTGCCTTTCCCTTCCCACAATGGAGGCACTCAAGGCAACTCACAGCTTATTAAAAAAAATACAATAAAAATAAAAAAATACAATAAAAATAAAATCAATAATTAATAAAGCAAAACAAAAACACCTCACATTAAACAGTGTATAGCACAAGAAAAAAAAATGCAGAGCAGCATAACTAGGAGAAGAAACAAAAGATCAATATAAACGTAGGCCCCAAAGGCTAAAAAGAACAGAAATGTTTTCAGCTGCTGTTGAAACAGTGGAAGGGATGGAGCCAGTCTGTTATTCAGGGCAAGGAGTTTCATAATCTGGGTGCCTCTGCAGAGTAGGCTACTAGGTTGGAAAATGTGTTGGCCTGCTTTTTGAACAGATTTTGTCATTCTCATTGTCAACTCATTTCATTATTTAATCACCAAATACATGCATTTCAGTGAATGTAACAAAGCCAGAATTGTTCACGTCTGTAAAAAGCCTTCTTTTGGAAGGCATGTTGCCTCCTAGTGGCAGCCAGTATGTAGATGGAAAGGTTAAAATTAAAGCAATCTACAGCAGGGGTTCTCAACCGATGGTACATGTACCACCGGTGGTACTTTGAAGTGGTACCAGCGACCAGAGATGGCACGTGGACCACTGCTTCACCAGAACCTCGCTCCAACACGGCGCTCCCAAAAAGCTCTGGCCGTTGGCCAAGCCTCTCAGGAGCGCTGTGAAGGTCCCTCTCGCCTGCCCAGATCATCCTACATTTGTTTTCTGGCCGAAAACGCGGCTGAAACCCGGAAGTAAGTGGCGATTATGCCACTTCCGGTGGTATGCCGACGGAGGCAGGGCCCAGAGGTGGTATGCAGCCTGCCAGGAGTTGAGAACCCCTGGTCTACAGCATCAAGGATAGCCCCCTTCCTCCAATTTTGTCCATTGTCCTTTCCAGGAGAGCATGCAACTTCTTTCATTCGTGGCTGTAACAAACAAATTAAACTGTTAAGTTTAAATTTGAAAGCAGTATGGCAAAAGCAATAAAAAAAACCACCTGCAGTGAACACACAGACCCAAATAGTGATCTCCAATAAAACTACTGGTGTAAGGGACAAATACACAACCTTTAGATGTGACATTCCAGAAGCTATTTTCACAATATGAAAAATGTTAGCTTTGTTATGCAAGAGAACATGTGCAGCTGAGTGTGGAAAAATACATTTTTATTACTATTTTTTCCTACAGGATTTATTTGTGACTCAGCAGCTTTTGAAGAACGTGGTTTAGAAATGCCTGTAGTCTAAGAATGTTTATTCAATAACATTTCTTTTTTGAAATATTGAACAGTAAAAGATTAGCAACATATTTTTAACATTTCTCTGAATTGCCCACAGGAATAAACGTTCCTAAAAGTACAGTTGTTGAATGCTTGGAATCATTTTGCTGGCAAAATGCCTTAATTTCTATGAATCGTCAGTTATGAACTATTTTTCAAAACGATTTTGTTTTGAGGCAGGACTTACAGCACAATCCTGACTAAGGATCTGGCCAGTGGCCCAGGGCCACCTGCTGGATCCTGATCCCCGGCTGCCATTCTGCCGCCGGGCCGGAGGTCTACTCGGGGAAGGGGACGCTCATCCCCTTCCCGGGTGTAAACCGGGGCCAACCCGTTAGGCCTCCTCGTATTTTCACCAGTTAAATAGCTGGCGGAAGTAGAGGAGGCCGTGTAGCCGGCCCGGCGGGGACGGGGATATGGTGGGAGACATCCCCCGCCCCCTCCTGGGCCGGCTAGGCCAATGCCCCCCCTCCCTCGCCTGCCGAACCGCTCCCGCCGGATCTCGACTCACCTCGTCCAGCAGCTGCCCGTGCGGTCTGGTGATGAAGCAAGGGAGACCAGCCTCCCTTGCTTCCAAGTAGTCGCAAACGTGCTTTCCGGCACGTTTGTGACTGCTTCCAGCGCCAGAGCACTTGCTCCGGCGCCGGGAACTTAGTGTGGATTGCACCCTTAACCTGGTAATGTAATTAGCAACACTAATATGTATTTAAAAGGAAACTATAAGGCATCTGGTGTTTAGATTGCTGATTGTGTTTGATATATCTTGAAACACATTTTTGTGCAGAAAGTTAAGTAAATAGTGCAACTGCTTCATATGCTGAAAAGAGACAGACTGGCTCAGATTTTTCAGAGGCTCTCTCTGTTTTTGAAAAATTGACTTACTGGTAAATCATTTCTAGAAGTAAGTGTTCTTTAATATCTCTCTTGAAAGGCGAGGAAATGATTCACGTAGTGGTCTGGTGTATTTATTCATACTTTTTTCCCCCTAGCCTTCCAAATTGTTGTTTGTAAACAACTAGAATCCAGAGATTGCCATGTCTCACAAGCTGTTGCTTATGATCAGTGGCTGGAAATGCATATTTTCATATATCGTTGTAGAGCTAAATCATTTTATGCAGATGGCTAGATTTGTTCCACTGCCACATCACATTTCCCCCTCTCCACTGACTTTTCATGCCACTTGCAATGCTTCACACTTCTAATTATTTTTATTAAATGAACCAGGATTAATAAAGTTGTGTCTTCTTGACATTTGTGGCTAGTGCAGACCATGAAATCCTACCCCCCCCCCATCCTTTGGTTTTATCAACCATGCAGAAATAAAATACAGCTTCAGAGGAGAAATTGAAAGATACAACCAATGAATGTGACTGACTAAAGCATAACCCCAGCACAACTAGGGCTTTTTGATTATCAGTTCTGTAATATGACAGTTCATCCTGTACTTACCCAGCTTTCCCATTCCATAGCAGCTAATGTGAAACCAATATGCTTGTGACTTTCTGATCAGAACCAGTATGCGTATCAAAGGTGGGAAGTCTCAGGACTGTGGACTTAACAGCCCAATCCTATGAATATTTAACCAGAAATAAGTCCCATTGTGTTTAATGGAACCTACTCCCAGGAAAGTATTGACAGGATTGTAACCTAACTGCAATCCTGCATAACATTAGGGCGGCGGAGCTTGCGCTCTAATGCATTGCAAACGTGCTGTAAAGCATATGTGCAACAACTTGGGAGTAAGGGCCACCGGTGTGGAGGCCGGCAGCCCTCACTCCGCCGTGGTACTCACCCGTGTTCGGCCACCACAGGTAAGACCCATGCAGGTTGGCGGGATGGGACGGCGATGGAGGGGGGCGATTGGCTGGCCTGGGCTGGGAGGGGGTGGGGATATCCTAGGCCCCTTCCTAACCTATGCCGCCCTTACACTGCCTCCCCGAATGTATACCAGGTCTGGACCTGACATGCATTTGAGGAGGCCCATAGGCCCCGGGCTCACTTACACCCGGGGAAGAAGAAGACGAACATCCCCTTCTCCCGAGGTGCGGCCTAGCAGCTCTGGGGCAGACCACAATGGGCTTAGGATACAGCGGCCAGCCCTTTAGGTTGGGGGTGGGGGAAGCACAAGGCTGTCCACATCTAGTTCCTAGGTGGTCTCATATCTAGTGTTTCCTCTAACTTTCGAGGAGAGTGCACAGAGCCGTATAGTGGCTGCGCCCACTACATCAGGGGAGGATAGGATTGAGCTGCTAGATCTGTTTAGCTTTAGCTAGGTTGCTGTAGCATGTCTCTTCAGAAAGAGACCTCCTCTCATAATCTGCTGATGATAATACCATCTTCTCAGCAGTCAGCACCCAATGAGAGCTCTGTGTATGTCTTATCACGAATACCAGGATTTGCTTACAGATCACCACCACATTGCTGTTCATTCTAGTATAAGCATGTTACAGGAATCTCTCCAGCGAGCCAGGGCCGGTGCGTTATGTTGACCCAGGCAAAATTTGGTTACTGAGTTCAACAAAGTTATATTTGAACTTCACGACCTTCTCCATTTTCCCTGTAGCCATATTTTCCATTTCCATTCCATGAACTTTTTGCTGTAATTCCAATCATATGGAACCCATGGCTTTCACAAAATCCAGATGCTGTCTTATCAGTCCAATTCATACAAGCACACTCAGTGATGAATGTTTGCATTTTGCATATTTGCTCATTTCATCATTTCCACATGCTAGCACAGTGGAGATGAAACCTGCTGATCCTTTTAATTTCATTCCAATGGTTAAAATTAGTTTTGTGTTTCCTCAGAGGGTCGTTATTGATCGGACACAGTGTCATCTGGATTCATTATCACTTTTTGTTGGAAAGATAAGCAATACACTACTTTGATTTCCTTGCTGAAAGTATCTTATATCATGTTCATGGGTCTACTTTTGCTATTTTTTTCCCCTAAGGGTTCCAGGATGTGGCCTGAGGGCCCAGGATGATTCAGCTTTTTTGCTGCAACTTAGCAGGGATATGTCTTGTCAGTGCCTGGAAGAGTGACTGCCGATGAACCCCATAATGGGAAGAAAGGTGGAATAGAAACAAAACTAATCCGTCTTGTTAATATCTCCATCTGAACAAGCAGCGCCAGAGTATGGTAGCATTTTGTAAAGGTGGCAAGCTTCAGCCTTATTTTGTCATTGTGAGTCCAATGAAATGAATTCAGTTACATCAGATTTTTTTTAAAGTATCAATAGGACTGTTCATGCACAATTAATCTATTGAAATAATAATGAATCTTAGTACATAGTTTGTTTTTCCTCTTAATATGGGACGTTTATTGGAGACCGATGTTGATTACCAGCTTATAGCATTTTGGTGGATCAAGAAACCCCCTGGTGCCAGCAATATCAGCTAAAATAAAGTTAATGGGCACAGGGGGGCTGCAGGGGGTAGCGTTCCCCCCCATCTGCGCGGGTTCCCGTTATCCGCGGGGGCGGCAGGAAACTATCCCCTGCAGATACCGGGGCCATACTGTGTGTGTGTATACACACACTCTTTTTTCTTTTCCTTTTCCATTTGTTATTTTGTTCAGCAATAGTATTATTGTATCATGGGTTTATTATTCACCAGTACAGGAGGAAAAAAAAAAACCCTAGCCTAATCCTAATCCTCAAAATGTGCCTGAATGGTTGAGAGCAAGTGTCACAACGATGGTGCTGTGCCACGGCTTATGAAAGCATGTTTGGCATATAGAAGGTCCCAAGTCTAAACCTGGCATCTCGATTAAAGGAATTGCAGGTAGTAGGACTGGGAAAGTTTCTTACATCTGAGACCTTGGAGAGACAGTGCTTGTAGTCAGAGCAGACAGTCCTGGACTAGGCAGAACAACAATCTGACCCAATCTAAAGGAGCTATGTTCCTATGATTTTGAACTCTGCCATGGAACTGACTCCAGCTGTCAATGTAGTTTTGGGATACCACTATGTTGGCAGTTACCCCCCTGCTCCCAACTCAGTGCAGTGGAGGTGCTTGAGGTCAGGAGGTACTTGGCTGAGCAAGGCCCAGGGAAGGAATTCCAAAATGGCATTCTAGGAGCCATTCGCTCCAGTACAACTTTGTTCGCCCTTTCCAAAATCAGGTTTTTTCAGATAGGGACCAGAGAGCTCGGAATGGTTACCAATTGCTGGGGTTAGAACTAGTAAGCCTTGTTAGTACCTCACTAAAGTTAGCGGGTTGGATCCTAACTTATCATAAAAGGCTCTTCTGCTCCCGGAAGGACAGTGGCACACAGGCAAGGACCCCTTCTGTTCGTGAAAGGACCCCTTGCGGGAGCACAACGTTCCCTCCTTTTGCAGAAGGACCTTCCACTGACAGAGCTGTGCTCCATAGTCAGTTCGGATACAACCCAATATTTCAGTAATATTTAATAAAGATAATACGGTAGTTTCCTTTTGCTCAGTAACATATAAATCATTCATGGTTTCAAAAATTAATGTACCAAGACAGATTGGTCTTACAATCATGAAAAGGCAATCTACACCAACCAGAGATAACTCTAGTCAATATTTGAACAGATATAATCTACAACTTAGGTGTGATTGACTAATCAGGTCATTAATTGTTTTTTTCTTTCAGTTCTAATATGCCCAGTACACAATATAATAAAATCATAACTGTCCTTGCAGGTTAAGGAACAGATTTCTTCTTTATATTTCTAATTGCTAGAGAAGTACTGTATAAAACTCTCTGGTAAACCAGACAGAGAATTATAACCTGTATTCCAAAGAAAGGGATATGTGTTAAAGCAAGAAGTTCAGTGGTCTGTTAACCCTTTGCTTGGAAATCAGGATCACTACAATGGATAATTGTTAGCATTCCTCTTAGAGCATCTTAGTTTTGTGTTGCCAGGGAACCATAATGAGTCTTCAAGCCTTTGCCAGGGTTGATAGGAGGTTGAAGCATTAATCCCGAATGTGAGTGATATGGGATCTATTTCATTAGAAAGCAAGGCAGCACCTACTTGTCTAACAGGAATTTGGGAAGGTCACTCCACTAATAAATCTGTAGCAGAGCACCTTATTTAGAAGTGACACCAAATTGGACTTCAAAGAGACCCTACTCTCTACAAAGACAGTCTGATAGATGAGCTTGAAGCATCCTGCCTGTTTTATAATTATTGGTGTGATTAATATTAATATCAGGCTACAAATTGTCACAGAAAATTATTGCTAGAGAAGTCACTGGAGATTGTAATTATCTGGTTTGGATTACAAATTTGACAAGTTCATAATGTTTGGGATATATTTCAAATATAGCCTCATTTTCCCCATAAGTTCTTCTCCAGTCTTGAATGTAAAATACAATTCTGCACATGCATAGTCAGTGTTCAGGATGCTTTGTATTTGCATGCACAGAATTGCTTTAATGTCAGTCCTTTCTTTTTATGAAACTCTTGTTGGTTGCTCTGAAGTAGGTGACCAATCCACCCAACCAAGCAGCTTTTTTTTTTTTGGTGGCAACTTTTGGGGAGCTTATACATTTCTTTAATTGTCTTTCATACTCTTCTGATATGTAGAAAGCATACGGTAAGCCAGCTTGGGCACCTCCCAATGGGCAAGGGAAAGACAGGAGATAGATATTTTCAGTAAGTAAATAGAGCTGAGGGAAGTTCACCCATCACTATTACCATGTTATGGAAATAAATAAAAATGTGCATGTAATTCTTTCTCCCTAAAAGCTCCAAAATGAAAAAAAAAAGGACTGTGTTCTCCAAGCTGCACATTTTAAAATGCCACTTGAACCCTCTGAAGTACAAAGTACTCATGATTAGATCTCAGATATATTTAACACTGACTGCTCAGGTTTTTAGACCAATTAGGAAATTGCAAGATGGAGTTGGAGTTTTATCACTTTTGGAGTCATGATTTGATTCTACAAACTGATATTACAAATTTTTAAAAGATCACTATTTGACTCTAGATTAATCATTCATTCGAATTGCAGGGTTAAAACCATTAGTCAAAAAGACAAAATGATATCCTCTTAAACCACATACAACTTATGTCATGCATTCACTTGTTCCCCTGTCCCTACTTATCACATGGCTATTGTTACTGGATTTGCTTTTCAGAACACGCATAACATGTGCACGAAGCAAGAAGAAAAATCAGCAGTAGCCTTGCACGCGAAAGAATCAGGACACAGGATAATGTTTGAGCATGCACGCACCTTGTTTCATGAACCCAGATTAAAACATAGATTAAATTTGGAGGCTCTAATGATTTACCAGACGAAATCTTCAAAGTTACTGAACCGCCAGCAGGAAATGACATATGCTAATAGGATATGGATGCCAATTTTGAATAACCAAAGTAATAAGTGTTGAATAACTCTGAGGACAAAAGTAGTGCGTCCCTTTAACTTTGAGCAACAGACTGATGTTTAACTGTCACCACTCCGTAACATTCTTTTTCATCCAGCAGTTTTTTACTGCCAAATTGCCTTGAGAAAGCTCCGTGAATGGAGTGAAACGTCGGCTTGGGAAGTAGGATCCCGTGTTGTTGTTATTGTAAGAAAACCTTTCTGTGTATGTTACACCTGCACAATATAAAGAAATCTAAACAAACAACAAAAGCGGTAAAGGATTTTATTTCTCTATTTTTACATTGACATGGCTGCAGAACCCATACAGTTAAGAACCTTGTCAGTTACCCACAGCCATGAAAATCTGCATGCAACAAGTAGTTTATTGTGGGGGTAATACTACAATTGCAGGAAAGGGGAATCAAATAAAAAACAATGCAATGTTCCTTAGCCATTCATATGACTAGGTCATAACTATAAACTTCTGGCCTAGGCCAGAAATGGGAGAGGTTGTGGCATGGGAGCAGGGAGCTGGTGAGGTGTGAGGAGGTGGAGGCGAATGGGGAAGCAATGCAGGGGTATGGGTTGAGGCACCTGTACATCAATAAGCTGCTGTAGTTCACATAGCAAAATTAATATGGGAGAAATGATAACGATGCCACTGTTGTACTTGATTTAAAATGAGGTGTCTTCACTCTTCCACTCTAGTCTACACAATTAATTCATCCAATTAAGTCACTTGGAATCATTCTGATATTTAAATCAGAATAATATGCTCATTTCTAAAGACCTGCCTGCGGCACAAAAATTTGCACATATTATAAGCTTTAGTGGCATATTAAGAATGGAAAACTGCATGGATGGATCTGTTGGGGAAAAATGGGTGAGGAGTAGGTTCAGAATTATAGCCACAGTCTGTACTTATATCCAAAAAGTCCCAGGTGACTTCTATTGTGGAATTTTAGCAAAAACAGGATCTCTGCTGATTACAATGATCATTTAGTCTGAAATAATGCTGGCCTGGGTCT
Source organism: Plestiodon gilberti rubricaudatus (assembly GCA_026170595.1). Taxonomy (NCBI): domain Eukaryota; kingdom Metazoa; phylum Chordata; class Lepidosauria; order Squamata; family Scincidae; genus Plestiodon; species Plestiodon gilberti. The sequence continues at coordinate 136,011,008 of JANXHW010000001.1, read as the reverse complement.
AAGCCTCAGAAAGGTTGCTAGAAAAAAATCCATTGTCTTTGGAGTACAGTATTTTGAATGAGAATGTTCATGACCTTCTAATAGTTCGACATCCGCTCCCATGCACTCAAATCTTTGTTGCGGTGTGGATTAAAAAAATTGCTGTGCAGTGGTACTCATCCAGTTATGCATTCTATGTGTAAAATATACACGCATAGAATATACATGTACTGGGCCCCCACGGTGCCCCCATCTATCCCCTTGTAGCAAAATGTAGAGCACAGCATTGCTCTATTAACATGCTCTTAAATTTCCTTTTTGTTCCTATACCTCCCTTCAGTTTTGCCAGTTTTTAGAGCGGTTTCGGCACAAAACAGGCCACTAGAGGGAGAAAACGTTTTGTTTTATTTTGAAATATAAACTGTGGGACACTGACATCCTTGACACACAGTGGCACATCAGTGAAGCATTGATTTTTCCACTTTATAAAACCTGTCATGCTCTTGGAATATTCATATCTGATCATTTGATAGTTGTTAATTTGGAAAAGAATGCAAAGCTTAGGCACTGGTAATACAAATTAGTATTCTGGCCAATGCCTATATTACAGTCTTTGCTGGACCAAGAGTAACTTTAATGGCCCAATCCTATCTGGACCTTGTGCTGCCAAAACTCGCGTTCTGGCAGTGCAAGTCCCTTTGCAGCAGTGCAAAAACCAGGCTGCCACTGTGCACTTCCAAGCCGCTGCCACAAATGCACACAGACACAGTGTGCACAGCAGTGGCTGCCAGAAGCTCTGCCGCTCTTGGTAAGTTGGCAGCAGGGAGGAGGAGGGCTGGGAGAGTTTTGGGGTGGGCAGAGGGTGAATCCCGGTGGTACCGGAATGCTCCAGGATCCTATGATTTTTCAACTGGTCCCTCCCCTTTTTGTTCCTCAGACTTACACAGGCTCCTTGGCTAGCATAGGTCTGAGGAGAACCCTAGGGCAGGAGTTGTCAACCTTTGGAGGCCCGGGCAGAGGCGTCGTTGGGGGGGGGGGCAGGGCATAGGGCACTGGAGGCTGTTTGGGGGCGCAGGCCTCCTCAGGTTTCGGTATTTTTCCGGTTTTTTTAATCAATTTCGCGGGCTGCTGCAGCCCGGGTACCCCCTATCACAGTCCAATTTTCTGAAGTACCCCCTGCTAATTAACTGCTAATTAATTGGATTAATCAATTAATTAGGTAATCTTTAAATAAAAAAGTACTAACAATTTTAAATGTGAAAAATGTCTTATTTGTGTGTGTGTGTGTGTGTGTGTGTGTGTGTGTGTGTGAGAGAGAGAGAGAGAGAGAGAGAGAGAGAGAGAGAGAGAGAGAGAGAGATGCAAGGATCTCTTTTTTTCTCCCGTCACAGTTCCCAAAATCAGCTCCTCCCTCCCCACCAAGGTACATTTTCCAAAGTATAAAAATAAGCCCAAAGCCAAAATCAGAGAGACAGAAGGGCACCGAAAATAATTACAATTTAAAATCCATGTTAATTAACACTTAATTAGCTGCTGATGGGGCAGATAAGGGGCAGGGCTTGGTGTACCCCCAGCAAGAGGTCCGCGTACCCCTAGGGTACCCGTACCACAGGTTGAGAACCTCTGCCCTAGGGCTAGGCCATCAGGAGGCCTATGGAGAAGACAGGGAAAAATATTTTTCCTTACCTCTCCCAAGCCCCCTATTGCCCCCACTCCATTGAATGCAGCATGCATGCATCTTTTTGGCACAGCTGAATCGGTGCAAATGGTGGGAGTAGGATTGGGCTTGAAGTCTCATGAATGAAAATACCCATAGTGGCTTTTCACCATTCTGCTTCCTGCAGAGTTAGCTTGCTGACTCAGAAGTAAGTCCCATTGTGTTCAATGGGCTTACTCCCAGGTACGTATGCATAGGATTGCAGCCTTAGTGCTTCACGTGGGAGTGGGGGCTAGTAAGAGGGGAACAGCCTGCTTTGTGTTTCTGCTCAAGGATGTTGTCTTCACCCCACATGTGGTGCTGCCGTGGTAATTTTTCCTTCACTGTTCTAGCTCTAGTTCTTTGCACTACCAAAGGCCAGAGGGAGGGAAGGAGACAGATTGTTGAGGGACAAGTGTATGAGGAAGGAATCGCAGCAACTGCCACATAATGCGAGAGCCCTTTCTGATTGTTTTAAGGGTATAATAAAAAGGTACCTGGGTCTCATCTAAACTGGCACCATTAGCGTCCTGATTATACTGTCTTGTTGAAATGCCTAGCTGGAAGTCACTTCGAAGCTTAGCTTCACACCTCTGCTGTGGATATTGATGTATTCATTTCCATGTGACTCTACACTGCAGCAGAACTGCTAACATATGGTGAAACTGGCACGTAACTGCTGCCATTCTCCTGCACTCACAAGGGAACCCACAAAGTAGTTGAGGAGCTTTGGATCATGGTTAATCAGTGACGCCCATTTTGGTGCCACAGGTTACATGTCCACACAAGAAGCCCTCCTCCGTGCCCCCATTCATCCATCCAATGAAACTACTACAGAAAACTCCTGTGCTTGTGCCTGGGAAAGTTGGGCCAATAGTCCATTAGCCTAAGGCGACTCTTTATTGGAGAAGAATCATAGAGCAATGGGAGAACACGCGATTTGCATGCATCCAAATTTAATCCTTGGCAACTCAGGAAGCAGGGCTGGAATGGAAAAGGCCTGCTAAGCACAGCAGGCTAGTCAGACTCAATATATGGCAGTGCTGTTTAATGTTTGTTTTTTTGATTAAGAGATGCAGCCTGAAAAGGGGTGAGATAAATACAACAAAGAGTTGAGACACTGAGAGTCAAGAAGTTAGAGGCCATGTTTTGGGTTGGGATAAGGGGTGAATGGATACTCGGCCCCCAAATAGATTTCTTTATACCACCATAAGGCAATCTCTGGCTCTTCTAGAATAACATCAGTCTTTGTAAAAAGAAAGGGAGTGCCATTACCATTGAGAGACAGGCACGCAATAATGCAAAATTGTACAGGTGCTCATTAATACTGTCTGTCCCCTTTTCAGAAGAGCCCTTGGATATCAATATATAAGTAAGGTTCATGGCTTTTATTTTCCTGTTAGATACAGTTTTACCTACTATGTGGGACTCTCATGGAGTGTTGTTTGCCTCTCTGAAAGTCCCTCAGATTCTTTCACTAGAAGGAGATGACTGTACCCTATACCCTGTTAGCCTAACACCAGAGATGGCCCAAGATCTCCTGGTGCTTGAGGAGGTACACCAGCTGCTGCCACTGCTTATCCTCCTTGGATTTAAAAAAAGAATAGAGAACAGAGCAGAGGAGGAGGAGCACGTTCCTCATTGGTTTTGAATCCAGAGTGAGAGGAAGAGTTGGGGAGGTGGATGACAGGCACACCCCATATCAGTCCATAACCTGAAGCAACTAGCTCAACTGGCCTCACGGATAGGCTGGCCTTGAAGAGAAGAGTCACTGCAGCGTATAGCATGCCACCTGACTTATGTATCATTATTCGTTGGGCCAATGTGAGTTCTACATCTAGTAGCTGGATGTAGAGCCAGTATATGGGAGTTCTGCTGGTGTTTCACCAAAATGGAAGGTAAAGCTGGCACACAAATGCACATTTTCCACATGTTATTCTTATCATCTCTAATAGGAAGCTGACTGGAAAAAAATATTGCTGACTGCTAATATTCGGTTGACTATGTAACTAACAGAACACATGTAAAAACAGAGCAAAAATATTCTAACAGCAAAGACAATTAAAAAGGCTTCTCAGGGCTAGCTGATACAGTAACAGCATGAAGGAGGGTTAGAAATGAAAAACTGACATCCTAGTGCTACAAATCAAAAAAAGATTTAAACAGTCACATACAGCTCACAGATGATAATGCGGAGAGACAGAATAGATCAGCTGATGAAGTGATCTGCAGTTTCCTTACCCAGAGTTTAAGGGGGGATCAAAGGAAAGGATAGCTTTGGAGAGGAACTGATGTACAGCTGCGATGAGATGACATTGTCTTCAAAGCTTTTACTGAATAAGAGTGTCTTGCTGATTTCTCATGAACCGGAGATCAATCTTCTCAGAGGATGGCAGTTATGCTGTTTGGAACAAATTGGGAAGTACATCCTCAAGCTGCTTGCTCAGAATGGTACTCTCTGTGATCCATGATAACTATCGGAAGGCCTGGATGATAGCAGCGAGCTTTAGGTATCAATCTTGGCATGACTTTATTCATCGTGTAAAATTTTTGCACACAGGCTGTTCCTCATGTTCATTCCCACTATGTCCTCTGCCTCAGAAGTAAATGTCAAAAGAGCAGTGGGGGGTGGGGAGGCTCTTTAAATCAACTCAACACACAAATCTCTAAGATGCCCATGCTGGATGTTGGGTAAGTTGAGACACCCTCTGCTAATTATTATATACTTATTATTATATTATTATTATATACTTATTATACTAATTATATATATATATATATATATATATATATATATATATATATATATATATATATATATATATATATATATATATATACACACACACACACACACACACACCAGGGGTGACCAAACCTACTTCATGTAAGAGCCACATACAATAAACTTCCGATGTATGAGAGCCGTAAGAGAGAGGTTTGAGAGCCACAGCGTTTAAGCAGCATTTACATTGTTAAATATATGTACTCATCATGAACATTAAACTACTGTTTTAATCCAGTGGACTTTCAGTTTATACCCGGTAGATAATTATAAAGCTTGAAATACTTTTATTTACCTTTTATATTAATTGTGATGCAAAAAGGAGTTCAGCCAACATATTTCCGAGATCCGCACATTATATGTCAAAGAGCCACATGTGGCTCAGGAGCTGCAGTTTGGCCACCCCTGTTATATATACCAATAATAAATGGCTTGGAAAAGTGCTTCGCCAGTCAACTCAGAGCTCCAAAACCCACTCTCTGCTTCTTTCCAAAATCAAACTGCATATTTGCTCCAAGCTACTCCTCTGCCCCTCCCATTAGCTGGAGGGTATCACAAAATCTGATGGGCATCACTTCCAAAAACTGAACAGGAACTCCAAGTATCAGGAGAATATCTCCTATCATTAGCTCCTATTGATGAAACATAAACCAATCATCCTGCACTATTAGCAAATAATCTAGCAAAGGATGGATCCATAACATTTACAAATAGCTTGTAAATCAGATATTTCTTTGTCAAGGTTTTCCTAGAGACCTTTAGACACAAATGAAACAAACCAATGCCAGTTTTGGAGGGATTGTTTTTAGAATATTAAGGACAGGAGAAAAAGCAATAGAATAAAGTGGATGCAACAGAAGTTATTGTGCTTATCAACTGTGACCAGAGAGAGAGAGAGAGAGAGAGAGAGAGAGAGAGAGAGAGAGAGAGAGAGAGAGAGAGAGAACCAGGTGCAGAGGGGAAGAAAAATGAGACAGATACTTAGATCTGTCCAGAAATCTGGGAGAGAATATAGTACAGCTAAGCAGGATACCTTTAGTTTCCTGGTGCTTGCTGTGTCATCAAAGAAGGCCATGAGCTGAATCAGAAACGGAAGAGTTTGGAGGCCTCAAAGTCGCTAAGCACCAAGTTCTTAGGTGGTTAAACCCAGTGGGTTCATGCCAGATGCAATCCAAAAATTGAAGCGGGTGCATGGGGGCACCAACGTGTTTCAGCTTCCCTTAGCGAGCAGTATGGATCAGGTTTAGGGTACCTAGCTGGGTTAGGAGGTTTTGTGGAAGTGTTAACATAGCACAGCAGAAACTGCATTCATAGGGGAAATCGCTGCAGTTCTTCAAGGTGAAGCAAGAATGGAATTCATTCCATTCAATGAATGGTATTCAAGGTGAATTCAAAATGGAGCTCCCAAAGCAAAGCAACTGTAGTCTCTTTGAAGGGGGGGAGGGTGAGTCTTGATTAACTCAGAACAGCAGTCGTCATGCCCACCCCAAAGTAGGCTTACCATTTTAGCTGTTTCAAAAACCTTCCAAGGTTTTGCTGGTTCTACTTGTTTACCAGTTCTTGGATGACAGTCTGGGGACAAAAAGATGTAGGCTAGGGGACATGGCAGATGTCTGGAGCATAGGAAGGCTCTGATCCTATACACACAACTTTCCAGAGAGTAAGCCCCATTGAACACAATGGAACTTACTTCTGAGTAGACATCCCTAGACTTACACTGTAAGAGTCAGCGGCATCACTGGGATGGGTGTTATCCAGTGCAATAACCCGGAAGTTTTAGTCATGACATGATGATGTCATCATCACCACCACAAAACACCCGGGTTGCCGAGCTTTTGCATTTTTGTAATGTGAAAAGCCCACCATTTGAGCCTACGCTCAGCAGCCCCCAGCCTGCTCCGGACCTTGTTGTCGCTTTGCGCTCTCATTGCTGCGAGTGTGTTTTCGCTGCTTGTCGGTGTTAGAGATAAATTTCTTAGGTGTTAAAATCTCTAAAATACGTTTTTGGATCAGGTTGCGGTCAATAACAGGAAACGACACAGTGACTCAAAACACGGAGTCTTTATTCTTACTCCTTTTACACGCTGCGGTCAAGTTGTGTACAAGGGGTGCAAGATAAGCTCGCACCCCGATATGAGGTAAAGGCCGTGACAGACCGCATGAATTCTTGTGCGTTACAGATGCCCGAGAAGCTTTGTCAAGCTGTGCGGAGGTGTCTGGTTACCATAGCGGAAGCGAGCGGAGCAGATGCGATCTCCCGATTTCCGGCACGATCGAAAATGTTTCTGGCCCATGTTTGAGGGGGCGCTTTGCGGAGCTACTGCAGCCACCAATCAGATGAGAGGGGGAGGAGAGTGGCTATCTGCCAATCGGAAGTTAATTTTAGTGTTAGCCAATCACCGTGGAGGTTTATTCCAAGAAGGCGGGACAAAAGGAGGGACTATTTGCAGGAAGACACTCCTACAGACAAGCTCAGAGCGCGGAGGAGAGTGGCCAGCCTCGCTCGCTCGCCTCGGCACTCGCTCGCTCGCCTCGGCGTGCGGTCTGTCACGGCCTTAAGACACAGGTTTATATACCTTCATCATGCAGTCATACACAACAACAACATGAGGTTATCTTTGATAAGCAGTTATGTAACTGTACCCGTGTTTAATAACAACCTACGTGTTTTCCTGATAAGATGTTTATGCAAGCATGCAGCATGTAGGCTCTGTTTATCGTTGGGTTCCTTAAGGCATAGCAGGGCAGGTCAAGGGTGGACATCCCCAAGGACAGGGCGTTAGAGGTCATTGCCCTGGCTCACCAGCTAGCCCAAGATAAGGCTTCTGCCAAGCTTATGCGAGGGTGCTGGTTTATGCTTAGTCACCCTGTTTGACATGGCACATGGCACACAGACTATGTATTGCTTTATAATACTTATTTCTGACTCCATCTTAGTTTATTCTTAATCCGTCTCCCACATCGGCAAGCAAGAGTCAACTGGGCCTGGGGCAGGCCAGGGGCTGCCGAGTGGAGGCTCCGGCATTTTGGTGTCACCTCCCATGAGAGTGACGCCCATATTAAGAGTGTTAATTGCTGCAGTCAGTGGCACAAAGACAAATATGTGGCAATACTGGGTCTCAGATTGGCAGAGGCACTGCTAGGGCCAGGGTCCTTTGTTTGTCCATGCAGATTGCTCAAATGATTAGGGATATGTTCTGACCAGCTGTGTCAAAATGAAAAGATAGCTAAAAGTGCAATCCTGTACATGTTTAAAAAGGTAAAGGTGACCCCTGACAATTAAGTCCAGTCATGTCCGACTCTAGGGTGTGGTGCTCATCTCCATTTCAAAGCCGAAGAGCCAGCGTTGTCCGAAGACGCCTCCGTGGTCATGTGGCCGGTATGACTCTCCTTGCCGCAGCGTGTAGCATGCAGCTGGAACACAGAGTGCTGTTTACCTTCCCGCAAGCAGTACCTATTTATCTACTCACATTAACATGCTCTGGAACTGCTAGGTTGGCAGGAGCTGGCCAAGCAATGAGCGCTCACCCCATCGCAGGAATCGAACAGCCAACCTTTCGATCGACAGCTTATGGTTCAGTGGTTTAACCCGCTGCGCCACCCGCTGTCCATGTTTACTGAGAAGTACCGCTCATGTTTACTGAGTATTTTCCACTATGTTCAAGGGGACTTACTCCCACGTAAGTGTGCCTATGATTGCAGCCTAAAGCCCCAATCCTATCCAACTTTCCAGCGCTGATGCAGCCATGCCAACAGGGTGCGTGCTGCATCCTGTGGTGGTGGGGCAGTCATGGAGGCCTCCTCAAGGTAAGGAAATGTTTGCTCCCTTACCTCCAGACTGCATTGGCGCTGGAAAGTTGGATAAGATTAGATTGGGCCCTAAGATTAGAAGAGTATGTTTTCAGCACAATCCTAGGCATGTCTACTCAGAATCAAGTCCCATTGTCTTCAATGGGGCTTACTCCGAGGTGAGTGTGTATAGGATTGCAGCTAATTTGTTCCTGAACTCCCCTATTCTCACTGGAGCACTAGGCGTGTCTTTTTTTGCATGCTTGTCCAAGCAAAATTTAAATTTGATGGCAGGATATTCCAATGTTCACCCCTACCCATTAGGTCCAGGGCATCACATCAGCATGAATTGTACCCAGTTCCTCCATGTGGTTTCTCATGGGAAGGGGGAGGGGAAGAAACTGGAAAAAGAAAAATGACTTTTTAACCATGACAGTGCTCTAGTCTACTCCATATTAACTAGGTTATTATTGTTATATAGTGATTTTAGATTATTATTAGTAATGATGACACAATTACTTTATTATTATTATTATTATTATTATTATTATTATTATTATTATTATTATTATTATTCCATCAGTGTGCATACAGTGCACTGAGCAGCAACGTTGAAAAAACATGCCGCTGCTAAGATGATTTATATTCTAACGGTGTCCGTCGTTAGAGCGCAATCCTATGCATTGGATTATTTACTCAGAAGGAAGCCGAATGGAATTCAGTGGGTTTTACTTCCAGGTGCGTATTAGGATTGCAGCATAACGTGTTTGGGGCCGCTGCGATGCGTGAAGAAGGAAATGCTTTCTGGACATGCACGAAGTAGTGTATTGTCTTAGAATTGCAAACTCGTGTATAGGGACTGGGAGCTTCCTTCCGAGTAAGCTTACAGGGCTATGATTTTTTCCACCACCACGTGGGGAAGTGCTCCCCTGTAGCACCTAATTACCAACCATACCGTGAAGTGAACTTTCTGACTCCCTCGGAAATGACTGATAACTTAAGCCAGCCAGCCGCCGCAGAACAAAACGCTCCGTCATCAGTCGGGCTGAAAGTTCTCGTTGGGCAACCGCGTTCGGAAGCGTTTTGTCCCTCCGAGGCACCCTTACTAGAGCCCGGTGTGTGTTGGAGACACGAGCAGAGGGGTCGCCTAGGCAGGCTCGGCTCAAGCAACTTTAGCGGCTGCGGTACGAACTCCGGCTCTCCAACATCCCCGGCTCAGGCACTAGAAGAGCCGTCCCGCAGCGGTCCTGGAACCGAGGAGGAGCCGCTGCCGCCTCGTGATGTGACCCGCCCCGCCCAGAGGAAGCGACGGTCTCCTTCCCTGGAGAAAGTGGGAGCCGGGAGGGCAGGCGAGGGGGCTGTGTGCGACCGGGATGCACCATGGCCTCCGTGAAGGTGGCTGTTCGAGTCCGGCCCATAAACCGCAGGTGAGAGAGCGGGGCGGGGGGAAGGAGGACGCCTGTGCCCCCCCATCCTTCTCTTCCTCCCTTCCCTGCTGTCTACCTGGGAGTGGTGCTGGTGGGGTGGATCCCCCTTGATAACACTCGCTGTCTCGCTCTCCACTGCCTGCTTCAGCGTGCTTGCAGCACTACCCAGTAGTACACACCTGGTTGTGTGTGTATGTGTCGGCGTCAGCTCCTGGCTGTGCCTGGTTCTTAGTGCACCCCATCAACTTTTTTCTTCTTTCAGGGACAGAGCTCGAGCTTCCTTGCTTTGAAACCGAGGGCCAAAACAACTTTGCTTCTATTGAACCTGCCGGTGGTTAGGTGCGAAGGAGGATGAGGCTCCTGTGCCTTTAAAACAAATGTAACCAAGTGTTGTTTTCCTCAGCCATGCGTGGTAGAGGTGCACCTGTCAGAATTTCCTTTTCCGCAGGTGTGATAAAGGCACAGGGGAGCTGTCCTCTACACATAATCATGTTGTATAACTAAGACTGCAATGCTGTAAGGCACTTTACATGGGAGTAGAGTCCACTGAACATAGGATTAATTTGTGAGTAAGCATATAATAGGGTTGCACAGCACAGTTGTTAAATCCTGACAACTGTAATACTTGAGAGCTATGTACTAGTGCAGTGAATGGACAAAGGAACATATTTGTGGTATTCAAATGTAAAAATGTGTCTTCTACTCATCTGGAAAATATTCCTTTAAAAATTAAAAAAAAATGTGCAATAGCGCATGCCAGCTGTAAGGACCATGAAAGTAGTTTATGATGTTTAATCTTTACCCAACTTGAACTTTCATATAGACTCGGTACTGATAACTGATTGTTTGCCATATAGTGACTCCTTGTAGACACGCCACAGGTTGATGGCAACTGTGAGGAGTCAGCAGTATCTGGCCATGCAGTGAAGTTTTTATTGCATCTCGTTGTCTCCTTGTGGTGTGGTCAGGTACTCGAGCTGAGCACCTCCCCCATGTAGCTGTAGTCTTCCCATTATGAGTTTGGACGGACTTCCAAACCATCATAGTGCAAATAGTAGTCCATATTGCTCCATTTGTCTCCAATTTACAGCTATTAGCAAATTTGGAGTTACTTCAGGCTTGTGCATAACCACTTTCCTGGTCACCTGGGTGAGCAGGAATTGCCTCCAGATGACCAAACAAGTCAGTTCTTTGTGCAGCTTTCATTTGAGCTCTCACTTGCAGAAAAGACAAAACAAATAGGCTGGCAGGCAGTCTTCCTATCTGAGACCAGGCTGGCAGGCAGTTTTCCTAACAGACCAGTTTAAAACAGTTCCATTCTGGTGGTGAGGGGCGGATCTGTTTCTTTTCTTTCTCTCTTCCTGCAAGCTGCTGGAAATAGCTAAACCTGCCCCATCCCAGAACAGCATCCCCACTTCCCCATTCTGAAGGCTGTATGTTGGGCTACTTCTGTTTTCTTTTGGTGGGTGAGGGATGGGGAAACAATCCCACATGTGCTGTGTTTTGAATGGAGCCCTTCTTGAGTGGCAGGAGACTCCAGTGGCAGTGAGGAATGGCAAGGGGAGCCCAGCTGCTGGACAGAGACAAAAGGGAGGGGAGCAGAGACATCTGGCAAAGAAATCTTGCCAATGAGGGCCATCTGTGCCAGATCACCAGAAAGGAGCTTTCTCTGTTCTAAATGCAATGTGCCAACTGGCTGGACTAGCCTTCTCAGTTTCTGTCCCTGTGAATCCTGCCAGCCCCGGTGTGTTTGCCTGGCTAGGCAAATGCAGTGCTGCTAGCTTTATTTCTCTTTCCAGGGACAGAAAGAGGACATGGGCAAGGCTGTTGGCTTGCTTCTGCTTTCTCTCACTTCCCTTCATGGAGAATAGAAGCCTATGCTTTTACTTTTCACAGTGATATTCTTTCTGCATGTCAGTTTTTTTTCTCCCCTCCCAGACTTGAGGCCTTTCACTCTAAACCTAGGACAAAGAAAGGGAACATTTACAATTTTATGCTGTGCTGGAAAAAACAACTCGGTACTCAGTACTAATGGCAGCTCCTTTTGGCACCCTGTGTCTTCTAGGGAGTGGGAGGGCTCTAGTGTCGTCTCCGTTTTCTGAGAGAGATCAAAAAGAACATATGGGGGGGGGGGCTCAGGTGGAACGGATCAGGAGCAGCTGAGCCATCCACTCCTGATTATTTCAAGGCCACTTTTGGGTGGATCCATATTAAAACCCCGTAATTTTCTTCTTATGCTTTTTTACAGAATTTCTTTCCCTGGATCACTTTTGCTCTTTATTTTTTATTTTATTTTTGGGGGGTCATTGTTCTCTTATGCTTCATGGAAATTGTATCATGACTGGTTAACTGTTGGACCATTTAAGGAGTACTGTATATCTGACTGGGTTTCTGTCGGGTATGAACTGACTCACTAGAGGGGAAAAAAAAAGAGAACCAGGTGTTTAGTCCATTAATCCCAGATACCTATCTATGCATTTGATCCCTGCCATTAAATAAATGTCATTGTTTACAGTAGGTGGAATAATAATCTCTGGCTGAACTGGATTGAGGATGTGGTTTCAGAGGGTTTGTCTTCCCCCTGTGTAGAACTGGATTGTCTAAAGAGTTCCTATTCTGACTACTGTAATTGTATACCATCAAGCTTTCCACATACTGAAGGCACATGATGCAGTTGTGTTGAGCTTGTTTGGTCCTGCAAGCTTCAGCAGTTGGATAGGAGACTTCTGGGAAACACTTGTGATGAGTCGCACAGAAGCCCCTTGAAGCAACACCAGGACCATGGATCATGCAGCTCTATGTGTCTCCCACTGTGCAGTGTCTGCAAAAGTCACTGGAAAATGGGAGGAAAAGGAATCCATGTGAAGTTGAGGTTACCTGAACCACTGAAATTATCCACAAGATGTTTACCAAAGAATCCCACCGTGTTTCCACAAATTATAGACTTCTGACTTGTCAAAACCAAAGTGGCATAAACTGCAGTGCATCTTTTTGGTTAATGTATTTTGCTTAATAATGTACACGTACACGTACACGTACGTGCTTTAGAATGATTAAAGCCCTTGTTGTAAGCATTACAAGTTAAAAATACATTATCCTGATTTTGCAGATGAGGTCTCGGGTTGGAAGAGAGTGACTTGTCCAGGGCAACCTAGTGAGTTCTTGACAGAGGTGAGGTTTGAAGCAGGGACTTGCTGTTAGCCACACTGCTGCACCAAGTTTCCATTGCCTGGAGAATGCAGAAGTTGCTGGATAGAGGAGCGGAAAGGAAGTAATTGACTCCCCTAGTGGCTGCCCACCCTTATTCTTGTTAGCCTTAAAACCTAGTGTCATAGGGAGCCAAGTGTCAGCAGATATAAATACTGTATTCGGCATGAAACCATAGTTAGGGAAAATGAAATCTGGATCAAATCATCGTTCTAAATAACTTCCTAACAAATAGCATCAATTTGATGAAAACCACAGTTCCTACATTCAGACATAATGTCTTCAAAACAAAAGTACTGTAAATGGTTTCCTTCCCTCCTCTCTTTTTGAAAGATGGGGAAGAGCGAGAAAGTGAGCCTGGAGCTCACATAGCAGGAAAACTGGTTTATCATGATGTCTGAACTGGGCAGTATTGTGTGTGTGCCTGCACACGTGATTTCTAGGAATAATCATCCGGAAAAAATTTAAAAGCTAATTATGTTACTAAGGGCGCAATCCTTTCCGGCTGCTAGGCCAGCATAGGACCTCTGCCCAGGACTGCCGCAAAAGCTGCCATAAAGCAGTTGCGCCGGACCCTGCAGGCCTGATCCGGTTGGTGTGTGGCCCAAGTAAGCTGCGGCTTGGCCGAGCGGCATAGGGCGTAACTGGCATTCCAGGGCAGGGGTGGGTGGGCAGATTGGGCCTGGGAGTGGACAGGACCAGCAGCAGCAGCGTGCACTGCATCTTATCTCCCTCCCAGGCCCGTTTCTCCTGATACAGGCCTCCTTGATTTGCACCAACTAAATGGCAGGCGCAGATCTTACGAGACCCATTTTGGGGACTGGGGCTTTTGTCCCCTTACCTCCGACCCTGCCTACTCTGCTCAGGATACAGCATTGCCGGCGCCAGCATAGCTGGATCTCTGAGCAGAGTGTAGGATAGGATTGGGCTGTAATTTAACGAAGTGATGCATTTTTCAAAATGGATTTTTTTTGTGGAAAAATATAGCAGCAGATAAGGTTCTGCCCTGTATCACTTAAGATAACTACATATTTTACAAGGGCTTATTGCACACACACAAAGGCGTAATGGAATTTAATTATAAGAAATTAAGCTGTGTAAAAAGATTTGATAATGAGGCTTTTAAGATTAATGCATAATCTCCAGTGAGGATATCTCAGATGTTATACTACTTCTCAGATACTAGAAAATAATCTGTCCTAACAACTGAGTTGAATTACCTTACCCAACTGGTGTGTGATGAAAATGTGCACAGAGCTACGTGCAGATGTAGGGCTCATAATAGAGTGTACTGTTCTTTGTGGTCTATAAATGTGAGCACACATATTCATTCACTTCATATATACGGTACCTGCCTTTTGTTCCCCAATGGGATTGCCCCCAGGAAATTTAATTTTTTTAGAAGAAAGTAGGTAAAAAATGCAGTGTTTAGCCTTCTATTTAAAATGTCTTGAAAATATTATTTAAAAGTTCTCGAAAACATGTAGTGATTTTTCTGCAACTGCTACTTTTTCTCCCTTTCCGTATCATAAGAGAATAAAACCCAACCATTGCCGAAGCAAAATGTAGTCAAGACATAATTACACGCAAGAAAGCCTAATTAGGGGTGGTTGTAGATGGGTAACCTAAGTGGCATTCCTTCTCGCTGACCAAAAGCTGGTTTGGGACTGATCTTGTGACCTTGAAAAGCAGATGCTCTTTGGTAAACACTGAACTCCCATGCAGGGCAGGAAAGAAGGTTCAGCACGTAGGGAACTGGAAGTTACAAAAATGAGACATGTTTTGAGTGAATTACCACATTAAGGCTGTAATCCTATACACACGTTCCTGGGAGTAAGCCCCACTGAACACAATGGGCCTTACTTCTGAGTAGACATGCCTAGGATTGTGCTGCAAGTGGAGTATTTTATTTTACTTTATTTATTTTTCACATTTTTATACCACCCTTCCTCCAAGGAGCTCAGAGTGGTGTACATATTTCCTCCCCTCCTTTTTTTGTCCTCACAACAACCCTGTGAGGTAGGTGGGGCTGAGAGATAGTGACTGGCCCAAGGTCACCCAGGAAGCTTCGTGGCTTTGAACCTGGATCTTCCAGGTCTAAGTCCGACTCCCAAACCACTACACCATCCTGGCTACTGGTAGAGAACTCTTTGTCCCTGAAGAGGCAAAGCAGACTTGGACAGACTTGAGCATTTGCTCCTACTTTTTCAAGATACTGTGTCTGTCAGTCCACGGATTCTTTGGTACCACAAC
The DNA here is from genome assembly GCA_026170595.1 of Plestiodon gilberti rubricaudatus. Lineage (NCBI taxonomy): Eukaryota > Metazoa > Chordata > Lepidosauria > Squamata > Scincidae > Plestiodon > Plestiodon gilberti. The sequence goes on along the minus strand of JANXHW010000001.1, from coordinate 135,995,872 downwards.
ATTGATAGATCAGTTTTTGCGTTCAATGGGTGGCCATTAGTGCAGTTTGGAAGTGTTCGCCCTTCATGCATTCTTAAGTTTGATTAAGTCTCAAGAAACTATCTTGGGCACTTTGCTAGTTTCAGAGAAGCATTATCAAAGTTGCTGATCTGAAAATTTCAGGTTTCCTATGTGCTTTAAGCTGAATGCTAGATTGAGGGGTACTGCAGCGTCTTGCATCTTGCCTCATGTGCTTTCTAGGTGCGAGTGTCTTGAAAATTTTATTTAAGAGTTCTTGAAAACACACAACGATTTTGTGGCGATGTAAGGGATTCCATTAGTCGATATGTAAGGGAAACGTCAGCCAGTTTTGATGATTGATAGTACATCTCTATCTAGAGTGTAGTGTAGAGCTGGGTTTTTCTTCTAGGTGTTGAAAAGCCTGGGAAGTACCTTTTTATTTGTATAGTTAGTGAAACTATTAGGATTATGTCTCCACAACTGACCAAGACTAGAGTACATGATGCAGCCACCTTGCTGGAGCTAAGTAGGTGTGGATCTGGTCAGTGCCTGGATGGATGACTGGCTGGGAACCCCATATACGTCACCTTGAATTCCATGATGGAAGAAAGTGGGGAGATAGAAATGCAATCAGGCATTTCAATTTTACAAGAGGCTGGTAGAAACCGATGAAATACTCTTATTTCCTCCCTTGCAGTAGCCAGACTACCTGCCCTTCTCTTTCATTTGGTCTAGTCTCTGAGCATCTCCATATTCTAGGGTGATGCCCCAATGATATTCTGGTTTAGGTCATGGTGGTGGCAGGTCTCTTGAGCCCATCGTATTCATCTCCTTGCTTGAACAGAAGGTTGTTTTAAAGGAGGTGGATTCAAGGCAGCAGTAGTAATGAATGAGTCATTGCAAACTCTCTTACTACACTGAAAATTGGAAGTAAAGATGACTGGCTAAGCTGGCTACACAGGTATAATAAGTTCTGTTTCTGCTACTCCTCCCTTCGCCAAAAGGATATGGAACACAATTACAAATCATTGCCAAGCTAAGGTGAAGCTTAGATTAACTGCTTGTGAATTCTGAATTGCTTGTGTAAGAAATAGAAGTTTTCTTCAAAGTCCACTGTGATGCTGCTGGCTTGATTACGCTTGTCTGTTGCTAGAGAGTTTGCTGCCTGGGTGGTATTCTTCTTTATCTGGGGCATATGTGAGGCATAATTTCTTCCCCTCACCCCCCCTTTAATGGCTTTAACCAACTGTGTGGCCTTTGTTGGGGTCCTTGCCCCTCAGCCTTGAGTGAGCCTGGCACCACAACCAGCTTTGTGCCCTGGTGAATTTGTGCTCGCATCTCCTCCATACGTTTCTCTTTCTTCAAAATCCAAAATTACAAATTAGGAATCCCTCTTAATAGTCTAATGCAGAGGTTACCAAATGTTTGGAGGGGGGTGTTTGCGGGGGGTGGCTACGGGGGTGCTTCCAGGATTGCACCGCTGCCACCGGGGGAAAAAGGTTTTTTTTGGCCCTACTCGGGATCTTCCTGGGCCGCCAGGGAGTGCGGGGAGCCTGCAGACCCCTCCGCAGGCCTCCCCACACTTCAAAATGGCTCCAGATCGCAATCATGATCCACGCCCGATTTTGGGACTAAACCAGAAGTGGGTCACGATCACAATCTGGAGCTGTTTTGAGGTGCGGGGAGAACTACGGAGGGATCTGCAGGCTCCCTGCACCCCCTGGAGGCCCGGCAAAACTCCCAGGCAGGGTTAAAAAAAACCCTTTTTCCCCAGGTGGCAGCACAATCCCAGAAGCGCCATCACTGTCACCATGGGTCGCCACTCCCCTTAAGGGAGTAGTAGCAACCCATTGTTCGCGACCCCCCAGTTTGGGAACCACTGGTCTAATGGTAGGGCTGTCTCCATTTAACCTTTCTTCAGTTGGCATACCTCTTCTCTGTGTAAGTAAACAGGATTTGCCCTGCCATTATCCTGTCGGGACCTGAAGCATGGAAGTTAGAGAAATAGGCAAGAAAGTTCACCCCAAAATTGATGACGCACACCAGTGGAAAAAGAAAATCACAGTAAAATGTAATGTAAGAAAAAAATTATGCATTTCTGAGACACTTAATATCGATTTTTACATTATACAGTATTATTGCCTTATCACTAGACTAGAGTGTGTTTACTATATTTTGGGGTAGACCTTGTTGTCAGTCAGTGGGTTGTCTACTCCCTTTACCCCCCCCCCCTTTGATGTTTCAGCTCTGGGAGTTGGAGAAGCCAGCTTCTTATTTATGTTCATATTGATCTATAGTAGGGGGAAGGTCAAAACTGCCTAATAGCCTTCTTAACAATACAGTGAAATAGTAGTGAATGCTTTTCTTAAAGCTACTGAATTATCCATAATTGTTTTTATTTTAGCTTTGTTGCTTTCTGATCCTGTTCATTCTCAGAAATTGCTTTGCTATATATCCAGATGAGCTACCAGGAAAGATCCCTGAGGAATTTGCCTGTCATTGTTGATTATTAGTGTTGGTTGTAAGCCAAGAAGTTGTTTTCCTATGATTATGGAGCTCAGTACAACACATGCAGTTCAGTGAAGAGGCTTATGGCTAGACTTGAGAGCAATCTTATTTTAGCAGCACCAAACTTTGGAAATGTAGTAAATCTAACAAGTTGCTCCCCTGACTTGTTAGCATATGCCTTTAGCTCCCTTTACTCAAGAGAGAAGAGAAAGTGAGACTGACAGCTGCCAAGAGAGACTACCTCAAAATTGCTGAAGGACTTTAATGCAGGTTGTAAAACAAGATGATATACAGACAGCTCCCAATTTAGGCAGGGGTTGTGTTCCCGGAAATCTGCGTATTGGAAACGTGTTAATTAAAAACATTTTCCCCACAGGAAACAATGGGATTGCCTTGGGTTAGGGGAAAAGTCATTTAATACTCACAGCCCAATCCTGTGTAACTCTTGCACTTATGCCAGTGTTATTTGCCGTACGCCGATGGACGCGGGACGGACACTGGCGTAACCCCCCTCAGAAGCCGCTCATGCGCAGTTCAGAAGCCACTGTAACTCCGCTGGCACAGGGAGCATTCCAGGGGCGTTCAGACCCCCCAGAATGCCCCCTGCGCCAGCAGAGTTGCGTTGGTGTCTGTCCTGCAACCAAACTGCACATGCGCAGTGTCTGAGGGGGGATTACGCCGGTGTCCGTCCTGCATCTGTCCACATTCGGCAAGTTACACAGGCATAAGTGCACTTACACTGGTGGATCTACTGTTACATCGGTGCAAGAGTTACACAGGATTGGGCTGTCGCACTGTCAACTGGTGACTTCTGCTTGTCCAAGATGGCATGGGGGAGGGTTGAGGAGGGAGGCTGGTGAGAGTGGCTATTGATGGCTGAGAAAGCAATGAGGAAAACCAAAGATGGATTTCCCACCTGCAATTGTTCCTCTGAGGCAAACGGTTTTGTCTGCTCAGCTTTCCTGCCTCCCCAGGAGTCAGCTGCACAATGTGCCCTTACTTGAGGTCTGCCTGTCTACATGGAGTCTCCTCCTTCCCCCCCCCCCCCGGCCAAGCTCACAGCTGGGCATGTAGCTCTTTGCTTTTGCCGCCGCACTCCCCATGACTACTATTAAAGAAGGCAGCGGCAGCAACAGGAGAATGACAACTGGGAAATGCACATAGCGTGCGCTGTTGCTCGTGCTTCTACCTGTCTGCAGGGGAGGTGGAAGGGAAAAGCAGAACACCTGTGAGGCTCCAGCGCCGGGTGCTACAGCTGTTGCCAGTGAGATGGCTAAGTGTGCACCTGAGAGTATGGTGGAGGTGGGAAAGCCGAGCAAATAAGAGCATTTGCCTCAGAGGAAGGGTTGCATGTGGGAAATCCATCTTTATTTTCCTCATTGCTTTCTCAGCCATCAGTAGCCATTCCCACTCCCAGTAGCCTCCCTCCTCAAACTTCCCCCTAAGCCATTTTGTGAAGGGAGCCCCACGTAGACAAGCACTGGAGGCACATAGTGAATTTTATTTATTTATTGACCTCATTATTTCAAAAATTGCCAGCATAACTTAGACTTCCAGTCTTAATTTGCAAATCACACTATTTTGAAAATGTGCAAATTGTTTAACATGGAGGTCTTCAACAGATGGGTCAGGGCTCAGAAATGGGTTGTGACTTGACCTCAGATGGGTCATGGCAGTGCTGCTGCCATTTTGTTTTCAGGGTCAGGTCTGCACTGTAGTTGGAGCTAGGGGTCCTAGATGAAGCAAATCTCATCAGAGATGTTGGCTTTGGAGGGTCCTCAGTCTTAACAGACCCTCTTGACATCCCATTCATCTGCCTGCTCTCATCTGCTGTGACATTCCCTCTGCCCTGCGTTGCCTTGCTTCCTCTTTCTTTCCCTCCACCTTTCCAAACTGGATACACACTGTTGCTATGCCACTGTCTGTACCTCCTGGAAGGTACAATAGGCCTGGAAGGAAAGAGAGGGCAGAACGACACAGTGGGGAGCACACATCAATTAACTGTCACCATGGGAAAAGAAAAAGCAAAGGAAGATGAAGAATTGTGTCATGTTGCTGCACGCTCACCCAACCTTCTAGTGTGCTGGTTCTTGAAGGTGGGTCCCATGTTGCAGATCAGGACTTGGGTCTTGACAAGTTTAGATGACTGTCTGAACAGGACCCTTAAGTCAGGTTTATGTCCATGAACCCTCCTATGCAGGATTCCTTTAGGTACTTTGAATAGGAACTATATACCACAGAGGAGATCTGGCAGTTAATCATCTGTACAACAAATGTCTGGAAGGTTTATGCTATTTACAGTATTGTTTCATTATATTTACACTGATGATACCACTGTGAAAGAGAAATGGCAGAGATTTGAAACCAGCTGTGACAATGTCGTTTTTACCTCAATGTTTTTGCCTATTTTTCCTTGTTTTTGGGAGACTGCTAACCCCTCCAGAAGAAGCTCTGTAGGGTCAGCGGCCTAAAAGCTGCTGAGACATGCTCCTGCAGCAGCCTTTGTTTGCTGGCCAGGCCAATAATGGCATTTCAATGTGCTTTTGTGGATTTGAGTCCTCCTTTATGTCTAGAGTAGCTAACTCTACTACTAGAATTGGCATGTGCCTACCAATTGGGCAGCCAAATATGTCTGTCCAACTAAAGGGGTGGGATGGAGACGTCAGGTGGTCGCCACTCTCCCAATCAGGTGATTGTATGACTTCATCAAACCTAGGTTACTTAAATTCAAGCACAAGGATGCTCATGTGTTTCTGCCAGGTCTCCTGTGATATCTAGTGTTAGTTCACTAAAGACTGGTTCACTAAAGGTTCACATTTACTCACCTGTAAATTCAGGGGACGGGAATCCTGAGACAATGTAAATAGCTAGTGATAGGGACTATAATCCATTGACCTGTTTGTACCTTTTCTCTCTCTCTCTCTCTCTCTCTCTCTCCCCCCCCCCCCGTTTTCCCATTTGTTTAATTCCTTTTCATTTGGATTTTCAATAAACTACTTATATTTTGACTTCTTGCCTGCCGTGTTCATGGTAATTCAGTGTGTTGTCGCGTCTGATTGCTCCCAGGCGCTACTGTGGTCTTGACCTTAAATGAGAACTCTAATGGTTCTGTGCTGTCCTGGGAGGGTTCTGCCTTGTCTCTTTTGCCTGGGATGGTAAATAGCAGCTAGAACTTCCAGTTCCTTCTCTATTCAGCAGCTGACCCTGTAAGAAGGGAAAGCGGAGAGCAGGAAGGGGTGAGTGCATGCTAAGCACTAGGTGCTACTTCCCTCGGTCAGACTGGCTTCTCCTGCTGCCTTCCCTGACACAAGCGCAAGTACGTTTACTGAAATTTCAGTAAAGGACTAGAATGAAATTAGTTTATTTATGGATTAATAAAAATACAGACTTGCTGCTGCCTATAATTTTTTCTCTAATGTGTTCAATCTACTATTTTATATTTTACAGGGAAAAGGATCTGGATTCTAAATTTATTATTTCAATGGAGACAAATAAAACAACCATTACAAATCTGAAGGTGAGTATTTCAATCACTATGGTTTTTTTTTCTTTATTTGTCTCCTCTGCTTTTGATTCATTTCTAGCAGGCTATGGTATGACACAATGTGGCGTCATTGTTTGCAACTAGTTTGCAACTCCTTACAATCCAATAGGCACATGGTGAACTGAAGACTACATCCAGCCAGCTAAAAGGGATATAAAAAAATCCCTGCAAATCCCCCCCCCCCCCACACACACACAAAGACAAACCAACATAGTCTTGGAAGTTTTAAGTGTGTATGAAATGAAGAAAAGAACTTACATCAGTAATACATCTGTATCATTAGAGCATTGGCGTTCTGTAGCTTATGTCCAGCTCAAATATTAAAAAAGAGCTGAATATTAAACCTTTAAAACAATATTGCTCTGTTACTCAGAAAGGGCTTCTAGTGTGTCCCATAAGCTAAGATTACTTTGATGATAGGCTTGGTGCCTTTGTGCATCTTAGAGTACAGTACTCCCCCCATATCCGCTGGGGATATGTTCCAGGCCCCTCCGTGGATACTTGAAACTGTGGATAGGAGCAAACACCCCCTCCATGTTTTCCTGAGGGCTCCCCGCCCTGCCTCCTCTGTGGTCAGGCATGCCCCCCCCCGTTCTTATTTTTCTTTCAGCAAGCTTTGTTTCTTCCTTAAAACAAACAGAGAAGCAGCCTCCATTGCAGGCAAGTAGAACGAGACCAAGTCCTAGAGAGACTCTGCAAGGTTTCTGTTAACCTTGCAGATACTCTCTAGGACTTAGTCTCGTTCTTCTTGCCTGCACTAAGGAGCCAAAGGCTGCTTTTCCTGTTTAAGGAAGAAACAGAGCTTACTGGGGAAAAAAGTAACAGCCGGGGTGTGTGTGTGTGTGTGTGTGTGTGTGTCCCGCGATCCGTGGATAACTGAAACCGTGGATAGCGAATCTGTGGATATAGGGGTCCACCTGTAGTTTGTTCTGTGTTGTGTTTCATTTTATGAAACTTTACTCCTTCACTGTTAACTGTCTTTTAAAGACGGATTTTGCAGATTTAACTCCTATGCATTTGGAATCATAACTAACTCCAAAGGGATATTAAAAATATGTAAAATATTTCCTCTCATTTGTGTTTTCTCCTACAATAAAGGTGTTTGGTGATTCCTCCCCCCCCCCCATTTAAATGTGTGTAAATGTGAGGGTTTTCCTAAAAGCAGGCGTTTATTTTCCTCAGTTGAAAGAATTGCTCTTTCAACACCTTGCGTGTGTTGGAGGTAGTTTGTTACTACTGGTGTTAACAATTCCATTAAAAAAAAAAAAATCATACCCGGGGGGGGGTTAGGTTGAAGGGGAAAAAGCACCATGAGTAAAGGATGTGTGAAACCCCATAGGAATTAACATTTATAAGCCCTAGATACCATCCACATATAGTGTGTCCTGTCATAACAATAATAATCCTTAACACTATATAATATGTTTAACATTAAATTGAAGAAATTGTTAAATACATCTCGTTCTGTGTTTTATTGTTTTTAGATTGTATCAATGTTTTAGAAGTTTTTAATGTTATATAGTAATTGTTTTATAGATTTGTATATATTTTTTGTAAGCCTCTTTGGGTCCCCCTACGGGGAAGAAAGGCAGGATAGAAATTCAATAATAATAACAATAATAACGCTTAAAATTACTTAATAGCTGGCTCCTAAATAAGGTAGGTAAACTTTCTATCAGTAATCCTGTTTTTTCTTTCTTTTCAGAAGTGCTGAAATTGTACAGTTGGTGTCTCAGCATGGAATATATAGTGATAGACTTGTTTGTTCTTTTTTTTGTAGATACCAGAGGGAGGAACTGGAGACATGGGAAGAGAACGGACTAAAACATTTACGTATGATTTTTCCTACTTTTCAGCTGATGCTAAAAGTCCAAACTATGCATCTCAGGAAATGGTAGGCAACTAGATACCAGTGATTCTCTTTCAGAATAAAAGGACAATGTTTAAGTTCCTGCTTTTTGACTGCACTATTAAGGGTGTGATTGATGCTGAGAGAATTTTAAATGCTGCAGTTGCTATAAGATCTTTCATAATAAACTGTACTATTTATGAATTAGCTATGTTTAGAGCAGGTGTTCTCAATCCTGGTGCAGCTGCGACCCACCTTGTCTTCCAACGGTGGTGTCGCGACCCACCTCCTGAAGCTGTTCCCGGCCCTGGACGGCCTCTGGAGGCTTCCACGGGCCTCGGAGAAGCCCCCCGACGTGACAGGAGGTGAGTCGTGACCTGAGTACGGCCTCTGGTTGCTTCTGTTTAGCTCCAATTTGGAGCCAAACAGAGGCAAGGGTGGGCGAGTGGGCCCAACTCGCAACCCAACAACTGGCTGTTTGTGAAGCCCTGGTTTAGAGCATGTGAACTATGCATGTTTACAGGACAAAATTCATAATGTAACCCCTGTTAAACTTCTGAATTGACAGTTTCATTAACCTCTAATTTGAGTTGGTATTTACTTATACATAATGTAACTGTATTACCCAATTATCTGCTGATCCTCTTGAGTAGCCAGGGTGTTACAAAATATATAAAATACCATATTTATCGGCGTATAAGACGCACCTTCCTTTTGGCCCTGGGTTTCAAGAAAAAAACATTTAAAGCATTTTTGGGCCACTTGGCCACTTACCACTTGGCTGCTTAATTAGCTAATTTACATAAATTGCACAAAAATACCAGGATCTCTTTTAAAACACACAGCAATAAGACACATGAACAAAATGCACCAGAACATAAATCCCAAGTACAAAAAAACCCCAGACTCAACTCTTTTCCCCCACCCCACCCCACCCATGCAGTTTCCAAAGTAAAAAACATAAAAGTACAAAAAAACCCCAGACTCAACTCTTACCAACTCTTAAACAACATAAATCCAAAATACAAAAACCCCAGACTCAACTCTTTTCCCCCACCCCACCTAAGCTATGCACAGTTTCCAAAGCCTCCCAACTAGGCCCAGTTCAGAAGATCACCCAAACTGCATACATTCAGCATCCAGGAAAGCTGGGAAGACTAGGCCCTCTGCAGCTCAGCTGAACTGAACTGAGCACAGCGCCCTCTGCTGGCTGCTGAGAAGCTCAACTCATGCACGTGCATAAATTAAACCCGACAAACAGCTGTAGATCGGATAGATTAGTCAGGGAAGAAAGCACAAGGGAGCTCTCCGGCTCTGAAAAAACCCCGGTAAGCCCAAAAATGCTTTAAAATGGGCGGGGGGGGGAGGAGGGATTTTTTAGTATTGGCATATAAGATGCACCCTACTATTTTGGGTCACAAATTTAGACAAAAAAGTGCGTCTTATACGCCAATAAATACGGTACTTCAAATGAACCTGAACATCACATTTAAACTCTTCAAAATCTTTAACAGAAGATCTCTCAAGCACTCAGAAAACTTCTTAGAAACAGCCCTGATATGTTTCTTGGCTTTCTAATCTAGAGTTTTGAATTTTTCTTTCAATTTTATCCTTTTCTTTTATCCTTTGCTTAGCTTATGGGGATACGATACATATGTTTTTGGGTTTTTTTAGCCAGTATTTATATACTGCCTTTTCTTTGGTCATCTGATTTCTCCTCCGACTTTAACTCAAAGCCAGTTTACATGGGCAGGCTTTCTAAATCCCAAGGGGTTTTTACAATGCGATAATGTTACCTTTCATAGAACCCTTCATTCTAGATGTTTCTTTCACAGTCCAGCTCTCTCTCTCTCTCTCTCTCCCCGACATTCGCCTCTCCACGCTTCAGCTGACAGAGCAACATTTACTCTCGCTGAAGTGCAAATATGTTTGAATATGATTTTTGCAATATTATCAATGCTTTTCTAATTTTGGAGTGAGACTCATTGAATAAAGTAGGAGGAGTTTCCTTGTAAACTTGCAAATAGCTGGAAGTCCTGCATGCATAGCAGTAGCTCCCAGGCAACACACTGGAGTAAGATGGCGGAGGAGGTGGTTTGGGGCAGAGAGCAGACTGGGCAGGGGGTGTTTGGGGATGGATCTTGGTGGTGGTAGCACACACCACTGGATTCTATCCCTGTTTTCCCGGCCCAGAACACCCCCTGCCGTTCCTCGGGACTTACACCAGCAAAATAGCTGATGGCCAGGCGATCTATGGAGAAGCAAGTAAAAATGATGTTAATTACTGAATTAAAAATTCGCATGTTGCCAGGAAACTCCGTCGTATTCAAAAACAATTTATTTCAATTTACATCTGGGTATGACTCCCTGGTCTTTAAAGTTTTCTCAAATGGTGTAATGGGGGATTTCTGAAGATGCCACGAGTGTACATGTGCGAAACATCAAGATATGTTTTAACGTCTGTAAAGTTTGTTTATTGAAATTGTTTTTGAATACGACAGAGTTTCCTGGCAACATGCAAATTTTTAATGCGATAATCTGGTCACGTCGTGACAGTCTACGAAAATATTTGATGTTAATTACCTTTCCCAGGCCATCTGGTTCCCCACCCCCACCCCCAGCATGCAGCGTGTGCTCTGTTGATGGCGCTGCATGCTACGGTGGGTGCTAGGATTGGGCCCTAAGAATAGCTCCTTTGCAAAGTTTTTGATTTGTGCTGGTTCTGGAAGGAAATACTTTTCTCTGTGATACTGGCTTGTTTTCTAGCAAAGTGAAAATGTAATAAGTAGACCTTGCAGTTAGGAAGAGCTTCGAAGCAGATGGCATACACTGCTGTGAATTCCTTAGTGTGCATTTGTCTAGCCTATTAGAGGAACTACAAACTTGAATTTTGGAAATGCTTTAACTGATCATCTTTAGTGACTACTTTACTAAGCTTTTGCCTTTAGGATGCTTTTATACTATAGCAGTTTTGTTACACATTAAAAGTTACATTTTTATTGTGCTACGAAACATTACCAGGTTTTTTCTTTAGTCTGATTTTTAATTTTCTTCCCCCTACCCCCCAGGTCTTCAATAACCTTGGCACTGATGTCCTCAAATCTGCTTTTGAAGGTTATAATGCTTGCATTTTTGCATATGGACAGACAGGATCTGGAAAGTCTTACACGATGATGGGAAACACTGTAGGTCATCCTCTTTGGAGTTTTACTTTCCTTTTTAGAACTTCCTTTTGCATGTGTTTCTGTCATGTACAAATGTTGCTTGTTTTTAATTGTGTCTTGTTTTATATTGGATGGAATAATTTCAAGCTGTTTTTATATTTAGCACATATAAATACACAAGTTGATGAAATTGACCTTATAGGCCCAGTTATAGTTATTTGGTTACTAAGTGGATACCTAATTGAATATGTAGACCTGGGTGGCTCCCCCAAATTGTGTACCTGGTTAGCAAAAAAGAAGCTGGCTTCTCAGTTACAGTGTGATCCCATGCATTTTTACATGGAAGTACGTTCCATTAGATTTAATGGAATCTAATTAAATTTAGATTGCAGGAATCTACTGTATTTCTTCAATTCTAAGACGCATGTTTTTTCCCAATTAAGCATTTCAAAAAATGGGGTGCGTCTTAGAATCGAAGGTCTCCAAAAAGCACCCCAAAATGCTATCTTCTTACTTACTGGGGCTTGGGGGAGCTTCAGGGAGACCTGCACGACCCTCTGCAGGCCTCCCCGATCTTCAGTTCGGCAAAAAACGGTGATTTTCAGCCATTTCCGGTTTTCGCGAAAACCAGAAATGGACAAAAATCGCTGTTTTTCGCCGAACTGAAGATCAGGGAGGCCTGCAGAGGGTTGCGCAGGCCTCCCTGAAGCTCCCCCAAGCCCAGGTAACGAAGGAAATGGCACTTTCTGGCGGGGCCAGAAATGCTATGCAAAGGCAGTGCACTCAGTCATCCTCAGCTGCAGGAGACATGCTGGGGAGAGTTGGTGCTGAGCGGGTAGATTCAATGAAGGCAGGTGAGTCTTACAATCGATGGATTTTTTTCCCCCTGCTGGTGGTACTGAAAGTAAAGGTGCGCCTTAGAATCGATGGCGCCTTAGACTCGAAGAAATACGGTAGGTCTAAGATTGCAGCCTCAAAGCTAAACGCTAAATTCAGTGTTGGTAAAAAGGTAACATGGAAAACATCCTCATAGCAGGCTGCTAGAATTTATATTAGCTAAGCTAATTTCAAAGTAGTTCTGCCTGGATTAGAGGCTCCAAATTCCTTGGCTCCAAATGCAAGCTCTGTCAGTGCTTTTTTGGACTGTTGCTGCCGTATTAAGCATGTTGCAGTGTTGACAATGGCTCCTGTTGTTGTAGGGGGATGCTGGTTTAATACCTCGAATTTGTGAAGGATTATTCAACCGAATAAATGAGAAAACAAGATGGAATGAAGCCTCTTTTCGAACAGAGGTCAGGTATGTTTGGATACAAATAGTATGACTGTATAGAGCCAAGGTTGTCCCTTCTGTTTTGCTGTCCTTGCCTCAGCTCATTAGTCATTTTATTCTAAAACTTCATGGGATGTAGTTCTCTCTTCCTCCTGAATAAAATGTTATAAACCTGTACTGGAACAGGGATTAGCTAAAACCTCCCATCTGTATTCTGTTGCCATTTAGGCACGTTGTCACTCCCCAGGCCTGTTTGTAATCTCTGTTCCATATAGACTCCCAAAGTTAATTTTGTAGTATGCTCTTTTGTATGCAGTTTCTTCCAGTGATGTGCAGTGTGAGCGCGGCAGCCCTGCCCCATCATAGTCCATGGATCAAAACTATAGCCTAACCCTGAGATTTTGCTTGTGCTACCTGCTTACTTGGGTGCAAGTGGATAGTGTGCGCTTGCAATCTCAGGGTTAGGGTACGGCTTCGTTCCATAGACTACGACGGGGCAGGGATGCCTCACCTGCTGCGCCCGCACCTATTGGATACAACCCAAAAGGAAAGTTACATTCAGTCCCCATAAGATCTTTACACATTTTACAGAATGTGCCAGGATCTCTTTTTACCCGAGACTGAAGAAAAGACTGCAGATGGTTCCTTGACAGTGCAATCTTGTGTGAAGAAACAGGATTCAGAAGTAACTTTGTTTATAAACAGAACCTCAGGTTAATGGTTAAAGCAGAGCTGGTGAAATCTAACAGAAAGTGGATACACTGTTTGGGCCTCGCTTCTGACAGCTAAGGGAGAGAAAAGGCTGAGTTCTGTCGGTCACAATAACGTGCATCAGCTACTCGACAGAACTGTGGCGGTTTGAGTGTGGTAAGATTACCTAAATGGTTGCTTCATAATGCTGCAGTTCTGATTGAGGTGAACGCATACAGTTGGTTATTCAAAATTCCCTTCAAGAGTTGTCACTGGCTTTTAACTATGGGTCGGTGGTAAGTATCTTTAAGAGCATGTGTTGTATGATTGGTCACGGAGGTCTGAGGGGGATGTAGTAAAAAGGGTAGCAGAGCCAGTGAGGGGATTTGGGTGGTAGACTGTTGCTTGGTGCTTGGATTCAAGAGGCAGTGTTGCCATGCAAAGGATATGAAGACCGGAAGAGGACCTTTTTAATTGATAATTTCAGAAGAAACTGGGAGGAGAGTTTAGGAAAGTCTGCCCAGACATGGCTTCTGAATGATGTGCCAGGAACAGATTACTCGATTACGTCTTCAGATGGTGGTTCACCAGGAGCACAAGTGCCCTGAGGCCTTTAATGTGAGAATCTGAGGGAAGAATTCAGGAATGACATTAAAAAGGGATTTCCTTACATATGATTAAAGCAGATGGTGGTTAAAGACCCATGTGAGAGGGTGAGTCAGGGGAGGTGACGGGTTCTGTGTGACCTAGCTGTTCATCCTCCATGTCTCCTGCACCCATCACTGTGCCATTGTACTCAAGAGTTTACAGTACTTTTGAGTCAACATGCATAGGATTGTGCTATGAGTTTTGCCATCTCCTTGATTAACTGCCAGCCATTCCACCTGAGGCTGGTGAAGTATAACAACATTAACTCCTGTTTAATATAAGAGCAATATATGTAATTTTATTCTTATGTTTTGCAAGATGCTTTGAGAGCTTGTTTAGCAGAAAAACAACTGTTCAGTGTATTAAAGAAGTCTTGTATCCTGCAACATTTTCCTGTTCCTTGAAGTATATTTGGAATGAATAACATTTCCTTATTGAAAAAAACGTTTTCAAATGCATCTCAAGTCATCGAACATGTGTTTTTATTAAGTGCACTAAGAAGTCAGGGAATATGCCTAAGAGGGGAAAGAATGATAACTTGCAGGTTTTAATCTCGTGCTATGTATTCTGACTTTGACTGTTCTGAGCACAAGAGAATGTCCAAGCAATGAAGACTGCACCTAAGTTTTCAAGATTGTCATGGCTGGTGCCAGGTTGTACTACACCTTGAGGCCAGCCCAGCCCTGGGTCCCTGCCTCCCCTAGCTTAGTAGGTGGGGTAAGCAAAACGCCATCCTTCCATAGCTGTGGAGGGCAAGAATGGGGAAGAATTACTGCTACCACTGCTGAAGTCTGTGGCAGCTGCTCCTCCCATTCTACTCTCCAACAGGCTTTCCCCCAAAGGCCCCTCATGTGGCAGCTCTTCATCTCCTGCCCTCCATCCACGTTAGCAAGTGGGAACATCCCATAGAGGCCCCATGACGACACAGGGGCCTCTGAGGAATGCTCCCATTCACAATTGAGTGCTCAACAGTGAAAGAAGCACTGGCAGGTCCCTGTCTGTAGTATGGAATTAACAAATACTAGACTACCTTACAGAAGTGTCTGGATTGAATGGTGCATATGAGGTGTTCTAGGTAGTGGCAGCCCCAGGGTCTGTAGCGCCTGGAGCAGCGTTGCAGGGTGCGCTTTGGAAGTGGTTCGGCAGTGACTTTTGGATTATAGCAGCTTTTCCCACTCTGATTATTCTTTAAAATGTCAGTGTGAATTGGGGTTAGTATTTATCATAGTAAAAAAAGTTGTTAAAACTTTTTATAATGCTAGACTGTGAAACAATCAATGGTCTTTGTGATATTTGGACTTGCAACAACCCTATGATGTAGGTCATCTTTCAGCTTCTCATCCCTAAAATGATAAGTGTCTCGGCCAGGCCACTCTATGACAAAAGTGAGATTGTCGCAGAACACAGTCTAACCCCCCATCCTATTTGCCACCCTGAAAAGATTTACTGTGAGGTCTTAAAGCTGTATGTTCAACTTAATTTATGAGTACTGTACAATCTCCTTGACTCATTTGGACTTCTGACTATTGTCATATGTTCATGTATCTTTATGAAGGAAGTGCTTATGTAAGGCAGATTCTTTTCTGTACTTTGGCTTTTAAATGTGGATGATCTTCTGATTGAAATGATCTTTGTTTCAGTTACCTGGAAATTTATAATGAACGTGTCAGAGACTTATTGAGGCGCAAATCTTCAAAAACAAATAACTTAAGAATTCGTGAACACCCAAAAGAAGGCCCTTATGTTGAAGGTGCGACTTTAACAGCCTAATGCTTCAATTTATTGGCTATCCAGTTGTATGTTTAATTGAATAAATTTGTCTTAGTTATAAATTGAAGGGCAGTGTAAATGAAGTTATAAAAGTCTATGATCCCTATTTGGGTCTGCTAATTTGTATGTCATTTGTCTCCTGTCAGTATGAAAATTTAAAGATTTCTTCTGGTCTGTGTGTGTGATGCTAATTGATTTGAGACTAATGATAGGTCTGACTTATAAATCAAAGGCACTTGTGATGGAAGAGCACTTATTAGAATTTAATTGTCTTAATCCATCCCCATCCAATATATGTTGTAGTCCCCTGAGAGTACAAATCTGTAGGAAGATTGCAGATTTCTCTTCATTCTGTACATTTAACATGCCTAGAAGTCTTTTTTTCTTTGGAAATAAATATGGCTGTTAAGGTTACTATGTAGCTTCTGCATTGTTGTAAACTAAAGGAATAAGAGTGTCTGATCTTTTGTCTCCCAAGTATATTTCATAATAGTATATTTGTATTAATAATTGCATGTGTGTGGTGTTTTTTTGTCAGACTTGTCCAAACACTTAGTACAAAACTATAGTGATGTAGAAGAACTTATGGAAGCAGGAAACATAAATCGGACCACGGCTGCAACTGGGATGAATGATGTCAGCAGCAGATCACATGCCATTTTCACAGTCAATTTCACTCAGGTTAGTAAATAAGTTGTTTGTGAACTGTGACAATTCTTGAATTAGAACAAAAATTCAGCCCCCACAGAATTTGAGTAGGGGCTTGAAATATTGCTTATGTTAAAAGAAACATGGGATTAGTGCCATACTTATTTTCTAAAGCAAAAGATGTTTTGACTCGAGCCTTTTTGAAGAATCTCTTTTCATTATTTCCAGTTAAATTTCAGCACTGGAACTATTTGTTTGAAGCTGAGCAGTGAGATTAAGCACTGGGAGCAGAGAAGGGAGAATTCAGTGAAGAGAGGACAGAGAACTATCGTCTTGTGGTTTTGTTCTTAAAACACAACCCACCTTGTAATATATAGAATAAAAAAAAACTATCAACATGAATGTTTGCAGCGAGATCGGAAATATGGGTAAAAAAGCCATGTAATATTTTGTTGAAGAGAAAAAAAGTTTACTATTCACCAAATGTCTGGAGAAATTCCTCTTAGCGCAGAAAGTCTTCAGCGTACCGAAGAGAGAAGACGCACAAGGATTATCAAGCAGACATAAAAGATAAAAATAAACCCACAGTCCTCCTGCGACGTTTCTCCCCGCTCCAGGGGTTTTTTTCAAGCAAAACTGGATATACACCAGTAGATGTTCCGATACCTACAGGAGAAAGTAGGCTAGATTTAAACAGAGACAAGCTGCAAAAAGGGGCGGGGAGCTGATTGTTTAATTGATCCCAGAACTCTCAGTTTCCTCTGTGACCGAGAGTAGCCTTTGCCTTACTGTCTGTGATCCTGCTTTGCCTTACTGTCTGTGATCCTTAGGAAGGGGTACCAGATTTTGTTTACATACACCAATTCCTGTTGACGGTTAAGGGGTTTCATTTTTCTTCTCTGGGTGATTGCGATAGCTTCCAGGTTTCATCTTCGTCTGTTGTTAACTTCATTAAATAAAGAACGGGTCTCCTGAAAAGCCATAGTATGCCCAGTTTGTACCACATGTGCTGCTACTGCAGACTTATCTTCCTGATGTAGCCTGGTAGCTCTTTGATGTTCCAGGATAAGTGTCCTTATAGGGCGCATAGTATTCCCCACATACGTTCTGGCTCAATCACCACATGCAATTTCATAAACCCCTGGATTAGACAGATGAGGTCTCTTATCCTTCGGGTTGCGTAATAGTTGTTCAATTTTAAGGGTGGGAGAAAAACGAGTTTTTATGTTATACTGTTTAAAGATGCGCGCTATTTTGTCTGTGACACCTTGGACATATGGAAGTGACAGCCAGACCTGATCTTTCGTTTCCTGGGTCTGTTGTTCCTTCTCCCCAGGTCTCACTCTCTGCTGGTTCTTTGCCAATTGCTTCTTCCAACATGCCTCAATTTGATGTCCTTTATACCCATTAGCCTTTAACATATTTATGATGGTATTCTTTTCCTCAGGCAAAGATTGTGGGTCACAGACGTGAATGGCTCTGTAAATTAACGAATTTATTAGAGAATTCTTTTGAGAGGGGTGATGATTTGATAGCTGTTGTAAATACCTTCCCGTATGGGTGGGTTTCCTGTAAATTGTACGTCCGAATGTCAGTTCAGGTTTCCTTAATACACGGACATCTAGGAAAGGCAATACTCCCTCTTTTTCAACATGAATGTTAACTCCAGCCCCTGCTCTTGGATATGTGTGGTTACTCAGCTGAGAGACAATCTGCACATTCACAAAGGTAGTCTCAATTTATGTGTTCTAGGGCTCAATCCTGGCGTTGAAGCCAGTTTCCAAATCTCAGTCATGTTGAACTTTTTTCTGAGGAGAAGGGGAGAGGCGAGGTCAATTCAGAGACCTAAAGAAGAGAGTGCTGTATTTTTCCTTCTTTTCCCATATGCATTTTTCACTTCTCTGCAATATTGTTGACTGTTTACCTTTTTTCTGTAGAAAGATTAATCTCTAACTGCAGTGGATGAAATAGTTCTTTAATACAATTGTATTGGCTACTGTGGTGCAAGGCGCTTGTGCATCTGCTGAAACTAAAGGTGCTTGTGAACTGTGCATGATTGCATCCTTCTAGAGAAGGGTGGTAACTGGTATATGGTATGGCTAAATAGAATTGTTCAACTACAATGATTAGTTACTACAGTGATAGATAGGCCAGCACTTTAATATTATGAAAATAATGGTAAAACCAAAGGGGCATTTCCTCAGCTTGCAGGATTGGAATGCAACTTTATATATGGGAATTCTAAATGGAAACTGAAAATGTGTGTTTTCAAAGGACATAGAACAATCTATGAAAGTACAGATTTATTGGATTTAGGTTATTTCACCCCAGTTTCTCTGGTGTAAGAGTGTGTTGGAAAAAGACACTTTTGAAGTTGATCATAAATTAATTTAAATGTTTGGAATAAAGCTATTATAGTAATTAAAAGAAATGGGTATGGCTGTATTCTAAATATTCTTATTTATAACTATATGGTTGGGTCTCGACCCCACTTAACAAGAGTGAAACAATTGAATACATTTTTAAGCTTCATTGCCCAACACCTTGTTCTTGCTTTTCTGTAGGCCAAGTTTGATGCTGAAATGCCATGTGAGACTGTTAGCAAGATTCATCTGGTAGACCTAGCTGGAAGTGAGAGAGCAGATGCCACTGGTGCTACAGGAGTTAGATTAAAAGAAGGAGGAAATATCAACAAATCTCTAGTGACCCTGGGAAATGTAATTTCTGCCTTAGGTATGTTTTGTCTCTGTGGTATATGTGTGTCTGTGATTGATTTTTTTTTTTCATATTTCAGTGAGGTGGTACTAGTTTTTTGGGACTCTCTAACATTAACATTGCCATCTTATTTTAATCTTTCACAGCTGATTTATCTCAGGATGCCTCAAACCCTCTTACAAAGAAGAAGCAGGTATTTGTGCCTTACAGAGACTCTGTTTTGACATGGCTTTTGAAAGATAGTCTAGGAGGAAACTCTAAAACAATAATGATTGCAAGTGAGTGCTTTTAAGTTGCCTTTATTCCCAATGCTTTTCACCTTTTTAAAAACAGATGAATTAATTGACAATAGAAATGACTCATTAAGCAGTACTGCTACTATTTTTACTGGTGCTATCTTGACGACAAAGCTTTTATCAATAACCTACTTTGGGAGCAGATCAAAGAAAGTGGTGCCAATGCAGTGTTGGGTGAAAAAACAGTTCACTGATATACCATTTTTAGAAGTTGGGCATCTGAGGGGAGGGGCTCAAGCTGTAGAGCAAGCAACTGCTTCTGCTGTATCAATCTTGGGAGAGAGTCATTTATTGCTTGTATCCTAATTTTCCTTCCTAAAAGAAGCCCAGACTGGTGAACAAACACATAAACAATAGAGAAATTCAACAATGACATTCAATAATTAAGTATTCATGATCAGGCAATTGTAATGATGCAGTAACCTATTAAAATCACATACAGCAAGTCCTCAAAGTTGTTGATAGGTTCTTGGAAACTGCAACTTTAAGCGAAATGACTTATAACAAAACCAATTTTACTGGGCCAATTGATATATGTAAACAAGAGTTCACGGCATATTTCTGGTCGCAAAAACATCACCAAGCTTCTAAATATGGACCCAAAACACTTCTATTATAAAACATTGAAATAAATGTGAGCTTTCAGGGCCAGAGAAAACCCACACAGACATCGAGAGAATGTTCAGACTCCACACAGACAGTGCCCCCGGCTGGGAATCGATTTTTTTCCCCTCAACAACTTTAAGACAAAACGACTTATAACAAAAAAAACTTTTAAGTGAGGACTTGCTATATTAGGATGAACGGTGCAAGGGTAGAGGCTGACTTGGGGAGATCCTGCTACTCTTAGGCTGCAATCCTGTACACATTTTCCTTAGAGTAAGCCCTATTGAACACAATGAGACTTACTTTGAGTAAGCATGCATAGGATTGCACTGTAATTTATTTCTCCTTGTGGCAGTTTAGTTGAGAACCATCCCAGTTTCCAGAGGGCACACACCCAAAAGAGTTATTGTGGCATGCCCCACTCAGCCTGTAAGCCAGAGTCTTTGCCTGATGCAAAAAGGCCAGATCAAAGGCAGCTTTTTGAAGGTCTAAGGCTGGCTATGTAGCCTTGCTCTGAATTCGTAGCCCAGGGATTCACCCCAGTCGTGTGCACCCCCTGGGTCAATAATGTTGCAGAGCTGGCTAGCGTAGCGTCGCATGACAAATTGAGAGCCAGGATGGTGTAGTGGTTTGGGAGTCGGACTTAGACCTGGAAGATCCAGGTTCAAATCCCCGCTCAGCCACGAAGCTTCCTGGGTGACCTTGGGCCAGTCACTATCTCTCAGCCCCACCTACCTCACAGGGTTGTTGTGAGGACAAAAGGAGGGGGAGGAAATATGTACACCACCCTGAGCACCTTGGAGGAAGGGCGGTATAAAAATGTGAAAAATAAAATAAAATCAAGTGAGTGATGTGGCTGTCTGTCTGGCCTGGCTCTTGACATGACCATGGAGCCAGCCACTGCTCACTGCTCCACCCCAAAGCATAGGCATAGGACATGCTTCCTTCTTATAAGTAACGTTCTTCAGTAAAGGTGCGTCTTTGAAGACAGCCTTTTGCCTGATCTTGGCATTCTTAAATGGGACACTAGAAAGTGAATCTTTCATTGTGGAAAGCAATACAGGTAACAACATTGTGACATTTTAGGAGTTGTGCAGTTCTGAGTAGTGTCCAAATTATGGCATTGCAGTATATAATTAGAAGGCTACCACATCTCATAAATGTTTGCCTTTTAAAGTCATGCATGAAAATGGCAACCAAATTAATAACAATTTCCCCTCAGAAATATTTTCATCATAGCTGTAAAATATACCACATTTCTCTACCCAGTGGGGTTTTGATTACTTTTAAATGAAACATAGCGTTTGTACAACCTGCTTCTGAATTTATGTTCCTCAGCAATTTCACCTGCTGATGTCAATTATGGAGAAACTTTGAGCACCCTTCGATATGCAAACCGAGCTAAAAACATAATCAACAAGCCTACCGTTAACGAGGATCCAAACGTCAAGCTAATTCGTGAGCTTCGAGCTGAAATAGCTCGACTGAAAACTCTGCTTGCTCAAGGGAATCAGGTTAGCTTGTACTTGAGATACGAGTTGTTTACTTGAGTACCACCATCTGTTTCTATATCTGAAGGTGATGCTCTCTTTAATGTTATAATGATTTGCATAAATCAGCCTGGGTCATATAGTTTCCATACCATTTTCCTTTGGGTAATGGATAATGTATTTCAGTGTAGCATGTTGAGTATTCATACTATTGTGTCTTTTTATTGTGAAGTGCTAAGGATTAATCTGAATGTATTACAAATACTGTAGACACTTTATAATCTAGTGCTCAAGGAAAAGGACTGCACTGAGGTGTTCCATTGTTAGTGCAAGGAAATTGTTCTTTGATTGTTCCATAGGCACTTGGGCTATTTTAGTTTTTTTTCCTTATTCTTGTAATTGATGACCAGATATGCTTTTTGCACGCCCAAGAAGTTGACTGAGTATGCAGATACCTGTGTTATTTTCGAGTGGCCCTATTTCATTGCCAAACTGATAGGTGCCGGACGAACCAAGTTCAGTATTAGAAAGGGGTGTGTGTGAGAGAGAGGGAGAGGGGGAGAGAGAGAGAGAGAGAGAGAGAGAGAGAGAGAGAGAGAGCGCCTTCATATGTATGCAAGTTTTCAGGAGGGAAGGAGAGCTGGAACCCTTGGATTTGAAGAGTACGTAGTGTATGTGGGATACAGTTTGCATATTCTGAACAAACTGCTGTCCACTATCCTGCTTTTCACAGAAAAACAAATCGTCCTCCATTGTTTTAAGATTCCACTGGGGGGTGTCTCAGTTGAAGATTCAGCAATGCTGAATTTTCAGCTTACAGCCCAATCCTCTGCCGACCTTTGCTGGCATAACTAGGCCCTGCACCGTCGCAAATGTGCCGTAAAGCATGTGCCGGCGTGGGTGCCAATCTTGCTTGCGTGGAGGCACTGCCGTACCCAGCCGATTTTGCGGGTGGGGCCCGGTCCTCGGCGCCCCCTAAAACTAATTAGCATAAATTATGCTAATTTTTTCGGCCGATTTTTCCCGCTTTTTTGCCGATTTTCGGCGATTTTAACCCTACAAAAGGGGTATTTTTAAAGTATGTATGCTTTGCGGCACTTTACTTGGGTATAGGAGCCTCCAGCGAAGCGATTGGCTCTCTCCAGCGACGACGACGACGTTCTCTTCCAGGGGCGCAGATCGGCGATCTGAGATCGCTCATCTGCTGCCCCTGACGCGAACTGCTCATCGTAAGCTCATCGTTTGAGTTCGCGCATGCGTGAATGGCTGTTTGCTATGCGCATGCGCGAACTCAAACGATGAGCTTACGATGAGCAGTTCGCGTCAGGGGCAGCAGAGGAGCGATCTCAGATCGCCGATCTGCGCTCCTGGAAGAGAACGTCGTCGCTGGAGAGAGCCGATCGCTTCGCTGGAGGCTCCTATACCCAAGTTAAGTGCCGCAAAGCATACATACTTTAAAAATACCCCTTTTGTAGGGTTAAAATCGCCGAAAATCGGCAAAAAAAGCGGGAAAAATTCAAATTTTTCCCGCTCTCCTCCGGAGCCTCCCGCCCCCCCCGCACCACCTCCCGCCCTTGCGCCCTGGGGCCCACCGCCCCAGGGCACCACATCAGCCCACGCCCCTGCTGGAGGTTAGTGTTGGCAGGCCTCTGCCGGCGCAGGAGCAGCACCCGCTGGAGGCAGGTGAGCTCCGCGCCAGGTGGCAGGGAGGTGGGGGTAGGGTGAAATGGTGGTGGGGAGGGGGCTTTCTGGGGTGGGTGGGGAGGAGGGTGGAACAGGTCCGGGAGGGAGATGGGCTCAGTGGAGGAGGCCTCCGCTGAATCCTATCCCCCTTCCCAGGCTTGGAAGCCTGACATGGAACTGCTTGGATTTGCGCCGGCCATTTCTCTAGTGCACATCTGAGTAGCCCCATAGAGGCTCCTGGGGTTCGACATGAGGTAAGGAGGCCTCAAGTCCTGTGCTGGAAACAGCGAAACCTGCCCCGACGCCACTGCATCCCAGCGCGGGACTTTGGATAGGATTGAGCTGTTAGTGGCTTGCATGGAAACTACTAGAATTTAGCTGCAAGCCAGGATAGTGGTCTAAAAATGCACAATTGGGTAACTTATATTTGCTACCTAATAGTGTTTATCTGCTTGACGTAGATCGCACTTCTGGATTCTCCAACAGCTTTAAGTATGGAAGAAAAGCTTCAGCAGAATGAAGCAAGAGTAAGTTTTGCTACTTAAAAAAACAAACACTAACATACAACTTTGTCATTTGAAGCTTTTACAGCTCGCTTTTAGGAATCCTTGGTTTAAAATGATGAATCTCTTGTATGAACACAGAGGACTGAAGACAAATTCTTTATTTTTTCTTTTGAGGGTTACTGAAAATGCTAACCATATTGTATTATAGTGAGACTGTCATTTAATGCAAAGTCTTTACTCCCTATGTCTGTCTGAAAAGGGAAGCCTTTCCCCTTAAATGCACTATTTATTTAATACCTGTTCTCTAAAAATAATTAGTACAAAATCAGAATTGCAGGAGTTTTCATGTAGGCAAGCTGGGATGCAGGGGTAAACATAAAAAAATTAGAGACCCTCATATGCTACCCTGGGAGAAAAGGCGGAATACCAGTTAGAATTTGTGATTTGATTTGTGAAATGAATAGTATTTTGATTTCTTTTTGTAGGTTCAAGAGCTTACCAAAGAGTGGACCAACAAGTGGAATGAAACTCAAAATATTCTAAAAGTAAGTGTCACTTTTTATGAGGTTGAATGTTCAAATGGGTTTTCTAAAGTTGGTTCTGTAGACTTCATGTACACTTTGGAGTGTAGCCTTACATGGGGCATGGTGCAAAAACCATATTTGATTATATGATTTCAGACGAAACCCCTCGAAGTGGTTAAAATCTAGTTTAAAATGTCATTTCTTGGAGAGAGTAAGTTAAATGCTTAACAGCGCAATCCTGGGGAACTAAGGAACGGCGGAACAAGCGCTCCGCCATTCTAAGTCGTCGCAAACGTGCCGTAAAGCATGTTTGCGACAACTCAAGGGACTCGGGAGTAAGGGACTCAAGCGTAAGAGAGGACATGCAAGGCTGGCCTCCCTCATTTAGTCGCTGGACCGAGGAAGTTGCCACAGGAGGAAGGTAAGTGGTCCCGCTGGTGGCCACGTGGGCGATCCAGCGGGCAAGGGAGGGGGGCCATTGGCCTAGCCGGCCCGGGAGGGAACGGGGGATGGTGCCCGCCATATCCCCGTCCTCGCCGGTCCGGCTAGGCCTTTACGTGGCCGGCTCCGACTTCCGTCAGCTATTTAGCTGGCAGACATCCGAGGAGACCCATCGGGCCAGCCCCGGTTTACACCTGGGGAAGGGAACGAACGTCCCCTTCTCCGAGTAGAACTCCGGCCTGCCGCATGGCGGGTACCCAGCAGCAAGGGATCTGGCGGATGGCCCTGGGACCCCCGCCTGATCTCTACGCAGGATTTGGCTGTAAGTTAGTAAAGGTTCCAAAGAAGAATAAAAGAAAGAGAGCCCTACCAGTTCTCTGGATAGCAAGTGATCAAATATTTTAAAAGTGACTAAAACCTTCATGACTTGCATATTGCACACCTTTCTCTTTAGACCAGGGACGTCAAACCCGTTTCATACAGTGAGCCAAATAGCATTCATGGCAAGTGCTGAGGGCTGAAAGTGATGTCAATAAGCAGATGATGGCCAGAAATAAGCACTTTTTTCTTACTTAGGAACTCGTTAGTGGCAAATGACAAAAGAGAAATATGCAAATCTTGAACATACTTTCAAGATATGGGAGAGCCCAATTATCACGCAGGCTGCCCTTTCAGCAGCGCCGCTTCTGCTGAGGCATCACTGTACAGCTCAGCAGCTGGGAGGTGCTCTGCAAAGTGACGCCTCAGCAGAAGTGATTCTGCTGAAAGTGTGGCCTGCCCAATAATTGGGTTCTCCCAGCACCTCGACAGCTTCTCCCATCTCCCTTTCTCACCCATCTTGGTCCGCCTCTTTCCCCCATACCATTCCTCACCTTCTGAGGCCTCTTTCCATCTCTCCCTCCGAGCGCCATGGCAGAAGTGGCACTGCTGAAAGGGCGGTGCTGGGAGAGCCCAATTATGTGGGCCGCCCTTTCAGCAGTGACACCTCAGCGGAAGCGGCAGTGAGGAAAGGGTGGCCCGCATGATGATTGGGCTCTCCTCGCCTTGTGGGGACAACTTAGGAAATCAATGCAGTAGAGCATGTACTTCTCCTCACACCCACAAATGGCAGCTCTTTCCCATCCCATCCCTGTGCTGCATTGGGGAGGGATAATTGTACCTGCAGCTTGGACTGTTGTGTGCGTGCCCAAAGAAGCTCACTGAAATTTGGTCCTTATTCATACTTGGGACATATTCTAGAATTTTTAATTCTAGTATACATACTGGCCATGAAAACTTGAGAACCTATATTATTGGGACATATTGTTTGTGCCACCTCATTCTCTCCCCCACCCCCCACCCCCGGTCATAGGCATTTAGCAACTCATCGTTGGTATGTGTGGTGTTACCTGTCTTGCCAATAATAATGGCTTCTTGCTTCAAAGCAGCATGCTCACAGTCTGGAATGCTATGTTAAGCTGAAACTGTCTCACAGATGGTATGACAGAATGAACTGGTTTGTTTTATGTCTGTCTGTCTGTCTGTCTGTCTGTCTGTCTGTCTGTCCGGAAAGTCAGTTAAGAATTAAAATATTCATTTTTTTCAGAATTATGATGCATTTTTACATTGTAGGGGGTTTGCAATGGTAATATGATCTTACTAAAAATAACTGCTCCCTTTTTTATCTGCTTCTCTTCTCTTGTTTGATTTCCCCCCCCCCCGGTCTATTTTGATGTGCGAGTCATATGGAACTAGCGTATGTTTCACATTTTAACTGGCATCTGTACAAGATGCTTGCTTTAGGGGAAATGGAAACATCAACGAATTTATCTGTTCTACTTTACTACTGCATGCTAAAACTCTGTGTCTTGGGAAGAAACAAACTTTAAGTGTGTGCTATAAAATATACTGCTTCTGCAACATAAAACAGCTGGAAAAGTTGGCTTTCCAGAGCTTACATTGGCTTCCCTTGTACTTGCAGTTTCTGCATTCTCTTCCTATCCATTTGTTCTCCAGGGTTTAACCATCTTGAGAAAAGTAACATGCTCATCCTGAGATCTGCTTCGTACTTTTCAGACTGGGTGAAATAGGCACACACTTCTCATAACAGTGGACACCACGAAATTGGTCCTGAATTGAAAAGAGCTAATATTTACTAATTTCAATGTGCCGAAAACAAAAATGACAATAAAATCTGTTGACGGTCGATTGGCTCTAGCTTAGGAGAAGCAGTCCACTTTGTGTACATAGGTGTTGTAAGTACTATTGGGCATTTACCAGAATAGTGGGCCCTCTGTATCCGCAGGGGTTCCATTCCTGCGGATACTGAAATCCGCAGATAGCGAAGTTCGCTATCGCAGATACCAGGGCCAACCTAAAAATGTTTGTACAAGGTTAAAAAGAGCTTTCCTTTTTGCTCCAAACCGCTGCATTTTCTTGCTTGTACAAGGTGAAATCGTGCTCTGTAAGTCTCTTCCAGATTGCGTTACTCCCCCTCCCCTCTCCTATGTTCGCCCCAGAAAGGTGGGGGAGTCACGTGACCCGGAAGAGACGTCCAGATCATGATTTCACTTTGTACAAGCAAGAAAATGCGGCGGTTTGGAGCAAAAAGGTAAGGAAAGTGCTTTTTAATCTTGTTTTTAAAAATGTTTTTACTCCCCCCCCCCCCCCGTATCAGCAAAGCATCTGCGTTGAGACAAATCCATGGATGCTGAAGTTGCAGGTGCGGGGGGGGGGGGGGAGTTGCAGATGTCTATGGAAGTTTTGCGGATCTCTCACAAACCATAGCCAATGTTGCATTTTCATTGTCATATCCGTGTTCAGCACCTCAGAATCTATAAGAAACGACTAATTTAGTCTTGGGGGCATGACCTTTGTTAAAATGTTTTGTCCAGTGTAATGTATACCCCTTAGTCGCGATGCCCCAGCCGGGAACAATGGGTCGCTACTCCCTTAAGGGGATTGGTGACCTGCGGTGACGTTGACGGTGCATCCAAGATCCCACTGCTGCCGCCAGGGGAAAAATGGCTTTTTCTACCTTCCTTGAGGAGTGTGGTGATCCTCTGGGGGGTGCAGGGAACCTGCGGACCCCTCTGCAAGCCCGCACCTCAGAACGGCCCTCCGACACGATTGCGACCCACTTCCGGTTTTTCAGAAAACTGGAAGTGGGTCACAATTGCATTGGAGGGCTGTTCTGAGGCACGGGGAGGCCTTCAGAGGGGTCTGCAGGCTCCCCGCACCCCCAGAAGACCACTACACCCCTCAAGGAAGGTAGAAAAAGCCATTTTTCCCCCAGGTGGCAGTGCAATCCCCGGGAGAGCTTTTGCTGCTGTCGGGGCACCCTGCATTGGCTTATAGCAGCGTACGCTCTTCCCAGGAGTTTGGGAACCTCTGCCTTAACCTGTTTGTGAAGTGGCTTTCACCTGGCTTGAAACACTAGAAGTCCAACTCCAAGAGAACAAAAATAGCATGTTCAAAAACTGAAATGCATTTGAAATCATTTTATTTTAGGTGAAAAAACAAACTCAAAAAATTTACATTCATATGAGTCATTACTATTTCTGAAATTGGGGAAACCAGGATGCATTGTGTTTGGGTGAATGGAGGGATATTTTTCTGATTTATTCTCCTAGAATGAACAGTAAAAGAATTTCTGCAACTGAGTGTTGAGGTGTTATTTTTACTAACCTTTCTCACTTCTTAACAGCAAGGAATTGTCTTGGTTTTTTTTTTTTACTTGCAAGCTAACTTTTTTAAAATATAGAAATACCATGTTTCCCTGAAAATAAGACAGTGTCTTATATTAATTTTAGCTCCAAAAAATGCAGTAGGTCTTATTTTCAGGGAGGTCTTATTTTCCCAACCTGTGGCATGGCACCCCCCGCGACCCCTCCAGCACTTACTTTGACCAATTAAAGCTTCATTCTTTCCCGAGGGTGCAAGGCTCTGCAAGGCCTGCACAGCCTGCACTTGAGTCCTCCACCATAGATACGACAGGCTAGAGAGGCCTGCAAGGAGGCTGCAACCTTGCAGAGTCTCTAGCACGTCGTCTCTATGGTGGAGGACTCGAGTGCAGGCCGTCTGGCTGATGATCCTAGCTAGGTCTTACTTTCGGGGAGGACTTATATTGACGAGTGCCAGCAAAAATGACAGTAGGTCTTATTTTCAAGGTAGGTCTTATTTTCAGGGAAACAGGATAAGTGTAATGCAAGAACATGATGCAGGATGCTGTTTCAGGTACCCACGCTTTCTGTTGCTCCCAGCTGAGTCAATGAGCAAGGTGGTTTTAGCTGATGGGTTAGCTGAAATCCATTTTGAGAGCAATTGCTTGCTTGTGTAACTGGAGAGCTGGTTGAGGGGCAAGACCTTGAAAACACTGAAGTTTTCTATCTTGCAGAACTTGGGAAGTCTCAAAGGCCCGTAAAGACCTTGAGTGAGAGATCTTTTGATAGCCTGATTCTCGTATTACTGCTTTGTGCACAAGAAATTCATAATTGCAAGTCCCAGAGAGAGCAACATAGGCGTGCCAGATTGGATGTACTTTAACGTTATGGCACAAAGTTTATTTGTTTTAATTTTGGAGTCAAAGTGGAGTCATTTTATGTTGTGTTTTTTAATGTGCATGTGAATGGAGAGTTGTACTCTCACACAGAGTAAGAATTGATCCTTGGATACTGCAGAAACAATTGAAGTAGATCATCTCTGTTTGAGTATAACTTGGACTACTGGTTAACTTTGAAGGAAAAATCACCTTCCAGTTTCTTGATGTTAGAATTTTTTCCCCTATTTCCTCAAAATCACCTGGCTCTCTTTGTTGCAATACTTGCTCCTAAACATCGACCGGAATGAGGGAAAAAATGGGTGTGACCTCTGTCTGTATTCTTCTGCAGTTCTTTTTGCAATTATCTTATTTGGCAAAACTACAGTTATTATTATATCTCGACCTTGATGGTTTAGATCTGTCTTTGAGTTCATCTTCCTACTCAGACACGTTTCTGCCATAATTTGTGTGCTTGCTTTCAGAATTGTGTGAAAAGCTGCTTAGTGTTGAAATCCAAATAAGATGTTTACTGTGTTGACCCCATCTGCTGTGAGCTGCCTTCCCAAATGTCACCAGCTTTGTCAATACCAAATCCACCCACCATGAATTGTGCATTAAAAAAATGGCTCCTGTGTTTTCAGGTGTCCTGTTCAAACTTCTCAGTTCTCTTACTGCAAAAGGATTATCTTTTAGGATTACCCAAGTGGGTAGCATCTTCATTTTTCATGTTTTGAGATTTCAGCAGCTGTGAATCTAAAGCCTTGCCTTAAACTGTTTAACAGCACAATCCTATCCAGTTTACACCACCCGTGTAACCAGTGGTTCAGCGAGAATGGGAGGCCCCAGAACAGAAAGGGGATTCAAATCCCCTCTAAAGGGGGATTCACAGGGGATTTAAATCTCCGCTCCCCTCCAAAGCCCCCTGCCCTGCCCTCCCCCGCTGGTTACACTAGTGGTGTAAGTTGGATAGGATTGCGCTGTAAGTGTAGCACTGAGTGGATTCACCTGGCCACATATGTGGATGGTTACGTCCGACATGTCAGCTACAACAAATGTTAAAGAGGAGGAGAGTTTGCAGATCATATTTAATCGGGCAGTAGCAGCCATATACTGTATATAGCAGGGGTGGCCAGACTTGCTTAACGTAAGAGCCACATACGATAAAACTTCAGATGTTTGAGAGCCGCAATATTTAAGAAGCAGTTAAATTCTTAAATATATTTATTCACCATGAGCATGAAACGCGTTTTAATCCAGTGGACTCTCAATTTATACGTGGTAAATAATAATAAAGCTTGAAAATTTCTTATTTACCTTTTATATTAATTGTGATACAAAAAGGAGCTCAGCCAACATATTTCCGAGAGCTGCACATTATATGTCAAAGAGCCGCATGTGGCTCAGGAGCCAGTTTGGCCACCCCTGATATGTAGTCATCTGCTGTGTGAAATCTGCATGAAACGTATTGTAACACATAAGAAATTGCTCCTAAGTCAGACCGAATGTGAATTGCGCAGGATGCTCTGTTGGCTGCCTGTTAACAGCGGGATGTTCTAAATCACAGCTTCTCAGGTAATAAGATGTTAACTACTTCATAATGGTCCCCAAGACAAGGTGGTAGCATATTTTTACATTATCAACATTTGCTTAATGGTTCAGTAATAATGCTTTGATTCAAATTAAAGTGACAAATTAAAGCTAGGTTATTTTAAGTGTAAACTCTTTGTTTTATATTTCTCAGACATTTGCCAATATCTTGAGCAATTCAACATTATTGGAGCATAATTTGGCTGAGGACTCCTCATATAAATACTCGTTTTTTGGTACTCCCACCTATTCCAATTAGCAAAATGCCAAATATAGTGTCCTGTATCTTTATGTCCTTAAACACTGAAGAGTTATTCCATTGCTTAATCTCCTTTCTTAGTGCTGATATTGGTGTGGATATCCTAAGCATGTTCTTGCAAGACCCACAGCACAATCCTATGCATGTCTACTCAGAAGTAAGTTCCAATCTGTTCAGTGGGGCATACTCCCAGGAAAGTGTGCATAAGATTACAGCCCCAGACCAGAGACGTCGCCAGAAAGGGGGCGGGGGGGTCGCCGCCCCACCCCCGCCCGCCCGGCGCCCCCCTTATTTTTTAACGTTTTTTTTCCATTTTTCCTGTTTTTTAAAACTATTTCCGTGTTTTTATTAAGTCTTAACGGCCCACTTATCTTGTTACTGTAAGGCTCCAGCGACGATCTTCTTCCAGCTCCCGGGCGCTTCTTCTCCCTGCACCCGGGGCGCGCGCGAGCTCCTTAAAGGCGCAGAAGGTCGGCTGGAACAGCTTCGTTGTTCTGCGCATGTGCAAGTCTTCACAGAACAGCGAAGCTGTTCCAGTGACCTTCTGCACCTTTAAGGAGCTCATGCGCGCCCCGGGCGCAGGGAGAAGAAGCGCCTGGGAGCTGGAAGAAGATCGTTGCTGGAGCCTTACAGTAACAAGATAAGTGGGCGAAAGCATACATTAAGACTTTAAAAACCCGTTAAGATTTAAAAAAACACAAAAATAGTTTAAAAAAACCGGAAAAAAACGAAACCGGGGGGAGCCCCGCCCCACCCCCTGAGCCCTCCACCCTGGGGCCCACCGCACCACTGCCCCATATCAGACAACGCTTCTGCCCCAGACTACTACTGCTGTTCTTACTATCTTTTGAAGAAACATCCTCAATCAGCTACCCTACCTCAGACATTTGAACCAGGCCTGAGGATGCCTGTATTAGCCCCTGCAGAAGAACCAAAAGGAATCCCAATAATTACAGAAAGTTGGCCATCTAGTAGTGTGCAGCAGGACCAGTATACTGATTGGACTAAAAGTGCAAGAAGTCACTAGGCACAAAAGGCAATAAAAAGAAAGGGCACAATCCAATCCTACTTAAGCCACCATTGTAACCAGCGGCGCAGCAAAAACGGGAGGCCCCAGAACGGAAAGAGGATTCAAATCCCCTTTGAATTCCCCTTTTGGAGGGGATTTGAATCCCTTTTCCATTCTGGGGCCTGCCGTTTTTGCTGCGCCGCTGGTTACAACGGTGGTGTAAGTAGGATTGGATTGCACCCAAAGAAAAGTAAGATTGGATTTATTTAAGGGAATTATGTTTTTACTATCAATGACAATGATTCTTCTAAAAATGATGATCTCATTTGCAAGATACATGAGCATAACAATATCAAAACCAAAATAAATAGAACGTCAAGCAGCCAAAATGCATGGAATTGTTTGAAAGAAAATCCAGGTCTTTTACAACAAAGGATGATTATTTTCAGTATCTGTGAGCATTTTTCCATCTCTTGTCTTGTTTTTAATCCTTCATAGTTCACATTACTGTTTCTCTTTGCCCATTATTGCTCACTTTAATCTTTTTTTTAATCTTTGTGCCTTCATCGTGCGATGTGTGTTACCAAATTTGTCGGGTACTGCCACATTAAAATCCCACTTAAATAATAGGTCTGTTTTGTCCTACTTGCATTGTTACGCTGAACTTCCTGAATTGGAAGTTTGTTTGAAATGATTATTTCAGTGTTCAGTCCCCCCCCCCCCATAATCTCTTTTCTCACTCTGTTGGTTACCTTCCTCATCTTTTTTGGTGTGTGTGTGGGGGGGAATACTAGTTTATCTAATTTCCTCTTCTTATCCTCTATCCTTTGCTGATTTAGTATGCCTAGTCATCTGTGTCATGGCTCCCCACCCTCCTGTCTTTACCTTATGAGCAAGCATGCAGAACTTTTGTCCTCCCACCAGCATGCTACTTCCCTTTGTTCCTCTACAACAGTAGCAAGTAACTATGATGACAATGCCAACAAGATGGAATATAAAGCAGGGATTTAAAGCGTAAAGCCTTCTCCAGACTTTTGCCCAGCTACTCCTCAGTTGAAATGCATCCTCCCCCCCCCTCCAGTATGCCCTATGCTTACAGAAGGATTTCTTGTCATTAGGTCAACAGTGTAATGCTAGGCAGAAGATTGCAGCATTCTACTCTGCCAAACTGTTCAATCTCTGAAAGGGCGGCTGCCTCTCAAGAATAAGCGCAACGGTCTGCTTCCTTCTGCTGAAACAGAGGGCAAATTGAAGTGACCATTCTGATGTTGTAATGTTGGTGGTTCTGCTCATGGACCTGGCTGAATTTCCAGTGAAGCTGTTATCGGCTTGCTTACCCACAAGCACAATATGCAGGTCACCTTGTCACTTCAACCCATACAAAAGTGAATTGGACAAGGATGTGGTGCAAGGCACTCTGTGCATGTAGCTAAGCCAACAAGATGACTGCACCAATTCTGTACTCCCTATGGGGATGCAGTAACTCATGTTATAACCTTGCAGAGCTGCTGTCGAATTGATCCCAGAGCGTCTGAAAACCAGCCAAAGCAGAGCCTGGTATCTAGGTTGTAATAAACGACCATACCTCATTGACAGCAGTGGAGGCTTCTCTTCTGAATTATAATAAATTAAGTTTAAGTCTGCCAAGTTGTTGGCAGCAACCAGTACCTGAACATTCCACTACTGTTTGCATACTAATATTGAGCTCAGGTAATGGGCAATCCACTGAAGCCCAACATTTCATTTTCATGTTATTTAATTTCTGTGTGTGTGCGCACACATGTAATAAGTTCCAAGTACTGGCAGTCTTTTCTTTTTCAAGGCCACTCAATTAAGCATAGCTGCTAGTCAGAATCGACCTTAGGACTGTGGAGCCCAATTGCAAACATTTTTGCAGGGTCCCAGGTTCTCAGCCAAGGTCTGAAGAATCTTAGAGATATAAATAAAATGTATTATAGACTTTATATCTCTATGGTAGAATGGAAAGCAATCAAAATGTGTGCTTAAAACGTTCATGCGACATCACATTATTACTGTCAAAAGTAACAAACTTGACTTGTATCATATTATATTTGTGAGTGCAGGGTATACGTCTAATATGTCTTTATTCGTAGGTCTTAATTATCTAAATCTATGTATATAAAACTTAAATACTTGAGTCTGAATATAGGCCTACAATATATAATTCTGCAACGTGGTGTCACATGTGTGTTGCAATACGTTGTCGTGTGTATTTGACAAGAATAGAGTAGATTACCCTGGCGTGGGGTCCAGTTGGGAGCAGTTGGTCCAGTTGGGAGCAGTTGGTCCTATTGTCTTAAAGCCGGCCCTGCTGTTAATATAGTTTACTTAAAGGTAAAGGTGACCCCTGACAATTAAGTCCAGTCGTGTCTGACTCTAGGGTGTGGTGCTCATCCCCATTTCAAAGCCGAAGAGCTAGCGTTGTCCGAAGACGGCTCCGTGGTCATGTGGCCGGCATGACTCTCCTTGCCGCAGCGCGTAGCATGCGGCTGGAACACGGAGCGCTATTTACCTTCCCGCAAGCGGTACCTATTTATCTACTCGCATTAACATGCTTTGGAACTGCTAGGTTGGCAGGAGCTGGCCAAGCAACGAGAGCTTACCCTGTCGCCGACCTTTCGATCGACAGCTCATGGTTCAGTCGTTTAACCCACTGCGCCATCCGCTGGCCTATATAGTTTACTTACGTCACTCCATTTATACAAATGCCTTGCATATATGTTAGGTACAATATTTATTTAAGATTTGTACCCCACCTTTCCCCAGTTGCGTTCAAGGTAGTTAATTATATTGGTGGTAAATGTAAAGTACAACGGTACTAAATGTATATCTAAAATATATGATATTGATATCTTATGTAAGCAAGGGTATTAATAGGATCTTGATGATTGAGGAGCAGGATGTATAAATATGATTATTTATATACCAGGAGTAGCCAAACCTGCTTAATGTAAGCGCCACATACGATAAACTTCAGATATTTGAGAGCCGTAAGAGATGTTTGAGAGCCACAATATTTAAGAAGCATTTAAATTCTTAAATATATTTACTCACCATGAACATTAAACTTATGTTTTAATCCAGCAGACTCTCAGTTTATACCTAGTAAATAATTCTAAAGTTTGAAAATGTCTTATTTACCTTTTTAGATTAATTGTGATGCAAAAAGGAGCTCAGCCCAACATATTTCTGAGAGCCGCACATTGTACGTCAAAGCGCTGCATGTGGCTCAGGAGCCGCAGTTTGGCCACCCCTGTTATATACCAGGTTTCAAAAAAAAAAAAAAAAGTTTACATATCTAAATAAATGGTTTCCTGTCCCAAAAAGAATTGCAATCTAAAAATGGAGAGAGAGAAATGGGGAGTGGGTGTTACTGATCCTGTGTGCCAGCTGGCTCAGTGGTCCTTAAATGGCAGTCCATCTCAGGCACCAGATCTTGGGCCAGTCCTGAGTCCAGCAAATAGTCATGTTACTGGTCTGGCCCACACCCTCCAGGCAGGTGCTCAGCACCGGGTGCACATGTATGAATGTGTGTCTCCTGTACACTTTGAAATAAAACATTGGTCATACAACATTGTTGAGAGGTCCCCAAAGGAAGATATTGTGGATGGTAAAATGTAGCTTTGTTGTTATACATAAGTATTAAAAATGTAATCTTAATTGTAAAAAAATGTGAGATTTAATTAACCATATTTACAGCGCTATCCTGCTTAAAGATAGGCTGACGGAGCGTGCGCTCCACTGGCCTAAGGAGTCGCAAACGTGCTGTAAAGCATGTTTGCGGCTCCTTTGGAGTAAGCGGCGCCGGCACGGAGGCCGGCACCGCTCACTCCGCCACTGAACCAGACCTGCACTGGCCGACACAGGTAAGGCTCACGCCGGTCGATGCAAGGGTGTGGGGAGGGCAGGCAGGGGTAGTGAGGGAGGGGGTTATTGACCGGCCCGACCTGTGAGGGGCTGGGCTGGGGATATCGGCGCTGGATTGCGCCTTTATCCAACACCCCTTCCCAGTGGCCTTAGAAGCCATTGTTTACACCTCCCAGTTTATTCTTCTTCCTCCTGGCCTGTCTGTTTTAGCCCTTATAGACGTACAAGGAACACCTCCCAACATCTGTAAACAATTTCTTATGTGACTATTAAGTCCTCAAATTCCTCTTTGTACTTTTATCTTAAGTGCTTAGAAGCTGCAGGAGAGCAAGTAACCTCTAAAAAAGCCATTGTGCGTATTTTCCATGAGGAAAATATCATAGCTTTTAACTTTGCAAAACTTGTGTCTGTACTTAATTTTTCTTATCACTAGATGTCACTGCAGATAGAGAAATTTGCTTTCTTTGTATGCAGGAATCTGGTATACCAAAGTGAAATGGTCTGGAATGTTCTAGTTACATGATGTGTCGTCTAAGTGCATACAGGTATATTGTCCAGCAGCTTAGAGAATCATAGTGTTGGATGAGGCATTATTATCCACCACCACCCATGCAAAATGTTGCCGTGGGAAGCAGATCGTAACATGTAAATCTAATTCTGGGCTGCAGAATTAGATTTAATTAACCATATTTTTGGTTGCAGTGCACAAGCAGTTGCACAAGCATTTGTACAAACAGGTAAAATATTGATTTTCTTTCCCTACTCCAACTCCATCACTAGACATTGCAGTTTCAGTGTTAATAACAATAGGCTTGTTTACCACAGTTATGGCAGTTCTTTGTAAAATAACAAGCCAGCTTGTTAAGATGTTCCCATATTTTTGAGATCTTCTGTAGTCATGGGGATTGATGCTATCTCATTTAATAATGCCTTCCAGATACAGATATAACCACTCATTAAAAGCTGCCAAAAACTTAGGTAAGCAGCTAGATCCTTTGCCTTATTAATAAATGATTTCTCCCTCCTTTTTAATGTATTAATTCATCCAATATTTTGCCTGAACTTCACACAGCATTTAACACCCATAGAGTTGTATCCAAAAAATGTTGGTCATAATTAACAGTGCAATCCTGTGTAAGTATACGCGGCCGGCCTAAAGGGCCGGCTGCTATATCCTATGCAGATTGCAGACTGCCCTGGGGCTGCTAGGCTGCACCTCGGGAGAAGGGGACGTTCGTCTCCTTACGAGCTTATGAGCCCGGGGCCTATGGGCCTCTTCGAATGCACGCCAGGTCCAGACCTGGCATACATTCAGGGAGGCAGTGTAAGGGCAGCACAGGGCGGGAACGGGCCTAGGATATCACCACCGCTATCCCTACCCCTTCCAGCCCGGGCTGGCCAGTGGCCCCCTCCCTTGCTGCCCTGTCCCGCCCTCCCACCGACTGGCATGAGACTTACCTGCGGTGGCCGGAGTTGGGTAAGTTATGCGTCGGTGTGAGCAGTGTTGGCCTCCGCGCTAGTACTGCTTACACCGAAGTCGTCAAAAGTGCCTTATGGCACTTTTGTGACGCTTTAGAGCGGCAGAGCACGCGCTCTGCCGCTCTAAAGTTAGTGAGGATTGCGCTGCAAGTTAGGCTGCACTCCTATATACACTTACATGGAAATAAGTCCAATTGAACGCCGATGAAATTTGCTTCTGAATAGACATGCATAAGATTGAGCTGTTAGTCACAATTTACCTGTGTCATTGAATTCAGTTATGCTTAGTCATAACTGACTTTCTTTAGCAACTCATTAATGGTTGATATAAACTTAAAAAAAGGATCCTACTTCAGTTGGATTCTGGAATGTTGGGTCAACTATGGAAAAATATACCAATTGAAATCTTGTTTCTAGGCTTTGTTCTGCCATGTTTTATGATTATGCACTTTTACTGCTTAATTTGCTTTACGTTTTGCTCTGCTCACTTGATGAGTGAAGTAGCAAAGTGGTAGGATTATAGTTAGTTTTCAGGTTGGGCCTGCTGTATGGTTTCCCACAGCGTCTCTGTCCACCACAGAGAAGATATCTCTGTGCATAATGCAGTTTGCAAACCATGGGATATCGCCACATGAATTCACAAAACAGTTTCTTCCTTTGGAGGAAAATAGCAAAATGTGCTCAAGTACAGAAAGCGTCTGTGAACAATTCAAAAGCAAGTAACCCACTCTACAATAATCCCTCAGACATGTACCTAGTGGTGTTGTGCTTTGTGTGAATAAAGCTTGCTGATGTATAGGGCCACAAATTACAAAGACTGTTGGCTGCCGTGCTGTGAACCAGTCGAGTAGGTAGAGCTTTTGTATTTGCTGGTCTATATTATCACAATCATGAAAATTACATAATTTGCTTAGGTGTCTTTTAAATTTTTCAGAAAATCGAAGTGCTGTTAGGACAATTCCAAACTGTTTTATATGTTCCTTTGCAGATTTTTTTTTTTAAAGTCTAGTTTTGTCCTCAACTTGAAAATGTTCCCAGCTTACAGCTCCCATGACGAGTCGGGAGCCATACCTCTGTGGCACAGCACCTGCTTTGTATGCAGAAGGTTGGGGTTCAGTCCTTGGCATCTCCAGGTAGGACTAGGAAGGACCGCTCTCTGAAAACCTGGATTGCTGTTGCTATTCGTGTACAGTGGATCCTTTTTATCCGTGGATCTGTGATCCGTGGATTTGTCTCACTGCGGATCCCGGACCCACGTGGGTCCACTTAAAAAAAGTTTGTAAAAGTGAGAAAAAGTCCCCCAACCCCCATTTTTACCTTTGCACAGGCAAACCACATGGTTTCCAAGCCTCTGCAAGGCTTTTCCAAGCTGAACGACCCACTACTAGGTTGCGCAAAGACTCCTCTCTCCTCCTGGCCTTGCCCCAGGATGCATTCTGGTGCGAGCCTGGAGGGATAGAAGTGCCTTCACGTGACCCGGAAGTGGGTCTTTCAGTTTGAAAAAGCCCTGCAGAGGCTTGGAAACCACACGGTTTGCCCATGCAAAGGTAAAAATGGGGATTGGGAGGACTTTTTCTCGCTTTTACAAACGTTTTTTAAGTGGACCCACACCTTTGTTACTTCACGTTTGAAGCACTGCTATGCACTTTAAGTGAAGCTGCACATGACCTTTTGGATGCTTCAGTTGTAAAATACAACTGCAAGAGTTCTGACAGGTGATAGACATTGTGATCATGTTGCACCTTTGTTTCAGCTTAACTGGCTTGCAGTTGGTTTCTGGGCATGATTCAAGGTGCTGGTGGTTATCTTTCAAAGCCCTAAATAGCTTTAGACCTGGGTACTTGAAAAAATGCCTTCTTGCATGTGAGTCTACCCACCCCTTCTGGTGAGGCTCTTGAGATGTGTGTTCCATGATCTTCCAAACTTCAGTTGGTAGTGACTCATGAGAAGGCTGCCTTCTTTGTGCAGGCATCCACTGTGGAACTCCATGCCACATGAGGGCTCCATCATTGCTTGTATTGGCTCCATCATTGCTTGTATTCTGGCAGGTACTGAAGACACTGCTTTTTCAACAAGCATTTTCCAACCTCCTTTGAGTGATGGTTTTAGTATACTCACAGAGAGAGAGGAAAATTTTTCCTTTCAATTTTTTGCTGCTGCTGTTGGTGTTTTTATAGATGAGTTTAATTTGCTGTTGTGAGACATTTTTGAGGCCTCTGCTGAGGAGAAAAATGGGGTAGAAAACTTCTAATAAATAAAATTTCCATTACACTAACACACCAGAAATAAAATCACTTTCACCCAAGTATTCTTGGGTTCACCCAAGTATTCATGGGTTTGTTGATAGTTTTTTTAAAAAAATATCCTTTGCCAGTGTTCTGATTTCTAGGGTTGCAGGTCATTATGTCTTCCAATATATTAGTACTGAAAGCCTCTCTTGTGAATATGCTTCAGCAAAGTATTAAAAACCCAAAGAAGTGCAAACGTGCATTAGGAAAATGGGTGCC
Organism: Plestiodon gilberti rubricaudatus; assembly: GCA_026170595.1. NCBI lineage: Eukaryota > Metazoa > Chordata > Lepidosauria > Squamata > Scincidae > Plestiodon > Plestiodon gilberti. The sequence continues at coordinate 135,956,272 of JANXHW010000001.1, read as the reverse complement.
TTCCAGCTTAGCCGCTGCTCCATTACATTCTCTGTTCTAATTCTCTTCCTATTGCAGATTTCTGATTTTGGGAAACATGTGGCATTTATTCATGGACAACATCGCTGTTGAAATTAATGGATGCTTTGCCTATGTAAATACAGATTATATTGAAAAGACACTTAATTTAGTCCATATCACTAACAATTAAGGCCATGTTTTCTGCAAAACCATTTGTATCTGTTAAAGGTTTGTTAAGGGGTTGTATTGGGAAATGTGGAAAACTTAATTATGCCACAATTCATGAGTGTGGGATGATAACTTCTTCTGGATGTCAGCAGTACAAATATTGATGTTTGTTAGCAGTTGGCAAACAACTCATGAGAGACTTTATAAGATCTATAATGGAACTGTAATTTCCCCACCCCTCCCCCAGAGAAGAATGGCATCATTAACTGCACATCATTTTAACTTCACTATGCCAGTAGTTGCTTATTTGGACAGAGCTGCATGCTACATCTGCCTCTTTAATTGGCGTTCATTTTGGAGGCCTGTTGATGTCTGTGTGGGCTGTTTTTGGCACCACCTGTATCTTCACAGTAAGCTATTTACAACAGCACTATGTGTGTGTGTGTGCTGCTTTTCTTATTTAGCTGCTTGTTCAATCTTTAATGGATTTTCTTGATCGATGAGGATGGTATGACCTAAGCGTTGAGAGACGATGGAAAATATGGCCAGGAATCTCTTCTTAGCGCTTGCGCTCTCTCTCTCCTTTGAACATAATTTCTTTTAATAGTGTAGTGCTTATGTACACATTATAATCTGGAGGATTGTTGTCAGAGGGAAAGCAAGTGTGGTTTAGTGTTTGGAGTCTTGAATTTGGGCTGGGCGTAGCAGAGTTCAAATCCTCACTCGGACATGAAGCTGGATGACCTTGGACCAGGATACTGTGAGGATAAAGTGGGGTAACTCGCAACCATATGCATCATTCTGAGCTCAGTGGAGGAGGGGTAAATAATATTAATAGTCTTTACTGTGCCATCAGAAAGAGAGGAGTTTTCTAGAGTTTACTTGGATGTGTATCTTGGGCATATTTTGTATTTAACATTATTAGACTTGGGGAAACTTTTATATAATTTGTTTCACAACTTGCGGAACCAGTGATAGCATAAGTGCCAAAACAGGGTCAATTCTGTTCTAGAGAGGTTTCTGAACACTGACTGCAGCATATAGATTGCATGCTGGACAGCCCAATCCTGTTTAAGATACGGTGGGCAGCCTAAAGAACCGGCCGCCGTATTCTATGCAGGTTCCAGGCTTCCCTGGGGTAGCCCTGGTGCACCTCGAGGGAAGGGGACAATTGTTCCCCTCCCTGGGTGTAAGCAGCGGGATGCTTGCGTACATTCACGCTGGCTGTGTACGACCGGGCCTGGAGAGGGCTTTGGATATTGGCTTATCTTGCCACCGATATCCCCGCCCTCTCCAGGTCTGGCACAGCCTATGACCGTCCTCCCTCACCACCTGGTCCGCCCGTCCTTGCCCCGGCCGGTGTGGGACTTACCTTATCCGGTGGGTGCAGGGCTGGGCGGGAGCCTAGGTAAAGGTCACCAGCTGCTGTGCTGGCGGTCCTTACTCGCTGGGTGCTATAAACGTGCTTTACGGCACGTTTAAGATACCCTGCACCGGGGGAGTGCGCACTCCACTGGCACATATGTACACTGGATTGCACCGTAAGTAATAGTACAGCCCAGGTGACCTATTACAAAACTAGGTAGAATATGTATTCATTTATGGTGGGGGAGCAATGAGTTCAGTTTCTCCCTGATTAAGATTAATGGGCATGTTATCACTTCAACAAAAATATTAAATGTCAGAATAACTTTTACAACAGGTTTTGGCATTAATTATGTTATCAGTCCTACCCAGATACTATTGAATTCATCAGCTTTTAAAAATATTTTTTCTTAAGTACCTTGAATAAATGTATTTAGTCAGTTCTTATCAGGCTTCCTGCTTCCTGTTTAACAGAACCTCTCTAGCATGCAGGCTGCTTGCCTGCTTCGTTGCTATATGCAGCATGCTGCTTATAGCATTTTGGTTAAGCAAGAAATGCAGGGGCTTGGTGCTAGCTTTATATAGATAAAGGTAATGGGAGCGGGGGTCCCCGCGATCCGCGGATAGCAGATCCATGGATACGGGGGCTCCCCTGTATTTAGCAAATGTATAACTTTATACAGTACTCTCCTAGAAAATAGGAAAATGGGTTTGAACGTAAGGTGTTTGTCTATTAAAATATTTATAGGCCACCTTTTAACTTCAATTAATGAGGTCATTAAGGCAGCATTAAGGTTATTTTAATTTCACTAAAATAACAATCATATGACAACTTAAAATGACTAAACAAGTGTTATACAAATTTTTCCAATAAATTGGGACTATGGTGTGTCCAATAATGCTGAATGAGGAAGTTATTTTGTAACTTGTTTATATTACATCAGTAATATAACTTGCTAAATCTGATTGTCTTAAAGTTTTAAATGCGAAGCAGTATTTACATACTTATAGAAATACAAAAGGCATCGGCAAAATCCATATCTTTTTGACCAAAGCCAATTACCTATGACATTTGAGAGAGCAAGAGCAGCAATTATTTTATGGTATGGGTACACAAAATCAAACGGATAGGTTTTTAAAGGCCATTTCATCTGTCTTTGTGAAAAAGCTTGATCTTTTTACCTGAGACCAACATGAGTGTGCTGCTTCTTTTTGGCTGTGTTTTGACCTTTCGATCATTCTAATTTTTTGTATTAGTTTCCAATAACTCGCAAGTTAAACATAATGTCACTGAAATATGAGCTGGGAAAATGAGCTGATTTACTTCTTGGAGAAAATGTTAATTACTTCATCAACTGACTGAACTTATGCTGTGAGTTCTGATCTCTACACAATATTTGTGTAAAAATATCTTAATTGTTTAAAATACTCTTTGGAACTATCAACACTATTCAGAAATGATAGATCCTGCCTTGCTTTGAGCCTCCTTGTGTTGAGCTGAAATGTTGGTACCCTCATTCTATCGGAACAGAAGATAGAATTGGACAAGTTTGAAGAAGTAAGACTGGTGGACAGTCTTACTCTCCCCCCTCCCCATATAGGGCTGGCCAAACCATGAGGCAGGGTGCAGCAACTGCATAAGGTGAGGTGACAGATGGGCAGGGAGACCTGCCACCTCATGCCTGCACGCTTCCTTCCCTAGCCACTTGCCCAGTTGCTTGTCCTGTTTCGGATCACACCCTCTTCCCTATTGGTCTCCAGTTTTTGAGAGCCAGCAGGAATTTCAGCTCTGCTGCCCCTTCATCCAAGTCACTCTCCAAGCTCGAAGGGATGGAAGCGGTTGCTTAAGCTTCTGCCACCTGAGAGCTGGGCTCCAACCATCTCCCCTCCCCCCCCCACAATGGTTCTCCAGAAGCCAGAGAGCAATTTGGGAAGGGGAAGGAATGGTGATAGCTAAGCTGGCAGGAGCTTCAGCCATTGCCATGCCTTCCAGATCTCCAGCCTGGAAGGCAATTTGGGAGGAGGCGTTGCAGCATGCCATTTGTGTACGTACTCTGAAAGGGTGTGGTGGCCACCCCTATGTTTCAGGCATACTTGGGCTTCTCCTGCCCTTGTATTATCTCCTTCATAGTCGGTATGTACAAAGTTCTTTATATAAGGCTGTTTTCCCAGAAATATAACTTTTTCTGGCCATTGTTTCCCTGGGCACTTCAATGTATAATTTTACTTCATTTAAGTCCACTTGAAATCAATGTAATTTAGCTATGTGCTGAACGCTAACTTTGATGTGAACTTCCACTGATTAATGTAGCCATGCTTTTAATAACAAAGATGCTGACGTAATATTCCACAGTAGTCAAGATATCTTCCTGTTGCTTCTTTGTGGTATGAATCTGATTTGATCCTGCTACGTTCAATTTTTAAGATTTTTTTATTTTGTGTGCTAAAATGTTGTATATTTTATCTATTATTATGGCTATATCTGTCGAATCTTCTGTTATCAGAAAAAAGTTACTGGTAATGACAGTAACCAGTTTTGCTAAGAACGCTTGCAACGTGATCAGCTGCTTCTAATCTGTTAACTTGTAAATCCATCTCTATTAGTTTCACATTACCAGGCAGCCATAAAGCCAAACAAGCTAAGTTATAGGTAACTAACATTTTATAGCACAAGGGAAACTGCTTTGTTGCATGGCTTGCTATTACTTTCATCTAAATCATTCAAATTAACACAACAATCTAACTTGGTTTAATTTCTTTAAACTGAACTAATTGTGTATGAAACTGCAGGGTAAATTCACTTTCAGTTCGTTTTGTCAAACCAAGGCAGATTTCCATTGATATTCCGTCTGCCTGTTTTGAATGTAGACTCTTTCTTGTGACATTCCTTCAGTTTTTCCAGTGAATGTTTTCAGCTAAAGACCCTGCAGTACTTCCTAATGTCACTTTTTTGGAAGGTACTTGCTAAAAAGATCAGGGTGTTTTGTGATGTTTGAATGTTTGGTATAAACCTTGTCCCTAGTGTATTTATTGTCTGCTTACATCCTCAGGTTAGTTCCTTTACTGTGTGCTGTAATTTAAGCTATAAAGACCATGAGCTTACAAATATTTAGCTTTTATGTGGTTTTTAATACTGTGTTTGTACATCTTGAGGTCCCAATTTGTGTTAGAAGATGGGTAGAAATTTTAAGAAATGAATAAAAATAATCATTTGTTTGGAGGCCAGTCAAAGAAGGGTGACTTCTGCCTATAAGCATTTCTTATTCATGGGAGGATTTTAAAAATAATTTTCATATTCCATAGCCTGTAGCTTAATTTTGTAATTTACTCTGCAGCTTAACTAGGGCAGGGCAGGGGAAAGATAGCTCAGTAAAGAAAGAGTTTATACTTTACCTGGCTTGTATTACAGAGGTCGGTATGTTTGTTTGAAGAATCTTGTCCTAGTTTGCGTACCATACTGTATTGTGCATGTGTATGTACACAGGCACATAGAGTATGTATTGCTAGCTTATTCCTTCTTGATTTGGGAATTTAATTTGGAGGTGTCACATCCCCTACAGGGGTGGGGAAGGACCCCAGGGGGGAAGTGGTGCATCAAAGGGGGCCATTCTGATACCTGTATAAACAGACAGAACACTGCCGGAGTAAGTGGATCAGCTTTAGGGTTTTTATTCCAGCTCACTTCAGTACAGGCAAGCGATCTAGTTGGTTATCTGGTTCTGCCGAGGTTCCATTCACCTCGGGGAGATTGTGCAGGACATTGACGTCTTCCGTGTGGCGGCACGTTATGACTCTTTCACTGGGGTTGGTATCTCTGGCAGCACGGGTGGCGGTCGCCAATCCAACAGGGGCAGCGTGTATCACCAGTTGGTCCGCGTGCATGTCCCTCGGCGAAGAGGTTCAACAGGGCAGCTTGCTTGACCCCACAGGGATGTAGGCTCAAAACGCAGCAGGGCTCCGAGGCCTCGCCCGCCAGTGAGGGATCTACGAGGTAGTGGAGTCTCGGGTCCCCAAGACTCTCCTAGGTTCGGGAGGGAAAGGGAGCAGGCCCTTCCTCTCCTGTTACTACCTTAGAAGATCAGAGGACCAAACCTTTGTCTCAGGAGTTCACCCGCCATCTCTGGTCCACAGGTGGTCCTGGCTGCAACCCATGGCCGTAATTGGGACTGCCGGGTGAGGGGAAAGCTCCTGTCGGCACTTAGTGCTTTCCTCTGGCTTATCTGGCTCGACCTCTCTACTCTTGCTGGCTGGCCGAAGTGACTCCGTTGTCCGGGGGTGTCCTCCTCCCGCCGGTGAAAGCGGGCCTGCCCCTTGGACGGGACCCGTGGGCCAAAGGAGGACTGCAGTTTTCATTGGGCTGAAGTAAATTTGCCAAAGATATTTTCCAGAAATATTGTACATTTGAACTGATGTGGGGTATGGCCACCTAATCCCCCCCCTCCTGTTCCTCCCCATTCCACACACACCCCGCCGCAGTCCTTACCTGTGTCCGGCGGTGGTCTGCATCCAGCAGGAAGTGAGCTGTGCTGGCCTTGCCGCCGATGCAGCTTACTCCCAGGTTGTCGAAAATGTGCCCTATGGCACGTTTGCAACACCATGGAGAGGCACAGCAGCAGGCAAGACGCTCCAACATTACACAGGATTGCGCTGTTAATTTTATACATTTTAAGTCACTTATGTTAATTTCCTAACAAGCAAGTTGTGCCCTAAATTTTCAGGCTAGTTACAAACTTTTAAAACATTTTGATGTGCAGGAACTGGCTCACTACTTGTACTATTTGCCTATGTACACCACTCTGCTGCATTCCTTAAAGGAAGAATGGAACCCAAACCCAGACCATTCTTCATGTCACATCTGAATAACTGAACCTTTTTTCCCTTTTACCATCTTGGTCATTGCATTTTTAGTCAAAGCAAATGAAACAATCGGATGAAGGCGACAAATAAGACAATGGTAAATTTCAATGCAGACATTGAGTCTGTATGTGAGCTTTGACCTGTGTTGTTTTTGCAGGAACAAACCTTAGCTCTGAGGAAAGAAGGAATTGGTGTTGTGTTAGATTCTGAACTTCCTCACCTAATAGGCATTGATGATGATCTTCTGAGTACTGGTATCATCCTGTATCACTTGAAGGTAATTCAGTATTTATCTGCCTTCAGTTCAAGTGGACGACGTTAATTGTAGCGTTAATTTGCTGCCTAAATAAACTAAGCATCAGTCACTACTCTGCAATAATGTGACATCAGCTGTTAGATACTTTAACACCAAACAAATTAGAGTATCAGTCAGCTACTATCTATATTTGTCTGATCTGTCTTGCGGATCAATGATAGACGAACGGCATTCTTCTTCAGCATATTGGCTTTCCGTTCATTTTGCTGTAGCTGTGAATTGATATTACTCAGAAACTTGCAAGATGCTTTTGCCCAGTAAGCATGGAACTTAAAAGGAAGTGACTAACTTATAAGTTTATTGAAAGAATAGCGTTTTAAAATTGCTAATGATTGAAAGAACTTTATTGAATTTCCAATCATTATCAAAGTTAATGCTGTTCGTTCAACCATTATTTTATTATGACAAATTATGTGGTTTAGTTCTGTTTTTGTATAGTAATAACTCACGTTTTCGCTGTAGGAGGGTCAAACACATGTTGGCAGAGAAGATGCTGTGACAGAACAGGATATTGGTAAAAAAAATAACTTTCTCTTTTGGGAAGATCTGAGTCAGGTTCTTAAAGGATGAAGGGCATTCCTCATGCTCTTTTTAAAGTTCATAGCATGCTCTTGGGAGTCGCAGAATTATAAACTCTGGTGCTTAAGAATTATGAGCATAAACGTTTAATAGTCTGATCCGCCTCCTGATGAAGCATAGCATGTAATAAGCAGATGTAGGTTCCACTATAGAAAGGTGCTCGCAGATCAGATAGTTCCAGCTGTCTTAAGCAACGTACGAGTCTTCAGATATGGTTTGTGCAGGCATAGCACTTTTTTAACCATGGTTAAGGGATTGGGAGCAGGCCATGGTGTTGCATGTGCCTCTTCGTCTTATCCTCTTATCAGTTGTCCCGCTACCTTTGGCTATATTTAGTCATTATGCCTGTTGTGATATTGACTATAGCCAAAGATTTCCTTCCACCCCCTCTAAATTTTCTGACTCCCCCCCTCCCCCAGTGATCAATTGGTCAGATGTAGTGTTGGGGAAACTTGAATTGAAATTGAAACATAATTACACACTTGAACTGTGATGTGATGTTCTTGTGTTTAAGAGGACTGGCTCATGGAATGGCAATGGTGCTTGAATTTGCCTTTTTTCCTCTTCCCTGTCTGTCCTCCTTTTCCTCTTGCGTTGTGACTATTTGGTTGTAAGCTATTATTTTTAAACTATGAACTGTCTTGAGTGCACTGGTAGAAAACTAGTATATAAATGTAGCAAGTAAATAAGGACTGACATTTCCAGATAAACTGAACACAATTTACTTGAGAATTAACAAGCTTGTGTGAAATTGCAACGAGAAACCAAGGATGTAGATGTAGCTAATTTCAATTTGTATGATATGCAAACTTTTCACTTTATACTATGGGGCCAAGGGGAGGGGTCTTCACTCTCAGCTTGTAATGCCCTGGTAACTCAACATGTCCCCAAATTTCAATTCCTCAGGAAAACACTGACTATGGTTAACGTTAACCATGGCTTATACTTAACCAGAGTTTGAAGCTTCCTGTTGAAGCTGTTACTTTCTGTTAAGTGATTGTCAGTGTTATGACTGCATTGGACCCTAGAGATGAATAGTTAATGAACATTTACTTCAGAGAAGAGAATACATATAGGGTGAAATTACAGAAGTGCATCTGAAGTTAGTGTAGCTTTCTTCCATAAATAATGGATGTACTACCACTTGAGAATTACACGTTTCATAGATCTTGGAAAAAAGTACAAGTCATGAAACCATGGGTTTCTTTTAATAGTAGCATGAGACGTGGTCTTCAATATCACTGCTGAATGTTTACTTTAATATTTAATTGTTATAATTAAGCTCCAGAGAAAATGTATGCATTCTTATATTACAATTTTAATATGCTTTTGTACAGATAGGTTTGCCTAATAAGTCATTTACTGTACTTGCTGTACTTACACTTTTTATTAGAAAGTGGACTTCCTTTGCGTGCTTGCAGATAGATATATTTACACACAGAATAGTATAAGACGTGGAAAAAAGTAGGACTCAATTAATGGGAGTTATGGGGTAAAGCCATAGGAGATATAAAAGACCTGGGCATATTATAACACAAAATAAAAACCCCATTTCTGTGCTTTGTAGTCCTTCATGGCCTTGATTTGGAAAGTGAACACTGCATTTTTGAACATTTCAATGGAGCAGTTAATTTAATACCACTCGGTGGAGCACAATGTTCGGTAAATGGGATTCAGATCACAGAGGCCACACAACTCAACCAAGGTATGTATCTAGAAGAAAATATGTATATATTTGTTTTCTTCCCTTTTTACAATTACATTGAAACCTATTGTATTACAAGACGTAACTGTTCTTCTTCGGTTCTTCCTCTCTTTAGAATAATCAAATGTCTTTTAAACCTCTGGTTTTTTTTAGCTCTCCTACACTAATGTTGCAATAATCAGAAGCAAGTGGAAAGTTCTTGATATGCTCTGATGTGTATTTATATATGAAAACCAGCTTTAAGAGTGGCCAAACTGACTTGTGATTTCCATGCAGTTCTTGGCCACGGAGCCATTTCAAAAACTGAGTAGAGTCTTAGTAAAAGAATCACTCTGCAGTTGTATGTTTGGACCAGTGTCAGGCTAGGAGGAGATGACAGCACTCCAGTCTGTAGGGGCTTGAAGAAATGAGTCCTGATTGTGGGAGGGGAGGAAAAAAGACGAGTAGCCTAGATTATCGAATCTCAGGAAGGCCATATCATCAGAGTTTAATATTTGCACTAAAGCTGTCTTGGCATTTTTCCTCTGCCGTCCTCTTTCCAATGCAAAGCTGGCTTATGGCTTTTGAACATTAACATGAGAGGAAGAGGTGGAAATGTGCTAACTTGATTGATGACTTTATTTCTAGACTTCACTAAGGAAACATCGACAATAACTCGGGAAATACAGGGTGTCTACAAATGGTTGGAGCGGTTTCGTGATATTTTTAATGATTGTAATATTAGTGAGATGCCATGCGAGTTGGATGTTACAAGACACGCATTGCTCAAAGTTTGCTTTGGGTGCCGCTAGCGGCCGCGAGAGGGCAGTAGTTTTTTTTGTCAGCAAGATGGCTTCAAACAGTGAGAAAGCGTTTGCTCTCTTTGAATTTCATGCTAGTTAATCTGTGACAACAGTGCAACAACATTTTTGACTTAACCCCCTGCAATTTTTTCGTGTGGGGTTATGTGAGAGACTCGGTGTTTATGTCGCCTTTACCAGCCAATCTACCAGAACTGCGGGCTCGCATCATCAATGCCTTTGCTCACATTGATAGAGACATGCTAACTCACGTGTGGGAGGAACTTGATTACAGAGTTGTTGTTGCAGAATAACTCAAGGGGCGCATATCAAGCACCTGTAATATGCCTCCCCCAAAACTTTGTGCGTTATGTTATGTTTTGTGATCATATGTCAATTAATATACCTACAATAAAATCGTGAAACTGCTCCAATCATTGGTAGGCACCACATACAAGGCTTTTTCTCTATTTCGACCCTAGGCCAGTCTTACTCTGGGTATGCCCAGTTAGGCTGAGTACTTACATTGTTGTTTCAGTTATGACACCTAAGAGGACATTCTTCTGTTTTCACCATGTCTTTCCTTGTGTTCCTCTCTCAAGAGTCATTAAGTATACTTATGGGATCAGAAGGAAAACCATTAACCAGTCTGCTAGACCACTTTGTATATACAGTATTATATTGCAGAGACTCAAAACACCTTTTTCTTCCACATGACTTCATATGCTTGAATTTGAGAGTCTGCACTTTTTATAAGAAAATGTTAGAGCCCATGAAGTTAAATGTAGGCAGATGGCAGCTATATGTACACCAAATCACAGTTCGCACGCTGAAAAGTGTTAATTCTAGTCTTTAATATGCATGTTTTAGCACTGTTTATTGAACAGTGTTTAATCTTACAGTCTGGAATCACAGCACCTTTAAATATCTGTTTTCAGGTATTTCTGATTAGCTGTTTATGTGCTTAACTGTGTCCTTTCATTTTAAATTACCATTCATTTGAAATGTGTTAATAGTTTAAGACTCTTCCAGGAGAGTTGTGGGGAGTACACCTTGTAATTAATTACTACTTCTTGGTCCAAATTAACCGCATATATTTGTGAGTTGGTGTTAATGTGCCTTTTGAGTCAGCATAACTAAATGCAAGATTTCCACAGTTCTTCAGCATCATCTAACATAGATGTGAGCCTTAGTTCTACTTTCTATTCAGTAAAATTTAGCCAGAGCCCAACTAGATCAGGAGTTAAACTTGTAGATTGTAATCCTTTAAAACACTCTTTAGGGAGTAAACCCCATTCATTTCAGTGGGATTTGATTCTCAATGCATACTTTGGATTAGGCTGCTAGAGTTTATCTTGTTCTCTATCCAGATTTGCTAGCTCCTGGCTTCCTCCATAGCTTACCTGATCTGGATATAATGACAAACTATGATTTGCTACTACATTTGTAAGTGAGAGAGGAAATTGGAGAACCCAAGAAGGGGCAGAGAGTGCAAGCACAAAGTTTATTCACATAGTGCCAACCCATGGTTTGGCATTTGTCCAGACTGGCCCATTATGCTTGCACCGGGACGTGGTGTGTGTGTGTGTGCCTCATAAATAAAGCAGTAACAAGACAGAGGTAAGAGATAAAATTGAACTCCAGACCCTTTTGTTGTTTACAGCTAACCATAATTGGATGGGGAAATTTTTCGTTTTGAATTACCTTTTAAGGAGATGTGGAAGTACTGCAGATTCCATCATTGACACCTGTACATTGGTACAGTCTTTTCTCTCAAGTTCTTAAGTTTTTAGAATTTATTTTCTTCTCCGTAAAATACTACAGAACACTACAGCCAAATCTTGTTTCTGAAAAGACCATTGAGCTTCAGTCACAAAGTCATTCTGAAGCCTGAGACTCTCTATATGCTTGGGAAAGCATGTATGTGGATCTTTATAGGACTGGAATATAAACGTGCCATTTTAAGAACTGCTTTTTTGTCATTGCTTCCGAACAGTTGAGTAGGTGTACTTAAATCATTCTTGGAGCTTTAAAAAAGAAAATAGTAAATTTAACTTTCGGGCTGGCACAAAGATGAGAGAGAAATGCTTTGGAAAGTAGTGAAACCTATGAAAGAGTTAAAAGAGAAACTATTTTATTGTGTTAGCGGATGGAATCATAACCAGCTGGAGCCCCCTTCAGTATAGTTTCATAAAAAGTATACCGATTAAAAAGAAGGCCAACCTGCTGCATCACATAAATTACAGTGATAGTATTGAAATGGCTTTGCAGCATAAAGTTTTATGAACAGTAAATCTTCTTTAAGATTAGACTGCGATAAAGGGCAATAGGCAATGTTAGCATAATTTTAAATTGAAAGAAAACACTGGATTCTGCCTTTCCAAGGGATGATTTGGCACAGTCTGCGAAGTATATTTGTTTTACAACCTATATTTCATTTTAATTTCCATTGCGAATTGGGCAACAACTGTCAAAAAAGAGCTTGAGACGAAAGTATTTGTAGAAAATTGTTCTAGGCCATGCTGTACTGAGAGAGTCTTCGTATGGCATTTACCTTATCCATAAACCGTAGTGTCAAAAAAATTGCTATCCTGTTCCAGCTAGAAAATTGCTAGAAATGTTGGAGTTGCTGGAAACGCAAATGGAATTGACAAAAGATACTGCGCTCAAAATACTTAACTGGTAGCGTGGATACAAGATTCACTTTATTTGACATCACAGAGGAAGCCTTTCAACCCACTTGTAAACAGTATTCTACTCTTCATCTCTAAAAAGATGAATAATGCCTCCTTTTCAACAGCCTCTTGCTCTGCTGAATTATGTAGATTGCAGTCTTTCACATACACATGGTATTTCATGATATTTGCAGAATGGAGTCTGGTTTGTAGCTGGAACCTCTAGAGCATTGTTGTATCTCGCCCAATCAGGAAAACTATTCCATTCTTTCCAAGACTAAGGCAGAATGTAAAATGTTGACTCACTTGGTAGCATCTGTTCTTCTTTGTGAAAGACAGTTCAACAAAAGTATGGACTAAAGACTCTGCTTTAAGACTCCAGAGAGAGTGAATTTTCCAATGATTTCTAGAATTGCTTTGATTATTTTGTACAGTTTTGGAGTGACTGCCTACACAAACTTTTGAATCTAGAAGCATTAAGTCTTTGATAAAACATGTAGTGGTTACTTGATTGGCTCTGGCCCATAAGCCTGGAAGTGGTTTGTGTAGAACAATGAGCCACATTTTGTTTGTGAATGAGAAGAACCTCAGAATTTTTGACAGCACAAGAAACTGGATTATATAGTTTGCATGGTAACTCCTTTTACAGTTGGGATACACACTCCTGTATATACAGTTTGGAAATTGTTGGAATGCATATTAGCATGACCCCTTCCTGCTTCCTTAATCAGGCATTCTAATCCTGGTGTTACCAAGGATTTCGGTGAAGTTTTACGTCAGGCTCGATTTCCTCATGGGATCACTGTGAAGACCATTAGAGCGTATTCTAAATTATATCCTAAAAACTGCTTACATGACTCTAATAATAAATGTAGATGTTGGGGACTGAAAGCATTTACCAGTTATGAAGGTAGGGAATATGCAAATGCAGTTGCCTCTCACCTTGGTCACAGTTGTCTTGCGCAAATTCAACTTCACGTTGTTGGCAGACCAAAACAAAAAGCAGCAGTTTTTTTGTAGTGCAGGCAATTCTGAGCACGAGATTGGAGTATGAAGTTGCTGTTCCCTCCGTCACTTTCAGGTCCTGCCTGTCTCTTGTAGTTTTTTTAAAGAGACAGTACATATTTTCTGGATATGAGATTTTCAAGGCAATTTTGAGTGTGCACGGTTTTAACTTTACGTGCTAACTCTGGAACGTAACCCTCTTGTAAGACGAGGGATGACTGTAACTGAGTTTTTCCACCTTCTAAAGCTAGTTCATTTGAAGAAAGCCAAGATAGTGGCATGTAGCTTTTTGTTGTCAGCTAGTGGACCTTTTATTTTATTTTTTAATTTGAGGTATTTGTTCCATGGCTCTTCCTGTTAAAACAAGCCCAAAGCAACTATTAAATGTAATATCAAAGAAAATAGCAAAATAAAAGAGAACAAATATAAACAAATAGAACAAATCTAAAAGCAATAGTATAACATCAAACCCACAGTCAAACATTAAAACAGCAGAAATTAAAACCTTAAGTTATGAAATAAAGGTTTTCAACAACTGCTTAAATACAGGTGAACAGGGAGCTTGCCATGTATCTTTAAGGAGAGTATTGTGAAATTGTGGTGTTGCCACTGAAAAAACCCAGTCTTGGGTGCACACCAGTGGATCTCAATGGAGACACCAATATGTTTACCGAAGGACTGGAATGTCACCAGTGTAATATTGTACCAACTTTTATGAAAGGATCCTGGGTATCCGTGAAATTAGATTTATTAGTCTAACCTGTGCCAGATAAATTGGTAGATGGCATTATTAAAACATGTAGAACAAACTGTCTTTCTGAGGAAGAATCAGCATGGCTAATGTTGAGAGAAGTTTCTCCCCCCCCCCCCCCATTTCTGGAGAGTGATCAACAAACATATCAAAATCATTTTTGAATTTTAGAAGGAGTCGGCATAAAGACGGTACTTTCAATTTGAAAGAAATGTTTTCATGTTCTGTGTGTATTTTTTCCATCTGCTTTTATAGGCACTATCTTTTGAGATGAAAATATGTGTAAGTATGAGTGGATTTCAATCAGTTGGAAACAACTGGCAGCTTTCAGAAAGATCCTCAAAATTTACAAGACTGAGGTTATGGAGACTGAAACATGTGTTGTCAACTATTCTCTTGATCACTTCAAAAATCCTTGAACATATGCATAAGAAAAATAGTGTGATATAGGACAACCCAGCCCTATCCTCCCCCCCACGAGGAATTGGAGGTCTACTTCGGGTAGGGGACAAATGTTCTCTTACCTGGGTGTAAGCCTCCAAAGCGTGGATTGGTGTATTCAGACCTGTACCAGCAAAATTGCTGGTGCAGGTCCGCGTGGACCCATGCTGCAGGATCGGGTCCAGGAAGGAGGTTAGGATTCGGCAGCTGCTGAATGTGGACCCAATTCCCCCCCCCCACCATTGCCTCCCTGTTCTGCCCTGCCCTGTCTTGCCTCCCTTGCTGGTCTACCTTCGTCTGCAGGCCCACAACGATCTGCTGGCACGTGGAAGGCCACTCTGACCTCTTTGCCAGCGCTCCTTGCAGTGCAGGAGAGCACCTTTTATGGTTGCCACTAGCAGTTGCTGCTGGCGGAATACATGTACCGCTGGTGGCTGGCCCAGATAGGATTGGGCTGTAAGAAAAGTAGTTTTACTGTCAATAAATTGCTCTCAGTTGCTCTTAAATCCTTTAGCATGATCTTTCAGCCATTTTGTTTCAGTAGTAGTGAAGGAATCTAAACTATAGTATATGTGCATTTAAAATGGTGGCAGCTCTTCACCTAATATTTCAACTTTGTGTCTCTTTACTTGGAGTAAAGTCATTGTGTTTCATCAGAAATGACAAAAACTTAGTGCCTCTGGTGTGATTATGTGCTCATTGAAACTATGCATTTTTTTTCCTTGCCAGGTGCTGTTATATTACTTGGAAGAACAAATATGTTTCGTTTCAATCATCCCAAAGAAGCAGCCAAACTGAGGGAAAAAAGAAAGGTGAGGTTGGCTAAGTGCTTGCAGAATGGAACGTTTTGTAACCAATAATCTGATTGAATTATATTTTATTGAATGTGTAGACATTTTGCCCTCGTTTGCATTATGCAGTTAGTATATATTTTGTTGGGTTGAATAGCTCTGTGCAAACATTGTAATATTAATACTAAGTAATGATTGAATCTTCTGCTGTCTTGTTAGAGTGGACTGCTTTCTTCCTTCAGTTTATCCATGTCAGATCTTTCAAAATCTTGTGAAAACCTCTCAGCAGTCATGCTGTATAATCCAGGGTGAGTACATTCCAACTGGCAACCCCTCTGATATCAATCATGTAATGTACCCTAGCTATCCTGCTGCGTGTATATATTCATAGTTAGCTTACATGCTAGTTAGCAGTCTTTTAGCTATGAGAGGCCGGTGGAAGTGCTGCTGCTGCTGCTTGACAGAGAGAAACTTGAACTTCCCAGAGCTAGTTTTACTTCTGAGAGTGATAGAAATGTGTAGATTTCGCCCAACATGCAACAAGCATCCATTATTTTGAGGCATGTTAATAAGGCTTAAACATAATCCTCCTCACAGGAATGTTTAGCATCATGTGAAGCAAAGACCCTCAAGGTAAAGAATACAAAAGCACAGCAAAAGGAAATGTTGAGGTCATTCTGAAGAAATGCACAAATAAGTATAAGGAATGGAATATGTTCAGGAGGAGAATATTTTTCTATTGCTTGTGTTCACTAGGCAAATGTTTGTTGGGTTATAGTTCAAGGCTTCTTAAACCAATGTTAGCATAACAACTATCTGTAAGTTGTAGTACAGTTACAGAATCACATGGCTGTGCATTAGCATCTCCCCGCTGAATATGTGGTCAGACCATCTGTCTTTGCCAATCCGTTGTTTGGAGTGTGTGGGAGCTGGGAGAAACCTGATTCAGGATGTATCTTCCCTCCTCTCCCAAGTGGGTGATCTGCATTGTCGAAGCTGAGCTCTCTTGACCATCTGTTTAGTGGTGGAGAGTCTCTTATAACCAGCACTAAGTGGAGTCCTGAGAAGGACTCCCAACTAAAGAAACTTGTATCACAATAAACTAGTTAGTTTTCTATTAACATAGGTACTCCTGTAAAATGTGCTTCTGTCTGGTGTGGTGTTGGCTTCTACTGTGTAGAGTAGACCTATATCTGAATAGCTTTCTATTCTAGTGCTCCCATATTGGATCACCTTGTGTCTCCTCATGTTGTGTTTGTGGGTGGTGGGATAAGGCAACAGTAAAAAGTCCAATTTTGTTTTCTGTCTCTTTAGATTCTTTTTTCTCCCCTTTTTAGTAAAAAAAAATTCTGCACTTACATGTAAGATTCTTGCCTTCTTTTAGATGTCTAAAAATGTGATTTCCCATAGTGGAAACTTTTGAAGTCCTCTAAACAGTTTTACAGTGGTGTTGCTTACATGTGCAAACATAACTGCAGTGTCTTGCAGACTAGGGGAAATGATGAAATTGGTGTGCAGCAGAGGAGGGCCTCTTGTCATAAAGCAACATAAGATGAAGAGATTCACTGAGTCAGACCAAGGATCTGTCTGACATTGGCTAGCCAGATGCTTCTGAGAAGGCCACAAGTAGGACATGAAAGCTTCAGCGGTTCTCTGTTTACAGAGTAAAAGATTTTTCAGTTTGAAACTCATGTAGAGTAAAAATGTTCCAAACAAGTCCTAAACAGTTCTCTGTTTACTTGATGGAGTGAAGTCATTGTGTCTCGAACCAGGGCCGTCGCCTGATATGGGGCGGGGGGGCGGTGGGCCCCAGGCTCCTTAAGTTTCGGGGTTTTTTTTCTTTTTTTACGGTTTTTTTTTAAACTTCGGGGGTTTTTAAGTGTTAACGGGCATATGTTAGTGTGTGTTTGCTTTCCCGCACTTATCTTGCATATGGGACGGTTCCAGCGACGATCTTCTCCCTGCGCCCGGGCGGCAGCTCAGTAAGCGCCCAGCAGCGCGTTCCAGAGTTTGCGCATGCGCAGAACGACGAAGTTTCCAGTCAACGTTCTGCGCCTGCACAAACTCTGGAAAGCGCTGCTGGGCGCTTTACGGAGTTCGCGCCTGGGCGCAGGGAGAAGATGTGCCCAGGCACAGGAAGAAGATTGTCGCTGGAACCGTCCCATATGCAAGATAAGTGCGGGAAAGCAAACATACAGTAACATATGCCCGTTAACACTTAAAAAACCCCCAAAAAGTTTTTAAAAAAAACAGTAAAAAAACTGTCAAAAATGGGTTTCGAAACCGAAACCTAAAATTTTTGACAGTTTTATTGGGGGGCGTCGGGGGCCCCCGCCCCTACCTCGGGGGCGCCTGGCGACGCCTCTGTTTCGAACTGCAACAACAGTCCTCTGTTTATCCCTCAGCAAGTGGTTTTCAGAGGACTAATTCCTCTGAACTGGAAGTTCCATTCAGTTGTCATGACAAATAGCCACATTGGGGTCATGTCTGTCATCTGGACAGGTGGTGTTGAGTCTAAGTCTGCTCCTCCCTGTTCTTCCCATGAGAGGACTGTCCATGAATCCATGAATTTGTCTATTTTATTTTATTTTTTTGTAAACAAGAACAGTATTGCATTGGGATTTCTATTCATGGCTATCCTTGAATCTCAATAAGCTGAAGCTGGACATTTGTCACTCTTCAAAAATTTTTTTGCAGCTATTCGGTTCATGAATGTTTGTGAACTGGTAGTCAGCACTGGTTCTGAGTGCCCTGTACTTCTTTCTGCACCAACTTATGATAACGCCATTGCAAGCAACCTTTGTGTTTATGGCAAAACCAATTGAATGCATACTTAACTGCAGATTTTACGGTACCTTTCTGCTTCCTGCTAATCTTGCTGGGGGCTGCTGTATCTCAACAGGAGGAATAATTGGGATGTGAGAAGGCATTTTGCCCTTTAAATTACTGATGGTTTGTTTCAGCCACTGTAAGAACATAAGAGCCCCGCTGGATCAGGCCAAAGGCCCATCTAGTCCAGCTTCCTGTATCACAAAGTGGCCCCACCAGATGCCTCAGCGAGCACACAGCCAACAAGATAACCTGTTTCCTGTTGTCACTCCCTTGCACCTGGCACAGAGAGAACCTACTTCTAAAGCCAGAAGGTTTCTTATGGCTTGTAACCTGTGATGGTCTTTTCCTCCATGAATCTATCCAAACCCCTCTATCCATTCTCTCCATCCCATGCATAATTTTATACGTCTCAATCATGTCCCCCCTCCACTGTACTTGCATACTTTGCTTTGAAGACAGAGCTATTTTCACTGCTAAAGGCGGATAACTTTTTTTTGTTGAAAAGCGGTATATAAATACTGTTATTAATAATAATAATAGTCAGCAAGAAATAATACAAAACCCACAACTTCTTGCATGATCAGAAATGCCTTCCACTTGCGCAAGGGTTCCTTTGGATTCAGTCCTATGTATGTATATACTGTATGTATTTCTACATGTTATGTTATGTACATAACATAGTTATATGTTTTACACTACTTTTTGCTGCTTTTCTCTTTAATCTTATTTCTGTCAACTCTTTTCTTAACTGATGACTTTGTTTCTCTCTACCTCCTGGCAGTCTTTTCCCTGTAAAAGGACCAATCTGTCTAAGGTAGAGAAACTCAGTTTCTTTGATTACTATATACCTGCATGTATGTAACTTGTAGTAGCAGCACTAATTATTCATTTGTCTTGTTTAATGTTGCTATGTTATGGTTATAAATTAGATTCGTTATAAAACATTTTAGTTATTCATTGAGCATATTGAATTATATAACATATCAGTCACAATTTATCAGTATTCATTTTTTGAAATTTCATATTGCTTTTCTTACAAAAACAGATTAGAGTTTGAGAGACAACAACGAGAAGAACTAGAAAAATTAGAAAGTAAAAGGTAACTGATATGGATATTTGACTGAAAGAAATTTGCTAAGTATCTGTGTATGTGGAAGAGAAAAAAAATTATTTCCTTTGCTAAAATGAAATGATAGATTGACAGTCTGATCCTGTGTAAGGATACTCGGCCAACCTAAAGGGCCAGCTGCAGTATCCTTTCGCCATTCTGGGCTGCCCTGGATCAGCCCGGAAGACCACGGGCAAAGATGACGCTCATCCCCCGCGTGCAAGGCGGCTGAGGACCTATGGGCCTACTCGAATGTACGCCATCTTTGAAGCTGATGTATATTCGAGCTGCAGACGGAACACTGAACCAGGCCAGGAGAGGGCTGGGGATATTCCCACCCTCCCCCGCCCGGTTCCCCCAATGGCCGCCCTCCCTCACCACCCGGTTCATCCTCCCCCCACCCCTGCATTGGCTGGTGCAGGGCTTATCTTGCCCGATGGTGCAGGGACGGTCCACTGGGGGAGAGACGGCTGTCAGCCCGGAGAGGGGGCTGCCGGCCTTACTCTCCAGGTGCCGTAAACGTGCTTTACAGCACGTTTACGACACCCAGCATTTACAACACCCCGTGGGACGTCACTACCCAGGATTGCACTGTGAGAGATGTAAAATAAAATAGAAGGGATAATTCATTTGTGCTTATTTCAAGCTTCTCTTGGTATTTCATTTTATATTTGAAATCTGTTTAACTTAACCTGGGGGCCCCATTTAGTCTATAAGGACAAGTGTCTCTCTTGTAAAGGACAGGAGTTAACATTACTCCACACATAGAAGTTAACATTACCCACACATAGCGCTACTTTTAAACTTTCATCACAAAACATTACTGCAAGGTAGAGACAAATTAGAGAGGATGGAATGAGCCCTGCAAGGTCAAACTAGAAGGTGTATCCCTGTGCCATAGTTTTATGTACCATACAAATTATCAATCTAATATTTACTTCAAGATTTTTTAAAATGCATGAGTTTATACTATATACCAGTGGTTCCCAAACTTTTTTGACTCGCGGCTCCCTTGACCTCCCTCGCCGTTAGCCGTGACTCCCCATTACAGTGCATGGAAGAAACAGGCACTCTTTACATGCTCAGAGGCACCCTTTCTTATATGTATGTGTATATGTATGTGTATATTCCCAAAACGAGCCCTAAAGTGGATTTTCCATGCTTATGCTGAGCAGCAGCTAAGCCAGGAGTGCGCAGGGTGGGGTTGGGATGCTGCCCTCCCTCCATTGGCAGGCCTGGGTAGAGGGCACTGATGTCGTCTGTGTTAGTTCTATTCATGGCAAGAGAAACATCAAAGCATGGGAGGGAAGCCTCAGTTGCACAAGAGAGAAAGAGAGAGAAAGCTAGCTCCTTTTGGTAGCATCTTTGCAAGATGAAAAACAGATTCTTATACTGCCTGGCAGTTTCCAGGGGGGGGGGGGGGGTTGTCCCAGCAAATAGAGTGGGGAACTAACTTAGAGGTGGGTCAGAAAGGAAGAAGGAGAGAAATCCTAATAATTAATCAACCAAACTAAACATAGAAATCAAAGAAATTGTGTTTGCTTTATTAAAAACATTCAACAGAAAGAAAATACTTTACTTGCAAACCTGCAATGTCTCAGGATTTGGAGAGAAACGAGATGCTGTCTTTGCAGCTCCAGCTCCAAAGTACAATTTAGCTTATCAACTCAGCTTATCAACTCAGCTTATCAATAGAGTTGTTAATCGTTATTTAACATAAGATAAGAAAGGGCTTCGCTCCCGCTGTGGTTAAAAACAAGACGTGGAAACTGCCTACGAACCTGAAGTGTTTTGAAATTAACTTTGAGTGACCCGATGTGAAGAGGCAGCAGCTTTTCCCGATCTTTCTTTTTGCTCTCTCTCTCTCTTGCAAGCAAGAATATGTGTTAATTACAAGATTAATGCGACGCCCCTGGCTGCTTTTGATGACGCACTTGGGAGTCGCGCCTCACACTTAGAGAACCTCTGCTATATACATTTATTTTACCTATTCACGTTCCATGTACAGGGCTAAGCATTCTTAATACATTTTTAAAGTGTATCACCAATGATGTGGCTTTTAAATTAACAAACAATTTTATTTTGCACAGTTGTATTAATCTTGATCAAGGGCTCCTCTTTCAACTGTTCCTCCATAATAGGATTTCTACATAATCTCTATGTAGAAAAATAGAATGAAAAGGAGATAAAAAAAGCTTTGTGTAAAGTTTGTAATCCGTTTAATGAAAAAGTGTTGAAATTAAAATATTATTTGTTTTTAGAAAGCTGATAGAAGAAATGGAGGAAAAGCAAAAATCAGACAAAGCTGAACTGGAAAGGATGCAACAAGAAGTGGAGTCACAGCGCAAGGAAACGGAAATAGTTCAGCTTCAAATCCGAAAACAAGAGGAGAATCTCAAAAGGACAAGTTTTCATTTAGAAAGCAGGATGAAGGACTTGCTAGCAGAAAAGGAAAAGTTTGAAGAAGAGAGATTGCGTGAACAGCAAGAAATAGAGCTTCAAAAAAAGAAACAGCAAGAAGAAATTTTTTCTAGAGTTAAAGAAGAACTGCAGCGGTTACAAGAGCTCAGTGAAAATGAAAAAGCGGAGAAAATGCAGATTTTCCGAGCACTGGAAAAGCTTAAAAAAGAAAAAGAGGAACAATATATTAAGTTAGAATCAGAAAAAAGGAGGTTGGATGAACAGGAAAGAGACCAAGTAATGCTGGTGGCCCACTTAGAAGAGCAGTTTAGAGACAAACAGGTCATGATACAGCTGCTCAAAAGAGGAGATGTGCAAAGAGTTGAAGACGAGATGAAGGACCTTGAAGACATCAGAGAGTCTCTTTTGCGAGTCAAAGAAGCCAGATCTGAAGGTGATGAAGACACTGAAGAGTTAGAAAAAGCACAGCATAACTTTATGGATTTCAAGGAGAAACAGCTAGAACATCTAATTAGTTTAGAGAGAGACTTGATTCAGCAAAGGGATCAGCTAAAAAAGGAAGTAGCTGATGAACACGAAAATCTGGATCGTTTAAAGCATGCACAATACTTGCGCCTTGAGAGAAATGATGAAAACACCCTTGATGCTGCACTAGGTGTTGAAGAATGTAATAAAATAAAGTCGGGTGAATACAGGCTGCAGCATAAGGAACGGCAGCTTCAGTACCTGTTGAATAATCACTTGCCATCTCTACTGGAAGAAAAGCAAAGAGCCTCTGAAGTACTTGATAGAGGCCTGCAAAGCTTGGACAATACTCTTTATGAAGTTGAGAAAGAAATGGAAGAAAAAGAAGAACAGGTTGCACAGTATAGGACCAGTGCCAACCAGCTGCAGCAGCTTCAAGAGACATTTGAATTCACTGCCAACATAGCTCGTCAAGAAGAAAAAGTTCGGAAAAAAGAAAAAGAAATTCTTGAATCAAGACAAAAACAGCAACGAGAGGCACTGGAGCAAGCGGTCGCTAAATTGGAAAGGCGACACTCTGCTTTGCAGCGGCGTTCCACAATAGATACAGAAATTGAAGAGCAAAAACAGAAACTTGCAAATTTGAACAGCAGTAGCAGTGAACAGGCAGGCCTGCATGCTATTCTAGAAGCAGAACAACAAGCCTTGGAACAAGACAGAGAACGGTGAGAAGAAAAAACTTAATAATAATAATACCAGTATTAATATACCGCCTGTCTTGGTCATCAGATTTCTCCTCCGACTTTAATTCAAGGCAGTTCACATAGGCATGCTTCCTAAACTTCCAAAGGGGTTTTCTTACAGTACAATGTTCTTGCATATCTTGCATAGAACGACTTCATTCCAGATGGTTTCATTCACAGTCTGGCTTCTCTGTCATTCGCCTCCCACGCTCAACTAACGGCAGCTCAGTCTCCCACCCAGAGTGCAGCTGACAGCATTCCTCCATAAGATCTTGTACTATCTATATGCCATCTAAATGCAGTAGGTGAGAGAGTTTGCCACGTTGTGATGTGTACATAGAGAGGTGTCATTTATTTGGGCTGCTTTGGGGTTGCCAGGCTACTTGTTTAAATAATGTATTCTGCAGAATCATGGCTGGCATCGTCTTTCCCTCTAGAATTGAACATTATTGTTTGAATCGGGAGTGCATTTGCTCCTTTTAATAAGCAAACAGATCATGTGACAGCTGGATCGGCTGAAACCCAACTTTTGGAAATAGTTTTTATTTCTTATAGTTTTTGTTCAAAACTTTTGCAGTACACATTTTAGAATGATTATCAGTAATGTCTATGCACCATCTGGTGTGATGTATAAGTTATTTCTGTTCAGACTGTCAGGAAATGTGAGGCTACTTGCAGTTGAAGGCAGTGAGCATTAGTCTTCCAAATCAGAGCATCTACCTTGAGGTCTCATTTTGTTTTTGCATACTAGTTTTCTACTAGATCTATGAAAGGCACCATTAAGGTCTACTGGAAAACTTCTGTTTTCCTGCCATAATACTTGAAACATTTTTTAAAAAATGTTGATTATTAATGTTGATTAATGCATGCTTTTGATTCTAATAGTATTTTGTGTGTGTGCGTGCAAGTTTCTCTAGGGACTGAATTGTTGAAATCATTGTTGGAACTCTAAAAATAAGGCGAGGTTACTCAAGTGGTGCTAATGGTCCAAAACTCATGAATCAATCTAACTTTAATGAGCTGACTAAGATATTTGAACGGAAAATTGCTAGTGTTCATTAATTTAACTAATATATTTACATCCTAATGTAGTTCCTTGTTGACAAATGAGTACTTTGCAGTTCAAATAGCTATGATGTTCTTTTTTGTTAATGCATATGTGTCTCGAAGGAAAT
This sequence comes from Plestiodon gilberti rubricaudatus, assembly GCA_026170595.1. Taxonomy (NCBI): domain Eukaryota; kingdom Metazoa; phylum Chordata; class Lepidosauria; order Squamata; family Scincidae; genus Plestiodon; species Plestiodon gilberti. Next base: position 135,932,096 of record JANXHW010000001.1, on the reverse strand, counting down.
ATCCCTTTATGGGAGTCATCCTGATATAATTTTTTTCTCGGCCCTATTGAAAATAAAGCCCTATTGACTCTAGCCTTGTCTCTACTGACATGCACTTCAGAAATAAAACATGCTTTGATGTACTTTATTGAAAGGTCTGTAAAAGATGGGTCTACTTAAGGAGATACGCACAATTATATGGAGAGGTCCTTTCACAACCCAACTTAGCATGAGTGTGTATGTCCTACCCCTGTGTTGATAGTGCCAGGGACTAGAAAACAATCCTGTTACCTTCTCACTAATATTGGGGAGAGCCATGAGCACCATCGGCTAAACTTGTTTTTATAGATAGGTTCCCCTTAAATTGAGCCTCGCTATAATGGGACTTGAGAAGCCTTCCAGTGCACTGTCACATCTCAATTAATATGTGTTGAAATTTGCTGACAGATTGGACTTGCAAATACAGCAATTAAAGCAGAAGATATGCGAAGGCAATGAGGTTGAAAAAGAGTTCCTTGGAGCTGTAGAAGAGAGACTCTCTCATAGCAGTTCCCCTTCTAACAGTACAAAATCTCAGTCTCATTTTATTCCATTGGTTGATGATAGGTATGTATTCATTTTTTCCCAATTTAAAATGCCTTTACAAAAAATGTGTGATCCAGTTTTCTGCTGAAGTATTTTTAGATAGATGTCTTTAATTAAATTTACTAAAATAATACTTTCATTGTTGTTGAAGTAGAGTGGCACAGTTCTTTTGCTTTGAAGAATTTGAAATATTTCCCAAATAAGAGTGTGAACTTTTTTTTTATTTTACTTGGAGTAGCTCATGAGATTGAGCTCTTAAAAGCAGGGCCCAACAGTTTGTAGCATTTTACAATCATATCTGTCAATGTCTGGGAAATCTACCTAATGCCATGTAATCAAGGGAATATGAGGTGTTACCCAATATCATGCATGAAGCCAAATCTCCTCTCTCTCCCATTCCCCACAAATGCCGTTGGGGTTGTTTTTAAACAATATTATCAACAACACATGTACTATTTTTCCTCTTCTTTCCATTGCTGTTAACCAAAATCCAGTGCTTATAGTTGCTATGAGACAATGCTATCTGCTATTAGAAATAAGCATATTTAACAGTGAGAACTAGAATTATATGCTGCAAGCTATGGAAATAATCCCATTACTGTTGAATGCAGTAGCAAAACTCCCAATGCTTTTTAATGAAGGATTGCAGCCTATGGCTGCAACCCTATCCATTCTGACTTGCACTCCCATTTGAAAGCAGGTCTTATCAATGTGTCTGTGGCACCTGCCTGTCTTGTGGTGATGGATAGTTTTTATTTTATTCAGTCTGAGGATGTGGACAGGTTACATGAAAGTTTGTGCCCAACCACTTGCCTACTCAACCTTTGCCCCACCTGACTGCCTCAGGAAGCCAGAGGAGGCCTGGCCATTGGGGTTAGTAGAAACAATGCTTTTTTGGCAGAGGGCAACTTCCATCAGCCTTAAAGCAGCCCGTTGTGTGACCTCTGTTAGCAAAATCCTCTTTAGATCTAATCAACCCTGGAAATTACCAGCCTGTCTCCAGTTTGCCATTCTGGGCAAGATGATGGAACGAGTGGTGGCAGCCAACGTCCTGACTTTCCTGGATGAAACAGATTATCTTGATGGATTCCACCTTGGTTTTGGGATTGGAAACTCCCTTGGTCACCTGGTGGGTGGCCTACACCAGGAACTAGACAGTGAGCCATCCCTGTTAGGTCCAGCAAAATGTTTGGCAGCTTCTGATACCATTGACCAAGGTATCCTTTGGGGTCATCAGAAGGATTTGCTAGGTTGGGTTTAAGGAACACTGTTTTACAACGGCTTTGCTCCTTCCTAAAGGGTAGGGTAGGTCCCCAGTGGTGCTGTGATACTACTGTTTGACCTATTGACCTACGGGGTATCTCAGGATTCCATCTTGTCTCCCATGATGTTCAGCATCTACCTGAAACCACTGGTACGGTTGGAGGGAAGACTGGATGGTTAATACCATCCTCATCGTGTGATGCCTCTGATGACCAAAACCTACTGAATGAAAATATCACCTATTTTATCTTAATCTCTGTGTTCAGGTTTACTTAAGGGGCAATGCTTTGATGACCCTTTTCCTTAAGCAAGTGCCCGTGCATGTGTTTGGGAGGGGAAAGGAATTCAATAGTTGAATAATTCCATTTGGTTCTCTCTTTGCCATTTTTAAAATTTCTAGAATAAATGAGTTTATAGAAGAAGAAGTTCAAAGACGTCTTCAAAATATTCATGACACTTCTGGAGCCAACAATAATAGTTTGTCACAAGCTGCAGAATTTATAAAGGTAAGGCTGCTATAACTATCTGCTCCTAAGCATGCATTTATGATCCCAATTTATGGCATGTCTCCACCAATCATGTCTCCTGATTTCTCCTGTGAGTTGGTGGTTACATGTTTTAAAAAGACAAAAAAACCTGCTTGGTGTGTATTGCTTTTATTGTTTCTCACCATTATTCAAGCAGAAAAAAAGCTACATTGGGCAAGAATTTGAATTGTTTGTTCCTTTTGTGGGTGTGCAAAAATACCTGTGCAAATTCATGTGAATAGAGCTGTTCATTGTCTCCTACTTTTCTTTTATCCACCAGTGAATAAAATGGTGATACTCTTTAGCATTTAACAGTGAACTTGTGAAAAACTATCTTGGGTGGTGAGTTCATGGCCTACTATGTGTTGGCAGTGGGAAAATACCTTTTATAACTAAAAATCTTGGTAGAAATGCTAAAACCAGGAGGGAGAATTTGCAACCAGTGGAAAAAGTCACTCTGTAACGGGCAGCCCAATCCTGTCAAAGATGCGGCGGCCGGCCACTACTTCCTAGGCCCATTGCAGGCTGTATCGACGTAGCCTGGGCTCACCTTAGGGGAAGGGGACATTTGTGATGGGACATAGGATATTGGAGCTAAGTTGCGCCGATATCCCCACCCCCTCTCACTCGGGTCGGCCAATGGCCTCCTCCCTCCCTGCCCGCATTCCCCCTGCCCCTACACTGACTGGCGTGGGACCTACCTGCAGTGGCTGGCACAAGTCTGGGTCCGCAGCTGAGTGAGTGGCGCCGGCCTCTGCACCGGTGCTGCTAACTCGTAAGGAGCCGCAAACGTGCTTTACGGCATGTTTGTCACTCCTTAGGCTGGCAAACCACTCGCTCCGCTGGCCTATTTGTAAGCAGGATTGTGCCATGAGTTTGTCAGAATCAGTCTTAACTTCTGTCATTCAGCTAGCCCTATAACTTCAGCATTACCAACCAGATCATGCCCATTCTGAAAATGTCGGGGAACATGCTCATCCTTCGGTATCCGGTGCTTCTAGATATATTCAGGTGCAATTCTATATATAAGATCAGTGTTTTTCATGGTCAGCAGAAATACATTGATTAAAATTTTTCAGGTGTAAAGATCATGGTCCAGAATTAGCAAAAATCTCTAACATGTTCCTACGTTTCGCCCTTTGTTCAAAGGGCTTCGTCAGGGAAAAAGATCATAAACCTAAAATTTTATATATGTTTGTTCAGAAGTTCATTCCATGTTTTTCAGAAGAGCTTAATTCTGGGGGTGTGCTGTATTCTGAAAAGCTTCAAAAACTGTGTTGACCAGGGTACAGCAAACTGTGATCTACAAAGTGGGACTCTCACAACCGTGGTTCAGTCCCAACATAAATTGAAAATGTCAACTTATGTTTACTTTAACATGTAAAAAAAACCAGTAAAGTTTTTTTACTAACATGTTTTTACTATGAAATGTATAGAAAGTTGTACAAATGTCATTTCCGTAGCAATGGATACTGTGTTAGTAAAGACAAAAATTCAAACTGACCCACAATGAATGTCATGAATGTTTAAATCTTCTCGTTGCTGTGCACCAGTGGGTCACAGGATTAGATCTACACATTCAGAAATCTCTGTGTTCTGAACAGACAAAGTGGGCAAGCAGTATGTAAACATAACAAGTTTATTTTAAAAGAATTAAAAACAGTTTGGTTCAAGCAACCTCCTGGCTTTAGAAGTAGGTTTTCTGTGTGCCAGGTGCAAGGGTTTGGCAACAGGAATCGGGTATCTTGTTGGCTGTGTGCTTTCAGAGGCATCTGGTGGGGCCACTGTGAGATACAGGAAGCTGGACTAGATGGGCCTTTGACCTGATCCAGCAAGGCTCTTCTTATATTCTTATGTAAACATACATTTGCAAGCAGGTGGTATAAAGATAAAATGAAAATAGTAAAATCGTGATGTGCTAAGCTAGACATGACCCTGCCTAGGTTAGCACTTTGTTGCAGCTTCTTCAGCATCTTCTCATAGCCTGCGAGGTGGACTGGATTCTGCAGTATAGAGGCTGACCTTTTGACTGTTTAAACAGCAGCCCAGAGCATTTGGGTGCTTTTCCTTAAGTAACCTTAGTTTAGAGATGCTCTTCTGCCTCCTGATTGCAGGAGTCAAGACCACCTGATTCTCCTTGACCTCTAACCTAGTCCAATGGACTGGAATGCCCAGTGGACTAGCACATCCTAGTTTCAGTAGATGGACTGGCTAGGAGCTATTGTCTCTCTGCTGCCAGACAAATAAGAGCAGCCATACACACAAGACAACCTACAACCTACAAAGGCAGATTCTGTGGTCAGCCAAAATGGCCCAAAATGTTTCAGCAGAGCCCCTTTTATGTTAAACCTACCTAGAGGTTCACTTAAGAGGAATAGTGGGGGGGGGGGGAGGAAAGGGAATAAAAAGGAGCATTCAGTACAATATCACTTTAGAAGAAAAAATTAACACAGGCTAGCTGATTGTTACTTGATCCACAACCCTGTCAGGTCTGAATATTTAAATTTAAAGTCCATTTAGTGCTAGTTAAGTCTAAAAATGTTTTAATTAGTTCTGTGCCCCTTTTTCCAAGAATCGGATGTTTTGAATATATATCTGTTCTTTACTTTCCAGGATAATGAGAAGTTTCATAATGGTACTGTTCAACGCAAGTTGAAGTATGAGGTAGGTTATAGCTTGTCAGCCTGAAGAAGGGCTATTCTTAAATTATAGCATGCTCTGTAATTAAATTTCTTAACATTTTGCAGCCTAATTAGAATTCTATATTCCAGCAAGATGAATGGCTAATGAGAAAAGGTTTAAAATTAAAGTTTCTGCTCTTGTACAGCTTTGGGTTTATATGGCTGGTGGTGGTCATAGTTCATTTACTGTCTTCATGCTGCAACAGTATCCCTTTCAAAGGTGTGGTAGATACAAAGATTATGATCAAGGGTAAGTAATTGCCTACAACCCAGCTTCTCTAAACTCCTGTCATATGACTGGTATGAGACAGTACACACTCATTTCAGTAGTGTACTACCAAATAGTCTGTGTAAATTAGATTCAATTTTGAAAATATTCAGGGCACATTGCCAAAGTTCAAAGCCTTTAGCTGTCTTAATGAACCTTTTTGCCAATTATGTTTCCATTGCTCCGTTGCAAATTGAAAAACAGTTTTAATTAAAGCTTTTCAGTGAATTCTGATTATCGTAAAAATGTTACTCTTTGAGGGAATTGGGGATATAAGATTCAGTCTTGATTCATACGATCATTGAACGTTTTGCCATTGAGTCTGGGATGAGGATTGAATCTCCAGAACTTCCATTGTGGAATGGATACTGTTCCAAGGGCAATAGTGGTAGAAGAAAATTATAGCTTCTTTTCTTGAATCAGAACTGATCCCATTTAATTCAGTTTTATGACTATTTGATTCAGCATTGCACAACACAACAAAATCCACTTCTAAACATTTTAAATCGGAAATGAAACAGTTTTTCTGTTAAGCAAATGAAGGCACCTCTGGTTGTTCTTGTTTTTTTTTGACATTTTAAACAGAAAAGACAGCCTTGGTTGCCCCTTTATGGCTTTCTCGCTGTATCTAATGATGACAGCCAATGTTATAACCTGATTGGTGAAGATACAGGAATAGCAGGCATCAGTAAGCAAGACAAAAGCTTAGACACATATAATCCTAATTGGGAAAGAACCCTGCAGTTCTACACAGCACAAGGAGCTACAAATAAAAGACTACAATTAGAACAGAAATACATCAGCTGGCTGTGCAGTAATGAATGTGACTTGAATCAACCCAGAGCCATTAATAAGAAGAGAACTTGCTCTAAATATTTCACAGATTCTTCTCCTCAAACTCATGACAGAGGTGGAATGAGTCATTTGTCAGATAAAAAAGCAGCACTCCATCATTCCGGAAGCTCAAGTCCATACTGTGCTTCTTGGGAACACAGCAGCTCAGAAACAGAATTCAATTCTTTCCATACACACCATGTGTCCATCTCAGAACTTTTAGCCTCTGCTAAACATGAGACTGGTTTTTGCTTTTCTCTCTCTCTCGGAGAACAGAATAACCAAGTTCCCCAAGTTTGTGAGCAGGTTTCAAATGGGCAGTTGGATGAAAGGGCTAAGAGTACCACCCAAAACTGTCCCCCGGAGTCGGAGGGGAAGAAAAAACCAAGCTATAGCCTGGGACATCTATTCAACAAATTTTCCAGTATTTACAGTGATACCGGCTGTCAAGTCTTTAAGAATAGTTGGTTTTCTAAACAAGTCAAGGATCTCGTCAGTCTCTGTGACAAAAATGAGAAATATACCCAAGGAGCATCATTTATTAAAAGTCTTCCATTTATTAAAAGAATGCAATTAAATTTGTATTCAGATTTGAAGGAGAATGACTCTCACTTGGTGGATGAGATCACGACTTTTGATGTAAACGTCAGTCCAGGAAAACCTGTGCATAAAGAAGACACGATGACGGTCTTGTCCTCAAAAGTCTCAATTGACATGTGTACAACGTATCCCTCTGAGAAATTTAGTAGCTGTTGCAGAAATGAAACACTGAAAACTAGCTTTGTGCTCAGGCAAAAATTTGTGAACTTTTCAGACGTGCTTCTGAAACTACAGCTGTGTCCTCTGGACGAATTGTTGCAATATGTGACTTGTATGTTGCCAGAAATTTGTGCCAGAGCTGAGGAATTAAAAGGAGTATACTGGTTTGCTGTGGGAAGCTATACAAAACCTGAACCAGAGCCTGCATGCTTGCTTTTATTCAATACTGTTATGTATGCCATTGTTCGATCGGCCAGTCGGCTTCAGAACAGTCGGGATTCTCTAGACATTTTTTATGTTCTCCCAGTGACGACGTTAAGAGAAATCCAAATTGGCTTTGCTGGACAGCACATCAGACTTTTGTGTTCTAATGAAGATAATGTAATGAAAATATTTACCTTTAACCAATTCTTCACGCAAAGAATATGCTATGACATACTTAGCCTTGTGATTTCATCAGCAGATGATGGTTGCTTAAATCATCGACTCTTGAATGATGACTTGTTGCAACTTTCACTTAACTGGACTTCATCAGTCACTGACTTAGTTTTTGAAAATGGTGTGAGGCTATCCTGCAATTTTGAGGCCAATTTGGCTGATCTAGCCTACTTGCTCCATGAAAACATGGAAATCCACAAACCACTTTTAGGACAGATTCAAATACTGTTCTATACAACAGTGAAACTAGAAGGTGAATTCAGATCCTTAGTCCTTACTAATACTCATATAGGTCTTGTACAGGAAGATAGTGTCTCTTTCTCAATTTCTAGAACTTTGCATTCCTTAACTGAGAAATTGATGGACAGAATTCAGCTGCAATGTTTGAGTGAACTCAGGTGTGTGGTTGTCCCAGAGAAAGATAACCTAACAGAAATTAATCTTGTTTTTACTAAAGCAAATAACGTTAGCTGTGACTCAGACAGTAACTTGCCTTGCAGTTCTCAAAGAGTAACAAATACCCAACTGAACTTGGTCTCATGCTTTTGTCATATCAGCCCTAATGTCCAGGCACACATCTGGAAATTGACTTTCAGTTCAAATAAAGATGCTGTTGGGCTAATGTTGCATTTGATGGAACTGTAAATCTAAATGCTGTTAAAATTTCAAGTTCAGTTACAGTACTGTAGTTAGTCTAAGGCAGTGGTTCTCAAAGTGGTGGGTCGCAATCCACCATTGGAACCAAAAAGTGTCCCCTGCCCTCTTAAGCATGGTGGTGGCGATCCTGGGGATCGCTGCCGCAATTTTTTTAATGCAATTTGCAGACTTACCGGGGGTCCTGGAGTCCTTTGGAGGGTTCGGGGAGGCCTGCGCTACCCTCCGCAGTCCCCCCCCCAAGCTTCAGATCACCATTTGCTGCAATTTGTAACCACTTCCAGTTTCCACTGGCCCCACCCCCGCAAGCACTCAAAGTTCTCCCTGCCTCGTGGGGAGAGAACTTTGAGAAATACTGGTCTAAGGAATATTCAATCATAAAATGTTTCGCTCAAACAACAAATGCAAATAAACCGTTTGTGTGTGTGGAGGGGGGTGTTATATCTGAATATCTCTAGAATTACAATGCAAAGTTTCAACTTATGGTTTCTTTACTACATCTGAAATATATCTGAGAATTGTATCTGAGAGTTTCAGCGCAATCCTATCCAACTTACACCACCGGTGTAACCAGCTGGGGAGGGCAGGGTGGGAGGCTTTCAAGGGGAGGGGAGATTTGAATCCTCTTTACATCCCCCTTTGGAGGGGATTTGAATCCCTTTTCCGTTCTGGGACCTCCCGTTCTCACTGCGCCACTGGTTACACCGGCACAAAAGTTAAGTTAATAATGTTTATTCTTTAGGGTAGGGAGAAGCAGAGACTCATAATCACAAACTCCGCTGCCAACTTGAAAAAATACGGTCTTTCTCAAATAAGCAAATATTTCAGAACAAAAATTAGGAATAGAGACCTGGGTATACAAAGTCTGTGGGTGCATGCAGACCCATATGTACTAGGTCAGTGGCTCCTAAATGTTTTAGCACCGGAACCTACATTTTTAAAATACACTCTCTATTGGGACCCACCTAGCTTTACAAGACTAAAAAAAAAGTCTCACTTTACCAGCTACTCAAGACTCTGTTTTTATCCTTTTTACTATGGTGGGGGCCCCGCCTTCTGGAGCGTTTATTGAGCTCCATGTTCATCGGATCAGGACCATTCTGGTGGCATTGCATTTCCCTTTGAAGTGGACCAAGGCACATTTTCCTACTCATGAGTAAATGAGCACGTGCGGCTTAGCTTTGCTTTCCATAGGGCTCAATACATTGTCCTTGTCAGTTTGGAGGGGGGGGGGTCTTCCTTCTCAAGAGTTTGTTGGGGCCTGCATTCATCGGATTGGACCATTCTGGTGACGTTGCATTCTCCTCGACCTGCTCTTCGAAGTGGACCAAGGCACGGTTGCCTGCTCACGAGTAAATATGCACGTGCTGCTCCGTTTCGGTTTCTGTAGGGCTCAATACATTTTCCTTGTCAGTTTCGCAACCCACCAAAAATCAGGTCATGACTTAGTAGTGGGTCGTGACCCACAGTTTGAGAACCACTATACTAGGTTGTTCAAATTTAGATCGCTTCTGTGTTTTGGAAGACATATCTTATGCTGAAGATATTATGACAATCACTGGTAGATGTACGGCTAAATCTTGGGGCTGGCAAGACTGATATTCACCTAGCCCAATGGGCCAAATGCATCAGATGAATATTTGCTCCTTTTGCTTCTTGTCCAGGTAGGAGTTAGTTTGAAAGCAACAACTTGTTTGTAGGTACAGTGATACCAGGCAATTATTTCTGCCTATTCAGTACTTTCAGAATAAATCTCTTACTTCCTTTCTTTTCACTGGTACATGGACTTCAGTTCTTATTGCTGAGATGTTTTTCTTCCGTGTTCCATAAACTGTTTTGCATATCCATTTTGAAATTGTCAAATCATTTTACTTCCTAATGTATGAATAGTGAATCCTGAAATTTATACTGGGAAAAAGAAAGAAAAGAATACCTGATCCATTTTCAAGCACTGTGCTATATATATATATATATATATATATATATATATATATATATATATATATATATATATATATATATATATATATATGGAGATTATCTTCATGTCGGAAACAGTAACATGTGAAACTGCTGTGTGAGAGAAGATAGTGACTGTATTTCTTTTGGAACCTACATACGTGTGTGCGTGCGCGCGTGTGCGTGCGTGCGTGCGCGCGCATGTACACACGCTTCACGCTTGAGTGAGTATGTATATGATTATAGGTCATTTCATTAATTATGAAATTAACCAGCATGGTATGTTCTCAAAACTGCCTCATATATGCATACTACTAAATCTTCTATTAAACAATAATAATTTAATATTTCCAAGTTATATCCATAGTGGCAAGGAAAGAAAGTATTGAGTTTGTTTTGTTAAAACTAGCAAGCTGCTATTTTGATGCAGGACAAATTCTTTTGCAAGGAGAACTTGGACCATTTTATTAAGTTTGGGAAACTTAAAAGCACTACTCAAAGTCTGGAAATGATGTTTCTTTCTTTTAATTGTTCCTAAAAATTATTTTCAGCTTATGACACCACAATATTATGCAACACATTGCTGGTTATTTGTAATATTTTCCCCCACGCCCCAAACACTATTTTCATCCAGGCTAGCACATTAGTTTACAAAATGTTGCTGCTGATAGCTTCAGGTAACCTGCCAAAAGGACTTGGACTACAGATGTGAAGCACTGGAGAAATTCTGGGGGGAAAAAATTACCGCAAGGAAGTAGAAAAACTGGAATGTTCAGAGTAGTCTATGTCCCAAGCCCCCTGCTCCACCCACCTGCATTTGCATGATTGCATTGTCTACCATTCAATCCACGTACTTCTGCCCAAGATGTTTCTGTGTAATGGCACTTGAGCTATCCTGAATTTGAGGTAACGTTCATGGAGTCAAATATAATTCTCCATGTAAAGAAGCTCCTCTCTACTTACGAATGTTCAGCCTACAAATGAACACTTTCAGCCCTGTCTTCCAGTTAGCAGCTGATGCTGCTGAGTACAGAAGCCACTCAGGAGCATTCCCAGCAGCTGTGCATTGAAAACAGTGGCACCCTGAGTGAATCTGACAAGTTGGGAGTAAAATTGAAAACAGTGGCAGTGTCCCAAATGAAACTGACAGCAAAGAGACGGGGCACTACTGTACCTACCAATGATGTACAAACAGATCCCTAGAACCGAATAAATTCATAAATAGGGGAGCTCTTATGTGTAGTGCTGCTTCACGTGTATTATTTTGATGAAGGCTGCAATCCTTTGCACATTTTTCTGGGAACACAATGGGACTTACTTCTGAGTAGACATCCATAAAGTTGCGCTGGTAATCCTTACCACAGTATAGTATAGTAAGTATTACTATCCACATTTTGCAGTAGGGAAGCTGAGCCTGAGAGGGAGTGGCTTGCATAAGGTCATTTAGTGAGTTCTCATGGAGTTAAGATTTGAACCAGGAAAGTCTTGTTTTGCAGCTTGGTCTCCAAGCCATTATGCTCCTCAGGGCTGTATTGCAATACTTTAGTTTAGTTCAGTCATGGGGACTGCAAACTAGCAAGGTGGAAGCCTCAGGAGTTCCATCTCAAGCCACCTTGAGTGCCGTTGCTGGGAGAAAGGCGGCGTATAAATTCTTTAAATAAATAAATAAATAATAATACTCCTCTACAGTTGCAAATCTCTTGCTCCCCATTCTCTTCTCTTCATGTATCTTGGATCCACTTGGAAGTTTTGGAAGGACCAAATGATTTCCATCAGTTCTGGTTATTTCAGAAGACACACCATAGTTTCCTTGTGTGCTTCTCTTCCATGTTACTGCTTGTCTGCTTTCCCCATGCTCTCCCCATAGCGATGGACAACAGGATAGAGAACAGTTCTAGAAATGCTGAATGGGCCCAATTAGATCAAGATCAAAGTTACACCTGCATGTTCCAGTATACTGTATATTATATACTAAACCCATATTTTCTTTTAGGAAAAGCATGTCCCATAATTACCAGCTATGAAGAGTAGTAGTTTTAATAAAGTAAAGGTATCCCTTGACAATTACGTCCCAGTCATGTTTGAATCTAGGGTACGGTGCTCATCCCCATTTCAAGGCTAAAGAGCCAGCGCTGTCCAAAGACGCTTCCCTGGTCATGTGGCCACATGACTCTCCTTGCAGTGCAAAGCGTGTGGCTGGGACACAGAACGCTGTTTACCTTCCCGCAAGCGGTACCTACTGTATTTCTTCAATTCTAAGACGCATGTTTTTTCCCAATTAAGCATTTCAAAAAATGGGGTGTGTCTTAGAATCGAAGGTCTCCAAAAAGCCCCCCAAAATGCTATCTTCTTACTTACTGGGGCTTGGGGGAGCTTCAGGGAGACCTGCGCGACCCTCTGCAGGCCTCCCCGATCTTCAGTTCGGCAAAAAACGGTGATTTTCAGCCATTTCCGGTTTTCACGAAAACCAGAAATGGCCAAAAATCGCTGTTTTTCGCTGAACTGAAGATCAGGGAGGCCTGCAGAGGGTTGCGCAGGCCTCCCTGAAGCTCCCCCAAGCCCAGGTAACGAAGGAAATGGCACTTTCTGGCAGGGCCAGAAATGCTATGCAAAGGCAGTACACTCAGTCATCCTCAGCTGCAGGAGACATGCTGGGGAGAGTTGGTGCTGAGCGGGTAGATTCAATGAAGGGAGGTGAGTCTTACAATCGATGGATTTTTTTTTCCCTGCTGGTGGTACTGAAAGTAAAGGTGCGCCTTAGACTCGATGGCGCCTTAGACTCGAAGAAATACGGTATTTATTGCATTAACATGCTTTCGAACTGCTAGGTTGGCAGGAGCTGGGCCAAGCAATGAGAGTTCACCCTGTCGCGCGGATTGGAAATGCTGACCTTTCGATCGACAGCTCATGGTTCAGTGGTTTAACCCTTTGCGCCACCCCGCGACCCCATTTATAATAGTAGTTATATATCATTATATAATACATAGGTAATAGTAGTTATAATAGTTAGAATGTATATAACATGTTGGAATATTAAACTGCTTCATGTAAATTATCGTGTGTGTGCGTGCGTGTGCGCGCGCGCTTACAACTCCTCGCAAAGGTAGTTCAATGTTAATATCATATTACAGATAAGCAGCTAAGAGAAAAACACTGAGAAAAAGTTTGGTCAGGGAACTTCCTGATTGTAGCTCACAGCAAAATCCTATATACAGTGGTACCTCGCAAGACGAAATTAATTTGTTCCGCGAGTCGTGTCGTCTTGCGAATAATTTCGTGTTGCGAGTCACCTCCCCTGCCGCGCCAGACGCTCCGAGGCCGCCTCGAGGCCGGGAGAAGGCCTCGGAGCGTCCGCCCTGTCCGGGGGCCTTCTAACGAGGCCCAATGAAGCGATACGCTATTTATTAGCTTTTTTGCGCATGCGCGCAGACATTTCTGAAGGCAAAAGGGCAGCCTTCAGAAACGTCTGCCGGGAGAAGGCCTCGGAGCATCCGGCGCTGCGAGGGGACAGTGATGCCTCGCAAGATGAAATCTTTTTTGCAAGAAAATTCGTCTTGCGAGTCACCCAAAAACTCGCAAAACGCTTTCGTCTTGCGAGTTTTTCGTTGCGCGAGGCATTTGTCTTGCAAGGCATCACTGTATGTCTGTTCAGAAGTAAGTCTTCAATGTCTTCAGTTGTCTTAAATGGGGCTTACTCCCCGGGAAGAATGTATAGGATTGCAGCCAAAGTCCATTACCCACTACGCTGTACCACCTAATATCTACATCTTCCCATCAGTTATTTTGAAGTGGGAATGTAATTGTAACACTTGCTAACAAGGTAGTCTTGCTAGCCATGCCACCCTTCACGCTGCTCCTGTGCCTGGAATATTCACTTGTCTTTCAATCAGTCCAGTTGCGTCCTAGTATTTAACAAGTGTAATAGTGTAAATATTTAGTATGTAGGCCTTTTCTTTAGTTCTGAAAATAGTACATAAAAATGATCTCGGCAATCCTTACAAAAACTTGGAAAGGTGGGCCAGTGTGTATATTCCATATTACAGCTTGGGGAACTGAGGCAGAGCATATGTCTGGCTTGTAAGGCCACTTGGTGAGTTCATTTGAATTGGCAATTTTCTGCATGTACCTCTAGCCACTGTTTCACCAATGACTATCGGATCCGTCCTCAAAACACTCTTGTTTTGAAGAACCTTTACTGAGCCTTCACCATTTTTTAAAATTGATTGCTTTGTTAACATTCTCTTCTGCATTCTTGCTGTTCCTTTGTCAAACTTTGTCCAGCCTATATTTGTTAAATTGTAAACTCAGCAGTGCTGAGATCTTAGTGTGCTCTCTCTCTCTCTCTCTCTCTCTCTCTCTCTCTCTCTCTAGATAGATAGATAGATAGATAGATAGATAGATAGATAGATAGAAAAAACAGGTACAATTGGTATTAAATAAAAAAACAGGTACAATTGGTATTAAATAAAATCATACTGTCTGAAATTGTGTTCAGTTACTTCCATCACTAGTATTGATGCTGCTTAGTATTCATTTGGCACATACGTAACTCATTCCATATCTTTCTATAGCAAGTGCCGTGGGGCTATAAAGCAACTAATCCACAGATAACAAGGGAAAAGAGCATTAGAAATCCCCTGTTCATAATAAGTGCCTAAAAGAAACATACGGACAGATTTCTTAAATTACATCCTTTGGTAAAGCTGTAGTACTTAACTACACGTTGAGCTAGAAAATGCTCTGTTCTCTCTATTCTTAAGAACACTGGCCTGAACTGAAACTGATGTCGCAATTAATGGAACAGAGTGAACCGCCACATTCCCTCTGACTCGGTTTCAAGGCTGTCTTTCAGGGCATCACGTGATTACAGGATTCACTTTCACTATAAATTTTGCCCTTGTACTACTTCAAGTTTTACAGCTTTTGGGCTTGTTCTACAGCTATAAACATAAGTCACTGACATCTAATCCATGGAATTTTGGCAAGCCGTTCATGATGGATAGTCTAGAAAATGAATGTAGGACATGGGTGTACGCTCCTCCTGCTCTGGACATGTCTCTGAATTTCAAACCAAAGCAAAGTCTAACTTTGAGCCAGTTACGATGTACCCCCCCCCCTTCACCCAATACATTAACATCTTGTATGAGCAGTGTGACATCAAGGGAAACTAAATACTAGCCTCCATGGATCAGCTTTTTTGGGTAACTCTAAATGTAGAGATTTACAGCCCGATCCTGCATATCTTTAGGCCAGTGGAGCATATGTGTTGCAAAAGTGCTGTAAAGTACTTTCATGGCACCAAAAGAGTAAGAGGCGCTGGGTAGGAGGTCGCACCACTTACTGTGCCGCCCTCCAGGACCTACACCACTGGACACAGGTAAGTCCTGTGTCGGTTGGTGGGAGGGCCTGGGGAGGACATGCAGGGGTGGCAAGGGGTGATTGGCCAGCCCGGGAGGGAGGCGGGGATATTGGTGGCGCTCTCCACTATATCCCTGTCCCCAGACCAGGCCGGCCTTACACGGTCACCCTGGATGTGCACCAGCTAAAGATCTGGCATTCTTCTGAGGAGACCCATTGGGGCCTCTGGGGCTTACACCGGGGGAAGGAGACAAACATCCCCTTCCCCCAAGGTGAGTCCTGGCCACACTTGCGCAGTCTGCATCCTGTCTAGGATGCATTTCCTAGGCCATTTCAGTCGACCACCACATCTTAGGCAGGATTGGGCTGTTAGTACCTGATGTTCAGCATTCAGTATTTCCTCTGTTTTATTGCTCAAATAAGTAAACCATGTGAATGCTGTTAGATGCACAAAAGAAAACGGATACATGAATGAACTCTTAGTTGTAATTTGTACGCCTAGCCAAGGCGGTGTCTTCTCTGATTTTTGCCCTGGAAGAATCCTCAATATACTCTTACATATACTGACCCACATCACCATGGTATGTTCTCCAGTCCCATTCTTCTTTTTCACCCTCCCCCTGCCTCAAGGCACTAGTTGATCACCCTAGTCATAATGCATCAAAAGCAGAGAACATAAAACAAAATAGTGTCCCATTTTGGAGATGCCTGCATGGTTTAAAAAAAGTAGGTGTGTAAATCAAAATCTCTACAGCTTTAAGTAAGTCATCTAAGCAGCACACTAAAACGAAAGGCAAACTTTGTGTCTCTCCTGTGAGACTTGGGATGAAATTCTTTCCAACTTAATTTTCCGTAATATCCAACAGGTTGCAGCGTTTCCAGCATGTTGAAATGTACCGTGTTTATCGGTGTATTAGACACACTGGCGTATAAGACGCACCTTCCTTTTGGCCCTGGGTTCCAAGAAAAAAAGATTTAAAGCATTTTTGGGCCACTTGGCCGCTTACCGCTTGACCGCTTAATTAGCTAATTTACATAAATTGCACAAAAATACACAAAAATGCCAGGATCTCTTTTAAAACACACAGCAATAAGACACATGAATAAAATGCACAAGAATATAAATCTCAAGTACAAAACCCCCAAACTCAACTCTTTTCCCCCAACCCACCCATGCACAGTTTCCAAAGTAAAAAAACATAAATCCAAAGTACAAAAAAACCCCAACTCAACTCTTTTCCCCCACCCCCACCCATGCAGTTTCCAAAGTAAAAAACAAATCCAAAGTACACCCCCCAACTCAACTCTTACCCCAC
Organism: Plestiodon gilberti rubricaudatus; assembly: GCA_026170595.1. NCBI lineage: Eukaryota > Metazoa > Chordata > Lepidosauria > Squamata > Scincidae > Plestiodon > Plestiodon gilberti. The sequence continues at coordinate 135,915,475 of JANXHW010000001.1, read as the reverse complement.
CACACCTATGCACAGTTTCCAAAGTCTCCCAAACTAGACCCAGTTCAGAAGCTTACCCAAGCTGCATTCATTCACCATCGGAGGAGAGCTGGGAGGACAACGCCCTCTGCAGCTCAGCTGAACTGAACAGAGGAGCACAACGCCCTCTGCTGGCTGCTGAGAAGCTCAACTCATGCATGTGCATAAATTACCCCCGACAATCAGCTGTAGATCATATAGATTAGTCAGGGAATAAAGCACAAGGGAGCTCTCTGGCTCCGGAAAAACGCGGTAAGCCCGAAAATGCTTCAAAACGGGTGGGGGAGGGAAGGGATTTTTTTAGTATCGGCGTATAAGACACACCCTACTATTTTGAGTCACAAATTTAGACAAAAAAGTGCATCTTATATGCCAATAAATACGATAATCAACACGTTAATGAAATTATAGTGCAATGTTTTGTCCTTTTTTAAAAAGAAGTTAATCTCATTGAAATTGTGCAGCTTCCTTCAAGCCTTGTTCATTGTCTCTTGTGCAATAAAGATTATTTTATTTCTGGTCATAAAGGTTTGCAGCCATGTGTTTGTTATGAGACCTTAACTGAAGCTATAAAGTTTTTATTGTATGTTTCCCCTTGTTCTTAAAGCTGCAAAAGTAATAGTGTTTTCCATTTCCCTCTCTGTACCTGAAGGAAATGCTGGATTTTATTCATAGAAGGATTACAATTTGCTTGAATACATTTAACTTAGATTTTATTATTATTATTTTTTACTTTTCTGTCTGAACATATTCTGGCCTCATAGGATATTGTTCATGTAGTGATTTAGGTTTTAATTTGTTCTTCCTGTTTGATATTCATTTGATAGCGAATGATCTGTCGCTCTGTTAAAACAAACCCAGATGACTTAAAGAATCCAGTTAAAATTAGTATTCCACGCTATGTCCTTTGTGGACAAGGAAAAGATGAGCACTATGAATATGAAATAAAGGTAAGGTGTGTGGGGTCTTTATTTTATGAAAGTTTACTTTCTCATTTTCATTTGCATGTCTCATTATTTATATTTACATTTATGTTAAGTTGCATGTTATGTGTCCCTTGATGGGAAAGACATGCCTTTTTCAAGAAAAAACATTAGCTCTCTTACAATACAGACAGTTTTGATTTACTTCTCTCTCTTTTTTCTTGCATGTGCACACTCCTTCTACATCCCTGTAAAACTCTGATCTTAAACTCTGGGTCAAGCCTTCTCCTAAAGGGCACAGACCACTAGCAGTGGGGAGCCAAATGACTTTACACTTATTGATGCTAATAAGTTTATGGATAATCAAAGTTCCATGTTTTCCAAAGTATAGACCATGACCCTTCTGGGTTCCCTAGAGCATATGCTTGCAATTCCAGCTAAATCAAGTTAGAAGCCGTGTGAGAAAAGAGTGATGTGTAGGAGTGGGGGGAATGAAGCAACACAGGTATGTGTTTGTGCATCTGTTGAACCAGGTGGATACACAGAGTCTGAACACTGGTATATCTAAAGATGTTTCTAGTTTGGAGGTAGAAGGCACAAGATAAGGACCCACGGTTTGGGTCCAGGATATCTGAGGGACCGCCTTCTCCCATACATTCTGGCCCACTCTCTTAGGTCATCTGAGGGGGCTCTCCTGCGAGTGCCACCTCTGTCTCAAGCTAGGGGAATGGCAGCACATGGGCGAGCCTTCTCTGTTGTGGCGCCACAATTGTGGAACTCCTTGCCAGGGGACTTGAGAATTACCCCCCCCCCGACTTTTCTGCGAGGGCTCAAAACGTTTCTGTTTCGTCTAGCGTTTGAGTGATGGGTTGTTGTCTGACTCCTGTGTCTCAAGATGTTCTGCTTTGCTGCTTCTCTGCTCCATGTTGTCGCCCCCCCAGTGGATTTTATTGTTTTTAATTTATTTTATGTATTGTTTTATGTATTTTAATACTTGTTGTAAGCCGCCTTGGGCATTTGCCTTGGCATAGGATAAGGTGGTGTGTGTGTGTGTGTGTGTGTGTGTGTGTGTGTGTGTGTGTGTGTGTGTGTGTGTGTGTGTGTGTGTGTATAGAATACGATCTCAGGAAATTTTGGAAACCTGATCTTGAAATTCTTGATTTTGTCATTGGATATTACCATTAGAAGATGCTCCCTGTAGTCATTTTAACACACCTATCCCAGTACTCTGGGTGATTCTAGTTGTTTTACAGCCTCTTATACCACTGAATAAATTTGCTTCCCATGCACTACACTTACCAATACTGGTGTGTGATACTGGTGTGCTCACCTGTGAATAGGATGGGATTAAAATAGTGTAACTCATGCAACACAGCATATCTCGGAAGGAATATTGGATGCAACCAATGACTGGTGAAAAAAAATGATTTTTATGAAGTGCTGCAAAGTAAGATGTTTGGCCCCTTCTCATGTAACTATATCTGCATGAGAGCAGCTTCGCCCATAGTGCAATATTGTGCTTTCTCATGGATAACTCAGTCGTGTGTGTGGGCCACTTATCAGCTTCACTTTGCTTATCACATTTTTATTTTTATTTTACTCTTGGATAACAGATAACAGTTCTGGATGAGACATGGACAGTATTCAGGCGGTATAGTCGATTTCGGGAAATGCATCAAACATTAAAATTAAAATACCCAGAGGTGAGTCGCTAGTTAACTTTCAGCTGCAATTTTATTTCTTTTTCCTTTTTGATAACAGGTGAGTTTTTCTGTTTGACTTTTGAGCACCATACAGTAATTGTACTTCTACCAAAATGCGCCTTGCTGTGGTGTTGCCGTCGTCCTCTTCTTATTGTTGCTGCTTTCTTGGGTGGCAGCTTAAAGGAGTTGCTGTGCTATCCTTTTCTCTCTTTTTTTTTTAAGACGGTATGTCTGCTTCATTATTAACTTTACCACTGCTGTTTGATTAAACATGTGTATATACAGTTGGTCCTCACTATCCATGGGGGATCCGCTAAAATCTGGGTGGGATCCGCAGAGATCTGCTAAAAATAGCTTTAAAAAGAAAAAAAGTTTTAAAATTGCGGGGTTTTTACGTTTTAGCTGCAAACCGCGCCGTTTCCAAGCCTCTACAGGGCTTCAGCAAGCTGAACAACCCACTTCTGGATCGCGCAAAGGCACTTCCTCCCCTTGTCCCAGGATACAAACCTGGGAGGGAGAGGAGCCTTTGCACGACCCGGAAATAGGTCATTCAGCTTGTTGAAGCCCCGTGGAGGCTTGGAAACGGTGCGGTTTGCTGCTAAAAGGTAAAAAAACTCCTATGCTTTTTTACCTTTTTTATTTTTAAAGCTATTTTTAGCAGACCCCCGCAGATCCGGGACACGTGGTGAGATAAATCCACGGGTCCCGAATCTGCAGATGGAAAGGGTCCACTGTATAGCTTTTCAACAGTTCCAGGGTTTGTTTCGGCTATTATGAGTTGGATCCAGAATTGCATGTACAGAACTCCACTCATTAGACAGCACTTTTCTACCCTTCTTTCCCACTGCAGCCCCCCTGTGTCCCCTAAAAATACTTTGCTGAGTGTTCCTTCAGAAGGTTGTAGGTTGGGTTGTCAAGAGAGGGTGAATGTCCAAAATTGCAATGAAGACATCTTGCACAAAAAGAACATCTGTCTAATTTTTGACTACTGTATTCACCCTTCATCCTGCATCTCCCATTCCTCATCTCTTGCCTTTCTGGGTAGTCTCCCAAATCCTTAAGAGAGAGTTTTCAGACAGGTGGAGAGGATGGGGTGGGAAAGCACTGCTACATAAGTGGACTTCTATTTACACAACTCTGGATACAACCCATTTTTTTTTTCAAATTGGACAGTATTCAGTCAGTGCTACAACAGCAGCTGCTTTAGGGGAGACATCTGGTGGGAAAACAGCTTAGGCGGAAAGTATTTACCCCCTCTCTACATGCCATGATCATAATCTGGATTGGGCCCAATGTGGCTGCTTTTGGGCAAAAAAGAGATACTTTTTGCCTTTGACAGCCCAATCCTATCCCCTGTCGGCGCACCGGGGCCAAACGGCCCACGCTGCATCCAGTGGGGGAAGAGGAGGGGCCAGAGATCTCCTTGGGGTAAGGGGACATTCATCCCCTTACCCCAGGTAAAGCCCCAGTGTCCCCAACGGGTCTCTACGGATCCACGCCAGTTATTTAGCTTGCGTAAGTCCGTGTAGCCCGTGTAGGGAAAGAAGGCACGGGAAAGGGGATATGATTTGGTGTGCGCCACTGCCACTGATCCCTTCCCCTTCTCAGGCCTGATCCGCCCACCCACTCTGCCCTATTACACCCCATAACGGCCTCCCACTGCCCCTGCACCTCTCCAGGCGGCCCTTACCTGCTCCGGCGCACGTTGGGGGCCTGCACTGGGGCCATCCCACCAGTGTTGCTTACTCACGGGGTGTCTCGACCGACCATGCTTTATGGCACGTTCGCAACAACCTGGGCTGTCACAGAGGACTCTGCGCAGGTCTATCTCGCAGGTAGGATTGCACCCTAAGTCTGTCTCTTAATGAACGTTGCAATGCCCAAGCAGGGTGCCATAGCTATGTATGATAATGCTATGTACTCTTTTTAACATAGATTCATCATCCATTAAGATAGATAATAGTTGCTTGGAGGTTTTCCTAGCTTTTCTTGGACATTTTCTTCATAACCATAATGAAGTTAATTTGGAGGCATTAGAGAATTATTGCTTTTTAGACTAGTAATTCATAGTAACTTTCCTTTGAGACTCTTCTGTACTTGTGAATAAAACAAGCTTTCAGAGCTCCTCTTTTATTTATATTTTTAATAATATTGTTGAGAGCCATTTTCCTTCACATTCTGCTGAGACTCTTGAAAATGTTTATGAAGCTTATATTAGTATCTTTATTTGTAAAGATGCTATTTTCTTATGGAAGAAATTTCTTAAGTGATACATCTTTGGATAAGAAAATTGCTTCTTTGCACTGAAGATAGATATTAAACCCTTTAAAGCACTCTTCCTAGGAAGTGTGGTTGACCAGAATTGAGGTGAGGTTTGTGGTATTCCACAATACCTCTGGTCCCAATCCTGCCTTGTATGTAGTTTCAGATGAGAGACCCCCTCAACCAGCCCGATTCAGACAGTTTTGTCTCGCTTTACATAAAGCCCACATGTGTAGTTCTTATAGAATTGCTATAAGTGTATGTAGCTATCTATCTGGGTATTGGGTATCTGGGTACCTTTTCACCTTGTAAGAGACCCTTAAGGCGGTTCGTGTTTACTTTTTAAAAGCAGTGATGGCAATGGTGGTCCCTCCCCTCTCTTCTTCTCTTCCCTTTTCTCCTCATAAAGATACATGGTGGTTCTCCTGGGGTGGGGAGGGGCACAGTTCTTCATTTTAAAAACACACAATGGGTGCTGGTGTCAGTGTAGGGCCCTACTTTGTTGGCTTCCCTAACATTTGCGTGCTTATTTTATATATTTGAATCCTACTTTTTCATCAGTCTCCACCAAAATGGCTCACAACGTTAACAAAAAGCAATTTAAAAATTCCACAAGCAAACAAAAACTCACATACTGTACTTGGGTGACCTGTTAATTCCTATGAACATGGAGATAGCATGAAGTTTACCTAGCAGAAGGGACCTAGTACCTGTATGTTTTCCACTGCAGGGCAAATAGCAGCATCAGGGAAACTGTTTTCATTGGGAAAATGGCATACGAGGAAAGGACTTTAAAAAAAAGAGTCCTCCAGTGCTGTGGTTCTAATCCAGTTTGCCCCCTCTCCTGTTAACTTAAAAAAAAGTTGGAGATCCTAATCTTTTATCTCCTGTGTTGCATCTAATTATACCCTGCAGTCGGTGTAGGAACAAGGATACAGTATCTTAGGCTGGGTATGGAGCATAGTCCTCACACTTCATGGCAGAAGGGAAGATGGAGTCAACCCAGCTAATCCAGGAGCCAGATGTGCAGTATTTATCTGCCTTCTTCTCATGTGACCGATTCAGCTATGCCATTCCGCAGTCTTTTCTACTATAGATCACATTCCCTCCCTAGTTATCGGTGTCTGCTGCCAGATATATAGATATACTGTGTTGTTGTTGTTCAGTCGTTAAGTCGTGTCCGACCCTTCGTGATCCCATGAACCATATCCCGCCAGGCCTTCCTGTCCTCCACTATCTTCCTGAGTTCGCTCATTTTCATGTTTGTTGCATCGGTGATGCTGTCTAACCATCTCATCCTTTGCCTTCCCCTTCTCCTTTTGCCTTCAATCTTTCCCAGCATCAGAGTCTTCTCCAGAGAGTCCTCTCTTCGCATTAGGTGGCCAAAATATTTGAGTTTCAGCCTTAGTACCTGTCCTTCCAGGGAACAGTCAGGCTTGATTTCATTTAGAATTGACTGATTTGATCTCCTAGCAGTCCAAGGGACTCTCAGGAGTCTTCTCCAGCACCACAGTTCAAAAGCATCTATTCTTCGGCGCTCAGCCTTCCTTATGGTCCAACTCTCGCAACCATACATTGCTACTGGGAACACCATCGCCCTGACTATACGAACTTTTGTTGGCATGGTGATATCTCTGCTTTTTATTATGCTGTCTAAGTTTGCCATAGCTTTCCTTCCAAGGAGTAAGCGTCTTTTAATTTCATGGCTGCTGTCTCCGTCTGCAGTGATCTTGGAGCCCAGAAAAGTAAAATCTGTTACTGCTTCCATTTCTGCCCCTTCTATTTGCCAGGAATTGATGGGACCCGATGCCATGATCTTAGTTTTATTAATGTTGAGTTTCAAGCCAACTTTTGCACTCTCCTCTTTCACTCTCATCAAGAGGCTCTTTAGTTCTTCTTCACTTTCTGCCATTAGGGTGGTATCGTCTGCATATCTGAGGTTGTTGATATTTCTCCCGGCAATCTTGATTCCGGCTTGTGATTCATTCAGCCCTGCATTTCTCATAATGTACTCTGCATATAAGTTAAATAAGCAGGGTGACAATATACAGCCTTGCCGTACTCCCTTCCCAATTTTGAACCAATCAGTTGTTCCATGGCCGGTCCGAACTGTTGCTTCTTGACCCGCATACAGGTTTCTCAGGAGACAGGTAAGGTGGTCTGGTACCCCCATCTCTTTAAGAATTTGCCACAGTTTGTTGTGATCCACACAATCAAAGGCTTTTGCGTAGTCAATGAAACAGAAGTAGGTGTTTTTTTGGAACTCTCGTGCTTTCTCCATGATCCACCGCATGTTGGCAATTTGATCTCTAGTTCCTCTGCCTCTTCGAAACCCAGCTTGTACGTCCGGTAGTTCTCGGTCCACGTACTGCTGAAGCCTAGCTTGTAGGGTTTTGAGCATAATCTTGCTAGCATGTGAAATGAGTGCAATTGTACGGTAGTTTGAACACTCTTTGGCACTGCCCTTCTTTGGAATTGGAACGTAAACTGACCTTTTCCAATCCTTTGGCCACTGCTGAGTTTTCCAAATTTGTTGGCATATTGAGTGCAGCACTTTCACAGCATCATCATTTAGGATTTTAAGTAGCTCAGCTGGGATATTATCATCTCCACTAGCTTTGTTGTTAGTAATGCTACCTAAGGCCCACTTGACTTCACTCTCTAGGATGTCCGGCTCTGTGTCAGTGACCACACCAGCGTGGTCATCAGGAACATTCAGATCTTTCTTGTATAGTTCTTCTGTGTATTCTTGCCATCTCTTCTTAGTCTCTTCTGCTTCTGTTAGGTCCTTGCCTTTTTTGTCCTTTATCATGCCCATCTTTGCACAAAACGTTCCCTTGATATCTCCAATTTTCTTGAAGAGATCTCTAGTCCTCCCCATTCTGTTGTTTTCCTCGATTTCCTTGCATTGTTCATTTAAGAAGGCCTTCTTATCTCTCCTTGCTATTCTCTGGAACTCTGCATTCAGTTGTTTATATCTTTCCCTTTCACCCTTGCTTTTTGCATTCCTTCTTTCCACAGCTATTTGTAAAGCCTCATCTGACAGCCACTTTGCTTTCTTGCATTTCTTTTTCTTTGGGATGGTTTTAGTTGCTGCCTCCTGTACAATGTTACGAACTTCCGTCCATAGTTCTTCAGGCACTCTGTCTACCAGGTCTAATGCCCTAAATCTATTCGTCACCTCCACTGTATACTCATAAGGGATATGGTTTAGGTCATATCTGACTGGTCTAGTGGTGTTCCCTACATTCTTCAGTTTAAGTCTGAATTTTGCAATAAGAAGCTCATGATCTGAGCCACAGTCAGCTCCAGGTCTTGTTTTTACTGATTGTATAGAGCTTCTCCATCTTTGGCTGCAAAGCACATAATCTATCTGGTTTCGGTATTGACCATCTGGTGATGTCCATGTGTAGAGTCGCCTCTTGTGTTGTTGGAAAAGAGTGTTTGCTATGACCAGCGTGTTCTCTTGACAGAACTCCGTTAGCCTTTGCCCTGCTTCATTTTGCGCTCCAAGGCCAAACTTGCCTGTTGTTCCGTTTATTTCTTGATTTCCTACTTTAGCATTCCAGTCTCCTATGATGTAAAGGACATCTTTTTTGGGTGCTAGTTCTAGAAGGTGTTGTAGGTCTTCATAGAACCGGTCAACTTCATCTTCTTCGGCATCAGTGGTTGGGGCATACACTTGGATTACTGTAATGTTGAATGGTTTGCCTTGGATTCGAACTGAAATCATTCTGTCGTTTTTGAGGTTGCACCCCAGTACTGCCTTTCCCACTCTTTTATTGACTATGAGGGCTACTCCATTTCTTCTAAGGGATTCATGCCCACAGTAGTAGATATGATGGTCACCTGACTTAAATTCGCCCATGCCCGTCCATTTTAGTTCGCTGATTCCCAAGATGTCAATGTTCAATCTTATCATCTCATTTTTGACCACATCCAGCTTGCCTTGATTCATAGACCTCACATTCCATGTTCCTAAGCAGTATTGCTCCTTGCAGCATTGGATTTTCCTTTCAACCTCAGACACATCCACAGCTGGACGTCCTATTGGCTTTGGCCCAGCCGCTTCACTCTTTCTGGGTCTACTTGGAATAGTCCTCCGCTCTTCCTCAGTAACATATTGGACACCTTCCGACCTGAGGGGCTCATCTTCCGGCGTCATATCTTTTAGCCTTTTGGTACTGTTCATGGGATTTTCTTGGCAAGGTTACTGGAGTGGGTTGCCATTTCCTTCTCCAGTGGATCACTTTTAGTCAGAACTCTCTGCTACGACCTGTCCGTCTTGGGTGCCCCTGCACGGCATAGCTCATGGCTTCATTGAGTTACGCAAGCCCCTTCGCCACGACAAGGCAATGATCCATGAAGGAGCAATGATCCATGAAGGAGATATACTGTAGTAGTTGATTATTTGAGAATTTTTATGTATAGGTACATTGGTTAAAAGAAGCAGGACTGGGGGAGGGTGTGTGTACTAATTTTATCATTCGGTATCTGTATGCTTAGTTGTAGGAGCTGACATTTCCCATGTTTCTCTTGTTCATATTCCTGGGCAATAAATTTCCTGGTGCTTGTTGGTATATGGTGCTTTCTGGTGTCTTGTTATTTTTAAACTGAAAAATATGTCTTCGTATTTATTTGTAAAGAATGAATATATGATTGTCTGTGTCACCATGATAAAGACTGTTTCTATTTTGGTGCTCTTGCAACAAATTCTTGCCGCTGTTTAGAGAACTTGTTCCATCTCGCTGTGCTTTATAGCATGATGCAATGGGATCTCAGTTCTCCACTCCACGTATAATGAAAGGGCCAGATCCAAAGTTTTTTCTAGGATTTCCAAACTTTAATAGCATTCTGGTGCCTTCTCTCTGTGTTTAAATCCTGAACATTTTCATTACAGTGAAGAGAAGTTTACTCTTGTCACTGAAAACTCCTTAAAATCCAATAATGATTAGCACCTTGCATACCTCACCCAATTTGTCCCACTCTCTCTCCCGCACACATGTTACATAAATAGCTGTATGTGCCCTTTTCCATGTCAGACTTGCCTGCAGTCTGGAAAAGTAGCTGGTATCGCCCTCTATCTCATCTTGAGATATTTCTAAAACTATGTTAACCAGCAGTGGGTGGAGGAGAAACCAGTGTACTGTTATGAAAAATAACAAATCTTTATTGATACAAGGCAAACGTAATGAATGAGGATTTTTGTGGCTTTTGAAATAATACTCTTGCTATTTAAGTAGATGAATGGTTAATGTTCCATAAAGTCAAATATTTCAAAGTATCCTATGAATTATGTTGGTTTTGGGTTAGTTCTGCAGCATGAAGGAGAGACCTGCTTAGGACTAAACGTGTTCTGAATTGTGCAGATAGCATTTTTAATCCTTTGTTGACAGCGTTTGTAATTCAACCATTACACTTCTGCCATATGCTTCAATTTAAAGACGTTGGATTGATGTTTGTCCCGATGCCACTTCAGCAAAAAAAAAATCCAAAATACTGTGCACTCATCACATTATTTTAGTAGGATTATTTTTCACAGTTAATCTTCTGGCTCCAAATTTATATTTATGATAAACACAAAAATTATGCTTGCTTAATATATGCAGTGTCCTGTAGAGGTGAACTTTATAGCTCATTAGTTGTTTAGTTATGGACTACTGCCTCAGTATTTTAATTTGAGGCTGCATTTCATGTTTCTCCCACCACATTCCCAGAAGAAGAATATTGATTTATTGGGGAGGTAAAATCCTAACACTTTGAAATGGTGAATGGCTGTCATCTTACAGTTTTAAAATTTGCAGTATATCACCTGTTGAGTTATGCATATGAGACAGATAAATAGGTTGATAGCCAAATGCATGCATCTGATCCAAGTTGGAAAATGCATATTTCAAGACTAATATGACTCCAGTCTGAATGTCGTAGGTGTTGGTAATAAACATTGGATAGTAATTATGCATTTGGTGTCTGTATGTCTAGCAGGCAGTTTAAAGACCCATTATATCCTGACCCAGTAGCACATAGAATAAAAATGGCACTTCACAGCACCATTTCAATGCTGAAGAAGCAATTCTGTCACCTCTTTAGCATTGGGATTGTATAGTGAAGTGCGGTGCCATTTTTATCCCTCTTGTTAGCAGATCAGGGCTGACTATACAAAATCAATACTTCACAAAATCAAGTGGGTCACAGACTGAAATTAATAAAACAGTGAAGGGCATGAAGCTTTACTGTTGACCTTAAGGACTCGCACTGGCTTTTTTAGACAGCACCTGGCTTGCGATTCTGGTTTGTAGAGACTGCTTTATTTTCCTGGTTTGCGTGCCATGACAAGTCTCCTTGGATGCCTCCTTTAGAGGGAAAGGTGGGGTATCAACATTTTAAGTAAATTAAAGCGAACTGTAGATTAGCCAAGGATTGATTTCTGTGAAGCTGGTGTGCAAGTGGAAGAGGTGGGAAGAGGGAGTGTTTGAGCTTGTTTCTAATCTAACAAACGGTGGCTTTCTTGGACCAGAAATGTGATGCCTGAACTGAGCACTGATTCATCCTCAAGTGGTTCTTTGTTTGCATTTTGCTTCAGAAAGGAAGTTGTGGTAATTTGTGGTAATTTAGCTATTGTGGTCCATTGTGCAGGGATGGAGGAAGAAGCAAGGCACATAGCCTAACTTCAGGGCCACTCAGAATAATTTTATCAGGGGGTACAAAGTTTCATTTGGGCCTCTTCCTTTTTTGCTCCTGGGCCCCCTTTTTGACCCATTTTTGACCCTGGGCCCAGGTACGATTGTATCCCCTTAACCCCCCTCTCAGAGGCGATCTTGACTTTCCCATGTATCCTTAGGTACCTTCTGTGGTGATTGTGCACCCTAACATAGACAATCCCAGAAAGCATATTTGCTGCCACCAGCGAGGTAAAACCAAAAAGAGGGTGCCCTCCCATGCCCTTCTATCTAGATTAGGGAGCCCACTTACCATGGTTCCCTCAATACAGAAGCTGGTTGCTTAATAAGAAGCAGCCAGGGAGCCAAATTACCTAACCAATCCCAGCTCCTTCGCACCTAGGCAGACATACAGGACCTTGAAACATGAGTCACACGTGAGTGGGAGTGAGGGGCAACAGCTCACTGCACAGGTCTGACTGAAACAGGATAGAGATGTTTCCTAAAAAAGGGACATTAAGTGAGGCACAAATACTGAAGAAAAGGCACCTGAAATTATGCAAAACCAGGTCTTGAAATTAGAGGCAAATGAAATAAAACCATAACCAAACTTTCTAAACTGGCCCCTAGCTAGACGTTATGCACTTATAGTTGCAGTTCCTTTGTTTTGCCTCCAAGGTCTGTTAGGTCATGACAGCAGTGTGTGCATGTAACTCTGCAAATTACAGAGATCTGTGTCCCACCCTTTCTACACGTATTCATCAAGCAATCCTGTGAACTTTATAACCAAGTATAAATTTGAACCCGAGTTTCCCATGTTCAGTTCCAACAGTTTGCTACTACTACATCAAAGAGGCTGGAGAATTTCTGGATGTTTGATTAGACTGAATATGTGAGAAGAAATATTGAACTAACAGTTCAATATTGAAATATTGAACTAACAAAACCTGCATGTATATCTGAACTAACAGTGTTTAGAAAAAGGCTGTCCTGCAGCCCCGTTTCAGTTCAGCCAGGTAGTTTGGTTGTATTGCCATGTAATCCTGGAGCGTTCCTATTTGAGCCTCTGCAATTGAGCTGTCATATCTCTACTACAGTATAGTTGCTAGAAAGTATATTATTTATCAGGCTATAAAGCCTGCATTTTATAACCTCTAAGAAAATATCATTGTGCTAGCTGCATTGTCAGTTACTTTTAAAACTAGCCCTTTTTGAGTAGAGACAGCAGGTTAAATAATGGTCATATTTTTCTTGGATTCCTATGTTTTTATTCCTGAAGTTTACAGCCTCTGCTTCCCATAGGACTCTTGGGTGCAAGACACATCTTCATATTTTTTGAATTGATGGACCTTAAGAAAATTGTCAGTACCAGCAGTAGCTGTTATAAAAATTTCTATTTGCGTTGCATGTTGTAAGGATTCTTTGACTCGAGCAGAATTGTTTTCCAAGTAATCCAGAAATCGCTTTTGAGCTATCTTCCAGGTTTGCATACATGAATTTTTTTTCTTCTGTGTGTATGCAGCCAAATATTCTATTCATGCTTAAATTTGACATCTGCTAACTTCCAAATTAATCAGCTTGTGTGACGGAGAGAACTCCCATTTTTCTATGATGGGTTTTTGTATACAGCGGACCCTCACTTTACAATGGTAACCCATTTCGGAGACACCATTGTATTGTAACATGAACCCAATAACTCATTTTTCATTCCAAGACCTCAGAAGTTGAACTTTCTGCCACAGAACTTTCCCTCTCTAAAATGTGATGTAAAAGGTGCCTACCGTACTCTTTAGGGGCCATGGTTAGCAGTTTACACAGTGTTGTATTTATTTATTTATCAATTTATATTGTGCCTTTCTCCCCAAAGAGCATCTAAGGTGGCTTATAAATGATAAAACACAAATTACAAGGCTGCATCCTTCCCCTCTCTCTCTCTGACTTCCTGAACTTAAGCAAGCAAAAATAAGGCTTCAGTGTGGTATACAAGAGGGTACTATTTGTCAAACCTACAGATCCAGGGTTTAGGAGGTTTGTCCAATGGGAAGAAGCAGTCATTTTGGTTACAGCCCAATCCTGCGCAAGTTGTGGCGGCTGGCCTAAAGGGCAGGCCGCTGCATCTTGCGCAGGATGCGGGCTGTGTGAGCACGGCCTGGACTAACCTCAGGGGAAGGGGATGTTCATCCACTTCCCCCAGTGTAAGCATCGGAGGCCAGGTCTTCACCTGCCGCGCATCCGGGGAGGCCATGTAAGGCCGGCCCGGTATTGGATACCAGCAACCCAGTGCCAATATCCCCGCCCCCTGCCCTGCCACCCCGACCCGCCCTCCCACTGCCCGGCGCAGTCCAGCGGCGCGGAGTTTGGAGGGCAGCAAAGTGAGCAGTGCCAGCCTCCACACCACACCGCTTACTCTCTGAGTGCCACAAAAGTGCTTTATGGCACTTCCGTGACACCCAATGCCAGCGGAGCGCTTGGTCCACTGGCGTAATGATAGGCAGGATTGCGCCGTTAAGCTGCTAATGAGTTTCATCATGGCCCAAAAACATGTCCTTTCATTGCATCTGGAATGTAATAAGGAACTGGTAGAGACAAATCTAAAGAAATCTGATTAAATTGGAAGAACCCTAAAGAGAAACTCAGTCAGCTCTGAGCACCTGTTCAGTTCTGTTAAGGGGTGGGGTGGGGGTAAAGTTCTGTGGTGTCACCACTGTAGCAGAAAAAATCTAGTAAATTCAGTTATTGAGTGTACTGGTTGAGAAATTTCTAGTAGGAATAAAAAGATTGGTTTTTTTTAATTATTATAAGGCAGTAGGCAGGACTCTATCTGGAATTACTGTGTCGCCTCATATTCAAGAAAGCTGAAATATGTGCCTGGAAGACCAATTAGAATGATCTGCCAGAACAGAGCATGAATGATCAGAGATTAAAAGCTTAGCCTTAGTGTGGAGAAAAGGGAAACTGAGGGGGAAATATAGGAGATAATGCACAAGTTAAATCAGACGGTGAATATAAGAACAAATGGCTGTCTGATTGGTTGCAGTCTGGAATACTCTTTGGGAAACAGTTGTGGGAGCAAAGACCCTTGTTGAGTCTCTAAACAAAGGTTGGCAAACATTATGAAGGATAAAATATTTTATCTATGTAAAAAGATCAAATTTAAGAAGGTCAAAGTTCATACACAGTTTCATTCTGGTCAGATAGTCAATACAGGCATTTAACAAGCGTTTTAAGCCAATTCTTGTGCGTGAGAGCAGAATCATGTCATCTGCATATAGGAAAATGGGAATTTGAGTTTTAGGCCTTACTAACGACCTAGAGACTGTTTTTCCTCTTCTTTTTTTCTCTCTTTTAGCCAGTAGCTTGTGTCACTGAAAGGATGGTGACTGTGTATTGGTATATTTAACTTGTATGTTTGTTTGTGATGCCAATAAAGGTTTGATTGATTGATTTAAGAAGGTAGATATATTCTAAGCTTAAATGCCATTTTAAAAAATATTGTAATACAGAAATATTCCAATTTTTCCCTTCTGTCTGACTTGCCTTGAAGAGCTGCTGCATGTTGCTCACAACAAATTAAACCTAGAGGAGAATTTCTTATTTGTTTGCAGGTATATTTCTAAGTGACAGCTGTTTCTTGAGGCCCTGGGACCTGCTATTAATTTTGGAAAGTCAGAAACACATCCATCTCATCAGCACTAAGAATTATTGCTGTCCTTTGATGAGTTTTCATTATTAGCATTTCTCAGAGGCAAGGGTGCCTGAAATTTACAGCACTGTTTGGTCTCGCAAGATGAGAACGTTTCATAAATGCTGCCAGATGTTACTCAGTCGAGCTTCTGTGCAGCTGGAAAATCATCTTTAGAGCGGGCTGTTAAAGCTGTTTATGGCAATTTTTGTGTCGCTTAGAACTTGGAGTGAGCCACCCGATCAATTTCAGGACAGATAATGGAATGCAAAATTACCATGTACTGTAGTGATGCAGTAGGTGGAAATTCTATTGTCGTTGTTACCAATTTAGATGAAAAGCCAGATAATCCTCTCCTCTTTATGTGAGCTTAGCTTTACAGTACCTTCCAGAATGTTCTTCTAAAGAAAGCAGCTGGGGTTTTTCTTGCTGTTTCCTTCAACTGTGAAAAGTAAAAGAGGTAGTGTGTCTCTGTCTCTACAGGGAGTTCAACCCTAGAAGAAACCAGTTCTGCTATGCCACAGCTCTTCTGTGGTTCCTCTTGATATGTCATATTCCCTTGTTCTGTATAAGCTGGGAAAGAAACTAGTATTGGCCCTTGACTTAAACTACTTGACTTAAAAAAAAAACCCAGTTATTTGAAGCATTGGATAAAAAACTTCTACTGTTTCATATATCTGTTTAGGGTGTCCAAAAATGTTTCAGGATGCTAGGTCACGCTTTAAAAGGGGAGTATATTGTAATGTTTAGGTAGAAGACTATTTACTTTTGTTATTGTTAAACCTTCTGTTTCAGTGAATAAATGAGTATCAACTAATTGCAGCAATTCAGCTGTACAGGAAAAATGCAGATTTATACCTGAGCCTATACAGATGTAAGCATATGTAAGATCTCTTTTGCCAAATGGCTTTCGAAGTTTTCAGACCATAAGAATGTAATCCCGCAATTATTTCTTGGGTAAGTGTAATATATAGGCAATATTTTATTCAAAAAATTAGTTTGGCTAAGGCAAAATCCCCAGTCCAGACCAAGTTAAGCATCCCTGTGCTGATGAAATCAACTGCATTTATGCACCAAGCTCCAGCATCTAAGTGTACTTTTATCTGCAACATGAACAGTTATCAAAATTAAAATATCTAAAGCATTCACTCTTAGCAATATGATAATATTAAAATGTATCTTTTACTTGTTTATCATGCTAGGAAAATTCATGTGTTGCTTTCAGAACCATAAGAATAGACTCTTTATAAAGAAAATGATCATATGTAGAAAACTCATTTTCTTGTGGTAGCTTTCATGGCCCGCTAGTACACATAGATGCTTCACAAATACGGGGTTTGACGCCATGTAGTTTGCTCGAAATTCTCCAATAGTTTTCAAACGCGCCGCGGTTTTCCACCAGGCAGTCGCATGCGCGGTAAAAATATATCAAAAGTATCCGAGGATCACACTTGCCCAACGTTTCGTTCTATCCTTAGAACATCTTCCAGGGGGTTATGGAACAATCACTTAGATTGTAGGATATATTTTTACCGCGCATGCGACTGCCTGGTGGAAAACCGCGGCGCGTTTGAAAACTATTGGAGAATTTCGAGCAAACTACATGGCGTCAAACCCCGTATTTGTGAAGCATCTATGTATATGTAGAAAACCTATATTAGCTCCAGAGAGCAGTGGAGCCAAACCTGAGAATTTTTGGTGACACTGGTATTTATAGGCTCTAGGACAGGGGTTCTCAACCTCTTGGCAGCAGTATACTACCACTGCCTCCAGGATCCCTCGGCGTACTACCGAAAGTGACAGACGATGACGTCTTCGCCCGTCACTTCCAGGTATTGAACACAGACGGAGCTTGGGAGCGAGGGTTTCCGACACCGCGGAGCTTGGGAAAGTGCCGGTAAGAGGCTTGGGGCAGGCGGGAGAGCCTTTTTCAGCACGCGAAACTCAAGCGCTTCACCGCCACTCACCAGCCGAGCCTCTTGCTGGTGCTTTCCCAAGCTCCGTGGCATCCAAAACTGCTCATGAGCTCTGTTGGAGGGGGGTTTCAGGGTTCTGACTGGCTGCATACCACCAGATGCACCCCGAAGTACCACTGATGGTACACGTACCACTAGTTTAGAACCCCTGCTCTAGGACAATCCTTTCCCACATTTACCTCGTACAGGACTTGGAATGTGGCTACCGTGCAGCGGTACAGCTTCTGATCCCATGGATGTAGTTAAGCATATCTTGAAATGAACTGAAGTGAAACACGACAGGGGTAGTGAGCCTTTGTTTTCTAGGAGCATAAGACAATGACTATATAACTTTTTATTTACCTGAAGTTTGAATAGAACTGGTGTGGCTTGTGGGAATAAGCTTCATTTTTATGTTAAATTTTTACATTTGTAAATAGCCTGTGGCATTACTAGTCCTGACTCTTTTCTGGTTTTTTTCCCTTGTAAGCAATTTAAAATCCAGTTAAAGCTACATAATGTGTGTGTATATATATAGCACTATAAAAGGCTTATATAAACTACTAAATTGCACTGCATTCACTTTTTATTAGCATTTGGCATATAAATGCTACCACACTACTTATAATGAACAAAATAGTGAAGTAATTTATCATATTATGTTACCTATCATAGCTGATACTTCCAGTGTTTACTGTTACTACATCCAGCCATGTCCCCAAATTGCTTTTGGGAATGAAACATGCCCCCTAACCCAGATAATTTTTTTTCTGCTGAATTTAATTTGTTTGTTCAATAGCAGTGGACAGACTGAATTATGTTTAAAATAATGTAATAATGGTGTCTGTACTTCTCTGAAATGCCTGTGTGAAATTTGGGGAGGATTCCCATCAAAGTGTGCATTCTTATTGCAAAAATGAGCCATGATGCTGTCTTTTGTTTCATTAAAAATGGTCAAATAGTCCAGAAGAAAAATGTTGCACATTACTAATAGAAAAATTAAGTCTGGTGTAGCCTGGAAAAGGAGTTGAAGAAAATAATTCTCCCCGGAGGAGAGGAACCCTGCCCCAGTTCTATAAGGCAGGAGAGAGATGACCTTTTTCTGGCACAGGCTCTTGGGAGCTACCAGCAGGCTGAATCCCCCCCCCTCTCTATCTCTCTGGATGCACAGCTGCCTACTTTATTTTCAGCCTATACATTCTGTCAGGTCAGTGAAGGAATAATGTGAGTATTGTAGTTGCTAGGCAATTTTAGCCTTTTAGGCAACTGAAAACACATCTTACCCTCTTTGACCTGACAAAATTGACTGGGCTGAGAGTGAAGAGGCAGTGTGCAGTGCCCGGTAGGGTTGGGATCAAGACTTTTGCACATTAATGGAAATACAACAGGGTTATGAATAGCAGCACTTTAATAATTCTTGTGTCCACCCCCTGTATTACAATTACAAAAAAAGCTAATTTCATGACTCCATAGGAAGAATAAACGGAGAACAGCCAGACCAGCTCAGGCCTGATTTTCACTGAAGTGGTAAACCTGTGTCTGGGCTGTACCACATCAGACTGCAGGTAGGGGCACATATGCTTGAACACTCTTCCATACAATTTAAAAAAATCCAGGCTCCTAGAAAATTAGCATATTGGCGAGAAAGTTAGGCTAGAACCCTTTTTCCTGACATACAGTGTTCTTTGTCTAGAAAACCTTTATTGCCCCACCTGCAATCTGAAGTGGTACCATCCAGACAAATTGACCGCCTCATTGAGAACTAAGCCATGATCCTGCATTTCAGTTTTGCATGTTAATAGTTAGAGTCTAATTGTTAGACAACATGAATGCTAGTTATACAAGTTGGTGATAGGTTTTTGTTTGTTCAGGGGGAAAGATAGACTTTTACTCAACTTCATGCTACACTTATCCTCAGGGCTGGCTTTAAGCCAATTGGATCAATTGCTCCCAATTGGGCCCCACACTAGGGTAATCTACTCTAGTCAAATATGCACGACAACACATTGCCAACATACACGTATTACCACATGGCAGGTTTATATATTGTAGGCCTATATTCAGACTCAAGTATTGTAAGTTTTACATCCATAAATCTATATACAATAATTAGGACCTACGAATAAAGACATATTAGATGTATAACCCTGCACGCACAAAAATGATATGATAGAAGTCACGTTTGTTACTTTTGACAGTAATTAAACTGGTCCGTTAACCCACGTGAACTTTTTAAGCGCAAATTTTGATTGCCTTCCAT
Source organism: Plestiodon gilberti rubricaudatus (assembly GCA_026170595.1). Classification (NCBI taxonomy): domain Eukaryota; kingdom Metazoa; phylum Chordata; class Lepidosauria; order Squamata; family Scincidae; genus Plestiodon; species Plestiodon gilberti. Next base: position 135,896,013 of record JANXHW010000001.1, on the reverse strand, counting down.
TCTACCATAGAGATATAAAGTCTATAATAAATTCTATGTACCGTGTTTTTCGCGCCATAGGACGCATCGGACCATAGGACGCATGCATCCTATGGAGCAAAAAATAGGGGAAAATGTTTTTTTTTAACTTACCTGGGCTTGTGGGGGCTTCGGGGAGGCCTGCAGAGGGTCGCACAGGCCTCCCCGATCTTCAGTTCGGCGATAAATGGCTATTTCCGGTCATTTCTGGTTTTCTGGAAATACATTTATCGCCGAACTAAATAGCCATTTATCGCCGAACTGAAGATTGGGGAGGCCTGCGTGACCCTCTGCAGGCCTCCCCGATCTTCAGTTCAGCGATAAATGGCTCTTTTCAGCCATTTCCGGTTTTCCGGAAATGGCCGAAAAGAGCCATTTTTCGCCGAACAAGATCAGGGAGGCCTGCAGAGGGTCGCGCAGGCCTCCCCGAAGCCCCCACAAGCCCTGGCAAGTAACTTTTTTTAACCTTCGCTCCATAAGACGCACTAACATTTCCCCCTATTTTGGGGGGGTGCGTCTTATGGAGCAAAAAATACGGTATATCTCTAAGATTCTACAGACCTTGGCTCTGAATCTGGGCCCCCACAAAAAATGTTTCCAATTGAGCCCCACAGCTCCTAAGGCCGGCTCTGCTTATCCTTGTTAGACTTTTGTGCCAATAATGTTTTAAAAAGCATTATGTGACTGATTAAAAGCAGAGCAGACCAGCTCTGTCCCCTGCTTGTGCCGCTCTCACCCCTGGATACTTACTATAAGAAAAACCACATGCAGGAGCACACTGGCCTTCTTTGGATCTACTCCACACCATCTGTCTTCATGATGGGGGCAGGCCCAGCTGTTAATACAATATTGCAAACTATGCAGATGGTTTAGCGGGAAGCATTGTGCCCAGCAGTATGAACTGCTGTGCCAGTACAGTGGTTCATGGGATCAAGATGTCAGATTCTGTAGCATTTTTTATTCTGTTCTTCAAATGGAGCACCATCATTTATTTAGGGGAGCAATTGGGAAAAAAATACTTTTTTATTTGAGTGACTTGTATATTTCAGAAATATGACTTGATCTACAGCAGGCTTTCTGTTTTAATCTCCACTATATAGAGTCTGAGAGAGGTTTTACTTTGACTTGGTTGTCTTTTATTACATTAAATGTTTGCTGCTGTTCACAAAGTTTTGCCTTTCTTGCCTCTTGAAAGCTGCATAGGAATGTAGGCAAAGGCTATTTTATCCTCTTGTAAGTTACTGGATAAAACCTTGAAAGGCAAGAAAGATAAGAGTTGTCAAATTTCCAAAGATATAGTACTCATTTTCCTTTTTTTTTTTTTTGTCCAGTTCTTTTTGCTCTAGGAGTTTCAGTACTTCCCTAGAAGAGGAAGCTTGAGCTACTTTGTTTAAACTTCAAAAACTTAAACTAGGGCATATTTTTTCTTTCATTATTAGCTCAAAAGCAAGTCAGGGCCTGCCTCGCCATCTACAGAATCAGACCACTTCTTATTCTTCTCAGCTCAACTGTAGGAAACCAGGACAGTGGTCCAAAAGTCAGGCACACCCCTGGAAGAACTGAGAAGATTTGTGTCTGTGAATGTAAAGTGACTTAACACTTGAAATGATTTTATTTTAATATTTTTCTTTACGGATATCGAAAGGCTAACATACAAAAATGTAATGGTGAAAGATCAAAAATTACTCATGCTCAGACTCTGAACTATTTTTTGTTCAAGACTTTTCAAAACTGTTGTGGGTAGTGCCCTAAATTGAAAATGAATAACCCAGCACTGCTTAAATTTGTGACAAGCAAGTAGCCTGGGTGCTTTTTACAAAGAGCGTTTCTTGTGTGTCCTTTGCCCCTTGAACAGAGGGGATATTGCTGCACTGTTCCATGACACAGAAATTTCAGCTAGTGCAAGGTGCAGCTGCCTGTTCTTATGAATATGGAAACATTTTCAGCCTGCCTTGTGTGTTCTGCACTCAGAGGCGTCACTAGGACGCGCGTCACCCCAAGGCGGGGGGGCGCGCGTCACCCCCGACTATGCCCCCCCAATGAAACAATCGATTTGGGGGGGGACCTGGCTGCACCCTGCCCCGGGTGCCCCCCCGCCCTGGAACTCAAACTTTTGCCGCGTCGGCCTCCGGACACTCCAAGGCCGGGAGCCGGCCTCGGAGCGTCCGGCCCGGCCGGTGCTATTAATGCGTCAATACGTGTGCTATTAATGCGTCAATACGGTGCTATTAATGCGTCAATACGTGAACTTTTACAGTTTTCGCGCATGCGCAGAGACCGTTTCTGAGGGCAAGGGCCTGCCCTCTTGCCCTCAAAACTACCTGCGCATGCGCGAAAACCGTAAAAGTTCACGTATTGACGTGAACGTCCAGCCCGGCGCCGGCCGGGCCGGACGCTCCAAGGCTGGCTTCCGGAGGCCGACGCACGCCACGGAGGTGACGCGCATCACCCTGGGGCACTCCGCCCCACCCGCCACGCTACAGTGACGTCCCTGTCTGCACTGGCTATCAGTGTACTGTACTTCCAAGCCCAATTCAAGGTGTTGGTTTTAATCTTTAAAGTCCTGCATAGCCTGGGGTATGCGTATATTAGAACCCAATCTAGATTGCCTGTGAGTATTCCATGATTTGAATCCCCCCCATCATTGTTGAAAAGCAGCTGCAGAGGGGGCCAAATTTGAAATGGGACTGAAGCACAGAGGATTAGATCTTCTTTCTTGTGCTTACTTCCTGATGTGGATGGCCTGATGACGTTGCTACAGGGAGTCCCCTTTATAAGTCAGGGTTAGGGAACGGAAAGCTTGGACTTCACAGTGAAACAACTTATAGAGGGGAATTTCCCACCATAAGAAATAATATAAAAAAGAGTTAGCGGAGACCATATGTACATATATGCCCTTCATTGGAGGAGGAGAATTTTCTCCCATAAGAAACAGTAAAGTAGGTATAGACACTGTAGAGAGTGGCACATGCAGTTCTGAACATGTAGAAACAGGAGCAAGGGCAGCCCATCCATGACTTGAGACCTTTGTGTTAGGCAGTGAACTGGAGAGGTGGTGGGTTGTTGGGGAGGTTCCCGCACTCCTCTAGCCCACCATGTCCATGGGGTCCAGACCAGCACCATCCTCTTCTTGCACTGTAGCCTATAAGAGGAGGATGGGGAGGGCTTATTTTTGGCATTGGTGCCACCACTGCCTCCTCTAATGGCCAGCAGAGGGAATGTGCCATTAGAGGAAGTGGCAGCTGCGGCACTGGCCAATAGAGGAAGAGGCAGTGGTGGTGCTGGACACTGAGGGGGGGAGAGAGAGGCTCACACCATTCTTCTCTTGGTGTCCCCGCCACCTCCCATTCTCAATGGCAGTACTGGGCACCAAGGGAGAGAGAGTTCAGTGAAGTGAGCAGGAGTCGGGGGTCACTCTCCCTGTTGTTCCAATTAATAACAGCATCACCAACATTGACAGAACTGTAATAAAAAATTATGTCCCTTTAAGAGCTTGAAGGATGTGGGGAGGAGAAAGAACAGCATACAGGCCCAGCGATGAAGAGCTCATGGGGAAAGAAGGTAGGCAAGCAGGGCTACAGCGGTACAGGACATATGTGCGGGGAATTTTTACATCTAATTCCTCAAAGTTGAAGACTTAAATGCTTGGAAGCATGTAACGGGCCCCCTGTATTAGCTTTAAGAAAAAAGAAAATATTGGTGCACCCATAAGCCCGTGCACAGAGATAAAAAGTAAATTATCCTTAACTCTTGAGCGCAGCTCTGATCAGCCATGAGGAGGACAATTTGACTTTTGGGGGAGAGGGAAAGACCTGGGGAGCTCCCATGGAACTTCCATGGGGAGCTCCCATAATCATGGAACTCCCACGTAATGTTTAGTTTGACTTTGACCCTTAGAGACCACATCTATGTTGACCGCCATGCCTATTATGTTTCTACAAGACACACTCAGTTGACTTTTAATTTAGCTACCTAGTTTTTATGAGTTGATTTGTAAGATATAGAATGATAGCAAATACATCTTTACTTTTACCTAAGTAGTAACTGTACCTGCTTTGCAAGATTCTGATACTAAGGCGTGCATATGATTAGTATCTTGCCCACTAGAATTATATTAAAAAGTGTGGAAGAGACCTAATGTTGTCACCATTAACATTGTAAGAATAGCTTGTGTATGTTCATCCTCCCCCCCCCCCCTATAGCTCTTAAGAACCATTTCTCAATGAATTCATTTTCTGTTGTCTCTTGCAGGTGGCTACTTTAGAATTTCCTCCAAAGAAGCTCTTTGGAAACAAGGATGAACGAGTCATTGCAGAGCGTCGGAATCATTTAGAGGTAATAAACATGTTTTAAATGACTTTATGTAGGTGTATTTACACAGTTCTGTCTGCTTGACCAATAGGAACCATTTCCCACATGGTAGAAATTAAATAGCCTGTTGGTAAATGTGCAATTGCTGCTGCTTCATTTAATGCAGAAGATGGCAGCAGTAGATCATAAAGTAATGAGGCGTCTACATCAAAAAAATATTCTTCCAGTCTTTCAAGAAAGTCTCTTTGGAGTTGACAGGAAATATGTTCATTAGAGAGTTAAGGAACAGCTATACTTGAAATAAGTATTTAGAATAGACAGACAGGTAAGACTTTATAGAATTTTGTTCCTCTTAATTAATTTTGTTAACTTCTTATGGTGTTTTATCAGTGCAATGTAAGTATGAAGATTCCAGCCATGTTCTCATTTCATTGGGACTTATGTAAAGCTGCCCTATGCGGAGGCAGATCAATAGATCCGTCTGACCCACTATTGTTGTCTACCCTGACTGGCAGTGTGTCTCCAAAATCTTAGGTACAGTAGATGTCTTGTTACCTGAAATCCTTTTAGCTGGAGATGCCAGAACGTATCTTCTGCACGCACAGCATGTGCTCTTCCACTGAACTTATGGCCAATTCCCCAAAAGGTAAGCTTTGCCTTGGGGAGGTCACTTCAGTGTCTCCACCAGCTGGTAGAATATTCCCCATTGCTATATTCTTTCCTGTCTATTTGAACCCATTTTGCTATACTCTCTTCAATGAGCTAATTTCAGAGCCATCTGGTTCATCAGACAAAAAGTGAAAGGTCATCTCCACAACAAAGCTTGATATTTTTCAGTGTGCGTTCTTTTGCTTATACTGTATAGCATGCAGTATCAATTTTCAGATGCAATTTACATTGGGAACTCCTATGATTGTATCACACACTAATGAGAAACTAAAAAGGATGGAAAACTAAAAAGGATGACAGTTTCCATAGTGGTTAGGACTGTGCTGAACATTTTAGTGTTTCTGTTTTCAGGTTGAAAGTAGGGGGAAAGCCTTAATTTTGAGAATTTTGTAAAATTTGTAAAACCAGCTTTCTCCCGTTGTTTCCATTATTTTCTGCTGCTTCCATATCATTTTTTCTTTTAATTAATGTGTTCTTTCTGGATGAGTTGCACAGCCAGCCTGCACCGATAGGGAATTGTGTACTGAACATTATGCAGCCAATCAAATTTGGCTATGTGACAGTATTGTTTAGGGCAAACAAACTAAGAGTGACATAGATACTTGCTGAATAGGCTAACTTGAAGACTTTAAAGGTGATTGATAATCAGTGCTCTGAATTACACCAGGAAATGGTCCAGTAGTCAGTGCACCTGATACTGCAATGGAGTAACATCTTCTAGAAACTGTCACCAGCTATGTGTCAAACCTGAAAGGTGTTGCTGTTCCTGGGAGCCTGCTTATGCATTATACAGTATACGGGAGAGGGTTTTGACTGGTTCTGATATATCAACATGGGGTTCCTGTTGTTGTTGCATGTTGATTGGTGTCTTCTGTACATAGTCCACTTACAGTCATTGTCTGAGTATCATTGTGATTGGTTGTTAGCAGTGGGGTTGGCAGGGATGCTGTGGGAGTGGCTATGGGATACGTTAACATTTGTTTCTAATAGCATCCCTGTTGAATTTGCTGCTGGAAGAACATACTGTTGTGACTACATGTTTGCAAAGTAGAGCAAGGAATTGACTTGCCCAATTTCACAGTCACTAGTAATAAAACATGGAATCTGTGATCCCCCTGTGAGCCTTAAATTCATGACAGAGCCTAGGCAGTATCAGTAACAGCAGTTTCATTCTCTAATCTTGTGCTCACTCTCAGACATGAATTTGGTAGTGGAATGGTAGGTGGAATTGCCTGCACTATTAAATTGCTGGGTTTTTTTGGGGGGGGGAGCGGGTTGGCTTGCTGATCGCATGAAGTTGAATTCATGCAAGCTAACTGTGGGTATGTTGAGGGGCAACTGTAATGCCGTCCCTGCTTGGGATAATTTTATAATACTGTAGAACTCCAATAGAATACCATTCCCAAAGGTCTGACACCAAAATGGCCGGGGCTTGGTAATTGCTCTGATATGGTCGCCCAAGCAACATCGACAGCACCCCAGGCCAGCACAAGCCTCCATCCCTCCATGTCTGTTCCACTCTGGCCCTGCTCAGAGGGGCAAGAGGAGGCACTTGTCACCAACAGTCGCCCCAACCCTGCATCCACACAGCAGGCTCCCTCCCACCCACCCACCCAGTATCCCAAACGGCGATGTGAAAAGAGATCCCAGCTGAACAATCACTGCAGAGTGCAAGCAGTTACATATATACTCTGTGTGTGTGTGTGTGTGTGTGTGCGTGTGCATGCGCACACACACACACACACACACAGAGTATATATGTAACTGCTTGCACTCTGCAGTGATTGTTCAGCTGGGATCTCTTTTCACATATGTACATATTAATTTCTTTGCCAGCCTACTGTACCCCCTGGTAGTTTGGCATATCTGACACCACCCAGGTCCCAAAGGTGCTGGACTTCTGGAGTTTTACTGTATCTCGGTTTGTACTATAGTAATTAGAAAGGCTCCAATAGTTGTAGACATTTTGGATAGAATGTAACAGGAGGTTTAATCAGGGGAGTAATGAATTGCCATATATTATATTGACCTTGAAATTAGGCATTTGCCTTGTTTTCTAGCTACTCTGATGGTGGGCAAAAAAAAATAGCCTAGGGCCATCTTGCAAAGTCCCACTGCTACTGTATCTGTGAGTACGGCTTTAGCAAACACAAAGCTCTGCTACGTTTCTCCACAGAGAGAACATAATAGCATGCTACAGCTGCTTCCAGTTGAGCACTCAGGTTCCCTTCACACACACATCCTAGGGGTATAGGATCTGCTTCACAGTGTTGTGATTCCATATCACTGGGGAATGTGTTACTGCACTCAATAACAGCTTGACACCCTGATAGGAAGGAGGGTGGGAAAGCAGATGACCGTATGATTGGCCATGGCCAGTGTAGTTGCAGTATTCATATACATTTCCCAGTTCACACAACAGGGAAACAACTGTCACTCCATCTCTTCACTTTGGTAAGGGGAGGAGACAGAAGGCAGACTGAGTGCACTTTTGGAACAAATCTTTTATAGAAGGCAGAAATGATGGCTGTAATAGTTTGTGTGCCTCTCCAGGTGGAGAAACACAGCAGCCCACTGTGGCTATTTTGTGAATATTCGGTCTATTGCTCCTTGGTTCTTAAGCCTGGAGGAGAGAATGCCAAAGACAAACAGCTACTGAGGCAGTTGATCCCCATCAGCCTCTCCTCTCCTAGCAAAAAGTATCTCATTTGCTGTCTCCGCTGCCACTGCTGATTTTGCATTTGCAGCACCACCCTTGTATTTGTCAGCAAGAGGTAGTGTTACAGTGACTATACGTCACTAACTCATGATGCTGAGAAGGTGAGACCACTTGGGGGTTCTGGGAAGGTTCACGGTCCCATTTAGCTCAGCTTTCCATTACAAGGTCATGCTGAAATATTTCTTATTTCTAGCATATGCCTGCTGTCAGGGTTTGTAATCTCCTCTTTATCTCTTGCATCCTGTCCCCTATAGAGCACCTGGATAAGCAGAAGACTCGTGTGTGTGTGTGTGTGTGTGTGTGTGTGTGTGTGTGTGTGTGTGTGTGAGAGAGAGAGAGAGAGAGAGAGAGAGAGAGAGAGGGAGCACTGACACCAAGCCTCAAACCTATGGGTCACTTCTATGCAGACTCTGAAAATATGTTTGTAAGGCTATATTATAAATGTGTAACTAAGTGTGCATTATTTCATTTTACAGGAATATAAACATTCTGTGTCAGAAAGGATTGCTTAATTAGCTTTTAGCTAATATAAGACGTATTGTTTCTTTTTGAAAGTCAGATGAGCTTGTGACTCTGTCCTCAAAAATACTGTAAGTGGTTGCCCTTTGTAATTCTATTAAGGCCTTCTTTCTGAGCAAGAGACTTGGCATTTTTTTTTATATAAAGGCGGCAGGCACAGTCACCAATTAGATTTGAGGTATCTTTTCCTCCATTCTGTATTGAAGCCAACCCAATGAACTGTGTACGTACTGTATCTAGCAGTCCTGTCAGTACCTTGAACTCATGTACAAAGTCATTTCATTCTGTAAGCAGACTATTGAGCCACTCTGAGGTCAATAGGCCAGGACAAGATTTCTTTCTTTAAGCAGCAGGCAGCAGCTGAGAAAGTGTCTCTAGTTGTCACCTAGAGGGACAGTGTAAAAGGCCTTGAGCACCAGGTGGCTGGTTTAAAATGTGATCACTGTTCTATGATCAAGAAGCAAGACTTCCTGGAGTATGACAATGATGTATTGTTCAACTTTAACATGGACTATATACTCGCATTCACTCAGGAAGCAGGAAAATGATAGCTCTGTCATTAAATGTTTGTTCTGATCAAGGAGACATTCCACCAGTGACAGCAACACTGCATAGCAGTATCATCAGACTCCCCTGGTAGTTTGTGAACAGGAAAACTCAATCTAGCAAATATGATTCACATGTGGGAACTCATTTCTCTGCATGGGGCTACTATACTGATGCAGTCTTCGGCTGCACAAGGAACAGCCTTTGTCGAGGGGTGTGTGTGTGTGTGTGTGTGTGTGTGTTACTGATATGCATTCCCAGATGGCAGAAAGCTGTGCTCTAATCATTTTCCTCCTCCACCATGTGAAGAGAATCCTTGTTTACGAGTCTGAACTGTGGATTTAAAGTAGCCTGAGGAGTTGAAGATGACTTGTATGTTCAGAAATCACCTACAGTAAAACAGGGCTGCTTTCCTTAACAGTTCTTTCAGTAGCATTCTGTGACGTCTCATGTTACGTACACCATCACTAGCTTAGAAACTTCTAGAACTCCATGTCCCCATCCCTCTTTGTGTGTGTGCACCAAAGGGCAGGGAGAGCACTCTCTCCCACTTCCATTCTGGGAAGAAACTTTTTTGTCACTCCCCATGCAGTTTCTAAAAACTGCCATCTGCACCCATCAGCATGTGAGCTGAAGATTGCCATTTGGAAATCCAAATAGAATAAAAAACAGTTGTATTGCCAAGTGTCTTAAGAAGTTTCCTGTTAGAAAACAGTCATGAGATGACAAAGGTTTTCTTTCCGCTACTCTGCATGTGATTGAATGTTCTTCAGTACAAAACAATTCCCTACAAACAGATATCTGTGAGAAGGGTTCTAACCTAGTTGATATGCTTATTTTCTAAACACAGAAAATTGGGGTTTTTTTTGGCAAGTAGGAACATACGGTCATCTGAATCCCACCTGCAGTCTGAAGTGGTACAGTCCAGGCACAGGCTTACCACCTCATTGAGAGTGTAGACCTAAACCGCTGGCATGTTTTGTCAACTGTTAATTTAGTGGTCTGTGAGGACTCTGTAAAATTCTAAATTAATTGTTCAGCCGTTTAAGTACTGCAATTTAACTTTAGAGCCAGACTTGCTTGATTAAATCTGTCTTGACTGACACAGCCAAGAATTTTGTTGATTAAAGTTAATGAATAGAAGTTAATGTTTATCCATTCATGCCATTTGATAACTATAAATAGGGAAATGCTGTCATTATTTTTCTGTTTTTAAAACCCTGGCAGAGAGTATATATTTAAAGGGAGCAAAGGGTGCCAAAATTTAATACTAAAATTACTTTGTAAAGTAGAAAATTACTTGCTAAGTATGAAGATGTGTTAATATTTATATGGATCTTTATGACATCTAAATGCATCTTCCTTTGACAAACCAGCAGTAGCAACTCAACTGCAACTTGACAGTCACCTCATGCTTCTTTGCCGTGACTATCCTTAGTCCCTTGAATAGCTCCTCTGCATTTCTCAGGAAGATTTTTTTTTAAAGGAGGATGTTGATCATGTGAGTGCTTCTGAGGAGTTGCCCTACAGCAGAGTTGTTTATGGACAAGGTTCTTATAAAATGGATTTAGCAAATGGTTATTTGCTCTATCACTCATCACCTGAACAACTCAAGATGCGTTGATCTTTTTCATAAAAACTTGCATGCAGATTATGACGTAATTGCTAAAAGTCAGCTCATGGCATGGATCTTTAGTTCTGTGTGTGGCTATAAAAATAAAAGTAGCAAAATTCTGACAATGAAGTTTATTTATTTATTTATTTATTTATTTAATTAAAAGATTTTGTTGTAGAGTTGGAAAAGAAGTTGTAGAGTTAACTGACTATGCAATCCTGCACAAGTTAAAGCTGGCGTAGTGAGCGCTTCACCGGCCTAGGGTGTTGTGAAAGTGCTGTAAAGCATTTTCGCGGCACCCTGGGAGTAAGTGGCGCTGGTGCCGAGGCTAGCACCACTCCGCTGCCGCAGGACACCTGCGCCACTGGACACAGGTAAGCCCTGCACCGGATGGCGGGAAGGCATGGGGAGGGAGGGCCAAGGTGGTGGGGGAGGGGGCAGTTATGCAGGCAGGCAGGCCAGGCAGGGGGCAGTGAAATCGGCGGTGTGCTCCACCGATACCCTAACCTCCTTCCTGGGCCTGGCCAGCCTTATACAAGTCTCCTAGATGTACACCAGCAAAATAGCTGGTGCGCATCTGAGGAGGCCCATTGGGGCTGCTGGGACTTACACCGGGGGAAAGAGATGAATGTCCCTTTCCCCTAAGGTGTGCTCTGGCTCCACTGGTGCGGGCCGCATCCTGCTTAGAATGCAGCGGTCGGCTGTTTATGCCGACCGGTGCATCCTATGCAGAATTGGGCTGCCCATCTTTATACCGCCTTTTATTTCCTACACATAAAGATAAAACAATTATTTATTTATTTATTTATAGAATTTATACCCCACCTTTCTCCCACAGGGACGACCAAGGCAGCTAAACAAATGCCAGAAATGTTACAGTACATCAGACTAAGTTCCTTTAGGCTCTGAAGGGGCATATGCCACTCTTCTTATCATTTTAAAGAATGTAATTATCATAAACAACAGCATATTGATGCCTAGTTGGTGGTGTTAGGGGACGATAGTATAATAGTTTGCTTTTGCACAAACAAAAGAAAAAATATATATGGTAAATTAAATCCTACGTCATGCCTTCGAATAAACTGAAGCTTACTAAAGCAGTTTAGCAAAACACTGGACAACATGAAATTGGCCCTGAAATGGAAAGAGCTAATCTTTACTAATTTCGACATGCTGAAAACAAAAATGACAATAAAATCTGCCAATTTGGCTCTAGTTTAGGAGAAGCAGTCCACATTGTGTACATAGGTATTGTAAGTTCCGTCGGGCATTAACCATTACATGTCTATGGAACTATCTATTGTGAATCTCTCACAAACCTTAGCCAATTTTGCATTTTCATTGTCATATTTGTGTTCAGCACCTCAAAATCTATAAGAAATTACTAATTTAATCTTGGGGGCATGACCTTTGTTAAAATTCGTTGACCAGTGGAACCAAATGATTTATTGGAAAAAAATTCAAATATAATATCTTCTTCTCTGCAGATTGTTTCATCCCCTTGAGATTACATCCACTTCAGTCTCTTCTTCCCACCTCCCCCATCAGTCCAAATAGTAATACCATTTGACATTTGTTTTCGGTATACACATCTGAATTGTGTTTTTAAGTGCCCTTCTGCATTGACTTTCAGTGTAACTATTGAAGGTTATTGCACAAAAACAAATCACATCAAAATGTTCCAGTAGGAGCATATGGAATTTTCAGGAACAAACTTTTACAATATTTCTTACACAAATATAGTTGGTAGGTAAGGTGTTAAGATCTGTAATCTCTCATCTGCTGCACTGACATCCCCAATTTTACTTTTGTCTTCAAATTATTATTATTTTTAAAAAAATCTTGTTAAATTGGTGAAGAGAACCCCCCTATAAAACACAGTAGTAAGTGAAATGTGTAGGTTTTTCTGGTGAGATTTTATGCACTATGCTCAATTAGGAAGAGCTGTCAAAGCTACTAGTTAGATGTCAGCTGAAAAAGACTTATTAAGAAAATTGAGATTCCAGTACTGGAGCTTTGCAAGAATTGCTCTAAGGCAGCTTCTTATTATCTTGGCTCCTCCAGTTTGAATGTAGGCCTGTGTTAGTGTATTGTCTTTATTTTTTTGCTCTTCCAATAAGATTTTCAGAAGATTACTACACTGCTTATATTTTATCTTGCACGTTAATTATACATATATTAACCTTTTAAAAGTGACAGTATATGAGGTTTATACCATGAATCATCCTCACATGGCCTCCGATCCTTTACATATTTACAGGGAAGGAGAAAGAAATAGCATGTGTTGGGTTCTTGTTTTTTAAATTCAATTGTGTTAAATGGGCAACAGTCTGCTGTTAGATGAGGATAAATGGTCCAACATCTTCTGCACTTTAGTGTGCTCAATGGCTGGGTGTGTACCTGTGTAGTTTTCAAACAGCGATTCTCGACAATGTTTGGAGCCCGAGTGTATCAATAAAAAGAGCACACATGCAAGGACATGAGATGCACTTCAGTCTTGTCTTTTTTCAAAGAGTGCTTATCAATCATTCCTCAGTTTTTTATTTCACCAAAGGAAGTGGAGGGCAATGCATGTCAAGCACTTGGGGTAGCTGTTTGCCAAGGCCACTCTGGCAAATGACATCTGTCACTGCTGACCCAGAGATGCATAGTAAATTCAATTCCTTTGTTGTTGTCTGTGAACAGATTTTGACAGGACTTGTTTTAACTAGCGCTCCAGAGAAAAGATTGATTTCCTTCACTAGCCAGGCCTGTTTTGATGTTTTTTAATATGGCCTTATACGTCCAGAAAAGCAGATTCACAGAGCTACAGAAACTGTAAATCACAAGGTTTTTTTTTTCCTTCTGACAGTCTAAACAGTGGGCGTTTTTTTTCGTTGGCAGCAAAGAAGCTTTAATGTGCAAATGTTATAAGGAATATTAAGTTCTATGGATTCTAAATGAATTTCATTTATTAAAGTGCTGTAGGAAACATTATTGCACATAATTATTGTGGGTTGAGCTTTTCTGGCTTGGACAGTTCACTTGACTGATGCAGCTGAATAGTAATTCAATATAATAATAATATCTGTATTTATATAACGCCTTTCTGTCATCAGATTTCTCCTCGGACTTTATTCAAGGCGGTTTACACAGGCAGGCTTTTCTAACCCCCCCCCCCGTAGGGTTTTTTACAATAAATGTTCTATTTGCATGGAACTCGTCTTCTCCAGCTGTTTCCTTTCAATGGTGTGGTATCTCACTGGTGCCACACAGTTTTGAGCTCGAGTTTGTCCAACAGCAACTCCTCTCTCCCGCAGAGGGTCAGTGCAGGCTATCTCAGCTTCTCAGCTGAGATCACACAACTGTTGGTAGCTTGTTGGCAGCTTCCGGTTATCTCGAACTCATCCTGTCCTAGTTGTTCTTCAGGCAAGGCGGCAGCTCAACTACTAGACCATACCTTCTGCCCTATATTATAGCATACTAATTCCAACAGAGGTGTATTGGGAAATTATCTGTAATACATAGCTTAGATTTTGCAAGTAGTATAATTGAAAGTCAGGCAGTATTGTTACTTTTGGATTATCATGCTGTTAGAACATCAAGCTCATAGCTGTGCAACTAAGGGGGTCCAGCCCATTTCAGAGCAAATTTGTCATACACAGATAACACCTGCTGAAAACGAGGTGTGTGGAAGCTGTTCTAAAGCCTAATTAGTGGACATGCAAACTAGGAGAGGATTTCTTTTTGTTAATGCTACACAACACCAAGTGCAACAGGTAGACATTATATCCATGGATTTTCCAAGAATTTTTTACAAGTCTCCTGCCCTATAAAAGCATAACAATAATGGAATAAGAGGAGGGGGGGTCTCTGACAGCTCAGTGATTGCTTAAAACTGGGGAGCAGAGAAGAGGCCCAAAGGAACCTAACAAAGGAGGGACGTTGACTGAAAATGCAACCTCCATGTTCAGTATCAGTTACTTCTGTTGGAATTTGGATGCAACAGCACCTGCAGGACTCTGAGGGCAGTGTACTGTCCTGAGAGGTGCCCTGAGAGGTACCTGCCCTCTATAATCCTTGCAGGAAGTGTGGTCCTTAATACTATTTATTACTATACTTAAGCGCCATTAAAATTAGTAGTTAAAGCAAGACATTTTTTACCAAATTTTTTACTCCATAATGCACGTGCGTCTAATGGTCCGGTGCGTCTAATGGAGCGAAAAATACGGTAAGTGTACCTTTCATGAGTTCATTCTTGCAACTTTGGATTAGACTTTGTACAACTTAAGTGATATTGGGCACAATCCAAACCTACTTAGCCCACCGTTGTAACCAGCGGCCCAGCGAAAATGGGAGGCCCCAGAACGGAAAGGGGATTCAAATCCCCTCCAAAAGGGGAATTCAAAGGGGATTTGAATCCCCTTTCCGTTCTGGGGCCTCCCATTTTTGCTCGGCCGCTGGTTACAATGGCGGCCTTAAGTAGGTTTGGATTGCGCCCATTATTAAACAAAATTCAGTATTATTGCTAGAGTTCCTATAGACATTTGTCGTAAAAGAAAAATAAGATAGAGTTCCTACTCTCGGTGGTATGATAGACTAGAACAGGGGTTCTCAACCTGTGGTACGGGTACCCCTAGGGGTACGCGGACCTCTTGCTGGGGGTACGCCAAGCCCTGCCCCTTATCTGCCCCATCAGCAGCTAATTAAGTATTAATTAACATGGATTTTAAATTGTAATTATTTTCGGAGCCCTTCTGTCTCTCTGATTTTGGTTTTGGTCTTATTTTTGTACTTTGGAAAATGTACTTTGGTGGGGTAGGGGAGGGAGGAGCTGATTTTGGCATATGTCTCTCTGTCCCTGTCTCTCTCTCTCACACACACACAGAGTTAAATAAGACATTTTTCACATTTAAAATTGTGTTAGTACTTTTTATTTAACTATTAATTACCTAATTAATTAATTGATTGATTAATCCAATTAATTAGCAGTTAATTAGCAGGGGTACTTCACAAAATTGGACCGTGATAAGGGGGTACCCAGGCCTCCAAAGGTTGAGAACCCCTGGACTAGACTGTAAGAATTGGACTTACAGAGCTATTTCTTTAGTTCCTGATCTGATTCGTCCAGGTTTTTTTTTTCCTGTTCTTTCACTGAGCCACACAACCCTATATAAACCTCCAAGCTGCCACCATTCTGGGTATTTCCAGGCCCCAGAGACATCTGTTTCAAATCCTATTATTAAAGGACACCAATATTTTTATGGAGTCAAAAATTCTGTAGCAGATAGCAGGAGGAAGCATGGCTCAGCAGGGTGTGAATGGACCTAAGGCATAATATCATTAAAAATAAACAAAATTGAGAAATGTGTCTTTTTTACTTCTAATGCCATGTAAACTCCAAAGGCATAAAAAGTGTAAAAATGCATATGTTAAGCATTCATTACTTGGCTAGGCTGTTATTTCCAGATAAGGTCTCCAAACAATTTTCTTTTTTCTTTGAAAAAATAAAAGCCTCTTTGTTTAGGCCATTTTTAAGATGGTGATGGACACACTGTGCTCCAGATAGAGACATAATGAAACAGGAAGCCAGCCCATGGTGGGACACAGTTAGCTGGGACAATTTGGGGACATAGGGGCATCACCTCCTATTTAAATCCGTCGTGTTGGGCTGAAAACTCCTCCAATCACTGGTTAGCAGAAAAGGTTTTTAAAGAACTAACAAGTGAAAGCAAAGACTAAATCTCACCAATCTTAGAGGAGTATGCAAATATAGAAGCTAACACTTTGCTATGCAACAGGCAGTGAGTATCTGTGTGATGGATCTTGTAACAAAGTAAGTTGAGTGAGGGGTGTATCCGTGCTCATGTGCACAGTCACACCAGGGATAAGTTACGAAGAAGAGGGAGCAATTTGGGCTTTTGAAAGTATGGTGTTTGGTTAAGGCAATACAGCTTTAAAATCCAACTAGTTCTCTCCACATGGGAATGAAAGGGAAGGGGAGAGCAAAAGATAGAATATAGAGTTCAGTGAAGATACTAAAATGAAGTGAGTTTAAAAAAACAAAAACAAAAAAACAAACCAGTAATTAAGCACACCAGTGAAAGAAACTAAACTGAACCAGAGCCAGGAAGGGAAAGTTGTTGGGGGACATCAATGAGGGAGAATGCACTCGAGGAGTAGAGGTTATAAAAACAACTTTTTTATTGAAAATGGTTTAGAAATATTTTTAATATTGTTTGGGGTTTATAGAAGACCAGGACATTAGAGGAGTAAAGAAAACAAGAAGGGGCATGGAGCGAGAGCGAAGAGTAGATAAATGAGTGGCAACAAGAAAGTGAAAGTCAGTTATGTCACCAAAGTTTGTAATTATCTGGTTCAGAATTTGAATTTGTACAGGTTGTAATGCGCACATGCATTGTAAATCAAGCATCTTTTCTCACAAAAGTTCTTCTCAGGCTCAGAATGTAAAACAAGATTCAGCGCACGTGTCGTTAGAATGTGCAGAAGGTAGTCATGTGTAAATAATCTTTATTGTTGACCCCATGTTCTTGAACTCGTGTTCTGTGAAGCTGTCATCTGACCATGTAGCCTTTAGTTTCAAAAGCATCCTCTCTGTTTGGATCAGTTCTCTTGATTTGTTTCTTGTTGACCCTCATCTAGATCTTAAATTCTATTCTTATTTCAGAGTCTGTTTGGGAGTCTGAACTACAGTTCCCAAGGATCAATATGATAAAGTACATCTCCACAGCACCAGCAGTGCATGTATTCCAACGTTATGAACTGGAAAAATATACGCTTTTTTTTCAGCTCTTAGAAAGAGCTCATAAGTACCAAGCTGATTCTGCATCAAGCTGACAGGAGTTTGCCCATCACTAATGCAGGCATTTGACAGTCAATCGAGTTTTAGGGGAGCTGTTGTAGACAGCAGAAAAAAGAAGTAACATGATCACTATGACAAGTGGGATAGATTATTTGAGCTGAAGAAAACAAAGGAACAGTGTTTGAGAAAAGAGGCAGGAAGGCCAAGCAAAAGTATGTTGTAATTGTCATTGTGAAAAATGAAAGAGTGAACAAGAGCTTTAGTAAGTGGCATCAAAAAAGAGAGAAGTTTGACATTTGTTATTGGCTATTAAAGAGATGAGAGAGTCAACAGCTGAAGGACTGAGGAATCAAAAAATAACTGATATTATTATGTTTAAGTATGGAATAAACAGAATTGCTTGGCAGAAAAGGAAATGGGGGAGAAGAAGAATGGAGAAGCAATCGAACACCTAATTTTCCATAGATACAGCATTGTATCTAGGGAAGAACAGGCAACAAGTCGCAGAGCTGAAATTCATTGGTATGGTTATGCTGAAAAGATATTGGAGATCTACAGAAGAAATCCAGTGGAGAGAATATACAAAAAAGAAGGACCAGAACAGAATTTTAGGGAATGCCAGTCGAGGAATTTCTTGCAGGAATCACTTGAAGGAGCAGTTAGGAAAATTGTACTGGAGCCAGGAAAATGTAAGGAGTGCAGTGAAGAGAGCAGACAATCAAGGAAAAACACAACAGAGAGAGACCTTGAGAGTATTACATTTATAATAATATACTTGGGTAGAGAACCTGTATGTGTAATGGCTGGTTGGTTCTGGGGCCACAGTGTTGCTATTTACAGAGGCAGACAGTGATGCAGTGCCTGGGGGCAGGTGGAGGCAACATAGTGATATCAGACACTGCTTGTATTCCATCCTAGTACAAGCAAGGACGGTTTTGTGAAGCAGTCCTATATTTCTTGTAACATGCAGTTCCACCCATGATATTTGATATTGTATGTGGTCAGATACAGAATACTCTTGGGTTCTGCTCTCATACTTCTGGTCAATCAACCAAAAATACATGAGGTGTATAATCCTACTTCGAGTCTTTAAAAAAAAATAAAAATTTGAGCAATGATAGTACTTAGCTACTTTGAGTGTATTAAAGAAAAGATTTCATAAGATCTTTTGACTTCAAAATCATGGTTTCAGTGAGGCTAACACCAAAGAGCTTCAGAGCTACGATGTTGGGGGGAGGGAAGCAAAGAATTGCTTAATTGCTCCAATTTAATCATACAGTTCAGAAGGTTGTTGCTGTACCTGTATTCAGTCTAATTGTTCAGTCTATCTAGTTTTCCAGACTCCTTAGGTTGTAAGATTTTTATATAACTTTTCCTGACACCCTAAGTTTTTAAGAATGTGATCATATTTGCTTGGATGTGAATCAGAAATGCATTGTATAATTAGCATAAAGTCTGAAAAGGCATCATAATTCTGTCCATCGAGCAGCATGAATGCAACGTGAAGAGAGTAAAGTGGGTGTGTATGTGTGGAGGGTTGTGGGGATGTTTTTTTTTTGTCTGCCTCCCCTTATTGCCTTCAGAATGAAGAGAGATAAGCTCACCAAAGCCAGGCCACTGAGGACTTTAAGAGTTGGTCAGTGGCATGCCCCTCCCGAGTTTCTCTGCTGGAAACAGTAAATTTTATGTTGGATCAGTGTGCTGCATTAAGGGGACAGTGAGATGGAACAAGGCCCCCACCCTTCACTAACAGTAATGGCTTTTGGAGTCATTATACTGAGCACCCTTTGACTCTGGGTTGTCTTAGTGCAGTGATGGCAAACCATTTGGGCTTGGTGTGTCAAAGATTTTGAAAATGCCCAACTTGACTCTGCTGGTGTGTTCCCCCCCCCCCCGAACTTTTAATAGTACTTTGACTATTTCTACTTTTAATAGTAATTTTGAATTGAACTGAACTGAAAACAACTATAGAACACACTGCATTTTATTTAACATCAATTACAGTAAAACCTTGGATTGAGAGTAACTTGGTTTGAGAGTGTTTTGCATAACAAGCAAAAATTTTTAATACATTTTAACTTGATTAACAAGCAATGTCTTGCATTACAAGTAGGTTTTGGAGCCCGAGGAGCAGCTGCTCCGGGCGTGGGGCACTACGCTTAGGCTCCACCACTGAACGGCTGCCTTCTCACGCCGCCCTCACGATTGTGCATAGAAGGAAAGGTGCGTGGAGGCAGCCCTGTGAAGAAAGGCACCGGTGAGGCCCGTTACGCCTCTGCGAGTAGTCTCTCTCGCTGCAGGATTGTGGGTAATCGTCTCCCAGTCTCAGTCCAGTGAGCCAACGGATAGCAGTGATCCTGTTAGTGATAGACTTCCTACACAATAACGTCCTACAACTACACAATAACGTTCGTGATAGATGTCCTACACTCCTCCTTCTCTCCTCTCTCTCATCTCCCTCACACCAGCCACGATTCTTTTCAAAGGTAAAGTGCAGGTTAATTTGTTTTATTTTGACTTTATACTGTATTTTGTATTACTGTAATCATTTTTATATGATTAAATGGTTGTGGAACGAATCATCTGAGTTTCCATTATTTCTTATGGGGAAATTCGCTTTTAAATATGAGTGCTTTGGATTACAAGCACGTTTCCGGAATGAATTATGCTCGCAATCCAAGGTTTTACTGTAGTGACTTTTTTGTGAAAATATAAGGTGTGTTGGGGCGCTGGGGGAAAACGCTGGCGTGTCACCCAAAATGACCTCGCGTGTCACCTGTGACACGCGTCATAGGTTCGCCATCACGGTCTTAGTGGATCTGGCACCCAGTTGGCTTTCTAGCCAGGCAGCATCTATAAAGTATGTTGGGGGGGGGGGCGGTGTAGCTCAGTGGTAGAGAGATGCTTTTCATGTAGAAAATCTTGATTCAGACCTCGGCTTCTTCAGTTGATTGGACTTTGTGGCTGCGAGAGACCTTAATCTAAGATCTTAGACAACCCAGTGGTTTGCTAGCATTACCCCACTCCCTGAAGGCTTCATTTGAAGCCTTCTAGGACCTCGGGTAGGCCAATGAAAACTGTCGAAAATGGCGCGAAAATGCTCCGCCACTGCAGGCGCAGCTACTTTGGCTTCAAAAAAAGCAGCCACGGGGCAGAAGGCCACTGCTGCAGCTCCTCTTTACGAGGAGACCGCGGCTGTCACCTAGGGCACAGCACACATACACACAGCTACACTACTGAGACAGTCAGTCAGAGTACTTGATGCTGGACTAGGTGGACCAATGTTTGGACAGATTCATGGAGGAAAAGACCATCACAGGTTACAAGCCATACGCAACCTCCTGGCTTTAAAAGTAGGTTTTCTCTGTGCCAGGAGCAAGGGAGTGACAACAGGAAACAGGTTATCTTGTTGGCTGTGTACTCCCTGAGGCATCTGGTGGGGCCACTGTGTGATACAGGAAGCTGGACTATATTGGGCCTTTGGCCTGATCCAGCAAGGCTCTTCTTATGTTCTTATGTTCTTAATGGTTTGACTTTGTATAAGGCAGCTTCATATAGTCACATGTTTACTGCACGGGTGGGGGGGGAAGTTAACCTTTCACACCCCATAGCACTTTTGCCCTATTAACAAATGGCCCATCCTTTTGTCTCAACGTTACTCGTTCCCCTTTCCTTTTTATGTGTGACATACATTATGGTAAGCTCCCTCTGTGTTTTAAGAAGAGATTACTGGAAGAGTGGTGACTGAAGTGATTCAAGCAAGAGCATGGGGATTTTTAGGTTCATTATTTAATGAATTTCTACCTCACCTTTCTCCCAGCGAGGGCACTTACAACATTTCAATGGCTTACAACATTTCAACCAATCAATAAAAATAATAAAACAGTAAAAAACAGTAAGGTAAAGGTATCCCCTGACAATTAAGTCCAGTCATGTCCGACTCTAGGGTGTGTTGCTCATCTCCATTTCAAAGCCGAAGAGCCAGCGTTGTCCGAAGACGCCTCCGTGGTCATGTGGCCGGCATGACTCTCCTTGCTGCAGCGCGTAGCATGCAGCTGGAACACGGAGCGCTGTTTATCTTCCCGCAAGCGGTACCTATTTATCTACTCGCATTGACATGCTTTGGAACTGCTAGGTTGGCAGGAGCTGGCCAAGCAACGAGAGCTCACCCCGTAAAACACAATAAAAACAAGGATCGCAGCAAATATTTAAAAAGATTAAAGCGCCAGTCAATCATTGAAAGGTATTGTACAACTTTCTGTTAACTGTAGGGGAAATTATGACCTCAGAGTTTCTTTTGTAAGCTAGAATTACTGCAAACCCAGGTATTATTAAATACTGTAATAATAAACTTATTTAAGCTCTGCTTTTGGCTTCAGAGACCGCCACCATTTTGCAGTAGATTGAGAACAATGTCAGTAAGTTACGTTCTGGTAATACGTTGCAACTAGAAAAGCCATTAGGGTACCTTTTGAATCTTCAAAAAGCTATTTAGTTTTATAACAACTTTAAATTATACTAAGGTTTATACCATAAAAATCTGCAAAATCCACCATGTGGAATGGTGCAGAAAACATAAGAATGACAGCTCCCTGTTCACATAGTGCCCATCACTTGAATACTGGACCAAAGTTTTATAAAGGACAATCCAATTCAAATAGTTTTTCAATAAGTTTTTTAATAATTGTAGATTCACTCTTGACCTAATTTAAACCCAAGCAAAGTTGCTCAGCCCGGTCAATAAGAAGATCAACGCTTTAGCAGGCATCCTCACTTTCCTTCTTCCTCTCAGGGGTGTTTGAAATGGAAGGTTAAAGCTTTGAAAGTGAACTAAGCGTAGCTGGCTCTATATAGATCTGCGTCTTCTGTGTAAAGGGCATAACAATGTAGGACAAACCAAAAGGGCAGTACGATCGTCTTTCTAAATCTCAGGTCAGCTCTCTGAGCAGCAGTAGCATGTATGCTACTGTATAACTGTCAGGATACAAGAATTCACTCCTTTCCATCCAGTAACCCTAGCAGAAAGATGGATATATACACTAAAACTTGAAAAATAGACACCGTTTTGAAAGTTGGCATACAGGGGCTGGACAGGTTGAAACCTACTGTTCTGAAACGTGACTTTCAAATTATTATTTCAAATTATTCTTAGGCTGTAATAATTCAAGATAATTACAAATATACACACTTGGAGCATTTCTCAAAGTCCTACAGGGGAGTTTACTCCCCTGTAAGTCTTTGTGGGGGTGGAGCAATGTCAGAGGCAGCGCTCCAGGATTGTGCCTGTTCCCGCCCCTAAAACACTTTTTTCAACGTGCCTGGTTGTCTTACCAGCTCCCCAAAGGGTCTAGGGGAGCTGCTGCCTGCCTCCGCATGCCTCCCAAAGGATCTAAGTAGCGGTGATTGTATTCCAAAGCCCACTTCTGGTTTTTGACAAAATGATCATTGCTATGATCATTACTACCTTCCTCATTATCATTACTATGTTTTATTGCAGGAAACCAGTTTTCCATGCTTTTGGTTTAACAAGCATGTGGGGTGGGGGAGGGAGAACAAATATCTCTTGTAGACGGATGTGCAACCTCCAGATATGGAGTAAACTCACACATTTAGAAGTATGGCTTTAGAAGTAGGTTTTCTCTGTGCCTGGTGCAAGGGAGTGACAACAGGAAACAGGTTATCTTGTTGGCTGTGTACTCCTTGAGGCATCTGGTGGGGCCACTGTGAGATACAGGAAGCTGGACTAGATGGGCCTTTGACCTGATCCAGCAAGGCTCTTCTTATGTTCTTAGGTACATTTACCATGGGAAGGTACATAAATTCACCTTTTGAGATTACACAAGTCATATAGACAGTCAAGTCCTTTATGCATCTTCTTCCTCTCACGTATAATATCTAAAGCTGTCTGTGTGAAAATTCACTGTAAACTACAAGCCAAACTAGACGAGATATTGTGCATGTCAAATCTCCCCTGTGTGTATTTTCCCATTTAAATTAGCAACTATGGGGGCAGAAGGGGGGCTGATCCATATTGAGACTATGATGTGGGGGACATTTAACCCTTTGCCCTGCATTATTTCCTACCAATTTTTTTTCCATCTGAGGCCATTATCTGCACCCAGCGCTGTTGTTTCTGCAATGGCACCTTCAAGGACAAGTAGCCACTTCATGGTGAATATCTGGAGGAAAATGGTGCAGGAGTCAAACGGTTGAACCCCTTTCTCCACATTGTGGATCTAATCCAGATTGGGTCTCCCCATGACTGTTGTTTTCAATGAACACACACGCACACATGAGGAGGCGAAGACTTGTTTAATATCTTGACTACTTTGACCCTAAAGAAGAATGCTAACACGGAATGGAATTATCAGTTCTACACACATAACAGTCACTAAAATCTGTTTTGTGGGAAATTATATTCATTTACAAAGCTCAATTACATAAGAAACTGCAGCTGATTAATGTTCATGGCATGAAGATAATTTACAGAAAACTCTTGGTGGAATCATTATAAAGTTTGAGTGGGATTAATGAAAGCACATGAAGTATTCAGATGCAACATTGCAATAAAACATATGTGAAGGGTGACATCTGATGGAGAGTAAATCAAAAGAAAAGATGAAATGTAAGGAGCTGTAAAGGGAAATCTTATCAACAGTAAAAGGATCAAGGGTTGCTCAGTTACAGACTGGTTAATGATAACAGCCTTGCTGTATCCCCGTGACATTGCACACTGTAATCATGGACTCGGGCAAAAAATAATCTTTTTAGTATAATATCCTTTGAAAAATGTAGAAGTTCAGAGAGCTACATACAGCATCAAACTTATTTTGAGAAGCGCTTCCCTAATAATAAAGTGCAACTCCTGTTTTTAGGAGGTATTTCTTCATGTAAAGACAACTGACTTGCCTAGTTACTGCTAAAAGTTCTCAGAAATTAATTATGCTAATGTGATGGAAGCATGCATTACGACAGCAGCAGGCTGGCACATAGGTGACTGTCTCGGGGAACAAAAATTGAGTGAAGCTTCCCACAAGTTGCATTCACTTTTATTTTTAAGCTTTATGAAAAAATTCCTTCAAGGAGAATGCCAACAGTTTAAATGGTAATGCAGTACTTGCATTAACATGAGACATGATTAGTACGCAAAAGGTCTCTTGCTTGCACATATGCATGCACAAAAGAAGATGAAGGCAGCAAAAGGCCCTGGTAAAGCCACAGCTGTAGGTGTTGCCTGATACACAGAGCCATCCCTGGGAGGGTGCGGGCCTGAACGGCGCAACAGAAGCCGGAACCCCATTGGGCAGTCGCGGTGCACCCTTGGGAGCTGCTCAGTCCGCTCTAGGCCGAAGCCAGCGTCAATTCCGGGACGCTGGTAAGCCTAGTTATAGCAGATCTGGATTTTGCATATAGTGCAGTTCTGGAACATCTGATCAATAGTTGCCATTGAAATTTACAAAGTGCTCGTAAACTTGGTAATGTTTGAAGCACCAAAGGGGTAATCTTCTAGGGCATTTTCTTAGGGCCAACCTAGATGTGGCATGATTTTAAAAGTTAATAGAAGTCATTGGGGAGGTGAATTATATCAGAACTTGGGAAGGTGGAAGTTACCGTAACTGTTTCCCTCGGCACAATTTTCTTGATTAAACTTGTACCACTTTTTGCTATTTGCCCTATGGGGGAAATGTCCAATATCATATGGGTCTCAATCCAATTCTGCCACCAGCAGCTGCTGCTTTTTTATTCTGTTCGATCCTAATCATGGATTTCTCAGATCAAGTGTACTTCTACTCTTACTTGTCTGACAAAAGAGCTAGCTAATAGTGATATCCAAATAGCCACTCAGGTTGCCATATGGTATGGAAGCTGATGTTGAAGAAAAATAAGTCCTTAGTCTCATAGAAGTAGTTGCACCATTCTCTGGGTTCTGGCTTCTCTAGTATTTGCAGACATGTAACGTATGAAAGTCTTTGTATTTCAATTGTTATGTATTCTATCTGATTATAAAAGTTTCCTCTCTTTAAATGTTTCCGTAAGCAAGTAACGTGTTTGCCGTGCAACGATTGTGATCCTGGCTTTCTTGTCTCTGCAGAAATACCTCAGGAGCTTCTTTGGTGCAATGCTCAACTCTCCATCATCCCCGCTGCATGTCAATAAAGAGGACCTGAGCTTGTCAAAACATGTTATCTGCGAGTTCTCGTCATTCTTCAAGAAAGGTGTATTTGACTACAGCAGCCATGGCACTGGTTGACTGTTTGGGCCTGCCTTCCTGTTTGCTGCACAACAAACTCATGTCTTCCATTCTGCTCCACTCAGTTAGCAAAAAATACAGTGGATTGTTTTGCATCCCTAGAAAGCTTCTGCCAGAAACAGCGACTGTTGAAAACAGATACTGTACTGCTTTAACTACAGCCTTTTAACAGCTCTAATCTAATCTGTCTAATCCTTGGTTCATTTTCTGGCATGGAATATGGAAACAGTTTGCTACTGAAAATTGGTTTGAGAAATGATACAAATTTCTCAGGCTGTTTTGGATCCACTCATCAGCCAAAGTTCTTCCTTGCACAAGTTCTCAGGCAATTTGTTACAGTCTTCCCTGACGATCTCCAAGTTTCTTTCATCTCCAGCAAGCAGACAGGCTTATTCTTAAGCAAGTTTCCTGTTTGGGTTGTTCCCAATTTTGTGATGTTGGATTTATGCCTTGTTGATGAGTTTTCATCCAAAGAACTGCACTTTATCTATTTGATCGTATCATTTTCAGCTTCCACATAATACCTTAAATTTGAATGTTTACAAAATATATACTGCAGAGAACTTGAAGTCCCTGAAGTCTTCTGCTCTTGATTACACAGATGTAGAGTGAATCACTTGCCATTAATTTAAAAGAAGAAAGCAATAGCTATCAGAAACAAATGAGGACAGCTTCTTTTCACGTTTTCTACCGATTGTAACTGTATATTATGTATCATACAGTGTCCATGTCTAGGCATAAAATACATGTGAAATGAAATCTTTTAAAAGTTTGTTTTCCATGAAACTGTAATGCTAACTCATTAACTGACCCTTAGTTGCTACATATATATAACATGCTTTAAAACTCAGGGCTTCTTTAGAATTGCACATGTATAGAGGCAAAGTATCCATTTTGTAAAAGAACAGATTGAAAAAATATTGTGACCTACAATGGAGGCATGTACATGTATTGTATATAATAAAGAGAAACAAGCAAAGCTCACTAACTTCAAGATACCACAGAACTCATTTATAAGCTTGCTTTCATTCTCCAGTTCATCAAAACAGAGACTTATGAATCTCTTGATATTAGGCAATACCTATAGAGTTTTAGTATTTCAGGAGAAATTAATCTTGATTTTATTGTAAAGGGGGGAGAGACTTTGTATAGGATTTTCATAGACCGTTTATTCCATAGTTATGTTAATAACAAGAACTCTGTTCTGAGGAGTTTGAGGTAGAGCTACTCTTTGAGAATTGGGCTGTACAGGCCTGTTTCTAATCTAGGCAACTTCCTTCTCTGAACATGGAGCCATATTATGGTCCCATGTTAAAGGATTTTATAGAGAGAGATTTATAGAGAGAGATTTTTCTAATTCTAAAGATTTTTAAGACAAGAGGAGCCACAGATTTCCCTCCTCTTCGTTATCAGTGCCACTCCACTAATTCAGCGCCCCAAAATCTGGAAGGAAAGTTGACAGAGAAGAATTCTGTAATTCTATAAGCATCTCCAATTACCTTTTTTCCTTCAAAGAAGCCAGCACTCTTCCTCAGACAAATACTTATAATAGCCCAGTCAAAATGCATTCTCCAGAGGTTCCAACACGGTGCTTTCTTCACTATTGGGAAGTGCCGCTGCTTGGATAACTGACAGGATGATCAAGCAGGAAGTGATGCCAAGAGGAGGGACTTCCCTTTATTTCCAGGACTGGCCCTGCCTGCCTAGCAGGGCTTGGGTCTTTGTGCAGCACTCATAAATTAACTTTGCAACATGTGTATAAAGTTGGTTTTTCTGACAGAAAATTTCATTTTATTTCTTCTGTCTCTTTTTACCCCGTCCTAATTAGGGGTTTGGGCCAGAGTCGTCATCATTTTGACCCAGAAGCTGAAACTAGGAGCAGCCTGTGGGTGTGTCTCCTAAATTCCTCAGAAACAATTTTCCTATGCTTGTTTCTTCCCTATATTGTCACACAGGGCCACCTAATAGTGCAATTTCTCACCAGTGATGATGTGTGTCCTCCCTCACAGCACCTTTCTTCAATGCTCTGCAAACCACCGAGGCTGATGGCTGAGGCTTGGTAAAAGGAAGGAAAAGAAAGCAAAACCACTGGTGCTTGCCCTAATCCCCGCTCTGCATTGAGATGAAGGATTGAGGGCAACAGAGCATTTCTGTTTGACAGTCTCCCTGTGCACCTGAGAGGAATTCTCCCTTCATGGTGTCCCACAGCTCTCCAGATTATGGATGCCATTTCAGATGCAAAGATATTCAATCAAGGATTTACTCAATATTGTTCACTGTCTCCAAGAAAAACGGAGAGGTGAGAGCAACTCTACATCTAAAATGCCTCAAATATTTCATAAAGAAGTAGCATTTCATGGTGGAAGCGCTGAAGCCCATCCTATCTGCTATCAATTGCAGGAACTTTCTAGCCTCACTGGCCTCACTCATCCAAAGCACACCTGCATATCCTGATAAGCAAAGTTTCTTTGCATCTTCTATCTATGCAGAGTCCTGCTATCAGTATTGAGCCCTCCCATTCAGGCTGGTATCAGCTCCTGTGTGTGTTCACCAAAGTGCTTGTGGCTTTGGTAGCCCATCTAAACATATAGGTAGAAATTGTTTTGTTTTTTGCAGATTTCAGTGTTTAACCAAAATGAAATAGCAGAAAGCAATTTTAAGTGTTTTATTCAATTTTCCCCCATTTTTATCAATTGTAACCACTTTAAATGTATGCTAGGTGGGTGGTATAGGTTGTACAGTGTCAGCAGATGAAGAATGATGCAAAATTACATGATTTTATTTTATTATTTTTTAGCAGAAAGCAGTTGTGTGTTTTTATTTTATCACCATTTTCTCCTGCCCCTATATATAAGGGGAATCTCTGTATATCCCTGTATAGATAATGTGCTGCTCAAATCTTCCGGTCACCACCAAGAACTGTTGTCAGTTTTTTTTTTAAAGTTGTTTTCGCCAACCCCAATAGATTTCTGCATTTAGGAATGTGCATTAACACAGCCCAGGACAGAGCTTTTCCTTTTATCTTCTAGTTCCTTTCTGATAAAAGCTCTTGTGACAAAGATTCCCACTCAAACATTGGCCTAGGTGCTGGGCATTTTAGTTTTAATCCAGAGTCCAGACACTGTTCCTTGGTCAAAGTTTTGCACCAGATCTCTGCAGAAATTTATCTTGACTTGCCAGGATTGGATTTTTTCACAAGCTACAATTCCTCTGTGCCTGCCTCCCTTGAGCTACTTTGAACTTTGTTGGTGGCTCAGCTCATCTTATTCTGGCAACAAGCTAGTCCAGAGGTTCTCAAAGTAGAGGGTCGCAACCCACCACTTTTCACAGAAGTGGTCAATATCCCCTTAAGGGGGGTGGCCAGCAAGAATGTCAGAGGCAGCACCAGGATCGCGCCCACCCCTGACCCAAAAACACGTTTTTAAGCATACCTGGTTGTCCTGCCAGCTCCACCTCTGCAGGTCTCCCCAAGGCTCTAAACAGCGGCTATCGCATCGAAAAGCCCACTTCGGGTTTTGGCCAAAACACACAGCTGTTCCTTGAGTACAATGAAGAGACTAATGGTATGCGAGAGATTTTTCAGAAAAGGTAAACACCTAATTTTAAAACTTTTGTAATCCTGACTGTTTTTCACATCATTTGACAGTGAAAATCTAGTTGGCTTTTAGAATAGGATTTATGCTTGTTTAGCAAATCCATTTTTGAGCCTTCCTGAGGTCTGTTTGATAGCAAGGTCGGAAAATGCATATGAACCTATTTGAAAGATTAGATTCTGTGTGGGTTTTAAAGTATTAAATATGAAGGCCTTTTACATTTTAATTTAACTCTTGTTTATTAATAAAGCCGAAGAGAAATACAGGGCTGATACTGCTTGATTCAAATAGTAAAAAAAAAACTGTCTGTGAAACTGTACTGGATTAAGCTAGTTCATTTTCCCAAATCTTCTCATAACTTTGTTCACTTTATAAACTCATTCAGTTTTTTTTCTAAAGAAGTTCTGCTGACACCCCAAAATGTAAGGCTTCTCCAGTGTAACAGGTACTTTCAATGCCAGGAATCAGCGATATTTTAGAGATACCTGAATCTCTACAGAGATGTTTTCAATGTGTCTTATCTCATAAGTTTCATTTTGTCAAATGCCTGAATCATTAAATTCTTGTACCCCTACATTTTTAGTTCATTATCATTTCCTTTACTATCTTGTATCAGAATGTATTTTGAACACTCTTTAGAAATTGTTTGAATAATATGACCTTCTGATCCAAATGAGTTATACCCAAGCTTCTTAATTTTGATTTTCTACTACATTTAATTTACCAGTAGTTGTAGTAGGGAAGGGGAAAGGGCATTAACTCCCATGGCTGATTAGCATATCTTTCTAAGGGCTCAATCCAACCCAACTTCCCTGGCTATTCTGGCCTAAGATAAGCCATAGTTAGGCCGCTGCTATTCCTAAATTAGGTAGTCTGGAATATTTGTGGCCCAGCACCAGCCCAGGATCACGGCAAAACTTACCTCCGAAGCAGGCAGGCTCCTGCGGCTCGGCGTCTGTCTCGCGTATGCGCCACACCCTTCCCGCGCTTGTCAGTGTTCATCGAATGCAGCTGCTGCCGCGTCCTTAACAGCCCGGTCGACAAGGGCTCGGGCGCCGGCGCCGGCACTCTGTTCGCGCCCGTCATGGGACGGTCGCAGGACAGGTGCCGGAGGGTCGCAAAGACTGTGCCAACTGCCACAGGGCACGCTGTGCCTCAGCCACCTGCTGGAGGGGAGAGTCCTCGCCCTCCCACCTGCAGCAGGCTTTGCCAACCCCATGCCATGGGGGGGTTGCACATGGGTGTCATATGGGGGAGTGGGGACAGGAGACATCATGGGGACGGCGCCCAGCCGGGAACCTAATGGCGGCCACCACGGCGCATGCGCGACGGGTGCCATTTGTGTGGTGCGCAGGTGAACCCCGGTTGCCAAACGGGGGCCGCAAGCGGTCCCTCTACGGGTGCCATAGCGGCTTTCACTGTTTGCCTACCCGGGGCGACCCCGACTGCCTTTTGGGGGGGAGAAGAAGCTGGGAGAAAGACATGGTTAGCAAGAGCTTGCATGGAGACAGCTGCCCAGGCACAGCTGTTAACAGTGTGGCCACAGCCAGAAAAGCCCCGTCTGCCCCTGAGGGGGGCAGAGAGGAGAAGAGAAGAGGGAAGTGAGGTGTTTGTGAATTTTGGAGCCAAGTGCTCCCCTCCACCACCAAAGTCCCACTTTGTGACTGTGGGGGACAGAGCCCCAAGCCACGTGCTCTGAGAGAGAGGGAGAATGGGGGCCTGGGGCTGGGCTTTTGTGGGAAAGAGGCTGGGTGCGGCTGGGTGCTGATTGGGTGATGATTGGGCCGTACCAGACATTGCTGCTGCTATTCCGGCCTAACTGTGGCCCAACTCGGGAGTGGGGTGTTTGAAATTTTCGGGAGAGGGCTAGAGTGGGTAAGGTAAAATGGCGCCTATGGGTCTCCTCAAATTTAGGACCACCTTTTTGGTCGACCTAAATTTTAGGAACTTCTCAGAGCTCGAGGGGGCGTGTCAGAGCTTGCCAATATCTGGATATGGCCCTAAAAGGTGACACACCCCCGTTATGCCCCTGACACAACATGCCCCTGACACGCCCACTCTTAGGCCAAACGTAAGCAGGCCTACACACTTAGGCCACCTGTCCTAAACTCTTCCTACACCCGTCACCAAGTCAGCGTAAATTCGGCCTAAACGGCTCTATTCCAGCCTAACTCGCCCTAGGCCGAATTTAGGCTGGAATAGAGCCGTTTAGGCCGGAATAGGACTTGGGTTGGATTGGGCTGTAATTCTCATTTATAACTTGTATCTGATCAAGTCTCTTCTCAAACAAATAATAGGCCAGAACCAGGCCTCTACTTATTTGCATGCTGTTACCTTCAAAGTGTAGAAGTGGTCTTCCTTTTCCTGGTATCAACTTACCAGGAAAAAAATTAAAAGAATCTGAGAACATAGTTTGTGTGATGGTCACCCCAAGCAATATGTGAAACATGGGAGTCTTGAGCTCAGAAACATTATTTCATTCTTTAACATATGTTTTTCACGTAGCTATCTACCACAACCCCTAAATTTCTTTACAGATCATTACAAGCAGTTCAGTTCTCATCAGTTTATATATGAAGTTGGGATTTTTGTTTCAATGTGCTTCACTTTCTCCACTTCCTTGGCACTGTAATCGGGGGCAGTAGATCCCCAGGACTTTGGGGACCTGGTATGCCACCCATTGATGTTTCCTCTGAAGGAGTTTGTTCCTCTTTAGTTTTCTGTTTAAAAGGGCAGATTATAAATCTTTTAAATATGTCCCCTGTCCTTCTTTTTATAGATTTTATATCCTCCAATTTTCATAGTTCTACTAGGTTTCTGATATGCTCCCTATATCTGTGCTCTCGTTTAGCACTTCAATTTCCTCATCTTGGGGCTTTCACATACAATGGTCCTTTTTGTATGCAGTTTTTCTACATTTTGATCTTTCTATCCTAAGCATGTAATTTAATTTGTGCGCTTATAGAGTAGATTTGGCTATCCTCATTTTGAAGACCTGAAATATACAGCATTGTCCCTAGGGAATGAGTCATCCCAAACTGGATGCTCCTTAGCTTGTATCAACTTTCTCCCAAAAGGCAGCTTTAAAGTTGCTGTTGTACCTTTTTGATGTTAAGTAGGAGTAATCTAGCTCCATTGCAGTTCAAAGGAAGACTGTCTTTTGTATAGGCTCAGCTTGTCCCAAAACATTTCCTTGTGCCTAACAAATCTAAACCTTTCCCATATCACCACTTATCCATACATTGAAATCCTGCATGTTGAACAAAGAGCATTTCTCCAAATTTCTTCATTATTTCACTTAATGGCTTCCTATGAGGGATATGGTGGAAGCCTTGAGAAGTTTCTGGAAAGCAGCCCCCTTTCAGGACCTCCCTACCAGATATAAGAAAAATAGTCTATACACTTATGTAGGTACATTTGGTTTGCTCCAAATAAACTCTTGCACACAGGCTATTTCATAGCTCATGCTAAGAGTGTTGAACAAGAAAAATGAAACCATATCCAACCATGCTCTTCTACTTGTGCAAGAGTTTATGCATGAATTCTTGTGCATGGTTTTTTAGAATAGTACAAGTGGCTGCTTTTCTTCCCTTCTCAGTTAGTTGGATCAAACTGTATTGCACTTGTACAGTACCATCCGTGTATGTGGCATTTTACAGGTCCCTGCCCCAGAGGGATCGTAGTTTAGACAGTGACACAGGAAGGGAGGATAGAAGAAGGCAGGAATACAGGGTGCACTTATGCAATTGTTTCAATTATATGTTCTTAAACTTAGTTGCAGTAGGCAATTGGGAGACTAAGGTGTGGTGCCAAAGGCTTCACAGAAAGGTGGGTCTTCAGAAGGGGGTTGAAGGTTGTGAGGTGTTCTGGAAGACAGTTCCAGGCATAAGGGGAGAAACAGAGCAAGAGACCTTTGTGACCATCACTCTTTCAAGCTCCAATACCCTCAATTGTCCAGACAGGAGTAATAGAAGGGTATGAGAACTGAGAGGTACAGGGAGGTGAGGCTATGGAGGACCTTGAATGTAAGAAGCAGGAGCTTCTGCTGGATCTAGAAGCAGACAGGAAGCCAAAGAAGGAGGGGACTGGTCTGTGCCATGAGTGAGATGGATTACATTAGCAGCAGAATGTTGGATGGAGGTGAGGTAATCAAGAATAGCCAAGAAGACTGGCAAGGAGGAAGTTGCAGTAGTGATGGCAAGAGAATACCAGAGTGTGAACTAGTCGAGTTTGTGTCGGGGGGGGGGAGGAGAGGAGGGGCTGAATTCTTACAATATCGGGAAGGGGAAAGTGAAACGATTTGGCGACAAACTGAATTTGGAGAGCAAAGGAAAGAGAGGAGTCAAAGATAAAGTCAAGACTACCTAGCTGTTCTCTGGGGTAGATCGTGACATGGTTAATGGACAAGGAAAGAGTGTGAGGGGGAAAGAGTTTGAGGGGAAAGATACAGAGTTCATTCTTGGACATATTAAGTTGAGACACCAATGAAGTATCCATGCTAAAATGTCAGACAGTTTGAGATACAGGATTGGACAGAGGGAGAAAGTTCAGGGGTATTGTTGAGTATTATCAACGTATAGGTAGTACTGAAAACCGTGGAATTTGATGAGTTCACCCAGACATACTGTGTAGAACGAAGGAGAATAGCAAGTGACCAAGAACAGAGCCCAGAGGAACTCCAACAAAGAGGGAGCTTCCTTGTGTGGAAAGAGATTGAATGAGCAATTAGACAAATAGGAAGAGAATCATCTGAGAACAGAATCATAGAAACAACTCAAGTCATGACGGGAGCAAGAGAGTGGTCAGCAGAGCAGGTCCAGAAGAATGAGGACTAGAGACCTTTCAGTTTGGCAGGGAGGAGCTCTTCAGTGATCTTTATGAGGGCAGTTTCAATGAGGTACAATGGGTGGGGTCAAGAGAATGGCTGCTCTGTTTGAGGCATACTACATAGAATTGGGGTCCAAATGGGCAGAATCCTATCTTGCAAAATTTTGTTTCTTTCTGGTTTGGAATCACTTTACCTAAGAATGTAGGTAATACAACTTCAGTGTAAAAAGAGTGTGTTGAATTCTGGGAAAGAAACTGAAGATGGAATAAGAAGTAAATTAGATTGCGAGAAATAATATTTGAACTTGTTAGCAAAATATAAAGTTAAGGCTAAATAATTGGGGATTATTGGACAGAGGACAAGAATGCATGATTTGCATGCATAAAATGATTGATGACTACACCCCAACAAATTAAGTTAAGGAAATAAATGTTTGATTTGAGGAATGTCCTAATGAAAATTACAATTCGGGAAAGCGGATCAGAAACTACTTGGAAAGAGATTAACATGGCTTTAAGTATTTGCAAAGGATTATGTCTAAATCCTGTGTGGTTTCATTTAACCTTGCAAAATCAGTTAAAAATAATTCACCTAACTATGAACATGTTACCCCTTCTGTTTCCTAAGATTCTATTCGTATCTGCATAATCTGCCCTTTCAAAGTTCAGATAAAATAATCACATCCACATGGAACTCTATTTCTCATTAATGTCCTCAAAAAACATGATCCTGTGGGGCACTTTTTCAGGAGTCATCCAAATAATGCTTTCTCCATTCTGTCTATTAGGTGCACACTGGCAGCACCATCACCTTCCAACGGTTTGGCAAATGTTACTTGGTAGACAAATGCAGCTAAGTATAGATTGCAAGCAAATAAATATTTATTTGCAAACCAATAAATTGTAAACAAATTGCAAACATGGACTAGTTTAAGTTTTATGCTGCTTGTCTCAGCCATTCACATGTGTGCACTCACATATTCTAAAATAATGTGCAAGGTAGATACTTGTGGTTAGATTATTCTGCTTTTGGGGCATGTATTGAACACTTTTTTTATTTCAACAAGCTTTCAGTGCTGAACAATTTGCTGTTTCATTGACTTTTTGATACTGCTTCTTTTAAAATATGAGCTGTATTTTTAAGGGGCATGCATGGAAGAGAAATTCCCCGTCCCCTCCTCAGCCTGATAGCCCTCTGCATCCAACTGAAAAAGCACTCTAGAGTAGCAGTTCTCAAAACGTTTTGATCTCCAGAGCCCTTTCCACTCCTAAAAGGAGCCCTGGAGAGCCCTACCAGCACAAGCATGGAGTCTCGGGGAGCCCCAAGCACTGGCACATGCATAGAGTGGCACAGCGCCAAGCCCAATGCCGAATACTGGCGAAGAGCTGGAACAGGAGGGGATTGAGGAAGGAGAGCCAAGGACAGGGGAGGCGGGAGGGATGGACAAGCAAACCTGGCAGGGGGCAGATGACAGCCACTTATGGTGTGCTTGTGGAGCCCCTGAAGGGGTCTCAGGGAGGGAGCGCTCCTAGGAGCACACTTTGAGAAATGCTACTTTAGAGCATTTTTAAGGGGTTTGACTTTAATGCTACTCTAGAGGGTCAGAGGACCCTTCAGAGCAGGATTCTGTGGGGCACAGAGGGCTATGGGGATATCAATGAGTATTGCTTTCCCCCCCTGCAGAAATGGAAGTGCTTTCTTTTTGCAGAAAAGAAGATTAAGATACAACCTTATGTTTTTAGTACTGCAATTCTAGTGTCCTACTCATTTGTAAATTTTTATTTTGTATGATCTTGATTGTATTTAGCCTTTTGTAAGCCACTTTGGTTGTTTTGGTCTGTTACAATGGGATCTATTAAGACATCATCGTCACCATAAATTATTTGTTGCAG
The DNA here is from genome assembly GCA_026170595.1 of Plestiodon gilberti rubricaudatus. NCBI lineage: Eukaryota > Metazoa > Chordata > Lepidosauria > Squamata > Scincidae > Plestiodon > Plestiodon gilberti. Next base: position 135,860,250 of record JANXHW010000001.1, on the reverse strand, counting down.
TTGGCAGCCACTTCCACAATTTTGGAGGCTAGGAAATAGCCTCCAAAGATCACATCCTCTCTGTAACCATGATCACCTGAATCACATATTCTATATGTTAATTGCAGCCTCTGAGGGTGTTGACAATCTGCTTTTATTTCTAGCGCTGTAGATCTCTTGCTTACTGCTTGCATATTTGAAAAGTAACATAAAATTGGTCTACAATTATGGATATTTCCTGACCCTCACAGTTTCTGAATAATAATGTACAGTACTAACCATTTTTTCCTACCTTGGAATAGTGGTGCACCTGCAGGGTTTTTTGTTTTTTTTTGTAGTACTGTATTAATATGCTATAGCCAGTTTCCAAGTAACCTAAATTCTTCATCCCCTTACCATTAAACCCGCTGGCTTCTTGCACCATTTCAAATTAACACTTAGAGCAAAATGTCAAGGATTTCTTACCTCTATCAAATGAATGTTACTAGAGAGCCTAACCTGGTGGTGCTGAGGGGTTAGCCCTATTAACCATTCTTTAATGTCTTTATTTTTTCCCAGTACAGTTGCTGTTAGATATCTGCCCTATTAGTGCCGCTATGGATTGTCTTAAGACCTTTTTCATACCTCTCTGTGTGATTATTTTATTCTGGGTTCTGCTTGAAGGAAGGAACTTGGTATTTTTCTAAATCCCTACATTCAAGGAAATTACCGGTAGATAGGTGTTGATGGTGTCTTCTAACACGCGCTGAAGGGCACAAACCAGCCTTTTAAATGATAGGGTTAAGAAATAAATGGTCTTATAAGTGAGGAATTCCCAAACAGACTGGCGATGCCAGCGAAACAATGGACCAATCTCAGAGATGTTGAACCCTTCTACAGGTAACAGAGAATGACGCTGTAGACCAGGGGTGGCCAACCTTTCACCATTAGGGCCTCTGTGTTGGAAATCCCTTACAGGATTATGCTCTTTTTACGTCCAGGTTTCAGGAGCCTTTCATGAGGGACCATGTCAAACGCCTTCTGAAAATCCAGATCCTTGCATATAAGCATTGTCCCTCACGCTACTCACTGGTGTTCAAAAACATATTCATGCACGCCCTGCTTGTACAGCAAAATATGGACAATCAACTCCTTCAAACACCTGAGGTGTTTTCCTGCTAGGTGGCAGATAGAATGAATGAGGAATATAGCGGAGGACACTACTCCAAAAGCTACATTTTGAGCAGTCTTCCTTGAGTAGTCTGTGTGTGGCTAGGAAACAGGACTAGTTCAAAATGACTGTAAAAGAGAGATAAGTGTGTTTATCGTCATCCCACAGGAAAACGTACGTGGTTCAGGGAAACTGAGCTTTACCCAAGTTTCCTCAACATATATTTATTTCTAAGTCCACTTTTCAACCTTGGTCCCCAAAGCGGATTACTATATTGCCATTGGGAAAAAAAATACAGTCAGTACATTAAACTCCACTGTAAACAAATAAAAACAAAGCAGACTCAGACCAGCTCCCTCACAGAACAATTGATATTAAATGGCCTGGGGGTGGGAGAGGAGTGAGTCCAGTTTATGTCTGCAGTCTTTGCCTACCTATATAAGTCACTTCTATTTCATGATGGAACTGTGAACAAGGTTTTTTTTTTTTTACACAAAATTATGATCAATTGTCACTTTTGCTCCAATATTCTTAGAAGGGCTCACTGCAGAGCTACCCTGTGCTTCCTTTTTCCTACAAGTTTCAAAGAAAGTCAGTCCATAAAATCCATTTGACACCTTTTATTTTAACTTCTACATCAGTCTGAACATACTAAATTAGGGTTCAACTTACTAAATAAGATAACACAAATTACCATTTATATAACAGTGAATTTATCATCTTATGGCAACCATTTTTTGGAGGGTGATAATTCTAGGCCTTTACATAAAAATTGCAATATACAGGGTAAATTATTATTCCAGCCGAACACTTTTTACTACAGATAAACATGGGGGGAATAAATGAGCTAAGCAAGTCTAATCATCACTTATGTGCAGAAACATTAATAACAACAGTCTAACATGAAAGCTACTTTTTTTTTCCTTTGTAACCTGGAGTAATTACAGAGCCCATCAATTTTGCCATAAGTAGAGGCACCATTTTGGTGGCTTTTCTCCCCTTCATACAATTTTAATGAATTTTCCTGCTCAGAATACAACACTTTAAATTAAAGAATTAAAAATTTAACAGTAGATTGTTTCCCTGACAACAGAGAGGGCTGCGTTTGATCCTCCTTGATGCTGTATATATACTCTGTCTAGTTTCAGTGAGAGATGATATACCTCAAGCTAATTATATTGTTACTTGAGAAGGTGGGGCCCAAAGACAGGGCCAGATTTCCTCCCAGTGGGAGGGAAAATACCACTTGTGGTGATTTTTCTTGTTAAGTCATGTAGGAAGAGTTATTGCTTTCTGACTGTTTCTACTTAACCCCCGTAGATTTTGTGCAGTTTTCTTGCCACATTTTCTTTGTTGCTACTTCTGCTTGAAATTTACTTGAAATTATACTTATTTAATTATTTAATTATTTCCTCTGCCATTTTCGCCCCTTTTCACCGCGTTTCCCCACCATTTTTGCTTGCCTTTGCTGTCCTCCTTCCTGCTGCCGCTGCCACCGCATTTTCATCCTGGCCGGCCAGCTGCATCAGGCCAGCCAGGACTCCTTGCACGCGGGTCGACTACCCCTTCCCACTGCTTCGTCAACTCTTCTTAGAGCCTGGCCAACTGCATACCAGTCGGCCCAGACTCCTCGTGAGCACATTGCTCTTTTTTTTGCTGGGAGAGCTCTCCCAGGCGTTGTGAGCCTCGCACAGGCGCACAAGGAGCCTTGCCTGGCCCAAACGCAGCTGGCCAGGCTCAGAAAAGTTGCGGCCCACTGCAATGCAGCTGGGAGGCCCAGGGGCAACCGGGAAAACTGGGACAGACCCAGTTTCTGGGCCCGCTGGCCAGGATGGACCCCCGGAAACCAGGACTGTCCCAGTTTTTCCGGGACAGATGGTAAGCCTAGTATCATCCATAAGGCTGACTAGGCTTCAGCCTAGGGGCCCCGCAGGGACAAGTCTCTATACTTACTCTATAGCGAGAGTGAAGATTGAAGTGCTGGAGGGCGCCTGAAATACCTGAAAGCTTAGGGACCCGGCCATGGACTAATACACCCCTGCATATGAGAACCTGTGAGGGCACCGAGAAAATTCAGATAATGGAGAAGATGAAGAGAACTAAGAAGACTTTAATTAGACAGACAAGCCCTAAGGGTTAGGAATGGATCTTTGACCCCAAGCAGAGATACAAGAAACTGAAACCCCTGAAAGAAAGGCTCAGGGAAAAAAAAAGACAACAAAAAAGCAGCAGGTTCTGATGAGATTTACATCTCACACCTGCATATTCAAGTAATAGATTTATGCTGGAATTCTCTATTTGCTTGTAAAAACTCAATCGCAGTATACTTGAAATCATTTTGTATATTATTAAGCAAATGAACAGATGTTTTGGTAACATAAATGCAAGCTTGGAATTTCCTCTTTTTTCTCCAAGCCTTGAAGTCCTACAATAAACAGGACACAGATGTAGCAAAATTATGGTTTCCACAAATAGCTGCCAAGGTATCTTTGGTTTGGCAGCACTTCCTCTTAGAATCGTGACCGCATCTGAATATTGGGCCACTGAATTAGCACAGACACTTCCAGTGGTAGAAATGATAATTTCCAGTGCGTACTAAGTGCAGGGACTCTGGAAAAGTTTTACTGGTAAGGCAGCAATAAAAGTTATGCCACCACTGTCAATCTTACTACTTGCTAATGTGCAACAATATTACAAGTTAAAATGGTTGTGCTAACCAAGGATGACAACTTTTCTATGCAAGTCTGTACTAGAGTGCTGTATTGTAATAATTAGTAATATTGTAATAATTCGGATACTGTGTGTTCAACCAATTTTGTGGAGTTTGCTTAACATCTCATAGGTAACTACTGTATAACAGTCTATGAACTCTTGCTAGTTAACTTGCTAATGCCTACATAATAAGTTTATAGTAAATGTCTGAATGCAGTTCATGGGGAGCCCAATCCTATCCCATGCAATGGGGGCAGCACGGCCCCCTCTGTATCCAGCGGGGGAAGAGGAGGGGCTGGAGGTCTCGGGGTAGGTCCAGGAGGTCCATGTAAAGAAAAAAGGCCTGGGAAGGGGGATAAGATTTGAAGTGTGCCAGCGCCGCCAATCCTGCCTCCTCCTGGGCCTGATCTACCCACCCCACCCCTGCGCTGCTCAGAGCAGCACTTACTGCTCCGGTACACGTAGTTCCTGAATCCAGCACCAGCGGGATGGCACAGGCTTTCCCTTTGGCGCTGCCTACTCTCAGGGTGTCAGAGAGGCAGGGTATTGTGCAGCGCTTTACAGCACTTTTGCAATGCCCTAGGCCGGCGCAGCATTACGCACAGATAGGATTGTGCCGAAAGTCACTGTTTCTTACTTTCCTGTATAAATGATTGAAAGCAACATGTGAAAAACCAAGTTGCAGAAAATCTAAAGACAGAGATGAAAAGGGTTTTCTGTTTTTATTAATTGGGTGGGATCCAACTCTCTGTGGGTGAGGCTATAGATCAGTGGTAGAGCACCTGATTTGCATGCAGTAGGTCCCAGGTTCAAATTCTGGTATCTCTAGGTTCCACCCATGGTTAGGGGGTGATGGGAGGTTGATTCCTAGCAATTTTTCATTTAAGTAAGAAAGATCTAAGTCTCTAGGTAGCCTACAGTAGGTCAACCAGAGGCAGGTGGACAGATTTGTATGCTCTGCTATGTTTCATTATTCTCCGTATCGTTCGTTCGTTTGTTCGAGAGAGAGAGAGAGAGAGAGAGAGAGAGAGAGAGAGAGAGAGAGAATGGTAAAATACACTTCAGCACCTGGAGTAGTTTCTGCAGAACAGAGCAGCTCTTGATAATACAAAAGTTGCCTGTCTCTGATTGAAATAATTCTTGTACTGCAAGATTTTTATTTATGAGTACACTTGATCCACAAGATTATGAGTGAGAATGCTGGAAAACGCTTTCTCCTCTCTCACAGAAATCTCACTGGCTAACCAGTGAAAAAGAGTAAACATTTTATGCATCTGTTTTGACAGGTAAAAGTGTGAAATTTTGATTGCATCTATTGTAGATTTCATTTGATTATTTTATTGCATAGAGCAGTTTTTCTTTTTACCTAATAATACAGAATTTGGGTTTTTAAAAAGTTACCGTATATACTCGCATATAAGACGATCTCACTGATAAGATGAGGGCACGTTTTGAGCCAAAAATCCTGGAATTTGCTATGACCCTTTGATAAGATGAGAGTAAAACTTAAGGACTTGTGGGGTCAGATCCTGGAGAAGCTCAAATGACTTTACCAGTAATCGTTACGTAAGAACTCTACATTCAAATTATTGAATAGTAAAAGAGTGGAAAATATTTGGTAGAAGTTGAGTGATGTCATTTTACTACTGTAAATAAATTACCGTACTCTTTTTAGGAAATCACAGGTTTTATTAAATCAGGGATCATAAATAAATAGGGGGAGGTGATGCTAATATTGCAACTCATATCTGGGATGAGGCACAGTAGCCATAAAAGCAAACAAGCCCCAACAGACCATATTAACAGAGATGCATTGAGGTGGATTGAACATTCTAACTGCAGAACGTATGAAGAGAGAATGTTAATATGGCAGAGCATATGACAGAGCACCATTAACCCCCCCCCCAAAAAAAAAGACTGAGAACCATTGGAAAAAAAGTCACCACTTAAAAAATAAAACAGGCAGAGAACTGGGGGGGGGGGCAATGCACACATTGTACCTGCTGACAAAATGTTGGTTCAGACAATGATCAGAAGAAATCAGGCTGCTAAGGACAGAAGATGAAAGCTAGAAGAACACTGCAAGCTCTGCAGTCTCCCGCCAAATACCGTATTAACTGCTGTGAGCAGGACCTGCTCAGCTTTCACCATTTTCAATTGCCGGTATTGCAAAATGCACATTTTTTCTCTTTCCCTCAGGGCAGCAATTCCTACCAACAATATTCTTCTTCTGCAAAGTGCTTATCTTATCTATCTTAACCATTCAGTGCTAATCGCCTGACATTCTGTTCTTTGACTAAGATAAAAAGAGACTCTGCTGCTGCTGCTAAGCTCGGTTACAGAGAAAATGTGGAAGTTCATGAAGTTTTAGCAGTACTGCATAATGGTTTATACATTAGCCTTAGACACTGATTTTCTCCTGCTCCTCAGTGGCACGGAGCAGGGCTGGAAAGGGGAGTGATGGGGGGGGGAGAGAGAGAAGGGGGGGGGAAGTAGGGACATGCCTGAGCAGGTCTGGCTCGTAAGCTGACTGCAAACCTGCAGTCTTTTAAAGTGAATGTGAGTGACCCGATGGCAAGACGAGGCAGCTTTTCCAGGTCTTTGTTTTTGCTTAAATTTCTCATCTTACAATCGAGTGTCTACGGTAACCTATTCTTTTAAGAATGTTAGGAACACTTTTGATTACCAATGGGCATGATGCCCAGTGCTTAAAGGACAAATTATGAATGAGCAACTGCCTACATTTCTGCACAGTTGTAAAGAATTCTGTAACATTGAATCAAGGACATCGTCAGAAAGCGAATATTTTCAGAAAATTAATCAACCTAAATCCATGCTTGAATTAATATGATATTCTTTGCAACTGAAAGGCAAGGATCCTTCGAGCAGATCTTGGTTTAGGTTGTATTCTCATTTATTTCAACTAATAACTGGCTTTGTAGTGTTATAATAAAGGTATTATATTACAAATCCTTGCATTATTGCTACCACTGTACAGATTTTCCCAGTCCTCTTAACCTTCAACTGATAGCTCAAGTTTGCAAGGACTTGACGTTGTCCTCCAGAAGGGGGGAAATCATTTAGCTTTCTAGAGCTCTTGTTGCATATAGTTTACTAGTCAATTTACTCCTGGTAAGCATTGCCCTTCCTCATCCCTGTCCACATTTGCAATGTTTCTCCTCCTAAGTTGACCTTACAAATTGTTGTCATCTCCTTTACAGTTAGCAAGTGAAGACAAGATATTCCTTTGGTTATTGTTTGCTTGGGTAGCTCAACACTTTTAAAGAATTCAAGGAGGAGAATCTCAAGCATAATATTAAGAAGTCAGCAGGAAGCAGAACATGGCCATTGCAGAGCAGTCTGATGGATTAGTGGCATGCAATTTAAGCTCTTTGCAAGAACAACACAAGATTTGGGTTAGATAGAAATCTGCCATCAATTATTCATCCAAGCCAATAGCCTCCTGGGATAATCAGACGAGGAGATTAAGAAGCCACTGCTTTTTTTTTTTCCTTATGAGCAGGAAAGCCAAGGAGGTCAGTAGTAAACTAGGACCTCATACCTGAAAGCTTGTTGCTGGTGTGAACCTCTTGGCAGGTCAAATTGCCATCACTCGGCTGCTGTGCTCTGGAGATGTTCTAGTTTATGGAAAGATTTATTAGGTGAGTAAACAGTTTTGTTCATCCCCACAGGCAGCAGTGATCACTTGGCAGATTGGGATGGAGTTTTCTCCCACTGCTAACACAATGATTTGGCCATCAAATTACAGCTCTCTGCTGAACAGTAGTTGGGAAGCTAACATCAAGTTAGTTTGAATTCAGGAAGAGAAAGGATTCATGTTCTGGAGCACTTTGATGTCTCACTTTGATGCTAAGGTCAAGGAACATCTCTATGTTGCAGTCATTTCATCACCCTTTGCTTGGAAAGGTAAGGCATCCAGGAGATCACATATATCGGACACAGTGATCCTGCTTGCATTCTTCGTACATGTAACAACTCTAGCTTGGCAAAACACTTTATAGCCCATTTCTTCCTGGCCCACAAGTGTACACATTTAACTCCTGTTGTGTATATACACCCGTGAGCAGAAATGGTTTAAGACAGGGGTTCTCAACCTTTGGAGGCCCGGGTACCCCCCCTATCATGGTCCTATTTTCTGAAGTACCCCTGCTAATTAACTGCTAATTAATTGGATTAATCAATTAATTAATTAATTGGGTAATTAATCGTTAAGTAAAAAAGTACTAAAACAATTTTAAATGTGAAAAATCTTATTTAACTGTGTGTGTGTGTGTATGTGAGAGACAGACAGACAGAGACAGAGAGACATATGCAAGGATCTCTTTTTTTTCTCCAAGTCACACTTCCCAAAATCAGCTCCTCCCTCCCCTACCCCACCAAAGTACATTTTCCAAAGTACAAAAATAAGCCCAGAACCAAAATCAGAAGGGCTCCAAAAATAATTAAATTTTAAAATCCATGTTAATTAACACTTAATTAGCTGCTGATGGGGCAGATAAGGGGCAGGGCTTGGCATACCCCCCAGCAAGAGGTCCGCGTACCCCTAGGGGTACCCATACCACAGGTTGAGAACCCCTGGTTTAAGATTTGATAGCCATATTGCTGTTCACAGTCTATAAATCCTTTGAATTAATTCATTATGGCACTAGTCATGAATGATGTTCTATGTGCGTAGCAGTGTTGTGCCCAATCCAAAACTTATTAGTTGGTTAGCTTGTTTTTCACGAGCACCTGATACTAAACATATTCACTTGAAAGTAAGCCCTAATGAACAGGACTTACCGGGTACTTCCATATTTATGTATTAAATGTAATGAAGTCTCCTTAAAAGTGATCTCTCCATATTTCCTTTCTTGCCAGAGAACTGCATTTTTCTGAAGTCATAAAGGGAAAGGTACAAGGAAGAATAAATAATACAAAAGAGGTGAAAATTATTCTTCATGTGTTCTAGGAGATGAAGGGCCCAATCCTATCCAACGTTCCAGTACCGATGCAGCTGCAATGCGGTCCCAAAGTAAGGGAACAAATGTTCCCTTACCTTGAGGAGGCCTCCACGACTGCCTCCCCCACCACAGGATAAAGTGCACATCCCATTGGCATGGCTGCATCAGTGCTGGAAAGGTGGATAGGATTGAGCCCCAAGTGTTGAACACATGAACATACGGTCTGTTTGTTTGTTTGAAAAACTTGTCTCCTGCTTTTCCACTGGTTTGGGTCTTCAAGGGGACAGCCCAGGTGAACAGATGAAGTTGCTTTATATGCGCAGACAGACCATGGATCCATTTTGCGCAGTGTTGCCCACTCAGACCAACAGTGTCCCTCCAGGATTTCAGACAGGGGTCTTTCCCACCCCTACCTGGAGGTGCTGCCAGGGACTGAAACTGATACCTTCTGCATCCAAAGCATGTGTTCTACTGAGCTATCTGCCCTTCCCACGTTCTCCACCCAGGGAGCAGTGGTGTGGTCACAGCATGCAAGTTGGCTACCAATATTGTCATGCTTTGTTTTAAATCTCATTCAAACACACCCATTTTCTGCCTTCAGTATATAAATGTGTGGAAGTGCTTTAAGAACATTAGCAGAATATAAATCTGGACAAGCTGTCCCTTATTACATTACTTGCACTCATGGACGATGCATTTAGAGCCAATCATTGGCTCTCTGCCACCGTGTTAGATGATTTACTGTCGCCAACTAAAAATGTCACTTCCGCTTGCAAGTTCTGATGACCAATTTGAATGTTATGTTCCCTCCCCCACCCCACCCTACCCTGCCCTTAAAATGTCCTTTGGTGGGCTTTTCTCTCCCCCTGTTGACTGAAGGGGAGGAAAAGACGCATTCTTCTTACTGTGCATATGTTTGAAATAATTAATGAGACATTTGGCACTGGCTTTTGCTTTAATACCTTCATCTAATTAGCTCCTACAGCTACTGTAAGGAGAGATATGGCAACGTTGGCAATTGCTTACTGTAATCTTTGCAAAAATAATAGGTAGCTTTTCACTTGCTACTGCAGCAACTTTCTCGGAATGTTAATCTTTCTCCTTCACCATGTAACAGCATTTCACATTCAAAATGACTACACTCTTGCTGGTATGCAAGGAAACTGCAGTGTGGTTGTAAAAAACTCTGACTATACAGTATTTATTGAACACTGATAGGAAGGAACTTCGTTAACAAAGCTTTCCCTCAAATTTCTCTCACCTGCTATGAACTTCTCAGTCTAATCTGTTGCTGTACCAAGAGGTGTTTTTTTTTATTTTTTAGAAACATGCACACCCAATACCATTAATGCAGAGTGTGGGAATTTTTATACCAGTCAGAATTTAATATTCTCCTAGAAAGCAGCTGATATATATTCATTGCGCTCTGACCTCATAAGGCAGGTCAGGGGGAAGATTCTGGCTGAAGAGGAAAACAAGGGCTGAACTAAACAGAAGTCAGTCTTTTATCTCTGTTCACACATCACCTGAGAAACTGGAAGGTCAATTAGTAATCAAGGAACAGCTTGATTCTCTTGTGCAGCCTAAGTCCCCATTAACCATGGCGTGTGAAGAATAAGCAACCAAGCACTTAGACAGAGAAATGGACAAACTATGGTCTTTCTCCTCTGTATTCCTCACATTGGGAAAGCGAATAACTGAATAAAACGCAAAATCCATTGGATCAGCAGGTTCTCTTATCTCTCTGATCCACCTATCCCCCTCACACGTCTATGTTGTGCTTCTATATCCCACTATATCCTGTGAGTGAAGATGTAACAAGCTGAATAACTTGATCTGAACAGAGTTAATTTAGAACTTAAAATGTGCCTATTAATCCTATTTTATTTGGAGGTGGGCATGGGCCCTGAGAAAGGTGGTTTATAGCTGTTAGCATTTCAACAGTCAATTAATGTGCTTCTCTCTCTCTCTCTCTCTCTCTCTCTCTCTCTCTCTCTCTCTCATTTACATGCATGTTGTGCCACTAGATTCATCAGTGATTATTATATCTGCTCCAGCGTCCTCCATAGCATCCTCTCTAGTCATAATATCCTAGATGGTGCAAAGATGCACTAAACGTTTTTTTAAAGCATCACTATATTTACCAAGTATATTAAACCAAGCAAATTAGTGTTCACATGTATTAGAAGCATGCCAAAATAGTTTACTAGGAAAGGAATGTATTGAACTAAAATTCAAGGACCTTAAAGAATCGTTCATCTCTTTTACGACTTGTAATATCACCATCATGTTCCAGGATAGGAGAGACTAACAACAGAGGACTATCATTTTTTAGGTACAACAGGAGTGCTCTGAATGAGCATCCTAGAACAAGATTTTTTTATTTTTTTATTTTTTTTTTGAAAAGCACCCCAAAACAGAATGGGAAACACAGACAAATTTAACATCTCTACCTATTCCTGAAGAGGTTTTCTGCAGCCTGGTGTTGCCTGCCTTCTCATTTGCCTGCATTTCCTATCTTTTCCAAATGCATTGGCTAGGTCCTCTGGCTTTCACTTTTGTCAATACAGCATCTGCTCAGCCTCCTGTTTAAACTTGACACCACCCCTGAAGCTAACTGTTGTCCAAGTGGCTCTGATCCTGTCCATACAGGATCAGGGGACACCTGCTGTATGTGTCCAAATTACAGGTAACACAGGTGGGTTTATTGGTTAAAAACAAAACCATTAGTTCTATGAAACGTTCTAATTGATTGACTGCCTTATATGTCAACCTAATGGGTTTGTGCGACTAGGAAAATGTAGCTGGCTTAGAAACTGTTGTGAGTGGATGGGTTTCTGAAATCAATGGTGAAAGCCAAGTGGCAAGCTAACGCAGAGACATTTCAGAAGGCTGGGATGGGAGTGGCACCATTAAAGCCATAGGCAACATCACCAATAACATCAAGAGTATTTACTGACCAGTAGAGAATCGTGGAAAAATATATAAATGGTCATTTGCAACAGCAGTGCTCTGGATGTTGTCAATTACAGCAATGACTTTTCTTATGGTGGAAGTTTTGGGCCTTAAGTCATGTAATCGGAGGCCAGCTCCTTCCAGCCCTTCTTTCTCTCTTTTCAACTTCCTCTTCTACTAATTAGACGTGGTGCACATTTTGATGGTTTAGTTTCGTGCAGAGGTTCCCTAACTCCTGGGAAGGCTGCTCTAAGTAGCAGCGGGGCCTTCCCAGGGGTCGCGATGACGCGCCCGGGATCGCGCCGCCGCCGCCACCGCCGTGCCCGGGATCGCCCTTTTTACCTTCATTGGTGGGCAGTGGGTGTCCGGCGGGGGTTGTGGGGAGCCTGCGGACCCCTCCGCAGGCCTCCCCAAGCGTCGGAGCATTGCTCCGATGCGATCGCAACTCACTTCCGGTTTCGTGTAAAACCGGAAGTGGGTTGCAATCGCGTTGGAGCGCTGCTCCGACGCTTGGGGAGGCCTGCGGACGGGTCCGCAGGCAACCCCTGCCGGACACCCACTGCCCACCAATGAAGGTAAAAAGGGCGATCCCGTGCGCGGCGGTGGCAGCGGCAGCGGCGCGATCCCGGGCGCGCCGTCGACGTCACCACGGGTTGCCATGCCCCTTAAGGGCACAGTAACCCTTTGTTCCCGGCTGGGGCGTCGCGACGCCCCAGTTAGGGAACCACTGGTTTAGTGCATAATGGCAGGGACATGCGGCGCATGGTCAGCAGGTGAGGCAGAACCACCCTGTCATCGTCCACAGAAAAAAACCCACAGCCTAATCCTGAGATTGCGTGTGTGCACCACCCACTCCCGCACCATGCCTCAGCCCCGCTGCATAACAGGCCTAGACTTCTGTCCAATCAGAGAATACTGATAGGTTTCTGGTGGCTATACAACCTCACAGGCTTTCTGCAGGTGGCTGCAACCTGCCCTGAATAGGTCCAAATGCAGAAAATGAAGCACTCCTTTGAAAACTGGATCCTATCACAGAAAACGTTTGTGGGTTGCTCACTTGATTAATGTTTTCTCCTGAGTCTTTCTCTAGCTCTTTTTGTCTGTATTGTAACACCTTGGGCTCTTTTAATAATATGTTAAGGAGCAAGGACTAGGCAGACCCTCTGGATATTTGCACAATGCTGTGGTCAATTCAGCCATTGTTAACTGAATGACACCCCATTCAAATGCTCTCCACTTCCCACAATGTTACAGCCTTAAGCTACCAATCCAAAGTGCCCTTTGGCGCTTAGAAGTAAGTTTCATAGAAGCAATCAGTGGAACTGACTTCCAAGTGAACATGGTTTAGAACTGGGGTGTTAAATGGCAAACAATTGTTTTCTAGGGCAACATGATTAATAAGTTTAGTGAGCCACTATAGAGTGCAGCCTAAAGAAGCACAATCAGGCAAAAACACCAGCACACAGTCAGAACCCATGTGCTATTTCTGCAGCAAAAAAATGCCCACTGCCAAAGAGCCAAGCTACTATTTCAGTTTACAAAGTAGATTTGTGTTTTTCAGTAGTGGAATTGATGGGTCATAAACATAAAAAAAAGTTCCAGCTATATGTCCAGTTATTCCCCATACATACGTATTGCTGCTTTGAAGGCAGTGACCTAGCAAACCAAAATTTGGAAAGATTTTAAAATTTATATTTAGGCTTTTGCGGAGGAGTGCCGTAATTCTTTTCAAGGGGCTCCTATTCTTTTGTTACCTGCCTAACTTTTTATATTCCACTTTTATATTCCAAAAGGATATGGATCTCTGTTCCTTTGACAATGCTTCCCACAGATGGAGGTGAAACGTCAGGAGAAAAACTCTCTTGAACTGCAGTATGTTTGTTGTTGTTGATGATGATACCAGTATTTATATACTGCCTTTCACTGGTCATTGGATTTCTCCTCCGACTAATCCAATGAGGTTTACGTAGGCAGGCTATCTAAACCGAAGCATCTTTTTTTTTTTTAACATATTACAAATGTTCTAATCTTGCATAGAACACTCATTCCAGGTGGTTTCCTTCATGGTCTGGCCTCTCTCTGGCATTTGCCTCCCATGCATTGACTTGACGGCAACACTGCCTCCTACTCAGTGTGCCAACTGCAGAATTCTCTCTCCCACCGAGGCTTCTGCAGCTTGTCAGTGGCACGTCAACAGCTCTCGACCGGTCTCGAACTGCCATCCTCAGATCTTCAGGCATATGAGGCAGCCGCTCTACCAACTGAGCCAGAAACCCTGCCCAAATAATATTTTTAACTCTGTTTTAGAAATCTCTGACCATGAAAGCCTAAGTATATATGTATTCCACTTTTCTGTTTCAAATATATCCAAGGCAGTTCACAATCAGTCAAATAAAGCATTAAAAATATACAATAAAATAACTGAAATAATAAAATATGATTAAAATAGCAGGGATAGAAAATGCTCAATCAAAAGCTTTGGAGAATAAAAAGCCTTTACCTTCACTTCCGCAAGACACTAATGTTGTTGTCTCATGAACCTGTCTGGAAGACTGTTCCATTAATCACCAAAAAAATGCCTTCTTTTAGGTGACATCCGAACTTCTGATGACAGAGGCACCTGGAGAAGGGTCTCCAAAGCAGATCTTAAAGATCAGACTGGTTCAGATGGGAGACTGACAGCCCATTCCAACCCAACTCCTCTCCAAGTCAGGCATAAGTGTGGCCTAAGTGCAGCCTAAGTTAGGCAGAAGTTATGCCTGAGGTAGGTCAGAGTTATGCCTGAGTTAGGCAGGCTGCAGTTTCTGTGGCCCAGCACCACCCCAGGATCCAGGCAACACTTACCTCCCAGGCAGGCAGGCTCTCCAGGCTCCGTGTCTGGCTCAGGCATGTGCAGGCCTCTGTCTGCATGTGTCAGCGTCCATCCATGGCAGCTGCTGCAGGGTCTGTCGCAGCCCGGTCACAAAGGGGCTGACCGCAGGCATGGGGGTTGCGCCAGTCATGTGGTGGGCGCAGGGCAGGTGACAGGTGAGCGAGGTGCCTGAGCCCAGCCGCCACAGGGCACCCTGTGCATCAGCCACCTGCTGCAGGGGAGAGTGGCCGTCCCCTCCCTCCTGCAGAAGGCGATGCCACCCCCAAGCCACGTTGAGGCTGCACTGGGGGGTGAGCGGGGGAGGGAAGGGAAGGGGAGGGGGGTGGGAACGTCACACAGAAGGGGGGTCTCATGAGGACTGGAACTGCCTCTGACATGACTCGCCCGTGCACTGCCTGAAGCCCTGGGCCTCCAAGGCCGGGGCAATGCCCACAAAGGAGGCATCCCGGCGTGCCTGCTGCTCTGTGCCCCGGCCAAGACCGAGAGATGCCTTGGGCTTGTCTGCTGCGAGCGGGAAGGGCTCACGCAGCTCATCACACCCCCAGATGGGGCAACGACAGCGCCTCTCAGCAGGCGCTCTGCCAGGGTGGGGGGTGGCCAGCAGCCATCATCAGGGAGTGGGGGGGGAGGCAGACACACAAGCAGGCAGACAGGGGGTGCTGGGGAGGGGCATGGGTGGGTCAGAGACAGACAGACAACAAGGCTGGTGGGAGACAGATTCCGAGAGAGGGGTCTGCAGAGACCGATAGGGACACAGGGGGCGCTCTGCAGATGAAGGTGATGCATAAACAGGCGCCTCTTATGCAGACAGACTTTGGGCGGAAGTGGCTGCATTACGGGCGGACCGTCAACGGAGGCGCCTGCATTACGGGCGGACCTTCAACGGAGGCGCCTGCATTACGGGCGGACCTTCAACGGAAGCACCTTCATTACGGGCGGACCTTCGACGGAGACGCCTGCATTACGGGCGGACCTTTGACGGAGGCGCCTGCATTACGGGCGGACCTTTGACGGAGGCGCCTGCATTACAGGCAGACACCCTGGCTGTCACTGTTTGCCTGCCTGAGAGGCCCACCCGACTCCCAACTCCCCTCTGTGCCATGGGGGTCTGGCAGCACCCCTGCTGGGTTCTCCCAGGGAAGGCCGTGGCAGTCCCTGGATGGGACTCATGTAGGGGCTTCAGTGCTGGGGGCTGTCTGTGTGTGGGGGGCAATGCTTGTGTAAACACTGGGCACATATGTTTCACTGGGGCTCTGCCCGAGGGGCATCTTTATTGTTCTGGAACGTTAGCAGAGATGGCCAGGCGAGGCTGCCAGGGGTAGTCACAGCAGCCAATCTGAAAGCAGCAGCAGCAGCACACCTGCCCCATGGACCTGGAGATGCAGGCTCTTCCCCTGTGGAACCACAGCCTGCTCCATAGAAAGGGGAGGGGCAGCAAGAACAACAGCCAGGGAGGTGCAGCAGCACCAGCAGCTGAGGAGGGTTGCAGGGCTGGCTCCCTGACCTCTGTCAGCTTCGAGGCAGACAACAGTGGGGCAACCAGACTGCAGCCCCAGGGGTGCTCCCAGGAAGGTAGGTGGTAGTGGACGTTCCTGGGGAGACAAAAAACAAGGGGGAGATACATGTCAGCTGGTGTGTGGAAGCAGTCACCATTGAAGAAATGCCGGTGTGTCGGTTGCAAAAGCCTGCAGGGAGAGAAATAAAACACAGCTGAGAGGTGTGACACACATAGCATGGTCTGGGCTGCTTACGTGGGTGTAAGGAGAACATGATCCTGTAAGGGGAAAGGGTCAAAGAGAGAGACAACAACACAACTTGGGGGTCACTACCATGGCAAACCTAGCACTACTGACCTGTCAGTTGATCCTGTGGAGAAAAGGGGGGGGGGAACAGCTGGTGTCTACATAAGGCTAACAGTTCCACACTTGTGGCAGTGTCTGCTCACATGACTATAGGCAGCTATCAGACACAACAGTGCTAAAGAGGCATGTATCCTATATATCATGGCAGGCTATGCAGGCAGCTATGAGACAACACATTGGTAAAGAGGCATATCATGGCAGGCTATGCAGGCAGCTATGAGACAACACATTGGTAGAGAGGCATGTCATGGCAGGCTATGCAGGCAGCTATGAGACAACACATTGGTAAAGAGGCATGTATCCTTCCTATATTTCTAAATGCAAAGAGGCAGCAGTCAGACCACATGTCAGCACAAACCCTGCTCTTACCTGCTGGTGTTGTTGCCTGTGGGGGGGGGGAGAAGAGAGGCTGGGAAAAAGACATGGGTTAGCAAACACTTGCATGGAGGCAGCTGCCCAGGCACAGCTGTAAACAGGTTGGCCACAGCCAGAACAGCCCTCTCTGCCCTAGAGGGAGGCAGAGAGGAGAAGAGAGAAGTGGGGTGTTTGTGAATTTTGCTCTCCACCGACAAAGTCCCACTTTGTGGCTGTGGGGGACAGAACCCCACACCACGTGCTCAGAGAGAGAGAGAGTGACTGGAGGGCTGGGGCTGGGCTTTTGTGGGAATGAGGCTGGGTGGGGCTGGGTGCTGATAGGCTCCCTATCTTAGGCATAACTCTGTCGGTTTCCAGACCTAGTAGGCCCAACTCCGTCCTAACTCTGACCTAACTCAGGAGTAGGGTGTTAGAAATTTTCAGGAGAGGGCTGGCTTGGGTAAGGTAAAATGGCTCCTATGGGTCTCCTCGAATTTGGATCCACCTTTTTGGTCGACCTAAATTTTGTGTCAGCATTTGTGTTGGAGGGGGCGTGTCTGTGCTTGCCAGGGTCTGGAATCCAACGTTAATTGGTTGCCGCCCCCGTTACACCCACGGTCCGCCCATGGTCCGCCCACTTTTAGGTCAACTTTAGGTCTGACTTATGCTGCTTAGCCCTTGGGTTGGAATGGGCTGTTCTTAGTCCATCGGTCATAACTTTGACCTAAATGGTTGCGTTCCAGACCTAACTTTGACTTAGGCTGACTTTAGGTCTGACTTGGGCTGCTTAGCACTTGGGTTGGAATGGGCTGTGAAGAATTCAACAGGTACAACTTTTTCGGATATGGATATGGATATGAAATGATGGATGAAACATCACCTGTTTGAATGTCTGCCTTTTGTCATGCTACCATTAAAGATGCAAGTCCTGCCAGGAGAAAAGGTGACAACCTTACTAATTAGGGGTCTTCTCACCTAGTTCCTTGAATTTAGAATGCAGCCTGGAGCTACACAGCATCTTCATTCAATTTGGATTCCCCTTATTATGGTAATCTTCCTTTGATCAAAGGCAACAGATGGAAAACTTTGTGAACAGCTGACACCTCTGTTCCTGGCAGTAAATCAGAATCAAAACTCAGCTCAGGTGTTGCTACCAAACTCAGTGTTGCAGTTAACTAGATTTGTCTAGAGGATTAAGGAAGCAATGATTGTCGGAATTAAGCATCTGCGCACAGGTAATTTGTCTAGCTATGTTTTTTCAGTATTGCTGATGGGAGAAAGATAAACTAATTCCTTATAAAGAAAAATAGTCCTATTTTTAATCCAGTCCTGTAGAGTCAGGATTATACCTTGGGCTGCTTAAAAGGCTGAATTTAGTTTGTTACTTTCCTGCTCTCTCATATGAGTAAGATCGCCCTTATGCTAAACTTACAATGGAATAATACTTAGCATTGGTATAGTACTTTTTTTTTTGTTATCCTTATAACAGCTCTGTAAGGTTCATTAGTATTATTATTTCTGGATTGTGTGTGGAGGGCTGAGGCTTCCCTAAGGTCAACTAGTGAGTTCATGGCAGATGAGAGATTGGCTTTCAAACCAAGACATTCCTGATTCGTTGCTCAGTCTGTTAGCCACTACACTATATCAGCTCTCATGTTCCACTAAATGGAACATTTATTATCGTCTTGATCTATGTGTCATTGGAAGGACTCCTTTATTTGAATCTTCCGCTGCTGCTTTGTTCTTCCCAATGAAACAAAACCTCAGGAATCAAATCCCAACATCTTTTAAGTATATGCTCTTCATCCAGGGTTAAAAAAGAAATTACCCATTCCCACCTTTTATGAAAATTGGTTGATTTTCCAAACATTCCCATTCTCCTCCCCCTCCCCCTCCTCCCCACTCTAAGGAATGAGATGGATTTTCCCACTGTAACCTTGGGTCACTTCAGACATTTTTATTTTAAGATGCAACTTTCCCAACCCATATTGTGGCCAGCAACTGTCCTGAGTAAAATCAAGAGGGTTGCATTCCACTCTCAGCCAACAGAGAGGGAACAAGAAGTGTACAAGGGGCAAGAAAAGGACGAAGGGGACATTGGTCACACTGAAATATATGCATTGGCTATCAGCCTTCCATTGCCATCTCAAAGTGGTTCTCTGGATACACGAGTTGCTTACCAGGTTCTCAAATTGTGTGCAAGTGTAGGAATGGTTAGATGCACGTCTATTTCCAGGGATCGTGCACTTTCTCAAAGTCTATTTCTGGAGTTTAGCATTTTGTATGTGTCTGCCTTTCTGTCTACTCATCATTCGCGTCACTGCAGGGGGGGCGGAGCTGTAAGATCCTCCGTGATCGGAGCCTCCCGTTACACGGAGGAATGAAGCGCCCCGCCCCCGCGCCTTCCAACCCATTCAAAGCGGTGAAAACAACACGCAGGGAGTCTCCTGCACGTTGTTTTCACTGCTTTGACTGGTTCGGAAGGCGCGGGGGCGGGGCGCTTCGTTCCTCCGTGTAATGGGAGGCTCCGATGCATTATTTAGCCTGCATGTTTTGACATCAGTCTGCATAGAAGTGACCCATAGGTTTGAGGCTTGGTGTCGGTGGTAGCTCTCTCTGTGTGTGTGTGTGTGTGTGTGTGTGTGTGTGTGTGTGTGTGTGTGTGTGTGTGTGTGGGCATTCTGCAGGATTCTGTTTATTTCTTAGCAAACTTGACTCTTCTTCTAGTGTCTGTCATCATTTCAACACTGGCAACACTCAGCTCTTTCTGTTTCCCCATCCTTCATATGACTGATTTGTGCCTCAGCAGTTTCTACTTGGATGGTGACCTCCTAAGCTTATATTGGCAAGACTAAAATTATTGCTTGATTCCTAAACTTTCTCTTTGTACTTGTTGTCTTCCTGATATTGAGAGTTTAGTTCTCAATTCCTCTGGACAGATTCATTGCACTGATGTCATTGAATTTGTTGTCCTCTTTCTTTTTTACCATTGTAGAAATCTGTATCTGTGTCTTTTTTGTTTCCATGGTTAAGATACTAGTTTAGGATTTATTCACTAGTTTAGTTTCAGATTAAATGCTTCTCTTGCATTATTGCAACGTTGGTTTTTCTGGTCTTCCTCTCCCCCATGTTAAACCTTTCATTACTGTTCAGATTTCAGCTGCTCACATTATCCACCTAGCATATTGCTTTGATCACATCACGCCTCGTTACAGCTCACTCCACTGGCTTTGTATTATCTTTCATATCTAGTTCAAACTATTCCTTCTTACTTTTAAAGTCTTGCCTGTCTCGGCCCCTCTGCACTTGTCATCTTTGATCTCTTGTTACGTTCCATCTTGTGCTCTTCCTTCTTCCCCCTGTTGTCGTCGTCATGTTAGGCCTCAGATTTCTTGCTCTGTTTCTCATCTCCAGCCTTTTTCTTTTTCTTCTCCAGATGCTCTTCCTACAAATATTGCCCATGATTCGTTACTGTTTTCTTTGCAAAGCTTCTTAAAACATGTATTTTTTTGTCTTTTGCCCCCCACCCCATGAGTAGTATTTAGAGACAACAATCATTCACATAATTCAGGAGAAAAAGCCTCCCTCAAAATATAAGATTTACAAAGCTTGTCAGGGATAAATTGTCTTTTATTCTATGTTATAATATGATGTTACACCCATATTTTGTAGAATGTGACTTGTAGTCTACTGCACTATTGTATTCCACGTTATTTTTAAATGACTGTACAATTTTCTTTCTTTTTCTTTCTTTCTTTTATGTATCTGCACTTTCACCCGTCATTTCCCCCTTTCCTCCTACCAACCCCCCCCCCACAACGTTTTGTTGATCTAGGGTCTGTTTCCATCCTTGCCCTTCCCAACTCTTCTTCCTTCTTCCCCCTGCACCACCTCCTGCACCACTGGACAAACTGTTGCTCATTGCCTGTTGAGCAGCCCCACCGACAAAAAGCCCTTGCTGTCCCTCCTGGAAAATGCCTTGGCTTCCTTACTTCACTTCCCATTTCCCACTTTCTCCTACTGAAACCTGTTTCCCTGAGCCTCTCTCTCTCTCTCTCTCTCTCTCCCCCCCCCCCCCCGGAGCTCACAAAATCTTAACTATCAAGTCCTGCAGTTCCTAAATAGCTCCACATTTCAGAGAAACCAACACAGCAGATATACAGGAGAGGTATAATTGGCTGCAAAGTCCTTTTTATGCTCTCTTGGCTTTCAAACCATCGGTGGCTATTAAAACAAGGCAGTCTAGCATTCTCCCCCCCCCCCCGGTTTGTTTACATTCCTCTGTCCCCTTAATCCTCTCTGAAGTCTGCATGCCACTTTCTTGTCTGTATACCTGTGTTTCGTTTGTTCCTTCTGCTCTTTCTTTCACCTGTGAGACCAGGACCCCAAAGCCCTTTCTTCAGGCTCGCTTTGTATAAACCTCTTAACCGATGCAGCAAGACTTCTGAGCATACAACTCTATGGTCTTGGTCCATAAGGGAGCGAAAACCCATCCCGTCTCAGTGGGACTGGTCTATCAGTTGAAAGTGTTAAGTGGCAGAGAGCAAAGTCCCTGCCATGGATGTTTTTTGACTGAATTAATGAGCTCTATGTGACTTTTTGTGACCTACGTCTAAATTACAGAAAGCCCCACTGCTGCTGCTGTGTTTCTGTGCCTTGGTTCAGTTTTCCATTTTCTTATAGCTAAGCCTCTTGCTCCTCCCTTGTGTACCCTGAACCTTTTATTTCCCATGTATTCTGCCAGCCCCCTGGGTAATCTCCCTACTTCCAGAAATAGGAAATGGAGTATTTCCCCCAGGTCCTGTTTTCCCCTTGCCTCTTTCCCCCTCCTCTATTTTTACATGTCCACATTCCCCCTTCAATTCCCTTTTTCACTGAGTCTACCTAGCACTTGAGTTATTTACTTAAGTTTGTTCTTGATTCCCCTGCTCCCTTGATCTCCCTGCTACCTTTACATACAGTAAAGGTAAAAGTATCCCTTGACATTTAAGTCCAGTTGTGTCCGATTCCAGGGTGCGGTGCTCATCCCTGTTACGAAGCCAAAGAGCCAGCACTGGCCGGAGACGCTTCCGTGGTCATGTGGCTGACATAACACTCCTTGCCGCAGCGCATAGCGTGCGGCTGGACATGGAACACTGTTACCTTTCCGGTACCTATTTATCTACTCACATTAATATGCTTGCAAACTACTAGGTTGGCAGGAGCTGGGCTGAGCGGCGAGAGCTCACCCTGTTGCGCGGTTTTGAACTGCTGACCTTTTGATTGACAGCTCATGGTTCAGTGGTTTAACCCACTGAGCCACCCCGCAGCCCCTGTACATACAGTACTTCACAATAAATACTACTGTATTTGTAGCTATATCTTTGTCTATCTTAGGTTGGTAAATGCCAATTCCCATTGGGCAGTGGTTCCCAAACTGGGAGGAAACCAACCAGGGGAGCCACGGAGTACCACGGAATCCTCTTGGAATACAGTGCAATGCCAATTGGCAGGCATCAACATAATGTAATGGGGAGCCATTGTCAATGGTCAAGGAAGTCGCAGGTCGAAAAAGTTTGGGAAACCCTGCCATTGGGGTTTATCACAAGTCAGCAGACACTCTCTCTACACACGTTTGTTCCTCATACATGCAGGTTATTACACATGTCCTCAAGCATGTCCAGTAACAAGGGGTAAAGGGGGATAGTCAGCCTACTGTGTCCCCAAAACATGCCATATCTACCGTGGTATTGAAGGAATGTTGTCATTCCACATGTGACTGCAAGTGGACAGGCAACAACTAGCTGTAACTATTGAATGGGAAACACTTTCAGCACTGATCTAAAGGGGTCAGAGAGTGCCCTGAGTGTCTGGAAGGAGAGAATGAAGACAAAAGGGGGGGCACCAACAGCAGCAGCAATGTAACATTTTCTTTCCTTTCTTCAGCAGTGTTGAGCAGATTTGTCGAGTGCCCCCACTCCCTGTCACCAGCACAATACATGAACCAACCCTGGGAGGAAGCAGCTGAGGGTGCAGCTACCAAGTTACAGTTCTGCCACTGTGTTAAGAGAGGAGGACAGTTGGGCAGCATGTCAGTTGGGAGCATCCATCCCTTTCACTCACCACTGCCATTGCTGCTGTCTCTGGAGGCTTTTGTTCTCCTTCCAAAGGGCATGTGCGCACATGAGCGCTGGAATACATGGTAATACTTTAAAAAAAATGTTTTAAAGAAACTGACAAGGCAGCAGTCAAAACGACAACGTTTTTCTCCATCTTATCATATTCACCAGAGAATTCGAGGGTGGTGGTAGTGATGATAATAGTCGTGGGGTGGGCAAGAAAGCCAAAAATAAATGGGGCAATGCACTGTCAGCAATCATTCCTCTGCCTTAGGTGAAATGCTGTCCCAGTTCCCATCGAAAGCCTCTCATTGCTATTGTGATGGAAGCTCTAAAAATCCCTTCAAATCAGTGCCTTCCAAAAGGGTGGGGGAGGGACACAGTGGGGAAGGTGCAGGAATGTAGTCGTTTGGGAGGAACGTAGAATAAATGAGTGGCTGGAAGGTGACTGTGCTGGGGAAAGGGCTAGTAGGAAGAATACTCCACCCCCTATTTCGGAATTTGATTTGAAATGGGCACACAAGGCACAGGTTTCTGTCAGGCACACATGAAAATATATTGTCTGATGGCTACTATAATAATTAGCTCCTTGCTGACCAACGTTTAACACAGACATAGGGCCCAATCCAGTGTAAATATAGGCCAGCGGAGCACGCGCTCCACAAGCCTTAGGTGTTGTGAAAGTGCCATAAGGCACTTTTGCGGCACCTCTGAAGTGAATGAATGAATGAAACCTTTATTGGCATAAAGCACCTCTGAAGTAAGTGACCCCGGCGCCGCTCACTCCGCCATCCCTCAGACTCCGTGCCACCAGACACAGCTAAGTCCTGTGCCGGGTGGTGGGAAGGTGGACTGGGGTGGTGGGAGAGGGGGCCATTGGCCGGCCTGGCCTGGGAGGGGGCGGGGATATTGGCGTTGGGCTGCACCGATATCCTCACACCCTTCCTGCGCTGGGCCAGCCTTATAGCTAAAGAGCTGGCACACAACCAAGAAGGCCCATTGGGGCCTCTGGGGCTTAAACCGGGGGAAGGGGACAAACATCCCCTTCCCCCAAGGTGAGCCCCAGTCGCACCAGTGCGGGCTGCATCCTCCCAAGGATGCAGCAGCTGGCCATTGTGGCCAGCCGCCGCATCTTAGGCAGGATCAGGCTGCCAGGTTACTGCAAGAGCCATTTTGCGGTGCTTCAGTCTGAGCCAGGTTTGGGGGACTACCTGGACTGGGATGGACATGGGGGCAGCAGGGTTTCTGTCTCAGGGTTGTGTGCAAACAAACATCATGCCTAGAACCATGTGAAAAGATCCCTACGCTTGTGTTGGCCATTGACAAGAACACCAGCGGCATGTGGCTGCCTTGAAATCAATCCTGAGCCCTCATATTAATCACCATGCGCTACATTTACTTCCCATTTAAAATGTCAACCCCGCATGCTGTGGCACAGGAAGGGGATAAACTATGGCCTGCCTTAGAGCAAATCCTGAGATCGCAGCATCAATTCTCATTATTTCATGGTCAATTTATTCAAAATTTTTGTTCAGGCATGCTAGAAAGTTAATTTTTTTTTGTATGACTAGTTCGGTATATTTTGATCCTGAGAGCAATGATGAACTGACACTATAAAATGGTGGGCCCTCTCCCCTAACTATCCATCTGACAAACCAATCAGACCTAGTCAAGACAGCCAACAGGCCAAACTAGTAACATCGCCTGCGTCCTAACTTCACATATTTGCAGTTCATTTACTTCCAGATTTACTGTTTTAATCGAGGGGTGTTAATGCTGACTGTTCTTTTACCTTGCATTGCCTTTGCTGTTACCCCCTTCACCTCCCAGTGAACTGTTGTGAGCAACATGCTTGTTAATGAATTCGATTTGGACTGCAGCAACAGCTTCCTTCATATTTGCCAATGTTTGTCTCCGAAGAGGGTGTTCTTCTTGACACTAAAATGTCACTCTTTGCCGGCTGTTCGCTTTCTACCCTGAGGATTTGCTTTAAAGGCTAAGTGTAGGCAAAGGATAACATGCAGCTGCCCATCTGTTTAAGATTCACCAGACCTGAGGCAATTTGTGCAATCTGATCTGTGGGCCTCAGAGTAGCAATTTCATTTAGCTCTCGCCAGAATGGCTGGTAATTGGTATGTTACCCATATCCACTGTCTCGCCTGTAAAAGGAACTGGAAGCCACCCACTTGAAAGAGAAGAGGCTGTCTTGTAGAAATAGCTAACTTTTACAGATGTCTCAACTAGTTCACCAACGAAGCATTTAATAAACAACATTATTTTGATTGCAGCAGTCGTGTATTATATATTATATTATATATTATATTATAACGTGAAGCTTTAAAAATAACCAAGATTGAAGAGTATATTTGATTTTTGACTGCTAGGATGACAGAAAAATATGTGCCATAATTGAAATGGGAACGACTAGCCCTAAAATAGTGCATTTTTTTTTCTAAAATTGCACCACTTTTTTTAGAGGAAAGAATCTGACGGCGAGATTAGAAACTGTAGGAAAACGGTGGTTTGGCCATTTGCCATATTTTTGGTTAAATATGACTGGCAATGTGGGAAGACTAGCACTGGTGTGATCATTAGCAGTTCTCTTCACCTGTGTTCTCATACCTGTTCTCATACCTGTGTCATACTCAGAGAGTAGAAGAAATATCTCTAGCTAGCAAAGTTTGCAAGCAGGGATGCACATCTTGTCACTTTGTTAACACTGAAGATCTATTTCCTCTCAATTCTCTCTATAATTGTCCTTCTCAAACAAAGACAATGCTGAAAAGGCCTATATGATAATTCAACTCCTATGCTCTGACCAAAGTTGCTTTGTACACATACAGTGGAATCAATTCTGCGGAGGTGTCACGAGGGTTTGTGTCACCCGGTGTGGCAACTCATGGTGTCACCCCCCATTAACTTTATTTATTTTAATATATCACAGTACA
Source organism: Plestiodon gilberti rubricaudatus (assembly GCA_026170595.1). NCBI lineage: Eukaryota > Metazoa > Chordata > Lepidosauria > Squamata > Scincidae > Plestiodon > Plestiodon gilberti. Next base: position 135,834,356 of record JANXHW010000001.1, on the reverse strand, counting down.
GGTCACCCAACAAATCAGTCACCAACAAAAAACCAGTGGCCAACTTAGATGACAATCACACAACTGAATAAGAGTTCTAGTATTAGCTCTGATACTTAGAAACAAGAGCTGATTTATACTAACCCCTTATTGGTTCCATGCTGTGTCATATAACAACATAATAAGCAGTCTCATTGGTCAGTTTTGAGTTAAGGAAATCCACCTTTTGTTACATAAGGCAGTTCTTTTTCCAGTTATTTGACCATAACGTTTGATAGAATACAGATAATTCAACATAGTTTGTTTCATTACATTCTGCCTTATATTGTCTTTCCAATGATATATAACACTATGGTATTGTTCTTAAATACAAATTTTCCAAAAGGTTTCCACAATTCCCCTTAGGGTTTCACCCGGTGCGGTCCTCACCCCCCCACACTCCCTAGTATCGTCACTGCCATTCTGTGAACCACAGATAGTAGCTGTGTTTTTCAAAAGCTCTTGAAGGCACAGACTCCATTCCAGAGACGTGCGTGGCTGCAATGATACTGCTCCAGAAACTGGCAGAATAGAGGTGTAGATGAGGATGTCTGATGCAGGATTTAGTGTGATGCGGGCTCCTGGGCAAGTGGTCCACAACCTAAGCAACACAGCAGGGAGGAGGGAAGGAAATGCAGCAACTTATGAAGACCATTTTAAAAAGATTCAAAAGAAAAAGGAAAGCCAAAAAGATCACAAAATGACAGTCATGAGGGGAGGGATAACGTTTACAACTTCTAAGGTTACAGGTACTACCTAATAGATGCCTGTAACATGGACAGGCCCACATTTCATACAGCACTTGCAAGCAATGGCCACGATAGCTGATGGAAAAAGTCAATTTTTTTTCCCAGTGACAAAATGGTATGCTTTGAATATTGGGGAAATGCGATATCCCTATAACAAGCAAGCACATTAGCTTGAACTGTCTTGGATCCAGCAGACTTTTTATTATTATTATTATCTTTGTCTGTCTGTTTCTGTCCTTTGCAGAAATCTAAAATACTTGGAAATGACAGGCTTGTGCCTTATTCATCAGAGGACAAATATCCTTCCACCTTTCTATATTTTTCACGTTCAGCATCAATCAAGTTTGAAGCAGAGTACAACATTTCTTTAAGTCGTAGCCTTGCTAAATTCCAGCTGTCAAAGTTGGCAATTCAGTTCTTAACCAAGGCATGGTCCTGGCCTAGCTTCCAATCTAGCCATCTGTTAGTGCGGCATTATGCCAACTGGGAGAGTAGCTTGCCAGTTTAATTAGGGGCATAAATGCCAGCCCCAAATTGGTTTAGAATAGATAGGCAGTCTGAATATGCTGCAAGTCACTTCTTTTCTGTAATCAGACACCTTCTACATCACCCACTGGTGCCATAGCAATCTTTCCACCAGACTGCACTTGTTTCCAAGGGGGAGTTAGGTATTTCTAGCATTTTTAGACATACCCAAAGACTAAAAGTTCTGCAGTCATTTGGGGAAACTACAAGAGATTTGAATACGTAAATGTGTCCCTGTATGAGTGGATCGTTTCAATATAAGTCCTCATTTTTGAATTCTGGCAAGACACCATTAGGTGGACCTGATTGAGAAATGCCAATACATGCTTTGCATTTGTGCATTTCATGGGTGTACTGCTGCATGAAATGGCGTAATTCTCAGCTGTTTGGGAAAACATTAAACGTGCATTAGTGGCAATGCCTTAACATGCAGATATAGACAGCACAATTGCACCCTTTAGATTAACTTGTAGCCGAGGACAAAGTGTTGAAGTTAGGCATTCAGGACTATTGCTCAGGAGAGTGAAGGCCTGGTAGTAGAGTTAAGTGCTAGTAAGTGCTAGTAAAATAACGGAGAATCATAAAATATATGCAATATAAATCCAACACAGAGTCGATTGGAGTTTTGCCTTGACTGTAAAAAGTGTATTGAATGTATATGAAGCTGCTAACTTAAAAACACATACCTTTAAAAGTAAGCCATTAAAAATAAACACAACCAGGAGGCAACCTCAATATATTTGGCGTATTTCAAGAGGATGTAAAAAAAAGAAAAACACCACGCAGGTTTTTCCATACCCAGCTCCCAAGCCATTGACTTAGGTGGCTATAAAAGGAGATGACACAATCATGGAGTCTTGATCTATTCACAGCTATTAGTCCAGTCACGAGAGCTAAAGAGAACCTCCGTGTTTTGAAGCAGCGTGTCTCTGAATATCAGTTGCTGGTAGACAAATAACGGGGGAGGGTTGTTGCATGCATGCTCAGCTTGTAGGCTTCACAAAAGCATCTGGCTGGCTTCTGTTGGACACTAAATTAGATGCACCACCCACCTTTGCTGATCCTGCAGAGTTCATTTACTTATTGAATTATAGAATCATAGAATGTTACAGTTGGAAGGGTCCTTGGAGGTCATCTAGTCCTGAACGCTGCTCAGTACAGACAACTGCTACAGCATCCTTGACAGGTGGCTGTCCAACCTCTGCTTCAAAGCCTCCAACTATGGAGAGCCCACAACTGCATGTGAGGCAGACTGTTCCAGTGCCGGGAAGCTCTTACAGTTAGGAAATCCTTCCTCATGTCTAGCCTAAATCTGCTTCTTGTAGTTTCTACCCATTGGTTCTAGTCCTCCCTCAGGAGTCACAGAGAGTAAGTGACAGAGAAGTCTTCCCCTTTCTCTACGTGACGACATACATACAGGCACTTGAAGGCAGCTATCCTATCTCCCCTTACTCTCCTCTTCTCTAAGCTTAACATATCACGTTCTTTGGTTTCTAGACCCCCTTTTATTTCAGTTGCTCTTCTCTGAACCCATTCCAGCTTAGCAATGTCCTTCTTAAAACGTGGTGCTCCAAACTGGAATTCCTTTTCACCATCTCCACCATAGGAGACATTCGGATCTGCCAGGTAAGGCACTGAGAGTCACTCAACTGATTGACTTGCCACCATTCCTGTTTTTTCCTGCCCTCCTCATTCACAACGGGTCTTCCTCAGAAGCCTCTGCAATGACATGTGGATCTCTGAAGGAGCCCATTTGCAGGAGAGTGGAAGATGATGACACAGCAACTTGAGTAACCACATGAGCACTTCCTCCTAACTCCACCTCAGGGGCCAATAGGGATTGCTCCTGGCACACAAGAAGTCCATGGGACTCACAAGGGTATGTGGGAACAAGTCCTAGAACCGGGGGGGGGGGAAGGGAGAGAGAGAGAGAGAGAGAAGAGTCTACTTGGTAACTGGTAGGGGAATGAACGTCAGGGGCAAGAGAGAGGTGGGGAGGAAAGGAAGTCTGAGGGGAAGAAAGGTAGAAAGCTACAGGGGGTAAAGCATACATGCGTTACAGGGACATTCAAGGGCCCTAGTCCTCCTTTCGACGAGGGCCCAGTGCAACCTGACACTGGCCCTGATCTCTACTCATGGATACCAATAGTTGGTAAGGCAGTGAGGATGTTGCATTTAGGAGTGTGACAGCACAGCTCCTCCACTGGTGCAGCAGTGGTGGAGGGAGAATGGGAGGGAAAGGGGATTTAAATTCCCTTTAAAGGGGGATGTAAAGGGGATTTAAATCCCCTTTCCCTTCCAAAGCCTCCTGTTCTGCCCCCCACCACTGCTGCACCAGTGAAGGAGCTGGGTAGGATTGCGCTGTGAATCACATCCCTCCCACAGCACATGCAGTGGATAATTGGCATTTTCATCTCTGGCATATTTTTAAGAAAGCTATTTTTGGAAAATTACCATGATCATCCAAGAGCAACAAATACTGATACTACTTTGACTTAGTGTTTAAATTGTAAAAAAAGGAATAAACATTATTTTTGAATAAGGATGTGATATTATGATTCTGTGTAATTAAAAGCATCTTTCTGTAAGTTGCAAGAAAGACAATCTTAAAAACAATTCTGTGGATGCAATGCTATATACTTTCTTGGGAGCAAGCTTCTTTGAACACAATGGAACTTATTTCTGAGTAGACATGTATAAGATTGTGCTGCAAGTAGCTGTGTTTATGTCCCTCTACTGTTACATCAAACAGCCAAATTAAGCAACTGCTCAATCCAGGGCATTTTTTTTAAGCTCAGATGTAAAATTTACTGTCTGAGAACTCAGTTTCTACTGCCAAGTTATAAACCTCTAACAATAAAGGTTTATAATAGAAATTTTAACACAGCCATCAGTTTGCAGGCACAGCTCAGCATTGTTGTGACAAAAACACAGAAGTATGGCCAGGAAAATAGTGGTTTCAAGTTTCACCTGAGTTCAGGAGCCAACTGTGACCTTTTCGCACGTGTCATAAACTAGCCATTGGAAGACGTGCATACAGCAGGCAGACGGTTATCCAAGAAATGTCCCTGGTTCAACTTTTATAATCCCAGTTTCCAGCTCTTTTAGCATGAGATGTATCACCTCTCAAGTTTCACCGGCAAGAAGGAACTTGTGTTTACATCTTTAGTAACTCAAGAAAGCCACACAGTTAAAGAAATTAACTTTCTTTAATTTCGGGGGGTGGAGGTGGGGTTGGTCACAGTTTTAACTCAGTGTTTTCCATTAGCCCCATCTTGTTCTCTGTATTGCATAGCATTTGTTCTTTTTTTTCCTCTGCACCCTAGAGTATGCACTTTCTTTTCTGTGTTCTTTAAAAAGGACTACAGCAATACTTTGACTTTCATCCACTTGACTTTCATCGCTTTGCTCTTTCAGCCGTTTTCAATTATAACCACATGTCAAATTTCATCCATGCGCTTTCGTCCGATTCCATCCAACCTGATTCATTAAAAGCTAAAGGCTATAAGGAAAAACAAATTGACAAATGCTGGGAAGCCTGCTCTGTTTGCATTAAAGTAGACCATTCACCCATCAGTTTGCTTTGCTCTGTGAATTTAAAGCACAGTACCTCTTTGAAGAGAGCCACAGAGGCCTGCCATCCTTCCCCTCCTTGCTTTGAAATGTTGCCATGTTCCTTCGTGTTGAAATCATCTTTTATTGACAGCCATGATCATGCCACCTTTCTGTCAGACTGCACACAGTGACTTAGGCAGCAGCAGGAGGTAATCCTGTCACAGTGGTGCAGCCAACAGTCCCTGACACAGAACACAGATGCTTGTCTCTTATTCGAAGCATCAGACCAAGGTGCACACAAAAGGGTGCATGACGAACCGGACAAGCTTTTGTGTGCATGTGTCAGCCTGTTGTAATGTTGTGTCAGCCCACAAAATAACTGTGGGTCAGGCCACAGTTTTCAAACCAGCTATTCGAGAATTGCTCCAAAGCTCTCGTGTGGCCAGAGGGGGCGCAGCGCTGTAAGTAGAGCAAGACGCGGCAACGTGCGTGTAAGCAGCCCCTCCCACTCACCATTGGAGCTATTCGAGGAGCAACGCTGCGCTGTGGAGACTGTGATACGTGCTGCCATCGCTCCCTGGAATGGCTCTGATGGAGGGTGGGAGGGGACACTTACAAGCATGTTGGCTACTACTTACATCTTGCACTACTTACAGCACTGCACTCCCTCTGGCTATGCCACTGCTGTATCCTACTCCCCCCTCCCAGGCCTGGAAGCCCTACATAGGGCTTCTCAGGCCTGTGCCAGTGACTTCGCTGACGCAGATCCTAGTAGTCTCATTGAGCAGCAGGGCAAATGTCCTCTTACCCCAAGGAGACCTCCAGCCTGCTCAATCTCAGCGTTCGATACAACGCGGGCCGTGTGGCCCCGCTGTGCCAGCTCTGGATAGGAGTGAGCTGCCTGCTCATGTAATAAGATTGTCTTATACTAATATAAGCAGGAAGAAAATGGATCAAATGTATCCCTTGGCCTCAGCCTAATTTCATAAGAATATTAAAAGAGCCCTACTGGAGCAGACCAAAGACATATCGAGTCCAGCATCCTGTATCCACAACACCATGCCAGATGTTTCCAGGAAGCCTTCAAATAGGGCTTGAAGGCGGCAACAACAAGTGTCGCCCATTGTATGACCCTAGCAGACGGTATGCAGAGGTATACTGCTACTGAGGCAGATGGAGGTTCCATTTGGCTTTCCTACCTCATAGCCCCGGATGGATATATCCTCCATGACTTTGTCTAATCCCCTTTAAAAAGCATCCAACTTGCACTGAGAATAGATTGTGAAGCTTCTCTCTCACTCCCACACACACCACAACACCAGAATGGGATATACCAACTTTGCAAACTTAAAATAAAGATCCTTTATTGCATGAAAAACTTTTAACGATAGGCTTAAAGAGAATCTTAAAATGGCAAGTCACCCCCAACGCTTATCGTATTAAAGGCACGTAGTTTGCTTTCTCTGCATATAGTGCTGGATAAAAGCCAATGAAAGATTCCAAGTCATTATTAATTAACTGCCAAAACAAGGGCTACAGTGATAAACACCTACAGCATGCATCCCTCTGTGATTACAGCTTTCCTTTGCACTAATTTTACATTCATGACAGCTAGTGTGGTCCCACTTTTTCAAATTGCCCTTCATAAATATGCTCAACTGCTGTTTAAAGTGGCACCAGGAATTTGATTATGTATCACAGCAAGACTTTAAACTAGCCTTCCTTATCCTACCTGACATCTATAAAAATCCATCCGTTTTCTTTGAACGTGAGGATACTATCTAGCAAGGAAGCACACATGTTCAGGCTCGGTTGGTGGCTCCTTTTACGCAGGGCACTTGTGCATTGTCTGAGTGCAGAAGAGGCCCCTAAATTGTGGGGGAATCAAGCCAGGAAATCTGTATGGGATCTGGGCAAACAATTGCCATTCTTGGAGGGCATGGCAGCCTGGGAAGTTTCAGGGTGATCCATGACACCTGGCCCCTCATTTTCAAGATATGAGCAAAATGGCAGGAGAGGAGAACATAGATGTACCATAAGTGATGCCATTTTTCATGCATATTTAACCATTTTTGATGGTAGTACACCCACTTCAAACTCAGTAGGTATTTACCACCAACTAACTCCAGTCACTGGTAGTTCAACCATTGTAGTTTTGGGGATGCTTTCCTCTAGTGCAGTGGTTCTCAAAGTCCCCACCACCGCGACTCACCTTCTGCAACTGCTTCCCATTGCGACCCACCGGAACGACTTCTACAGGCTTCCGCAGGCCTCAGAAAGGCCTCCAGACACAACTGGAAGTCACTGTTTGGCTCCTATTTGGAGCCCAAATAGAGGCAAGGATGTGCAGGTGGGCCCAACTGGCGAGGTGGCGACCCATGTTGGCATTGGGGCCATAACCCACCAAGTGGGTCGTGACCCACAGTTTGAGAAGCCCTGCTCTAATGAATAGATGCAACTGAATAGACACTCACTGGATACACGCACTGGAGGCATGGACACAACACATGCAATCATTTGTGTTGTGGCTACCCTACTTATTCTGAAACCAGTCTGGATCTGACATCATGACTGCACAGGCGGAAGACACGAGGTTCGATTTCTAGCAGCTGCAGTTAAAACAATCTTGGTTAGCAAGGCTCGAACAGATCATAGTATGACATTCAAATGAAACAAGGCATTTCCTGCATGCTTTGTGCTTGCATGTCTCATTTTCCCCCTAAATAGCAAGTGAATTGGCCCTCCAAATCAGGACAACTATGGGGAGGGGAGCTCTAATCCTTCTCTCCACCACAGTCTTGATCTGGATTGTGTCTGCTGTAGCTGCTATTTGCATTTCAAGTATACTTCACATACTGTATATTAGCTCAGTAATTCCTATTACAGGCCTATAAGGTAGGGCCATTGTTTTATTTATTTATTTATTTATTTATTTATTTATTTTACTGTGTCATCCCTGTCATCAAGATTTCATGGCTGGTGAACATGCTGTAGCTGGGATAACAGAAGTGCTGCTCCCAGTCAGAGTAGCCAGTTCTAGGCTAGATGGGCCAATGGGCTAACTCAGGATAAAACAGCTTCATGTGTTTGTATTGTTGTCCCCTACACTGCGGACGTGATGGGGCTGAGGCACTGGCGTCACTGCAAGGGGGCAGAGCTCCAAGTTCCGCCAGGCTCTGAGCCTCCGTTACACAACGGGAGAAAGCGGCCCCGCCCCCTCGCCTTTGGAGCCATTCCGGCCGACGAAAGCACTTGCTTTCGTCGGCCGGAATGGCTCCAAAGGCAAGGGGGCGGGGCCGCTTTCTCCCGTTGTGTAACGGAGGCTCAGAGCCTGGCGGAACTTGGAGCTCTGCCCCCTCCTACAGTGGGCTGAGGCTGAAAGGAGAGCAGCTTGTCTGAGACTATCTAATATGCTCATGGCTAATCTGTGTTTTGAACCTGCTGCTGCTCTCCCATCTCTCACTCTTACAACACACCAGCACTCAGGGCACTGCACCCAGCTAACTCCCCACCGGTCTGTAGAAGCACCAGCAGCATGTCTCACATGCAGTCCTGCAGCAACACTGGTAACAAATGTGAAAGGCAGAAACGTTAACTGTGGGCTAGGAAGGGACGGAAATTGCACTGTGTTAGCGCTCACCCTGTTTCATTTATGCTCCAAAGGCATCCGTTGTCACATGCAAAGCAAAAACCCACTGTCCCCAGTATTGCAGGCTGCAATCCTATCCACACTTACCTGGAAGTAAGCCCCACTGACTATTCTGGGACTTGCTTCTGAGTAGACATGCATAGGATTGGGCTCGCAGCCATAGAAGAGTCACATGGCCAACTTGTGCAACCCACTATATGCATCCATTTTCCCACTGGGCCATCCATCAACTGAGACATTTTTTCAAGGCCATTCCACAGTTCTGTAGCATTCATTCATTATCTCTCTGACATTTAATGTCTCTGACACACACAAAAAAGTTTTAAAACTAATTTGACTGACATTTTCAGAGGTTTTATTTTATAAAAATCAAGACATTCATCAATTGGTATTATCAGCTCAGTTGCTGGTTTTTACTTAGAAATAATTATTTTCTCTTTCTTTTTCTAAGTTATACTTTTGGTTATTAAGATTGAACACCCCTGAAAGGACCAGCAAAGGGGATCCCCCTAATGCTGAAGTTTTGTTCACAACTGCAAGGTGAAGGCAAAGTGTGATTATTTTGCTTCTGTCATTCTTCTCTGAAGGTTTAATTTAAATGAGGTTGCAAGCTTAAATCATGTTTAATTTGTAAAATGTCAACAACAGTTGACAGTGAAATGTTTCTTCCAGGGCCCATGAGAGGGAGGTAAAGGGGGTAAATTATACCCAGGCCCAGGGTCAAAAAGGGGGGCCAGAAGCCAAAGGAGGGCCCCCAGAAATTTCCTGGGATCTCAACTGGCCTCATGGAGAGTGAAAGATGGTGGCCGGGCCAGGTAGACCTAGGCGCTGCATCAGGAAGCCTGGTAGACCTGGTCTCCGAAGACTTTTCCAGCTATTGCTGCCTTTCCCCCAATCCTGTTTTGTCCCCTCCCCCTTTGAGAAGGGGCCCAAAAGAAACTTTTAAAATTCCTCTCAGAGGCCCTGGTTTCTTCCATGTCTTGAACTGTGCTGTGGACTTTCTTTTCGCACTTTAAGCCGATCTCTTTCTGATGCTCTTCCAGTTTTAATCATATCAAGGCATAGATTGAAAAGTATTGATTTAAAGACCTTGGCGATCCTCTTCAGGTCATTAGCCGTCATTTGGGTTGTAATGAATTTTGCTAATTCATTTATGAAGATGTGTTTGATTTAGTAGTTCATTTCCCCACACTGCCCCACTTGCCAAAGGCACCAGGGAAAGGTTACCTTTTCAGCTTGTTGACTTCTAGAATGATTTGGTTTCATCTGTTCTGTTTGAGTTTATTCTGGCATCATTAAAATCTGTAAGGCACCACTTACCCAATCACTAAGGAGTTGTGACAAAATCTGTGAAAGCTTTCAACTTAAATTTATGGATGCTTGCAGAGACATATCCTGCAATGTGATAGATGGAAAGAGGCAGGGAAACAGGAGGATTAAAAATACTTAGGAAGACTAATCCTGTATGAGTTACAATCAGTCATAAAGAGAGCCCTGCTGGACGACCATGCATCTGTCTAGTCCAGTGGTCTGTTTCCGACAGTGGACAGACAGGTGCTTCTGAGAAGCTCACAACCAAGGCATGAAGACAACAGCCCTCCTTGTGAGACTGTAGGCTCAGGGGATTCCTAATAATGAGCAAAATTGCACTCGTGTTCCTATGCACCCCAACCTTCCTACCAAGTCTATGTGCTGAATACCCTATAAAAGGCTTCTACCTCTTTTTAAAAAGGGAGGGTGGTCCCTTGAAGCAGCTTGTTAAGCAGCCAGGGTCATGCAAGAAATACACTGAAAGCCCATGAACTGGGAGACAGAGGCCCTCTGTACATGTTCAGGGGCAGTCTGCTTTGAGCTTGGCTAGTTGTGGGCCATGTGGTGAAGGATTCAGGAGAAGCCGGTGTCATACAGTGGATGAAAGTATATATTTTTGAACTGGAAATGCCATGTGAGATCTCAGCAGTGCCATGAACTGAGAGTCTCTGAAAGTCTCAGACTTTTTGACTGCTTTCTCGAGGACCTAGTCCCTGACACTCTCCTGAAAATTCAGGCCCGTGTCATTTGATGGCAGGGGAGTCTGCTTTCCTATTAAGTGAAGGGGAATTGATTTGGGGTGGGACCTGCACGGGAGAGTGATCGCTTTTCTTACTTTAATTGTATTGTGTCGTTGCAGCAAATGTTGGTTTAAATAAGTGGTTTGGTGCACTGGGACACAGACCCAATTTCTGCCTTGAATTTGGTTTCTGGCCTTGAACAAGTCACTTCTCTGTTCTGCACATAAGCTTATTTCTTGCCTGATGTCATGTGTGGATGGTATGGTTTGGTGGCAACAGGACTTGTAAGCACAGGGAAGTACTTTACAGCTGTGATGGACACAGTGCTTTCTTCCAGTGGTGTAGTCTTGAGTCTATTGACTTGGACTTGAGTCGGACTCAAGTTGCATCAATGACTTGACTCGGACTTGACTCGGCGATTGTAAAAGACTCGACTTGAGACTTGGAGTCTTTTATGATAAGTTAAATTTTATTCAGGTTTAAACCTATTTTCCCCATTAAATAGATAGGAACATGCAACCAAAGACTCGGGTCTTGGGGCAAAGACTTGGGACTTGACTTGAGACTTGGACCCAGAGATTTGATTCACACCCCTGCTTTCTTGGGTGGGTTCTGCCCTGATGCACCAGGCTCCACCCAGTGGCTTGGCAGGGTGGATTGATGTGTAGCACCTCCATGTTGTGGAGGCACCAGCTGCCACTAAACCCCTCCCCTTCATTTTGGGTGGATGAAGACATTTAAATTTCAGAGTGCCTTCCATTTCCCATGTTTTCTCTTCAGCACTGAAGTCAACACTCTCGCCACTTCTCAGCAAGTTTCTTTTACAGAATGCTTATTGCCTCCAGGCAATAACAAGTCAGGAAGGCCTGTGCAAGGAAGTCCAGCCCTGTTGTTCCTATTGATGAAAGCAGGTATTATTATTCACCCCTTACCAACTGAATCCACTTGGCCACACACCAGACGTGTCCAAAGTGCATCATTGATGCTCTTGACACTCTTGTTACGGACACTGGGTGCTGAGTGCCAGTGCTGAAAGCATCTCACACATGTGGAAACCAGTCTGGAAAAATTCCCAGATTCTACATCTGTTCCCTAATTTAATTCCAGAGAGAATAGTGCTGGGGAAAAAAAAGGAGAAAAATGGACTGTTCTAGTCCTGAAGGGTCGGGGATTTCACGCCACTTCATTGGTTGGTTAGCTTATAAAATGCAGCCTTCAGCACATCTTTTCTACGCATGCAGAAATCGTGACCACCACACAGAATGCAAAACCATAAAGGAACTAATGTCGGATGCTCAGCCTCAGTTTTTCTGTTCTTCTAATTTCTTTTCCTTTATCTAATTTTATCCATTTGATCACTTGTTTCTTATCCTGCTCATGTATTTAACCTCTTCTTCAGTGATAGGCAATTTTTACTAACTGACTAAGGGCACAATCCTATCCTGTGCCAGCCAAGGGTGTCGTGAACGTGCTGTAAAGCATGTTCGCGGCACCCCGCAAGTAAGCAGCACCTGTGGGATGGCCTGTGCTGTCCCGCCTGTGCAGGCCTCAATGCATGCTGGAGCAGGTAAGGGCTGCCTGGAGCAGCGCATTATGGGGATGTAACAGGGCAGAGGAGGGGAGGGGGCGGGTAGATCAGGCCTGGGAGGGGGGAGAGATTGGCAGCAGCGGCACATGCCGAATCCTACCCCCTTCTTGGCCTTCTGTCCCTACACGGGCCTCCCAGACTTATGCCAGCTAAATAGCTGGTGTGGATCCAAGGAGACCCACTGGGGACATTGGGGCTTTACCCAGGGTAAGGGGACAAATGTCCCCTTTCCCTGCAGGATGCTGCGCTGGTGGAGGGGGCGGCTGTAAATTTAAGGATTGATGTATGAAAATGAACATCCTATCTACAACAACACATTCAAAACATAGCAAAGGAAACATCACAATTTTTACCACGATATATTGAAGAAGAGCCTGGTTGCAGATTTTCCCCCCTGTAAGTTTTGCTCTAAGTCTAGATGAGTCTGCAATCTAGCTGTGGGGACTACAATTCCAAGAAGCACAAGGGTAAAAAGTAAGGAAATTAAAAAGCGAAAGGAATGAAGAATGTCTAAAACACTACTAGTAAAGTGAACATTTTTTGCTTGGCCTTTTATACCTTTTGATTTCCCACTTCTTCATGTTTGTATTGGTGACTACAATTATAATGGCAAAGTCACTGCCCTATGACCTCTGCAAATTGACTACCTTGTATTTTGCTCTGATCAGTTTTATGTGAAAAACGTTATAATATCCGCAGCTTCAATAGCATGAGCAGTTGGGATAAGACGGGCACGCTGAACTGTGTGATAAAAGAATTATGTGCAAGAGGTGAAACCACAAGAGAAACTGGTATCAGTTCCATGGCAGTAAATGGGAAATGTTTCAAGTAGACATCAACTGCAGAGTTTGAAGAAAGAGTTAAACATGAGAATGGGAATTCCAGTCCAGTTCCTGAATGATTCCTAGGGCATCTCTGCTGGAAGCATTTAAGATGATGTTATCACTTTGCAGATGAAAAGGCCCCAGTGTACAACAAAGTTGGATTTCTAACTTTGGGGTCCTACCTGTGGGAGACAGAAAGTGGAGCCCCACTCTGCATGTTATTTATTAATGTATCACAAGACTTAAGCAAGAAACGCTGCATCGTGTTCACTCCCAAAAGGCTGAGTAGTACAGTACTGTTGACAGTGGAGGGCACATAGGCTCTCACCCAAGGAACAGCCACATAGAGGGCTTACATAAGTTCGTGGCAGTCATATTGCAATGCCTGCCACAAAAACAATGCTTTGGAACCTAGAGCTGGCATCTGTTCAGGGTGCAAAAACTGCTACTTGTTATTAATTGAAAATGAAGACAAGAAATAATAACAAGAAGACAAGACATTTCCCGGCAGAATGATTGTTTTGAACTCTAAAATAAATCAGAATGTTACACTTGGAAAGGCCTGGGGGGGGGGGGGGAAATCTAGTCCAACCCCTTGCCCAGCTCAGACAACTACAGCATCCCTAACAGATAGCCATCCAACCTCTGCTTGAAAACCTTCAACGAGGGACAGCCCACAACTGTATGTCATACTGACAGTAATAAATCAGTCCTCATCCTCTCAGCTTACGTTCAGCTATGTCCCTGACCATGAGAGCCAGTATAGTCTAGTGGTTAGAATGTCAGAGTAGGAGCAAGAAGTTGTTGTTCAGTCATTAAGTCGTGTCCGACCCTTCGTGATCCCATGAACCATATCCTGCCAGGCCTTCCTGTCCTCCATTATCTTCCTGAGTTCGCTCATTTTCATGTTCGTTGCATTGGTGATGCTGTCTAACCATCTAATTCTTTGCCTTCCCCTTCTCCTTTTGCCTTCAATCTTTCCCAGCATCAGAGTCTTCTCCAGAGAGTCCTCTCTTCGCATTAGGTGACCAAACTATTTGAGCTTCAGCCTCAGTACCTGTCCTTCCAGGGAACAGTCAGGGTTGATTTCCTTTAGGATTGACTGATTTGATCTCCTAGGAGTCCAAGGGACTCTCAGGAGTCTTCTCCAGCACCACAGTTCGAAAGCATCTATTCTTTGGCACTCAGCCTTCCGTATGGTCCAACTCTCGCAACCATACATTGCTACTGGAAACACCATCGCCCTGACTATACGAACTTTTGTTGGCATGGTGATATCTCTGCTTTTTATTATGCTATCTAAATTTGCCATAGCTTTCCTTCCAAGGAGTAAGCGTCTTTTAATTTCATGGCTGCTGTCTCCGTCTGCAGTGATCTTGGAGCCCAAAAAAGTAAAATCTGTTACTGCTTCCATTTCTGCCCCTTCTATTTGCCAGGAATTGATGGGACCAGATGCCATGATCTTAGTTTTATTAATGTTGTGTTTCAAGCCAACTTTTGCACTCTCCTCTTTCACTCTCATCAAGAGGCTCTTTAGTTCTTCTTCACTTTCTGCCATTAGGGTGGTATCGTCTGCATATCTGAGGTTGTTGATATTTCTCCCGGCAATCTTGATTCCGGCTTGCGATTCATTCAGCCCTGCATTTCTCATAATGTACTCTGCATATAAGTTAAATAAGCAGGGTGACAATATACAGCCTTGCCGTACTCCCTTCCCAATTTTGAACCAATCGGTTGTTCCATGGCCGGTTCGAACTGTTGCTTCTTGACCCGCATACAGGTTTCTCAGGAGACAGGTGAGGTGGTCTGGTACCCCCATCTCTTTAAGAATTTGCCACAGTTGTTGTTTTCCTCGATTTCTTTTCAGTGTTCATTTAAGAAGGCCTTCTTATCTTCTCTAGAAATCTGCATTCAGTTGGTTATATCTTTCCCTTTCACCCTTGCTTGCTGGATTCAAATTCCTATTCAATCGTGATGCTCACTGGCTAGTGTTGGGCTAGTCATATCTCTCAGCCTCACCTACCTCACAAAGTTACTGTGATGGTAAGAGAACCTTGTTCTCAACTTCTTGGAGGAAGGGCAAAATAGAAATGTAACATCAATCATCATCATCATCATCATCATCATCATCATCATCATCATCATCATCATCATCATCATCATGTGTACTAAGAAGTTGCAGCTAGGTTCTGTTACAGTGTACTCCTATCTATGTCTACTCAGAAGTAAACCTCATTGAGTTAAATAGGCTTTGGTCCCTGGTAAGTGTGCATTGGATTGCAGCCTCTGTCATGGTAGTAGTTAGTTATGATTACAGTAATATGGAACTGTTTCCAAAAGAGCAACTCTGGATCCAGCTTTCCCTTCCTCCTGCCCTCAATGGGCAGCAAAACGTACGATCTGACATAAAAAAAAAAAAAAACAACACTGTGGATTTCTCTGGCCTAACTCCACTCTGCTAACTGCAGGTTGAGGAGCGCCCCCCTCTCCCCCAGGTACATTTTATTAAACATTTGGAGGAGGAGAAAAAAAAAACCTTGACATGGGGTTGCCATTTGGGACATCATGTTTATTGTGTGGCTGCTGTAGTTTTTAATTCTGCTAACATGATGCTCGGGTTGCTATGGAAATTCTTGTGCAGCTTATTAATAAATGTATAGCAACAATTAACATAGAAAAATGAAAACATGAAAAATTGATGTCTGATTTCTATTACTGCTAGGTTTCTTAGTAGTAGTAGTAAAAATAAAAAGGATGGGAAGGATGTAAAAGCCTGAAGCCATTTAGTTTGGGCACAGTTTGGACTTCAGTCTGTCACTGAAGGCTAATTTATGTCATTAATTCATAACGACATCAAGGATTGGCTAAAAAAAAAAGTGCTCAGGCTTATTATGTTGTTGCACTGGCTAGCCATAAAATGCACACTTAGTAAAAAATAAAAGGGGCTCATTGATCAGCGGACAATGAAGGAACAAGAGTTCAAAAAAGGCAGCCCCCAATCTATAGAGTCATAGTGATTTTTATTCTGTGGGTAGGTGCTAACACAGGAAAATATTAGGTTATTGAGTGGAGCAGCCTGAGTGTTTAGATTGCTATTCAATAACTACTTTGTATGGTTCAAGCAATGAGGAGCTGCCTGTTCCGTATTTTTTTTTAAATCTTATCTGTCAACAGTTGTGCATAATCCTCCATGAATAGATCAATAGGAACCCGAGTATTGTGTTACGAGGTGGTAATTCCTCAGAAAAAGGGAGCATGCATTTCAGTCTCTTTTGGAAAAGGGCAAGCTGATGATGAGACCACCCTCCAAAACCAGATCACTCAGAAAGTTTGCAAGCCTTTGCTGCATGTACAACATCTTTTGGAAAACAGGCCTAAAAGATAGTGAAATTGCATAAAAAATGAAGGAGGTGACTGTGGGGTGAAGGAGGTGACTGTTCCCCCTTATGCATGCAACAGTCCAACCCAGGCAAGGGTACTTGTTTTTATTATGGGCAACTGTTAATGATCTCATCATTGTAAATTTACTCTATAAAAACCCAGAATACATAATGTTTTAAGATTTGCAGAATTACACTTACAGTATATCTGCACAACTGTGTGTGTGTGCTACAACTAAATGAATACTAACGTAAACCAGTCTGTGGCGTCGCCAGAGGCCTCGGGCGGTGGTGTTGTGATGTCACTTCTGGCAAAGTCACTGAAACAGGAGGAGGCAGCGGCGGGGCTTTGCGATTCCACTCCTGCCCCATTCCTTCTCCTCCTTGGGAGGCTCAGCCTCACTGAGATCGCAACACTGCTGAAACAGGAGGAGGAGGAGGAGGAGGCATACATACCTGCGACCACGCTGGTCCTGCTGCTGCCTCTTCCCCTGCCGCCATCTTGGGTGGGTGTCACATGGCACCCCCTTCCAGCCTGGCATCTGGGGCGGTCTGCCCTCTCACTCACCGCTTGCTACACCACTGAAACCAGTTATACAAAAAATGCTGCTTATGTCACAAATATTTGTACACAACTGTTATACCTTTTCAACTGGTTGGTAGTCTTCAGTGGTTCCTTTGTAACAAAATAGTTTAGAGTGTTGAAACACAATAGTTTAGAGTGTACTGTATGTGAAAGTATTTCACATACAGTACATTATTTCAGTAATCCTGTAAGGTAGAGGATTATTATTACCTAGATGTTGCAGATGCAGAGGCGGGGGGGGGAGCATAGTTTGTTTGGTAAACATACCTACACGTTACAGCAGGGGTTCCCAACCTGTGGTACGTATACCACCAGGGGTACATGGACCGCAGTCAGTGAGACGCTGCCCGTTATCAGCTACTGCGATCAGCAGCTGATGACAGGCAGCGGAACCATTTTTCCCAGGTCGTGCGAGCGGGAGGACCCGCCCGCGCCGCAACCTAGGGAAAACGGCTACAGCCCTCCTGATGTCCCCCTGTAGCTCTCTCTACCTGTTCTCTCTGTCCATCTTGGATCCCGCGAGATTTCGCAAGAGCCAAAATGACGGTGCGGCGCCCAAATCTCTTGAGGGCACATGAAGCACTTGTGAGATTTGGGCGCTGCTATCTTGGATCTCGTGAGTAACCCGCGCTGCAACCCGGAGGGAAAGGCTACAGCCCGACCGATTTTCCCTCCAGGAAAGGGGGGTACTTGGGGGATTCAATGGGTACGTGTGGGGCAGGACGTCTAGCCAACTGGAGGCCCGCGTAGGGGTATGCGGGCCTCCAAAGGTTGGGAATCCCTGCATTACAGTATGTTAAATGTGTAGCTTGGCCCTGTGTGTGCTTGTGTTCCCATGCTTTAAAAAAAACACCTTCAGTATCAGTCATGGGGAGCAAGACCATTGCATGTGCATGGAGGGGTATTTAACCTTTTCTTTTCACATCATGTTCTCAACAAAGATGCACCCAATTGGTGCCAATAGGAGTTTCCCTTTTTGGGCTAATAGCAGGGCCCCCACTTTCATTGTGATTTCAGTGCAAGGGGAAAGGCTCAAAGACCCCATCTCCCCATGTGCTGTCATCCCAACTCCTGATCCCTCTGCTGCTGCTATTTAAGTTTTTAAAAAGCATACACAGGGCCAAACTATGTAACGAACAGTTTGGCCCTAAGACCAATGACAGAAGTAATAGCAGGCACAAGATTTGAATCAGGAACTTTCTGGTTTGCGGCACAATCCTACCGTATCCAAGCACCAGCAGAGCATGTGCTGTACCAGTGCTTGCCGTTGCAAAAGCGCCAGAAAGCACTTTGGGACAGCACAGCAATTGCTGGTTGGCGAAAAGGCCCATGCCAGCCTGTGTCAGAAGGAGAGGCACGTGCTGGAAAAAATAGGATCTGAGCTGAGCAGCATGGAGGAGGAATGGGATGGGGGATGGCCAGTGGGGGATGGGATGGGGGATGGCCAGCACGCAGTGCTGGCGCGCGCCACATCCCATCTCCCTCCCAGGCCCGATCTGCCGGCACAGATCCACTTAAGACTTGTGCCAGCCATATGGCTCACGCAGATCCGAGTAGACCCATTGCATGGACTGGGGCTTTCCCTGGGGCAAGGGGACAAATGTCCCTTTGTCTCGAGGAGACCTCCAGCCTGCAAAATTCCTGTGCAGGATGCAGCGCAGCCCCGTTGCATCAGTGCATGGGAACTTGGGTAGGATTGGGATGTCAGTCTCTTACAGTGCAACCCTATGCATGTTTACTCAGAAGTAAGTTCTACTGTGTTCAATGGGGCTTACTCCCAGAAAAGTGTGTATAAGATTGCAGCCTTAGCTAATTCAGTTATAGCTCTCTACATGTAAATAATTTTTTCAGTCTTCAGATACACCAGAACAGCAGAGATTTTTGACCTCTGGTATAGAAACCAAAACTGAATTCTCCTTAGCACTCCCAGAATACAGTACTTAGAAAGTATGAGTCATCTGTATAATATTGACTGATGTGTGGTCTATTTAAGGCATTTTTACCCAAGAGTGTACACACACACACACACACACACACCAGAAGTTAAATGTGTACACCTCTGGGCTGGGAGGAAATGCGCAGATTTCAGAGATACTTGAAACACTACCAGCGTGCACACCCTGTCCGCCTGAAGCTGTGAGAAGTTCCAAAGGTAGCACTGCATTACTCCAGATGTTGGTTTCCTTTGGAGAAGGGAACACTGGAAACTGATGGTATTTTGCAGTATCTACTTTATTTACAAATATTGTATATGCAGCCAGAGCATCACTGGAGGCCAACAGCAGCAGGCGTTCTGGCTAGGCTTACAGCACACTCCCTTCCTTGCATTAGAGATCCTCAGAGAAAGACCCTCCCCCCACCTTTCTGCCTCGAGCCAACTCTGCTCTTTCTTCCTACTTCTGATATCAGGGCTGTTCACATGTTACGCGGTTCCCATGTACAGAATGAACGTCTGTACCGCCTGGGTGGCACACATTCTCCCTGTACCACAATTCATTTTTACAAAGCCACAAGCCGAGTACACTGTATGCCCTGGAATCTGCATTGAATGGGACTCGTGAACGTGGGAAGCAGCAAAGGTCAATCTGACCAAAGCGGCACTGACCAATAGCTCCTGAGCAGGGGGGGGGTTCCCACCGAGAAACCCCATCCTCTTTGAGACGATAATCCTTGTGTCGTGTAGCTCCAGCTGCCGTCAACCCCGTCGACTATAGGCAGCAGCAGAGCTCGGCCACTGCAGCGGGAACTAACACCCCCGTCGCCAGCTTGAGGCTGCGCCTGCGCAGTTCTTACAGAGCGACTGGTCCGCACGAGGAACAACGAGGGAGCGAGGGTGGAGGCCGTGTGGGGTCCGCCGCGATAGCAAATAGCAGATGGCGGGAAGGTGAGCGGCGTTGGAGGGCTGCAAGAGCAAGAAGCACCAAACTGAGCGGCGAGGACCTTGTAACTGTAAGTTAAATTGAAAACGTGTCGGTGCTTCCTCTTTAAACTTGCGTCAAGGAGTGATCAGCAGCAGGAGAGCTTTTCTCCCCCCCCCCCCCCGCTCCGTTTGCATTGGGAAAAGAGTCAGTTGCAAGGGAAACAGATATCCCTACTAATGTTATTGAAGCCCTATGAAGTGGCGAGCGGCAGTGGGGGATGCATCACACGCCCCCCCCCCCCCAGCAAGTGCACTTTCCAAAGCCCTGATTGTACTCGCAAGGAAAAGAGGTGGCGGACTGCAACCCCCCCCCCCAGCAGAGAAGATGCTTTCGTCCTTAATGGAATTCCCCGTCCCTACAACGAGAAGAAAAAGCTTTCACTCTCTAACTCCAAATGTTCAAAATGAAATAAGAGGTGAAAACTTGCCCCTTATTGGTTCAGCCCCACAAACCTCCAAGCATGCTTCAGTCACCTCTTGAGGTCCCCCACTTTGATCCTCTCAGTTTGCACAACCCATGAATGAATCTAGCCTTTCACTTCTCCTTGCATAAGTGGTGGATAGGTTGCCTTCCCTTAACCTTGCCCCACCCTCTCATACTGGGAGTGTGTATGTAGTTAAAAAAACACACACACACACACCTAGCAACCTTCAGAGGCTGGTCCCACGTCTGCCTAAAATCTTTTAATCTGCTATTATTGCTAGATTTTGCAAATTTCAGGTTGTTGGGGCACCTACAACATGCTCCTTATCTCACTATTGTTTTGCTTACCAGCCATCCTGATGAGATGAAGTGCTTCCACCATTATTTCCTCTTATTTATCCCCTTTATTTGTCCCAAAGTGTTGTGTGTGAGAGGAGCCATGAGTAAGTTGCCTTACGACTGACTGATGAGTCTATAACACTGATTTAGAAACAGTACAGTAAGTCCTCACTTAAAAGTTGTTTTGTTTAAAGTCGTTTTGCTTAAAGTTGATGGGACGATGCCATGGGAATGTTTACATTTATCAATTAGCCTATGGTAAAAATTGGTTTCATTATAAGTTGTTTCACTTAAAGTTGCAGTTCCTGTACTTCTTGGCTTTGGGGGTGGGGCTGTAGCAGAAGGAAACATGCTTTGTGTGCAGAAGGTCCCACTTGGAGTTTCAAGGGCATGCTTTTCCGAATTGATCATTTATTGTGTATTAAGATTGCAGTTGCAGCGGTTGTATTGATGTTGTGTTTTGTTATTGGGTGTTTTATTGTTAGTCTTGTAAGCCGCCTTGATCTCCTCTGCCAAGATAGGAAGAGCAGGATATAAGTATTTTAAAATAAATAAAACACTAACCAATAAAAAAGAGATAAGATAAGCAGATGTAAGCAATAGATGGAGGAAAGTAGCTGTGAGGGGGCCGAACAGTCAGGCTGGATCTACTAATCCAGCAGAATGTAGTAGTGGAATGGACTGCACCTTGGAATGATCTGCTCTGTACTCCGTACAGTAAGTGTAGTGGTTTGGGAGTCGGACTTAGATCTGGAAGATCCAGGTTCAAAACCCCGCTCAGCCATGAAGCTTCCTGGGTGACCTTAGGCCGGTCACTATCTCTCAGCCTCACCTACCTCACAGGGTTGTTGTGAGGACAAAAAGGAGGGGAGGAAATATGTACACCACTCTGAGCTCCTTGGAGGAAGGGCGGTATAAAAATGTGAAAAATAAAATAAACTACACTGCACTGCTGCCGGTGCGGAGGCCCCTGCCTCTGCCTCAGCGCGCAGAGCTGGCCGAAAGGAGTGTCTTCCTGCCTGCTGTCCCTCCTGTTGTCCCGCCTTCTTAAGAAATTGCATCTTACAGATTGGAAGTAGTTCTGATTGGCATGCAGCCACTCTTCCCCCCCCCCCATCCGATTGGTAGGCTGCAGTAGCTCCGTGAACCCGCCCCAGCTCCGCGAAGCCCACCCCCTCAAAAGATGAGGGGATGCCATCTTTCCAGCCTTGCTTACGTGGCGGCATTGCGGAGCTCGCAGCTGCTCCGCTTGCTTCCGAAATGCTGTCAGAATCTCCGCAATGCGCCGGCCGCAGTGCAGTGTAGTTCTGGCCTAACTCTGGCCTGACAGTTGAGAAGTGTGAGGTTCCCCCATGCTCTCCATTATTTTCTACCTGCAGGGTGGATTTTCCCTCATAGCAGTTGAAAATGTGATCCTCACCCAGTGGTACAATATATTCCACCATTTGGAACTTGCACTACATTCTGCTACTTCTGTAGACCAGGCATAAGAGCCCGGCATTGCATGTACGTGGCTTCTTTTGACTCCCAGTCTTTATTCTCGTAGCTTAACACTATTTTCTTTGCTGTTATTAGTAGGAATTGTTGTTTTTAAACTTTTTTAGTCTGGGAAAAAGCTTTTTGTAATAAAAATGTTTCTTATGTAACAGCTCAAGACAAAAAACACCAGAAGCATAGCATTGGAGAGGTGTGACAAGAAATAGACATTGCGATGTCACTAGCATAATGAGAAATTGTACTTGACAAAATCATAATAGACGTAGAGCAGATTAAAGAAAAATGACACTGACTACATAATAATTCGCAAATACTGCTATATAAAATAGAGAACATCAGCAGTCTTTTACATCTAGCATTATTTAGCATGTTTAATAGAAAATGGTGTGTTCGTTTAGCAATTAGCATTTTCTAAGCAGTGAATACAGCTCACACTGGTATTAAGAGTCTGGCTGTGTCCACGTTTGAGCAGCCTTACCACCTGAGATCTCTGTCTATTTAGAACTGAAAGTTTCCCCATCAGAGAACGCTGTAGGAGATGCAAATTGCACACAGATACAGAGCAAAGGAGGTGCCACTAGTGGCCTTTTTCCATCCACTCATCTCCCCTTGAACTTTTTTCATAGTGGCTAAATTTTCTGTAGGAGGCTGTTGCTTGCTAATGCTAAAGGATGGGGTACAATTATACATACAGTCAATTCTTGCTACCCGTGGATTCACTTATCCACGGGGAACAGGAGTGCCATTTATCTCGTGCCATTCGCAGTCTGTTATCGGCTATCTGTGAGATCTGGGGCCATTCTGAGTCTGTGACGGCCATTTTGAAGATATCGGTGGACACTTTGAAGGTATTCTGGTCATTTCTTGGGGCTTGGAAATGATCATTTCCTGGGGCTAGGAGATACTGTACATATTCTGATAATTTCCTGGGGATGGCCAATTTGATTCTTCTCTTAACCCCATTGATCCCATAGTACCAATGATTCGATATCCGCCGGGTTTTCCAGGATCCTAGCCCCAGTGGATAATGAGAATTGACTATATTGTATTTCATAGAACTTGACTTCATGCTACTAAATAATTTTGTGACCTCTAAACTCTCCCCACATGTCTTCACCCACCTTGAATTGTATAGAGAGGCACCAGAACTGGACAGGCTGTTTCCAAAGTCATATATACATATGCTATTCATTGGGGGTAAGGATCAGTCTGCATAACAATATACAGTATAACATATTTTAACCATAACATTCAATAGAGCAAAGCTGATTCTTACAGAATTTTTCTGTGACCCCCCCCCCGCACATCATGCTCTCCCATTTACTGCATGCGTCACTGCACACTGGTTTAGATGGGCCATGTTCACATATGTGGTTGGTTCTCATAAACTTGTATTGTTACAAGGTATGGGTTTCTGAAGTCCCACAGACAGCCCAATCCTAACCAACTTTCCAGCATCGATGCAGCTGCAATGCAGCCCTGAGGTAACGGAATAAATATTCCCTTCCCTTGAGGAGGCCTCCATGACTGCCCCCCCACCGCAGGATGCAGTGTGCGCGCGCCCCATTGGCACGACTGCATCAGTACTGGAAAGCTGGATAGGATTGGGCCCTATATCAGTCATCCAATTACCACAGTGTGTGTGAAAATTATCCCTTAATATGCTATACTGCATTAGAGATAGGCGAGCAACTGTTTAAGGTTTTTCAAGTGTTCAACTGGAATACTTGATAAGACCCTTTCCCCCTCTTTTTCTAAGCCTCCTCTGCCTGCCAGTTTCCCTCTTCCCCAAGGAAAAAAAAGTTGAGGAAGGAGTGTCAGAGGGCAGGATAGGAGGATTGTGTCCCATGAAGTTTCTACGTGGTAGCCAATTACATGCTTTGCATTTCATTTCCTGCCTGGCATCATGAGACTGGCATTCAGGCTTAATGCTTGTTGGAAAATAGTGTTGAGGATCATACTATTTGTTACTGTGGAAAGGCTCTGTGGCCCTTTCTTGCCTGCTTTATCTGTCATTTGGCACCCCTCTTCCCCAATGGAGAGGAATGTTTTCTTGGGGGATCTGACTTTGCTGCAGATCCCCCCCCCCCATTGCCCAGTGGTAACCCATGTTTCACCGTGATGATATAGCTTTGAAAGCAGCCCAAGAAGTAAGAGAAAAGGAATGGTGCTCGAATTGGTGAACCAACTGCAACCAGCAGGCAACCACTTCAGGGTTCAGTTGGGGGAAAGAAAAGTGTTCAGGGTCAAGTGGAGGTTTGCAACAAAGTACAAAAGTCTGCTCATAGGCAATCTTGAGGAATAATGACATGTTTTCTGAAACATGTGCTGGGGAGAACTTCTCCCTACATTGTATACTGTACACATGCTTACCCTTCCACTCCTTCCCTCTTTTCAAGCAAAAACGTTGTCGTAGAGCTAAATGAGTGCCTTAATAATAAATAATAATAAACCAGTATTTATATACCGCCTTTTCTTTGGTCATCGGATTTCTCCTCCAACTTTAATTCAAAGGCGGTTTACATGGGCAGGCTTTCTAAACCCCAAGGGGTTTTTACAATGCAATAATGTTCTAATCTTTCGTAGAACACTTCATTCTAGATGTTTGTTTCACAGTCCCCCCCCCCTCTCTCCCTCTCTCTCTCTCTCTGGCGTTCACCTCAACACGCTTCAGCTGATAGGCAGCCTTGACTCTCACTCAAGTGCAGCTGCAGTTCCACACCCCCACAGAGGCTCTGCAACTTATCAGCTTGGCGTGCCGGCAGCTCTCCGACAGACGCAGACACTTCCGGCCATCTCGAACTGCCGTCTTTCAGATCTTCAGGCATATATGAGACGGTTGCTCTACCAACTGAGAAATTGTACCAACAGTGCAGGTACTGCTATGTACCCTCCCCCCCTAACGCCCCTAGAGAATACATCTGTCTTCATGGGCCTCTTCGTTGCATAGTACAGTACTGTACAGCCGTTTCCACTTCCACTCCAGAGAGTAGGTTTTATCAGCCCACTGTGAAGTCTCCACAAATCCAGGTCAGTGTTCATGGGTAGCCTACAGAGCTGCTGATTACAGCCATAAAAGCAGGATTACTTTTTTAATTTTGGGAAACAGAAAGCCTTCCTCTTCAGAACAATAGCTGTTTAAATGGTCACAGCCCTAGATGCAAAGTATTATTATTATTCAACCAAAACACATCAATAGCTCCTAAAGAAGAAACAGAAGTGCACTAGAAAGGCCAAAAGTTATACTGCTAATTGGATCAGTGGTTGTTTCTGGAAAAGGACTTGACATTCGGAATCAATTACTGAAGGAACTCAGCTCTTCATTTTTTTTAAAGGCTGTCTTTGAAAGTTAAAAAAAAAAAAACCAAGATGGTGATTATTTTTTAAGTATTTGCAATAACAATTTCTTGCCAGTCATGGGCTTGGAACAAAAGGGTGAGGGAGGGGGCCTTGCTGGTGTCAGGCTTGTCTTTTGAATGACAAAATATTTATTTTTCTACTGTCTCATTTCCAGTGAAAAGCTCTCATCAGCAAGATTTCCTCATTGACCTGATAATAAAGCTGTACCTTTGCAGAGCCATTCAATAATGTTCCTCCAGGTTCTGAAGCCGTCTCTTTAATCTGCAGGTCAGGCTAGGCTATTTTTTTTTAAAAAAAAAACCCTAACCAAATGCACCCAGTAAAATTTTGACAGAACAGACAAAGGGCTGTAACTTTTATGCCTTCTGGGGTTAATCATGCCGCATATCCATTTGAGCAGCAACGTGGACTTCCTCACGCTGTGCAAAGTAACATTTCTGAAAGTGCACCAGAAAAGACAATGTACTTGTTAGCTGTTCATGCTCCATCACTCTCTGATTTGCTTAAGCTTTTGATCTATACTAGATGTACCCAAATAGTTCCCTCTTAGAAATCCACTAAACAAAGAAGCACAGGCTTCTCTGACACCTCCGATTCTGGAGAGAGAGAGGCAAGTATGACTACCCTCTGTGGTATGATACTATATTAAAAACCCTCTTTCATAATCTCGTTTATTATCTGAAATTGCGTTGCCCTGAATCATTAGATGATCCACTATCCACTGAGAGAGGCTAATTTTAATGATTAACTGAGGAACTGTTAAAATTTTACTTCGATGTTCCACTGTCATTATGGAATTAGTATTAACAGCCATGTGCTGCAAGAATCTTAATGAGGCCAACTGTGACGGACAGCTCCAAGGAGCAACAGATCCACAAAATATAAAACTAGGATTAAGCCTACCTCATTGGCAGGAAGAGGAGGGGGTGGCCATTAGAGTCCTGCCATTTGATGCACCGATGGTTTTAGTTCTGTTAAAGAATCATCACTCTCTCCTCCCTTCTCTGGCTGCTTTTAATTGAACTTGGATGAAATTAGCAAGCAGAAAATCAACACTTGTAAAGGGAGAATCTCATTACAAAATTATAGTAGGCTCTATCCCTGAAAAATTTAGCAGTTGTTTCGGTACATCAGCTGCAAAATCTTTAATTAGTCCTGGCGTATCTGCCAGATCCAGTGTCAACGGTAAATATAAACAGGAAAAACTTGGAGGACCCCCAGCAAGAATGAATCCTCCTATTCTTGTGGATTGCGTTTTCCTATTACGTAGTAGATCAATAGCATTTGTGAAGTAACAGAGTTGTGTTCCAATATTCCACTACAATTCTAGTTTCCATTTATTATATTCCTTGTGCCTTTTTCTTTTTACTCTTCTGCAAAACTTCATAGCCTCTTAGGAAGTACTGTCTTGATGTTCTCTGATCTGAGACCTATCTAATTCTGTCCCAGATGTCCCATCTTCATCCTCACGATCCAGCTTGCACTCCATCACTTGTTATGACAAAGGAAGGTTCACCCACAAATACTTCCTCTTCTCTGACAGCTATTTATGCTTCATTATCTCCTAGACAGTTTTCATTTTTCACTCTGTCTTCTCCACTTGGTTCACATGATCATGCTGAAACATTTGTTTTCTGAGTTGTTGGAATGCCTCGTTCTTCTGTTTGCTTGTTTATATGCTGCTCCTCCCTTTTGATATTGGCTCAGCTCTTGATGGCTCTAATTCATTAATACTTTGGTCTAAATTAGTCTGAAGTCTAATGGAGAGATGTTACGTGGCTTGTAATTAGAATTGAATTTGGGGACTTGCTGCATCTCCACCAGGAAGAATCAAAAGCAGCAGGCTTAGGAAAGCCTTCTTGCTAAAATCTTGGAGAGAAACTGCAGTAGACATTATTGGGGTAGATGGGCAGTGACAATGGGCAGTCTGACTTATTAAAAGACAGCTTCATATATTCAACTGTCATAAGCTTTAGAGAGGGGGGCATAACTTAGTGATAAAGTACATGCTTTGCTCCCTGTTAAAGGACAGGGAGGGCTATTACTGTTCAGATAGTAGCGTGTTGGACTACATGGCATCTCCTTATATGTCCATGAAAATTCAGAGGAGAGAGGGGCAATAAATAATTCAGTGGGTAGCTTCACTCCCCAATGCCAATTATTACAACTTCTCTTTCCCACAAGAAAGCCCAAGCCTAAGTGCATGTGCTTGATATTTAAGTTTTGACAGTTTGGATAGGCTATAGACTCATGGCCTGATATGAGCCTCCCAGAGGCATCTGGTTGACCTCTGGCTCTGGGAGAAATGGAATGCTGGACTGGACGGGCCTTTGGGTAGTTCTTATGGGAACTACCAAGCAATGTAATGTAATCTTCAGATCGCTGAAAAATGGTGATTTTAGACCACTTCTGGTTTTCGTGTGGTCTAAAATAGCTGTTTTTCGGTGATCTGAATATCGGGGAGGCCTGCAGAGGGTTGCACAGGCCTCCCCGCATTCCCCAAGCCCTGGTATGTGCCGAAAACCCATTTTTGGGAACTTTTTCGGCAGTGGCGATGGCGATTCCCGGGATCTTGCTGCTGCTGCTATGCTGTCCCTGTGCCTTAAGTGGGCAGGGGACAGTTTTTATTCACAGTGGTGGGTTGCGACCCACCACTTTGAGAACCAGTGTTTTACAGAAGGGTGGAGGTGAGAGGAAGGATTAAGATGCATCCATTCTAGATGGTTCAATAGTATAATACAATGTTGCACAGTCCAGATCACAACATGGATTATTTTACCGCTTAGCATACTTAAGGCTTATATTAGCATTCAGAGTTGGAATTTTCTTCTATGCATACCGATGTTTTATAGGTGAAATTGCAATTCTGCATCAATAATCGCATGTACCAAGGTTGTACCACATTGATAAAATGAAAGGGTGCAGTCTTGGTTATACAGTATAAGAGATCTCAAGGCTACTAAACAATTTCAATTCCAGAGAGAGAGAGAGAGAGAGAGAGAGAGAGAGAGAGAGAGAGAGATCAGTTAGTGATTTGTTAGCAGGATTCATCAAGCCTCTACTCCTGAAGAGGATTTTTAGCACTTCAGAATGAAGCCACACATTTCATAGCTGATTTCCAGTGGCTCAACGAAGAGGTTAGGAAAAACAAAGTTTCAGGAGATCAAAAATTATTTCCGATCACAATAGAACACTAGTGAGACATCTGCTACAAATACTGATACAATACTTCTCAAAATGTACAGTATGGATAGAGTTCTATTTTAAAACCACTGCAGTTTTCCTCTGGTATCTTGCTGCTCTGGGAACCCCAGAATGAAATGAATTTAGGAAGCAAATGGAGAGAAACCTCCAGTCCTATTCAGCAAAATGACAATCAGGTTTAATCTAGACCAGTGGTTCTCAAACCTTTTAAAACCGGGACCCACTTTTTATAAAGACACTCTTCGGGACTCACCTAGCTTTACAAGGTGTAAAAAAAAGTGATCTAGAAATATATAAGTAAAGAGCTCAGTTGCTTGTAGGGTAATTAGCATCTATCTTGCAAACTGCTAGAGCTCAGCTTTTTGAAGGGCAATTAGTAGCTATCTGATTTTTGCATAGTGTCAGGGCTTGTAGCAATTACTTATCTGATCTTTCCATCACCTGGAACCCACCAGGAATCAGGTCATGGCCCATCAAGTGTGTCCCAACCCACAGTTTGAGAAACACTGATCTAGACTCTAGAAGGTCCTAGAGAAATTTCCTCCAACCTGTGAGTTTATATAAGGGCTGAAAATTGCCTTTTTAGGTGAGATAGTAAAGCTGGTTAGGGGGTGTCTCTCCATTCACATCTAACTGGTCAGAGCACCCAGGAGCAAGTCCCTTCAAGGGTACTGGAAGGAAGGAATTGATGTTTCCTCAATCATCCTACATTTGGGAGCCCAATCATCCTACATTTCTCATCAGGCCTGTTCATAATTTTTTTTAAAAATTGAGTGGCAATTGGGTGCAAACATGTTACCATAGCTCATTCAAGCATCATGCTGAGCTTTTCATAACTAAGCATGGAATTGAACAGCCTATATATAGTACTTCATTAAATTTGCCTTCAACTGAAAAGCTTTGTATGTCATTTGCAGGAGTGGATCAGTTGGGAAGGAAGGGAGCTAGCCTGAGGTTGTATTTAGCTGATAATGCACCCATACCATATTTCCTAACCATGCTAATCGTGCCCAGCATCACAGGATATGTGCTTTAACATACCTCTTATGGGATGACATCATTGACTGAGTAGATGTGACTAATGTTGGATCAAGCAAAATTTAGCTGGAACTTTCTTAGCTAGAAGACATGCCACACCCAACACTCTATCCATAGAGGCTCTAGCTTTTTGGTCTTTTTTAAAAGAAAAAGTTCCACTGATAAGTAAGTTTAGCCATATGTTCAGTTAATCTACAGCTATCTTCTTCATGCTCTCCCCCCCCCTAAGAAAAATATACAGTGCCCCTAAGCCATAATACCAGCATGCTAAGGTAGTAAATTTTTGAAAGTTGTGTTTGCTGTAGCAGATGGAACAGTAAATTATTCACCTCTTCTGGCATCAGACAATCCTCCATTCACTCACCATAGATGTTACCTTAATATCTTGCGCTGGTGCATATGATTGCATCTTTTCCTTATTTTGATATTCTATAGAGAGTGCTGGCTTTTTCTCCCCAGCCATATGCAATTTGGATTTTTCTTATTATTGGAAATGGCAACTCTGTAACTCGCTTTCTCCCATTACACCAGAAGTGGAGAAAAGAGAAGTGATGGCACCTTTTCTCAATGGTATGTATTGTATGAATCTGCTCAAATTTCATAAAAGTGTCATCACTTTTATGCTCTAAAAGGCATTTACTTAGGTGTTCTTTTTACAAGATTCTTGTTATTGAACACTATAATATTTGGTTTTTTGTCTACTAAAATCCACATTTTAGCTCTTGCACAACTAAATATTCCTACAACAGCAGATGTTTGGATAGTGAGGCAAGTACTGGAAATTGTCTTTGTGAAGTAAATATCATGTAGAATTTCATCTGTGCATTTGAAATAGGTGAAACAGTTTTAGCGAGCGGTGTATAAAGAGAGCCCCATATAATCTAGGTTTCACCTGAAACAAACACCCAGAGAATTCTCCCTGTGTTTAGTGTTTGCAGAAAAACACTGAACACAGGGATGTCTTGGGGTGTGCTCAGAGACCTTGTTGGCATGGGAGGTCTGCGTAGTTGGCATGCTCCCATTTGGGCTGTCACACATTTGTTCTCAAATAAGAACATCTGAAGAGGATTCATAAAAACTGGGGGGGGGGGGGAAATAATCATCATGCTGAGCACATAGGGAAGAGCCATAGCACTGGCAGAGCACATGTTTTGCATGCAGAAAGCCCCAGGTTCAATCTCTGGCATATCAGTGTGTGGCTAGGAAAGACCCCTGGCTAACATCTGGGCAGCTACAGTGTAGTAGACAGTACTGAGCTAGATGGACCAGTGGGCCTGACTCGGTATAAGGCAGTATGTATGTTCACATGCAATTATTTACGTAGAATTGATACTGGTGTAGGAAATTCATTGCATGACGTGGTTGTTAGGGCCCAATTGGATGACATGTGGGAGATCTGTGATCAAAACGCCAATATCCTTTTTTTTTTTTTACATCTTAAAGGCAGTTACAGGGGTGGGTGGGTCTGAATTGGATTGGGGCTGTAGTGTTGGGCGGGTGCAGTGTTTAACCCTTTTTTTCCTCCTGCACTGTTTTTCCAACTGTAATATTCCTCCCGAAGCAGCTGATAGGCTTCCAGGGTAAAAACCACCACCAGATACAGCATGAGTCACTGTCATTTTCTCCGGCCGGACTAATAGCAACTTTGGAGAGAGGGGAATGACTTCATTCAGAGAAACAGACTGGGTGAAGTGTTAACCTCTCTCTACTGATGTCTCAATCCATTCCCTCCTTCTGCCAGCTCCTCTTATAGCTCAATCCTATCCAACGTACACCACCAGTGTAACCAGTGGGGGAGGGCAGGGCAGGAGGCTTTGGAGGGGAGGGGAGATTTAAATCCCCTTTGAGTCCCCCTTTGGAGGGGATTTGAATCCCCTTTCTGTTCTGGGGCCTCCCTGTTCTGGCTGCACTGCTGGTTATACTGGTAGTGTAAATTGGATAGGATTGCGCTGTTAAGCTATGAACAAATTGTTGGGAGATTTGGTCATGGATCTTCCACATCAGATCTTGTTTGTCCCCTTTCATTGTCTGGGCCTGATCTTCATCTACAGATGAGCCCATTTGCAAGAAGGGCAGAATACTGTTAGGTAGGCTTACCAGATCGTCGACCGGGACGGAGCGATCTACCCTTAAGGGGGTGGGGCGCGGGGGGCCCCCAGAACGCAACGCATTCTGGGGGCCCCGCCCCCTTAAGGGTAGATCGCTCTGTCCCGGTCGATGATCTGGTAAGCCTACTGTTAGGCTAAATAGAGCTTTGGGTTTTGTTTTGTTTCCTACATGATCTTTCTGTTTTTGTTTGTTCTTGTTCAGTGTTTTACATTTTCCTCTTTGAAAACTCATTTGATTTTCTCTTGGGCATCTTAAATTTTGCTTTTTCTTTCCTGAACTACTGTGCTATAAACTCTCTGAATATAGCTATGCATTACATATCCCATTCCCCTTCCCTGAGGAGGAGAAAAAAAAACTATTCTGAATTGGTACGTGGTATTTCTTTATAAGATAAGCAATCTTCCAATTTTCTGCATAACTTTCTGATTCGGCTTTTTATACACAAAGCATGTCCTAATCCGTTATTCTAATAGCCTCCTAATTTTCATCATATTGGCAAAGCAATTTATCCCTGTGTTCCTCTCCCCGATGTGATTTTCAAAGTAGCTTCTATTGTGCTTTGCAATATTTTATTGTTCAAACTATGTGAGGAAAATCAGAATTTTTTTTTCTAAAGAAAATTTTCTAGCGAGAGGCGGGAAGGAATCCATTTCCACTCAGCATATCCTGAGCATCATTGTTGTGAAAACAATACAGAGCAGCCTGGTCTTCCCTACCCTTGGATACTGTCAGGCATTTTGCTGTTTCCATTGTTTTTCAATCACCATTCTGAGAATCAAAAAGTTACCTCTGGCTTATAGTGATCAGTACTCTGCATAGCACCAGTATCTTTCACAGTAATGGCCGTTTCTCTTTTTTCATTTGCATTTATAGTACTCTCTTACTTTCTATTGCTGTTGCTTATATAAATTGGGCAAGCAGTACCACAGTCAAGCAACCTTACTCTGCCTCCAAGTGTTTTCTGATGAGGGGACCAACCTGCTGGCTAGGTGAGAAATCTCTGGCCTCTCATTGGCCCAGAAGTTTGCCATGCCAGCCTTTGGAATTTGAGCAAGAGTTGCTTGTCAAGAGGGACAGTTTTATTGTGGCTTTGGTAAGCCACAGACTGGGGGAAAGAGGTTAGGTCTGATTAGTTACAACACAACATGTATGGCTTGTGCTCTTTTAATTACAGTGTATGCTTGCGATACCTGAAATCATTTTTTCCAGTGCCTTGACCCCTTGAACTTGAGTAAACCCATTTAAATCATCCTGCTTCTCCCTACTTAAGCTCAGTCTCCTCTTGTGTCAGACAGCTGGTATAATAAAGCCAGTGGGTATGAGCAAGATATTTCTGCTGAAGAATAGGTAGAGGGGGCAACATGGAAACAGAATTACTGCCGTCCTTCAGGGTAAGACATTCAGGAGGGAGAATATGAGCAAAGTTTGTTCTACAAAACAGCTTCTTCCCTTTCCACACCAGTGTACTTTGTCTGTGTTCTTTTAAGAAAATACCCTCCAAAACCTCATGGGACCAACCCTATCTACTGTATGCCTGTGTTCATTAGGAGTCTCCTAAGTTAAGAACTATTCCAGTAAAATGCTACTTGGGTATCAAAATTGCTCAATAGTTTTGCCCTTATGAGTTCATGTCAGATGCATTCTTTAAAGAAACACCACCACACAAACAGAAAAGTGATTTGCTCTTCATGTAAAGAATACTGTAGGCACCACCCTTCCCAGTATGGGTGCATCAGTTGGTATAGGTAGGGCCAATGGAGCCTCTTCCCACTCTCCCTTCCCCCCTTCCCAGACAATCCTTCAAATGTACATCCGTTGCATGCACACCAATTATGCAGAACTGGAGGCCTGTGTAACTGCTGTACAGCTAGCCCTCTATGTCTAGATGCAGGTTGTCAGCTTGAGATTTCTGTGTCTGCTTGAGATTTCCAGCCCAGCATCCCAATCCTAAACAATGCCTAATAATTTTAGCAGTTTTGGAAGTTTCCTTAGAGCTATAGATAATAAGTAACAAGAATGAAGGTAAGTTAAATACCTGTCTTAACATGTGGCTCAGCATGTATGAAAAGAACTTAATCTGAGGAATAGAAATCCAAAGAAGGAGAAAACATCAGTGGTGGTTATTTTTAGAATTATGTGTTTCCCCAAAGTGTTGCCCTGTAGGTTGGTTGTGGGAGCTGCAAAGAGACATAGTAGGGTTTTTTTTTCCTATGCAAGATGGTAAAAAAATTGACAGTTTTGATGAGACGACTACAGGGGACAAAAAGAAACCAATGAAAATACAAAGCATCATAAAACAAGCATTAATGATGGAATGGGCTGCTAGGAAGAAGTATAAATATTTAATAAAGATTAATGAAGTTTGAAAATGGAACAGAGATTGTTGTTGTTGTTCATTCGTTAAGTCGTGTCCGACCCTTCGTGATCCCATGAACCATATCCCGCCAGGCCTTCCTGTCCTCCACTATCTTCCTGAGTTCGCTCATTTTCATGTTCGTTGCATCGGTGATGCTGTCTAACCATCTCATTCTTTGCCTTCCCCTTCTCCTTTTGCCTTCAATCTTTCCCAGCATCAGAGTCCTCCAGAGAGTCCTCTCTTCGCATTAGGTGACCAAACTATTTGAGCTTCAGCCTCAGTACCTGTCCTTCCAGGGAACAGTCAGGGTTGATTTCATTTAGGATTGACTGATTTGATCTCCTAGCAGTCCAAGGCACTCTCAGGAGTCTTCTCCAGCACCACAGTTCGAAAGCATCTATTCTTCGGCGCTCAGCCTTCCTTATGGTCCAACTCTTGCAACCATACATTGCTACTGGGAACACCATCGCCCTGATTATATGAACTTTTGTTGGCATGGTGATATCTCTGCTTTTTATTATGCTATCTAAATTTGCCATAGCTTTCCTTCCAAGGAGTAAGCGTCTTTTAATTTCATGGCTGCTGTCTCCGTCTGCAGTGATTTTGGAGCCCAAAAAAGTAAAATCTGTTACTGCTTCCATTTCTGCCCCTTCTATTTGCCAGGAGTTGATGGGACCAGATGCCATGATCTTAGTTTTATTAATGTTGAGTTTCAAGCCAACTTTTGCACTCTCCTCTTTCACCCTCATCAAGAGGCTCTTTAGTTCTTCTTCACTTTCTGCCATTAGGGTGGTATCGTCTGCATATCTGAGGTTGTTGATATTTCTCCCGGCAATCTTGATTCCGGCTTGCGATTCATTCAGCCCTGCATTTCTCATAATATACTATGCATATAAGTTAAATAAGCAGGGTGACAATATACAGCCTTGCCGTATGTCCTTCCCAATTTTGAACCAATCGGTTGTTCCATGGCCGGTTCGAACTGTTGCTTCTTGACCCGCATACAGGTTTCTCAGGAGACAGGTAAGGTGGTCTGGTACCCCCATCTCTTTAAGAATTTGCCACAGTTTGTTGTGATCCACACAATCAAAGGCTTTTGCGTAGTCAATGAAGCAGAAGTAGGTGTTTTTTTGGAACTCTCGTGCTTTCTCCATGATCCAGCGCATGATGGCAATTTGATCTCTAGTTCCTCTGCCTCTTCGAAACCCAGCTTGTACTTTCGGTAGTTCTTGGTTCACGTACTGCTGAAGCCTAGCTTGTAGGATTTTGAGCATAACCTTGCTAGCATGTGAAATGAGTGCAATTGTGCGGTATTTTGAACACTCTTTGGCACTGCCCTTCTTTGGAATTGGAACGTAAACTGACCTTTTCCAATGCTTTCAAAGTATAGTGGGAACAAACAAAAGAGAGTCAGGTTTTGGGACTATTACAGAATAAGAAAAGGAAGTTAGTAACAATGATAAGCGAAGATGAGTGCCTTCAGAGCTCAAAGATGTGACAATTTCTCTCTCTCTCTCTCTCACACACACACACACACACACACACACACACACACACACACACACACACACACACACACACACACACACACTGTGGGCAAGATGGGGAAAGAGCCTCATGATGTTCTGTAGATGTGTGAAACAAAACCATGCTCACAAAACCTAAGCCACTAAACAATCTGAGTAAAACATCCTAGTCTAATATTTTTTCAAATTCATACAAAAGCTGATCCACAAACTGGGACTGTAAGCCCAATCCTATGTATGTCTACTCAGAAGTATGTCCCATTATATTTATTTTATACATTTTTCATGTTTTTATACTGCCCTTCCTCCAAGGAGTTCAGGGTGCTGAACATAATTCCTCCCCTCCTTTTGCAACAACCCTGTGAAGTAGGTTAGGCTGAGAGTGACTGGCCCAAGGTCACCCAGGCAGCTTCGTGGCTAATCAGGGACTTGAACCTGGATCTTCCAGGTACAGGTCCAACTCCCAAATCACTACACCATCCATTATATAGCCAATGGAGTTTACTCTGAGGAACAGCAAGTGTGGATAGGCTTGCAGCCTTAGACAGGCAAAACATATATTCACAAAACTGTTGAGTTCCAGAGCCAAACTAGGGGTGATGGTGATAGTCATGTTTATTGTTCTTGTGTTCACCCTGGTCACACATATTCCTAATTAATTTCCATAACTGTGTGTGGTTCATCCAAACCACCCCAGTATGCTTGCCGCGAAACCCCTTATGATGAAGGAAACTGATAAGAAAGTAAGGACAGGGACTTGGACAGATGCGTGTATCCATTGTTGCATGGGACCAGGTTGACCAGATACAATGGAGGACAAAGTGCCTAAACCTTTATAGAAGTATAGAAAAGGATATCTTGGCAGGTGCAGGTTTTTACAGCCTTCCACGATGAGCTGCACCTGCCAAAATTCCCTCTTCTATACAATGGTTAAAGGTATAGGCACTTTGTCCTCCATTGTATCTGGTCACTCTGGTCCCATTTCCAGACTTAAAGTATTGTCCAAACCCTCTCTGTGTTAGAGATGATCAGGAAGTCTAGTGAAGATTCTTATTTAAAGGTTACAAAAGGGGGGGGGGAGACTACTGCAGAAGCAGAAAAAGTTTTAAATTAAAATCAACCCTCAGGCAGCCCAATCCTGTATAGCAGGATGCAGTGGTGCACATAAGGTGCCTGTTGCATCCTATGCAGAATTGGGCCTGGCCTGGTGCAGCTGGCGTCCTCCTTGGGGTAAAAGGACATTTGTCCCTTTATCCCGAGTAATGCGCCCGTCACCCTGATGGGCCTACTCGAATGCATGCCAGCAATTTTGCTGGTGGACATTTGAGAGGCCCATGTAAGGCCCAACAGGCCTGGAAACGGGGATTGGATATGGTGGAGGAGGCCTCCGCGGATCCCTCTATCTTTCTGGGCCCAATCCTCCAATCTTACTCTCTTCAGAACAGCCCATTCCACCCTCCGCCGCCTGACTTAACCTCTCTGCTGCGGCGCTGCTGTTGTCTGCGGTGCCGGAGGAGTGGCACAAGCCGCCGACACCACTTACTCTCTGGGTGCCGACCAGCAGAGTGGTTGCTCCAACGGCCTCTACTTAGACAGGATTGCACTGCAAGATTTTCAGTTTGTTGAGCAAGATTTAAAAATTCAGACTTCTAACTCGTTTCTCTTTCTGAGGTGATAATCACTCTTTTTTTTTTCCTGGCTCCATAAGTAGAAATAAGAACAACATTCAGCCAAGAGGATATTACTGGATTGATATTTCACCAGTGCTTCATTGGTACAATTGATCATGTATTTTTGGCTGCTGCTAGGGAATCGGTTCTCCAGTGCAATAAAATAAAATAAAACCTGTATCCTAGCAACCGGACTGACAAGAAAGAAATGGTGGCTTGCCATGCTCTTCCCACATCTTCTATTTGGTAGAAGAAAGCATTTGCAATACGTCATGGGATAGTAGTCCAGCATACAATGTAGAATGCACTGCTATCCTTTGCAAGATAGCCAACAGTAATGGAAACCACACATAGACCAAAGCACCAACAGCATAACTTAAAACTCTCTAATATTTATGTATTTATTTTATTTAAAAAATTTATACCCCGCCTTTTCCTATGCCGGTACTTGTATTTGGTGTTTATATGCAATTCCAATGTAGGGTTGCCTAGTGTGTGTGTGAGAGAAATGGACTTTATAAGTCTATCATCCCACATGACTTGGGGAGAGAGAGGTATTTCCTGTTTGTAATCATGTGCAGTTGTTAGTTGCAATACAGCTATGAAACTGCTTCTTTCCTGGTGTTTTCACCATGATGCAGAACCCCTCTGCAGTGGAGAAGCCATCTTGAAGAGTATCGTGTTGAGGTGGCAAAATGCTCTTCTCCGGCGTAGTCTTATCAGAAGTGAATGGGACATCAGTGGGAGCTAGAGCAACACTTGAAGGGAGGGAACACAATACTTCACGTATTGTAGAACTTACAATAGAACACAAGAAAGCAGAAACAATCCTATGAAAACAGATCTCCCACCCTTTGCTCCATTGGAAGAATTCCACATTTCCAGCAGTTAGACTGGCATCTTCCAATTTGCCTTTAAATTAACTGAAGTGACTGGAGTTTTCAAAGCACTGCTCCATAAAATGAGTAAATGGGATTGTTTTTTGTGGGTTACTGATCAAGCCCCTTAAGTCTTTTAAAATAGCTTCAGTCCCCACATTTAAATGAATGGCAAGCTGAAGGATAATTTCAGTTCTGTGGGTTTATTAAAAAGTCCATTGCAATAAATGCCTTGGAGAGTCTTCCCTTGGCAGAGTAAGCCTGGGCACTTTTCCATTTTATTTCCTCCAGGACTAGTAATTCATGTAGTTTAGACCCTGCACTCATTTAATTTTGAGAGCTGCTAGCCTCTCCCCCTCATTTCTCCGCCCCTCAGCGTTTGGTCCCTCAAGATGCTCACTAATTCAAGCAGAAGGGTTCATTAAAGAGTGAGCTCTCTTCGGGGAGATGCCATTTCACCATTTGTCCTTGTTCCTCCTTCACTAAGCCCATACGTTAACAGCAGCACGGTCCTGGCTTGGGGGGGGGGGGAGGAAACACACACGCACACACACTCACACATACACCCCAGCAAACTGTGAAGCTTGGAAGTTAAAGAAAATTGAAAGTATGCCCATTTGGACCAGAGGGAGCATCTGTAATTCATTTTGTTGAAAAAAAAACAACAGCATCCAATCACCAGTACACATATGGTGTAAGTGTTTGAAAAGTTCACAGCCTGGCAAACAGGGCCACTTTGCTCCCATCCAAGTTTGCAGCAAACAGAATGGTCCATCTGTGTACTAAGTCCTTGGCTGGCTTTCCTGCTTTGTGCAATATATAAGTTACAGTGCATCAGGAAGACGGTGTAGGCAGCCGGATCAGATTTATGGCACCGATACTATCTGCTTCTCATTAATATTGATTTTTGCATATTTCATTTTTAACTACAGCTGGAAGGACCAAAGCAATCCCTTTTCTTCTCCGTTTCCGAAAGAAAGAGAATTGTGTATTTCTTACTTGGCAGCAAATAGTTTACTTTTTTTTTTTTTTTAGAAGAGTACTCTGGTGGTTCTTCCTCTGTAGCGTTGACAGAAAGGTTACACATATTATGCAAATCAAAGAACATGGTCAATCAAAGATAATAATCTGACACTTCTGTGTGCTTGTGTTTTTGGCTTTTTTATTATGGGTGGGTCAGACTAGACATGATGTTTATATCTATAAAGGTATGCTTAAAACTGGAAGACCCTTTTAATTGTCTGAATTACACCATAGTTTTTCTTGCACCGGATTCTCCCATTCCAGGAACTAGAGCAGTGATGGCGAACCTTTTGGACTTGGCATGTCAAAAATTCAGAAAATGCCTAACTTGACTCTGACGGCATGTGTGTCTCCCCCCCCCCCCCGAACAAAAGAGAAACAATTCCTCTTGTTCACACGAACGCAAAAGCTGATTTCACACGAACGCTGATACTGTTTCTGCCCCGCCCCCCCGCGGATAACACGGAACCGCAGATGCCATGGACCCCTTTTAAAAACCATTTTAAAAAAGTAAAAAGTCAGAAAAAGCTTTCCCTACCTTCGTGAGGCAGGGCAGTCTTCTGTGCTCCCTCAAGCCACTTCTGGGTTGTGTGATCCTCCTCCCTTCACCCTGGCTTGCCCAGTGTGATGCATTCTGGGGCGAGCCAGGGTGAAAGGAGGAGGAGCCTTGGCTTGGACTCCTCCCACTTGATCATTAGGACAGTATTGAGCAGTGAGGTTAAGGAGCCCAATGCTGTAGTGACTCTCATGCTGCTCACGTTTAACCTCAGAAGGGCCCAAGAGATGGCATGCACACAGTGCATACAGCAATCACGTCGTCCTCCCATGAGCAATCACTGTTGCATTCTTATGAATTACAGTTCTGCTCTACCACTTCATAGCTGAACTGAGGAATGTTCTTTCTGCAAAATGCCTCAGTTTTGTTCCTTTTGCAAATGAATTTTTTGCTAGCAGTTCTCTTGACTGCTGCACGTATTGCCTTCTAGCCGCTGGTGCTGTGGATGGAGGCGTTGGCTTACATTCTAATGGACTGACATTGCCTTTTAGGAGGCTGCTGCTGTAGCTCAAAGCCCCCTGCTTGGTCGAAATTGGTGTGAGTGTTGGCCACCTTGCCAATCATGAGAATCCGCCATAATTAAACAGGATGTGCCTAGATGAGCAGTTTATAAACTTACATCTACACTTAGCCTTAAAATCATGGCAGGGAACACGGTCTGAATGGAAGCAAATACAGGTTGATTACCCCTTATCCGGACATCCGAAATCCAGACATTTGGGGGGCTATGCCTTTAAAAAAAAAAAACCTTTTTCCAGCACCTGGCTGGCATAGCGCAAGGCATGCTGAGGCACAAAATTATTTTAAAATATTGTATAAAATTACCTTCAGGCTATGTGTATAAGGTGTAAATGAGACATAAATGAATTTCGTGTTTAGACTTGGGTCCCATCCCCAAGATATCTCATCATTTGCAACGATTTGAGAGTTATGGGATTTTCAGCCATGTAAAGTTGGAATGAAGAAATAAAGTTCTTACTAAAACCAGTGGTCTGTAGAAATTCCTTGAGACGAGGTAGCAGCTGTGAGCGCTAGTATCTTCAGGATTATCCAAAGCAGAACCACAGGCAATAACTTCAAACTGACGTTTCAACCCTCGCTTGGGTTTTCTTCAGAGCTATTGCTCTGGCTATTCAGGATAAGGTAAAGGTGACCCCTGACAATTAAGTCCAGTCGTGTCCGACTCTAGGGCGTGGTGCTCATCTCCATTTCAAAGCCGAAGAGCCAGCGTTGTCCGAAGACGCCTCCGTGGTCATGACTCTCCTTGCCGCAGCGCGTAGCATGCAGCTGGAACACGGAGCGCTGTTTACCTTCCCGCAAGTGGTACCTATTTGTCTACTCGCATTGACATGCTTTGGAACTGCTAGGTTGGCAGGAGCTGGCCAAGCAACGAGCGCTCACCCCGTTGCGGGAATCGAACTGCCGACCTTTCGACCGACAGCTTATGGTTCAGCGGTTTTTAACCGCTTGGCCTGCAGGTAAGGGTCTCAACCAGTATTAAAATAATACTATTATTATTAAAATATTACAATAATTATTACAATAATTACAATAAAATAATAATAATTACAATAAAATAATACTCAACCAGTATTAAAATATTTATCCTGGCTTCTAAGATATAAGGTCTTTGTGATACTTGACAGAATGTAGAACTCCAAGGCGACTAAAATGTAGCATTTGGCAAACACTGTTGAGAACATCTCGTGATTGAAGGCAGGAGTAAGAATATCGACAGCCCTTCAAATACTGGATTACTTGCAAGATTCTTAGAAACATGTTGCAAGATTATCAATAGTTCTCATGAAGCATTGAGTACATTTATTGCTTCCGTAGCAGTCAGGAACTTTAAATTGGCATGATGGATTGGTTGCAGAGCAAGCTGCAATCAATATGGCACATTTGAATGAATATCATGGCTTTACAGTTCATTAAGGGTGACTTGGTTATTTAGCATTTCAAGGCAGTAAAATGGCTGAGATCAGCTGTGCAATTTGCTAACAATGGAAATCCTTCCTCATTTTGTACCCTTTGTTCATTTTGCACATATGCAATACAGTTTGGCATGTTTATGAAGATAGTCATTGTTATGTTTGTTTCAAACTTGGAAGGATTTGTCTTTCAGGGAGAGTTTTGGAGAATGCCTCTAATGTGTGCAAAAATGGCCTTTCCTCTGTGCCGAAATTAAGGTAAAGCCGACGTAACTTTAAACCTTGCTGTATATGGCAGTGCTAATTCAATATTAATTTGAGGACGCAATCCATTGCAAGTTCTCCTTTGCAAACCCCATTGAAGCGAATTGGAGTTGAGCAAGAACATCGTAACTGTGCCATTCATTCCAATGGGACTTTTGTATAGGATAGCGTTCCTATACAAGTTGATCGTATTGAAGATGTGAGGGCAGTAGTGCAAGCTAGACCTCTTCTAATAACTCAGCTATTGATTGCTCACAACTCACTGGAAAAAGCCCAATGCACAAAAGTTAGATTGGTTTTTTTAAAAAAGCACAACTTATCTATCTGAGGACTGATTCTAGTTCCTGGTCTACGTGGGCCTAGGATTATTCAGGGCCTGAAGGAGTTAATACATGCTCTTCTGCTGCAAAACTGAAACTTTTTCCTCAGTTCTCTCACATTGCCTTTCTCATCCTGAGGCCTTCTGGGCTGGAGGCGGGACTGTAGCTCAGTGGTGGAGCACGTGCTTTGCACTTAGAAGGTCCCAGGTTCAATCCATGGCACCTCCCAGTAGGGCTGAGAGTCTTTTATCTGAAACCCTGAAGAACTGCTGCCAGTCAGCAAAGTTAATATTGATCAGATATATACCAATGGTCTTACTTTGTGTAGGGCATCTGCCTATGCTCATGTAGTACTTAGACATGGTACGTAACATATTGTGCTTTAAGTTTGCAGGCTATCAGACTTTGCTGCCTCTTTCATGAATTTCTAGTAATAAATGACAAAATCTTATCGGTGACAAAATACAACCTGGACTAGAGAAAAATGTCCTATAAAGTCTGTAAAGGTCATGCAGAACCCACTGGAGGAGTAATTCTACTGGGAATTCTAGAATTGCCCTAGAAAATCTATTGTTCAGATTGCAGTTGCTGGTTTCCATGTGTATTCCCACAATTCCTTGCTTTCTCAAGCATTCTGTTCATCTGCATTCTGGGTCTTGTTGCACATTTTTGTTTGCTCACAGAATGCACCTTGGGTTTTGTAGTGTTACAGTTGCATTTACAGTTGTTGGATTTTGCTTGAGCTCATACTGCATCATGGTTTCTTGGTCATAAAACTGCATACATTACTCTTGCATGTGTAGAGCAGAGGAACAAAAGTGAAATACAGTGATGTGAACTTATTAAAATGCTGCAATACTAAATATATTGCAAACATATGTAGAATTTTTATTGCTTTACTGCTAGAAATACAACATTTTCTAAATGTATATTTGATAAAAGCAGTGTGAATTTCGGTCAGTCTGCCGAAAATTTCAGAACAGTATTCTACTTGATGAAATCATACATTTAGAGTCAAGTTCAACTTATTAATGAAAATTGGCTGACAGCCCCAACATTGATTAAGTTCAAGTTTGGCTGACAATGTGTAACAAAGATCTAACAGGTGAAAAAAAAATGTGTCGCATAATTGGCCAAGGTGTCACTGGATTTAAGAGGTTTCTGT
The DNA here is from genome assembly GCA_026170595.1 of Plestiodon gilberti rubricaudatus. Classification (NCBI taxonomy): domain Eukaryota; kingdom Metazoa; phylum Chordata; class Lepidosauria; order Squamata; family Scincidae; genus Plestiodon; species Plestiodon gilberti. Next base: position 135,790,851 of record JANXHW010000001.1, on the reverse strand, counting down.
AGAATGTTTAAACATCAATTTTTGACCAAAGTTTTACAAGAAATGTGTCAACCGCTTAGATCTCGCAGGACTGCGTAACCTTCTGAATATGCCACTGCAGGTAATTTTACATTTGATGATCTTTTTAGATGTGGGGTGGGGAGGTGGTTGTGGTACCTTCAGCTTGCTTCCTGACAGGGTGGGGGTGTGTCTCAAAATAGGGTTCGTTTTTGACCCCAATGTCTGTTTCCTCTTAGCTTTCTCCGTACAAATCAAGCTACTGTGACCTTACAGAGCTTGAGTCATGATGAAAATGTGCCACCACTCTACTGAAATTTCGAAAGGACGATTCTTTTAAAAATCTAACTGACTTCTACAGCTGTGCGTTCACGTTTTGGCGCCTTTGCTCACTTCCTAGTTAGTTTCTTTAATTGCATAGAAGGGGTGGTTTGTCCAACTTGCCCTTCTACCTGTGATTTGGGAAATTACCCAAGAAATGAGGGAAATGGCTGGGACCTGTGCACCCTGCTGCTCCTGCATCAAACTGGGCCTGGGAGGGACGGCCTCAGAAGGCCTCCAGAAGCAACCAGAACATGGCTTCCGGGTTTGTAAAAGTCACTTCTGGTTGCTTTCTGAGGCCCATTGGAGGCCCACGCTGCGGGGATGAGGTGGGTTACGGGGCCCTCCACCGGGAAGCAGGTGGGTCACAGCGGGAGAGGGTATGAGAACCACTGCTTTAGTGAATGAATCAAGGAAGAAACCAGAGTTTGTACTTCCTCAGCTATCGGTGCAAAATTACCAGGCCGATTCAAGTTCACAGTTCAACAGGAGGGACACCAGCTGCGATGTTGCAGATGACAAATGGATCCCTGACAGCCCGTAAAGATAAATGAATTCTATAAACCACTGCTCTATCCACCTCGCTCTCACCTTTATCAACTTCACGGAACACTTTAACCTACATCAAATACATTCTGCACCAGAGCTTGGAAACGTTGCACACGTTAATAGGCTACTCGATTAAATGCATACATAGGGTACCCATTTGCTGGTCTGTCTTGCCTCCATTTCAATTTTCTGCTCTCGCCAAGACTCTTTAGTGTTTGAAGCTTGTCAATTAGTTGTCAGTCTGCCACCTGGGGAGCTAGTCCCAGCCAGGGAATTTGATCATTGTCAGAGCTGGTGCAAGATTAAAAAAGAAAAATAATAATAATAATAATAAGATATGTGTCCTTCAGTACATGGATATGTAATAGCTTTTGCAATTGGTGCAGGGATCTCCTGGCCTGCTGTGGTTTCATTGTTGTTACAGGGATGCTAGTCTTTTCAGCAATATGCTGTGGTGCATCAGGATTTGTAACATAAGACTTTCCTTGCATCCTAAAATTGGTGTGACTTACCCTGTGTTGGAGGGCACAAACCTGAAAAGCTTTCCTTGAGCAGTTCTAGGCTTCTTGTTAGATGATGATAATTTGGAACTTTTATTTGACCCAGCAGGTAATTTCTAAATTTGACCCAGCATTTCCACTGGTCCTACTTCTCTCTGTTCCTCCTTGTACAGCTTCTGAATGATCACTGGTATGTCAGGTTTCTTCAGTGTTCCTGCAAAAAAGCAATAATCTCTAGGCAGGAAGATTAGATGAGCCCATGGTATAGCCCCAGGTTTGTGTTGGAGTGTTACTTGTACAAGGTAAAGAAATTACTCTCCAGCAAATTATTAGTTGCTGGATTATTAAAAGCTTGGTGGAATAAAAATGTGTCCACCTGCTTCTGAAGGAAATCCAGAGGAGGAGACCGATAGCTGAATCTAGTGAGAGAGCACATTAGCAACTCCAAAGCCACCTTGTTCCTGATAAATGTTTTCATTTCTAAGGATTCTCTAACCCATTTTCACACACGCACATGCTCCCGTAGAAGCAGCTCTAGCATTGCACAATATTAGGAATATAGTGTGTTGCATCACAAGGCAACAAATGCACCTAAGCTTTGTATCCTACAGCTACATTATGGTATTATGCTGTCCTTCCTTACAGGGTTGTTATAAGCCAAGTAATGTTTTTATTAGGGCCAACCAAAAAGTAGCAAGGTATCAAGCAGCAAGCTTTCAGTCCTATAGGGTTCTTCATCAGGCTAAGCAAAAGGGGGGGGGGATAATGGTGGTGTGTTGTAGGTTTCCCAATAGTCTGTAAAATCAAAGGGTGGCATTCAGGAGGTTTTCCTGCAGGCTTGAATCTGCCTCTGAAGGATGTGAGAGGATTTCAATACACACAACGGCTGCTTAGACAAAGGAAGTATGCAAAATATAATTGAAACCTCCCCCATGTTGGAAGTATAAAGTACGTAAGTTAACTCAGTCCAGTTTCCAGCACAAACTTGAAACACACAAGATTCCCTTATAGGCAGAGATCAGGAGAAAAGCAGAGCTTTTACGGTGAACTTTTAAGTTTTCAAAGCATATAAGCGAATAGATGTGAAGCTCTGTAGGTATGAATACTGAGCATTATATTGTTGCATTCCTACCCTTCCATCAGTCCTGTTTCATGGAATATTAAAATGTATGTGACAGTCTTTTTTGGTCCGATGTAAACTGCATCTCTTCCGTTCAATACTGGAGCTCACCAGAAGAAACTCTTTCTTTAAACATTTCTTACCTGTCTATACTTCTTTATAAATGTTCATCGCATTATGTTAGATTTTTTCTTTGTGTCAGATAGGCAAGAATATTTAGGAGCCCTAGTGTACTCCCTGGGATGTTAATTTTCTGCATGCAGGGAATTTTGTTTTCATACGGAGAAACATTCAAACTTGTGAGCTCTGCCTGCAGTGGTACAGCCCAGACATGAGCTTTACGCTTCATTAGAACTAAACCAAAGTCCCAATGATATCAGGGAAATTTGCTGCTGCAGATATGGTTTAAGATCACAGAAAGGGTGTAATTTGAGTTAGTAATGAACAGGAGTCCACCCCAAACTGATTTCCAGATTCTGCCCTGGGAATATGTGAGTGATGATAAAGAGTACCTCTGTGCATGTCCTGAGCATTTACACATTGCCAATGAGCCAATGCTACATATTTGGCATTAGGGATAAAAAACAGGATTGATCCTGGCACCCTCATCATAGGCCAAGCCCTGTTGAAGTCATTGGAACAAAATTGGCTAAAATTTATAAAATGCTTAACTAGGTTGTAGTTCAAGTTACTGGATAGTGAGCACACTTGAGAGTAATCCAAACCACCAATTAAAAGACAGTATTCCCTCTGGCTTCAGTGGGATATCTATATTTGTCATATTGGCATTTTTCCTGTAAGAATTAATTCATCTAAATTTCAAAATAGTTTGATTTGTATCTTCATTGATTAAATGAAAAGTCAGGAGGTTTAAATTGCAATGATTGATTGATACAAATGTTAGCTCCAATCAATATGGCACCTTGGAACGAATATAGCTTTTGTACGCTTAATTAAAGGCAACTTGGCTATTTCCCAGAGCATCACGCGGTAGAGAGGTGGTTAGACATAAGTACTCAGTTGTAAAAACCAAGACTGTAAATCAAACTGCAGTCACCATCTAGCAAATTAATATTTATCTCATTATTTTCATAGGAACAAGACATGACAGTGCTTAATGCAGCTTGCTATACATACTATACAAAATGTAAACGCTGGTACTTCTCTGCCCTCCACGACTGTTCTCACAGAAGGGCATACCTGATACCCCCTTGCCTAAACAATAAAGGACCTCCTAGACCAGCGATTTTCAACCTTTTTTTTTTTTAATCTCATGGCACACTGAGAAGGTGCTAGAATTTTCAGGACACACAATCAGTTTTTTGACAATTGATAAGACACACCACAATGCCAGTGGGGGACTTGCATCAAATAAATTAAACGCCCTTAAACTCCCGAGGCACACCTGCGGACCATTCGCAGCACACCAATGTGCTGCAGCACACCGGTTGAAAATCATTGTCCTAAGCAGTATGAAAGCAAGAAGGAAACTTGCATTGTACCGAGAGTAAAAATATTTTAAATATCCTAATATAAAGAGGAAAAATTCTGAGTTCATCCCATATAAGTCGGCCCTTGTTATCCGCAGGGATTCCGTCCCCCCCACGGATAACACAAACCGTGGGTGCTAAGGGGTGTCCATTACTCACTGGGGGAGTCTCCAGAGGCCTCTTCCGTGTCACGCTATCCTGCAAAGTCCTCCAGAGGCCTCCGTGGGCCTCCAAAAGCCTCTCCGATGCAATTGAAAATGACTTCTAGTTTGACTGGAACTTGGAAATCACTTCCAGTGGTGTCTAAGTGGTTTTCGGAGGCCCATAGAGGGCCATTGCAGGCTGGTGTGACAAGGAACGGGCTTCCGGAGGTCCCCCAGTGAGTAATGGACACATCGGGTGCTGGACTCCAGCACCCCATTATTCGCGGGCTGCTACTGCAGATGTTGAGATCCAAAACAAGACCAAATGGAGAGATCGAACTTGGAGAAGTGAAACCTGCTTTCCACGAGACTTTGACTTACAGCGTGCCAGGCACAAGGTCCAGTTTTAAAGGCAACATTGGTGATCATACGATAAGGTTTTCATACCCCTGCTGTCTAGAAGTAGTAGTGCTTGTGTTGTCAACCACCTAATTGCTAATCTTCTAATTCCAGAAAGTAGAGACTATGGACCACTTCATAGGGTATTACAACAGTATGGTACCCAAAAACATGTTCCTCCTTCTTGCAGTAATATATTGCAGGGAATGTGATTGTGTGGGGTTGGCCTAATTATGTCAAAATAATAAAGAGTAGTGGCAAGTTAAAGACTAACAAATGGTTTTTGGTGTCATATTTTACATAGGTCAAGACCCATTCTTCAGATGCATTGAATGGTCATGTAAAGGTCAAACTGCACATTATTAGGCTTACCATCCGTCCTGGAATAGCCGGGATAGTCCCGGATTTCAAGGTCCTACCTGGCGTCGGGGGGCCACCATCTCGGGAAATCTGGGGGTGCCGCCACCGCCATTTTTCAGCCAGCCTTTTCGCCCAACATTGCACAACATGGCCATTTTTTGTGAACTGCACGCGCACAAGCGGCCCGGAAGCCCTTCGGAATGAAGGGCTTCCAGGTCGTGTTGTGTGCGAGGCTCGCGCATGCGCACAACGCAGCTTGGAAGCCCTTCGTTCTGAAGGGCTTCCAGGCCATGTGTGCGCATGTGCGCGGCTCATTCTGACGAAAGTTGTGTGCAAGGCTCACGAGCCTCATGCACGATGCAACCTGGAAGTCCATTCCGAAGGCTTGTGTGCATGCGTGTGGCTTGTGAAAAATGGCCACGTTGTGCCGCGTTCCAGGCCACGTTGTGCAATGCTGGGCAAAATGTCTGGACAAAAAATGGCGACGGCACCCCCAGATTTCCCTGGAAGGCTCGTTTCAAAGAGGCGGTGACTGGACGAAAAATGGCGGTAATGGTGGAAAAATGGCGAAAACTGCCGCCACAGTAAGGGCGGCAGTTTTTAAAAAGCAATAACAAAAAGGAGGGAAATAAACAAATAATTCTTCTGACCGGGGGGGGGGGGAGAGCTTCATGGCCAGGCCCCAAACAAAAAGAATTTGTGGGTGGGTGGGGGTCCCTGATTAGGTCATTAAAAATATGGTAACCCTACACATTATGAGAAATGCATAAGGTGGCTCAATGTGTGCATGTGGTGGTGTTTTAATAGTGTCAGGGGGGCACCCGAAATGGGATGAAACTTCAGGGGGGGGGCTTTAGCACTCTGTCCCTTCTGTGGTTTTGATCCTGATTTTGCCCCCATGTACTGTGCTTATTAGAAAAAAATAAGCATGAGAGATTACTTAAGGCAGTGGTTCCCAAACTTATTATGGTCATGGTTCCCTCAGCGTCCCAGCACTTCTTCCAAGGTGCCCTGTCATGGTGGCGCTGCACCACCATTTTGGGCAGGCTGTTCTCATGAGATCTAGGCCTGGCCAAGATGGTGGCACCCAGGAGAGCTGGTAAGAAGTTTTTTGAGATGACTCCTGTAGTGCCCTTGTGCGTTTACCGTGGCACACTGGGGCATCGCAGTGCACAATTTAGGAACCTCCAACTTAAGGGAACATTATCAGTCTGACTTTATCTCATAATTCTGACACATTCCTATACCTGTATACATCTATGAAAAAAATATGATTCTGAATACTTTCAAATACCAAATATGAGGATAACCAGTTTTATTACTGTACAGGTTTTCAGAGCCTGGGTGTGTGGGGCGCTCCGTTTATTTGGATGGAATGCCGGGATAGAAATCATTCAAATAGTATGCTATTTCATGTACAAAACTAACAGCTCAATCCAACCCAACTTCTCTGGCTATTCCGGCCTAAGCTAGGCCATAGTTAGGCCGCTGCTATTCCTGAGTTAGGTAGTCCGGAATATCTGTGGCCCAGCACCAGCAAAGGATCAAGGCAAAACTTACCTCCAAAGCAGGCAGGCTCCCGTGGCTCAGCGTCCGTCTCGCGCATGCACCACATCCTTCCCGCGCTTGTCAGTTCTGATCAACTGCAGCTGTTGCAGCGTCCTTGGCAGCCCAGTCGGCAAGGGCCCGGGCGCCGGCAGCCGCCCCATGTCCGTAGCAACCCGGTTGCTAGGGGCCTGGGCACAGGCGCCAGCACTCTGTTCGCTCCCGTCATGGGACGGTCGCAGGACTTTCACTGTTTGCCTGCCCGGGCCACCCCCCGACTCCCCCCCCTCCATGGCTTGGGGGTCTAGCTGCCCTCCTGCTGCAATCTCCCTGGGAAGGTATTGGCAGTGCCTGGCTGGGATTCGTGCAGGGGCTTGACTGGTGGGGGCTGTCTGTGTGTGTGGGGCAATGCTTGTGTAACGTTTGGCACATGGGTTTCAAGGGGGCTCTGCCCGAGGGGCGTCTTTATTGTTCTGGAACCAGAGCAGAGTTGGCCAGGTGAGGCTGGCATGGGTGGTCACAGGCCCAGCATCCGATCTCAAAGCAGCAGCAGCAGCCCAGGGACCTGGAGGCATGGGCTCTTCCCCTGTGGACCTGCAGCCTGCAGAACAAAAGGGGAGGGGAAACAAGTACGACAGCCAGGGGGTGGAGCTGCAGCAGCTGCTGCTGAGGAACATTGCAGGGCTGGCTCCTTGGCATGTGGCAGCATCGAGGCAGGCAAACATGGGGCTCCCTCCCTGCAGCCCCTGGGGTGCTCCCAGTAAGGTAGGTGGCGGAGGATGTTCCTGGGAAGACAAAAAACAAGGGGGAGTTTAAAGACCGCTTGGTGTCGTTGCAATAGCCTTTGAGATCACACCAGCGTGTCGGTGGCCGGGCAAAAGACTGCAGGGAGAGAAAAAAACACAGCTGCTAAGGGTTACACTCATGGCCTGGTTTGAGGTGCTTACCTGGATGTAAGGAGAGCATAATCCTGTAAGGGACAAAGGTCAGAGAGAGAGAGAACACAACACAACTGTGGAGCATTGAACATGGCACGGCAATACACAAACACTCACCTGTCCGTAGCTGTTGTCTACAGGCAAGTAACATTTCCACAAACATGGAGGGTTCTGTTACCATGGCAAACAGGCAGATATCAGAGAACACAGTGGCTACAGGCAGATATCAGAGAACACATTTGCTAACAGGCAGATATCAGAGAACACATTTGCTAACAGGCAGATATCAGATAACATTTCAGCACAGACCCCCCTGCTCTTACCTGCTGGTGTTGTGGCCATAGCCAGGGGCTGCCTGTGGGGGGGGGGGTGGAAGAAGCTGGGAGAGAGACATTGGTTAGCAAGAGCTTGCATGGAGACAGCTGCCCAGGCACAGCTGTTAACTGTTTGGCCGCAGCCAGAGAAGCTCTCTCTGCCCTTGAGGGGAGCAGAGAAGTCCAGAGAAAACAGAGAAGAGAGAACTGAGGTGTTTGGTGCAGGGGAGCTCTTTGCTCCAAAATTCACAAAGTCCCACTTTGTGCCTGTGGGGGACAGAGCCCCACGCCACATGCTCTGAGAGAGAGGGAGAATGGAGGCCTGGGGCTAGGCTTTTGTGGGAAAGAGGCTGGGTGCTGCTGGGTGCTGATTGGGTGCCTATCTTCGGCCGTATCCAGACATTGCTGTTGCTATTCCGGCCTAACTCTGGCCCAACTCGGGAGGTGGGGTGTTTGAAATTTTCGGGAGAGGGCTGGAGTGGGTAAGGTAAAATGGCGCCTTTGGGTCTCCTCAAATTTAGGGCCACCTTTTTGGTCGACCTAAATTTTAGGTCCATTTCGGAGCTCGAGGGGGCGTGTCGAAGCTCGCCAATGTCTGGATACGGACCTAAAATCAGGAACGCCCCCGTTACGCCCTCGTTACGCCCCTGATGAAACTGATGAAATAGCGCTGTTTAGGCCGGAATAAGCCTTGGGTTGGATCGGGCTGTAAAGGTCATAGTCAATAATAAATTAAGGCCTATTCTTGTCCCGGACTCATTATCTTCTCATCAATAGTGCTTCGGCTATTTTTTTTCTCAAATGAATGTCCTTTGACACTTTTCCAAACAGGTGTCGGCATTAAATTATTTGCTACCATTTTGTTCTCATAGTGCTGCTTTTTTACTTATCCCAATCCTAACATGTGCATCTGTAGCTTTGTTATAGTAAAAAAAAAAAGCATCTCTCTTCTTCTTTGGGGAAAAATTATATATAAAATAATTATTTATCAGACTTGCCTAATATGCATTTGACACTTTTTCATATGCAGACATAATCCCACACCAGGTGGAAGCACAATCCAGCTGCTTTATAGCTTCTCCACTGTCTGTAATGTGATGTTACTATAACTTCCCGAGAGGGTTTTACAGATGTGAAGATTTTGTGAATTGCAGATACTTGAGCTTATTAACACCCCCCCCCCCCGCATTCTTTTATAGGTCTCAAGCCCAGTGTGTAAAGAAATTAGTTGTTCTCGCAGCATCATTCATTGGGCTGTAGAATTCTTGAAGATTCCATCTGGTAAGTGTATTCAAAGAAAAAGAAAAACACCAATGCTTGACTCTTGTGAGCACGCGTCAAGTAAGTGAGGCTTCTCCCATTACGAGATCTAGCCAAAGAAGCACTTCCACGAGGCACTACCATGCCTGAAAGTGTAGCAGCTGTAATATCCAAAGGACAGTGCATGCAGAAAGCTCTGGTTGCAATGCTAGAGCATTGTGTCATGAAACAGGGAGCAGTAGTTTCACTGGAAGGTTCAGGCAGCTGGTCTGGCCTCTGTCTACTTGGTGCACAGAGTTCAGAATGTGGTAGGATGTGACAACATGGCTGGGGCTACTGCTAGTCTGAAGTGGCTTGACTTTCATCACTTTGTTCTTTCAGCTGTTTTCAATTATACACTAACCACATTTCAAATTTAGTACACGTGCTTTCCTCTTCCATTCAATTTCATCCAGTCTTCCACGACGTTCGTTAACGTTCTTTATATTTGTTTTTTTATTTCTGTTTGTTTAGGTTTTGCACGCGTTCACGTGTGTTATATAGTTTGTTTATTTTGTTGCCGGCCAAAATAAATGTGTAAGCTAAATAAGGCTATACTTGGACATTCATTCATTTTTGACTTTCATCTATGCTCTGGTCCCTAACCAGATGAAAGCGCAAGGGATTGCTGTAGTTGTAGCCCTGCATGCAATGGGTAAAATGTAACAACAACAACCCCTCCCCCGCTGGTTGCTTTGCCCCAGCTGCTTTAGCTGTGTGTGTGTGTGTGTGTGTGTGTGTGTGTGTGTGTGTGTGTGTGTGAGACAGACAGACAGACAGACAGACAGACAGACAAATTATATCTAATCAATGGGAGCTGATGTGGGTGCCTGGTGGTGGAGGGTTTCATCACCCCCTGCAGTGCTTCAGGGTGTAGAAAGGCAGCAGCCCCGCCCACCTGAGAATGATCAACGGGGCATTAGAACCCATCTCCTTCCTGGGAATCTTTTGCTCCCCACTGGATTGGTCATCATGGGTTGTCATGGGGTTTTCCTGCCTGCTTCACAGTATTCCTGAGCAGCTGTGGCTGTAAGTTAGCTGAACAATGGTCACGGCTGGCAGGTACAGCGTGGGTGGGATGAGAAATAAGAGGAGAATATTGGTGAGCACCCTCATCTCAGCCTCTCTTGAAGGGAGGAGCTGTAGCCTGGGGGGGGGGCTCTAGCTCTGTGATAATGCCCCTGTTTTGCATGCAGAAGGTTCCATGTTTCAATCCCCAGCATCTCCAGGTAGGATAGAGAAACCTTCCAGTCTGAAGCCCTGGGAAGCTGCTAGTCACCATCGACTGTACTGACCTCGATGGACTGATTGGCCTGACTCAGAATGAGGCAAATTTCTATGTTTCTGCAGACCTGTCACACGTTCCTGTTTTAGTAGTGAAGCGAGGACGATCCAAACCAACCCTTCAAGGCTGACTGGGGTGGAAGACACTGACAGCATTACCAAGCTGAACAGCTTGCCTAGATTGATGTGGCCAGAAGCTTCCTTGAGCCTTGTAAATGTTGGCACAGCTGGTTTACACAGCATGTTTTGGAAGACCTCTGTTAAGAAGATCACCGTCAGGCTTGTAGTTATAAAGAAAGGGAAAACTTTATCGAAGGAACATCTAATTGGATAAGAGAGTGAGAGAGACAGAGAGCCTGCTTGTATAACTGAGCCTGTTTGTCTAACTGAGCATCTGGGGGTGGTGGAGGTTGACGGAAGTCGGCCTGAGAATAGCAATCTGCATAACAAAGGAGACTTACTGGAAAAGGAAGGGGGAAAAAAACCCAAGATAGGTAACCCCTCCAGCTAGCTAACTAGCTATATTACTCCCTTTGTGTGTAGGATGCTTGTACAGGGTTGTTGCACCTTTCTCCTCTTCCAACAATAAAGGGGTTGACAGTGAAGAGTAGGGATTGGACTATGAGCCCTCTGTTCCTTGGAACCAGGGTGGGGTTGCCTGACAAGGATGAAAGTTTGGGTGGCAATGTGCCTGCACTTTAGCAGTGTGTGTGGACGTTTAACAGACTAGACAGGACCTGCTACAGATTTTCAGAGTTCAGAGAAGGCCTTCTTCGACCTACCGGTATTTATATTGCTGCATGTGTGGGTGTGATGAATGCCCTGTGTTTCACTCTGTTTTTTGCTGTTTTTTTCCTTATTTTGGGACAACTCCCCCAGAAGCTCCTGTGCATGTTTAGCAGTCTACAAATGGCTGGGACATCAGCAATCAGCAACAGCCTTTTTTTTACTTTGTCTGAAGTGGTTTTATCAACCAACTGTGTAGATTCAGAGTCCTTCTCCCTGCCTGGGAAGCATGCACTTAGCGATTGGGCAGGCAGAACTGTCTATTTGGGTGAAAGGGTAGAATGGATTAGCCAGGTGGGCTTCACTCCTCCAGTCTATGTGAAGGAGTAATTATGGCATCAAACCTAGGTTGCTTAAGTTCAAGCACAGGGATGCTCATGTGTGCTTTCAAGCACAGGCCTGTCGTAATAGCTAATGTTGGTTCACGGAAGTCGCACCCACTTGCTCTCCAGTAAGTACAGGGACCAGGATGCCTTGGACAACGTAAGTAGCTAATGATAGGGACCGTAATCCTAGCTAGAAGCATCAAGGAATTTATTTTTCTTTGTGTGCTCTTTTACTTCATGCTCGGTTTTCCTTGCTTACCGTCGTTTTGATACACGTCCTTTCGCTTTATGTTCTTGCAGCTGCAGCCACTTCCATATCTTCATCACTTTTAATCACTTCCACATTGTTTTTCCCCCATTAAAAACAATGGAGCAACTGAAAACAACTATGATATCTCTCCAGCATCTTATCTCTAGCCCCAGCAGAGGGGCAATTAAGCCCTCCAGCTTCAGCTTCAGCAACACTTCAGCGACACTGTGGAAACTAAGATCCTGCAGCTTGAAAATTATTGAGCTTGCCAGTTGAAAGTTGGTGAGCCTGCCATTTAAGAGAGTGCTATTGAGCCTGCCACTTGTGAATGATAGATCCTTGGTTTAACCCTGCTACAATGAGTGGGAACATGCACTGTGCCCTCTGGTGTCTGTGCCCCCCCCCAAAAAAAAACAGAGAAAAAGTGTGACATTACAAACAAAACTAGAGGTTTTAAAGAGGTTTGATGATGGGCAGCGAGCATGTTTTTTAAAACCCCAGCTGTGCAAGATATTGGAGCAGTTGCAGCACCAGCAACACCACCACACACCAGTGATGAGGATTAAGCCTCCCTCCCCATACCCACCACCACTATGACTGTTGTTACTCACTGAGATTCATTATGATGATGATTATATTGTTGTTTTATTATAGTAAACATTTTTTTAATGTTTAATATTAGAAGTGTTTTGAGTCTTTGTTTAGAAGTTTGGTGATGTTTTTGTGACTAGAAATATGCCGTAGGAACCTAACTCTTGTTTACATATGTTAGCCTATGGTAAAACTGGTTTCGTTATAAGTTGTTTCACTTAAAGTTGCAATTTCTAGGAACCTATCTACAACTTTAAGTGAGGACTTCCTGTACTCATCCCATCTAGGCATCTCCTAATCAGACATGATCACTTGTAAGGAACTCGGTATTGCTACCACACTAGCATCCAAACTCTGAACATATTTATATGAAAGTCCCTTTGATTTCAAAAGACTTTGGGACTGCAGCATAAACGCACATCAAAGCAGCTATAATTAATAGATGAGTTTTTCTAAAGGAGTGGTTTTCAAACATTCTGCTTAAAGGGGCTGCTTTCCACATTAGACAAGCTTGTCCACCATTACTGATTTTCTCTTTGACAAACCCTGATAAGCTTCCAAGAAACCCCCAAGTTCCTGAACATAATTTGAAAACCACAGAGCTAGAGCCACTGCAAGCAGTTTTTCTACCACTTTGCCCTGGGATATATACGATATGAAAACTCATTTAAAAGTTAAACGCCTAAAATCTGCTCAATGTTTTGACTTTAGATGGGTGGTTGCCTGCTGTGATCTATACATTTTCTGGATGGAGCTTTTGTAGAATGAAGTATTTTAGATTTATGTAAGGTACAGTACAGGAGAGGAACAACCATTCTGATTTTGCAGTGAGTGAACTATCAGCAGCACAATTGTGTGTTCCTTTTTGTGCAGCCAAATCTATTTGCTGAACCGACGATTCCTAATTGATGTTTCCAATGGGTGGTGCTTATCCTGAAATGCATCTCTTCCATTTGTACCATTCCCTCCTTCAGATGTTCTCTATACTGAGAGTTGGACAGCCTGTTATGCTATCCTTTCTACCAGACCTGATGACTGACAGCCTGGTTCTGTTCATGTGTCCACAATTCAATGAACCGGACATCCAGTAAGCATACATAGATTTGTAGCTCTAGTCTGCAACCTCTAGTCATAACTATTACTGTTAAATTGCCCGCCCATGCACATTTCCTTGGAAAGAAATCCTGTTGGACTGAGTTATGAGTGTAGGTCCATGGAGACATGTAAAGATAGACTGCCTAATCCCATCTAGCTCCCTCTATAATCAGTGTGCGGCTCTGATGTGCTTGTATTGTGAAGGTCATCTGTACGTTGCTGGGAATTGTGACAATCAAAATGAGACTACAATGAATATTCTTTTTAACTACTTGGCGTATCTGAGACCTAACATTACACAGATACAACTGACTCCAAAACTGGCCAAGTGCCTTTAGGGTGGTGCACAAATAATCTGTAGCCCATCCCTGCCCTGCTTTCTTTGCTTGTCATTAAAGGAGACCAACTGTGCTGATTGTTCTTCATCCTCGCAATCTGAACATTTGCATTGCATTGGTGTATCTCAGCTTGCAAGGTGTCCTGGTCAAAGCCAGCATAATAAGCTAGGCTGCTGTCCTGAACAGCCATTTCCAAGCATGTAGTTGGAGGTATGATGCCCTTTTGGGACAGAGAACCAATCTCTGACAGCACAATCCGACTTAACTTTCGTGCTGGTTTAACCAGCGGCGCAGCAAGAACGGGAGGCCCCAGAACAGAAAAGGGATTCAAATCCCCTTTGAATTCCTCTTTTGGAGAGGATTTTAATCCCTTTTCCGTTCTGGGGCCTCCCATTCTTGCTGCGCCGCTGGTTAAAGTGGCACAAAAGTTAAGTCGGATTGCACTGTGAATTACTTAACTACTTAAGTTAAGCACCTGTTAATTACTTAACTATGTAAACTGCTTTGTGGACATTTTTGTTGTTGAAATAGTTTATAAATAGCCCCCAAACGTTTACAGTTTCTGTCATTGTTTTTCCTTAAGGTCTGGGTGATGGATTTGCAGCTGTTACATAGTTCAGTTGTCACATGCAAGTGCCAAGTCTGTGTCGAGAGCAGTCATATTTATTCCAACTGGTCTGATTCTTTAAATGGCTGCATATTCCTTGTCCTCAGCAGTGTAGTAAGATCAGCATTGATTTGGGTCGATGAGACACTGTCCTAGTTCAGACATCCTTTGCAACCATAGTTTAATCCTCATTCTCCTCAACAGAGCCTCAGGCATACGTTCTCTGGGGAGGCAAGATCTACTTATGATTGTGATCCCAAGACAGCTTTTGCTGTGACACACAAACTGGGTATAGGGATGCTGGGAGCACTGGGCTTCAGTCCTCCTGATGGTGCATTGGGTATTACCGCGGTCACCAGGATTGAGGGTTCATGGACATGGATTCTCAGCCAGTGTCTGACCTGGACAGCCCCTAACACCACCCTTGGAACTGGGTGATTCTGGCTTGTTCTAAACAGAGTTTGCAATCAAGTCAGGATTTGCTGCACATCACTAACTGCGCACTGTACTTAGTCTTGCTCTACTTGCCTGCAGGAGACTGCTTATTGCGTTTGTTTAAGAAAGAAACGAACCTTGCTGAACAAAAAGTAAGAGCCTGGGGGGATCACGTGTGCATGGGGGGCTGCCCCCCCCGTGATCCGCAGATAAGTGAATCCACAGATAGTGGATCAGTGGATATTGGCCCACCCTGTACCCCTTATCTGGACTGCTTGGAATGGGAAGTTGTCTGGATTTTGGATTTGTCTGGATTTTAGCATATTTGCATAAATATGACGAGATATCTTGAGGATGGGACCCAAGTCTAAACACGAAATTCATTTATGTCTCATTTATACCTCATACACATAGCCTGAAGGTAATTTTATACAATATTTTAAATAAAATATGGGACAAGGCTGGGAGGGGGGAAGAGCCTTTGTGCGACCCAGAAGTGGGTTGTTAAACTTCCAGAAACCCTGCAGAGGCTTCAAAACGGCATGGTTTGCTTCTAAAAGTTTTTTGTAAAGTTTTTTAACCTTTTTTTAATAGCGATTTTAACATGGATCCTGCGGATCCGGGACCCGCAGTAAGTCAAATCCACAGACCCAAAATCAGTGGATAGAAAGGGTCCACTGTATTATTTTAGATGATAATTCATGTATAGAAATATGACTATACTGTTATTCCACTACGGCTATACTGTTATACAGCCATAACTGTATATAACAGTTACACTGTTATACCACTACAGAAAGTTGTTCACAATTTTGTTTACATCATATGTAAATAATGTTTAAACGTAAGTAGGTTTCAACTTAAGTACAGACCCCCGGATCCTCACCTGTGCTTAAGTAGGGAACTATCTGTACTCCATCTCGTTACACAGCCAGATGTCAGTTTATTGCATCATCAGAAATACAGTGCAATCCTATCCAACTTACACCACCAGTGTAACCAGCGGTGCAGCGAGAATGGGAGGCCTCAGAATGGGAAGGGGATTCAAATCCCCTCCAAAGGGTGATTCAAAGGTGATTTGAATCCCTTTCTGTTCTGGGCCTCCCGTTGTCACTGCACCGTTACACTGGTGGTGTAAGTTGGATAGGATTGTGCTGTTAGTCTTCTTGAAATGTGTTGGTGGCTACCACCTCTGCTTTGTGGAAGACCCCTTCTCCATGTGCAATTGGGGCTGACAAACAAGAACAGTCAGCATGGGGCAGAGAGGCCCTGAAGCTGTTGTCCCTAATGTGACTAGTTTGACTATCTCCTCACCCCCACTCCAGTCTGCAAAACACAATCTACCAAACGTTTCTTCAAATTTGCTCCCAAGGAGCTGCAAACTCAAGTGTAATCTCAGGATGGAGGAGGAGGGGGGGAGAATGATTAAAATAATTGCAGCCTTGCTTGATTAGGTCTTCTCAAGAGTGTAGTTTTGCATTGCTGTTCTTTTAAAAATAATTTTATGTATGCCCCTGTTGAAAAATCCTCTCAACACCAACTGTGGGTTACATTCCATCTGCCACTTTAGATGTGTGCGTTGTGCTCTCTCTCTCCTGCCCTCTCTTCAGCTGTTATCTGGTGTTCTGCAGTGCTCTGCAGGATCTTTTTATGACAGACGTTCTTGTACAGAATGACAAAAATTTTTCAGAAATTACAGGGGGGAAGAAGAGTTCCGGAGTAACTGACAGAGGGTGGTGGGGTTTTTTTTGGCAGAACTTGGAGGAAAGTCTACAAGGAAAAGTTAGAACAGAATGAACTGTGAGTGGGTGGGAGGAGGGGGGAGCCCAGGTGATTTTAGGAGCCCCCATAGAATTTTGCTGAGCCCTTGCACTGGCCTGGAAGAGTCGGGTCCTCCTGGCCGGCTTTACCCTTCAACATCCAGCTCTGTAATGCTGTAAAATATTTTAACTGACTCTTACTGTCCTTGGACTGTTGTAGCCTTGAGGGAAATAATTGCAGACCATGTCACCTAAAGTACATGGAGTAGAGGTTATCCAGCACTGGAGCAACTGTGACACAAAAAAAACCCTTTTATTTGTGACTGTGTAGAATGTGGGTAAAAATACTTTCCATACTGCATGGCAGGCTGTGTCTATTTTTGTTGATATCAACCACACCATCTCTGCGTAGTGTTGTGACCCTAGCAGAAGAAGGAAACATTGCAATTCTGCATAGAAATTATCAAGAGAGTTCACATCCCCTTTACAAGATGATTAGGCATTGTGTTAGTTTCTTACCTGGTCTTGTTTCACCATAAAGCGTATCAGAGGAAGAAGCTAAGTGGTATGAGTGATTGGCTGAGTTCATTAAGGCTCTTGGAAGGTTTTACCTATCTTGGAAGGTTTTTACGCATTGTTGAGCACTGTTGTGCCATTGAGAATGAATGTATTTTGGTGTTGCTGAATTCATTATTAAGGGATCTCTCCTCCACAGTAACCTTGTCCGGATACGGATACCTTTATTGGCATATTAAATTGCATGGAACAACCTTGTACATACCAACCAAGAGGCTGGTTTTGGAAAACTGAGGTGATCTTGTGACCTCCTGTTCTGCAGATTTGTTTCTGCCTTGGCAAACATGGTCTCTGTCCCTCCCCCTATCAAGTGGTAGAGCCAAGGCTAAACATGCCTCAATGCAGCAATGGGGGGGGGACACTTGTCTGGCTAGGGCTATTCCCAATATGACTTGATTGGCTGGGACCTTCTATTTACATTCTATGTCAACCAGAGGCATCACTAGGGTTGGTGTCACCCAGTTCGGTAACTCATGGTGTCGCCCCCATTAACATTATTTATTTTAATATATAACAGTACAGGCCACCCAAGAAATCAGTAGCCAACAAAAAACCAGTGGCCAACCTGATGACACTCACACAACTGAATAAGAGTTCTAGCATTAGCTCTGATACATAGAAATGAGAGCTGACTCATACTAACACCTTATTGGTTCCATGCTGTGTCATAACAACACCTCGTTGGCTCTCAGAACGATAAGTCTCATTGGTCAGTTTTGAGTTAAGGAAACGTTTTGTTACATACAGTAAGACAATTGTGTGGGGTTTTTCCTGGTTATTACGTTTGACAGTTTGCTTCATTACGTTCAGTATTAAAGTACCTCTTCAACGATATATTGCATCATGGCATTATTCATAAATACAAAATTTCCAAAAGGTTTCTACAATTTTAGCCACTAGTGGTTTCATCCCCCCCCCCGAGGGTGTCACCCGGTGTGGTCTGCACCCACCCCACCCCCCTAGTTGACACCACTGATGACAGAATGTTGTGTCTGCAGCTGATCACAGCTTTGCTTTTGCTTTTACTTCTTTAGTACACCCCCCTTTTCCAATTCTGTTTTCTTGCTCTCAGTCTTAGGGGCAGATCTTATTTAGTTTTTCTGCACCTCGCTGTCTGGCACTGTTGTACAGTGTGCTCCTGTTCTGATCTGAACCTACAGTTGGATCCTCTTAGGAATGTTCCATGTCATGGTCCTGAGATGGAACACCAGAGGAGTGAGATAATGTGTGTAATGAATGGAGTTCAAAATGAAAACCTGAGAACTTATATCACGTGTAATGAATGTTGGGAAGCACTGTTACAGGGATGTCCAGTGAGGTGTACTCTGCATGACAGAGAAGAAACCCTATAATATATTTTCTTTGTATTATTAACATTGCATTGCAGGGAGACATACATACACACCCTGGTTCAAAAGGCGATTAACTGGCTATTAAGCTATGATAGCTAATGGAACCTCTCAGTTCTGAGCTAGTCAATCTCTAAACAGAAGTTGCTTGTGGGGGGGGCAATAGCAGGGTTGGGCCTTTGCCTCCATGCTTGGCACAGGCTGTGGCCTCTGTTTGGGACTTACAATAAAACACATTAAATCAGAGACTTGTAAAGATTGGAGTGTGCTGTTTTATGTTGTTTAATGCTTAACCTGTCAGGGAGGTGTTGGGGTTATTCTTGCAGGTGGTCTTTGGCTGTGAAGGTTATATTTTTTCCCCCCTTTGCACCTTTGCATAAAAACAGAAGAAAATCAGTAATCAACACCCCCCCCCCCAAATAAATATCATCATCTAAAAAGTACCCTGAAGGGGCACTCTACTTTGATCTGAAGCATTTCCATTTCTGCTAAGAGACGACAGACTCCTCCACATATCCAGGTTTAACAAACTACAACATTAAGTGGCTCAAACTGGTTCCAAAAGCTAAGAATCAATCACATCTCTACTTCTTAAACCTTCTGCACCAGGGACAAAGTAGAAGAGTCTCTCCTTCCCCGTATTGAACTGTTTTTAGTACATTGCTCATAAAAAGCAGCTGCCAAATATTTACTGCATTTTCTGAAAGGAGAAGTCCCAGCATTTTTTTTCTTTTTAGTGGTGTGACCTTCAGCTTTATTGACCATGATAAAATGCACATGCCAGTACTACCAAAATGCTTTATTGCCCTGCATGAGATAAGCTAAATTACATCCGCTCACCCCAAGTACCAAGCTCTCTTGATGGGAGCCTGAAGCATTTCTATTAGGAAACGGCAGGTGCAGGCCAGGAATTAGTAGATGGTTGCCATTTCAAGAAATATTTCACAAAGGCTGCCTTCTGTGTTTGACCTTCCCATTGAGCTGCTTATCACAGCCAATAAACCCTGACTCATTAATTAGAGCTGCCCTCCAAACTGACGGTACTTCAGACAGTGGGCTTTAATAATGGCAGGGCTTGCTGGAGTACATAGAGCAAACTGTCAGGAGCAAGACAGCATCAACCTCGAGCTAACATTGTTCCACAGAGTGAAGTTGCCGAAATTTGTCATGACCTGAATTTGCCCAGTTGTTAATAATGCTCAGCCGTATTACAAACCCAGCACCCGTTTTGCCAAGAAGTTCCTCTCCAGCTAGGAGAGAGGTCAGCTGAGATTTTAAGCCTACAGGGTCCACCGTCAACAGAGGAGGCACCCAAAGGTGGCAGCTTTGGAGGCCCACATGTGAAGATGCTTTTCTTAACCTTTTGCTCTTGATGGGACTCTGGTTGGTTGCTGTGAAACTATGCAGTCCACAAGGCCCATTACGTAGTAGTAGGGGAAGGCGCAGAACATAAGAAGAGCCTTGCTGGATCAGGCCAAAGGCCCATCTAGTCCAACTTCCTGTATCTCACAGTGGCCCCACCAGATGCCTCCAAGAGCACACAGACATCAAGATAACCTGTTTCCTGTTGTCACTCCCTTGCACTTGGCACAGTTCTTGAATGTAAACCGTGGGCTCACTTTGAATGCTTTGAACAACATGACTGGACCACCTGACCAGACAGCGTTTTGTTCAGTGAGAATAGCCTCTACTTGGATCATCCCAGTTTCTTGACTGCTTCTTACAAATCTTATACATGATGATTGTCTCTAAGCAAGATCTAAAAAAAACCATCTCCCTCATAGGTCTCTCTCTCTCTCTCTCTCTCTCTCTCTCTCTCTCTCTCTCTCTCTCTCTCTCTCTCTCTGTGTGTGTGTGTGTGTGTGTGTGTGTGTGTGTGTGTGTGTGTGTGTGTGTGTGTGTATATATATATATATATATATATATATATATATATATATATATTTAGAGAAGGCCATTCCATTTCCAGCATCTTTCCATCTTCTCTGGCTGGTGCTATGTTGTGGGTGTAAATTAAAAGCAAAGTACAAGTCACATGGAGCTACACAATAATGAGCATATTTACAACAGAGCCATTATGAGCTGAGAGAAGACAGGCTCTGATCACTCCTAGAGCAAGCTCGTAAATAGCAAGTGAATTCTGAGTTGAGCCAAGGGAGTTTGCCCATCACTAATTCCACACCTGTGCTAGTACCATCACCATCTAAGCCTCCAGCTGCCCTCGTCTGTGGCCTGTAAATGTCATTTAAGCTCCAATAACACACTACCTCAATGGATTGCATTTATGCTTTCTTCATATTGACCTAAGGAATTTCTAATGTAGAAAAGGACTTGTGTTGGGATCCAGCAGGTTTATAGTGCCCCTTTATAGAACGAGCTGAATGTGAATAACCCCAGAGGTTACCACAGAATGGAGACATGCTTGAAAGCCTGGGATAAGCACTCAGATACAATTTCATACCTTGGGAAGGTAATACATGTCTCCCCTCTGCCTCCCACTAAGTTACTGAATGCTGGGATTCTTTCTCCCGTAATTCTGTTTTTGTGTTATGCTTCAGGCTCACACCTTAGCCTGAAGCATGTTTGTTTAGAGGTAGCTCCTATTTCTTTATACCGTTTTTGGCCTTTCTGATTGATTGACTTAATAGCTTTTTATCCTGCCTTTCAATTTAGCATCAAAATTCACAAGGCGGTTTCCAGAAAATAATAATTAAAATCTGTAGTTTTAATCAGTTGGATGAAGCCTTGGTTTGAATGCTGCTATGTTAGACTCTTTTGATATGTATGTTTTCTTATGTTGTAATTTTTGTATTTTCTTGTTGTTTACTGCCTTGGACTAGTTTATTTTTGGGTAAAGTGGAATATAAATGCTGGTAATAAAATACAAGATAACAAAACAATAAAATGCAATCAGAAAACAACATAAACTCAAGGTGAAATCACAATTTAATCCAGCACAGAAATTCAGTAGCACCCAATCCAATTTTTAAAAGTTTTTTTTAACCCCCCCCCCCACAATTTTAATATAACTCACGTTTCAGGATTGATATCTTGACTGCTATTGTAGCCTAAGTTAAAATTTACTTCAATTTTTTAAATTTATGTTAGTTATAACCAGTAACCATGTATGAAAGTATAGAAGCCGCTGGAATTCTTACTCCTTGAAGTAACTTACAGTATTTGTTTGTGTGCTTATTTAGAAGGAAGAAATGGAAGTCTTACATTTCTAATATATAATATAAAATGTTTTATGAGCACGTGCACAAATATGCTAGTACTGTAGTAAGGTTAGGTCAGAAAAGTAGCAAAAGTCTACAGCAAAAACACACTCATTTAAGTGGTAGAGGTGGGGAAGGAGGAAGGGAGAAAAGCCACTGATCCATGCAGAGATGTGACTCTGCAGAGCTTGCTCTTGTGGTTCCCCCCCCCCCGGCCATCCCAAGCTCTAAAGGTAAAGGTGACCCCTGACAATTAAGTCCAGTCGTGTTCGACTCTAGGGCGTGGTGCTCATCTCCATTTCAAAGCCGAAGAGCCAGCGTTGTCTGAAGACGCCTCCGTGGTCATGTGGCCGGCATGACTCTCCTTGCCACAGCGCGTAGCATGCAGCTGGAACACGGAGCGCTGTTTACCTTCCCGCAAGTGGTACCTATTTATCTACTCGCATTGACATGCTTTGGAACTGCTAGGTTGGCAGGAGCTGGCCAAGCAACGAGCGCTCACCCCGCGCGGGAATCGAACTGCCAACCTTTTGATCGACAGCTTATGGTTCAGCGGTTTAACTGCTCTACTGCATGCCAAATTTGACAAAGGGAAAGAAGCAATGTGGCAGACCCAATAAGCCTTTTGTTGCTCTTTCCCTCTGCTTCAAATCGGCAGCATGGAGTTACTGTCTGATTGCCTCTCTTTGACAAGCCATTAGAAAAGTTGCCTTTAAAAGGGGATTAGACAGATTTATGGAGGAAAAGCCCATCACAGGTTACAAGCCATGATGGGGTATATGCAACCTTCTGGTTTTAGGTTATTTCTGAATGCCGGATGCAAGGGAGTGGCAACAGGATACATGAACCTTGTTGTCTTGTGTGCTCCCTGAGGCATCTGGTGTGGCCACCGTGAGATACAGGAGGCTGGATACATGACCCTGAACTTTGCTGGTTACTACTTTCGAACCTGAAAACTTACCTTTTAGCAGAACTTTTGTCATCCTTCAGGGTATACGTCTTTTCTTCAATATGTTGGGATCCACCTTTTCCAATGTAAATGATATTTAATGGGATAAGGTATCAAATGCTTTACTGAAATCCAAATAGACTAGATTGCCTGCATTTCTTCTTCTTAGAAAATGATTCCTCTTCTTGAAAAGGGCATCAGATAGGTCGACATGACTTACTGCTATTGAAGTCATGTTGCCTTACATTTGCTGTGATGGATTCCCCCCCCCTTTTTTTTCTTTCTTACCACACAATCTGAACAAAAACAAATGCATGTTTATTATGAGGAAGGTAGGGTGTGCCACCCCATACTTGCAGGAAGAAAGGCAGAATAAAATGCAGTTGGCCCTTGGCATCTGTGGATGCAACACCCCCCCCCCCGCGCTTATATTTAAATCTGCGCTGGGTTGCAGGCTGGTGCCATTTTATCTTGTTTTGACGCGCTGCGTGGGCCCGCCACCCAGTTCTTCAGTCCGGCACTGCATTGTAAGGTCCTAAAAAGCCTGTTAAAAGCAAAAAAACTGCGACCGGGAGTTACTTCTGGTTGCGTGCAAAACCGGAAATCACTTTCAATCGCGGTTTTTGTCTTGTAACAGGCTTTCTCGGGGATTACAGTGCAGCACCGGGCTAAAGAAGCGGCCAGACTGGCACTTCAAAACAAAGTAAAATGGCGCTGCCCCGCCCCCAGTGGGATCCCTCCGTCCATGGATGGCCATCCGTGTATACTCAAATCTGTGGATGGCTAATCCGTGGATGCGAAGGGCCCACTGCACATACTTATGTGTTGTGCATCTAGTTATAAAATGTGTTATATCCAGAAACCATTGTGGTAGCTGGTTGTAGGACATGGGTTTCACAACCCCCATGACACAAAATGAATTGAAACATCTATTAAAAATATAAAGGGAGCTCAATAAATGGGATTTAGCCACTAAAAGCCTGACCATCGAGTTCTGATCAGCAGCACCCCAGGCCATCTTCTAGTGATTACTTCAGAGGCTAAGCATACTAATACATGGAATCAACCTTAATTCCCGCTTTTAAAGAGAGCAGGTATTTGGTTTGAGCCAAGGATTTGTTACATATAACAACAATGGTAGCTTTATATATCAGTGTTAAATTTGGTGCTGCAAAATGCTGGTTTGATGAGGTGAGTGGACCATGATCATGATTTAAGGTTGTAGACCTTGGTTCTAAGTTCTACACTTCCCTTGCATATCTCCTCCTTGCAGTGCGAGTTCATCTCGCCTGAGCCCCTTTGATCTCCTCTCCTTCCCATCCCTGAGTGTTCCATCATGCTCTTCCTGTATGTGAAGCAGTTCAATATACTGTTTCCCTATTACTTTTCAAGCCTTTGCTCAAAATGGTGTAGTGGTTTGGGAGTCAAATCCCCGCTCAGCCACGAAGCTTCCTGGGTGACCTTGGGCCAGTCACTATCTCTCAGCCCCACCTACCTCACAGGGTTGTTGTGAGGACAAAAAGGGGGGAGGAAATATGTACACCACTCTGAGCTCCTTGGAGGAAGGGTGGTATAAAAATGTGAAAAATAAATAATAAATAAAATAAATAAAATACCGTTTTTATGAAAGTAGTTCCTGAATCAGCCTGGACTCCCCTTCCATTGTCGCATGATCTTTACCTCCCCATCTTTTCTGCCATGTATCAACCCATGACTTCTTCTCTTGTCCATCTGGTAGGGCCTTTGAGGCAAGGAGCACTGGATGAGAGCAACCCTAAAGCTGGCACTGGTGCCGAGTCAGAAGTTCTCTAGTGAGAACTTTTGGTTTGAAATCGATGGTAGGAACCAAAATCTCCTTCCTCCATATTGTGATTTTGGACAGGAGTAAAGGGACATACTCCTAAGAATTCATGGGGGGGGGGGAAGCCTACTGTTAAGGTAATGGCGATGGTATAAATTTTCATTCTGTATTTTAGCAGCAGTTGTTGCAGACTACCTCTGTGAAGCTGGCCACTGTGATAAACTTGGCTAAATTTAAACAAAATGCTAAAATGTCAGAGAGAGAAAAAACATGTGCTGTTGCCACTACTGTCATGTTTATGTGGGTTTCTTTGTTTGCTTTCACAGTCCCTGGAAAAGTATCAGCAGAATGAGCCTCTGCTTGCACAACCTAGAAAGCAGGTGGGGAAGCATTTTGTGGCAGTCTTCGGCACAGACTAAATGTGCAAAAACCCAAATGGAAATCGGCATTTCCCACAGAATAACTGCACGTTTGGAAGCAAAACCCATGTGGGTCTTATTATCCATGAGTTTTTCCCCCAGAGAATAAGCCAAATTCCTTGTTCACTGACATGACTTCTGAATCTTCCACGTTGGTTTGGAATATATGGTTGGAAACTCACGTGATTGTCGATGTCCATGTATTTTGAGTCCTTGAAGGACGTAGCATCGTGCCCTAGACCAGTGGTCACCAACCGGTGGTCTGCGGACCACTGATGGTCTGTGAGAAAATTTTGGTGGTCCATGGAGAAATGTCTGGCCGCCGAAATCGGTGGCAATTCGGCAGTAGTGCCGGTGGCGAGGCTTTTTGTGTCGCTTTGGAGGAGGCACTTTGTGAGGCAGCTGCAAACTTCAAAACGCCACTGGGGAGACTTCTGGAGGACAGAAAGGTTGATCTCTGCTCTCCCGCCCACCCCCTGGACCTGTTTTTGGTCACAAAAACAATTTTTTTTTGGCGGGCCGCTGATGGCACTTCAGGGGGCGGGGCTTCCAGACAATGATGTCACGAACCACGGGATTCAAAATTGTGAGTTTAGTGATCCGTGAGGTCCGAAAGGTTGGTGACCGCTGCCCTCAGAGCCCTCCTTCTCCAGAGGTTGCCCTCTCCTTGTCTTTGGCTTTAAAGGGCAGCTGTCTCCCTTTGCGCTGGGGGACGATGACACACCACCGTGCCTATTCAAGGTCCCATTGTCTTCAGTGGAGCTTCTTACTCCAGGAAACTGGGATTGAAATCTCTCTCTGCTTTTCTGAATGTGGGTGTGAAAGAGTATGGGGCAGCTGCTTGGGTGATGGTCCCCACATGCCTGCTTTGAGATGTGGGGTATAGATTCCTATACCTGCCTTGTGGGGAAGCTCCTGTGTGAACAAGTCAGCCATTGGTGCACAGTAAGCGCAAACAGTAAACAAAAAGCACAGTGAATCCTGCTGTCGCTTTCAGGAGCAGCAAGTTGGCTGGCTGCCCTCAGGAGGACAAACCCCCGGGGGAAGCTGTTACCCCTTTCAGAGGACAGGTGCTGCTGAGATACAGTCAGTTCTCTTTATATGCAAATTCGCTACCTGCAAATTCGCTTATCTGCGAGGGGCAGAATTGCCACCTACCTCTCCGTATCTGCAGTCTGCTCTCACTATCTCACTATCTGCTGAGGGTGGATCTGAATAGGTTATGCTACAAATAGACTTTGCTAAGTATTTATATTTGATATTAAAATGTCTGTATGAATTTCCAACATGGATAGCCTCAGTGCGACTGCAAGGTTAGCCCAGAGAAGGACTGTAGAATGGTGAAGTTGTGAGTTTTTTGTCAGAGGTCACATTGACTGCATAATCGGTGTTTGTTAGTTGATGTCAGAAGCTATCATGGAGGAGAAACCAAACATTTTTCCCCAGGTCACACCAAGGTATATTTGGGGAGAAACAATGTGAACCTGGTCTATCCCGATACAGTGATTCTTTCAGTTAAAATTCGAGAGTTGAGGGTGGTGTTTTTTTTTTTTTTTGCTACATCTTCAAATTAATATATAAAGGTGTTAGTCAGCATTGTGTTGTATAGAAAGGTGTTAGTCAGCATTGTGTGGCCTTCGTGCTCACAGCATGACTGTTGTACGTGACTTTGAGTAAAACTAGACATTTTATGCAGGCGGGCTTCCAACCAGAAGTGCCTTTTTATTTATTAAAAACAACTACATGGTGTGTGTGTGTGTGTGTGTGTGTGTGTGTGTGTGTGTGTGTGTGTGTGTGAGAGAGAGAGAGAGAGAGAGAGAGAGAGAGAGAGAGAGATTGCGGTCTGGACCAAGATGTGCAGGGATGGAAAGGTTCACTCGTCCCCTTTTTGAAGCTGAAAATGGTCCCCCTAGAGTAGTGATTTCCTCAATCTGTACCTTCAAGAACAAATCACCGCCCCAGGAGGGCAATTTTCAACATGCGGACAAAGAGTGAAGCCCTCCCCTTCCCCATGTAGCTTGGCCTTGACTGGGGTTGTGCCCACCATGCAGTTGCAGTTGGAAGCCTGCCTGCCTGTCTGCCTGCTACATTTAGTTTGCATGTATGTTTAGATGCTTGGGGCCCACCTGATGGGTCTTTATTCTCTTAAAAGGAGTGTGTGTGTGTGTGTTGCAGTTGGTTTTGGTTTTGGATCAGGTGCATAACATGGAAGGGGGTTAGTTGTGGAGGAAAAATCTACAGGTACCCATATTCTATATTCCCCTCTGCAGGTAACAGCTGCTTTGGAAATGGGGCTATTTATATCAGGAAATTGGAGGGTAAGAGATGGCCCAAATTGCAGCCATCATTCAAACAAGTTCCCCAGTTGCTTGTAGGAAAATAAAAAGTTGTTGGGAGATCTGATCTTTGCTTTCTTGTGTAATTTGGTCCTTATTATTCTTTGAGTTGATAGTTTCCTGTGAGTCCATATACGTAACCTGAAAATGACTTGTGTATTCTAAACTGGGATATAAGTTGGTGCCATAAGTGAAATGCAGTTAATTGGCTTCTTTGGGAATGCAATGCTTTGAATAAAGCCCACCAACAACAGCTATTAGAGCAAACTGATTCTGTCCCAGTTGAGTCTGCCCCCAGGGGAAAGGAACCAAAATGGTTGCACAAGCCTCGGGGTATGTGTGTGCGCGTGTGTCTCAGTTGCCCCACAAGAGTGGGCTCTTTTGATCCTGGATGGAAAATACTCTGAGGCAATGTTTACCAATTACAAATGAGGCTTTATTGAATACAGTCAGATCTTGCTATCCGTGGGGGATCTGTTCCAGACACCACCACCCCCGGGAATAGTGAAGATCCGCGGATACCAGGGTCCATTGAAAACACTCTAAAAGGAAAAAAATACCGCTGGTTTATTAAAACATTTTTGCAGCAAACTGTGCTGTTTTGAAGCCTCCACAGGGCTTCTGGAAGCTTACCGACCCACTTACGGGTCGCACCCAGGGTTCAAAATGGCATGGTTTGCTGCAAAAAGGTTTTAAAAAATGTGTTCTTTCCCTTTTTTCTTTTTACAATGGACCCCCCCACGGGTCCGGGACCCGTAGTGAAACACATCCGCGGGTTCCGAATTCGTGGATGGAAAGGGACAGGTCCACTGTACAGTTCTCAGCCAAGAAAAAGGCAAGCTAAGCTACTAATAAAACCCTTGAATAACATCCCCTCCATTTACTCATCTCCTGTGTACCTCCCAGCCAGACAATCACAGTTGCAACACTGAGGTGATCATGCAGCTTAAGTTAAGAGAACAACAGGATGGAAAAACATTATCTGTCCATTCGTCCACTCTCTCACTCATATGTACTGAGAGACTAACCAACCGTTGCTTGCATCATATTGCTGTCGCTGATGGAATTGCTGCCCCTGCAGCAGGAGAGAGCCAGCTTCTAGGGATCTCTGCCAGCTTCCTTCAGTGCCTTTTCTTTTAAACCTTGGGATGATGCCTTTTGCTGTAACCGTCTTTCATCGGCTTCTCCTTTGGCCTCATCAATCATACTGGTAATCTGGAAAGGGGGGGGGTCTTCTGGACCGGTCTAAATTAGATCTCTTCCATGGTATCGCAAAGAGAAGTTGGCCATCCTGCTTTCTCAGCCATCCCTTGCCCCCTCCCATCTCCTGACCTCGTGTCTGCTGGGCTTGCAAGGAGTTTTGCAATATCATTCTCTCAAGATCTGCTA
Source organism: Plestiodon gilberti rubricaudatus (assembly GCA_026170595.1). NCBI lineage: Eukaryota > Metazoa > Chordata > Lepidosauria > Squamata > Scincidae > Plestiodon > Plestiodon gilberti. The sequence goes on along the minus strand of JANXHW010000001.1, from coordinate 135,762,367 downwards.
GTTTCCTTTTATCGCTTCCTCTTCGGCTCTCCCTGTAGTCTGGAAATGTATTTTTGGCATAGCCTCACACACCCAGGCATCTGGCATTGCTGCATGTCTGCAAAACTCTTTCTACCAAAAGCTGATTAATAACAGAAAAATCAGATTGTTCAGGGTTCACAATGATGGCAGTCCTTTGTCGTAACATTAAGTCAATAGTATACACCAGTGGTTCCCAAACTGTGAGCCGTGGCTCCTTAACAGAAACCAGCCAGGGGAGCTGCGGAATCCTCATGAAAAACCCACCACCCTGTATAACAGGGGTGGCCAAACTTGCTTAATGTAAGAGCCACATATGATAAACTTCAGATGTTTGAAAGCCGCAATATTTAAGCAGCATTTAAATTCTTAAATATATTTACTCACCATGTACATTAAACTTATGTTTTAATCCAGTTTTAATCTCAGTTTATACTTGGTAAATAACACTGGTCTACAATTTTTTTTTTTCTGGCCTGGACTTTTGCAGCTGTTTTGGACCAATTTCAGGGTGCTGATTCCAAATCTGATCTCAGATTTGCTCTATCACATATCGTTTTTATGCTATTGGCATACCCCATTTTCATTGATTTTACCCAAAATTAACTCTTTGTCACTTATGATTGCAAGTTGTTGCGAGTCAGTGACTGCTTTAGTGTTAAAATATGGTGCTGTATTTTTAGGATAGTGTGTTTATAATATCATTTTATGTAGATATCCACTTTTATTTAATATTTTCCTTCTGCAGGGCGTGATCTAACAATGGCTACAACAGGGGTTCTCAACCTGTGGTACGGGTACCCCTAGGGTTATGCAAACCTCTTGCTGGGGGTACGCCAAGCCCTGTCCCTTATCTGCCCCATCAGCAGCTAATTGTTAATTAACATGGATTTTAAATTGTAATTATCGTATTGTCCCGAGTATAAGACGCACCTGATTATAAGACGCACCCTTAAAGTTTGGTGCTATTAAAAAAAATTAATTAAATCACTGGCATTAAATTGCAACAGCCTGAATATAAGACACACCCCTAGTTTAAAAACTTAAATTAGGAGAAAAAAGTGAGTCTTATACTCAGACCAATACGGTATTTTCTGAGCCCTTCTGTCTCTCTGATTTTGGTTTTGGGCTTATTTTTGTACTTTGGAAAATGTACTTTGGTGGGGTGGGGGAGGGAGGAGCTGATTTTGGGAAGTGTGACTTGGAGAAAAAAAAGAGATCCTTGCGCGCGCGCGCGTGTGTGTGTGTGTGTGTGTGTGTGTGTGTGTGTGTGTGTGTGTGTGTGTGTGTCTCACACACACACACATATGCAAGGATCTCTTTTTTTCTCCAAGTCTCTCTCTCTCTCTCTCTCTCTCTCTCTCTCTCTCTCTCTCACTCACACACACACACACACACACACACACACACACACACACACACAGAGGGGGTACTTCAGAAAATTGGACTGTGATAAGGGGGTACCCAGTCAACACACTTTTTCTGGCATAAGGTATTCCAATGGTTTTAAGGTAATTTTAAGGTAATTTAAAGTAAATTACCTTAAAACCATCGGAATACCTTACGCCAGAAAAAGTGTGTTGACCAGTGTAATTATAAAGCTTGAAAAATTCTCATTTACCTTTTATATTAATTGTGGTGCAAAAAGGACCTTAACTAACATATTTCTAAGAGCCGCACATAATACGTCAAAGAGCCACATGTGGCTCAGGAGCCACAGTTTGGCCACCCCTGCTATATAATGTATAGGATTGTAGCCCTAATGTGTAGTCGCAGCCAATGGCCCAGTAGGTCAAGGGAGTCGCCGGTAAAAAAAAAAGTTTGGGAACCACTGGTGTGCCAGATGCAAGGGAGTGACAACAGGAAACAGGTTATCTTGTTGTCTTGTGTGCTCCCTGAGGCACCTGGTGGGGCCACTGTGAGATACAGGAAGCTGGTCTAGATGGGCCCTTGGCCTAATCCAGCAAGGCTCTTCTTATGTTCTTATGTACACTCATTATGCATAGGGAGTGGTGGCATTTTAATTCCAACTCTGACGCGACGAAGGGTGTCTGTCAGTGTGCATGCCCCTTCCATGAAGAGAGAATCCTGTGGGGGATGCGAGTCGGGTGCCCTGAGGACACTGAGCTGTGTGAGCATGCGCCTCTTCCTTTCTAAAACATGCTGCTAAGCTAGTGCCAAGTTACCACTCTGATGAGAACACCCATGGAGGAATGCTCATTGAAGAGTGTCGTGAGCTGAGGTTTATCTCCCAGGTAATCTCATGATCTGTATCCGGGATTCCTGAGGACTGCTGTTCAAGGAACTGTTGGGAGGCAAAACTCAAAGTGCTTTAAAAGCAGCGTAGTGTTAAACAGTATGTACAGTTGGGGAATAAATGGATAAGCCGTTCGCGCAGCATGCTTCTACTCAGTCAGGAGTCTAGTCTGTGAATGTGGCCTACGATGTGACTGGCTCAAGCATTGACTTTTGTTGGCATAAACTGCCTTACTACAAGGAAAGGCTACAATTAAATAAAATGAATGACTTGTCTACTCAATTCTATTTAGAATGAGGTTGAAAAGGGCCAGCGAAACTTCACTGTACTAATTGTTAGGCTCTTTGTGTGGACTTTGAAACTGAATTCTGATTTTTGTGCAACTTCCAACGGCAAATTGAAATACGCTCTCTCTAATTTGCAGTGTGTGTGTGTGTGTGGGGGGGATGGAAATGTCTTTAGGATAGTAATAAGCAGGAGCTACCTGGCTTACAAAACGCAATCAGGCATCTCATGTCTTCACTCGGCCCCAGCTGTGTGACTGTACTGCAATATCAAAAGTGCTAAATGGATCCAGCGACCTTTCGTTCCTCTCTTCGTGCTCACTGTTGGGTTGTATATATTTTCCTGCAAAACCAAGCGTGACTAAGAAGACGGACTTGTGTCAGGAGCCCTCTCCGCTCCCCGCATCTAATTGTCTGTTTTCCGTTTTAATTTAAATGGAAGCCAGTCGGTCGGAGATAGAAGACTTGTTTATCATGCTAGGAAGAGAACTCTTTGTGAGCAACTAGGAAGCCTTGTTGCCGTATTTACAAAAAGGCATAATGGATTATTGTCTTTTTTTCCCTTGTTAATGTTAATCTAGCACATAATTCTCAATAATAAACAATCTGTTCCTATCGATTTCGCAGCAAGCGAAGGGGTGGGTCCATCTCCTGCCAGACAACTGACTTCACTCTAGATTTAAGCAAGGGGATTACAAAAGCTTGAAGTGGGAAAGTCAATGTTAATAAGAAGTGTAGAGATGGTACTCCTAAGAGGCCCTCATGAGGCCATTCCGTGGCTGCGATGCAAGGCTTCTCTCTGATCAGTTCAAGCCCATAGCATGTTCCCGCATAATGTTGCTTCTCTGCAAACCATGGTCTGCAAATCAGAAACCAGCTTCAGGAGCATGGATTTCTGCCCCTTATCTTTCTCTCACTCTGAAGTAAATTCCTTGCTTTCCTTGTGGGACTGTAAGCAAGTTTTAACGTTATATTTGCAACAGAGCTAATCGGGTTTCCTCTCCTTCTCAGGGCTTGCAAATCCAGTTCAAACAAAGGCTGAGCCAAAATGGCTCCCAGAATTCATACTCCTATTGTCCCCCCCTTTCTTTGGTGGATGTTCTGAGAACAGGAAAGGAAGCATTGCTCCCACTTTGTTTTGGCTTCATAGTGATGTCACATAGGCAATTTTCATTGCATCATGATGTTGCAAAGGCAAGTCGGAGCGAGAGCAATTGTTCTTGCAGGAAACACTTGATGTGGGAAAGTTTCAGGAAACAAGGCAGCTCTGAACAAGTGGTGAAGATGAGGCAAAAAAGATGAGCCAAAGAGAAGTTTTGTGAAAACGTTTTACCCACCTACCCATGGGATGTCTGGCTCAGTTGGTAGAGCGTTCGTCTCACAAATGCCTGAAGATCTGAAGGACAGCAGTTCAAGACGGCCGGAAGTCTGTTGGAGAGCTGCTGGCACTCCGAGCTGATAGCTGCAGAGTCTTTGTGGGGGAGTGAAGCTGCAGCTGCAACGCTTGAGTGACAATCAAGGTTGCCAGTGTTATCTGAAGCGGAAGCGTGCTGAGGCGAACGCCAGAGAGAGAGAGAGAGAGAGAGAGAGAGAGAGAGAGAGATGGACTGTGAAAGCAACATCTCAAATAAAGGGTTCTACGAAAGATTAGAACATTATTATATTGTAAAAACCCCTTGGGGTTTAGAACAGCCTGCCCATGTACACCGCCTTGAATTAAAAGTCGGAGGAGAAATCCAATGACCAGAAAGGCGGTATATAAATATAAATATATAACTATACAGCTTGGGGGTCCGCCTGGATCCGCAGCTGCTCCTGGATTCCCAGGTGGTGGCTGTGGCCAGGGGGGCCTTTGCCCAGCTTCGGCTGGTGCGCCAGCTGCGACCGTACTTGGATTATTGGTTACGCTGACTAGCATTGGTGCAGATGCAATTTAATGGTTAGAGTCATTAAAGGTAGGAAGGGGGGAGTGTACTTTGGACAGAAGGAGAGGGAGCACATGTTCCTGAAATTTGCTTCCAATTAGTAACTATTATGATTTTCATTTGCACAGATCCAGCAGTGAGTACAAGCCTGTACGAAGGTGATTGGAGAGAAAACTTCACGGCGCAATCCTGCTCAAGTATGCACGGCCGACCTAAATGGTTGACCGCTGCATCCTGTGTGGATTGCGGCATGTGCTGGCACGGCCTGGGCTTACATCAGGGGAAGGGAATGTTCGTCCCCTTCCCCCGGTGTAAGCAGTGCAGATTCCAATGGGCCTCCTCAGATGCACGCCAGCTCTGAAGGCCATGTAAGGCCGGCCTGGGCTGGGAAGGGGCATAGGATATTGGTGCAACTCAGAGCCGATATCTCCGCCCCCTCCCAGCCTGGACTGGCCAATGGTCCCCTCCCTCATTGCCCCTGTCCACCTTGCCCCAGCACTGACTGGTGCGGGACCTACCTGCAGCAGCCAGTGCGGTATCGGTCCAGCAGCTGAGTGAGCGGTGCCGGCACCACTTACTCACAAGGAGCCGCAAAAGCGCTTTATGGCATGTTTGCGACTCCTTAGGCCGGTGGAGCACTCACTCCGCTGGCCTATTTGTAGGCAGAATCGGGCTGTCAGTTGATTCATGCAAGCAAGTTGAGCTTTGGTAAGATGCAAAATCGGTAAGATACAAATGAGGCAAAAGTTTGGTTTGACTGTCAGTGCAAGCCCCCTCCCTTCGTTAGTACCCGTTTCCTGACTTACGTTAACCGTTTGCCGACTTAGGGGGTGTCAGTGATTAGCACAGATATTGCTAGAACACATGTAATACTTACTCAGTGAAACACAGCACTGAGGCAAAGAGGTTGGCTGGAATCAACACTAGCCTGAAGGCTTCCACTTAGTGGTACTAGTGCCACTAGTGGTAGGTTGTACATGTTATTAAGTGAATATACTGTATATCTCCATTATTATTAAGTGGATATATAATAAGTGGATCTCTCTCTCCAGAGAGAGAGAGAGAGAGAGAGGTGCAAGTGCAGGAGCTGATGAGCTTCTGACAGCTGAACTATTCTTACTTTGAGTATTTTAAACAAAGCCACAAAGGGAGATCTCTCCAGAAGCGTTGAAAAGACATGGCCTGCTTTAGTAGCCATTTCACTCCTGCCATCTGTTCTGTTTTTTTTGCACCAAGAACATTGGCTAACGCAGATGATTCGAACGCAAATGTTCTGATTCTGTTGTTCATCCATGCAACGTCGCTCCTGGTGCGACAGACCATCGCTCACCATTTCTTCCATTGCAGGAGATGAGTCAGATGCAGCTGCTGTGTTTTCTATGCAGGGAAGATAGTTATGGAGCACTTAAGATGCTAAACAAGTCTGATTTCAGTTCTGGAGTGGCGACAAGCACTGAGCTAGCAGTATTTCATGTTCATTTCAGCAAAGCTGACCTTTCCATTTTCCATTGCCGTTGCAGTTTTACTTGTGGTCCATTTGTGACAAGTGGGCAAGTGGACCTGCAGGGAATTTGCATGAAGAAAAAAGCAAGTCCCAGCATCTTTGCTTGCTGTACAAGATGCATAAAGTACAGTACTCCCCCCCCATATCCACTGGGGATATGTTCCAGGCCCCCCCGTGGATACTTGAAACCATGGATAAGAGCGAACACCCCCTCCAAGGTTTTCTGAGGGGCCCCCGCCCTGCCTCTGCTGCGGGCAAGCATGCTCTCCCCCCCAGCTCTTATTTTTCTTTCAGCAAGCTTTGTTTCTTCCTTAAAACAAACAAAGAAGCAGCCTCCATTGCAGGCAAGTAGAATGAAGGTTTATGTTAACCTTGCAGAGCCTCTCTAGGACTTAGTCTTGTTCTAGGTAAAGGTGAAGGTGACCCCTGACAATTAAGTCCAGTCGTGTCCAACTCTAGGGTGTGGTGCTCATCCCCATTTCAAAGCCGAAGAGCCAGCATTGTCCGAAGACCCCTCCGTGGTCATGTGGCCGGCATGACTCTCCTTGCCACAGCGCGTAGCATGCAGCTGGAACACGGAGTGCTGTTTACCTTCCCGCAAGCGGTACCTATTTATCTACTCACATTAACATGCTTTGGAACTGCTAGCAATGTGATCCGTGGATAACTGAAACAGTGGATAGCGAATCCGTGGATATATGGGCCCACCTGTACCTGTAACTAAGGGCTGTTTTTGATTGAAAGATTTTCCATATGCAAATGGTGCTTTTTCTACAGAGCACATTTTTGTAGAAGCTGCTTGCTGTGATATACGTACTGCATGCGGTAAGAGCAGAAGAATGACTGCAGCCGGATTCTGTCAGTGGTGTTGCTTTCCAAATTGATTTGCAAGGGCTTGTCATCGCTTAGCAGCAGGTGGATGTGTGCATGCACACATGTGTTCTTCTTTGTGCATCATTGGTTACTTTCTGGCATGTGTGTGCCTGCCTGCTTATTTGTATGTGTATGCCAGTCTCCCTGTTTACATGTTTTATGCTGTGGCTGTGTGCAGGAGGATATGTAAGGTGCCTTTCTTTTAACGTCAAACCAAATGCAAATAGAACAGGAAGATAATGAAGGAAAGCTTGTATTATATATCTATCTATATATATATATATATATTACAGACAAAATGTTCAAGACGTTCAGTATCGATTCAATTTCATAATGTTCTCATAACCAACATACAATGGATGCAGCTTTGTAATGACTTCCTGAAGTATTTTATTGACTTGGATTCCCAAGGATCGTTATAAACGACTGTTAATTATTGTTGTTTTTCGGCTTTTAAAGTTTGTTGTTAGCAAATTGTGATGGTCGTAGCCTGAAAAGCAGGATATAAATTAAAAATAACCATTTGATAGGTGGGCATCGCACACCATGTTGGCTTCAGAAGATGTATGGGACAGTTGCAGATACTGTCCTTACCTCGGGTCAGAACGGTAGTAACATCCAAACCATGGGTTCGAAGCTGCTGAGCCCTCCCTCCCTTACCATATCCTGCAATAGGCATCCTATAGTAAAAATGACAGCAGCAGCAGCAGCAGTGGTTTAGGTGGCACTACTCTGTGGGTTGAAGTATGGTCAGGATAAGAGTATAATATTGGTAAAAGGATGTCTGCTAACAGTTGTGAGCTCTGATGTTTCAGTTGTAATCTTTTCTTCTATAGCAGGGGTTCTCAACCAGTAGTACTAGTACCACCAGTGGTACTTCAGCTGACTGCTGGTGGTACTCGAACCACCAGAACCCCGCTCCAACGTGGCACTTTCAGTGGTGCGGTTTTGCTCCCGAGAGGCTCCTGCCTTTGGACGAGCCTCTCGCGAACTCTGAAAAGGGCCCTCCCACCGGCCAAGAGCCTCCTACCTGTGTTTTCTGGCCTCCAAAAACCTGGAAGTAAATGGTGATGATGTCATTGCCAGTCACGTCCAGTGGTACGCAGAAGGAGAGTGGCCCAGGAGGTGGTACTCGGCCAGAAACCTGTTTTACCGTATAGTGCTTGTAATTTCTCCAAGGTTTGGGTTAACTTCAGATCTGATTAACATACCCACCCACCCAGGGCTGGTCCAAGACCTCCTGGTACCTGAGGCAATGTGCCAAATGCTGCCATGCCCTTATCAGGTGATGTCTCTGCTCCTCCAATTGGGGGGGAGGGAGAGATTGGCGCCCCCTGCTGGTCTGCAACTTGAGGCAAGTGCTTCAGTTGACCTCATGGATGAGCTGGCCCCGGCACCCTCTCCCCTTTCTCAGAAAACATCAGTGGCAATATTGAACTGCTCTGAACTTAAGACAGATCCCAGGAAATGAAGATTTTGGAAATTTAGACTAGGAATGCAAGCAATTTAGCTTCAACCTCAGAACAAATTTTATTCTGATTTTGCTTTTAACAAACATTTTTAGTATGAAGGCATCATTTGTTAGAGTTTTCTGTTACATATGGCACAGACAAAAGGAAAAAGAACAAATTCATCAGCAAGTCCAGCATTTAAACATCAGATTAACAAAAGAGGCTTGTGTTAAACCTACTTAGCAGTTTATATTATATGTTAGAAGATATTTTGCAAGCAAGAGACTACATTTATTTGCATTGAAGTAAAAACATATTTTTGATCAAGAAAATTACATTTTTTTTCTGACTTTCTTTATATCACAAATGTCAGGGTAAGGCAAATCCTTGATGAATTGTATGATAAAAATCCTATTTCCCAAGAAAATATATCCAACATATTTTGCTAACTTTGTCATTTTAAAAGCAAAGCAGACATGCACTGCATATAGAGAAATGTCTTTTTCAAATCAAGTGCATAAAGCAGAACAGTGTTAATTCACAAAAGAGGCTTTTCAGTGCTTCAGGGAGAGATTTACAGTTAGCCGCAGTGAATAATATGTGACCCAATATTAACAGACAGTAATGTCTCAGACATCTCCTCTGTCAACTTTTATGAAAAAGAAATTTGCCCATCGTCAGAACAGTATGGAATGTCACTCCTCAGTATAGAATGGATGTTGAGAAGACACCTTCGAATGATTACATAAAATAGCGCAATCTTTGTATGCCAACACAAGCAATAGAGAGCCTCTGTTTTGCGTCTGCAAAGCTTTATGAAGATGGGGCAGGGGTAATTTATCTTTTTGATCTCAGTAAAAACCTTGTGTCGATGTGAGAACTCACACATTTTAATATCTTTTGTAGTGCCTACTGTGTGTGTTCCCCTAAGCTCTAAGAACATCTATTCAGGTTGCGCAAGCCTGTGCCTGTGTCGCATGAGCTGAAAGAAAATGGGAATTGTATTATTGCCTACATTATTTACTTTTTTTTTAAAAAAAGGAACACTTCTAAACATAGCCCTACATTCCCAAATGAGAAAATTGTAAGCCATCTATAGTAACGTCTGAGACCAGACCACTGAGATATAATCATCCTTTTCCACCTCCTTATTCCGAGCTTCGCCTCTTTGCTTAAGACTTTGCTTACTGCATCTTGAGGCCAAAGTTTCAGAACCTGAAAGAAGCACCACTGTAAGGAGGACAAAGGTTAATTGGAGATGGCAATGAAATTACTGTCGTGTGCTATGGAAGAAAAGGCTCTTATATTTTCTGGTGTTTTGGTAGTGAATTATGTTGGACATTGTTCGGAGTTCAGCTGAAGCTTGAAGAGTTTTTTTTTTGTCTCTCTCTGCATGTTTTGATACTACTCTCTGTCTTGTCTTTGCTCCTTTCTAAAACTTAATCAAATGATGCTTGAGGGGATTTGGATGCCAGCAGAAGGCCGTGGTTCTCCAGTATGGTACAGCAGTAGAGAACAAAACATGAATTACTGTATTTTTCGCTCCATAGGACGCATTGGTCCATAGGACGCATGCATCCTATGGAGCTAAAAATAGGGAAAAATAATTTTTTACTTACCTGGGCTTGTGGGGGCTTCGGGGAGGCCTGCAGAAGGTCGTGCAGGCCTCCCCGAAGCCCCCACAAGCCCAGGTAAGATTAATTAATTAAACATTCACTCCATAAGACGCACGCTTATTTCCCCCTATTTTTTGGGGGGGGGGAGTGCGTCTTATGGAGCGAAAAATACGGTAGATCTATATAACATTTGATCACAATATTAAAAAAGGGGGGATTGATTTTTCTAAATCTTCTCCATAGAAAAATAGCTCAAACCTTGCTAGACAAGGGAACTCCAGTTTAGCTGGTATCATTTTTAAGTAAGACACCTGGAGGAAAATTTAATTCCAGTGTTACCTCCTACTCTTCCACCCCTTGCAGGATTTTGCAATCTTTTATCATTGCAGTTTATCCGGAAAGAACCATTTGATGCTGATGGACACTAGTTCCAATCCACAGATCCTCATGTGCAGCACCTGGCTTGCAGGCATGTTGCCACATGAGCCAATATCCATGAACATACCAACCAAACCAGGGGGGGTGGGTTGGATTTAATCCCCCCACACCCCCAAGCTCACATCTGGTGCAGTAAGAGATGACCGGGCTGACCATCTGTTAGTGAGATATGTACACAGGCATAGGCCAGCAAGGATCATCATTTGGGTGGCCCCATGTGCAGCCACACGGCATCTTTTTCATACATGTACATCTCCAGCAAGCTGACCCATGCACTTGAAGGGTGCTTTCACATGCAGATTGCCTTTGCTAAATCGAGGCAATTTGTGATGCACAGCTTGCTAGTCTTTTCATCACAGCAAGTAGAATCTACTAAAAATGACAAATCAATACAAAGATAACTAGAGGAGGAAAAAATCATAAGAGGAGGAAGAGATATTTCCTGTTCCAGCTAGCAAGAATGGAAAGGAAAAGAGGCACATGAGCTCCACAGGTAAATGGGAGAGTAAAATACATTCTTATCAAGCACAGCCAAGTATCAGATGATGTGGACTCCAGTATAACTCCTCTATGTTTGTTGCGTAACCTAGGTTCATTTTCTTGCTGATATTACTATCTATGTGATTCCAGAACGAAATAGCAATGATGCTTTTCCCTGACATCATTCCAATGGGATCATTTGAGTTCAAGATGCCAGAGGAAGCGGCAGTTGAAAATGTTACGCTTTCATAGCGCAGGTTTTTTTTAAACATACACAAATGCTAGACAGACATCACGGTTATAGATCACATTTCGAAATTCAGTCTTTGCTTTCCCCGTCGTCCCTTTCTGATCTGCCTACAGATGGTATGTCATGAACTAATTCCTATTTCCATATACAATTGCGGAAGCTTAAAGGAAATTTATTGCCCTATGCCAGATTCATTTTGCGGAAACTGACAAAATGTGTAGATTTCAGCTTCCTTACATGCACATACACCTTTATTTTATTCTTTTTTTTTTTTTTTTTGCAAGCCAGCCAGCAAATTATTATTTTAGGTCTTTGGAGGATGGTGTAAATGCATAATTAAGCAAAACCAGAATCTCATAATATAAAAACACTCATATAATTGTTTTTACTAGTCGATGGAATGTAGGTTTACAGAATATCAAACCCTGGTCTCATGCTGTGTCTTCTCTCAATCTTGCAAGTAGGGTATCAGTTTAATTTACAGTGTGGTTGAAAAATGAACATGAAATTCTTGTTTTTAAGCTGAACGCAGCATTTGCTAACAGAACAGATGACATATGGTACAACATTCGTCACCAAATAACTGTTAATTGCATTTTTATGTATTAGAAAGTGTGCATATGCAGTTGAAAATATAATAAGGGCTGACAAGTTGTTAAAGCTACAAGCCATGTTTTTCAACGTGCTAGATGCAGCATATCTGCTATCCCTCTTACTCTCAGGGCACTGAAAAATATTAGGTGCTTTGGTACTCATGTTCCCAATATAACAGGAAAGCTGACCCATTGTAGACAATATTATATCGAACTCTGAAGTAGCAACTAGGGTAGATAAAATGTTTCATGCCACAAGTAGGTAAAATAGCAAAGAATTTGCTCATTGTGGAGATTTAAAAGTTATCTCTCTTGATTGTCATAAGAAAACTCTAGTTAACCCAGAGTCTTAAACAGTGGCCAACCTGATTCACGGTGTGTAGGGTGTGAAGAACCAATCCCCTGTTGCTTGGCATTTGGCAATGAGAGGCATACTTTTGCTGAACATGGATGGTCTGTTCTTAGATATCATGGCCAATGCCCAGTGACAGACATATTCTCCACATCATCGGCATCCAATCTACCCACGGGAAACCGGAAACTCAATTCAAACATTATAGCCCCTATAGGAGACTGCTGGGTCACATTTCTGCAGCATGGCAACTCTTCATAGGGCCTGTACTATTTGTACGCAAGCCTCTTACTAGAGAGATTGGGCCCATCATATGGTCCAAGTCATATCAGAGCGGTTTTCAGTCTCTGGCTCGCATTACTATCCCTATATGGAGGGCAACGTCCATGTAGGGGCTATAATGTTTGAATTATGCACAGCAAAGTATCTATGCACTCTTCATTCTTATACTGTTCTATGATGGCAGTAGGAAAGTCTAACAAGCTGAAACTATTTTGTGTTGGCATTTGGTAGGCTGACACTAACCAGGAGGAGAGAGGTACTAATATTGCTAGCATCACTGCTCGGTTTTGGTAGCTGCAGAAGTTAGAGCTTTGTGATCACTCAGAGGACGGAAAAAAGAAACCCAACCCCCTTATACTTCTGAGGGATGTTAAAAATGTTCTTTCCACATATTGCCCTGGAGAGGCATTATACCTGGGAAACAATATTTAGAAACTAACAAAAAAATTATATATATTTTTTCTGCAGAAAAGAAGGGCTAGATTTTCAAAAATAGGATGCCCAAAAAGATTGGGGTGAATAAAGAAAACTGAACCAAGACACCACAACCAAAGTAGAGAAGCTTCATGTTGTTCACTGAACAAAATGAAACAGAGAAGAGAAACTAATGTAAAGAATCATTGTCCCCTAGTCGCCCTCCCACCCACCCCCCATCCCACTTTGCGCTCCATGGTATGCTGTCGTCTGCTAGTCAGAATGTTGTCAGATAATGCACCAATGACTGCAGCTCGCGTTTCACCATTCTCTTCTCTCATTGCTGTCTTCTGTAGGGATAGAAGAGAGAGGGGAAAAAATTATGAAGGAAGCCATTGAGAGCAGACATTTCGAAGAGATCCACCAAATCACCTAAGTTCTATTTTAAAATGTATTTTCCGAGGGCTGCTTTTGATTCTGTGTTTTTTCCTACTCCTAATTTCACAAATGAGCATTTGCCTCAATTTTTTCCCCCTTACAGGTTACCAATGTACATGTGGGCATTGATTAAAACACTTGCAAAAAGAAATCCTACTGTGAGATGACATCAACACTACTTTTTCTTTTTACAAATATTTTCATAAATGCACATCGGTAATCTGTATGGTGGAGGGGGGAGCAATGTACTGCGCATGTACTGCCGTCTGAAGAAATCAGAAGTGGAAGAATGGCAGAGCATTAACATGTTGGTGCCACTCTGCAAATGAGAGCAGATTGTTTAGAAATCCCAAATCTGGGGAGAATTTCAGGTGGTGAGAATTTGGAAGCATCTATAGAAAAATGTATGTCTGAAGTGTTAAAAAAGCTACCAGACATGTGCGTTGCAGAACAGGTCCCTGTAACTTTACAGTTTCAATGTTACAAAGATACAAATCTTTGGCTACTTTTGCTGCCCTTCAAATTCTTTTGAAATACAGCAAGTCCTCACTTAAAGTTGTTTCATTTTAAAGTTGATGGGAAAATGCCATAGGAATGTTTACATTTATCCATTAGCCTATGGTAAAATTGGATTCATTATAAGTTATTTTGCTTAAACATTTCCAACAAGAACCTATCGACAACTTTAAGTGAGGACTTAAGTAGGGAAGTATGACCTCAGGAATAACCCTGACAGGACGAGCAAAGTCTTTAAATAAAATAAGCAGCAGGTAAGATTTGTTACAATAGTAAAGGATTTCATTTTTATATGAGTAGATATTACTTTGCTGTCTAATCCAAATCTCACAGTTAAAAATCAGTTATTTAAAAGTTACTATATGCTTATGTGTAAATTCTACATATACCTTATTTTACAAGCTTTGTAGGAACTGAAAAAAGAATGTTACTGCATGTGCTTGGAATATTCTGTACAAAGAGAGGAAAAAGGAGTAGCTAGCGCTCACAAAGGTTTTTTTTTTTTTCAAATGTTTTTTCCCTGCTAAGGAGAGAACTCATTTAAATATCACTGATAAAGAAATATTAACTAAAGGAGATTTTTATTGGCTTATTCCAGCAGTTCCCAAACTTACCGCGGTCACAGTGCCCTGTTGTAATGGCACCATCGCTCATCCCTCCCAGGCGCTGCCATCTTGAATTGTACAAGATCTTGTGCAATTCAAGATGGTGGCGCCTGGGAGAAGAAGCCATTGGGGACATCCCGCAGCACCCCTGTGAGTTTGCAGCGGAGCCCTTGGGCGTCACAGCGCACAGTTTGGGAAACACTGGCTTATTCAATTAGCTGTTGCTTAAAGTATTGTTCAGCCCAGATGGCAGAAGCTTTTTGATCTGACAAAATAACCTCATCAAACTCTGTAAAAGGTCTAGAATGAAAGGCTTTCTTTAGCCCAGCCCCTTCCCCCTTGAGTTCAGATATGCAGGCGTACCTGGTTGGGTGAGAGAAGCCCTTCATTTCTATCTCTGCCCCCAGCTTCATGCTTCTTTGCTGTAATATTATCTTCTATTAGAAATAATTATGTTGTTTTTTGTTTGTTTTTGTATTTAATCCTACTATTTTTTATCCCTTAATCCAGTGTGGTTCTCAAACTGGGGCGTCGCTGGGAACAAAGGGTTGATACACCCTTAAGGGGCATGGCACCCGTGGCGGCAGCGCATCCAGGATTGTGCCACCACTGCCACGGACGAAAAGGTCCATTTTACCTGTATTGGAGGCAGTGGATATCCAGTGGGGTGTGTGGGGAGCCTGCGGACCCGTCTGCAGGCCTCCCCAAGCATCGGAGCAGCACTCCGACACAATCGCAACCCACTTCCGGTTTTGCTGGTTTCGTCCGCAGGCTCCCCACACACCCTGCCTGACATTCACTGCCACCAATGAAGGTAAAACAGACCTTTTCATCTGTGGCGATGGCAGCGTGATCCTGGACATGCCGACGCGACCCCTGGGAAGATCCCACTGCCACTTAGGGCAGCGAAGGGCCTTCCTAGGAGTTAGAAAACCACTGCCTCAATCTATCCTATTGCTTACATTTTCAGTTTCAATATATTTTGGGGAAATCTAATGTGGTTATAGTCTCTGCCAGTTTGGGATCAAGTCCAGTGGTCTGTCTTGCCCAGAATCCTGTACCTCATTATAGGTAAAGGTGACCCCTGGCAATTAAGTCCAGTCGTGTCCGACTCTAGGGTGTGGTGCTCATCCCCATTTCAAAGCCAAAGAGCCAGCGTTGTCCGAAGACGCCTCCATGGTCATGTGACCGGCATGACTCTCCTTGCTGCAGCACGTAGCATGCGGCTGGAACACGGAGTGCTGTTTACCTTCCCGCAAGTGGTACCTATTTATCTACTCGCATTAACATGCTTTGGAACTGCTAGGTTGGCAGGAGCTGGCCAAGCAATGAGAGCTCACCCTGTCATGGATTCAAACTGCTGACCTTTCGATCGACAGCTCATGGTTCAGCGGTTTATCCCACTGCGCCACCCGCTGGCCTATATACCTCATTATAGCCAATACAAAAAGTACTGAGGAAAAGAAGCAGGGCAAGTTTGGAAATTTCAGTCCATAATGACCCCAGTCTTCTGCTGTTCAGAAACTGGGGGGGGGGGGGATTGACAATGAGAACAGCAAAACCTGACCACATTGGTTGTTAATGAATTTCCTTTTTGCCCCTTTTATACCTGCTGCATGTTAATTTAATCTGGCATCCCCTAAGCCTTGCATCTGTGAAACAGTAAGTAAAAGAATAAATAATTCAATTTGCCACTCTGTGAGGGGAAAAAAGCTTTTCCATTTAGATGGAAAACAGTTTACAGAAACTAGTTATATTTTTCTACTCAATGGAGGTCACAGCCTTTCATTCTGTTTCTAAAGTGGCAAGCACGTGACAGCTTTATTTTTAGTATATAGATGCCGAAAGAGAGAGAGAATTAGATGTTGCAGAGGGAAAGAATTTCAAATGTAGCATTTTAATTGTTGTGTGGTGTGTGCATGCTTTTCTTTTTGTTTGGCAACTTCTTTTAATGGAAGCCATAGCAGAATATATTTCTCTTTCCCATCTGCAACAGTGCAGTATATTGTCAATACGCTGACAAGGACAAAAAGGTACATGCAGTAATAAGACTCTTTAAAATCTCTGACAGAGCTGCCGCTGTTATAAAGCTTCTATATTTGGTTTTGAGATACATAAAATCCCATTATGGGTGTAAATAGCACATCTTGGGACGTGTGATATTGGTATCGTGTAAGAAGCATTACAAAAGAGGAGGCGGCATAGATTCGCGAAAGAGCTACCCATCTTTGCAGGAATATCAAAACTGCATTTTATAATTAGGGGGTGACAAGGGACCCGTTGCTTTTTAGCAAGGTGCAGGGTTCTTTCCATCTAAGAATCAAGCTGCTTATATGCCTGTGCTTATGTTCCTGCGCCCTCTCTCATTTCTTCTGTAATCAAACCCTGCAATTGTACATTGTCCTGTTTTTATAAAGCAGGACAGTTCAAAAGAGAGCCTGGCCAGAAGGTGGCATTCAGCAGTACAGAGCCAAGGGCATAAAATCTTCATGACACATAGCTATTGTTCCTAGAATACAGATTTCAGAGAGCCAAACTTAATTCCAGCTGGCGTAAATTGCTTATCATTTTCTGCAGCTGTATTACAGCATGCTCGCGTAGCTACTCCTCAGTTGCTAATGCTGGTATTGCTGAGATTCTGTGGATCCAAGACTACCTATATATGCTGTATTTGGGACACTGTTCCAGAATACCATGGTCAGATTTATTTGAAAACTGTTGTCCAACAATTCTATTTTTTTCATGTTGCGTAATGTAAGTCACATTGCTCAGTAGGAAGAAAAACAGTTTAAATACTATCTCTTTTTAGCCTCCTTTCCTTCCTCATTTACATATTTGTGTATGGTATATTTAATTATGATTATACGTGTCCCACAAGAAATTCTTGATGAGTAAGATACTATAAGAATCAGATGATACATCAGTCACATATCTGCGGAAACAGGAAAAAATGAAAGCAAAGCGATGCCAAGGCCATTTGAGAGAAGGCCTTGTTTTCTCCGTTGTATGGAGAAATAGAAGTGTGAACTAAGCATTACTTGAATTCAATCGACAGCAGTTTTTGCAATGGTGGCAGCCCTTTTTCCAGTCACCACAAACGTGAGAATGCCTATATCCTTGTATAATTTGGTTCACATTTCTGTTGCTTACGCAAATGTGGTTGGGACCTTCTGTTAGTCACATAAGGACTGGACATAGGGGGAACATAACATCTTGTGTGAAACAACAGGCAGAGATTATGTCCTTGCTCTCCTGAATTCTAGAATTTCGGAAGAACAGAGAGATTGTACATCTTTCTAGGTAAGAGTAATGATGTTACAAATTAGTTTGGACGTAGAGAAGTGCAAATAGAAGAAAGTTTATTCAAGTGAACGGCATAACTTCTCGGCATAACAGCCCTCTGTGTCCCTCCCCGAATATTCCAAGGGTTGGGAGAACCTCTATAACAGGATAGTATAGGGGTGGAGGACTGCAGTGGGAAGGGGAGATCAATGAAAACCCCTCCTTTGCACAAAGAGAAGGCCTTCTGCTAATGCAACAATCACTTAGGATCTAACCCAGTATTTTGTTTTTCTTGTGGTCACATTGTTGGATTCCACAGTTAGAAAAACATCCACAAATGTTACATATGAACCAGTCTTAATTTTAAAAAATAAATAATTGGCTTACCTTCCGATTAATTTTCTGTCTGGGATTCTGTAGGGTCGTCTATGTTTTCAACCTGACTATTCATTTCAGCTAAAAACAAAACAATAACATCATATTTCTGTATACTTTTTACAGTACTAGTATTTTATCCTGTAAATAAAGATATACCATATTTCCTCAATTCTAAGACGCACGTTTTTTCCTATATGAACATTTCTAAAAATGGAGTGCGTCTTAGAATCGGCGTCTTTTTTGGGTGTTTTTTCTGCATTTTACTGCGCTTTTGCCAAAACAGCTGTCGCCGTGCCATTTTGCCCCCTCTGCTCAGCGGCGAGCTCTCCCATGGCAACTAACCTGCTCTCTTCCTGAACCTAAGAGGTTTCCCCAGAATGCCCTGCGCTCCAGCTGACAATCACGCCCAGGAGCCGAGTGCCTTTGCGCTCGTTAGCGAGGGCGGACACAGCACACTGGGGAGAGTTCGCTGGCTGAAGTGCTGGCCCCGCCAGCTGATGATCGGAAAGGTGCTCAAGCAGCTCTGAAGTGCCTGGCGAGGCTGGCGCTTTAGCCAACGAACTCTCCCCAGTGTGCTACGCCTGCCCTCGCTGATGAGTGCAAAGGCACTCGGTTCCTGAGCACCTTTGTGATCGTATATGGAGAGTTGGTGCAGATATGAACCAGGGACTTACTGATTCATGGTGCAGTCTCTTAGCTGCTATGCTATGGAGCTGTCATGCTTAAGCCCGTTGTCATACATTTTCTGTGACAATGCATGTAGTGGTGCTGGGTCCACCCACATTTAGAAGTGTTTATAAAGCGCACCTATTTATAATGTAGCGTCTCGGACTGAATTAACAGCAGCTCAAAGAGGGCTGGGAGGAGCTAACGGAATGTTCTGCATTTAAAAATAAATACTGTTAACCTATGGTTAACAATAACATTTTCTGAATTCAAATGGAGCTGGTTTAACCCTTATCCTCAAGTAATGCACCTGGTTGACTTATTTTCAAAGTACACGACAAGACTGGGAAGAGGGAGAGGGCAGAATGAATGAAAGAAATGCATGCTTTGTATTGTCTCTTTTCTTCGTGGTTATGCTTCTCATTGTGCTGAGATGAATGGGTTAGTTACAGCCTTATGCCCACTTGCTCATGTGCAAATCCTACTGAAGTTACAGTTTCATAACTGATGGCAGTTTAGCATTCCTCGTGGCTAGCAATTAGTGCTGCCAATGTCTTGCATAATCCAGGTTTACGCATCAGGTTTGCCACTGATTATCATATTCCAGCTGTGTGTCAAATGGTGAACTACAGCATGGTTTCTCCCTAGTCTGCATGTGCCACTTCTCCTGCAATAGCAAAAAAAGCTCTTTGGAAGCTTACCGTCATTACTTGAAATGTTTTCTGTATCGCATGGACCTTTGGGTTGCATTGGCTCTGTAGTTGGTTTCTCTTTGTCTTCTGCTCCTTCAGAAATGACAGAGGGGAGGGGGGGAAAAACCATGTGTGGTGTCTGATTAATGTACACTTCAGAGACTCTGTATGTCCATTATTTTTCTGCCATTGCCCTCAGCTTTATGAATGCCGCTGTTATGATAGTGGGAGTCATTCAGAGCAAGGGCAAGGGTGACTATGAAAAGGGATCGTGAGGGAGGCTTGATTTGAAAAAGAATTGTGTCAAGACTGATTTGTGCTGTTTTGTAAGTAGGACCATTAAAAGCCTACAACACAGCACGGGCTTTTGTCTGCGCTCCCCGACTTCCTACTCTGAACAATTCGGAAGAATCTCCTCCATGTAAAATGTGGTGTGGAATGTGAAGGTAAACATATTTTGAAAGTTTTCCTGTCCCAGAGTTAAAGTCCGTGTTCTTGAAGAGCATGGACATTGAGTGAGCATTTACAACCTAGAACTTAAATTTAGGAAAAGGTGCTTGATGAGACTCTTATTTTTTATTTCTCGTACTTCCAGGCATGCTGGAAAGCCCTGATTGAAACTCCTAAAAATGAAACACAACAGAAAAGGGTGCTTTTTTGTTCCATACACAGTTCTTTCGAATATGTACCATTTAGGATATCTGAGAGATGAATTGTCAGTCAATTTCCATGATGATACCTCCATATTTTGTGGTGACTTAGAAGCCTGTCATGCCTTCCCTGGGGCTGAGCTATAGAAATCAAGCAATTGGTTGCTAAGCAATCAGCAGAATTTGGAGTAGCTGCATGGACTGAACAGTTCAAAATGTAATCCTTTAAACATAAACCATTTATTTTATTTTTACGTACAGGACGGATAGAAAAAGCTCTAAGTCAGTCAACATCTCTGGCACCTCTCTCAAGAGACACATGTGGGTATGAAGGAGAGATGTAGCATTGAGAACTTCTGCTCTTAGATATAATTCAGTTATTAAAACAAAACGACATAAGCTCAATTTATTTATTTTAATTTTTTTCTGATCTGTCTTCCAAGTCAAAGTCACCACATGGTTCTTCCATTTACCCATCTAATTTTCTCTCCACAATAACCCACTGGATCAGTTCAGTTCAGAGACGGTAGCTTGCCCAAGGTTATCCAGGAAGCTGTGTGTTGGATTTGAACTCAAGTTTCTGTCGTCCAAGTCAAAGTTTCTATCTATAATACTACATATTTAGGGGAAAGGCATAAGATTGTGGCATTTTAAATAACCAGGAGATAATTTGGATAGGAGCATACTCCTTTAGTAATTCAGCTGAAAAACTCTGTGGAAGGAAGCGGGGTCTTAAATCAGAAGAACATGAGCCCTGCTGGATCAGGCCAAAGGCCCATCTAATCCAGCTTCCTGTATCTCGCGGTGGCCTCACCAGATGCCTCAGGGAGCACACAAGACAACAAGGTACCTGTATCCTGTTGCCACTCACTTGCACCTGGCATACAGAGAAAACCTACTTCTAAAACCAGGAGGTTGCTTATGGCTTGTAATTTGTGATGGACTTTTCCTCCATGAATCTTTTCCTCCGCCTTGATTGCCCTTATTGGGAGAAAGGCGGGGTAGAAATCCTTTAAATAAATAAATAAAATAAATCTATCCAATCCCCTTTTAAAGGCATCAAGGCCAGGTGCCATCACCACACCCTGTGGCAAGGAGTTCCACAGATTGATTACACGCTGGGTGAGGAAATATTTTCTTTTGTCTGTTTTAACTCTCCCTCCATTCAATTTTAGTACATGTCCCCTGGTTCTGGTGTTTTCTGAGAGGGAAAAGAACTTCCCTCCATCCACTCTATCCATAATTTTATACGTCTCAATCATGTCCCCCCTCAGGCACCTTTTTCTAGACTGAAGAACCCCAAAGGCTGCAGCCTTTCCTTGTAAGGGAGGTGCTCTTTGGTCGCTCTTTTCTGCACCTTTTCCAGTTCAACTATATCCTTTTTGAGGTATAGTGACTAGAACTGTACACAATACTCCAGATATGGCCTCACCATTGATCTGTACAACGGCATAATGATATTGGCCGTTTTATTCTCATCCCTTTTTTTAATGATCCTGAGCATGGAATTGGCCTTCTTCACAGCCGCCGCACACTGGGTTGACACTTTCATCGACTTGCCCACCAGTACCCCAAGATCTCTTTCCTGATCTGTTGAAGATAGCTCAGAACCCATTAGCGTATATGTGAAGTTTTGATTTCTTGCCCTAATGTGCATCACTCTGCACTTACTTACATTGAAGCGCATCTGCCATTTTGCTGCCCATTCTCCCAGTTTGGAGAGATCCTTCTGGAGCTCTTCACCATCCCTGCTGGTCTTCACCACCCAGAAAAGTTTAGTGTCATTCCAGGCTTTGGGGAGGGGGAACCTTTTTTGATCCCTCCCTCCCAAAAACCTAGAATGATTTTGACTACCCTGCTTCCTTCCACGGAGTTTTTCATTGACTTTTAGAAACTCTTCAGGGATCTTTCCTTTCTAGATATCATTTTCCCCTTCCATCTTCTAAAAAGCTTTTCTTCCTCCCCACCCCAAGTTGTATATAAACATCTCTGTTTTTAAACTTTGCATGTCAGTGAACTCTTGAAATGTTAACATGCATGCAAAGCTGTCATTCAAAGACTTCTCTAGAGAATTCTGTAGAGCAAGGAAGGGTTTTCCCTTGGCGTTTGTTAGACACCAATGGGTCTACACATTCGAAGCCCTGTTCTCATCACTGTCGTTCACACTTGAAGGATAAAGTTGTGTCACTTTTACCTTGAATCATCTGCATATTTTTTTTTTCAAGGATCTGTCAAGTCCAAGTGGTGCTGGGCACACTTAAAAGCATCCAGAGAGTTTTTGTTAGTTTTTTTTAAAAAAATGAAAATTGTGAATAGTTGAATTACTACAAAACTAGTAATTGGCCATGACAATAAACTGAAAGCATTACATTTCTTGATACTTTTTTAAAAGCTCAGGAACGCTTAGAAGTACGTCTCAAAAAATAATCATCCTGCAAGGAAAAGAGAGCTGACAGATTTCAGATGCTTGCTACCCTCCAAATATCTCATGCATGTGTTTTTGGGGCAGATGATAAATACACACGCCACATCCCTGCCTGACAGCGGACGTGGTGCAGATGTCTCCGCTTTCTTTGAGATGCTGCCTGTTAAGCAAAGAAACCTGGCGTGATGTGACAGGCAGTGCCTCAGCTTCCCAATTTTGATAACATTCAGGGATATCTAGGCATGCTGATATTGTCAGGCGTTAAAGAGGCTTGTGTGAAGTTCACAGACATTGCCTCAAGATTGCCCATTAGCTAGTTCACGTGACGGGCTGCTGTAAACTGAATAGGGTTTTCTCTGGCTTACAGCACAGCTTACATGCGCAGAAGCAATGTTTTAAGGTCCTGTCGTGAGTGCTGTTGCCAGCATTATCTACCGTTGGGCAGGAGCAATTAATGCCACTGCTGGCATTACATTCATTCGGTGATAACCGGAGTGAAGCAGCCCTCCCCTGACTCACCCCATCTGTCCTAATGCTTTGGGCTTGCAAACAAGAGCGATCAGGGAAACTGCAAAAGGAAAGTGCATCTCTGCACACACCCTATTCTATGTTTGGGAGAGAGAGGGTGCAGAGGTGTGCAGCCTCTCCTTTTTCAGGCCCCTTTTGCCCTGTCTTCCATGGCAGCTACAACTTGGACTGCCAAGGGCAGCAGCTACAGAACATCTCTCTCCATATACCCCTTCCTCTCCTTCCTCTGGGGATTCAGAAGTGCATTTATGACCCAAAGGTACATGGTTGTGGACACATTCCAACTAGGTATATTATAGGTCCTGTTTGTGTACATGGTAGCTCAGTTTCTCCACGTGCCATGTTCACATAAGGCATTTCACTGACAGTGCGCTAAGATGATGCAGAGTTCAGTCAAGGTATGATCCAGCCCGATGGGAGCCATTGGGAATATAGCTCAGAGAATGGCAGTCTGAGGTGCTTTCTTCTTTGCCTTTTATGCGCAATGAAGCCCTTCCTGACGTGTATGCTGGGCAGCGTACAGGATCTAACCCATCCCAATACATGGAATGGTCATTCTGAACAACAAGCCTTTTTAGAATGGCAAGTGAACTGCATTGGTTCACAGTACTTTTTATTTGGAGGCTATTTGTGAACAGTCTGAAACCCAGCGTGTAACTGACCAATCACCTTGGTTTAATGCATTTGAATGGTCATTCTTAAATTCAGTGCATTCCAAGGGCCCTTTGGAAGGAAGCAATGCATTTCAATAGCTATTTGATTTAGCATGTCCCATTTTCCCTGTCGTCTGTGAATGTGATGGCAATAGTACAGAATGTGAGCACAGAAAGGAACTGCTATACCATTTCTAGCCTGCATTATGATGTTAACTGCAATAAATGTTACTGAGGACATTTAGTTACTGAGGACAGGATCCTTTCCATTCCCTGAGTCAGGTTTTTTCTGGAAAACATTAGTCAGGCTGTAACAGAGCTACTAGGTGATTGCATCCGGGTATTTGGGGTTTCTGTATAATTGAGTGTGCTCGGTAACGCTGTTTCATTTCTGAGGATGCCTCGGATGATCGGGGCGAAACGTAAAAATTGTTTTAAACATCTTATAATAACTAATAAATCTTTTGAAATGACGGAGTTTGCCTGGCAACATGTTGATCTGAGGACAGTCATATTTACATAGGAAATGACAAACTATCATTATGAGAAGCAATGCTAAGGCCTGGAATTCCACAGGGAGAAGGTAAAAGGGAATTCAGTGCTTAATCCATGCATCCTAATACTGCTGTGGATGGCAAATTAAGGAAGTGGGCAGCCCAATCCTATGCAGCAGGACTGTGCGGCCCACACTGTATCCAGCGCTGGCTAGGATCAGGCAGAAGGTCTCCTCGGGGTAAGGTGACATTTTCCCCCTAGCCTGCCCAAGGGCTACTCGGATCTGCGCCAGCTCAATCACTGGCACAGAACTGAGCAGCCCCATGTAAGTAAAAAAGGCCCAGGAAGGAGGATAGGATTCAGTGTGCTCTAAGCACCTATTCCGCCCTTGTCGCTGGCCTCCCCCACCCTGTCATGCCCCCGTTCCACCCTCCCCCAGCCCCTGTGCCGGTTGCAGCCAGACCTAACTGCTCTGGCGCAAAGTGCTCTGAATGCAGCACCGTCGGGATGACGCAGGCCTTCTTACCGGTGCGCTTTGCTTGCGGGGTGTCACCAACGTGCTTTACGACACCCAACACCCAACGCTGGTGTAGTGGATCAATAGGATTGTGCTGATTGTGCTACTACATCAGCAGACTTTTTGTTAGTATGAACAAAATGAAGAGGTATATAAAACAGAGCTCAAGACTGTCTTCTTGGATAGGTGAGTGGGGTGGGAGGGATAGCAGCATTCATTATACCGGTATGCATGTGGAACAAGTATTATCCCAAAGCACTTCTTTCCTGCTGTGCAGTAAAACTGTGTGCTGCAGAGAAATGAGTCTATTTCACATACACAGAGGAATCTGATCAAAACACAAAGTGCCTTGACAAGCATTTTATTCCAACGGGTTGTTTCCTTCCCCCCTTTCTTTCAATTTTGATTGCTCTTGCATGGAACACTAACAAGATGCACATTTTAGGGTCTCCCTAGTAGGAGACGAGATATAACTGAATACAGGGTGTTTGCAAGATCCCACTTTCAATTACCATTTCCAATTGCATTACTGACAGGCTTGATTATCATAACACTTCATCGATGGGTGATATTTCTAGAAAATCAGTACTCAGCCAGCCATGCAGTTCAGGAAGGAGGCTAGGAGAGTATGCAAAATAAATCATGCAGCAATTTCCTTAGAATCTAGTATACTGTATCTTTGTTAAAAACCTTTTAAACATTTTTCATACATATAATAGGGACACAAGAAAAGAGAAAGGCATATCTCCTGAGAAAATCAATACAATCAGATCTCACACTGGTTAGATTTAGTCTGAATTTTCTATTCCAAAACACTAAGAATACATTCCAATTGTCCTTGATGAGTTCCTCATTTCCCTTCCTTCTCTAAATTGTATTAAGTAAGACAGTTTTCATAACCAATCCTGCTAGATAAAATAACAGTTTTCATTTAGATTATATTTAAATTTTGCCTGATAGCCATAAAGTAATTGCTAATTTTCGTGTCTTAAAAGATGCTTGATATAATCTGAATACATTTAATAATACATTTAATAGGAATTGAAGTTTTTGTAATCTTTTATTTTCAGTGTTACATATTTCCAAAAACAAACATGTTTAGCAAATATCTTCTGCCTGGGAACCTAGGAGTTCCTTTATTATTTTTAATAGTTCCTTTGAGTGAGTCAGTAACTTGCAGGAAATGCTACTAATGCGATCTTTACTTGGAAAGCCCAAATCCTAAATTCAATTGCACCATTTTAAGCCAGAGAGGAAGTATAGGAGGTACCGGTATGTGAAAGTGTGTTTCTTAAAGTAAAGGTCAATCGCATAGCATGCTTTGTTGGCTGAGGCTCTTGATAACATCTCAGCAAAAGGAAATTTATGCTCCATGTAGGATTTAAAATACAGCAGCAAGTTTTTAGATTAGGTTTGGGATGAGGTCCAAAACAAAATTTTCTTCCATGGAAGTACTACTGCTTCATGTGCCCTCACGAGATTTGGGTGCCGCCATCTTGGATCTCGTGAGATTTGGCAAGTTCCAAGATGGCCGACAGGAAAAAAGGTACAGTTTTAAACATTTTAAAAGCAGCGGCGGAGACTCTGAGGGGGCAACAGGAGTCCTAGCCAGCTCGGATGCAGCCGGCCAGGCTCCAAGAAGCGGCAGGGATGGCAAGGGACAGTGCCGATGATGAGGGGCGGCAGCGAGGGCAGCAACGGCGCCAACAAGCTGGCGGCAAGAGGGCAGTGGGAAAGGTAAGTGGCAGCGGCGGCAAAACAGCCATTTTCATGGCCAAAAATCAATAAAAGTTTTGGCTGCCCACAAAAAATCATTCATTTATTTATTTGATTTAAAAATTAATTAATTAAAAAAATCTGGGGGTGTTCCAGTTTCAAACCAGGAAAATATGGTAAGCCTTCATATCTTGAAGTGGTGGAAAGATGTGCCCCTCCCTCCACTATACTCCTGTGGACTAAGGACCTTTTAGCTCTATCAACATCTGACTATGGCTTATAGAAGACAACTGCGTATAGATATATTTTTGGATATTTGGAAGCCCTTTTTAGAAGCTTATGCATAGACTGTTTATCAATATCTATTTTATAGAGTGCTATGTTTATTTGTATGTTTATTGAGTATATTATGTATTTATTTTTAACCCTTTTTTCTCTTTTTCTTTCTTTTTTTAGATCCGATGCTTTTATTGTTCTTTTGTCATTTTTATTATTCACAAATAAAGGGGAGAAAAAAGCCCTTAAAACATAGCAAGAGTAACCAAGAAGATGATGAAGATGCTGATCCAAAGATGCTTCAGCCAGTTCTGAGTTAAATGTTGGTTCTACTGACATCCACTGACTATAGGTGAGAATGAGCTGTATTTTACTTTTGAGGGTATTCTTGCCTAATACTGTAATGTGCTGTTATCACTTTTAAGTCAGGTCATATAGCACGAAGACTTTCATGGCCAGCAATTATCATCAAAGATTTGGGTAACACTGGTGACATGACCATGTATCAATAAAAGAAAACAGACTTGAATAAAAACAAAATTACAGTTCTACTTGCGTCTTTCGTTATTTACGTTTCAACAGGCAGACAGAAATCCATTAAAACCCGAAGTCTAATGTTTAAAATTCCAACGTTTCGTTTCCATTCCCGGAAACATTATCTAGGAAACAATCTAAAAGATTGATTAGATGTACATCCATCAATCTAAAAGATTGAAGGATTTTAATGGATTTCTGTCTGCCTGTTGAAACGTAAATAACGAAAGACGCAAGTAGAACTGTAATTTCGTTTTTATTCAAGTCTGTTTTCTTTTATTGATACATGATCATGTCACCTGTGTTAACCAAATCTTTGATGATCAGGTCATATAGTTCATAATGGAGATCTTTCATAATTGGGAATAAGCAAATTCAGTGGATATCTTGTAGCTTTGCCTAGACACCAGAATTTTCTGTGTCTACAGTGGGTTAGAAATTTTCCATTGACTAATATACAATTTTCATTGCCTAATATTTCACCCTAGTTGCATCAATTTATATTTGGGATTGGAGACAAAATGTGCTTTAAAGCCTGTAACTTCATTGGCCTAACTGGAAACCCTAAAGGATGCTTAGGATGTTAGCTCTGTGATAGTGTTTAGGAACACTCGGGTGAGCTGAAATTTCAGAATGAAAACTTGCTCAGATAACATTTGTCAGGTTTTCTCCTGCTCAGAGGATGAGAGAATTCCTAAAGTTCGTGTAAAGTTGATTTAAGTGGGTGGATAGGGGCCTATGATAATTTTAAATGGGCCAGCAGCCTGTGCCCAATTCCCTCTTGCATGCACAGAAACACTGCTACATATCTAAGAGCATATATATTCTGCATGCAGGCATAAAGGGACCAGCTCACAGATGTGTGCATGCCATTATTTTAGTTACTCGTTTTGTGTCCCACTTTTCTCCCTGAAGGACACTCAAAGCAGCTTACAGAGCCATAAAAATTACTACATTTAAACTACAAAAATCCAATCCTATGCTCCCCCCCCTCCCCACTGATGCAGCGACTGCCAAAATGGCTATCACTGCATCCTGCATGGTGGGGGCAGTTGCCGAGGACTCCTCTGGGTAAGGAAACATTCATTCCCTTACCTAGAAGTAAACATCCATAGCACGGAGGGGTCTATTTGGACCTGCGCTAGCGAATTTGCCACCACTGAACCCACTCCCTTCCCAGAGCTGATCCACCTTTCTCCACCCCGTTGCCACCCCGTTCTGCCCACCACTGTCGCCTCATCATTCCGCTCTCCCCGCACCCCGTCTTGCCTCCCCCAAAGCTCTACCTGCTTTGGCGGGTCCTCCGAGATCAGCTGATGCACATGGGAAGATTTCTCCTTATTTTTTCCTGAGAAGTTACAGGCGTACCTTGCTTAAGGTGCTTCACTAACACAGCACTATTCAATTATATTCATGCTTATTATTTTTGGCACTTGCTTTGCTCTTAAGGTTTTTTTTTGGCGATGATGCACAAATCAGCTGACTGAATCGAATGAGTCGACTGGTGCCATTTTGTTACCCATGCTCATTTCTCTGTGTACTGTAGCATTTTTTATTTATTGACTTTTGCATCATTTTTGTAGGTCGAGCACTATTGTGCACTTAATCAATAATAGTGTAAATATATTTTTAGGTTTTTTTATACTCTGGCAAGTGAAAAAAAAAGGCTGTGATTCACTTTATACTGACATTTTGTTCTCAACTTCTTTTAACCACAGTACATCTCGAGTTTTATGAACATTCCAAATATTATATATTAATGTGCTTTATTGATTACACTTTTTTTCCTGCCTTTCTTCCGTCATGGAATTCAAGGTGGCTTACATGAGGTTCCCAGCTGCTTCCCCATCCAGCAACTGACCTAACCCTAGACCTGCTGAGCTTGAGCAAGGGGACTGCATCACGTGTCCTCAGACCATGCCCTCGAGGGCACGCGTTCTTTCAGAAGGCTAGGATTCCTTTTTGTCTCTTCATAATTTCAAGATATACCAAATGGGAGTTGGTATAATGTAGTGGACGGAGCTGCAAATCGGGGTTTGTTCTAGTCAAATCTCACCGCTGCCATGAATTCTCACCAGGCAGCCTAAGGCAAGCCACTCCTTCTCAGCCTTCTCCGCTGCAACTGGGGGATAATAATACAGATTTCCCTCGCATGATAGCAAGATAATACAGGACAAGTATTAATACAAGTTTAAATGCCCGGAAAAGTTCTCTCACTATTTTACAATTTATGCGCACAAAAGTAGGCCATTATTTTCCTGCTGCCCTTCAATTATTTCAAGATAAGGCATTAGCTCAATATGGTGCCCAATCGGGGCCCTTACCCAACATGATGATGTGTCCAATCTTAAATTTCTCAGGGCAGCCCTCGGAGTACCTAGAGGTGTCTCTAATGCAATGTTGCACTAGAGACTGGTCAGATTAAGATTGAGACCAGAGTGTGGATAGTTATCTTCTCATACTGGCTAAGATAGCATTTCTGCTCAGCTGGCCTTGTTCCTTTAATTCTTCAAGACGAATATAAATCTAGTTGTACTTAGTCAATGGAGCAAAAATTGGCCTCTACAGGATTCTCTCTGACAAATTTGCTTAGCATGGGCCTGGACCAGGCAAAAGCAATGATAGAGCAGCGGGTTATTGATATGGAGCGACAGAGAGATCTTAGCAACGTAACAGAATTCTGTAGTAGTGAGGAACTTAAATATATTGCTGCTCCTGTATCTTATCTTATTCAGCTGGACATCCCAAAATATAGATGGGCGTTTACACTGGCTCGTTGTAGTGGACTGACCTCAGCAGTGCTAGAGGGTCGCTACAGAAAGGTCCATTTTGCTGCAAAAGACAAAAAAAAGGCCCGTTTGCTCTGAGTGGCTATGTCCTTGTGGGGCAGACCAAATAGAAACTATCGAGCATGTTCTGCTGGACTGTATGTTTTATAGAGATATTCATACCACTCTTATCTCTCCATTGCTGGTTAGGCTACCGGGCCGTATGAGCCGATACTGCAGTTTTTTTGCTTCTATCAGATTCCAACGCTGCTGTTACATATAGTGTTGCTAAATTCTTCGCGGCTGCAATAAATATCTGAAGAAAGATGGTAAATTGTGGACTTTCTAATTTGGTATAGGAGACCTTTATGGGTATCTTTACATACATTTAATCTCATGGTTTCTTAGGAGAGTTGATTCTTATTCCTGTATATTTTTTATTATTACTATAGGTTATAGATTTATTTAGCATTCTAATTCAGAGAAAATTTCTTAGCTTAGATTTTATAGTATTAAGTATGGGTTGATTGGTGGTGGGTTTTTTATTTTTTATTTCTTATCTTAATCGATGTCCATGATGTTTATGTTGGCGCTGTACTGGTTAATTTTATGCTGGTCTGTCATTGTAATAAGGATGAGATACATGAGAAGCGTTTCAGGAAACTTTTATAGGCAACAGAGTACACCTTCCTGAGAACTTTGGTGTAAGAAATGGTTTTGTTGAGATATGTTTGAGGTTCAGTGGTCTTGAGAAAGATTACCTAGTTGCCTAGTTCAGCATTCTCTTTCAAGAAGCCAGGGCAGGCAGCTATCTTTGGAAACTGACAAGCAGGGTGTGAAAGTATGGCTACCCCATCTCACTTCTCCCCAGTGATAACTTGCCTCTGAACATGGAGGTTTCATTTAACTATTGAGGCTAATGGTTACAGGTGGACTGCAATCCTCACCCATGAATTTCTCCAAATCCTTCTAAAGCCATTAAGCTAGGAGTCAACACCACATGCATGCACTGTGCAAAGAAATATTTCCATGTTGAATGAGAACCAATCAATTTTCCTTCAGAATTTGAAGAGAATATAAAGAGAGCCTTGTATATTTCCTGAGAGTGGTCAAATTAATCAGGGCTGGTACCTGCTTTAAAACACGTAGCTGATAAAACATTTGCTGAGGGCTCAAACAAAACCTTTCTTCAGCAGCTTCAGAGGGGTATGTTTTTGTTGGGACCAAAGTGCAGAGGGAAAGGTTTTCCTCAAACGTGCGCTCTCAAACCCGATTTCTGCCCCCTCCCACAGTTCCTATTCTAAGAAAGGAATAAAATGCAAGCACAAATGACAGTTAGCATCCCATCTGGACCATTCTGGAGAAAATGCAGCAACAATTACAAATGCATGGCCATTATCCAGTACAGAGCTGAGCGCACTTCATTCCCCTACAGCCAGTGTACTGTGTTGTAGTCACAGAAGCTCTGTGATAGTTAAGCAGAAAAGACTGCATATTGTGGGTCCTTGTGGACTTGGAGGCTTTTGCTAAAGGGCTTGGCTTTTTAGTTCATCTTGCAATAAATGCCCAAGGGTTGTTTTTTTTAATTAACTCATTCATACAGGAAATGGCATCAGAGGACAAAAACGCTGGTTCCCAATTGTCATGCAAGAATGTTTCTGCACATTGAAAACCTCCCTGAATCCCTACCACAATCATTGTTACAGCAGAGTAGTCTTACGACTGTGACTGGAAAATTATAGAGTTCTTTCTAGAATGGTGTAGACTTGCAGCCCAAATCTGTAAATCTGAAGACGGGAGAAGTAATATGTTTCCAGGGAGCATAGTAGGCTTAAGGTAGGCTATAAATAACTAGGTGACCTTTCAGGTGTACTGAATTTTGTTAAAATATTGGAACACCAAAGGCAGTGTAAAGGAAAAAAAAAACACCTTCAGATAATCATAAGTAATCCTCGGGTACCATTATATAAACTCCTTCCTACGTAAAGCCTGTATTATCACAGACAATTTTCAGAGCCTATTGCCATAAAAGGCTAATTCAATCCATAATGATTAGTCAGGTACAGTATCATCACTGTTTTAAGCCTCTTTAACAGTGAAGGGTTCACACTCCGTGCTGGGTATAATAACATTTTCATGTTGAAAAGCAAGGATTGATGGCTCTGAATAAAGAGAAGCTTGGCAAGGGACATTTCTCATATCGTTTTCCTTCAGCAGGTCAGTTAAGCTAAAACAGCATTTTAAAATACAAGCTTGGCTAAGACAGAAATGGGCTCTCTTATAGATAAGTGGAGACTATTTGTGTTTTAAATGAATTGTTATAAGGAAAGTACACATTTATGCACTTCAGCCAAGGAAAACAAACTCTCTTTTAAATCAGTGTGACATCGTGGCTATTACAATCTTAATTCCTGTCACTGCACAGAGAGTCTGCATGCAGTGGAGCGTGGTGCAGGAGCTTCATGTGTCCAGGATGGGGCAGCCTTGTGGTTGTCCAAATCCCGTTCTTGGGGCAAGAGAGATCCCATGACATAAGAACATAAGAAGAGCCCTGCTGGATCAGGCCAAAGGCCCATCTAGTCCAGCTTCCTGTATCTCACAGTGGCCCCACCAGATGCCTCAAGGAGCACACAGCCAACAAGATAACCTGTTTCCTGTTGTCCTGGCACAGAGAAAACCTACTTTTAAAGCCAGGAGGTTGCTTATGGCTTGTAACCTCTCATGGAGGAAAAGACCATCAATCTGTCCAAACCCCTTTTAAAGGCATCTAGGCCAGGTGCCATCACCACATCCTGTGGCAAGGGGTTCCACAGATGAATTACCCGCTGGGTAAAGAAATATTTTCTTTTGTCCGTTCTAACTCTCCCTCCACTCAATTTTAGTGCATGTCCCCTGGTTCTGGTGTTGTGCGAGAGGGAGAAGAATTTCCCTCTATCCACTCTCTCCATCCCATGCATGGAGAGTATGATGGCTGTATGATGTCAATCATGTCCCCCCTCATGCGCCTTTTTTCTAGACTGAAGAGCCCCAAATGCTGTAGCCTTTCCTCATAAGGGAGGTGCTCCAACCACGAATCATTTTGGCCACAGGCCACCCTTCCCTGCCCAAACAGCAAGCCAAGAATCGTCTGTACTCCGACACGTGTGCCACTGGCACACCTTCCAGCCTGGCGGTGAGTTCTGCACAGCTTCATCCTGGTAGTCTGCACTGGTACAGCCTCACTGCCCTGCACTGGCACAGCCTCAACCTGGTAGTCTGCACTCACAGGGCCCAATCCTATCCAACTTTCCAGCACCAAGGCAACCTTGCCAACAGGGCGTATGCTGCATCCTGCAGTGGCGGGGGGCAGTCACAGAGGCCACACGCTCACATGTGTTCCCTTACCTCGGGGCTGCATTGCAGCTGCATCGGTGCTGGAAAGTTGGATAGGCTTGGGCCCACAGTCTGTGCAGGAGGGAGGCATTGCCAGACCTATCTCACATCAACAACCCAAACAGCAAACAGGGAAGTCTTGTGCACATACCCAGAGGCCACAGGGTGATGAATGGGAGCTAGAAGGTTGGTCTGCAGAATCTTCACATGAAGTGGAAACACAGTCTTGCTTTGGGGCTGTGTTGATTCCTGGGGACAGCATGGATCAGCTCACCATCCAGTCCTTAACCATCCTCCGGCCTCCAATGAACAAGCACGACCTTCCCAACCCCTCTTTAGAAACCAGTCAGAAACAGGAGCCTGATGCCTGCCCTGGACGCGAGAGGAGAGCAGTGGCCAAAGCCTTGGGCTCAGAAAGCCTTACCTGTATGTGACTGATATACAAACAGAGCTCCTGGCTACAGAAGCCTTTGCTGATACCGAAAGAATGGGAAAGAGCTCTGAGCTGCTATATTGGGCAAAAGTTTAGAATGTATCATCCAGCAAAGGGAAGAACAGGAACAGCTTGACATCAGTGTCAATACATTAGGTAGGTAATACAAGTTACCATAGTCTTTTTTATTCTGGATACAACTGGATACAACACTTTTTGTTTTCCACAGTGTTACATAACAAGCTATAAGTGACATGCTTGTTGTGATAACCAAGGTTGCAACAACATTGCATGGCTGTATGATGTTAATATTGTTGGGCTGCTATCAAACATACAAGCCTCTTTGCAACAAACGTAATTATTACCAGCAGGCAAGCACTCATCTGCCAACATGACCACATATTAACATCTGTGCTACTAGTACTTAAACCCACCTTCACTCATTGCCACCTATGCCAAACAATGATCAGGCTGTGCCCATTACAAATAATGCAAAATAACCACAAAATAACCGTTGGAGGGGGGATGACACACAGGCATTTTTAACCCTTTGCTCCTGCCATGGTCCTGATCTACTGTAGATTACACCCCCTCTCCCAGCTGCTGTTTGACCAAATAGAAAAGCCAATATGCTGCATTGCCTCGGAGAGACGACCATTTTCTAACCAACATAAAAGGAATTGATTTTGAAACCTAAATGCTGTTTGCAAATGGCAGCAAGCTGCAATGACTATTGAGCCATGCACTTCTAAGTAATTTCATATGTCTATAACCTTAGGCAGGGATAGCATTTTCAGGGCAAAAACGGCGCTCATCGTTTGCCACTAACTTTTAATAGAGACTAGCATGGGGTTTTTGGGGTTTTTTTGTTTTTTTTTGCTTTTTCTGCTCCAAAAGTCCTAATGAATATGAGAAGGAAGTAGTGCTTCCTTTCATTCTGGAGCCCTTGTGTGCACCCTGAAAGGAGTTGCCTATTCCTGGAAATCTGACATCAGACTTTGTTTTGACAGTTCTGTGTGCCTGAAGTCTGCTTTTCCTCTTCAACGCCCAATAGAGTAATTACAGTACTTAGCAAGCCTCTGAAGAAGTTAAGAGGCCTCTAAGCCTCTTCCACTGCTTAACATTATGGTTCCAATTGTTGCTTTAACCCACAGATCATCGATTAAAGAAACAAAACTTTAGCCCAGCCACACTGATTAAAATTTCTCCTCCCCCCCAATCAATATCACAGACTGCAAATAGCTGTAAACACCTGACACTGCCTGTCCTGTTCCAATTAAGGGCTCCAGGGCAGCCCAGACATGTTATGCAATACCTAATGTATTCAAATCGTTGAGATTGTCAGCACTTTGCCAGCCTAAGTTTTCACTACCCAGGCATAACTCTGTGCATTCAGGCAAAAAAGTGTTATTTTTTGTCAGGCAGGCCTGTCAAATTCTTGACTGCCAGGCTGTATCTTGCAGCCCACCCAGTGCTTGATAAACCCTTGTTTTTGTGGCTCATCTGCACTAAATATTTAATACAGTTGGTTTGGTTTGGTGTGTTTTTTTCCTTCTTCTCTTCTATTCAACATGTTATTTTATAAACACAACCAGTGGTTTGAAGCTGAACTGGAATCCTTGGGCACTCCTGCTCCTTGTCGTTGTGCATGGGAAAAGAGCGAGTGCAGTTTTACTGACTAGGGTGAAAGCTATTTCTTTCCTTCTTTCTTTAGGGAGAGTTTTCTTAAATGGTTAGTCCTGTGGTTTAATGTCAAGATTACTGCCTAGAACCACAACATCAAAGACAAGAGTTTCATATTCTTTACCTGTGTGTAGAAGTTACTGGGGATGTGTGCTGAATGTATAACTAACACGAGCTTTCCTGCCAACTGCCAGAGGGCTGCCTTTGGTAGTGTATACTAGTATTATAGAGATGAGGTATGGCCATCCATACACATTATTATTTATTCAAAATATTTACTGCTTTTCAACAACAGCAGCAACAAAGTTCTCAGAGTGGTTAACATATCCAAACATATCCATAAGAAGGAAGATGGTTCCCTATCTCAGAGGGGCTCACCCCCCCACACACACAAACAAACAAACAAGATACTAACAAACAGCCACTGGGAGGGTCACTGTGCTGGGCTGAATAGGAACAGTTGCTCTCCCCCTGCTAAATATAAGAGATCTACCACATTTAAAAGTGCCTTTTTGCCCAGTTAGCAGAGGCCTAGATGAAATATAGATCGTTCCTTATAAAAATAAAATGTGCCTATTTGTGACATGGATCTGAGTGTTGAATAGTGTTTCCTGGGTTGTAGAGAAATGTACATTCTGAAAAAGGCGTTGGAAACACTGTTTGGAAAGACAATGTGCTGCGCCTCAGTGGAAGAGATCTGTTCATTTGCTCACTTGCAATGTAATGAAACTGATCTTCACATTAAGTAACACAAGTGTATGTGCCTCCATTTGTCAAATGTTGGGGTATGGCAGTATAGAAATGTATAGTACATAACTATAGTACAGACTAACATCTTAAATTCAGTATTTAGATAGTCAATAATAATAAATAGTATAATAATCAATGGCTATTATACTATTTGCGTGGAACTGGTAGAGGATTCTACCTTCTTGGGTGACTGCCTTGGTATGCAAAGCAAGCGTGTATTACGTTGACAGCCTTATAACAATCCAGCAAGGAGGGTAAGTATTTTTATTCCCATATTGCATATTGAGGTTGGGAGGGCATAGTTTGCCTAAGGTTGCCCACTGAGTTCAGGGCAGAGATGATATTTTAACCAGGGAAGATGTGATTTGCAGCTCTCTTAACCACTACGCTATACAAACTCCTCCCAAAGTGTGTGTGTGGGGGGGGGGGGAAGCGACTCAGTCAGAGTCTCCCTAGTTGGACTTGGGTTGAGCATTGCTTGGTAACTCCGGACACGACTACATGAATGTCATGAAGATCTCCTGCACTTTAACATTGACCACTACACCACTGTGCCTATCAGTTTGTACGCAAAGTGGTAGTGGTGCAGACAAGGTAAAGGGTTTTCCATACTCAGAAATGTAAACCTGTACTTTTTACATACATACTTAACGTGTACAGGCGAAGATACACTTGTAAATTAAAAGAAAAGGATCCCCTCACAAAACTCGTCTGATATGAAGTGAGCATACTCAGTGGCCCACAGGAACCATGCAATGTTGAGATGGCAGTTGGGGGGGGGACGACAACAGAATATGGGGGGGGGTACGGACCAAAAAGGGAATTGATTTGCTGTAGCAAACTGGCCATGGGGTGGGGATGCAGTATTTTCTTGCAGGTCGCTCTTATAAATAAGCCCTATTACCCTGCCCCATTGAATGGCTGCTGCTGTTTACAAACACCAATAGACTGGACATTTTCATTAACTGGGTAGTCAGAATTTCATTTTCAAGAGAAAGGGTCATATCTCAGCTGATGTAATTATCACAGCTCCATTGGCATGAATGGCCCTGCACTATTTTTCAACACCTAACAACTTATGAGAAAAAAAAATTCACGATGATGGTCTTGGGATTTCTAGGGCTCAGTCAAAAAGTGAACACCTCCAGTAATCTGTCTGACCTACTGCTCACATGTATATCAATTGATTTGGTATCTGGAGTATGAAGGACACAGTATCCTGTGTGCAGGGTGAAGTTTTACTGACCTAAGTAAAGATATAATATAGAAATATAATAGAAATTAACCAGGGGTGTTAATCAGAAAAAATAAAGATGCAATAGAAATTAACCAGATTAATAATTAGTCTGATTAACACCCCTGGTTAATTTCTATTACCATATTGTCCCGAGTATAGGACGCTCCTGATTATAAGTCGCACACTTAAAGTTTGGTGCTATTTTTTAAAGAATACATTTTAAACTTTTTTTTAACTTAAATATACACATTACTAGAACAGTACAGCTTTAGTACAGTTAAAGGCATAGGCACCCTGTCCCTTATTGAATCTGGGCACTCTAGTATTAGTAGCCTTCCCAGATCCAAAGGGGGACAGAGTGCCTACCTTTTAACGTTTGGAATTTGGGCAGGTGTAGCTTGTTGCACCCTTCCATGATAATGAGCTGCACCTGCCCAAATTTCAATGAACAGCACAATCCTATGCATATCTGCTCAGAAGTAAGTCCCATTGCATTCAATGGGGCTTACTCCCAGGAAAGTGTGCATAGGATTGCAGCCTAAAGGTAGGCACTCTGTCCCCCTTTGAAAGTTGAGAGCAAGAGCTCCTGCATAGGCTTACCATATCCAAACTGTACTCTCAACTTTTAAACTGCAAGATCAGTAAATATCTTGGTTTCCACAGAGTCCTGGGGCTGAAACTTAAGGGTTAATTTTTTCAAATGCTTCCAGAGGCTGCTGAGAGATAATGATCTCTCATGGTATTCAGCCATTTAGCAAGTGATTAAGAACTGCAAGGAAAGGCTTGAAAACACAGTGCTTTGCAGTTTAAAAAAAGAGAGAGGGGAAAAAAGCCCCGTTTTACCTTTGAAAAGAGACTCTGAGAGGCTTGGTTTGAAAGCGCTTTGCATAAAACACTAGGCAGAAACGCTAGGCTTTGATTGTAGGGCGCACCCCCTACTTTAAAGACTTGCCTTAGGGGATAAAAGTGAGTCTTATACTCGGGCAAATACGGTATATCTTTACTTTCCCCCTATACAGTATATTTGACGAGCAGTCATTCACTCCTGTAGAAAAAAAGGAGAGACCATTTCATGGTCTTGTGGGAGACCACTTCACACCTGCACCCTGTCTCTCTGTGGATGGGTCTTCCTTTGAGAAGGCCCTGCAGAGAACCACAATGTGGGACCTACAGGTGAAAGGCCAGCAATACATTGGAAAAATTAAAATAAAAAAAGTATCTCTGTGCACAGAGTGAACATATGATAGGACATGTGGATGACAGCATGGGGCTATGCAGAAATCAATGGTTTGCTGTAGTTGAATTCTGTGGATGGTACACTGTACAAAAAGCTGCAATCAGGGATACGTTTGGGATACATTTCTGCCCTTCTGTCCCAAAGATTCACTGTGTCCCCAAAGGTGCCTAATGCAACTTATAGGACATCCCTCTGCCCCCTCTGCTGTTGTAACTTTAAAGGGCACTTTACCACCACTAGCAGGGCATGCCATTTAATTGGTGTTTTTTTTATTTGGTGAAACAGCCTCTTCCTTCCTCAGCTCGTGTCTTACATTGATCAGATTCAGAAATGGGAGTCGAAGGGCTCGCTATCAGATCTCCGGGGGTGGTAATAATGAATGATTCCTTCTGAATCATGAATCCCATTCAGTAAAGAGACAGAAGATGGGAAGATGTATTTCTAGCAGTGGAGCTCAAATCAAGGACTGATTGTGGGGCATAGTACTGTATTTGACTATTTGTATTTTTCTGCTTCATTGCACATGGGGGGGGGTTGTCTTTCTACTGGTTGCCACTTGCTGCTGCCTATTATTGCTCTCTTTATTTTCTGTGTTAATCTGCATGCATGAAGAAACATGGCCACCCAAAAGAATAAACACGATGCACCCATTAGGCAGGAAATGTAGGGGCAGCTGGCAACAGAGATGTCGAAACACTGTTGGGTCCTCATGCATCATGTCGGTAAAGGCACTCAGCAGCAAGACTTTCCAGTCCTCATGCTGGGGAGAATTCTGCCACCCACTGCCAACTTCTGGAATCTCTGCCAAGGTAAGTATCACAGGAAATCATTTCCTGCCGTTATCACCCTTGGAAATACACGAATAAGCTGTTATTCCTTCAGAAACAATTTTCACCATAAGCTGTTAGATTTTGAAAGCTTGTGCCTTTGATCAGTCAGGTCAAACTTTTCTGAGTTACATGAACAGCTTCAGTAGCTGGCAGAAATGGAAACCATTTATCCCATTAGCTGGACATAAAATCCAGTTTAAAGTCTGTGACATGTGGAGGTGATGTGGAGCACGGATGGGAATGAGTTAAACAGTCGTGTCAGGCAGAACCCAATAACACCCTTCCTGTTCACCTCCTCATAGGGTTCTTTAAATAACACCACAAGAGGATTCGAAAATCCCACCCTCTTTAGTAATGTGTAAGGAAAACCTTTTTTAAATGGTAATGGAGCTACAAAAATCTCCATTTATTCCCCACTATGAACTCTTCTACTAGCCACCCATTGCCACCATATACTAGAAATCTTTTCCCCAGTAATCTGGTATGGCAATGCGACACGGCATCCTGTGTGCCGTGGCGCATTGCAGCTAACCCGCACGGGCGCCACAGATGTCCCCAGTATCCTCTTCTTACTGGCTCTCCCAGGCACCGCCATCTTGAATCGTGCAAGAT
Organism: Plestiodon gilberti rubricaudatus; assembly: GCA_026170595.1. Classification (NCBI taxonomy): domain Eukaryota; kingdom Metazoa; phylum Chordata; class Lepidosauria; order Squamata; family Scincidae; genus Plestiodon; species Plestiodon gilberti. The sequence continues at coordinate 135,722,337 of JANXHW010000001.1, read as the reverse complement.
CTCTTGCGATTCAAGATGGCGGCATCTTGGAGAGCCGGGCAAAGGTGCCGCTGTGACAGGGTGCTGTGCAAGAAGGGCACTGTGACCGTGGTAAGTTTGGGAACCACTGTGGCAAGGTATAGGTGTGGGTGTGATCACACAACCCAATATTAAGGTGAACCAACAAACAAACTTCATGTATAAAAACAATAAACTGGCTGCCCAGTCATGCTCATACTCTAGGGTGGCTCCACACTTTAGGCAGATTCAGGACTTTGGAAGCTCCTCCCTGAAGTTTTCCCTCAGGTCTTCACATCACAGGTCACTTGTGCTCCTGCTGAATCACCACCAAGTTGTCAGCTCCTGGCTCTTTGTTCAGAAGCAGCTTCTGGGTTTACGAACTCCAGGTTTATAATGTCTTCTGGACCACCTAGATAGTCTATGCGCACCCAAGCCTCCACAGTTCTGTCATTTTTAGTAGGTACATTACTCTGACTAAAAAAGCTCCATCTTCTCACTCTGTCAGTAGTAAGGCCCATGCATCGTATCAATTTTCTCACCCCCTCCACCAGCTCAGCTTTAGCCTTTAACCTGAAGCTGTGTTGGCAAAGTTACCTCTGAATCCTGTTTCTTCACATGAAAATGCTGCTATTCCTTCAGTAACAATTTCCATCATAAATTGTTAGAAGAGTTTGACCTGACTGATCAAAGACACAAGCTTTCAAAAATTGAACTACATGACCAGTTTCAGTAGTTGGCAGAAATGGAAGCCTTTTATCCCATTTGAGGAACATAAAATTCACTTTAAAGGCATATTAAACATCCACAAGCTAAATAAAGTTTGAAGGAAGGCATTATATAGACCACTTTTTAGAATCCAGACAAGCAGCATGGCCATGCTTTTGTTTGACTTACAAGAGTTAAGCATCGAAAAAGAGAAATTCACCACGTGGTTATACTACTGGCAGCCTCAATCTTGGGGGCTAGAATACCGAGAGTAAACCAGTTTGGCTGGTTTGGCTTCCTTACGCTGGGGGAGGGGAGAGTTAAGGTAGGGCTTATATAGCATAGTCACAAGATTCCTTTAACAGTTCCTATTATTTCTTCTGGTCAATGTCATTAACCAGAGACTTCCCCCCCTCAAAAAAAAAATGCCTTAGCTTCTTTTATTTTCATGGGAATTACAACAGACTTGCAAAAGAATGCAAAGTGGGCCAATTTCCCAGGGTTCGAGTAAAAAAACCCATTTTCCCAGGGTTCGAGTAAAAAAAATAAAATTCAACAATGATTCGACCATAACAGATGCATAGTGATATCAGCGGTTGGAAGTAAAACAAGGTTTCTGAATCACATTCATTCTGTGTTTAAACTGCCTTCATAACACATTTTAGTTACAGACTTTGAATTCAGGTATTGGCTCCTCCCACACTCCTCCCCTAGAACCTAACAGGGGGCGTCACCGCCCACCTCCTCTCTCTCATGCGTTTCCCTGGCGACCAGGTAAACCCTGAGCATCGCCCGAGGGGACACTCGGCATTGTGCTTTAAAGAACTCCATCTTGATTTCACATGCACGTTTACTACTTTTTATAAACCAGATGAACTATTTTCTCCTCATATTTTTCTAATGTTTTTCCCCAATTCTTGCCAGATGGAAAGCAAGGTTTTTCCATGGACACTTGAGATGCAGTTTGAGGAGGATTTTTTTGTCAAGTGACAAAGTATACATTTACAGATTGATTACCCCTTATCCGGACATCCGAAATTCAGGCTATTCTGAAATCCAGACATTTTTGGGGTTATGACTTTTAAAAAAACCTTTTCCAGCACCTGGCTGGCATAGCGCAAGGCATGGTGGGGCACAAAATTATTTAAAATATTGTATAAAATTACCTTCAGGCTATGTGTATAAGATGTATATGAGACATAAATGAATTTTGTGTTTAGACTTGGGTTCCATCCCCAAGATATGCAAATGTTTATGCAAATATTCCAAGATCCAGACAAATCCAAAATCCAGACAGCTTCCCGTTCCAAGCAGTCTGGATAAGGGATACTCAGCCTGTATTATGTAGTGGCATCTACCACATTGGTGTGGAAAATCTAAGTAGAGTTATGTGTATTTATCTAGAATCCTATCATGTTGGGTGCAACTGGGGAGCATTTGTCAGGTTTATTTATTGAATAACTTTTATCCCAGCGTTCCCCTCTGGATAGGAGGTGCCCAGATAAACTCATTTTTTTCTACAACTGGTGGAACAAAACAATAGGGGACAGAGGAGTTTATGCATTTGTGGGGAGAGGGCTTGGTCACTGTGTTGTGAATTTTAATTGATGTGAGCTGCCTTGGGGCCCAAAAGGGAGGATAAAAATATCGCTAATAAATAATGTCTAGGGTTCATTATCTTTTCATCCTTGGACAAGGCTGTATTGCTACCAAGCCTGTCCACAGAGGGATAGCAGAATGGCCTCCAGCTCAGGCTGGCCACGTTGTTAATGGGGAGACTGAACAAATACGTAGTGGCGAATCAACAGAATAGTGGCAAGTCAACCGTACTAGTGATGAAGTCAGGTGGCACTACTACTGTCTTCATGAATGCCATAGTGGCACATTGACGTGGAAAGTGCAGGCCATCATAGTTGCGCTACTCTACTGCTTCTAGGAAAAGCTAAGAAAATTCACTCTGACAAAAAATCTGGACCCCCATTAGGAGGTAGGCAGATGGAGAGACTACAGAGTTACATGCCAATCTCTGCAACCACACTGGTTCCAGATGTATTGGAGGCTGTTCTCAGTTCAGCAGGTGAAGTCAAGACAGGATCTAATGTTCTTTGTCTAATTTTAAATGCAGCACCATTATTTGGTGATGAGAGAAAATGATACTTTATTATCACATACAATATAAAGAATAAAAAGAAGGGAACTCAGATGATGGGCAAGTTTCAAGTTCTATATTCAAAAGCTGCTTAGGCAGATCTGAGAAGACTTCCCCCACCTATGCTGAAGAACTATTTACAAGGGGGGGAAAAATCAAGCCCTCAGAGAGTCCCAACATTGCAATGTCATCTATGATGGCACAATATTTTGATTCCCTCCCATTTTTTTTAAACATCTTGATACAAAATAACGACAGAGTTTGCCCGGCAACATGCTAATTTCTAACTTGGAAAAATGGTGATACAGCTTTATTATTACAATTATTTTAAGCCAAAATACTTGCCAGTTTGACCATTGCCTTCATTTTAAAAGGGCTGCAACACAGCCAGCTTTTAGATTTATGTGGCTTTTGTTGTCTGTCACCTGTGTAAGAAGGTCTGGCTTCCTAATAATGAACCTATTTTGAATCCAATGTACTAGTCAGACTGAAGTTAAACCCTCTCTGCTATACATTCCTGATAAACTACAGTACGTTGGTTTTATATGAGAAACTCAGTTACCCTCACCTGCCTAGAGGGTTAAAAGAAACGCAGGAAGGTCCATTTGAGGTATTTTGCAAGCAATCACTATTATTTTTGTGCATTTTAAATATAGTAACCAAGGAACTGGCTGAGGATGCAAGTCTGGGAAATAGATATTTAAAAAATCTTCCTTATCACCAGATTTCCCACAGATTCAGCTAATGGAGATTTATACTGACAAATTCTCTGTGAATTTAGTGGGAGCGATATAAAGTTATATTTGGAAATAATGGTTGCTATAGTATATAAAGAATTTAAGGCAAGCTTACTCTTCCAAAGAGCCAATGACGTGAATTCAACTTAAATCTGAAGTACCAGAATGTTCATACTATTACGATATGGCACTTAATACTCCCTCATAATGGTTATATTTTATACCTTAATTATTTTGATACGTGGGCCACATCTGACACAAACCAAATATAGTATAATAATGATATCTTTCCTCCAAGCTCCATCTATCCTAATAGTCACACCCATTCATTGGGGAGAAATGTATGACATGGCTATCTGGAATGCAGAAATAATGAAAGACCTAATGTACGAACTGCTCCTGTTGCTGATCAAAGACTGAGTCTACCAAAGGCACACATTTATGCATGGAGTTTGGGCAGTTCCATAACAAGCATTATTGTTAATACTTTAAGAATTCACACTAGATAAGGACTGTAGTTTAGAAAGGGGAATGATGGCTAGGCTTACCAGATCGCCGACCGGGACGGAGCAGCCTGCCCTTAAGGGGCGGGGCGCGGGGGGGGCAGAACCCCTCCTGGGCCCAAACTGCCCATCCTCCCATTGCTTCCTTGTTCTGCGCTCCCCACCCCTTCCTGTCTCCCATGCCATTGTACCTGCCTCGACAGGTCCTCCAGAGTGAGCTTTACGGCTGCTTTGCAGCAGCCAGCACCATCGGACCATGCGTTCTGCCGGCGGGGCAGACCAATGGGATTGGGCTGCCTGACTGCAATCCTAAACACTCTTACTAGGGGTTAGCCCCACTAACAACAATGGAGCTTACTTCTGTGTAAACCTGCATAGGTTTGTGCTGTTAGATAATCCATTACATTTGACTGCTGATCTTTTCGCATTACTCTTTCCAACAAAACGCCTGGATTATTTCATAAACTCAATAGTTTCTCCATCCATGAATCTATTCACTGGCAGCAATGTCATCTCTTACATGACAATGAAAAATATGGATGGCTGAAAATGAAATGAAAAAATTCACCTAATATCTTGGAAGAGACAAAAAGCACCCTTCCTGGGAGGATTCTTTTGTGTGGGTAAACATAAAGGGACGAGTTCATTTTATTTCTGGTTAACTTAAAGTTTTCTGCCTGTGACTAATGAGTCTCCTTCCCCAGCCAAAACATGAAAGAATTTTACAGATAACAGAAATAAATGATAAAGTCTTCAGGTGATATAGATCTCCTACTGTACACAGTATTACATTCCCCTGAGTGAATCCATGTAAGAGCACTTTGTGCCATTCATCATCAAAGCACAAACCTCTGTTCTGCTGCTTTGATCATGTGCGCCAGTTCTCTGATGATATAGCTTGCCAGCAAAGGCCATCCCTCCAGAGCACAATACAAAAATGATTTTCATATCAAGCCTAAAGAATATTCTCTCTGCCTTCAAATCTACCTTTTGGGGGCTGATCAGAAGTGCCCGGGCTTCTGGACCCTCTGTGGCAGTAACATCCTTATAACCAAGAACTGGACATTTTCATTGTCGGCACATGTAATGGAACCATCTCCCTAGGGTGGCATACCTGCTGCAAACTCCGATGACTTTTTAAGCACCAGGTGAAGCTATTTTTATTTGCCCAGTTAATTAGATCTCCAGAGTTTTCAAAAATGATTGTTTAAATTGATTTATGCTGAGGCTGCTGTGATGCCGTTGACTGTTACTAATTTCATACTGATTTTTATTGTGATTTTTTTAAAAAAAAAACTTGTCTAAATTGAAAGTCTTTTTACCAAAAAGCGGAGTGCTAAGTTTTTGAAATAAATAAATGCATAAATAAAGAGGTGTCATGGAAAAGAATTCTATTCTTGCCTTCTCCCAGACATTCCAGTTTTCTATGTGTAGAGAGTGTTTTCTGTGTTGAGTGTTTTCTGTGTCGAGGAGCATTCAGTCATTTGAGCCCCACTTGCAGTTTGAAAATATGGTGCCCAGATGCAGGTTGGCCACCTTAGTGGCAACTAGGCTTGGGTCATCACATCACCATCAAAAGGAAACAAGAGGGCTATTCACACATTATGCTGGACCCAGATATCAAGTGTCTGCATTTTGGTACACATTTCTGTGTGAACGATTGTAACTGGGTTTATTTTACAGATCAACAATCTGTATAATGGAATATGTGAGGAAGTGTATCTAAGTACAGACTAACAATGATTATACCCAGGTACACAGACACACCTGGGTACAGGTTAACATGTGAACAGTGCTAAGGATGGTGCCCTCTTGAACTGCAAAAAGAAAGGTGCTGTCAGTACTTAGGTTCTGCTGATCAGAATCACATAAGGACTGGGTTGCTGCTCTTGATGTGGGAACATAAAAATCATTTCCCTGACAGACCTGAAAGATAGATTTGAAAAAGCGTTATTGGTTACAGCATGTATAAAGGTAAAGGTGAACCCTGACAATTAAGTCCAGTCGTGTCCGACTCTAGGGTGTGGTGCTCATCCCCATTTCAAAGCCGAAGAGCCTGCGTTGTCCAAAGACGCCTCCGTGGTCATGTGGCCGGCATGACTCTCCTTGCCGCAGCGCGTAGCATGCAGCTGGAACACGGAGCGCTGTTTACCTTCCCGCAAGCGGTACCTATTTATCTACTTGCATTAACATGCTTTGGAACTGCTAGGTTGGGAGGAGCTGGCCAAGCAACGAGAGCTCACCCCGTCGCGGATTCGAACTGCCGACCTAGGGTGCTAATATTTTAGACTTTCAAATTGCTCTTGCCGCACCTCACACCACACCATTTCTCCTTTCTTACACAGTGCTGGAACTGCTAATCCCATGTTTATTACAAATCTACTTTCTACTCCCTATTATTCTAAAGCCCTTCAGCCCCCACAATTCCCTTGCCTCTCTGCCAACATCACAGAATTACAACTGTAGCCCAAAGTTCCTTCACACTGGTTGGCAACATGTTAATGGACTGAACCGCATCACCTCAGCAGCTACAATTCCTGTGAAGAGTACATGACATCATGAGATGGGTTTCCAGGCTAGAGATAACATCTGGGTTTCAGCTTTGTTCTAGATTTAGTATCAAAGTGAAGGCAATGAACTGCACGTGCTTTAAGGCATCACAGGGTTAAGTAACAGTTACCAGAATACAGTACAGGTTTTCATTAGGTACAAGTTACCAGTTTTAGAGATGTTAACCTAATTTGCATTCATACTGAAAAGTAATCTCAGTGTATATTTAAACTTTGTTTTGTCTATGGCATTTGTTGCTCTTAGCAGAATAGGTGAAATAAAAGCTAATCTATGTTATTTTTATTTTTTTAAAAAACAAGCTATTTCAACTGTAAATTTCTGCTATTTGTACTATTTTGTCCTGTTCATTACATGTTTTGACATTTCCCTGAGGTACATGCCTTTGGCCCCACATTACTCTAGGCAGCTTGCACACATTATATGTTGTCCATTGGTTGCTGTGCTTAGTTAATGGCCAACGTATTATAAGCAGAGACTAGAGATAATTCACTACAAGCAAACAGAACTCTATTGGGGCCAACTGCAGTCTACTCCTTCTGTTACATGAAGACAGATGGAAAGCACCTCAGGGTAAAACTAATTTGGCCTAGGGTAAAAGCCACAAAATGTAGCACATATAAGCCCATCTCTTTTTTTTTCTTACAGTTTAGCTGAAGTCCTGAGAACTGGACAGCATGTAGCAGCAAGGCAGCTAGGAAACACTATAATGAGGGCTGAACATGAGGAAAGAGGCAAATCATCACCAAATAATGCTGCCTCAATGGAAAATTCCCTTTAATCCATGTCTCTTCCTGTTTCTGTAACAACTCCTCTCCCCTTTGAAAACAGTCAAAGATTAATTTTCAGTAGACAAGTTCGTTGTCTTTAGTGAACAGAAACAAGTTGATTTATTTAAAATGTCTGCATTATCAAGGCTGTTTTTAATTTCTTCTTCATTGTAGAGGGGAAAAAAGTATACAAGAGAGGAGAATGGGAAAATAGACATTTACCATGATTGTTAGTCAGTAGCATTTTGGGAACTAAAGAGCCTCTTGATGAGGGTGAAAGAGGAGAGTGCAAAAGTTGGCTTGAAACTCAACATTAATAAAACTAAGATCATGGCATCTGGGCCCATCAATTCCTGGCAAATAGAAGGGGCAGAAATGGAAGCAGTAACATATTTTACTTTTCTGGGCTCCAAGATCACTGCAGACGGAGACAGCAGCCATGAAATTAAAAGACGCTTACTCCTTGGAAGGAAAGCTATGGCAAACTTAGACAGCATAATAAAAAGCAGAGATATCACCATGCCAACAAAAGTTCGCATAGTCAGGGCGATGGTGTTCCCAGTAGCAATGTATGGTTGCGAGAGTTGGACCATAAGGAAGGCTGAGCGCCGAAGAATAGATGCTTTTGAACTGTGGTGCTGGAGAAGACTCCTGAGAGTCCCTTGGACTGCTAGGAGATCAAATCAGTCAATCCTAAATGAAATCAACCCTGACTGTTCCCTGGAAGGACAGATACTAAGGCTGAAACTCAAATATTTTGGCCACCTAATGCAAAGAGAAGACTCTCTGGAGAAGACTCTGATGCTGGGAAAAATTGAAGGCAAAAGGAGAAGGGGAAGGCAAAGGATGAGATGGTTAGACAGCATCACCGATGCAACGAACATGAAAATGAGCGAACTCAGGAAGATAGTGGAGGACAGGAAGGCCTGGCGGGATATGGTTCATGGGATCACGAAGGGTCGGACACGACTTAACGACTGAACAACAACAACAACAACAAGCATTTTGGGATGGTGTTATATAAATAAGAAAAAAATACCATCTGTACTGAAAATGTAAGAAGTGGAGGAAATATGAGAATTGAATCTCACACCCACAAGTCAAACATTAAGGAAACTGGTTCGTCACATGTTTAAGTTACCCTGATTCTGAGGAAGCCCCCCCCCCCATCTGAAAAAGTATTGGAAATATGAAGTTACTCTCTTTTTATGATGCAAAAACATACCAATACTGTATGTGTTTATCTTAAATTCTACATTTATAAATAGCCAATAAACTAAAAACAGTCTCAAAAGTAACTACACAATTGTAATATTTGCCAAAAAGCACCAACTCTTAAACAATTGTATTGACTGGAGAAAATGTGTCATGACTTGTTAGCAGTTACACCTGTAACAAAAATGGTGCAAAACTGTGCATATATCTGAGCCCCAAGAGCTCATCAGTGCTTAGTTTCTGAAAAACTGAAGAGGCTCTGAACATTACAACAAGTTTGCAGTGTAACTTGCAATATGTGCAAGTTACATTTCCTGTTTTCCCACATCTTCTGTAATGTCTGAAAAACAGAGCTTGTGCAAGGAGATGTACTACAGGACCATTCATCAAATCTGGGGAGGAGTCTTGTTGGTGAGCATCTTTCTTTAGATGCTTTCCTTTTATGTCCAGCACCGCTGACCTAGTAATGTATGCAAATAAAGTGCTCAAAATATCCAAAACAGTGTAATTCATTATCCATGCAATGCCCGCTTCTGAACAGGTTGCTATCTCTGCATTAAACTGTGCATTTTATTGGCTGGTTCTTCCCATAACCCCAAGGATGTTTTCATGTATTTACATCCAATGAGTGTAATTATATCCAAATATTTATCTCCGCTGTGGCTAAATTAGCAGGTACTTAATTGTATTAATATATACCACCTGATGCTTGGGTTCTCTCACTTGCCTGCACATGGAAAACAGAAAACCACATAATTTAGTTATGTGGAAAATGTCCTCAAGGGCATCTGTGACATAGCTGACATCCCACATAAAATCTGTGCCTCTCTCTCTCTCTCTCTCTCTCTCTCTCTCTCTCTCTCTCTCTCTCTCTCACACACACACACACACACACACACACACACACACACACACACGTTGCTTTCTGCAGTGTCTTATTAGGAATAGAAATGTTTTAAAAGCCTCCCCCAGTTTATATTGATAATGAATACAAATTAAAAATAAAAGTGCTTATGTGACTGTGTAGAAAGAAATGCTGTTCACTGTCAGATCCAAAGCAGGATGCAAATTTCTTTTCCTGTTAATTAATCAAGCTTTCATCTCAGCTGCTCTGATCTGTAAATAAAGCTCACCAGCTAATTTTATAAAACACAAAGGAAAAGAGATAGGAGGGAGGGGAGGAGAGACCAAACTGAACTAGGCTCGAAGTGAAGGCCCTCTGCTAAACACCAGCATCCACAGAATACCTACAAATACAAGTAGGACAGCCTTAGGAATTTCTTGGAGGAAAAGGAGGGTGGTTCCTTCTATGCCGTAATGTTGTACTCCACTGCACATACAGTGGGCCCACCTTATCCACAGATTTGCCATCTGCGGAGGGAGGGAACTCACTGGGGACAGGGGCAGAGCCCCTGTACCTTACTGAAGAGCTGCATGGGCCTGCCACCCACTCCTTCCCTCCGGCGCCACATTGTAATAGTGTAAAATGCCTGTTAAAAGAAAAAAAAACGCAACCGGAAGCGATTTCCGGTTGTGCGCAATTTCCGGAAGTTGTGTGTTTTTTTTCTTCGCGAAAACCGGAAATGGTAGAAAATCGCCGTTTTTCGCCAAACTGAAGATCGGGGAGGCCTGCAGAGGGTCGCGCAGGCTTCCCTGAAGCTCCCCCAAGCCCCGGTAAGTAAGGAAATTGTATTTTGGGGTGCTTTTTGGAGACCTTTGATTCTAAGACGCACCCCATTTTTGGAAATGCTTAATTGGGAAAAAAAAAACATGCATCTTAGAATCGAAGAAATACGGTAAACTTGCTCTGGTCTTTTTAACCATCTCCCATAGAGGGTACTGAGAAGTCTTCAATTAATTGCACAGACATGACTGAGGCATGCTTGATGTGATGGGAAAAACATGAACTTTTTCAAAGAACGGTAAAAAAATATCTGGCCATCTGCTTAGTGGCACTGCTTTGAGAACGATGAGAGAGAGGGGGAAACCACGGGGGCTGCTAACCAGAGTGAAAAGGTAAAGGAATCTTCAATTATTGGGTCAATGAGGCCATTACTGCTTAAAATGTCAGAGAGAGTCAGCACAACAAGCTCAGGAGATAACAAACAGCAGCCGCAGAGCACTGCCAAAAAACAAAACACCAAACAAACAAAAAAGCCCCAAAGAAAGCAATTTAGGTCAGTGTTACTCAAGAAATGCTAGTTAATTGGAAATCATAGGTAATGCATGTGTGGGAAAGAGGGAGGCCTGACAGTATGAATAAGAAGGCTGAAGAAGTTTCATTCCTTTCATCCTTTCATTTGCAGTCCTGAAAGTCCTGCAGATGGAGCTCTGTTTAAATGAATACCACACAGCCTGAGAGAAGCTTCTGTTGCGCTTGGCAACACAGGTGAACAGCCTGAATTAAGGTTTAAATGAATGGCCCAGGTGTTTGTTCAATATGGTGCACAGCTTATGTGCTGTGAGCTCTAAAGTCTTGGCAAAGCACATCTGTGTTTTCACTATTATACAATCCACTAGAGAAAAATCACAGAGACCTTTCAGAAGGCAAGCGTTTGCTAGCACACAATACCGCGTATCAGATCTGAACGGTTGTTTTAGTCTCTAAGCCATGAATTGTGCTATCGCAAGACAGACTGCATTGTTCTGCTATGACTGAGTCGACTGGTTCTGAGGGGCAATGAACTGTGCCCTAAAGCCTGGGAAGAAGTTTGAATCTCAACATTTCTGGTTATTTTTTCCTCATATAGAAAATAAGCTACCAGTATATTTTTATTATCATATCAGTTCCCTGCAACACCGATCGCAGTTTGTTGCTGCTAAAGCTGATCAAGCTTTATGTTTCACCCAAAGAAAGCTTATATACCTCAAGAAATATCCTTCACATGGACAATTAATGTATGACACGGGGGGCTTCTCAATCGTGAGGATACTTGAACCCATCCTTTGCACTTAAGCTACTTCTGCAGTAGTTTGGAAGGAGAAGCTTCAGCTGCTAAACACCTCCCTGCTTTTAGGAGACCTATGCAGGATAGCACCTGGCAACCTGATCCCGAATCGTTCTCACACCCATACTGCATCACAGAGTGGATGGTTAGAACTTTAGAACTAAACCAAAACCTCAGTGAAAATAATATGACTGTTAAAATCATCTGATAAGGAAGATCCAGCCTGTCCATAAATCCTAATGTTGAAGTATTATGTCCGACGGTTTGATTTCAAAAGAGCTACCTTATCTAACCTGAAAGCCATTCTCCCTAAATGGAAGTGGGTTGGGCTAACTGATGTGCACTTCACTACATCAGGGTAGCGTGAGAGGTGAGACTGTGAATTCCAAACAAGGGGCTGGCTCAAATTAAGGGCTGCTCTCACCCTGCCTAATGGCGACTCTTGGGAGTTATATTCATCTAAAGAAATCAGTTACAAAGTTCCCACTGACATTAGTGGTTCAAGATTGCACTTTATTTCATTTTTCGATAATTCCACAATTTTCTTCTGTGCCTAAAAACCAAATGAGAATCCATGCTAAAATGTATTTTACGCTTGTAAAGCTGAGGTGAGTACAGAAAAACCAGCGTCTTTAGTTTTCGAGTAACAGTTGAGGTGTGAAAAAGAAGTTGTGCTTTTATGCTGGAAAAGTTGTCGACTGCCTTTCTAGAACTCGTTCCCACTCTGGGAATTCCTTTGCTTAAGATCTAGCCCAGGGGTTTCAAACTCGTTTCATACAGCTGGCCAAAGTAAGCATTCATGATGCCTGCCGAGGGCTGGAAGTGATGTCATTAAGCAGCTAACAACCAGAAATAAGCACGTTGTTCTCACCTACAAACTCATTAGCTCCAAATGATAGAAGAGAAAATATGCAAAGATCATATTTTCAAGATATGGGAAAGCCCTATTATCACATGGACCGCCCTTTCAGCAGCACCTCTTCTGCAGAGCAATGTTCCCTCTAATATTTTCCCTATCGGGCGGAGCAGTTAATGACCTGAGCAGTACATTACCACTGTCATCTTAAAAATGGGGAATGGCCAGTTTGATCTCTAGGCAATAAGTGAGGTACTGCTCATGCATTACAACTACAGGTAGCATGTTTACATAGAATTGTCATACACGACATACAATATTTCATGACCATTTGTCTCCACTATTCCAAAATGACTAAAAATATCCTCCATCTACTGAACGCTGGGTATTCTGCTAAAATGGTAACAGACTCTGTGAAAACACAGATTTACAGCACAAGCCTATGCATGTCTACTCAACGGTAAGTCCCATTGTGTTCAACGAGACTTACTCCTAGGAACGTGTGTATTTAGAGTATAAGTATAACCTTATACTCTAAATCAGGGTCTGTCACCAGAAATTCCAGCCCTACCTGGGCATGCCAAGGATTGAAGCTGGGAGTGAGACCTTATCCTTATTAAGCTTCCTTAAGACATTGTGCCTTTTTGGGTGGTACTAATATATTACTATTTTGTGACTTTTTGAGGTTCTCTCTTTCTGCTTCCCAGTCCAAACCATGTCTAATTTCATAAACCTCTACCTTCTTCCTCACCATACCCTCCCCACTAAAACATCCCTGATCATTTTGGTAGCCCTTCTTTGCACCTCTGTTCTTTGTACCTTTTCCCACGATGTCCTTTTGGAGACGGTGCAAACAGAAGTGCACTTCTAATTGGACAGCACATAGCCTGCATCACTTCTATCAGTGATCTGCGCTCATGCCTGACTACAAAGCATCACTTCTATCAGCGATCTGTACACACTCCAGCAGGCATTCCGAAGATAAGAGAATATAAGAACATGATAAGAAACTTCTTTCAGCCTTTGCAGCTCATCAGCTGAGAGCAGATAATGGCCAGATAATTGGGAGAGCCTAATTATTATGGAGGCTAGATAAGGAGGTGGGCACCATTATTTGACACCCCTGATCTAGCCACTGTGCTAGAGTACTAAATAGAGTGAGTTTGGCTATTAATTGTGGGGTGGGAAACCTGTCGAACCAAGGCAGATGAACATAAATGTTTACTAGAGATTTTGAAAAATGACTTCAATTACAAGGTGCAAGCACATTCACTGCATGTCACACTTCTTATTCATGCCCCAGTTCAGCCAGGGGAGACTGATGCATGTCATGGCAACCCAACCTGCCTGTCATTGCTCGGTTCCAGTCTGACCCCTAGAGGGTAGAGGTGGAACTGATGGCCCGATCTCAAGCCATCCCTCAGCCTGGGGTTGGTTAGTTCACTTAGCCATCACCCTCCACACTCGAGCCTATTGACAGAGGAGGGAAAGGGAGATGCTAGCAGTCCCAAATGCCCTCTGTTCCTTGCACCCCCAGATACTTAGATTGATTGAGCCAGTGAGTGCTCTGTTAGTCCAACAGAGGGCAAGGAGGCAAATAACTCTTGGCTCTTGTTTTAACAAGACAGATAGCATTCTTTAAAATATAGGCAATGATTTATTAAAAAAAGAAAAATTGGGAATAAGATAAGACAAAAAGAACTCAAAAGCAGGTTCTAACTACACGCTATCTTCACTAGAAAGCCATTAACACAGGACAAAGAAGTCGAATCTCCTCTCTCACCAGACAGAGGGGTGGGTCATCTTGTGCAGTTGGCTCTGCTCTCCAAAAACAAGCGCTAAACGTTTACATGGTCTTTCCCTATTTAAGATGTACCTGGGCCTGGGTTTCAGCATCTCTCATTGGCTAGACCTGGGGCAAGAAAACCAGATCAACTCGAGACGTTCCCTAAGCTATGGCCATGTGGGAAGACTCAGCCAATGGACCAGGACACAGTGTGATGCTAAATGGGTCACAGATGCAAGAAAGAGTGGCATTTCCCCACATATTTTCTAGTGCATTATCTAAAGGTGTTACTAGGCTCTTTGGCCTAGATAGGGAGGTATGAGGGGTAACCAGTTTATAATGGAAAAGTTGAACCGTACTGGGCCTGAGCCAAGTCAGTTACATGGTATTACTTTAATAAAGAGTGAAGACCTCCTTTTCACCACACAAAGAAAAATTTTTTTGAAGCAGTTTAGGAAAAAAAAACACCTGTACATGGGGTAAGAAAACAAATGGGGATAACTGTATCCAATTAACCCTAACTAAATTTGTCACCTATTATAATGAGATTTGTTATCTGTTCTAGCCAAATGCCAAAGTAAAGCAATGTCCACCATACATGTTTTAGCTTTCTAGTTCACCTTCTTGCAGCAGTCTTCCTGGATTCTCTCTATTCCATGCAGAAGCAGTTGGAACTGGCTCCTTCATTCTAAGCTTCTCTTGTGCCCTGGCTCAACCTCATTTATATAAGAAACCACTGATCCCTCCTCTCAGATTTTACCCAATCAGACAGCCAATTTTAAGTTCATTTCTCCACAGTACAGACCCCCCCTCCCGTATCTGCAGACTCAGTTTCCACTGTTTCAATTATTTGCAGTTCTCAACACCCCCCCCTCCTTGCGCTCCTGACTCACCTCCCTTTATTTGGAAATGCTTTGCAAAAGGAAGCGGATAGCAAGAATGCTAGACTTGTAGCTGCTAGGAACGCTAGAGGAGGTGACAGCAAGAATGCTAACAAGCAGAGGAAGCAGACAGCAGAGGTAGCAGACAGACAGCGAGAACCCTAGACTACCCGTGCAGCCCCCAAATAAGCATGCTAGACAGAGGCTTGGGTTAAAGGGCCAAATTTAATTAAACATGAACAGAACCTGCAGCATAAAAATACGTTAACTAGGCCCTTAGAGCGTGCGGGCCCTAATTGGGGGAAACGGGCCTAGCCGTCTTCCTCCCCCGTTAATCCTCCCAGGGCGTGACAACCTGACTCAAGACTCCCAGTGGTCGAATACCACGTGAGCTATCATGGTCTACCCCGCAGGGTCGAGGCAGCTGGAAGCGTCAATCCCAGCGGCCGAGCCGTGATGTGGGTTAACGCGTTCCAGCCAAGGGGCTTGCCAGCCAGCCTCATGGACCCGGACGGTGCCACTAGAGCGGTCCTGGCTTACCCCTTGACCTTGCTAGCCTCAGGCTGACGCTGAATCCCAGTTTCCTGGCTACCCGGCCCGCACGCCACCTGCCATAATAAACAGCAAAACATAAACATATTAAATACGCCACACACACACCCCAATCCAGTCTGGGGTAGGCGAAAAAACTGCCAACACAAAGCCAATCAGGGTGGCAGCCAAAAATTCCTACCCGGCCCTCAAAAGAACGACCAGCTAGACTCAGACTGAAATCAGGGAGGGCGGGCGGGGCTTGAAATACTGGCTCAGACTGAGGAGACAGGAGAGCGTGCGCCCGTCTCTTCAGCCGAGCCACGCCCCCATTCGGCCCCAGCAGCCAATCGCTGCTCTCTCCCTGTGCGCCTCTGGCCAGCGTGCTGGGGAGGGGGCTGGGCAATGGCGGCGACGGGGGTATTCCCGTCACCGGCCTTCTGCTTCCTGTTAGCGTTCTCACTGTTGCCTCATCTAGTGTTCCTCTAGCAGCAATGAGTCTAGCGTTCTCGCTGTCTGCTTCCTTTTGCAAAGCATTCCAAACAAACTGCTGTCTGCTTCCTTTTAGTGTCAGGACTCAGGACTCATCTCACTTGGTTTTGAAGCGGCGCCCCATCGATAAAGGGGGGGGGGAAACGCCTGTAATATTTTTATCCTACTACTTCCCCAAAGCCTTTTTTTTCCCTGGGCCACTATTTTTTGGTTTCTGTTTCCTGGGTTGACCTATTTACCTTTCTGTCAAGAGCTGAACTGAAACGTCCGACAATGTTTTTCCCCTTGAACAATCATCTTGCAACACAGCACAGAACATGAAACAAATACAAAATGGAATAAGCAAGTACTATTCTTCATACCTAGAGCCAGCGGGTGGCGCAGTGGGTTAAACCACTGAACCATGAGCTGTCGATAGAAAGGTCGGCAGTTCGATTCCGTGCGACGGCTCCTGCCAACCTAGCAGTTCGAAAGCAAGAAATTGCAAGTAGATTAATAGGTACCATGTCAGCGGGATGGTAACAGTGTTCCATGCGCCTCGGTGTTGAGTCATGCCGGCCACATGACCATGGAAAGGTCTTCGGACAGCGCTGGCTCTTCGGCTTTGAAACGGAGATGAGCACTGCTCCCTAGAGTTGGACATGACTGGACTTAATTGTCAAGGGATACCTTTACCTTTATTCTTCATACCCCCCTCCAAAGCACCTTGTGACACTTTAAAGATGGAATAGGCTTGCTACAATAAAATATGTTAGCCCTTAAGATGCACCAAGACCCGTTGTGATTTTTAAAAGCTTATTAATTATTGTTTAATCCTACTGATAAAGTTGAATCCAGAGAGTATTATATTTATTTTCTTCACTGAGAAAAATCTGGACATGCAAACATGCTATTCTTTAAAGGCTTACAAGTATAAAATAGAGCTTTTTCAATGCTCCTCTACATGGAATAAAGATAAGTTTAACATTATATGTCCCCTAGCAGCCTCTGGACATGGATAAGAAACATTATTTCAGTCAAGAAAGACATTATAGCTTAACAATTCAGGGGAAGAAAGTCAGTTTTTTTAGTGGGGAAGATGATCCAATCAGAATTTGAAATATCATGAAAGGAGGGGCACATTCTAAGATACATAGCATAGTTCATGGCCGCACATGAAAAATCTATGGCAGAACCGTTTACAAATTGATTCTGTTTCATTTGCTGCAGATAGGCACTGCCCAGCATTCCATGGTCTTTTCTGTCTAAAGATGCGAGAAGACTGAAGGAAGGGCAATTGATTAGGACTCAGGAAGTCTAATGAGGTCAAAGGAAGTAAAATTTGACATTTGCGTTGGACATAAAAGAGGTTCAACAATGGGCAGCTCTATTTCAGCGTATGCTGCGAAGGAAGGAGTGTAAAATTGCCTTGAAGGTAGCAGGGGTGAAGCACAACCCAAACATTGTTCATTTTATGGCATAATGAAGCCTGCTGTGACATTTCTGCATGTCGCTTGATTTACAGCAGGTTCAGCTAACTCACGGGGGTTACTGTGGAAACATGAGGCCTCCTTTGTCTCTGCTGCTTGTCCCATTCGCCCTAAGAAGAAGTTCCCAAGGATCTGGGCGGATGACTAGAGTCTTTCCATTTGTGTTTGTGTGCGTGCGTGCGTTGCAACTCCCTCTATCAATACTGCCTGTCACAGTGATGTGCAGCAGCAAAAGAGAAAATGTTCACAATAAAATACACAAAGCAGAGTATATGTAATGTCTCTAGCTTTGGAGAAGCCATTACCAGCAGTGAATGCGAATTAACACTCTTGTTAATTCACTACTGGGATGGATTCTAAATACTGCCCCAGGGTTTGCTTCAAGGCATTGCTGGGGGAAGGGTTTAGAGACAATGACTGTGGAGGCATGCTACCATTGCCACATTAGAAAGACGGACATTGTGGATTAAGTTCCTGAGTGCAGGCCAGGCCACCAGTGATTGGGGTCATAATTCTCTATGTTCTTCAAAATAAGACTTGATGAGCCAGCTAAGTGGAGAGAAGCTATTCCAGATGGTAGAGTCTGCATGATTGGGTGATCAGCTGCCCACTGTGTTAAGAGAGCAAAAAAGCATTGGAAGAATTGGAAGAATGCAAGTGATAGTCTGAATAGCATCAGGTTCAAAGCATAAAAAGAGGCAATATTCTGAAGAGATGAGTGAGGTTATGTCACATCATTATCAATGACTCCCTTGCCAGGATTTTTTTTTCTGTCAAGAGGAAGATTTATTTCCTTACATAGTTGCTCTTCTTATATCTCCTCTTCATACAAAATTGTCCTGTTTTTGATTGATGCTGGTTCCTACAATAAGTTTCTGTTATAATAACATGGAGTTTGCTTTGTGTTATAACAGCCCACACGCTTTGTATCTTTACAACTGTGCACACAAGAGGAAAACCTGAAGAACATGAAGGAATAGGCTGGCTTGTGAAAGAGATAAGGTTAAGCATCACAGGCAGAGCTGTAAAGAGAGGGCAGAATTCTAAGTACTGTAGTTGCAAAGAAAGAATACTGGAATGTTATAAACAGTTGCTTGCAACCAGTTGCTTGGAACTGCTGCTTGTAGCCAAGGTGTATATCTTGCATGCCATATCCAAAACACGGGAGTCAAATTTGTCCCACAACCAGCTTTTATCTGGCCAGTGGTATAGTGGTACATTTTGAAGTGGAGGAGCATCATGACTCTCTATTGTCACACCACACTAGAGAACAAAAAAATCAACTTTACATTCCTTCATTAGAGTGTTTTCTTGTCTAAGCAAGCAATCCTATACTTAACTTGGAAGTGAGTTCTATTTAATATTGTGGGCATTCATTTTGCCACAATCATCTCATCCTCCTCTCACAACAGAGAACCGAGGAGAACAAGACCTGTTTCCTGGGGCTCCTTATTTAAGAAATGAAATAAATAGCACCCACTTCCCTCCTTGGGGGGGGGGGTATGATCCAATCTTACTTTTTCCCCTTCTTCCACCCATCTGCACTCTTCCCCCTATGCATCATCCATCTGCATCTGCCAGGACCCAATTCTGTGATTCAAATTCAAAACCCCACTGCAGCCCCAGCACCCATTTTCACAGGGACCTAGGAAAAAATTTAACACACACTACAGTGTGATTTTAATTTGAAGACTGAAAGATCACAGTGAAAGACAGTACATATGTATATGACATAATGCTCCATTTCAATTTTCAAGCCCTGCTCAACATCTGAACCCATTTTCAAACTGGGGAAAGAAAAATGCAAAACCTTGCAAGAGATGTATTTAGTAAGTAAGCACTTTTATTGGCATAACACAAAGATATACGAGACTAACAGCCCAATTCTATCCAACTTTCCAGAGCTGATGCAGCCTCAATGCAGCCCCAAAGTAAGGGAACAAACATTCCCAGACCTTCAGGAGGCCTCTGTGAGTGCCCCCCCCCACTGCAGGATACAGCGCACGGCCACATCAGTACTGAAAAGATGGATAGAATTGATGTTGGGCAGCGTTTAGCTGCTGGACACTGGGGGTGTGGTGTACTGCCTGGTCACATGTAAAGACCTCCTAATCCCTCTGTGTTCCAGGAAGGGGTGTGGCCCCTGACCCTTATTTCCTCCTTCTTGCCCCTCACTCAGTCTCTTCTTCTCTTGATGCCCACCGAGCAAGATGATGCCATCGCTGCTCCTGCAGCCCAGTGGCCATCTTGCAGCCTAACCCCATGCAGGGAGCCCCAGCTCTAGGGGGGTTCTATCTTAAGTCTAGGATGTACCTCTGATTGATGGTCAGATGCTATGTATATATGCAAACTAAACTGTGAGTAAACTCTTCTTCTTTTTACAACTACAAAGCAATGCCTCGTGTGTATTCATTTAGCTAAGCAAAGCAGTCTGCCTGGGTGGAGGAGGGAACTCTGCTAATAAGTGGGAACGCACCTCCCAATATATGCCTGAGAGCATCTAATTACCCCATCAATTGGGCCCTGAGACATCACAGTGGAAGGTGAGACACATGTTCAGGGCACAAGTATAAATGTCATGTTCAGACCTGAGGCCACATTCACACACCCATTTTCAGGAAGGCTAGGAGCAAACAAATGCCTGCCCTCACATATACGGGGACATGTTGAGACTTGGGAAACGTAGAAGGGTCTGTAGGTCAGTGGAAGAGCCCCTACTCTGCATGCAAAAGGGCCCAAGTGCAATCCCTGGCATCTTCAGGTAGAGCTGGGACCCTGGAGAGCCACTTGTCTGAACCCTGGAGAGCCACTGCCAATCAGTGTAGATCCTATGGAATTAGATGGGCCAATGCTCTGACTCTGTCAGGCAGCTTCTTATGTTCATTTGCTTTTTCTTCTTCCCTCCCAGTCTCCTCCTTCACTTTGTGCTGCTGAGTCTATTAGACTGTAAGTTATGTAAGTATGTTAAGGGCCAATGTTTTCTACTCTTTGGGGAGCACTGAAGAAGGAATGCTTCACCACCACACACCAAGATCATGAATTCAGATGATTTTTATCTCTGGATGTTGTCCTGAAACAATTCCTGTCTGCATGGGCAAGGAATATTCATATCTCACAGTGGGTTTCCAGGGGACTGTGAATTTCACCTGCCCCCTGCATACTGGAGATAGCAAATCTCCTAACCATGATAACCATGGAAACAGAGTTATGCTCACATTATTATGCAGTGACGATTTGGATACCCAGTGTTTCTCTACTTTTATTAAATGTCTTCCCTCTCACTATAATAATGGAGTTAAATGAAGGATTCACGTGGCCTTTTGGGTTTACTGTACTATATTGACCTGGAATTTCTATTGGCATAATAGACACGCCCCCCCCCCAAGCCCTTCTATATAATACCTGAGTTGCTTTATCCTTGAACAATGTTGCCTGTTTCCTCTAGTACAGAAAATCCGGAAAAATGTTAAACCTTTATTATTCTCAAGAAGGTGATAGGCCCTGTTTATTGATCTCTTTTTCTTCACTCACTTGTAATATCATTTCTAATTCAAAGCAATTAAAATAAAGTGCTACATTATTGTCACTATTTGCATTGATACTTTTGGTAATATTTCAAAGGTGCTGAAGTAATACAAGCAACAAGAGCTACTACTGAATTTCCACTAGTACTGTTGTAAAACCAATAGCAGCTAAACTTCCTCACAATTTGAAATATAGACTCTATTATCTTCCCCGTCTTTATTAAAAAGCATGTTATTGCCCACTTGGAGCTTTTAAGGAAACACGGAGGACAGACGGTGCAACACCTTAGCAGTTATCGACTGGCAGCGGCCTCTCTGCTCCGATGTCACGCTTTGAATGGGGACAAACCTCAAATAACTGGGAAAGCTAGATCTTGCTGCCACCACCAAACTAGAGAACAGGCTATGTTGGGGAAATGTCCCTCCCAGTTTAAAAGGGGCCCTCAAAATCTGGAGCATTCCCTTAAAATCAAACACTAGCAGAACACAGACAATCAGGGAGATGTGGCAACCCACACTCTCCTGAGTGACCTGAGACCAGGAAGGTGACACAGTAAAAATGCAAGAGGTTTATCAAAAGGCTGTAAAATAGCCAAAACAATGGAGGAGAAAATAAAAGGATAAAAAACAAAACTCCGTTAATTCAATATAAGGAGAAAAGGACAAAGGCTGGCAAGAATGTTAAAAGGCAAGTGACAACTAAAACAAAACCTGAAGTGACTTCTCTGGATACTTTCCCTACCCTACGTCCTCACGCATTTCCAGGTTCATAGTCCTTGCACGCACTCTTTAGCATAATGGGTGCACAAGCCAACATGGAGCATTCAATGTCCCCAACTTCGCTTTTTTATAATATGTGGGCATTAACCAGCCCACCTGTGGGACTGGATAGTGGAGGCCACTTGTGCACCTGAATTTCCCACTGTTGTAGATCAAATGGGCTTCATGGTCCAATGAGGTACTTAAAAGCCAGAAATCTTTTCCTGTCAGTCAGTTGCAGAAGAAGGTCCTCTAAAACAGGGGTTCCCAACCTTTGGAGACCCATGTACCTCCTACATGGGTCTCCGGTTGCCCCGCATACCCCCGAACTAGCTGCCCCATGTACCCCCGTGTACCCCCTATTAAAGTGTTTTTTTCTGGGTTGCGGCACAGGCAGGTCCTCCTGCTCGTGCTGCAACCCGGAGGGAAAGGCTAACAGCCCTGCCGAATCAGCAGGACTATAGCCTTTTGGGGGGGGGTTGCGGTGCGAGCAGGAGGACTCGCCTGCGCCGCAACCCAGAAAAAAACCCATTAACAGCTGCCTGTTATCGGCTGCTGATCACAGCAGCCGATAACAGGCAGCTGATCACAGCAGCTGATAACAGGCAGCGTCTTGGATACCCCTGGCCTACAGTCCGCGTACTCCAAGGGGTACGCATACCACAGGTTGGGAAAGCCTGCTCTAAAAAAAATAATACCAACACACATAGCTACTGCTTTCAAATTACTCTGAGGGACCAGAAAGGCCCAAAACAAGTGAAAGGTAGGCCAAAAAAAAAAAAAAAAAAGTGAGGGGGGGGAGTAGGGATTTTCATCACACAGCTATTTGAACAAAACACTGCCTAGTTTTACAAAATAATACTCAGTAAGATAACTGTATGCAGCTTTAAGCTTTTCTTCCTTTTTCTGGCTTAAAAAAAAACCCCAAATGTCTGATTGACAATTGACTTAAACGTTGTCTTGGACTGAATCCTTAAAACGGAGCTACTGTTAAAATGTCAGATTATCAAAACACTTCTCAATTGAGAATGGGACAATATTAAGTGGGACAAATAGCTACTGTTGTTTTGTTCTGCTTGCTGACAATGTAATGAAGAAAGCAGTCAACTATAATGAAGTCTCCTCCTTTGTCATTGATAAAGTAATTTTATGTCTGGTGTTGATGCGTTCCTTTTTGTTTTCTACTATCAAAACAGATGTCCTTAAATGATTGTGGCAAGATGGAAAAACTTCAGGTTCCTTAATTGTTTCTATTCTTATTAACTAAGCATACAAAAGATAAGCTTCTTCCAGGGAAACAAATGAACACAATTAAAATTCAGCACAGAATCTGTACCACCTGCTCTTTACATATAATTTCAGTCTGTGTATATATAATGTACAAGGGAAAAAATGAACCAAACCTAGCATCCCTTCTGTTTGAGGGAGACTTACTGTGTTATTCTTTCCTGCAGGCTTACAACTTATGTCTAGAACAGATTCAATAACCAGACCACCCTCCTAAAGTACAATCCAGTTTGCAATTCCTGTGGAGTACTGGGCCTTTATCAAACCTGCACCAATAAAGACTTGCTTCTGCAGTGATGAAATAGCAGTTTCATGCCATAATTGATCCAGATATTGATACATCCACATTCTTGCTGGTACAGCATTACAGAGGTCTCTTTATGTCCGGACACACCACTATTAGTTTAAGGATTCTTCTGCAAAGCTGTATGTGTGGCAGGCACACTGCAAAGAGAAAATCTGGCTTCTGCCAACAAGCTTTTAGGTCTCCAGAAAGCAGCACCAAAATCAATGTCAGTGGCAGAACTAACACATCTTGTAAATATCAGTCTCATCTCATGTCATATAGAAGAAAGTTGCAATGTGGTACCGCCTTGTCTCACAGGCCAAGTGTCCCTGCCCAACAAGTTCCTTATACGTATTGCTAGCAGTGCCACCAACGGGTGAATTGGACATTACCATGGGTTAGGGAAGCCAGAGTGCCTAGCAGTTAGTGTATATAGCATGCAGCCCCTGCCATCTGCTTTACTGGGGGAAGAAGTGGTAGTTCACACACTGCCACCATCCAAAAGGAGGTAGGCTAGAGAGCCCAGACAGAAAAGGGCTGCCTTGAAACCCCCCCCTGGCCAAGGTAACAGAGAGCCCCTAAATCTGGAGGGGGGGGGAAGAGAGATTTCTCTCTAAAACCAAACAGTAGCGGAACATGCATGATCTCAGAGATATGGTGTGATGAATACTCCATTTTTTCCTCTATTTTTAATCTATTTTGCCTTATTTTTGGACACTTCTAACCCCACAGATGCTCTCTGCTGGCTCAGCAGTCTAAAAAGCTGTTGGGATATGTTCCTGCAGCAGCCTTTGTCCTTGTTTGGAAATGCATTCCCAGATGGCCATGTGCTGATTGTGGATTTGAGTCATTCTTCATGTCTGGAGTAGCTAACCCTCCTACTGAGACTAGCATGTGCCTACCGATTGGACAGCCAAATCTGTCTATCTAGGTAAAGGGGTGGGATGGAGAGGTCAGGTGGACTCCACTCATCCAATCAGGTAACTGTATGTACCCAATTACTATTCAGTAAGTGCAGGGACCAGGATTCTTGGAGCAATGTAAACAGCTAGCAAAAGGGACTGTAATCCTAGCTAGATGCATTCAGGGAATTAATTTTGTTTTGTCTGCCCTTTTTATTCCAAGCCGGCTTGCAAACTTCACTGGCTTTGCTATGCCTTGGGAGTCTTGTGTACGTTGCTCTTGAGCAACACCACAGCTCCCTCTTCTGTGGCTACTGGTTATTGTATCCATTTGGTCAAGCTTTTTCTTTGTGTCCATTCAGCCAGGTTCAGGCATTTTCCATTAGCCAGTTTGTACTTTTTTCTACCACCACCCCTTTCCCCCATTTTGTTTAATTCCTTTTCTTTTAGGTTTTTAATAAACCAGTTATATTTTGACTCTTCTGCCTAATCAGGTAATTCTGTGGGTTGTCACGTCTAATCATTTGCAGATGCTCCTGTGGTTTGATTTTAAATAAGAACTCCTGAGGTTCAGTGATCTCCTGGGAGGGGTTTCCTCCCCCCCAACAGCCCACCTCTGCCTGGTCTCTGAAGGCTAGGATGGTGGCAGTGGATAGAAACTACCAATCCCTCCATTCAGCTGCTGACCCAGTAAAAAAGGAAAGCGGAGAGCAGGAAGGGGTGCATGAGCACTAACCACTAGGGAACTACTCCCCTTGATCAGCCTGCTTTTTCCTGATACCTTCCCTGACACATGGCAATCCTACTCCTTATTAAGTAGACAGAGGCTAGGCAGCTAAACTAGTTAAATACAAAAAGTTTATGAAAAAGATGGCAAGCATTAAGCCAAAGGGGGGGGGGTTGAGGTTTTTGAAGGAATAAATGCAAAAAATATCCCAAAAAATCAGAGATTTTCATCACACCATGTCTGTCTTAAATACTGCTCAGAACAGCATGAGAGTGAGCAGGCTTATGTGAACCGTGTACCATCGGGGGAGAAGGAACATCGACGACCACATCACTCACTCACTCTCCTTCCAGTAGTTGAACAGGTGATGGGTAACAGATATTCATTAGGAAATGTATGACTGTGGGTTTGGATTTTGTCATTCTAGTGCCCCTCCCCTTTGTTACAACCTCAAAGTTATATAGTTATATTATTCCTTGGTGACTGCTGGGCGTTGGGCCTGAGAGGTTTGGCCTTTTGGATGAAATGGAACTGCAGAAGTTTCGGTTGTCATCAGTGTTCCATGAGTACCAACAGGGGCTGAACATGCATGCGTAAGATCTTTAATTGGTGTAAAAGGGTTTTGTTTGCAGTCACTTCAGTCTGATCTTTCAGAGATGACTCAAAGTTTGTGTTATTTGCTCACCTCCCACAGGGACCATCTCTTAGGATGCTTCCAAATGGAGGACTTTGCAAATGTCAGGCCACTGAGTCAGCACGTCTAACGCTTGCAAGCTATACAGGACTGTGCTCAGCACAATGTTGATTGCCGCTAGTCCAAATGAAAACTAGCAGATTCAGTCGCACAGGCCAGTTCAGCAATCATAACGCTAAACTCCTGCATTACTTGGTATCTGCTCCCTGACTTCCTGTCTAGTGCGGCAGTTACTGTGGGAAGCTGCTGTCTGGATGCCAATTTAGGAAGTCCCAGAAGATTTGCTTTTTGCCAATGTGCAAATGAGGCAACTCAAGAGAGATAATGAGGCATTCTGAGCTGCAGAATCATCACTATGCTGATACCATCCTGTTCTATGTCTCATTTTGTGGTTTCTTGAGTCCCTCCTCATTACTCACCACCCCACTCCTCCCCACGAAAGATGGAAGAGAGTCTGCTCCTGAGCAAAGCAATTGAAAAAATGTTTTGGATATAATTCCAGTACTTTTGGGGGGGGGGGTTGGGGGGAAGCAATTTTTTTCATGAGTCAATATAGACTTGAAATGAACCTGAAACGTCTCTTTAATTTACAGGTGATAGCAGTAGTTAAAATGACACTATTTCATCTACAGTTAATATGTAGGTGAATCTTTTCTCTCAGATTTTTTATGTGTAGCATAATTTTTTATGTGTAGCATAAAATGTGTTCCATTCTCAGGTAAGTGCCTATGTACCCTGCCTTGGACAAAGTAAGAGGAAAAAATATATGAACAGAACTTATGTCCTGCCATTGGTGCTGACACAGCTGCACCATGGAGGTGCAGAGGGGGGCAATCAGGAGACCCCCTTGAGGAAAGGGGACTTTTGTTCCCTTATCTCCAGGTAAGCCCCCTGAAGTCCTATGAGTCTCCCCAGACCTATGCCAGCTCTATAAAAAGGAAACAACTGCAGAAGTTGGGGCAGCAGCTGCAACAGGGAAACAACTGGGCAGGGGGGAGGACAAAAGGACATTGATTTCACAGGCAGGTTCAAGGCTTGTTTTGAAGCTTTTCAGCTGGCTCAACTTGTCTGCGACAGCTTTCAGGTTAGGTCAAGGCAGCGTTTCTCTCTTCTGCACTGTAGACTTCAGTAAAAGGAGCTAAACTGTCCAACCCCTCTTGACAATGAGGAAGATGACATGTTTTCATTATCCCAAGTCATATCCTCAGAAATGCTTGGGGGGGGGGGGAGATTTCATACTGGATGATATTTATCCAGCTATCATGCTAACTTGTGGTATTGTAATCCTATGTACATTTACATGGGAGTAAGCCTCATTGAACCTAGTGGAATTTCATCCTCTGCTTTGGAATGCTCAAAGTAAATAAGGAGTTGGTGCCTTTGAGCATGTGCAGAGTATATTTTATGTCCTCTTAGAGATGATGATTGATTTAATATAAGTTATTGCAATAATTACTTCTTGTAAGTGAACAACAACTTATTCTGGATGGAATCCCAGACTAAAGGCCCAGCTATTCCACCATTCTGTTTTCTACGATGAGCAACCATAATACTGTACAACTTCAAAGTCCACAGACAGGGCATGAAGGCAACAGCCCTTCCTTCCCACTATTGCTACCCAGCAACTGGAATTCAGAGGTATACTGCCTTTAAAAAAATAGATTAAAATGCCTGGTGCTGCTTTCTGTATCCCCCCCCCAAAAAAAAAACCTGGCACCCCAGTTCCCCCCAGTAGAGTGTGTTTACATTCTGCATTACATTACAGAATCTGCAGACATACTGTAAGTGTTTGCATGCACTGTTGATTCCTTGAAAGAAAGAACAGGAAATTCATTCCATGTTTCCACCAAACTCTAACATTTACACAGGATACGTTTGTGAAAATGTGAGCATTATTATCCTGTTTATTAACAGGATAATTTATTGTTACATCTGAAATGTAACATCAACACTGGCTCCTCATGTAACATTTCTGGGGCAATCTCACAAGAAGAACCCTCGATTCCGGTCATGGATTTGTGTCCAGAAAAGTTATATGGATAACCATTTTGTGATTTTTTTACATGTATGAATTCACAAGATCGCTTTAAAGATCACTTTATCGGTTCATCAAATGGACTCCACGTACTACATTAGGTAAAGGTAAAAGTAAAGGTGACCCCTGACAATTAAGTCCAGTCATGTCCGACTCTAGGGTGTGGTGCTCATCCCCATTTCAAAGCTGAAGAGCCAGTGCTGTCCGAAGACGCCTCCGTGGTCATGTGGCCGGCGTGACTCTCCTTGCCGCAGCGCGTAGCATGCGGCTGGAACACAGAGCGCTGTTTACCTTCCCACAAGCGTACTACATTACAGGAGGTCTATTTCTCATGTCTTTCCTGTCAATTGAAGCAAAAGTGATCCTATGCTTGACCATGTTTGACACACTTGCAGATGCTCTCGCTAGCAGAAGCACCACAATGCAGGCCTCTTTCACTTCCTCACACTGTGCCAAGAGAAAAGTTCCTCTGATTCACTGCTGCCTCCTTCAGTTGGCTGTAATCTGAGGCGCCAAACCTTGGCGCATCACAGACTCCTGAACAAAAAAAAAGCCTGTCCATGGTGTGTGTGTGTGTGTGTGTGAAGAGGGGCCTCAGAGGCAGGGGTGGAGTCCATTATTCAAGCTCCTGACTCAAAGGGCTAGTAGTGGGATATCTATCACTTTTCTCCTCGTAATGGGCCAAACAGGTTGCTGTCACTTTCAATTTCTAAGAATTCTCACCGTCTACCCCCATAGCTCAGTGTTTCCAAAACTGTGAGGTGCGGCTCCCAGGGGAACCGCGGAAGCCAGCTAGGGGAGCCGCAGAAGAATGGCTTCAGGGTCCCTGTGGAGGGAAGACGGAAGGAAGAAGGGGGTGCCCCAGTCAATATACCCCACCCCACTTCTGTTTGGGCCTATACAGTAGAAGGGGGAGAAATGACCTTCACAGAAGTTATTCACAGAAAAGGTGAAATTGGGGAGAAAGCTTCACCTGGTGGTTTTCTACCTGTCACATAATGTAATGGGGAGCCTCAGCCAATGGTCAAGGGAGCCGCAGGTCGAAAAAAATTGGGAAACACTGCCGTAGCTCCTCAGCCTGGCCCTGAAACGTCTGCCCTGCCTTCAACAGCCACATAGTGTTTGGAAGCAAAGGAAACATAGCTTAGCCGCTGCCAGGTTGTCTGGCCTGAGAGGGGACTCCTTGATTCCCAGTTTCCTTGAGTCAAGTCTCCAATGCTCCTCTAGAGAATCTCTGTCGGTCTGTCCTCCTCTCACTGGCGTCGCTGGAGGTGGGGCGGAAAGCTAAGTTCTGCAGCTTTCCGCCCCACCGTTACTCTCCGGTATGAGGCGCCCCGCCCCCTCGTCATAGGAGCCCGTCAGTGGAGAGAAAGCAATGCGCAGGAGAGTCCCTGCGCGTTGCTTTCTCTCCGCTGACGGGCTCCTACGACGAGGGGGCGGGGCGCCTCGTGCAGGAGAGTAACGGTGGGGAAGAAAGCTGCAGAACTTGGCTTTCCGCCCCACCTCCAGCGATGCCAGTGCTTCCTCTCAACCAGAACTGATGCAAGAGGTAAGCAGCCCCTGCTGCCGGTCCGCTTCTTCCCTCCTGCCTTGCCCAGCTAGCCCCATTTAAGGGATCCAGGCTGCAGTGTTGTGAAGCTGCTGCTTACTGGCAATCTACTCCTTCTTCTGCTGCTATAGTTTCCAACTGAGGGCCCAATCCTATCCAAAAATGTCCTAGCACTGATGCAGCCATGCCAATGGGGTGTGCACTGCATCCTGTGGTGGGTGGGGGCAGAGGCGTAATGTGCGCCTGGGCACCCTGGAGCACCGGGGGGAGGGGCGCCCCCAGCTCCAAGACAATGATCTATCTGAGGATGTCGAATCTGGATTGCTATTGCTGTTGTGTTGCTTAATACAGACTAGTTCTTCCTTCACACTTGAAGCAACCCTTCCGGGCTGCAGCTATAGGCTTACAGTCATGCTAATTTTATGTCCTTGGGCTACCAGGTTTGATAATAAGAGATAACATATTCAAATGGAGGAACTCCAGGCCCATTCCCCTCTTAGTAAGGTACTTAGAAAAAAAAACAGCCAAGAAGATAACAATTAACCAGAACGGCGGGGGGGGGGGGGGCGCGGCAACTTCCGGCGCCTGGACGAAGTGTTCCAATTGTCCACCGAAGATACGGCTCTGGGTGGGGGGCAGTCACAGAGGCCTCCTCAAGGTAAGGGAACATTTGTTCCCTTATCTGGGGGCTGCATTGCTGCTGGAAAGTTGGATAGGGTTGGGCCCTCCCCTGAGTTAGTTAGATAGGCTTACCATATCCAAAGGGGGACAGGGTGCCTACACCTTTAACCACTGTAAAAAGGGGGAATTTTGGCAGGTGCAGCTTGTTGCACCCTTCCATTATGAGCTGCACCTGCCCAAATTCCCTCTTTTTACAATGGTTAAAGGTGTAGGCACCCTGTCCCCCTTTGGATATGGTAAGCCTATAGTTAGACCAGTTAGTTAGACCAGCAAGCTCCCCCTGTGCCACTGCTTAAGGTGTGAATTGTCATTCTTAGAGCTCCTACTGGAACTACTTCTAATACTCAGTAAATCCCCATAAAAACACTTTTGCAGCAGATCTGGTAGTTCAAGTATGCAATCATATCAAAGTTCCCTCAATTATTTGTTTTAAATTGCAACTCGATGTTTAAATAATGGAAACATCACCCTTGCATTCCTCCTTTACAAGCATGACAAGGCCAAAACGTGCCAGGTTTGTTTTACTTCAATTACCTCACAAGCAAGACTGGGAAAAGAACGCACTAAGATTAGTTTCTGAAGGAGCAATATGGTTGTATGAAAAACTGCTGATTGTAGAAATATACTTTCTGCATGGTGAACTCTCAATCTCAAGTCTCTCTTCTGTTGAATTTCTATCTTTTCCCTTTAAAATCTTGTTTGATATGGTTGGCTTTGAAATGTAATGCTGCATCATCTCTGACACATGAAACAGGGCCCAGTATTTTATTTTAGGCCCACATCAAATACTTAGAAAATAAATCACTGCTTTTCAATTTCACACACACATTTCTGGGTTCAGTCCACCAAACACTATTGCTGGTCAAGCTCTGTGTAGTCTGCACGGGACTCCTCTATAAGAAACATTTGAATGAATAGATATGACACAATAGCTGTGTCTGTGATGAGTGGATTGCTCCCAGCATCTGCAGGCTTAGCACAGTGTTTGGCATGCCGCGTATGGAGTCAAAGCAAAATCTTTGGAGGATGCAGCCATAGCTCAAGTTGTACAGCACCTGTTTTGCACGCAAGGATCCCAGGTTCAATTAACAGCATCTTCAGGCAAAGGATATTTGGTTGAAGCAGTGGCGGTGCTGGAGGGGGTGCGTCACTGTAAGTGGTGCAAGGCGCTGCACCGCACCTAGCAAACTGGTGTAACATGGCCTCTCCCACTTCCCCCTGGAGCCAAGACACGCACATTGCCTTCACTGCCGGAATGGCTCCAGGAGCGAGTGGGAGGGGCTGCGTTACACTGGTTTGGGAGGCATGGTGCAGCGCCTTGCACCACTTACAGTGACACACCCCCTCCCTCAATGCCACTGGGGCAAAGAAGGACTAAGTGAAACCCATGCCTGAGATGGAGAATCACTGCCAGTCAGAGTAGAGAACAACCTCATGGCAGCTACATTTGTTTATATGAGTGTAATAGCATTTTAGAAGTATTCTTAAAGTCCAGAATCATTTCACAGATGCCCTGAAATATGTACTCTCTCTTTGTCACATCCAGGTGATAAGGTACTGGCAGGCCAATAGTCAGAACTATTGCTGAAGTTTGTGTGGAACTGATTTTATTACATCAGCTTAACCTTGAGAATGTTTCATCAAGTTCAGTGGCTTTTTCATTTCAAACTAATTTGACATATTTTCATTAAGCAGCTGTGTCTAACTTCCTATAAACGTTTACAGTCTATGGATCCAAGTGTCCCTACTGGCATCGGCATCCCCGAAGAGAGGACATTTAACTTTTTCAACTCCATCCTGTGAGCCACAATGCAGGGCCCCTCTATGCTCGGGGACAAGTTCCAGCCTTAATGGGGGAGCTGGTGGACAATCCATCCTGGCACTACGTATGTGGTATCTTATTGTAGCAGCTCTCAAATGTTTCCTTCTCCGGAGCCCTTTATACTCCTAAACAGAGTCTCAGGGAGTCCCAGAGCGCTAGCGCATACGTGAAGCACCAAGAAGACAGTGGCCACTTATTGTGTCCTCATGGACTCAGGGAGCCCCAGGGCTCCTTGGAGCACACTTTGAGAAATGCTGTCTGATTGAGCATAAAGCATAGGACTAAGGGAGCACAGGATCCCCTGCTAACTGGGCAAGAGGCACTTTTTCAATTGGTGCTCCTCTTATATTTAGCAGGGGGAGAGTAACTGCCCCCTTTCACCCCAGCACAGTGTCTTTTCTTGTGGCTGTTTGCTGGTGGTGCTCTGCATCTTTTTTAGATTGTGAGCCCTTTGGGGACAGGGAGCCATTTAATCATTTGATTGTGTCTGTAAACCGCTTTGTGAACTTTTTGTTGAAAAGTGGTATATAAATACTGTTAATAATAACAACAACAACAACAACAACAATGTGCAGAGGACTGTTGGTTTCCTTCATGGAAGGTGAGATAACTGACCCTTGCCAGGAATTAGATGCTATGGCAGGAGCCTAACCTGGTGCTTGTGCTACTGCAGATAAAGTGAGTTCACGGTACAAGCCTGCTTGCCACTTGTCAGAAGTCTCTTATTTTTAGAAAGGAAAAATGCCAAGAAAAAAAACCTTTTGTGACATTAACTTTCCTAATACTACACATTTGAATCCAAGGTAGAGCAGATGGTGAAATATAATGTATCCACTGGGAGTTAAATGGAATTTACTAGCTGTAGGGGACAGTAAAATATTAGAAGGAAACGTACAAATAATGAAAGTACATTTTGTTCAACTTGCTTCTGATGAGGCATAAAATAAAATGTAAATAATTTCTGTTCAGAAAAAAATTAGCATAATGGCTTTGGCATTTGCAATTAGAATGAGTCTGCATTTTATAACCTAGATTTGAAAACCAAGAAGAGTAACACCATTTACCTGGTTTTGCAGGAAGGATTATATCAATTCTATTATCACTGACAGTAATGAAACACAACACTGATACCATTAACATCGTGTGCAATAAAGAGGTGTGATTAGTCTCAACTTGGATTTGCAGTGGGAAAAAAAAATCAAAGACAATGTTGTGAAGCTGAATATGAGCAAAGACGAATATAAGTGCTATTAACCTGGGCTTGAAATGTAGAAAAGTGTCAATATTACAAACATAGGTTTGCAATTAAATCAGCGTCAATGGAGCTGACAAAAGAAGTTCATAATTAGGACGATGTCGTTAGCATTGACCTGGATTTTCCACAAAGACCATGCCTAGACTTTAATTAATAGAATTGCTTGATCTCTACATCTTACAAAAGAAGGCCTTATTCTTACTAGCCCTGCATTACAATGAGATGCCAAGCTATTATGCTATTATGCTGGGTGACTGGGCACAATGTACCCACATACATAATGTGAAAATTGAACTTTCTATAGAGTTTCCTAAAACGAAAACCCAGCCTCGGACCAGCATTACAAATACCCAGCTCTTAGACAAAATTACCATCCAGCGAGTCTTTATGCATACATGTTATAAATGCCGGTTATCTTACTACATTTACAACTTTACCTTTGACAGTACAGTATTTGTAGGGACATGTCTGCTCCCCAATATGAAATTTTCTTGGCCAAAGCTGCCCAGCAAGGCTGTCTCCAAAGTATGTTTTCCACCCCAGCAGTGGCCTGTTTGTGGATATAGTTCCTGCAATGTTATCTAAGCAGGGGCAACTTGTTAACTCAGCCCGACGCCAACCACTAAATGTCAATTTGGGAGGCATGGTGCCCTTCCCACTGCCACAGTACAGCTAACTATACAGGCGAGCGCCTGGATCAGATGTGCATACTGGTGTCTTTGCATTCTTGGTCATCATGCAGAGGACCCCATAACCTCTGAACACTTTGATCAGGGATGAAATCATGTCTAACTCGCTAATCAGAACGCTATATGGATTCAAGCCAAATGCCCACTTACAGAACTTTGATTCCATCTTAAACAAGTCTTTTAAAGAAAATAAGATCATCCTAGTTGTATTATTATTTGTGTGACAAACAGAAGACATGAGGGGGGGGGGGGAAGAAGCCACACATCGAGATAGTTTTCAAAGAAGCATTGATTCCACATGGAACTCACAATCCTATGCATGTTTAACCAGAAGTAAGTCCCACTGTGTTCAGCGGGGCTTACTCCTTGCTAAGCATGTATAGGATTTGCAGCTATAGTCACGTTTCCTATCTTACTCTACTGCAGCGGTTCCCCTAACTGGGAGGCGCAGCTTCCAGGGGAGCCGCGGATACCAACCAGGGGAGCCACGGAGTGCCACAGAATCCTCTCGGAATACAGTGCAATGCCAATTGGCAGGCATCAACATAATGTAATGGGGAGCCGCAGTCCATGGTCGCCAATGGTCTAGGGAGCCACAGGTCAAAAAAGTTTGGGAAACACTGCTCTAATGTATAACCCATCTTACCTTTTTCTTCACCTTTGTCGTCTTGATTAGTTTTGTCGTCTTGATTAGTTTTGTCTACTTCAGGATCAAGTGGGTTTTCTTCTTCTTCTTCTTCTTCTTCCTTCATTGTCTCCTCTTGGGTTATCAAAGTCTCTGAACAGGAAGACATAGTATGGATAATATAGTAAGTTCACAGGTTACCTTGAGTAAAGTTAATAGTGATTGTCTGAAATGATACGGAAGCCCACTACCTACAGTCTTCATTCACACTGGGGGTCCAATCCTATCCAATTTTCCAGCACTGATGCAGCCATGTTAGTGGGGTGTGTGCTGCATCCTGCGGTGGGAGGGGCAGTCACGGAGGCCTCCTCAAATTAAGAGAACATTTGTTCCCTTACCTCGGGGCTGCACTGCAGCTGCATCGGTACAGGAAAGTTGGACAGGATTGGGCCCTAATGATGTGTTGTTCATTAGGTATGTAGTGTGAATCCCACAGATCAGTAATTAAATAAGGCTTACATCTTGATATCAGTATAGTATATTATGTGAAAATAAGTCATATTTTTAAAGATGTCTTCAAGATCAGTGTTTTACTTAGGGTGAGAATATTCCAGGGGAGAGCATTTTAAACACCTGCTTAACTGCAAGGTAAGAAGTACAATTTACAATACTAATATATCTATGGAAATAAATGCTTTGCTGGTTAAAGGTCAAATCGTTCAGCACCCTAGCAGTATCCACACCCAGGTTTAGCAGGGAGTTCAAGTCTCCTAGTTAGAGGTGGGATTTATCTGGTGGGATACTACAAGTTATTTCATATTTTGCCCTGGACCTGGAAAAAGAGATGCTTGCTCCTCTATGCAGAGCAAAATAATTTCAAAAACAAAACACATTACTGTAGCCACTGTCAATAACTAATTAATCATTTTGCAAGCCTCTTTTCCTTACTTGCTCACATTCATTCAGAAAGTACCTTCTGTCTCCATGTAGGAGATTTGAGAATCTGTTTGAGCTTTCATTTCATCTTCTGTGGAATCATCCTGGAGTTCTGCTAACATCAAAATTTAGAAAATCATATTAATGTGATACTTCTGTGCAATTGTGTACATTTTTTAATGTAGTTATGGATTTGGAAAGCATAAAATCAGAATATGAGTAAGTGAAATTCAGATTTTCTGTGGTACAAGTTATGAGAAAACTGATGTCATGGTTACAATCTGCTATCAAATACGTTAAATTCTTCATTAATTCCTTCTATTAAGCAAAAATGTATGACTGGTACACATATTTTATTTTAAAAAAAATCAACCCATAACTGTGATTTTCTCAAGACTCAACAAGGTTACATTATCCAATATTGGATCAATATTATTACAGCAAGTTAACTGGAAGGACTACATTTTTGCTTAAATTAAGCTCTCAGAACTGAATGGTTTGCAACAGCTATTCAGCAAAGTTTATGGATGTTTCCCTTGGGCATCAATAACCAAGCAAAGAAAAAGTTGGCTTTCATAACTACGAAAGCTTATGGTCCCACGTGATTAATTATTATAATCCTACAGAGAATCTTGATCGAAAACATACCATCAGCTTGTTCACAGATTGTATGAGACATTGGATTCTGTTCTTGTGTAGCACTGGAATCTTCAGAGGACTCTAACAGAAAAATAAAACAAATACAACTCTGAAGTAGATACTCTGCAGATTTTCTGCTAGACAATTTGGATAGACAACCTGGAATAGGTCAAATGTATTTAAAGTGATGCCGAAAATGACAAATGCACACATTATTCTAAATTAGTTCATTTGCCTTTTCAAAATGTTTTGCACATATAAATGCATTTCTATATTGATATACAGAAATGTATACATGTGTTAGTCCAACAAAACAGTCCCTAGCATTCTGTGCCACTCTCCCAACATTCTGTCACACTGTTGCTTGCCCAAGAAAAAGACCCCAGAACAGGGCTCTGCAGACAGGATCACGCTTGGCTGTTAATGACTGAGTCTGCAACGGCCAGGAACAGGTTTAGTCCCCATCCAAATAGTATCCTCAAGGGTCTTTTTTCCCCCTACTAAATAAATGAATGGCTTCCATTTACTAACATGGGGAGAAGTAAGCGTTGCGCTTGGGGATGTTTCAATGTAAGCAAAACCTGTCCTCCACATCTGTGCACTGGGTAACCCAGTCACCACCACCAGGACTCCATAGAGCAATGAGCCTTCCCTTCGCTCCTCAAGAAGGCAGCTCCAGGGTGCTGGGCAGAGGTGACATGCACCAGCCACATCTCCTGCACAAACAAAGCAGATGGGACTGCAAACATGCAGAAACCCCCATGTTTTGGGGTAGTGAGGGGAAGTGTTTCTTCCCTCCTCCCCAGGACCTGCCACCCATGTTTTGTTTGGGAGAACGGGGAAGGGTAAAGTGTGGAAAAAAGATGCCTCCTGGTCCAGTTCTTCTCTCCGCTGGAGGAAACAGACTCACAGCGCAATCCCGCGCAACTATAGGCTGGCGGAGCGAGCACTCCACTGGCCTAGGGTGTTGTAGGTAAGACACATTTTCAACACCCTGGGAGTAACCAGCGCAGAGGCCGGCACCGCTCACTCTGCTGCCTTCCAGACTCGGCGCCACCGAACGCAGGTAAGTGCCGCGCCAGGCGGCGGGAGGGTGTGAGGAGGGCGTGGAGGGGTGGGGAGGGAGGGGGCCATTGACCAGCCCGGCCTGGGAGGGGGTGGGGATATCGGCACTGGGTTCTTGCTGAACTGGATCCAGGCAATTATTATTTTGCAGAGGGTCAGTACAGGCATCAGCTGCAACACTGCCACCACCTACCCTTGGCAAGTGCACACATGCAATCTGCTCACAGCACGTGAGGCTTTGTGAATCAGGGCCTGAATCTTCAGTTCTCAAAAAATCCCTTAAGATATATAAGGAACTGCATAAGCATGCACAGGGTTACAGTGTTAGCATACATGTAGACATGTCAGTACTGTGTAGATTATAAATAAAAAAATATTTCCATTGAATTTTCAATGGTACCGCCACCTCACAATGGGTATAATATTCCCATTATTATACCCATTCCCAGATAAAAATGGGTATAATATTCCCTCCCTTATGAGTTAAAGAACTGCCCCCTCTTTAGAGACATCCCGGCGGGAGCTGAAGGCATTTTTATTTCAATTGGCTTTTTGAGTGTGGGTGGGGTGTTGGGGGTGAGCTGCCTCTATTCTGACTGCTTATGGCTTTTATTATTGTTTGAATGTTGCTGATTTGCTATTTCATCTGGGTTTTCTGTTTTTGTAGTTTGTATTGCTGTATTAATTATCATTGCTTTATGCTGCTATGGGGTTGCGTGGGGTTCATGAGAGGGTCTGTGCGCTGGTGTTTTGAATTTTATTGGCTAAAGTGATTGTTATGTATTTTACAGTATTGTGTACAGTATTTATGATCTTTCAACTTTTATTATTTATTATGAATTGTTGTTTATTTCCAAAGCCTTGAGCCTTTGGAAAGGCAGGATACATAAATTTTGGTTCGTGGTTATTCTTGGAAATGTAATGGCATTAATGCTGACTTTATGCGTTTTGGAATTGTCCATCTGGACAACAGTCTTAAAACACAACACAGTAACTGGCTGAAACATCTCCTACGCTCTCAAAATCTCAACTACTATTATAGGACAATGCATAATATTATGACATCAGGACATCGGTAAATTATACTACCCATGACCTAAGAAGGAGAACCCAACATCCAGTTGATAGTCCTGATGGCACCATTGATCACGATGTGCAGTTCTGCCCTGAACAGCAGTTTTAATTCCTATCCTTAAATCATGTATACCATATTTTAAACAGCTGGATTTAAGCTGGATATGGCCAATATTGTACTCATATGCAATCTATGTAACAATCTATGTCTTTAAAGCAGGAATCATCTCTCTCTCTCTCTCTCTCTCTCTCTCTCTCTCTCTCTCTCTCTCTCTCTCTCTCTGTTACACTAGTTGGAGCTCTGAGTATGCGTAGGTAGATCCAACTGCGAAAGCATTTTCATCTTTGCAATAAGCCTGAGAGGCGTTCTAGTTCCAGATCTATACTTAATATAAATGTGCTTTTAAAAAGAAACTGAATAGTACTCAGCTCAGGCCCCACAGATTGAGACCTTGGCTTGGGGGAGGGCAGTAGTGCAATGCTAAAATTTAAAGTGCATTACAATTACAATTACACCCCCATAGTCATTGCATTACACTTGTGCATTACACTTACAATTACACCCCCATAGTCATACCCCATTAAGACTACAACAACAAAATAATCCATTAAAATGTCTTCATTAGAGTGTTTCCCCCCTGCTACTTATTTCTACATTGAAACTTATTGTACTTCATTTAAAGATCTAGCTCATTTCGATCCAAACCTATGGAGTGGGTTGCAAGAATTACAAAAATTGAAAAATTGGTTTAAATAAATGTCACAAATAAACAAAAAGGTATACTAGAGAACTACCCTATGCATGTTTCCTCAGAGATAAATCCCACTGTGTTCCATATAAGACATATTGTCAGGAAAATTTGCATAAGATAGAAGCATTAATGTAACATGGGCTCCCTACTGTGTATCAGATAACCCTTGGGAAAGACAAAGCCTGCACATCCACATCTACCCCTAGGCAAATTTACCTGATGTTTTATATTCTCGTTTTATTCTCATCACAGGTCCTTTGCAAAAAGTTTCAAAGACTGTAACTGAGCGCTCCTGCTGATGACATCACTGCTTCTGCTGCAGGAGAAGTCCCAGGACACTGCTCCGCCCTACGCCCGTCAACTACAACCCTGGGAGAGAGAGGCTTTAATTCTCTGTTCTGGTCCTATTCCTAATCTGAATTGGCTCCACCTCCACCCCCCTCCACAGCTGCAATTTATCCTGGAAAAAAAAGCTTCCACAGGAGCCAATGACATTAACCACTCGATGGCTCAGCCCTCACTGACAGAAACCCCACAGTGGATACGAGTTGTATTGCATCCCTACCCCTCAGGTCCTTGCAAACCGTCTCTATCTATTATAAGAGATGGAGAGGGAGAGTGCAATGAACGTGGTTTGACATTTTCATCCTATACATCAATAGGAAGACATATATGCCATTCTGGTATACCACTAACATTGAGTTTTCAAAAAATATATTTCCTGGTTGATTTCTTCTGCATGTCATTGAATTTTGCCACTGATGTTACACACTTAACGCACACACAGGGAGCTATTCTAGGGACTTTTTTTTTCTGGGGTAGGCTAGGCTCAGTCAGTTTTCCTGCACATAATAAACTCAGTATTAATTCTAGCCCTGATTTTTGAATTCCTTCTTTTGGATATCCCAATAGGATAATTTTGAGATCATAAGAGATGTTTAGACCAGTCATACTGTGTTTTAAGATTGTTGTCTAGATGGACAATTCCAAAGGATAAAAAGGAAGTCAGTATTAATGCCATTACGTTATCAACGATAACCACAAACATGCACATTTTAATCTATGAGGTGGTGGTACCACTGAAAATTAAATGCAATTTTTTTTTATTCATAATCTATATGCTGACATGTCCACAACTATGCTAGCTGTGCAATCTTTTGCATGCTTACATAGAAGCAAGTCTGTGCTCCATAGGACTTACTCACCGGTAAGTGTATTTGGGATTGCAGCCAAACTGAAGGGTAATTTCCATACACCTGTCTTCAGTAAAATTTTACCTAACAGTGGGCACTGGGATAAATAATTCCACGTAAGCATCCGCTTCCTAAGCTTGCCAAAAACTATCTTAGTGGGATATATGAGAAACCTGAGTAGTTAACATCTGATCCAAATTTAATAATCTGTAAAGCAGGAATGCATTGAAAGTTTGTGATTTTAATTAACTGCAAACAATTCCCCAAGGCAAATATTTAATTACCTACACAGCTTCTTTGATGGAAATTGCAATAAGTTTACAAAGTCAACTTTTGAAGTAGAACTGTACGTATATATATATATATATATTTCAAATTATCTACGTTAAAGCTTCTCAAACTAATCCACTGAATATTATTAATCTTATTTTGAATGTAAAATGCTTTTTGCTAATACGATCAAAATAATAGAAAGAGCTTCTGGAATTAATTCACAGAAGTGGAAAAAGCCAAAAGGCCATCCAGGCAATCTAAACAATCCAGACGACTGTGAACCGTGAGCAAGCAGGTGTACTGCAGAATAAGGCCTGGAAAGCAAATCGCTCCAGACTATATTCAAGCAAGCTCAGTGACGGCAAAGCACAAAAAAAGAAAAAGAAAAAATTCTTTTTTTCAGGGCAGAGAAGGAGCCCACTGTATCTCTGCCATTATTTCCACTAAAAACAAACACGTGCTCCGAAATCTCCTCTTAGCCTCGCTGCTTCTTCCAGCAATGTCCCATGCCATTCAAAGGCCCTCACTGCACAGCTGAGCAGCAGCAGTGAGTATTTTGCCGCCCTTTCTCTGCTGAGCCTGGGGGAGAGGCGGCTGCAAACCCAAATTGCAACAGCCTGATTATAAGGCGCACCCCTAGTTTAAAAACTTAAATTAGGAGAAAAAAGTGAGTCATACTCAGACCAATAAAAAATCACCTACAATGACTGGATGTTCTGGCCTTGCTTTTGTCAAACAATGATCCCTATGGCCAGGCAGAGGGCAGGACGCACCTGAGGCTCTGAAAAATTGCCATCCCCGCCACATGATCCCAAAAACATCCCTTACCTCCAAGTAGGGGGCAGCCTCTGCTGCCGCTGAAAAAAACGCACAGGCAGCAATCAGGTCCCCCTACCCCCCTCC
Organism: Plestiodon gilberti rubricaudatus; assembly: GCA_026170595.1. NCBI lineage: Eukaryota > Metazoa > Chordata > Lepidosauria > Squamata > Scincidae > Plestiodon > Plestiodon gilberti. The sequence continues at coordinate 135,681,057 of JANXHW010000001.1, read as the reverse complement.
TCTTCCTCCTTTGAGGCTGGTCCCTTTAAACAAATCAGGAAGTGCGGAACACGCTGGCAGCACTCCCAGTGCACCCTGCATCTCCTGTCTTGTTTAAAAGGACCAAGGAAGGGGGCCAGATCACTGCCTTGGATTCACTTCTTCCCACTTGCTTTTAGCGAGCTGAAATTGGATTGCAGCAGCTCCACCCACAGTGGGTTGGGGGGAGGCAGCAGACTTAGTGAGGAAGGCATGCTGAGTGCATCTGCTGCTCCCCACAACCAGTCCCTCAACATGAGCCACATTGGTCATGTCATCAGTGGGCCAAACCCTGCCTGTGCCTCATGGTGAGCCTCTTCAAAGGAAAGTTGTCAAAGATCTCACTGGGAACACACATAAAGTGGCTCTTCCAATCCCAGCCATGGAGCTCATACTGATATTTACAGTGCAAACATTCTCCGGTTTTAATTTTTCTCAAAACCTGCTGAAATTCCTGTTGAAAAAAAAAAATAATATTGTGTTTCCATGTCACTATTTTTAAAAATAATTTCAAATAACTTCTTCCCATTTTGATCAGCAGTTCATCAGAATTGAAAAAAACATGACATAGATTACATCAGAGGTTCTCAAACTCTTCCCGGCCAAGTACCACCTCCAGAGCCACTCTCCTGCTGGGTACCACTGGAAGTGACTGGCAATGACATCATCGCCAGTTACTTCCAGGTTTTCAGGGTTTTGGAGGCCAGAAAATGCAGGCAAGAGGCTCTGGGCAGGTGGGAGGGCCCTTCTCAGCGCTCCTGAGAGGCTTGGCCCAAGGCAGGAGCCTCTCGGGAGTGAAAACGTGTTGCCAATAGCACTGTGTCGGAGTGGGGTTCCAGTGGTTCGAGTACCACCACCAGACGGCCGGGTACCACTGGTGGTACTAGTACCACTGGTTGAGAACCCCTGGATTACATCATAACATGCAGCCCCAAGTTTCTCTCATGATAGGGGCTAGCACTTCAATACGGAGCATGTCAAGCCGCACATATGGCAGAAGGTGTGGTTGTAGGAGTTCCTCTTTCACACAATTTTACAACCTCTCAGGAGAAGCATGACTTCTAGTGGAGTCAAGAATGTATCCCCATGTTTTCAGAAGTCAAGACTCATTTACTAGTATTTGGATACTGATCAAATCCAAACATTTTACTTTATCTTTTAAAACTTTTACTGGGAGCAGTATTTTAAACATGTCTCCCACTGATTTGGGGTGGCTTTTTCCCCAGTACTTCTGGTCTTGATATCATTGTATTACAATCATCATCAATAAACCAATAATTTGATAATCAAGTTGTGTGGATGTGAAGTTTCTCTATCTTATTTTTGCATATATACTATGTCTGAAAGAAAGCAACTTTGGAGAGTCAAGGCAATGTTTTTTAAGCTGACAGGTATTACATTGGTATGCAGATTTTGACTTTCAAAATCATTAAGGTCAAGACTATATTGAAGACTCTTCTCCTGAAATGCAAATATTAAATCAAATATTCAAGCCTAAGGGCCTAAGGATAGATTTACTTTTAAGATTAACAGGAATAAAAGAAAGGAAGCTAGTAAAGCCATATTCATAAAGAAAATCCAGTTAATGGAAAATGTATGACAAGTGTAAAAAGATTAGCTTAAATATATAGCAAGAAAAAGTGCTCTTATAACAGATAAGAGGTCATGACTTCAGTCCCATTTCAACAGGCCAAAAAACAAACTGCAAAAGTAACACAGCCAACATCTGAATTTATAACTTTCGGGGAAAACTAGACATTACTTTAAGCATGTGATTGGAGGTAATGGGTTTTTCCCAGGGCAAACTGCAGTCATGGGGAGTGGGGAAAGATCCAGATCAGAACTGTGGTCAAGGCAAAGGATTATTTCCCCACCCCATGTTCTGATCTTCAGCGGCTTCGTGTGGCTACTACGTACTAAACATACTAACTCCAATCATGTGCTTAATGTTTATTCTGACTTGTAGCATAAAGGATATTGTAATATTGCATGTTGCTCTATCCTGACTCCTGAAAAATATCTTCATGGATCATGAGCATCTAAGGAATAAATTAGGCACCTAGGACTACACCAAGATCTTTTTTTTATTTGCTATTTTTCACGACACGGAAGACGCACCTGCAGCAGGTCAATTTACAGCAAACTTGATTTTGACTTGAGTGTGAGGAATACTTCCTAGAAAAAGAGGACGTTGTGTGGTGGCTCTCTTTCTTTTTTGAGGAAGTCATATAAACTGTTAGAGATGGTCTACATCTGCTGCATTGTTTGCCAAAATACAAGGCCATCCGTTCCACAAGGAGGCATGAGCAACTGGCACGGAAGATAAGGACATTTTCCAAAAGCATCATATTTTCTTCATGTTCCCAGATTTTGTGTTGGTTTCTTGATTTGGTCTGGAATGGGAGCTGGGATACTACCAACCCAGTCCCTTTCCCTTCCATATTTAGTTTTGTGTTGGCAAACTATAGGGGGATGATCATATTCTACCATTTGCTGTTCTAACTGATACAGTACGGAACCTACTTTATTTTCTGCTTTAGCATATCCATTGTTGAGGAAACTGGCATCTAGAAGCACCTTCTGGATTAAATGAAATGTGACATGAAAATACATCTTTGCCTTTTTGAGTTTTGGTTTTTTGTTTTGTTTTGCAATAGCAGCTGGGCAGGGGGGACGAGACGGGACACTGATCCTGCTTGAGATTGCATTTTTTAATCCTTTCTCCATGTCTCAGTGCTATTTGCTCTGGTTGGAAACTTGAGTTCATATAGCAGCCCTTCTCCCAGTTTAAACAGCAGCTTGGGGCATGATTTTTGTCAGGACTGTGGCATGGATACACAAGGTGAAAATCACTCTTCCCCCTGCACTGTGGTCTTTAATCTAGATCAGAGTGCCCCTCGCATTCCAAGGCTGTTTTTAAAAAAAAAAAAAACCCAGAAAGGCATAGACTCATTTAGCATCACATCTACTTTGACCCTTAGATTTACTGGTACAGCCGTACCTCACTATCTGTGGGCTCAGCATCTGCAGATTTCACCAGCCACGGATGCTGAACCCAGAGACCTCTGGAGGCCTCTTCTGCATTGTGCTAGGCCTGCAGCCCCCTCCACAGGCCTCCGTGGGCTCCCCCTCGAAGGATCTGGTAAGTTACTGGGGCATCGGGTGCTGGGTTCCAGCATCTGCGGATTCGCAGGTCGACCGGAACCAAACTCCTGCGGATTCCGAGGAAGGGTTGTATAGTGGTACCAGAACTGGTCCATCCAAGAGGCCAACGTAAAGGAGTTGCATCAGGCAGTGGACTGGTGGGAGGTGTTCATCTCTGTTTGTCTGCTTGCTTCCACTGATCCTCCTCCTCCTTCCACTGCCTGGATTGGAAAAGAAAAAATTGGACAGAGAAAAAGAGGAAAAGAGGAGGGGAGGCATGCTGAGCTAGAGCATTAGAGAGTGGGAGGAGCAGTGGGAGGCATCTGGTAAGGGGGGCAGCATTTGGCAGTTTGCCTCAGGTGTCAGGAGGTCATGGGCCAGCCCTGAGTGGTGCCCTGAGTGGCGGTAGCGGCGGCACAATCCCAGCAGTGCCATCGCTGCACAAGTCACCACTTCCTTTAAGGGGAAACACACTATCTCCCTCCGGACCTTGGGGTCATGACCCCAAGGTTGAAGATCACTGTCTTAGAGTAACAGCACAAGTCTAGGTAGGTCTACTCAGGTGTAAGTTCCATTTACTTAAGTGGGATTCATTCCAAGGTAAGTGTGTGCAGAATTGCAGCCTTCGTAAAGCAGCAATGCTCAAAAATAAAATTAACTAAGTCTTACGATGGGAGGAAACACAGAATTTAAGTGCTTGTAATGATCAGTTCATAATATTCACTTCCCCAACTACTTCTCTTGCATGGCTTTTTTTATTAGCTTTGTATGTGTGACACACCTGATTCTTGCACACAGCAAGGATAAATCATCATGTTTTAGCTAGTAAGTAGATAAAAGTGAGGAAAAGTTGGCCACTATGAACAAAAGAGATTCAATGCATTTTATTTGTAAGTGAGATCCTGTGAAAAATGACTGGAATATTTCTGCAGTAAAGGAAATCAACCAAGCACCCAAAATTACAGGTAATGGTGTGCACTGAGGCTGATGCATGATTGCAGTATTCTTGTGCCTCGTAAACTGAGAAAAATGTATTACAAAATGAAGGACTATAAAATGGCAATTTATGAGAATTTAGGGAGATATTCTGGAGTTTTGACTTTAAAATGTTATTTTTATATCCATCAGGATTTCCTTTTAATCCATCTTTATGATGGATTAGATTTATCAGAACTAAAGTTTATATGAATTTGTTAAATCAGACTTTTTAAAGGAGCGGGATATACATTTGTACTAGCAGTTAGATGATATAGTAGGCAGTCTACAACGTCTGTCTCCACTGGTGTGGTTAATGGAACTTCACAAAGGAAAGTAATTTTCCTGGTCACTCTGTAAAGCAAAGAAAGAAAATCTCCTCTACAAACCTCAAGCTTGCAAAAGGAAAGCATTTCCCCACCTATTTTAAAAAAAATACATATACTGTATTCCAGTGATGCCTACAAATAAGAAACCAAACTTTTTTTAGGGGCCTATTGTGTTGAAACAAAAACAATGGAGTTCTTTCTTTGAAAGCACAAAGCAAATCAACACACCTGGCAGATGAGACTGAATCATTTATAATTATTTGGGGTTTTGGCACCTGTTTGCGTGAAGGTTTATTTCTCTTATTTATATTCAAATTAATGGGCAGCTTTTCAGCCACAGTAAGTCTCAAAATGGCTTACAGTAAAATAATCAATCATAAACACCTTCTAAAACAATTTATAAAATGAAGTACAAATATGTAGCCGCAGGCCATCTTACAAATGAATACTTAATTCTCAGAAAGCCTACTGATATAAAAGCACCTTCACTCATTTCTTAAAGATTGTAACAAAGTGGGTCATGCAAATTTCCCTCAGAAGGGAACTCCAGAAGTCCAGAGCTACCACAGAAATACAGGAGGAGCTCATCTTCTCTTGTATGGTGGTAGTGCTTGAATCAGCATTTCTTTCACACATCTTCACTCTTGGTATGTTAAAGCGAGAAGGTGTTCCCTCTGTTATCCCAAACCTAGGCTAATTAGGGCTTTAAAGGTTAAAAACCAGCAACATGTATTTAGCCTGGAAATATACAAGTAACCAATGAGTCTTCAAGGGCACTCCATGTGATGTATAGAGTGGTAGAGTATTACCAAAGGCCAGGTCTTTTGTCTCCAGAAAGGGGAACAGTTGATGAACCAAGTGAAGATCATCATTCCTAGCTACAGGTGACATCTGGACATTTAGAACTTATATAAGGCCCAGGAGGACCCTAACCTGTGAACCAGCCTAAAGCGGAAATGTGACCCCCTTCAGGATAGTCACACACACACACACACACACACACACACACACACACACACACACACCAAATTTAGGTTGAGAGTTCCCTGTGCCATCAGGATCTCCTTATCAATAGTTTCTTAAGATTTATCATTATCCATAGTATATTAAGAAAAACAAATTATAACAACAAAAACAGAAGAATTATAAATACAATTAAAACAAAAACTTGCTATATTGTCCCTTTGGGTAGCAAAAAACCTTTTGGGGGGAAGAGGCTTCTAGTAATTAAAATATGTCCCTGTTGGGCAGCCGGATCCTGCCTAAGATGCAGCGGCCGGCCTAAATGGCTGGCCGCAGTTGCTGCATCCTAGTCAGAATGTAGCCCACGCCGGTGCAGCCGGGACTCACCTCGGGGAAGGGGACATTAGTCTTCTTCCCCAGGTGTAAGCACCCGAGGCCCCAGTGGGCCTCCTCGGATGCACGCCAAATCTGGTGGAAAGGATTGGATGGGACACAAATAGCCATCGGTACTTCTGTTTTGTTTGGACTGAGTTTCCATTTATTCATTTTTGTCATTGATATACTGATGACGCTGTGCCTGTCAGACTCAGAGAAGGCATCCTCGAAAGAAGAGGAGGAGCCAGACCTTGCAGATGACCCTACCATTAGTCACGAATAAGCATTTGAGGAATATCCAGAGCTCGCACTCCCCATAGTAACTTCCCCTGAGGAACCTCAGATCACAGGAAAACCAGCACTCCCCCATCTGAAGCACTGAGGTTACCGCAGGCCACCCCCCTTGGACCCAAATAACAGAGGTAGCGCTGGAACAACATAATGGAGGAGTGATTGCTTGGCTACCCAAGGCTTTACTCCCTTTGAGCCAACTTGGGTGGAAGGAGAAGCAGCTGCTAATACAAACTCTGGATTGAGATCCATTTAGACCCAAGAATGGCAGGCACTTCTTGGCCTCCTTTATAACCCCTTCACAGCTTTGCCTGAGCAACATTCATATAGTTGGGTCAATTTAGCATAGCAATGTCTTGAATTCTGATATGTCAATTCTGTCCTCAGCAATAGTAATTCTAAAAAAAAGAAAGTTGGTTTCCAGACAAATCACCTTTGAAACAAGCCGGCATATACATAATGAAACCTGAGAACAAAACAAAACACAACTAGCAGATGACATGCTAGTCACTCTAGGTTTTAGTAGATAGCAGTTTCCATCATTGTGGGAGTAAGTTTTAAATAGCTTCACCATCTGGTTTGAAAAAAGTCATCACATTCATGAAGGTCGTTATGAAAGACAGTGGGACAAATGAGTCACCAGCAAATGAAAGGAAGGAAGGATACACATAAAGAGATCTTGCCTACTGTAGACCTTCCCTCAACAAGCAACGACTAGAAATTTGCTCAGTTTCAACGGTGCATGAGAGTGAAGAGAGTCACACCAGAGCAATAATAAAGCTGCAATGGTTATCTCACCACCCTGATTGCATCACAAGAGTGCCTAGAATGCAGCCATTTTTCATAGTGTGTAGATAAAGATGAAATAATGCAGTGTGCCAATGTTACTGGGAGGAAGCAAGTGGGGACCCACAAAATGTCATGAGAAAAAGCAGAGCAAAGAAGGGACTTCTCCATTGAACCATATTTTTTAAGGGGCAAGGGAGGGAGAGTCTCCTCGCCTGCGACTTCCATTTTCCCCATTATGATGACGACAGCGGCATTGCTGGGCTGACTTTTGCCCAGTGCAGAGCTTACCTCACGTCACCCCTGACCTTCTGGGCTTTTGCATTGCTTTTAATGTGAAAGCCCACCTCCGGACTGCTCCTGCTCGGCAATCTTCAGCTCTAGTCACTCGTTCCGGCTCCAAGCAAGTGGCGAAAACATGATCTCCGGTGAGAGTGTGAGGCGACTGGAGCCAAAGATTGCCGAGCGGGGGCTAGGGCCGTGTGGTGACATCCCTCTCCGAGGTTTGCACCTGGTGCAGCCCGCACCAGTCACACTCCCAATAGGTGATGCCACTGGATGACGATGAATATTTATATACCACTTCTCAACAAAAAAAGTTCACAAAGCAGTTTACAGAGCAAAATAAACAAATGGTTCTCTGTCCCAAAAAGGTGCACAATCTAAAATGATACAGAAGAAACACCAGCAAGCAGTCACTAAAAAAGGTACTATGCTGGAGTTGCTCTCCCTCTGCGAAATATAAGAGGAAGCACCATTTTAAAAATGCCTCCTTTAAGCCTCCAGTTAGCAAGGGTTATGCACTATGTGCATAAAAGCTTAGTGGACATGGCAGGCAGGTGGAAGCAAGCTGGAGGGAAAACAGCAGGACTCCACACACTCACCTGGAACCTCTCTCTCACCAACCAACCAACCAAACAGGGGAAGCATGGACTATGCACCCCACAGGGGTAAGAAAAGGAGAGCAGGGAATCCTATGCTGCAAATCTGCCTAATGTCTCCCCCCCCCTTCTTTATTGTCAAATAGCTATCTCTTGGACATGTGTGTTTCAGTGAGTGGCATAAGGAGACTTGAATCCTGGGTGGTGGGATTTAGAGTTCTCTGCTTTTGCCCCTTGGTTGTTTCTGCCACACTAGCTTCCGTAGGTGGCTGGAGTGCTGTGTCTCATGTGGTGAGGTGTGGTGTGTGTGTGTTAATGGAGCATTTCCCCATGGTTGGCAGTGGTGACTGTTGCTGTGATACCCATTTCTAGGGGTTGCCGGGTGGGGCATCATCCCAGTCGTGGCCAATCCTTGGATCTGCCCCTGCCCAGTTAACCGTAATGGTGTTTCTCTGGCATTGGGGCTGCTGGGTGGATGTGTTGATTGGATTCTCACATGTTGGGCTGACATTGTGCTAATGTCAGGCCACAACTCCAAGACTGGTGGGCTACACTGAGGTTTCTATGGATGCTGGGGACATTACTGGGAAGGCTGTGCCTGGGTCCCCCCCCCCCTTTGTGCTGGACAGGCTTTGGATACAGCACAGCAGTCATCCTACCGACACTGCGGTGTCATCGCTGTGCTGCCAGCACAGTGTCAGCACAGGGCTGGGCTGTTATCATCTTTTCAGAATCCTAGTTAGAGCTCAAGGTCAAACTTTTCTTTTTCAGTAGATGGTTCTGAATATTGAACATCCTACATACAAAGTTCCTTGAAAAAAAGATGCCAATATCTGATTCTAGAAGCCAGACTCCACACTGTTTTTTTTTTCAGTTTATTGAATGCTTGCTTTTACATTTCACTATTTTGTAACTCTATGTGTTTTCAATTTGGTTTTTGTTCTTTGTCTAGGTTTATTCCTTGCTCTTTCAAACTACCCAATATTTCTGGTGCACAAACAGTCGAACAAATAAGAATTTTAGTACAGTATATCTATTTGACCTTGTGTTCCTTACAAAGCTCTGTGTTCCTTGAAGAGAGTTTGTCAAGATTAAATTTGTATTTAGACAAACTAATAACTCTCATAATTAAAATACAACATATTTCCTGGATGACTGACACCTTCTTGACTTCAGCTCAGTACAGAAAATAGGAAGCATGTTCTATACATTAATCCCAAAGGAACTTTGGCTTCCACGAACACCTGGAAACCTAATAATTGGTACTTTATTTTTAAGAGTAATTAACATACGATTTAATTTAGCTGACCTTCAAATGTACAATTACACTTTTATTAAGTTATAATGAATTAGAAATATATTATGTGGAAGGGGTACATAATGTGACAGATATACTTTTCCCCCTGCATTGTCAAATCAGGGCATGGAGAAATTGATGACAAAGGTGACTGCTAATGTGAATCTTTTCCCCACCAGGTCACAGATTCAAAAACAGCTCTGGGCAGTAATGGGAACCATCATGAATACACAAATCATATTCATGGGTCAGTCTGGAATGTGAAACAGAACCTACATCTGTATAATGTTGTGTGGATACACAGCCTATTTCTAACACATTGTCAACGCAATCCTGACTAAGCATCCGGCCGGCGGCCCAGGGCCACCCGCCGGATCCTGTGCACAGCCCATGGGATTGGGCCACCAGCATCAGTATATAACCATGTACCATTCTTCAACTGTATTTAAATCCAAGTGACCTGTATCACACACAGAGACGTGTGTGCAAGAGACAACTTTGATTTCTATTCCTGTCACAGTTGCCCCCACTGCCAAAGAGACAAGTTACTTTTAAAACTGAACATCAGCTTTAGTGGTGAGACCCATTGTAGTAAAAATAGAGAGCAAAGTTCCAGCTGCACACACAGTTATCTCCTGTATATACAAACCTTTTCTTGGATCTTGGTATTTATCTTACACAGATACTGAGAGTCCAATTAACATTATCCAAAAACCAACAATAGCATAATACTGTACCCTTTAGGAGGACCAATGAAAAAAGTAAGAAAAATGAGCAAGCTTTAGAGTTGATTAAAAAATGTATATACACACAAAAAGTTTTGATGAACTTGAAACTGGTACATTTCTTTGTGCCTTTTCAGTGGATTCTAATAAAGGTGTTATATTACTGTTGCTTTTGGATTTTCTTCTAAGGGACCAGTGCAGCTGCCTACAACCTCTGTTTGCTTTGGACAGACATTGTGAGAGGGACTAGACTTGCATTGGAGAGTTGATGTGGGTGTGTGCCTGCTCAGGAAGGATTTGAGTTGACTGACTAATTGGATTCTGCTGTGAGAGGACAAATCAGGAAAATCCCATTAGCGGGTAGTGACAGGGGATCGGAAATTAAAAGGTTGCTCCCTCAGTGCAGTGGACCATAGCAGAGTACAAGAGAATTTTGTGGGTTGGCAATTGGAGGAAGATGAAAGAGCCAACAAGAACCTTCTTGGCAATGGGCAATGTTTTTTGCCCTTGTGAAAACTGAGGCTGTTTCTTTTATGGCACATAAAATCCTGAAATTTCGTATAGAATCAAATAATCTATTTTTGTTTTCTATTTGGCTTTAGATAGTTTAAAGAGCCTGACCCTGAAGAATAAAATGGCCCTCAGTGAAGATATATAAGACATCGAATACAAGTGTAACTAGGCTTAAAACCAGAAGCCCCGCACATCCTGCTTTGTGAAAACAGTGTGAAGGAGCTCAGTAAAGAAGCGGGTCAATGTGATCCACATCCATAGTGGGCTGGAGGGAGGTGACAACAGACTTTGGATGAAGGGCACCCCGAATCTGTTGCCCCCTCACCACCCACTGTGACACAAGCTGCATCAGCCTGTTTCATGGTTGGGCCAGCCCTGGGTGCAGCTACTCCCACCTTGCTTAATTCCAGAACTTATTGCCAGAGGTGTCAGTGGGGGCCCCTGGTGCCCTGGGACCCAGGTGCCGAGTGGGCACAGCTTCAGGGGGGCGCAATTTTGCAGGCTGCTCACCTGTTCCCCCGTCGTTTCTTCACAGCCGACACGGCTGCATTTTGGCCCTCCCGCTCGCCCGGGCACCGTTTGGCTTCAAAAAGGAAGCCAAACAGCAGGTGTGTGTGATTGGAGCCACGCACTGACGTCACGCCCCTGCATCACGTGGGCGGCGTCACGTGGGCGGTCCCCCACGTGGGGGTGCAATTACGTCTCTGCTTATTGCCTCCCGTTTTCTTCAACTTCCTGTGAGATAACATGAAAGTCCATGGTGGTTAAACTCAACTTTACTGTAGAAGTACAGTTACATTCTGCTTTACTGTAATTCTTGACTATTAAGAGTCAGAACAGTCTGGCTTAGTTGGGAGAGCTGCTGCCTTCAAAGCCCGAAGACCAGTGAATTTGATAAGTTCGAGACACGCCGCCGGCAAAAAGCTATGAAAGCCTCCAGGAAGAGAGATAAGAGCTTCCAGCTGTGTCGGTCGAGTGTGGGAGGCGCCAGCCAGCAGAGTTTGTCAGACTGTAAAAAGGATACCATCTGGAAAGTAGCCGTTCATGAAAGATTGGACATTTATATATATTGTAAAAAAAACCAAGGGGGATTAGGACAGCCTGCCCATGTACACCGCCTTGGATTAAAGTTGGAGGAGAAATCCAATGACTGAGAAAGGCGGTATATAAATACTGTATATTATTATTATATATTATATTATTAACATGAAGTGAGATCAGGCTGAACAATATGGTGCTTATGCATTATTATTATTATTATTATTATTATTATTATTATTATTATTATTATTATTATTATGTCAACTTTTCTTTCTAGGTGGGAAGGTATGCTAAAGCCAGTAGTGGATCCTACAGGCTGGAATGACTATGCAATATAGAAACAGGTTCCTCTCTTCCTTGTGGTGTGACATCAATGACATGTATACAAGTGGGGAAATAAGTACGTGAGGGCGATGTCTACCTTTCTGACTTGCTGCTTTTAGTAAGCAGTTCTATATTTACAACAGGAATGGAGCAACATAAAGGATCGAAGCTTGGTTGCTTTTGCTCCACGTCCATCATGCTGTGTGCGACACAAGGGATCAACTACTCATGAAGCAGCCAAAAGACTGGTAAGAGAGAGAGAGTCAGGCGCTCCAGCCTAGGGGAACCCAACTTGGGTCTGGGTGCTGATGAGCTGGAGAAGACAACTCATGCCCTTCTAGATTGTTAGAGCTGGACCCTGAGAGAGACAGGAGATGATGGGCATATCTCTGAACCCATACAGGCTGAAAAGATCACCCCAGTTAGAGAAACACCATCAATGTTTGAAGCTGCAATGGGCCTGTGTACTTAGCAGTGGGATGAATCAAAGGGTGAAGAAAGAGATACAATGCAATTGTGTGGAGAGAATATGCCCAAGGAGAAATAGGAACTGTTGGATGCTCAGCTTGATGGTCTGAGATCACTTTCAAGGTTGCATTTGCTTTCTAACTTTAGAAGAAGCAAACAAAGATTGAGAGCTGAGCAAAGTGTCTAAAATTCCAGAAGTTCCACAAATAAAGCGAGCCAAACAAAAAACTCCATAAGATAAATTCTGTCACTCAGAAATGAGACCACAATAAACATTACTGCAGCTGAGACTATGACTATACATCTCATTAACAACAAGTCATATGTCAATAAGAGGAGCAATGCATGAAGGGTATAATCACCAAGGACAAACCCTATCAATAGTTTAAAATGGTTATTTCAGAAGTTAAGGAGCAAAGGTTTACCACTCCCACTGAACAAGCAGAACAGATATTTTAAAAACAAACATATTAGTGGATGGTAATCACATTACGTCTGTTAAAAAAAGTGGTACAATTTCCTATTAGTTTTGCTTCAGGCTACACGCATTGCCTGTATTTGTTATAGACTGTAGGACTCCTGCTTCCAACTACCAGCAGCTACAGTTTTATAAATCATGTCTCCCCGCCATTACTGACATACCCAGAAGAATTAAAAGAAAGGGTAAGCAATTAATGGTGTGATACCAGACAAGTATCAAAAACAGTATGACACTGTGTTTCACGTCTTGCTGAAAACCAAACAACTCGACAGGATAAAGCGCAGCTGGAAACATTTAAATTAGGTAGTCACTCTTTCTTTGTTTCCTAAACTCTACTGTCATTTGTCCCCCCCTCCCGTGACTTTTAAATATTTAATCACAGACTAAATGATCAGAGTGCCCAGCGCAGTATACACAAAATAAATATTACCTCCTCCTTTCAGCTGTGCCTTTATTCTCCAGCGCTGCATGATGTGTTTATAGCCTTCTTCCTTCCTTTCTCCCCCCCTCCCCCATATCACAACAGACCCTGCTGAAGCCCTTAATCATGCCACTATGGAGGTGGACGTAAATTTATGTATGTGAAAATTCCCACAGAAATCTGCATCACAGTTTTCTATGACCCAGAAGATATTTTTATGGGAAATCTATAATGATTGTAGCTCAAAATGCATGGCATCGATCCCCACTGGCTCAGCGATGATGCCAAGTGGTTCATTAAAAAGACTTTTCTAAAAGACATCCAAGAAGTGTTTATCTGACATCTGGCCTTTAAAGCTTGAGGTTGGGTTTTCCTAGGCTTAACAGAAAATACTGCTTCATAAAATCCCCTTTGGGGATATTTTTTTATAAGCCAGTTTTGTTATCTGTACCTTTTTCCTTGCATAGGCTCTCTTCTCCATCTGTTGAGCTGTTTATAACTGTAGGTTGTGCCTCATCTGTTTTTTTCAAAGAGAGAAAATATACTTGTTAGCTTATAACTTGAATTTAATAATCACCATAAACTGTTATATATGCTGTCAAATGCATAGGTTATTTACATCATTAACTTCAGGCCTTTGCTCCTTTCCTTCTATGGCGCAATAGTATCACTACACATATTTATATGCTGCTTTTCAACAAAAAGAAGTTCACAAAGTGATTTACGCAGCAAAAACAAACAAGTAAATAAACGGTCCCCTGTCCCAAAAGGGCTCACAATCTAAAAAGATGCAAAAGGAACACCAGCAACAGCCGCTAGAAGAAACACAAATAGAAGTGGCACAAATGTACCGTAAATCACAATGGTGACACCCCACGAGCAAGGCGCAACAGTAGGAAGGCCTTGACGTCCCACCGGCGCTGAATCCAGAACATGAGAGGGGGAGGAGGAACGAGGGGGAGGCGGGGGTGGGTGGCGGAACAGGCCCAGGAGGGGACGGGATCTGTGGCGCTGGCGCACACCGAAACCTATCTTCCTTCCCAGGCCTTTTTTACTTACACATGGCTGCTCGGTTCTGTGCCAGCAATTGAGCTGGCGCATATCCAAGTAGCCCCACTGTGCGGGCTTTACCCAGGGTAAGGGGGAAAATGTCCCCTTACCCCGGGGAGACCTCCAGCCTGCTCCTAGCCAGTGCTGGATACAGTGTGGGCCGCACAGTCCCGCTGCATCAGCACTGGATAGGTGCAATCCTATGTAGGATTACTCAGAAGTAAATTAAATGAGATTGAATAAGTGTGTACAGAATTGCGGCCTACATATGGTTCCCTTTCTGTAGCCCTAGCTTAACAGAAAAAAAAAGTAGGTATAATAAGTGAAATCTTATCATTAAGTAAAGCAAGTGGAACTGATAATATAGGTGGAGTCATAGGAGTGTTCAGCAAACATGTCAATGGGAACTACAGCACAACATGCTTCCAAATCAAATATCTCACACTGGATGCCAGCATAAAACATGGAACAGGCTGTATCAGTCTTGGGCAGGGAAGGAAATACAGCAGACAAAAGTGATATGGTTGGCTCCCAAACCTCTAAGTCTCATGCAAATATAAATTGACATGTAACTTGATATTCCTGCCTGAAAGGAAAACATGGTAGTAGGAAGCAGTGCATGCAAGTCCCCAACTGGAACGGCTCATAGAGGCAAAAACATACAATATTCCCAAAGGAAGTGAAGGTAGACAAGGTGCTCTAAACTAAAGCACAAACCCCTGTCTCTCTCTCTTAAGAGCTGAAGGTAAAAACACATAAGGAGAAAGTTAGGTCATAGCTCCATCCTAATCACTAATACACACTCAGAGAGACAAGGACTCTATATACAGGTGGCCCCCCATATCCACAGATTCGTTATCCACGGATCGTGGGGACTCCCCCAGGCTTTTACATTTTTCCCCAGTAAGCTTCTTTCTTCCTTAAACGAACAGGAGAAGCAGCCTCTGGCTGCTTATTACAGGCAAGTAGAATGAGACTAAGTCCTAGAGAGGCTCTGCAAGGTTAACAGAAACCTTGCAGAGCCTCTCTAGGACTTAGTCTCGTTCTACTTGCCTACAATGGAGACTGCTTCTCTGTTTGTTTTAAGGAAGAAACAAGGATTGCTGAAAGAAAAATAAGAGTGGGGGGCACGCATGCCTGCCTGCGAGGTAGGGTGGGGGACGTTTGCTCCTATCCACGGTTTCAAGTATCCATGGAGGGGCCTGGAACATATCCCCAGTGGATATGGGGGGGGGGAGTATTGTATTTATAGGAATGTCTATTGGGCCCAAATTCTCATGTTACTTTTTGATGTAGTAAACCACAAAATGGCTTTTAACTGCCACTTGTTTGCGGTGAATGCTCCTTCTGAATACATCTCTACTTGTTGAATTCTGAGACTTCAGAGGTCCTGGAAATAAAACTGCTGGGCTTTGGAAAAGTTCCAACATGTATTCTGAAAAAAATGCCTATCTTCTGTGTAGAGGATATCCTCTCTCTCTCTCTCTCTCTCTCTCTCTCTCTCTCTCTGTGTGTGTGTGTGTGTGTGTGTACGTACACATACTGTGGTAACGTAACCATATCACATCACAATGATGTGAAAATCAGATCTCGACCATGCAGGACATGAATGGGGAACTTGCCATGGTTTAAAAATGGGCATTATACCAGTCTAAATGAAAACTGAGTGCATGATTGCACATGTGCAGAAGGACCCCGATAAAAGACGATAAAAGATAAAAAAAAATTAAGTGAGCTTAAATCAGAAAGCATCAAGCAAAGATTGCGGCTGTGAATAAACAGTTTGGATAATCGGCATCAGCAGAATTCTATGGCAGAATGGCGATAGCATTTCATACACAGTGCTTCTCCTACAGACCATAACAAGAGGTAGGGACAGGGGGGATTTTGCTGTTACATAAATTCAATGCTTGAGAAAGAGCCACAATGCAGTATACACAGACCAAATGACTCAGTAATGTAGGCTGGATTGCTTGGCTGCTTCGCTCTACTGCCTTGAGTGATTGGGCCTCTCCTGCTGAAGCTTCCAGGTATTAATAAAAGCTTTCAGAGCTGATAGATAAGTTTTCACTAAAAGATGGGTCGTGCTACCTGAATTAAATATGTGCAAGCAACTGAATATACCATTAGTGCTGGTTAGGTGGGGCAGAGTGGGGCAATTTGAAGTACATGAAGAATAACCCAGGACGTAATGCAGCATTCCGGTAGGCTTCTTACAAAACAATGGCTTTTTCACAGCTATTTTTACTTGTCACTACAGTTGTTTTTGATAACTTCATTCAAGTGATCACTGCTTTTGCGGAGAATCCAATGGGCAATAAAACAAAATAACCACCATTAGAAGAATAACCTATTCTGAACGCAGAACAATAACCTATTCTGAACGCAGTGTGGCATTTGTTTTCTGTTAAAAAATGGCTTCATGTGAAGTGCAGGATTCATGTGCAGGATTCATAAATATACTTGATGCTCTCCCCCCCCCCCTCGCTCCTTCATGAGCTCCAACATTGCATTCAAGCCTTACATTTTTGTACATTGTCTCTTTCAGACACACTGGTAATCCTATTTGTCAGTGTGTGGAAAAATAACGACTTAGAAGCTAAATGTACACTAAAATGCATCACGGTGCATGTTTATAAGAGGCAGAAGAGGTCCTTCGTCTCCCCAAGCTCACTTTTCTTCCACACATTCCTTCCTGTCTTTGAAGTGCGAACCTTATACTACCTGACTGTAAACATTTTCCATTTCAAGGCTTTCCAAGATCTATTCCACCTTAAGAGGAGAACACACTGTTAGTCACTAACTGGAAAGGCCGCATTCCTAGGCTGGAAGGAATACATTCATTCATAATGAATAGAGCTGTGGTCTCCAATGGGAGAGTTGCACGAGCCCTCGACTTAATCTGGTGAAAATGTACAAACGTTTTCAGTCAATAGCATTGACTAGGATTATTGTTCACCAAGGTAGGGAGTGAGCCTGAGTGATGGAATGCTTTAATAGAGCTTAGCACAACACAGACCTGCTTCTTGACTCTGACTCTCGATTTCATCAGTGCTCTGCTTCGCCTCTGTGTCATTGTCACCGGCTGGAAACACAATAGGGGAAAAAAAAAAAACCAAGGTTAGTGATGAAATGCCTTGTATCGGTTGAGGAGTACAGCCGATCTAGTATATTTTTGGCAGGCCCTGTAACAAAATAAGCAAGAAAGCCAAAAGGTAGGCCAAAAGTGAAGAATTACCAACATAAAATATTAACACCTGACAACTGGATTTCCAAAAGTATAGGGAATTAAAGGCAGCATTGCTTTTAATCCTGCAAACATCTGTATCTGCAGTAAAGGTGTCCCCCCCCCCCAAATGAAGACTCCATACCAGGCAGAATTATCTGCATACATGCTGTCTTTCTACTGGCTCGCATCCAGCCTTCATCCCTGTATGTTTGAATGAAAGGCACTTGCACAAATGCAAGGCATCTGTTTCATCATTCCCCCCACCCTTGGCTGCAGTCTCAGTCTCAGTCTCTCTCTCTCTCTCTCTCTCTCTCACTCTCTCACTCTCTCTCTCACACACACACACACACACACACACACACCAAAATTGTTCTGGTGCGTCTCTCAACCTTTAGGGTGTACAGAGGGTTGCCACTGGAAAAGGGAACAAATATGCACCCTTACAGGAGTGGCAATGACCTCATGCTGATTTGGATCCAAGTCTTCGTCTTTATGCTCCTTTTCAGACGAAAAGATAATCACTCTGGTGAGTGTCTTAATAGAGCTACATTTTTTGAAACATGAAAAACTCATTAAAATCAGGGTTACACAGCATGCAAAATTCTTTGATAAAATTGTCAAAATCTGCACCTCACATCTGAACCCCTCAAGATGCTCAAAAAATGCATGACAAATGACTTGATGGCTGTGAGAGGAGGAAAGCAACAAAAAAATACAGCAACATGGCTAGGTTCTACTGGCTGGATCATACCCCCTGGCTTGTCATGACATTCGTTTCTCTGCTTCTTAACTCTTTTTCCAAAGGCGAGCACCAAACAATCAATTCCCCAAATAAAAGCATATTTCAAGTAGAGCATGCTACAAGAGACAGCATCAAATTCCCGAACTGTATCAGGTAAACTCTGCTTTCACCAACCCAGAACCCTATGTTAGAATGGCAAACTAATAAAACTGCAAAGTAATTGCTTCAAAAGTGTTCTCTCTCTGTCTCTCTCTGAGAGAGATTGGCACAGAGAGAGAGAGAGAGAGACAGAGAGCGCTCTATGGAGAAATGCTAGAAACCTATCTAGAAAATGAACCGATTACATTCATTTACAGATATATGTCAAATGATTTTGCAAAAGGTGTATTAATGATCAACTTCCTCTCATTCTGCTGTGATTGTATGTCATGCTTCATTTTCAATGTTGCGATTTATGTACCTCATTCCTTTACCACGTCTATGCCTTAGCAGCTGAAGGTTTGCAGCGCTACAGAGAACTGTGACAATAATATTATGGGAGGGCGGGTCAGGGCACATACCTCAAGTAAATATATATAGTAAATATATGGAGTAAATATAGTCAAGTAAATATATATATATGGAAGTTGTAAAAATGATTATTTAGCTAGCAATTTGGTGGGGTTTTTTTCCCTTTCTACCTTCTTTTACAGGCAATGCATTTGAAAAACCAGCAGGTGGAGCTAGTGTAGAAGAATTTATTTTCTTCCAAAACCACAGATCCTGCAGCTATGAATTTTGCTGCTCAGCTCAGTATCAGGGGCAAGATTCTCAACTGGTATAAATCAGTGTCATTGCATCACATTCAGTGGAGCCATGCTGGGGACAATGGACCTTTAGCTGGCTTCTAACATCTCGCACTGATTTCAAGTGACCTGAATGGGTGGCGAGCTATAGTAATTCCTTGGTGCTTCAGTGGGTTTCCAGACCATTAAAAAAAAAAAACATGGGCGAGAGCCACTACAGTGCATTGGTTAGAGCTCCAGACCAGGGAGAATCAAATTCAAATTTCCACTTAGCTATCACCTTGGGCCAGCCACCAACTCTCAGCCTAACCTACCTCACAGGGGTTGGAAAGAACCTTGCATGCTGTCCTGAGCTCCTTTAAAGGAAAGACAGGATAGCAATTTAATAAATAAATAAATAAATAAATAAATAAATAAATAAATAAATATGGATGGTCAGAAATCCTGGATAAGATCAGTATTCTGTTTTGTGCATCAGTATTGGTAATGTACACACAGGAAATGTGTAAAACGTTTCAAGCATAGCCATAATAAAATGTAAATATTTAATACTCAATTTTTTACTGCATTTATTTTATTTATTTATTTTATCACATTTTTATACCGCCCTTCCTCCAAGGAGCTCAGAGTGGTGTACATATTTCCTCCCCTCCTTTTTGTCCTCACAACAACCCTGTGAGGTAGGTGGGGCTGAGAGATAGTGACTGGCCCAAGGTCACCCAGGAAGCTTTGTGGCTGAGCGGGGATTTGAACCTGGATCTTCCAGGTCTAAGTCCGACTCCCAAACCACTACACCATCCTGGCTAGAAAACACCATGTTTTCTAATCAAACATGCAAAACATACTACAGATAAAAAAAACACATACAGAAATCATGCATACATAACTATCAATGCCTAACTTCCTACTAGTGCGCATACGCATCTCCTGCAAACCTTTTGCAGCCAACACTATGACCACATTTGAAAACTGATAAATATTACTATCCATCAATATGTATTTCATAATTACACGGAGTAGATCTTATATCAACAGTATCTCAGGTGTACCTTTTGTTGTTTTTACTGCATTTTTCAGCAATAGTGCTTTATGGCAAAATACTTCATGCCTGCACTGCTGAATTCAAGTAGAATTCAAACTGTGGTTTTGCAGCATTTGGGTTAAGTTAATATGCACAGTACTTTCAAGTAGTAGTCACTTCTTGCCAAAGAGATGGAGGTGGGGACACACAAACTGACACAAAGCTTGATCTTTTCCTTGAAAATTAAATCCTGCCATTGGTATTATTGTCTACGAGTGTAGAGTGGCATTACTCTAAGCTTTGGCATCACTTCAGTGAAAACTCCATACACTTTGCATTTGCAGGTGTTAAGAATGAAAAACTGCTCAATGGTCAGCTGAAAGTGCCAATAAGCACTGTGACAGTGTGCAATGCTAATCTTTTTCTATCTCTATAGCTGCACAATAGGACACAGGAGTGAGCGTAGGCCCCAAAGACAAGTGGAGGTAAGTGTGTTGTTATTTTGTACTGTACCGGTCTAACTTTTTGCCCTGTCATCTTCCAGAGAGTTTTGTAAAAAATACCGTATTGTCCCGAGTATAAGACGCACCTGATAAGACGCACCCTTAAAGTTTGGTGCTATTAAATTTTTTTAATTAAATCACTGGCATTAAATTGCAACAGCGTGATTATAAGACGCACCCCTAGTTTAAAAACTTAAATTAGGAGAAAAAAGTGAGTCTTATACTCAGACCAATATGGTAAATAGTTGCTAGTTAAGCAAGCACAACAGTCCTGCAGATTCAGAGTGTTCCTGCAAATCCCACAACACAATTCCATTTGCCTGCAGAACGGTTGTCGTATGAAATATGTATATTTTTAGTTCATTCACTGTGGTTGTGATGGCACATAGAGAGAGAGAGAGAGAGGAGGCACCATTAAATGGTGAGAAGCGTATTCACTCAATGGCATGACATGTCACTGATATCAATGTGCAACAAATTACATTTTCTGGGTAATTCCATGTATCTTATGTTAAAGAGGGTAAATGTCAAACTAGAATAACTAAACCAGAAGTGGCTAGGAACGCTGACCACCGCCCAAGTGGTGGGAATAACAATCACAGTGCTGACTGACGCAACCAAAGTTTTAGATCTTTTCCCCCTCTCTAAACCCAACTGCTTTCCCACCCCCGCTTAGTCAGTCCAGATTGAATGTGCTCATGTTGAGCAAAGGTCTTGAGAGCGATTCAACCTGTACACAGACAGGCTGTCACCATGTAATTATTCAGCCCTCTTTTCAAAGACTTTCCAGGACATGATGACCTGAGAGATATAGCCATTCACAAGACTGGTGTCAACATGAGCAGAAAATGGAGACAGATATACACCTTTGAAAGGTTCCAAAGTTCAGATCAGAGTCCCAGACACATGAATGGCAGTGAAGCCTCCCAACACATTGCCAGACATCTGACTCTTTTGCACATTGCGAGGCCCACTTTCTCACCACATCTCTCCAAAGGTTTCAGATTGCGACATGAGAAATGTAATGTTAGAGAAGTGGCCAGAAAACTACTCTGATCATATTTTATATAGTGAGCAAATTAGTTTGTTGTGTGCCTCTGTATGTTCTACCAGAGATGGAATAAGCATAATGTATACAGTGTAAAAAACGCATTATGTCATAAAATGATACCAAAAGCATATGGCCAGAGGCAAATACTTGGCAATGCATGGACAAGGGGGTAGGGCTAGAGTATAAGCAAAGAAGATAAAAACAGAGAAATGGAGAAGACCGTTTTGTATGGAAACGCTACACAGATCTAAAGAAAACCCCTTTCAAATCTCAACAAACATTTAAAAGGAAAAACATGTTTGCAAATGACAGTCTCTCACTGAACATCTTTTATTGATGAGGAACCTTTTCCTAATTACTTCTCTCCACTGACATTAGAAGCAAAGCAAATGGAAAGGTTTTAAATAGTGCATGCCTCCAGCAAAGAGGCAAGAACATGCCTCTTTTTCCAAGCTTTATTTTCTCGCTCATTCATTCTCCAGCAGGCAATAGAAAACCCAAACGCATTGCCTAGCATCCTGATGACACTATTAGTAATAAAAATATCTTTTTCTTTGCCTCCATTTGACAATATCTTCTGTTCCTTCTCTCTGCTACGGCAAAAACTAGGAATTATATAATTTTTATTTGGGTGACAACTGCCTCACAACATCTACTTCCCCCTCTTAACAGTAACCGATTTGTAGTAATCTGTCATTCCTTCCAAATATGATAGCAAAATGTGGTGCATGACACCCACGTGTCATTTTAGGCTAGTAAATGTAAATGGTTCCAAGCTATATCTAACGTCAAACAGAAACATCTGTCTGCCTTTCCGAGGAGAAAGAAACAATTTAAAACCAGGAGTCTGTGAGTTACAGTAGCACGACACAGGGAAAATAAGCACATCCGTCACTGAAGAACAGGCCGCTGGCAATGTGCTTTGTTTCTCTTCACAAAACTGGCCACTGATTATTACAGGAGTCTGTTCTCTCAAGTTTTTTTTTATGACAGTCAAGAAATTAAAGTGTTGATATATGCATTTATAGATGTTTTTTTTTTAAAGAAAAGCAGTGGGCAACCTAGTGTTTAATAAGCAGCTGTTTCACTGACAAGGATGACAAGAAGCTTACACAATAAAAATAGAAAAGGCAGAAACTTGCTTCAGCCTGCATACTTTTCCATCACTTTTAAGGAGTGGTGTTTAGTATGCAAGGAGGCAAGGCCCAATGCAGGCTGTGGTAGCAGCCCTCAAATGAAACAGCTGATGCAATAATAAGCAGAGAGTCAGAAGGGAGAGGATGAAACAAGAATTCTGTAGAAAGCAGAAGGTAATCTCAGAGCTATAACAGGAGAAAGGGTTTCTGCACTTTCCTCTTTCATTGTAACAGCTCTCCGGAGAATGCATTGTCACACCACTTACTGATCCCATCACAAACATGGAAAGCCAAAAATGTTAGCAGCCTGCTGCCTGGCCATTTAATTTTGCCTTTGTTGCACAGCTTTTAAGAAAAGAAAGGGTTTTTTTTTGGGGGGGGGGGGTTATTCTTACTGTATCAGCTGTTGGACGTTGTACCTCACTGTGTAAGCAGTCTATATATAAAGACCTTAACACCTCAACTGGGGCAGATTCTCATGTTACATTTTTTAGATTTCTGCAAGCTCTTGTGGCCAGTTCTTATTTTGTAGGCGTGCCATTACCACACAGTCAATATCTATGTTGCTCTGTTAATATTTAGCCCAGGCGATCATGTGGGAGACGCTGAAAACATATACCAGTGCCATCCAGCCCCAGAAGGGTGATGGCTGTTATTGTAAGTAACCACATTGCTGGCCCCTTCATAATCTTCTAAGTTCAAACATCATCCAAGCACTATGGGATAGAAGTACAAAGAAGTGAGCGCCAGGCAGTTCTGGTCGCTGCATCTCAAAAAGGATATAGTGGAACTGGAAAAGATGCAGAAGAGAGCGACCAAAATGATTAGTGGGCTAGGGCATCTCCCTTATGAGGAAAGGCTACAGCGTTTGGGGCTCTTCAGTCTAGAAAAAAGGTGTCTGAGGGGGGACATGATTGAGACTTATAAAACTATGCATGGAATGGATAGAGTGGATAGAGAGAAGTTCTTTTCCCTCTCACACAACACTAGAACTAGGGGACAGCCACTAAAATTGAGTGGAGAGAGTATTAAAACAGACAAAAGAAAATATTTCTTTATCCGGCATGTAATTGGTTTGTGGAACTCCTTGCCACAGGATGTAATGATGGGCCTGGATGCCTTTAAAAGGGGATTGGACAGATTTATGGAGGAAAAGTCCATCACAGCTTACAAGCCATGATGGGGATAAGCAACCTCCTGGTTGGAGGAGTAGGTTCTCTCTGTGCCAGGTGCAAGGGAGTGGCGACAGGATACAGGTATCTTGTTGTCTTGTGTGCTCCCTGAGGCATCTGGTGGGGTCACTATGTGATACAGGAAGCTGGACTAGATGGGCTTTTGGCCTGATCCAGCAGGGCTCTTCTTATGTTCTCATAGGCTTGTGGTCAAAGAAGGAAAGGTGGTATAGAAATTTCCAACATAGATAAATAAGTGGCCAAGACCTTTGGGTGCATGAAACGGAGTAATAAATTCCACCCCTGCCCATCACCTTCTTCTCACCAATCTCCCTGCTCCTGCCACCCTCATTCACAACCTTGCTTGGAAGCAGTACGTGAAAAGCACCACTTCATTCTCCTCCATGGCGCACTGTATTTCAAAAAAGAGCACGACAGAGTGGAAGAGGAAATGTAGAGAGGAGGAGGAGGCTAGAGTGTCTTCTGAGAGATGCTCTAGCCCACCACTCTGCTCCACCTCCTCTTGTGCTCTGTTCCCTGCAGCAGCAAAGACACAGGCCATGACCCTTGTTCTCCATTAAACCACTGCCTAAGGTGACCATTCAGTAAGCTTCATGGCTGGGCAAGCCTGCCACCACACCACTGCCTTCAGAACTAGCCCGCTGCCAATAAAGAATACATAACTGGCTCCTTAAAAAGCCTATGAACTACTAGTGGGCCTTGCTGTTGATGGGTTTTCCCGGTCATCACTGGCCATCACAGGCCAGTCTAAGGTGAAGTTGGTCCAACAACAATCACATGCCACATATATCCACTATCTAGATGATGACATATGTCAAAATGGCAATGAGGCGACGGCACACTGTAGGTGATCGCTCTTCCACCGATCAGTCACGGGTGTGAGGTACTTGCTACAAAGCTAGTGAGCTCAGAGTACAAAAGTGACCCTGGAACACATCTACTGGACTGATCCAGGGCTGCATTTGGTAATAATGTAGTCTTAGATAATACACAGTTCCTTTTCCAGAAATCTTGCAAATGTTTAAATACTGCAATTGTGCCATCGCAAATGCATGCATTAAGATTAATCACTGACAGCTGGTAGAAAATAGCACTGGCGTTCAAAGCTATTCCAGTCACAGAAAATGTACAGAATTTAAAGCACACGCTCTTTCCCATCCTTCTCTTGGCCTCAGACACAATCCCCTCTGTGGTGGAACTACAAATGGATTAAAATGAATCATCAGGGTAGTGGCCTGAGGTTACAAAATCTTCCAGTCATTTTAATTTCTTTAATTAAATTATGATTTAGGTCAAGTTTAATAACAGCTTGGTCTATAACCCGATGGTGTGGAGAGGGAGCTGGGGCAGGGATGGAGATGGAGAGTATTTAACTGGCGTTAGCAAAGAATTAGCTCTAGTAATTGCTAAAGTTCTCTGAGCCTGGTACTGTACTGTGTGTGTTGTCTTCCCAAGTTTACTGCATCTCAGAGGCAGGACTGACGACAAGGCTTTCAATCCACCAGGCCACAACTTGCACAAACTTGGGACAGCCAGTTGCTTTGTCATTTTCACGAGCCCCCTTCTCTCGGCAATTGCTGTGCGATCACCGGGGCAGGAGGCAGGACTAGAAAGAAAACATGACCCACTGAGGTTGATTCTCAAAAGGTTTTTAAAAATAATTGCCCTGACAGGACAAAAGTACCTAGCAGGCATTCAGAACCTGAACTCGATTTCACGAAATCTTTGGCAGTTTGTCTCCTGAGTGCTCTCAATACCTCTCACAAGTCTTGAACTTGTCATATGTCCCATGTGTCGCTTGTCCCATATCATATGGGAAGCAATATGCAGTTCTCAGGAAACAAGATTCCTGTTGTGTTGTTCCTCCTCTGTCCAGTGGCGGAAGCTCAGAGCAGTCTCCATATGCCAGCTTTCTTCACAGGAGTCGTTCGGTGTCTTTGTAAATCTATTTATTTACAGATTAGGAAGAAATTGTTAGGAAACAGGCACACTGAGCTCAGGGGGGGTCTCGTCCTAGTGCTGAATCCAGACAAACTCTCCAAACACCAAGTTGCTCCTTTGAGTTGCATACTCTCATTCTAAAGCTCCTAGGTTTGATTTCCAGGAAAGCTGGGCAGTCTATGCAGCTGGACAACCAAGACAATTCTGGAGGTCTCCTTGCATCAGTGCAGCAGCCACTTCATTAACTTCCCATTAGTCAGTACACCTTGCTCTGGACAACATTGGGGCTCTAAAGGAAAGGTGGTAATACACTCAGTGACCATAACACCATTGAGACATGAAGATTATTTGCAGTTGAAGGACATGCTTTGCAAGCACAAGGTCCCAGGTTCAATCACCAGGTTCTCTAGGGAGGGCAGACAGACATTCCTACCTGAAACTCTGGAAAGCCATAGCCACAGGAAACTCTGGAAAAACTGAGCTAGACAGACCAACCATCTGACTCAGTATAAAGAACTCCTATATCTAATCCTGGCCTTAAACATAAATGGGACCAACATTTTAAGTCACTCAGACTCCCTGACTTAAGGTATCTAAAGCCTTCAGCATACCAAGCCTAGCTTGCATTCATCTAACCGGAACAATCCATAACAATATATTAAAACCAGTCAGCTATGCAAAGATCCCAGTTCACATTAAGTTCTTTTCTACAGAGTGACTATATATCAGACATTTTATTTCAATATGCTTTTAAAAAATGCTGCATAAACTTATGCTTTACGACCTGTACCATTCCAGATAAAGTTTGTATTATCTTCCTATGTCTTTTTTAACTCCTGCAAAATGAACCTACTTTGGGGGTGATTTTTTTTTGCACTCTTTTGCAAAACAGAATAGAACTGGTCACAATGGGGCAGGTATTCAAGGGGGCAGGCAGGAGGTCTGACTCAGTGGTAGAGCTGCCACCTTATATGTCTGAAGATCTGAGGATGCCAGTTCAAGACACCCGGAAATATTCGAGAGTGGGCGACACGCTGCTGACAATCTGCAGAGCCCTCGGTGAGAAAGAGAGGAAGCTGTCAACTCTGGGTGGGAGATTGAGTTGCCGTCAGTTGAGCGTGACTGCCACAGAGAAGCCAGACTGTGAAGGAAACCATCTGGAATGAAGTATTTCTATGCGAGATTAGAACATTATACTGTATATTGTAAAAACTCTTTCGGTGGGGGGCGGGTTAGAAAAAAAGCCTGCCTATGTGAACCGCCTTGAATTAAAGTCAGACGAGAAATCTGATGACCAATAAAAGGTGGTATATAAATACTGGTGGTATTAATAATAATAATAATAATAAAGGAAGAGGAAATGCATCTCCACTGCCAAGACAACTGGGCTGATGCTCCCTATTGGTGTGTACATCCCATTGCAAATAACGCAGTGCAGAGGCAGGATGTCTGCACTGGTTCCCTTGGTCTACAGCAATATTCCCTCTCCCCCCCCCCCTCAGGCATCTGCAGATCAGGGAAACAATGGCTTTCAATAGGCATCTGAAAGTGTGTGTGGGAACATTTTTATGCCCTTCCAAAATGGCTTCTTTTCCTTTTCACAGAAAAATTCAGTGCACCACTAATGTATGTATTTATGTACTAATTTATTTGTACTAATTTATTAGTATTTTATTTATTTATTTTCAGTGGAAGTTGAGAAAAATTAACCATGGACTCTCAGGCTGGGATCTGAATATATTCAGATAACACATACTGTTAGGCCAGTGCAACGCTGGTCTAGGGTGTCACAAACATGCCATAAAGCACATCTGCGCCATCCCGCTGGCACTGAATCCAGCCCCCCTCACATGTTGGAGCAGGTAAAGCCACTCTGAGCAGCACAGGGGCTGGGGGAGGGTAGGGCAGGGGGCATAACGAGGCGGGGGAGGTGGGGGTGGGCAGATCGGGCCTGGGAGGGAGTGGGACCAGCGACTTTGTCAGACACCATATCCCCCCCTCCCAGGCCCTTTCTGCCGACACGGGGATGCTGGATTTTAAAGAGCTGGCGGAGACCAAGTAGCCCCATTGCGGCGACTTGGGGTTTACCCAGGGTAAGCGCACAAATGCCTGCTTACTCAAGTAGACATCCAGCAGGGCCATTCTTCGGATAGGATGCAGCATGGGCCGTACAGCCCACACTGCATGGCCCACTCCGGAGGAGGATAGGATTGGGCTGTAACTGTATAAGCAGATGGGGAGCGAGGGAACCAGTGCTCTGGCATTGTGTGTCCAGGTGCATGTAGTATTTACATACATTTTTTCTGCCCCCATTGAGAGATTTAATTTCTAGAGAGCCACGGAAGGGGGCTGAAGGATTAAGGCATTTTTACCCAAGGGAGTATATATGCAGCAGGAGTCAAATGCGTACACCTGTGGGCCGGGAAGAAGGCATGTGTGAACGCAGTAACAACCAGTTAAGAAGACACCCCTATTATCAACTCCTTCAAAGACAAAAAAAAAAAACAGGGACAGGTACCCACACAGTGGTTCTCCCTGGTAAATAGCAACAACTGGATTGCATGTCACATTTTATTTATTTAAAAGATTTATACCCCGCCTTCCCCCCAACAATGGGGCACCTACCTGACATGTGTCATATCATCTGGATAATAAAGATGATGAAGAAATAAATATATAAAATCTAGTTCAGAAAAGCATGCAGTACAAGAGTATCGAAACAAGGAGCAGAATGAACTCCAATTGTAATTTTTTTTTTTTTACACAATGCCTAGAGATGATACTTCCTCTAAAACAGAGAAGGGGAGGAGGGGGAGAAATAGGCTTAAATGCCTTTCTTCAGCATCACTGCATACTGCATTGATTAAAGCATTGTTCACACTGAGGCTGTGGGATCTATTTTTGTGATTAACACAGTGGCTTTTTTTTTTTATAAAAGTGTTCTGCTAGTAAGTGGAACACAGTTATTTTTGTGTGCCACAGATTAATAAAAGCCTGTTGTTTGCATACACATACACATACACAGTAAAGTCACCAAAACGTAGGGCTAAGATTAGATATGTCAACATCACTGTGATGATATTAACAATGACAACAAAAACAATAATAAAGAAGAGCATACCCAGAAGCATGGCACTGACCAAGTCACATAATGCTCTTTGAAACAATGGTTGTGTTACAGTTTCATAAGCAGGTTAGCCAGTGGTTCCCTTATGCACTGTATAATCACGGTGGTTTATTGGTTATTCAGATAATGGACAGAAATATGAAACAAGTTCCTCAACGGGTACCTGGAGGTACTTTGGACTGTCATTGTATATAATTCTCCTCTGACAACACAACATTAGTCACACTTGGAACTTTACATCGTATCTTTATCTCGATAAAGATGACTACACACGTGCACACACACACACACACACACACACGCACGCACACACGCACACGCACAGAGGAAAACCAGAACGCTGAGATACTTAATCTATTACCAAAAATATGCACGTGTGCCCACTTATGCACACATAGGCAGGTATTTATAGTCTTTCTGTACCTGGTGGTTTTGCATTACAATGAAGCAATAATAAATAGTACAGAATGGGCCCAATTAAGATATATATATATATTTAAAAACATGTATGTATAGTTCCCCAATGCCCAGGAGCAACTTTTTAGAAAGTGCAAGAGACCTCCTCTCTCTCTCTCGATCTCTCTCTCTCTCTCGATCTCTCTCTCTCTCAAAATCACTGACCATTTTCTCATGCATAAGCAAAGTGCCTTCCTGCCTTCCACTTGCACAGACCTGTTTGGATCCTGGCCATAGTACTTTTTTGTTGTTGTTTTACTATCAAATAGACTGACAAGCCAGGTATTTATAATGGGTAAAGACAAATGGAAACTGTCATAACGAAAATGTAATAACAAGGTCTCAACTGGACTAGAAACACTGAATTCCTTTAAGTATATTTTTGCATTAAAGAGTGAACGTTTCATGGCCATGTTTGCTGCTTGCTACTCCCCAAAGGACTCTTTGTGCAGTACTTTATCTTCATTTAAATTGCTGTTTTCAAGAGATCTATAAAATTCACTTCACTGAAGAGGAATGATTTGACCGAATGCTAAAAACGCTACTCTTTTTAAAACAACAACAATTTTAGAAAATTTTAGAGAACCTGAGAGTTTCAGAGCTCAGAGAATGGATGCATGTTTTGCACTGATGTATTTTTCTACCACATTGCAAATGGGGCTGAGGTTTATAGAAGGAAAATTAAATTACTGCCCACAAGGATATCACAGATCAAGCTACGAGCAGCACTTTTCATTTCAGAGGTGTTCTGAATCTGGTTCCAGAGAGGCTTTGGGGCTATATTGAAAAGTAGACCTGACGCTATGGGTAACCAGTGGCGTTTCCGCGGTAGGGGCGGCACCGTAAGTCACGCCGCGTCGAGTACCGTGTTTAGGAACCGAAACGAGGAGGCGCCGCCCCCTCGCTGTTGCAACCATAACTGCATAATCACAAGTATATAGGCAAGCTATGGCCAGCTGCCAGTTCTCTCTAGTGAATCTACAGTATTTCAAATATCTCGGAACGTTTCAAATAAGGAGGCAGCAAAACTGAGCAATAGTACACAGCCCGAGAACATCTTTACATGGATAACCAGGATTGTGTGGGCCCAGCAGAACTCACAAATGTCCCAACAACTTTTTAAAGCTCAGGAGCCCTTTTCATAGGCTTACCAGATCCATACTGGGACAGAGTGCTAGACCATTAGGAGAAGGAATGTGGGTAGGTGTAGCTTGTTAAACCCTTAGAGCACAATCCTAGGCAATGTGTTCAGTGGGGCTTGCTTCTGAGTAGACATACCTAGGATTGTGCTGTAAAGGTTTAACAAGCTACACCTGCCCACATTCCTTCTCCCAAAGGTCTTAGCACTCTGTCCTGATATGGATCTGGTAAGCATACCTTTCCACACATTCCAAAAGTGCATACAATGCACAAGTGTGTATTTGGAGACCCACTGCCCCTGCCTCATACGTCCACACACTTATCAGCTCTGCATGCAGTCTATGAGCATACAAGCTATACCCATGACCTGGCACCTTGAAAAATGCAGGGTCCCTGTCAACCAAGAGTCAACCTATATGTCAGGGGTGACCAAACTGTGGCTTCTGAGCCACATGCAGCTCTTTGACGTATAATGTGCGGCTCTGTGGAACATGTTAACTGAGCTCCTTTCTGCATCACAATTAATATAAAAGGTAAATAAGACATTTTCAAGCTTTATAATTATTTACCAAGTATAAACTGAGATTTTTGATAGGTTCATATTTACAGGGTAAAAAGCCATGGCAGCAATAAAAGTAGTAACAAACTAAAAAAAACGTACAAAGCAAGTTTAAAAACAAGTTTAAAAAACACGTTTATAAGCCAAGGTAAAGACAGGTTTAAAAGTTTAAAACCACACTAGCAACACGACGTTTCACTCAAATTTCATTGAGCTTTTTCAAGCGGCCCCTCTATGACTGGGGCGAGATGTTACCAGCCCAGCATCATAACATAAAAAGGGGAGAATGATGCCGGGCTGGAAGGTGCAGAAGAGAGCAACCAAAATGATTAATGGGCTAGGGCACCTCCCTCCTAGAAAGAAGGGGGGACATGATTGACAGCACAATCCTCTATAAGGATCCAGCGGGTGGCCCAGGGCCGGCCGCCGGATCCCGTGCTTGCTGTGGCACGCCATGCGGCAGGCCAGAGGTCTACAAAGGGAAGGGGACATTCATCACCTTCCCTGGGTGTAAACCGGGGCCAGCCCAATGGACCTCTTCGGAACTCAGAGGAGGCCCCTATAACGGCCGAGCCGGCCTGGCGGGGATGGGGATATGGCGGGCGCCATCCCCCTCCTGGGCCAGCTTGGCCAATGGCCCCCCTCCCTCGCCGACTGGGCCGTCCATGCAGCCACCGGCTGGAACCTCACTTTCCTCCAGCAGCTGCATCGGCGTCCCAGCAGCGGAGTGAGGGAGGCCTTGCACCGGCCTCCGTTACTCGTAAGTAGTCACAAACGTGCTTTATGGTACATTTGCAACAACGTTGGAACAGCGAAGCACGCGCTCTGCTGTTCTAACATTACAGAGGATTGCGCTGTGAGACACATACTGTACAATTATGCATGGGATGGATAGAGGGCTGTTCTTCTCCCTCTATCAGTAGAACCAGGTGACATCCACTAAAATTGACAGGAGGGAGAGTTAGAATAGACCAGGGGTGCCCAACTTGGCAGTGGGTAGGGGCCGAAATGAATAGACTAAACTTCTTCGGGGCTGCAGATAGGTGTTGCGGGGGGCGTGGAAAGGAACCATGATGTCACTTCCTCAGGAAGTGACGTCACAGTGGGCGTGTCCATGAGCCAGAAAATCTCCGGAAATGCAACATATTAATAAATAAATAATGAGCCACCTGTGGTTCTTTAACATATAAAGTGCAGCTCTCGGAAATATGTTGGCTTCTTAATGCTTCTTAAATATTGTGGCTCTCAAACATCTGAAGTTTATCGTATGTGGCTCTTACATGAAGCAAGTTTGCCCACCCCTGGTATATACCGTATATATACCCATCAATCATCGTCATCATCATCAGGGCCTTCCCTTCTGAAACCTCACATGGCACGGAGATTCCGTGTTGGGAAAAGTATTTCCTAACAAACTCTGTCTTGCACGTTCTGCAGCTCTCAAATGCATAACCGACCAGCAGAGAAAAAATGTGGCCACCCCAAAGTGAGGGTCCAACGGCCTGAAGAAGAGCTGAAGCATCACAGACTCGGCCGCCGGTCACCTCGGCGAGCTTAGATGTTCATTCACCCCACCCAGAGCCTCTGCAGGGCTTTCAGCCAGAGCCCATGCTTAAGAAGAAATCCTGGGATTTCTTCTTCAGCAATTCACAGTCACGTTGCTTCCTAAAGAAGTCACCATCATCATGGCAGCCCAACTTCCCTGGGGATCTACGTCATAACCGCTGTGCCAGCACCAACTCCGGCACTTCTGTAATGCAGCTGGAAGCTTCGGAATCGTCCGCTCCTCGGACGATTCCGAAGCTTCCAGCCGCGTTACAGAAGCACCAGAGTTATGGGAAGTGCTTGGCTAGAGCGGCCCAACAAAGAAGCGATGTTGCAGCTCTAGCCAGA
Source organism: Plestiodon gilberti rubricaudatus (assembly GCA_026170595.1). Classification (NCBI taxonomy): domain Eukaryota; kingdom Metazoa; phylum Chordata; class Lepidosauria; order Squamata; family Scincidae; genus Plestiodon; species Plestiodon gilberti. The sequence goes on along the minus strand of JANXHW010000001.1, from coordinate 135,648,199 downwards.
AAGCCTTTGGAGGGCCGCATGTGGCCCCCGGGCCGCATGTTGTGCACCCCTGGAATAGACAAAAGGAACTATTTCTTTACCCAATGTGTAATTACTCTGTAGAACTCCTTGCCACAGGATGTTGTGATGGCACCTGGTTTTTTTTAAAAGGGGATTGGACAGATTTATGGAGGAAAAGTCCATCACAGCCATGATGACTATATGCAACCTCCATGTTTTAGAGGTAGGCTATCTCTGAATGCCAGATGCAAGGGAGTGGTGACAGGATACAGGTATCTTTCTTTCTTGAGTGCTCCCCGAGGCATCTGGTGGGCAACTGTGAGATACAGGAAGCTGGACTAGATGGGCCTTTGGCCTGAACCAGCAGGGTTCTTCTTATGTTCTTACTAATTGCATGCGCACACATGCACACACCCCACAGAAGCCAAATGACGAAAGCTTTGTCATTGCTTTAATCTTTGTCATTGCTTTAAGATCTTAAAGATATTTTCCCACACACAAGTTTATAACAGGGGAGAAAGAAGCCTGGAAACATCAGTCTCTATATAGACAGCTGAAGAGATGACTGGAAAATATAATCCATTGACCTGTCATGCAGACGCTGTGCTCTCTGAAGTGCCTCAGAGTACTAGAGATTCCAAGCAAACATGGGTATGGCGTAAAACTGGCTCTGTCTGAGGGAGGTGAGAATAGTCATATGTCAGTAAACTTATGCCCTTTAGATTCTCAACAGTATTTCACACGTTTCATGTTGAACCTGAAAGCTAAAAGGCAAAAGGGTCAATCCACAACTGACCATATTAGAGATGATTTGCTGACCCTTGCTTCCAGTGATGATTGGATCATCCGTCAAACACTTTTATATGCTAGCAAGGTAACACGCAAACAGTGAATCTTTCTAATGGCCTAATCCTAAGCTTTGCTGCTAAAGCACATAAGTGCTTTGGATAAAGTGTACCAAAAGGAACACCTGTGCAACAGCATTAAAAATGATGCCACATCACCGTGAACATGGCACACCGCTGCTGCGGATCTATTAAACTCTGGTGTTAGAGTCACAAATTCTACAAGCTGTAAATTGGAACAGAAAAGAAAAGTAAGCCGTTTGCCTCCCCTTCCTAATTTAGATTTTTTTAAATGGCTTCAGCACAAGGATTTGGGTTAGTTATTTAATTAATATGGGAAAATGATAGTGAAATATGGGAAAATGAGAGTGAAAAGAAAATATTTCTTCACCCAGTGTGTAATTAATCTGTGGAACTCCATGCCACAGGATGTGGTGATGGTACTTGGCCTAGATGGTACCTGGCCTAGAGGATAAAATGTACATCAATATCTGTATGTTGCTTTATTATTAATAATGTTAGGTCAAGAAAATAAACAGGGTGCATCTTGAAAACAATTTGAACTGGGCCAATGCCAGTGGGTGGGCATACTGGGGTATGGACTGGGGGCCTGTGATTCCAGAGTAACACACTGCTGGATGTGTCCCCCCCCCCGTTGATCAATGGGAAAGAAAAGGTGGAGAAAGCGCAATCACCCCCTCTGCTCTTTTTTCCCCTGTTGGTCAATGGCATTGGACATTCCTCCCAGGCAATGGGCCTTTGGCGAACTGAAAAATAGGATTTAATGGGGATTTTTTTTTTCAAATGCAGTCCTGTTGCTGTTCAAAAGAAATGTCCCACCCCGTTGGCTAGTGGGAAAAAGAAGTACAAGTATGCAAAATTCACCCTGGCGCTTCCTAATTTGTCTTCTCCCCACTGGCCAGCACCAGCGTCACTACAGGGGGGCGGAGCTGTAAGTTCTGCTGAAATCAGAGCCTCCCTTACACGGAGGAACGAAGCAGCCCCGCCCCCTCACCTTCGGAGCCTTTCAGGGAAGCGAAAGCAATGCGCAGGAGACTCCCTGCGCGTTGCTTTCGCTTCCCTGAAAGGCTCCGAAGGTGAGGGGGCGGGGCTGCTTCATTCCTCCGTGTAAGGGAGGCTTCGATTTCAGCAGAACTTACAGCTCCGCCCCCCCTGTAGTGACGCCGGTGCTGGCTGGCATGATGTTCTCATGTCCCCACATACCTGGTGTGTATGTTGGTGACCTGGAAACAGAACACATTTGAAGAGGGAATAGTGGGGACCTGGCACCAGCACTGCATTTGAGCTTGCTTATGTTCCGTTTAAGGAGTAGAAACAATATCTTTCTGTAATACAGTATTTTGAGTTTAGGCTCTCTTTGGCTAGAAGTTAACTTCTGATTAGTGGCTGCTGTCAGGCACACTTCAGCAAGCTTGGACTGCATTTAATGATGCCTACATGTCTAAACACTTCCTGATAGTAGCGAGCACTATGGAGTCGCCCAGATATTACTTTCAAATATGCTGCCGTGTTTTTAATTGCTGTATGGTAGGGAGAAATCCAGTACAGTAAAACCTTGGATTGTGAGCATAATTCGTTCCGGAAACGTGCTTGTAATCCAAAGCACTCATATATCAAAGCAAATTTCTCCATAAGAAATAATGGAAACTCAGATGATTCGTTCCACAACCATTTAATCATATAAAAATGATTACAGTAATACAAAATACAGTATAAAGTCAAAATAAAACAAATTAACCTGCACTTTACCTTTGAAAAGAATCGTGGCTGGTGTGAGGGAGACGAGAGAGAGGAAAGAAGGAGGAGTGTAGGACGTCTATCACGAACGTTATTGTGTAGGACGTTATTGTGTAGGAAGTCTATCACTAACAGGATCACTGCTATCTGTTGGCTCACTAGACTGAGACTGGGAGACGATTACCCACAATCCCGCAGCGAAAGAGACTAATCGCAGAGGCGTTAACGGGCCTTACCGGCGCCTTTCCTCACAGGGCTGCCTCCACGCGCCTTTCCTTCTATGCACGATTGTGAGGGCGGCGTGAGAAGGCAGCCATTCAGTGGTGGAGCCTGAGCGTAGCACCCCACGCCCGGAGCAGCTGCTCCTCGGGCTCCAAAACCTACTTGTAATGCAAGACATCGCTTGTTAATCAAGTTAAAATTTATTATTATTTTTTGCTTGTTATGCAAAACACTCTCAAACCAAGTTACTCTCAATCCAAGGTTTTACTGTATTTATAGCTTATATCCTATGGCTTTATCTCAGTGAGCTGCAGTTAACAAATCAGGAATCAGCCTTGAAAACATGTGCTCTGTCCGATTTTGTGGCGCATTGTAGTACATCAGCACTAAAGCTAATTGTGGTGAAGATCAACTCTTTTAAATCAGGATCTGAAATGGTAATCTGAAGTGGGTTTCAGAGCCTGAACTAAGGGAAACCTGGTGAACCTTAACCTGGTTAACCTACATTACCTCTGATGTAAAGTTGTAACCTCAGATAAAGCATGAGGGAGGAATTCACACTAGGAAGGAACTGCACATTTTTTAAGATTCTTGATTTGTAAGTTGCAGTTAGCAAAGAGCCAGCTTTACGCTTGCACTGGCCTGCTAAGACATCCTGTTTGCCACCATAGCAAAGTATAGAAACTATAGGACAGAAATGGGCAACACACTATTCATGAGAAAATGCAGTTATGAATTAAAACCATATTACAGTGGAGAAACAGGAAATGACATGGAATCAGGAAACAATGGAAACAGGAAATGACATGGAATCAGGAAACAATGGAAACAGGAAATGACATATACCACTATAGTTTTTACGTTGCTATTGTCAGTGTATTGAAATTATCAAAGGCAATCATTACAAATGCTACAACCAGACTAGTATCTTCCAAAGAAATAGACATTTGATATAAAGGTTTACTGAGTCATTATGGGTCTTGGCTTCCTGCATTCTGCATACCAGTAGCTAGCCTTAAACATTTTCAGACTCAGGGTCCACCTTTAACTATAACCATTTTTATCGTGTGTATGTTTTTAACTGTACATGCAGATCTTTCTACTTTTGTCTTGACTCCGTGAACAGAGGACAAAGCTTGCATACTTTTAAAACTTGCACAGAATAGGACATTTTTTGGGTCAATGCAGTTTGTCATACAAAGGTGAGAAAAGCTGTCCCTGCTGAAATGTCTATATACAACAACTAAAGGTACAGGAAGCCTGATCTCCTTTGCAATGGGCCATATTCTCTTAATAATTCTCTTCTTCAAAATCCACAAAGAAGAAGACAACAGTGGAGGTGACACCACTGCTTTGACTCCCTTTAGGTGAGGGAACAACCTACTTCTGAATCCCAACACAACAGGTGGATTAGTGTTGCGCAGCTTCTGTGCTCAAACATCTTTACCGTGCAGTATGCCCAAAACTTCTCTTACCGTAAAAGGACTATGGCAGAATATATTGCAATCTAGCTTCTCCAAGCAAGTAGCACCTTTCTTAAATGGGAGGTTCTAATCCATTCTGCATGAGCATTGTCCTGCCTCCCAAACTGAAGTGAATTGGAAGTCCTAGTTTTCATGGGAGCTTTGCATGTGCAACAGAGTTCCTACTGAGTTTTGGATGGGGCTGTAAATATGAAATCCAGCACTCTAAAGTCATTGGAATGTATATAACAGGGATTGCAGTTGTTATTTAACAATATGGGTTTTTAATCCATGCCAGTCCTTATCAAAGTTCAACCACACCAACAGGAGACGGAACCATGCATTTTTGAAATTATGTTAATGAAAACTGATTTGTTTTTTTGATCCTACAACTTAGAAAACCACACATTCTGTGTCTCCATCCCCAGTAAACACAAGGAACATAGCTTTAGAACTGGGTGTTTCAACTGGTATTTTTCTGCTGGAAAATAAATAGTTTTTACACAACTTAGGGCCAAAATTATGCATGGGAAAAGATAAAAGAAAACATGTTTAGCTTGCAATAACCCTAGGGGCCGAACAATACTAGGGAATGATAAAAAAAAATACATAGTAAATATAGACACTTGGAATATTTTAAAACAAATGGACTGTATACTATATAATTTAAAAAATTAAAGGGAACCTTTCTTTGTGTAATGAAAAACTGATAAATGACTCCACGGAGGTTTAATCCCACCTACCCTCATTATCATCCTCCAGGTTCTCAGATTGCTTTGCTTTGCATTTCACGGGTGAAGAAGACTGGCCTTTCTGCTCCACTCCCTCTGCAAGAACAAAGAATTAATAAATAGATGTGATTCTCAAGTAGTATTATTTTTTATTAAATATTAATGTGCAAGATATTGGAAGAATAAATAGGTTGTCTTTCTGTGTTGCTTTCAGAGAGGAATACCTGTACAATAAGCATTGTGAAGATTGATTTCTGCCTCATGCGTTGTTATCGTGGCTGTGAGTGGCCTTAGGCTGAACTCTAAATGTCATAGTTCAGCAGCGACCAAACCTCACAGATAAATCACCATATTCTCATGTTCTATTAATCCTTTCTACACGTACCATGTTTAATTAATTGCTGAGCACTGAGGAATGCATTCTATTGTAAGGTCAAAAGAATATCTACTGAATAACATACAGTACTTTTATAAACGTCACTAAATTATACAGACAAGGAACAGTGATGGTGACTTAGCAGTTTAGTTGAGATATGGAGATAGGCATATTGACATCAACATAGAGGCTCCTAAACAGCACATTATCACCCAAATAGAACCAATTTCTAGCAAAATAATACTGTATAAAGACAAGCCTAACTCACAGCCCAAACGTATGCAGGATTGGGCTGTCGTGCAGAACTTATTACGAATGTGGAAGTCACTTTGTGGAAGACTGTGGAAGGCAGAAGAGTCTGGCGTAGTGGGGAGAGCTGCCATCTTGTAAGCCCAAAGACTGGTGAACTTGATAACTTCGAGACACGCTGCCGGCAAAAAGCTGTGAAAGCCTCCAGGAGGAGAGATAAGAGCTTCCAGCTGCGTCGGTCGAGTGTGGGAGGCGCCAGCCAGCAGATGTCAGACTGTAAAAAGGATACCACCTGGAAAGTAGCTGTTCATGAAAGATTGGACATTTATGTATATTGTAAAAAACCCCAAGGGGGGTTAGGACAGCCTGCCCACATACACCGCCTTGGATTAAAGTCGGAGGAGAAATCCAATGACCGAGAAAGGCGGTATATAAATACTGTATATTATATTATTATTATTATTATTATTATTATTATTATTATTATTATTATTATTATCTAGCTGAAATAATGTAAGGCAGGGGTTCTCAACCTGTGGTACGGGTACCCCTAGGGGTACGTGGACCTCTTGCTGGGGGTACACCAAGCTCAGCCCCTTATCTGCCCCATAAGCAGCTAATTAAGTGTTAATTAACATAGATTTTAAACTGTAATTATTTTCGGAGTCCTTCTGTCTCTCTGATTTTGGTTTTGGGTTTATTTTTGTACTTGGAAAATGTACTTTGGTGGGGTGGGGGAGGGAGGAGCTGATTTTGGGAAGTGTGACTTGGAGAAGAAAAGAGATCCTTGCATCTCTCTCTCTCTCTCTCTCTCTCTCACACACACACACACACACACACACACACACGAGTTAAATAAGACATTTTTTCACATTTAAAATTGTTTTAGTACTTTTTATTTAATGATTAATTACCTAATTAATTAATTGATTAATCCAATTACTTAGCAGTTAATTAGCAGGGGCTACTTCAGAAAATTGGACCATGACAGGGGGTACCTGGGCCTCCAAAGGTTGAGAACCCCTGATGTAAGCAGTCCTTTTAATAACTACTAAAGTGACAATACCACCCACAAGAAAATAATCAAGATCAATGGCCATAAGAAAAAATACCATCCCGCTGGGCAAGGTAAGTCCTGCACCGGCCAGTGCAGGGGCAGGGGGAGGGCGGACTGGTTGGTGAGAGAGGGCAGTCATTGGCCACACCAGGCACGGAGAGGGCGGGGATATCGGCAGCGAGAGCTGGTGTATTTTTGAGTAGCCCCTTTGGGCCTCAGACCACTTACACCTGGGAAAGGGGACAATCGTCCCCTTCCCTCGAGGTGCGCCCGGGCTGCCCCAGGGCAGCCCAGGACCTGGATAGAATATGGCAGCCGGCCCTTTAGGCCAGCCGCCGTATCTTACACAGGATTGGCCTGGCAGTCACTCAGACTCCAAATCTCAAAGAATATTGCGAACTTCCCTTTAGTCCCATCACAGTAAGAAGCAGGGTGCTGTGACAACTGGGGGTGGGGGTGGGTGGGACAGAAAATCCTCCTGGACACCAAGACACTCCTGCAAGTTTTTCTTATGTGTTGCTTGCAGTGAACCAGAGAAATTGGGAGGGGGGAGAGAGAGAAGAAAATAATCCCCCATCTCCACTCTGTTCCCACTGGTGCAATCTATCCCACTACTGCTCTGGACTGGTAAGTAAAGGGAATGGGGAAGTGTTGCTTGGGGGGTAAGGATTGGTAGGGAGGGTACTTATGTTCACATTTATTGAGCCCTGAAATGATTTGTGATTTTTTTCCCAAGGCGAGACTAAACCAGCTTGCTCATCTCTTGTTGGCATTAAATGGTTGAGAATGAAATTTGTGAAAAATATTAAGTGTGTTATGTAATTACGAATCGCCCATTTACAGTTTTTAAATAGTTGACGGTGAGTGGTGGGAAGTCCAAACATGTTTTGGCATTGTGAAATTTTAATACGGTGAAATGACTAAAGAAGATTCAAGGCTGGCATCATAACTAAAAACGTACAATTTGTCAGTATACATCACAAAAAGAAACTAAGATCAGATACACAGTGATCTATAAAATGCAGTCACAGAATTTATGCATAGAATCGTATCAGCAATGTAACTGTTTAAGATAAGCTTGCTTGAATGCACTATGAAGTCACAATATCTAGATCCAGAAAAGGCAATGATCCATGATCAGATGATACGACATTTAATACACAGACAAAGACACGTTCGATACTGAACAACTAAAGTCCATAACTACATCTGTCTCTTTGATTCAAGCCAGACCAACAACATACTCCATGAAATCCGATAGCATCAAGAGTGCTTTTGGTTGAACATCACAATATGCTAGCAGCTGTTAGAAGACAAAGGACTCTGATTTTTTTTTTTAAACATAACTGGGTGAAATTCAGACCTATTTAAATCAATGGGAGATTTGTAACTAACTTCAACAGGCTCTGGGCTCCAATCAATATTAATAAAACATTGTCAGGTCACAATTTTTCCCCCTCAGTATTTTTTTGTTTTTGCATAACTAATTTTTGGCTTCCGAATAATGATACTAATGTGTAAGAATGGTTTCAAAAAACTATTATGTATTTCCCATTGCCTCTAACTAATGTCTAATGACTAGCTAGGCTCAAATAGCAAAAGTGGTCATTCTCACAAATGAGAGAATGAATTATTATTCATTCATTATTCAAATATTTTAGGTGTAAACATCCTGCTGTACATTTGCGAGGGAAAAAAGCCTCACACTCACCCACATAAACAGAATGCACAAAGGTCATACGATATGTGCCTTCCTGGGTGGCAGAGAAATGTAAAACAGAGCATGCATTTATCTCAGGATGCCATAGCATTTGGTCATCTGGCATTCCTTCATTAGAGACCTTTTGTAGCCTGAGAAAATCCTATGAAGGCATTTTTTTCAAACGAGGCTAAATTCAGGCCCTCAGTGAAACTCTGCAGTTTCTTTCGACGGTAACAAGTGACTCTGAATTGCAATGGAGTCATCAGGTTGAAATGTGCTTTCCAGAAAAATGGGTTCAAAACACGTACTGCTGGAAACGCCAAAAAACTTTTTAAAGTGTTCGGGAAAGATGAGGCACGAAGTACAGATTGCATGCAAGCAATGGCAGTAATTCATAAAAAATGGGCTCCAACGAAGGGTTCCATCTGTTAAAGTCATGACCCACAAATGAAATGAACTGGAAGTCCATTAATGATAGGAAGTGGTTAATTGCAGTCACAACCTCAAATATCTATTATCCAACTACTCCCTTCAAACACCAAACAGAGAATATGCTCTTCAAGTTGAAGATTATGTTAGCATAAAGAATAACTCCCTTCAATACTGAATACATGTATGTTTATGACACATTAGGCAATGTTTCCTAGCTTAATAATAATGGGACGGAGTGAAATGACCCCCTATTATTGGGTAAATGTGAAGGTCATGCTAACTTTAAAAATACAGCAAGTCCTCACTTGAAGTTGTTAATAGGTTCTTGGAAACTGCAACTTTAAGCGAAACAACTTATAACGAAATCAATTTTACCGTAGGCTGATTATGTATATCAATCAAGAGTTTACAGCATATTTCTGGTCACAAAAACATCATCAAACCTCTAATTAAAGACTCAAAATACTTCTAATATTAAACACTGAAATAAATGTGAACTTTCTGGGCCAGTGAAAACCCACGCAGACATGGGGAAAACATTCAAACTCCACACAGACAGTGGCCCCGGCTGGGAATCATTTTTTTCCCCTTAACTTTAAAATGAAACGACTTGTAACGAAACGACTTTAAGTGAGAACTTGCTGAACAGTGATTCATACTCTATTAAATGACTATTTCCCCAAACAGAATTATTTTATAAGAAATCTTACAGAACTCACCATTTCTCAGAAAAGAACTACCCAGATACTACATGTCTGAAAATAATGTTTGCACACGAGGAACAGAGGATATAGAGCAGGGGTGGCCAACCTTCCACCATTAGGGCCTCTGCGTTCTTCAGAGTTGTGCAGAATACAGAATCTTGGCAGCTGCAAGTGCTGATGGTGCTGCTAAAGCAGCTGCACCTGCTGAAATGCCCTCATCTATATAACCATTAAAGGGCCAGGAACATTCAGGATGAAAGGTGGGCCACCACTGATATAGAGCAAAGCATTTCAGTTTAATAGCCTATTTCAGGATGGACATGTTGGAGGCCTTCATTGGAATGAGTGCAATGACAAAGGGTTCAGAACAAAAAACAGTGAAAGGTGAATTGTCTGATTGTGGGCAGCCTGCTGAAAGGAGACACACACATCACGTAACATTCACACATTCATTCTCTATCCGGGTGCAATCATTGGTGTGTACCTGGCAGGGGCGTCACTAGACGCGCGTCACCCTAGTGCGGGGACGCGCGTCACCCCCCCTAGGGGCGCGACGTTATAGGCGCGGGGGGAGGGGGCCACCCGGCTCCCCCCCCCGCATCGCGTCGCCCCCTCCGGACGCTCTGAGGCCAGCCCGGGAGCCGGCCTCGGAGCGTCCGAACTTGTCGGCTTTTTGCCCTCAAAACGGGTCTGGGCATGCGCGAAAATCCGGGAAATACCCGGATTGACGCGCTGCCTGAGCCTTCGACGGGGTCGGATGCTCCGAGGCCGGCTCCCGGGCCGGCCTCGGAGCGTCCGGAGGGCGACGCGCGTCACGGAGGTGACGCGCGAGGGGGTGCGCGCGTCACCCCATGACGCGCGTCACCCCCTGGCGGCCCGCCCCCCCCGCCATGCTCCAGTGACGCCAGTGGTACCTGGATACAGTTATTTATACATTCCATTCATGCAGGCACTTTGTTTTACATTGTAGATCTGTAAAAAGGAGCCCAGGTATAGTCATTCACATAAAAGTGTGTACTTGAGCACAGTGCAATGTAGGAACACCCCTAGGATTTAAGGCTGAACTAGAATTACATTTTAGTCTGGAAAATACCTAGACTTCTTTCCAAATGTTCCATCCGTCCTGTTTGTGCTGTTACTGGAAAGCACTGACTCTCATCGTAATTTACCTGAAACTAAATCAACCATCAGATAATCCCTATTTTAGCTAAGTACTGCCTTGCCTCTTACAAATGTCCCAGGGAGAGATGGGAAGGCAATTGCATTTGTACTCTACAGAAGCTATGCCTGTTCCAATGCTGGGTGCTACCACCAGGAGATGCAAACCTCCAACCCTTCCCAGTTTGGTGTCCAGGTGCTCTCTGACCCCTTTCCTGAGTTCACACTGAAAAAGATCATTCTCTCTGTCTGACAGGTGCACCGCGTCTGGTCTCTACGGTTCCAGCTTAGAGTGCCTGATGGCTGGGTGAGTGATGACATGCCTGTGGCGAGCCTCGACCCATGTCTAACAGAAGGAGAGCAGATGTAAAGCAAAACATTCCAGTCTAATGGGCTAATTTTGCATGGACTTGTAGCATACCCTAATTGGAATTAGTGTAGTTTCAAAGGTTGCAGAAAAGAGGAAACACGAGTGCCTTATTCTATCTATAAATTGAGCCCCCCTTTTTAATTAGTAATTTGAACGGCAATTCACAAGCAGTTTATTCTGAAGTAATCTTACTACTTAAAACACTAAATACTTACTATCTGAACATGCAGTTCAATTTATAAGCCACAAATGCTTTCTCTGTGAACACATATACACAGACGTGATCACAGAAAGTTGTGATGGGGGGCGGGGAAGGTTTTCCTTCGATTTCCCTGGGATTACTATAGCAATATCTCATCACTACAAGTTCCCTGTACTGATCTTTTAAACAAGCAACAACCACTGAATTCCTCTTCCCATCCTCCAAGCAAGACTAAAGGGGGGGGGGGCTATGCTAAGGCAACATGAGAACCAGTCATGAGTGCCCTTTGGTGCATGGCTGAGAGAATGGGGCTCTCCTGATCAAACATGACCACATTTTGAAATGTGAGTTACAGCTCCTGAATCGACTGTTGTTATGCTTTGCTCTTCTCAGAGTTGCACTGCTGTTTAGTTCACCTTTGTTGATCACAGGCCATGGAGTTGGTGATACGTCATTGGAGGACTATTCAAACATTATACATGTACAAGCGTTTATGTGACTGAGAGCCCAATCCTATGCCAGCCTTTACTGGCGGGACTGGGCTCTGCACTGTCACAAATGTGCCGTAAAGCATATTGCGACAGCACAGAGGTCTGTCCCACTGGTGTAGAGGCCAGCGCCAGCAGGCCTCTGTTGGTGAAGGAGCTACACCCGCCGGAGGCAGGTAAGCTCTCCACTGGCTGGCGGGGAGGAGGCATTCAGGGGTAGGGAGGAGGGCGGATCAGGCTCGGGAGGGGGGCAGGCTTGGCGGGGGAGGGCTTCTCAGAACTGTGCCAGCTATTTTGCTGACATACCTCCGAGTAGCCCCATAGGGGCTGCTGGGGTTCAACATGGGGGAAGGGAACGACCATCCCCTTCCCACTCATAGACCTCCAGCCCCATGCTGGATGCAGCGGAGCCTGCCCCGGTGCTGCTGCATCCAAGCGCGGGGCGGGCTGTGAATGGACCACTCCAATTCCAATTCCAATTCCAAAACCTTTATTGGCATCTTACATGTATAAACATACATTAACACAGACTTAAACATAAACAAGCATACATACATGGCCCTTAAACAATAACCTTGGTCAATATTCTACTGTAACTCAACAGAGTATAGACCAAGGATACTGTTGTACATATTGAACATATGGGAACTATTCATGAGTACAGATCAACAATCATGTATACACTGTACGCAGACTGTACACATGTTGAACATGACATGTGAATAGGGTTTGGGTGCCAGAGGCCTAGGGGTCCTGCTACACAGAGGGTAGAACACAGAGCCTTGCACTAACACAGCTGTGGAATAAAATGGAATGTATTATTCCTACATTATGATTACAATAACGTGCATGGCTCTGTGTTCATCTGGACTGAATACATTACTGGCATTCTACCTGCATTCTGATGTAATGTTTGGCACTCACACAATGGCATTCTGAAGTCATTCTATAAGCTTGTAAAAATGAAAAAAGTTACATCAAAAATGGGTAATCCATGTCATATTCTCCAGGGTTGGTCCAGTGCACAGGAATCTAGGTTCCCCTTAGTTTCTGCACATGCAGTTATACCTGGAAAAGTAATGTGCTTATGAACATTAGAAGAGCCCCACTGGATCAGGCCAAAGGCCCATCTAGTCCAGCTTCCTGTATCTCACAGTGGCTCTACCAGATGCCTATGGGAGCACACAAGACAACAAGATACTTGTATCCTGTTGCCACTCCCTTGCATGTGGCATTAAGAGATAGCCTAGTACTAAGACCAGGAGGTTGCTTATCCCCATCATGGCTTGTAACCTGCGATGGACTTTTCCTCCATAAATCTGTCCAATCCCCTTTTAAAGGCATCTAGGCCAAGTGCCATCACCACATCCTGTGGAAAGGAGTTCCACAAACTAATTACATGCTGGGTCAAGAAATATTTTCTTTTGTCTGTTTTAATACTCCCTCCATTCAATTTTAGTGCATGTCCCCTAGTTCTAGTGTTGTTCGAGAGGGAGAAGAATTTCCCTCTATCCACTCTCTCCATCCCATGCATAATTTTATACGTCTCAATCATGTCCCCCCTCAGGCGCCTTTTTTCCAGAATGAAAAGCCCCAAACGCTGTAGCCTTTCCTCATAAGGGAGGTGCTCCAGCCCACTAATCATTTTGGTCGCTCTCTTCTACACCTTTTCCAGTTCCACTATATCCTTTTTGAGATGTGGCGACCAGAACTGGACGCAATACTCTAGATGTGGTCTTACCATCGATTTGTACAATGGCATAATAATATTGGCAATTTTATTCTCAATCCCTTTTTTAATGATCCCAAGCATGGAATTGGCCTTCTTCACAGCTGCCACACACTGGGTTGACACTTTCATCGACTTGCCCACCAGTACCCCAAGATCTCTTTCCTGATCTGTCGAAGATAGCTCAGAACCCATTAGCGTATATGTGAAGATTTCTTGCCCTAATGTGCATCACTTTGCACTTACTTACATTGAAATGCATCTGCCATTTTGCTGCCCATTCTCCCAGTTTGGAGAGATCCTTCTGGAGCTCTTCACCATCCCTGCTGGTCTTCACCACCCGGAGAAGTTTAGTGTCATCCGCACGAATGCTTAGCCCATTATTGTCATAACGTTTCCGCATTTATGCATGCACAAGGGTGCACAGACAACACATTGTGTGAACAGAATCAGGCCATGGTTTTCATGTATTCCTCCCACATCCAAGAGCAGGGGAGAAAAAATCAGCAGTATAACCAACTATGCTGAAGTAAGAGAAAATCCCCTCTGAATCCTTAGTATAGCCATGTAAAGCTAAGCATGAAAGCAAATCACATCATCTGAGAAATTGTAAAAAAAATTGCTAGCTTCATCACTGTTCTGACTATGCCCAATACACTTGTGACTGGTTTTAGCTTCAAAAATACGATTCGGCCCAAAGGTATAAATATATATTTACTGACCTGCATTCGCATTCATTTCAATCTCTTCTTCATTGTCCTCGTCTGTCAAAATTGGGGGGGGGGAGAAACACAGGTAAGCATATGAGACACATTACTTTTGAAAACAATATTTAAGGTTTCTTCTTCTTCAAAGTTGAACACATACATTTAAGAAAAAAATACTGTGATAGTATGTCACTTAAGATACGAAAAGTGAGTAGCAATGCCCCTTCATCACCATTTCCGCTGAGGAGTTAAAAGTCAAACACGGCACAGTTTGTGTGTCAAGCGAAGGGTTCTGAACTTTTGCTAAATGCTACCTTGCTTTAGATTATCTCTGAGCCATAAGCCATTACAGCAAGACGAGCATTGTTGAATTTGGCAAGCACATCAAAGCAATAAGTGCATTTCTGAATATACTGCTTTCAATTACATTTATTGGCAGGAATTTGGGGCGTGATTCTGGTAGCACAACCTCTATCAACTTTAACGGAGATTTAGAACAATTAAATTCTACACCACTGCACCCTAAAATATTGTTTCATTTCACAAAGGAAAGGACCAAGCAGGAAGATAGACCACCAGGTTTATAAGTTCCTACATTCACAAGAATCTGTATTAGTAGCAAAGAAGGGCTCACACCAAGCTACTCATGTGATGCGACTACCTGGAGGTTGGAGTACTCTTCATTTTTTTAAAAAAAACATAGCTTGTTTGGTATGTGAGCACTGGTGATCTTGGTACACCTTTTGATCCCTCCTTGGAGGGTTACACCGACACAAGAATTTGCAAAATCCAGCGTTTTGAGGATCAGGGCCAAATTATGTACAGTTTGACCTCGCTCTCCGCGGGGGTACATTCTGGACTGTGGATAGCAAAGATCCATGCAGGGCTTCTTTCTGTACCACATGTGATTCCCAGTGAATCCCTTCTTTGTTCCTGTTGGGTGTTTCCTGACATCAAGCACATGGTTGTTTGGTCTCGAGGTCAACACCTTGAAACCCTTTACTGAGTGCATCCTAACAACCCATCATTATACTTTCTGATGAATCCAAAATGACCACTAGAAGTAAAATGACTCATTATAGCTTTTCTTCTATATATGTACAGTGTGACATCTGTACCTCTTGATCATGCTAGAATTCTAATACATGTGCTCTGGCAAGATCTCAGTATGATACTCAATATGGCTAAAGAAGTCATGGTGCTTTCCCTGACTCTTCTCTGTCATTGTTTCTTTCCAGCTGCACACTATCAATTTAACCAGAAATTTATTTTAACCCCTTGCACCATCAGTAACAAATAGAATAGAAAGTAATGTTGGTGTCACCCCTTCCTGGCCCACAACCTCAGTGGGCATGCCCACAACCCCAGTGGGGTGGGGGGCCCCTAGCGGCAGGGGACAGTGGCCACGGGCCCCAGGCAGCAGGCAGGCAGGTGTAATGGCGGCACAGCAGAATGGGCTGTTTCGTCGGCGCGAGCAGTGGCCCCAGCAATGGGTTTGGCCCTCCCACCCACCCTGCACCTCTGGGTGCTCTAAAACCACTGGTGGCGGCGACGTCACTTCCGGCGCGGGGGTGGTGGTCGTAGCTCCGCCACTGAGTGACGCCTCTGGTTTGAAAAAAAACTTTTTTTTTCTTCTAATGGAGATATTTCCTGTAATGTTAAAGAATGGAGGGATAATACCTTCTGACACCTTTCTAGAACTCCGGTACCCTAGTGCTATGCATACTGAAAGATAAGGGGAATTGATATAGGAGGACGTTTAACTATAGATCGAGGCATACCTATTAATTTGCAAAGAGAATGTGTTGCTTTCTCATCCCTTTCCTGGCTTTTTGCCCTTTTAATTTAATTTTCTTTTATACACCATATTTGCTTTATTAATACATTCCCTAATTAGTAATGTGAGTTTCTGTATGGTGCTTAAGCACGGTAAGAGGTGACAATCCAATTTTCAATTTACATATGCTCATCAGTGTTAAACATAAAAACAGTTCCCTGGCATAATGTATGCTACTGTTTGCTTTTGCAAAATGCACTACCTTTTTGATTTTTGTCCTTATTTTTTGGTAAAAAATCTGTTGAAATAAATACCGTAGTATAAGAAGGTAGATGTCTGGATCCCCATTACTATTGCTGTCTATTGCCAAGAGGTATAATTAGGAGGCCTGCTATCCTAAGGTACTACTTCACATACTCATACTACAGTAAATCAACATGGAACATCATCAAAGAAACACAGGCATGGAAAGTGAGAACAGCTCACTTCAGAAGTAATGCCAATGGGCCTGGTGTTAGAGAAACGAGCATCAGGTTCACACACTCTATTCCCCCCTTGCATGCTCAGATATACCGCCATTCCTCCAAGGAGCTCAGGGTGGTGTACATAGTTGCTTCCCTCCTTTTGTTCACACAACAACCCTGTGAGATTAGGCTGAGAGATCATTAATGACTGGCCCGAGGTCACCCAGGAAGCTTCATGGCTGAGCAGGGATTTGAACCTGGCTCTTCCAGGTCTAAGTCCAATTCCCAAACCACTGCACCGTCCTGGCTCTATATTTGAATATCTGAATTCAGTCATCTGTCCCTTTATTAGAGCCTAGTCATTAACCATGACATGGTTGCTGCAAACATGTTTTAACAAGTTATGAATAAACTTGTTAAGGGAGAAATAAGTTACTATTCCAGAGAAATCCATAGGACATAGTTTTAATTTTAGGAAATGAAATGTTCTGTGATCCAGTTGTGCTTGATGATTCTGTCCATTGTGGTTTCAACCAGCTGCGGAGCTGGGGTCGCCATCAACCCCATCATCACATCACCCCCACTGGCCCCATTTGGAGTCAAACGGCAGCAAGGATGGGCGGGTCCTTCAAGTGCCGGCCACGGAGCTCCGCACTAACCCCCACAGCGTTGCGCCTGGTGCAGGCTGTACCAGTCGCACCCGCCTAGCGATGCAACTTTTTTCAACCAATTCATTTATATTTAACAAGAATCAGTCCAGCCTGTGATCGGATGTTCACATTATTGGCATCTCATCTCACTGTGAGAGTGTGGGGTTGCCCAACAGGGAATGTGGAATGTGTGTCACACTGTTACACAAAGCTCACTATTGTAGAAACATCATGTCCGACAAACTCTCTCCTACTCAAGTTGGCTTAGGCTGCAATTCTATACACACTTTCTGGGGGGTAAGCCCCATTGAATACAACGAGTAGACACACATAGGACTGTGCTGCTACTGCTTCCAGCTGGAATATGCAAGAGCCACAGATAAGAACTCTGAGATGTCCTCTCATAAACTACTTATCCTTAACCAAATAAATTATTTCAACAGAAGCAACTTAACAAATGCACTAGATTCTGTACTAAGCAGGAAATGCTCCTGTTTTTATATCCCCAACACCCTTAAAGAAGAAGAGCAGCAGCTGCTCCCTGAGCTGCCAGAGCTCATCTTTCATCTACTTTTCCAACACTTGTTTTGTCTTTCTCCAGTTTCTTTTTCATCTCTCTTCTCCTCCTTTAGTCACAGTTCTCTTGTTTCTGCTCATTTAATTCCCATCAATTCCCAGATGTCTCTTCTTTCATTCCCACCTTAGCCTGCTATCCTACTTGCTCTCCTTCCTTATGTGTATAGTACTCAGATGTTTGTGTGCAAATGTTTGGAGATAGATGCTTGAAGCATTTGATACAATGTGCTCAGTAGCCTTGTACCGTAAATGCACTTACATTAACAAAGGGGTATACAAGAGAAGCAAAGGAGTTGAGATGACTTCTGGTCTATCACAGATACCTTCTTTTAAAAAAAAATGTGCAGTATAACACTCATCATTCAAGGAGCTGAAAGCCATGATAAAATCTTATTAAACTTTGGAGACTTCTCAACTTTAGCCAGCTATTTCACGAGTTACAGCTACACAGCCCAATCCAATGTAAATCCCTGCATGGTGATGCAGCAGAGTCAGTGTGGGCTATGTTGCATCTCGCAGGGGATTTGGGGCAGCTGGAGGTGTCCTTGGGATAAAGGGACATTTGTCCCCTTGCCCTGGGGTAAGCCCCAGCAGCCGCAATGGGTCAACTTGGACAATGTCTGCATTGATCCATGCAGGTGGATCAGATATGGGAAGAGGATTTGGATACGGTGTGCGCCAGCACCACTGATCCCACTCTCCTCCCGGCCCCAATACAGACACCCCTGCCCTGTTCCACCCTCCTCCACTAAGTTCATCCCATACCCCATCATTCAATTATTCCATGTGGTGGAGTGCTCGGGTGTTATTTATTTGCGGTGGGCATGAGAGGCAGAACATAAGCAGGTAGCCATGTTCCCAATAGTGACTCAACCAAGGACAACTTCCCCCTGGACACAAATAGTAGCTGGGTGGAGGTGGAGAGATTTTAGTCCGGGCCACAATGTCCAGGCCACAATAAAGGGCTAAAGCTCATCCGAGTTTTATCATGGTCCAAGTCCTGATCACATACACACACACACCTCACAGCTGCTGTTTACAAAAACCAGACACCCATGGGCAAACAGTGTGATCAATGTCATGTCTAGTTTGGTCCCAGGTACCTGCTCAAATGGACACTAAAGAGCTCAGAATCAAATTGGCTTAATGCCTGGACTGAGAAAATGAAAGGCTCATAGGCAATGGGCACATCCTCTCCAGATCACAGAATAATGAAAACCTGTTGGACCGGAGCTAATGAAGTAAAGCCTGTGGAGCTTGCTGCCTAGCAATCATATTCAGCCCACAGATTAGCATAATCTGCCCTGCAAATCAGAGGTTCTCTGTGGCACATCTGCCAGTGTTAGTAACTACTTGGTATTGGGTACGTTTGGGCAAAAGGGAAGGTGAATTGAAAAACACACAATTCTGCACAATGCCTTGTGCAGAAGGGATGCACATGGGCAAGAGCTCCGCCAAATGCTTTTATAGTCAGAAGGCACCAACAGCTGTCCATGGAGGAGAACAACTCAGGGATGCAAGACTGGAGAACAATGTTGCAGCCCTTTTCTGGCAATGCTCAGATGCCCGTAAGGTAAATATTTGAGACAAAATTATAACAGACCAACACAAAAAGCAACACAATGCCCTGCTTTAACCTATGCTGCCTTCCACGACCTTTCTAATAAGGATGCAGGTCCAGTTTAGTCAGACTTCCTGTGACAGGTTTATTTATTTTATTAATTATTATTATTATTATTATTATTATTATTATTATTAAAAGCAATGCTTCTTTGTGTGTACTGTGCTCCTAAACCTCCTCATCCATGCAGTTATTTTTTCCTAGGTTGCCTAGTTACAGCATCCTAACACTTTTTGTCTCATTAAATGCAACGTCCGTTTTGCAGCTTTTGAAGCCATTCCAAAAGAGAAATTCTTAGTAGTCAGTTCCTATGAAGTTCAACACCTTTTTTCTTATTTCACGGATGAGACAGCACTCTTTTCTATGCTGTATTGCTGTGCAGTGGGATGCATGTGAGGTGATCAATCTTGCCATTTGTATGCAATATAAAGCTTCTATTCCATAGGTATCCAAACAAAAACAAAATCGCTCCACTCGATCTAGATCCAGTATCACAGGCTCCGTTCAAAGACCCCACCATTTATAAATGAAGTTGCTTTTTGTTTCTTTTCCTATTAACATTCAAGCGACAACAGGGACACCAGTGACATGCAGGCCTTGCACTCGGCAACTCCCTTATTGTTGACAGTGTCCCTTCACATGTTCACAGTGGAGATGCAACTGTTTTGTGTTCTTCCTGAGTCTGTGTTAAGGGACCTGTAAGAGGGGAGAGAGCAAATGGCTGAAGAACTAAAGATTGTTGTCAGAATTACCGCTAGGGGGAAGCTAGGAGGAAAATAAGACCTTTCATGTTTCTCTTGAGTCCTATAGCATTTCAACAGAGGTGTACAGTAACAAAAGTTATCCTTTTCTTTGTCTCTTTAGGTATCACTAGATGGAGATTTACTTCCATTAACAAATCTAAAAGCAAATTGTAGCACACGTGTATAGAATCCTCTAGACAGAAGCTATTTTATATTCAGTGAGATCATTCCTTGTGTGCAGAGACTTCTCTCAGTGCTCTGGCACAAATGGATGAACAGGACCAGAATCTGCTTCCGTGCCCAGCAACTATTTTCATTCTTACATGCAAAGTTATTTTGTGTCAAGTGACTGATAGAGAATAACATTTGCTAGGGGTGAGTGAATCTAGCCTTGGGGATTTTTGCAAATCAAAAACGGGTAATACATTTAGTTGACAAAGATCTAAATGTAAATTCAGGATCTCTCTGTGTACACTGTCAACCAGTTAATGCAATAGGATATTTTTATTTGGTAGTCTGTGCCCTATAAAATGGAAATAAATGTTTGAGAGTAGAAAAGTGAAAGAATGGAAAGGAGGCAGTTGTGTGGGTTAAACCCTGGAATTATTGTGCCTTGTCCTTCATGGAGGGAGAAGGAGGTTGCCAAGTGTGAGTTCGGCCTTTCACAGAGTACAGGGTTATTCAAAAAGGATGGTGCAAAAGTAAAGCGGATTTATTCTTAAATGAACTGACACACCACAACCGTCATGACATGGAAAGACAGAAAAACTGTGCAAGTTTCACATGCACATTGCAGATGTTCGATGCGGGCGCCATTGGTGACACGGCAGATTTCAAGACGATAGTCCAGTTCTGTCCAGCCGTGACCCAGCATAGCCTCGGATATCGATTCCACTGCGTCGGATATGCGTTGTTTCAGGTCGTTCAGTTGTTGTGGCAAAATGGGGGCAGATACGCAGCATCCTTGATGGATCCCCACAAAAAGAAATCACAGGGTGTTAAATCTGGTGATCGTGGAGGCCTGGGCTCCATTGGCAAATCCTCATTTCCAGCATGGCTGATTCAACGTCCCGGTAGGGTGTTATCAATATCCGAAGATATGCTGGGACGCATTTGTAATGTGCACGTGATACTTGGGACAGATTTTCTGTCTTTTCATGCACCATCCTTTTTGAATAGCCCTGTATGTTTTCTATTGGTGTTACCAATATATTGGTGTTAACCCTTTATCTATTGATTAAAGGCTAATTGAAAGATTGCTCCTGCAAGCAATTCCCATCTCTGCATAGCTGTGCAAGTATACAACACAAACTGATTGCTTTCTCACAAAGTTATGTACTCCAGATCTGGACTTCAAATATTTAGACTGTGATCCAGCAAGTTCTCATAGAGCACAGCCAGCATTTTCCCACTGTGGGCTATGGCTGGCTGGCACTAGCTCTGAGTGTTTGCTGTCTTACAGTGCAAATGGCTATAAACTCAACTCCCCTAGAGAACAGCTTTAGAGAACATAATTAATACAGAGACATACCATGTTTTATGGGTACTGGGCAAGGGACTTGCTCAAAGGCATGATCTCCTCATTGAAAAACCAAACATTTCAAGAACAGCATGCATTCCCTACCAGGACTGAACATAAGGTGAAGGTGCCTCCCCTTTTTTTCTGGGAATGGAAGGGAAACCAAGATTAGCTGAAGCAAGAGGCACAGTGCTGTAATAGCAGCACACTTGCCAAAGACAGGCTTAACATTTTGGTATCCTCCCCAAAGCAGGTAAGCATAATTTCCCCCCATGATAAACCATTTTTAAATGGGTATCACCCCTGCTAACTGGGCAAGAGGCACTTTTTCAATTGGTGCTCCTCTTATATTTAGCAGGGGGAGAGTAACTGCTCCCCTTTCACCCCAGAAACGTCTCTTTTCTGGTGGCTGTTTGCTGGTGGTCTTCTGCATCTTTTTTAGATTGTGAGCCCTTTGGGGACAGGGAGCCATTTAATCATTTGATTTTGTCTGTAAACCGCTTTGTGAACTTTTTGTTGAAAAGCGGTATATAAATACTGTTAATAATAGTAAATAATAATATTAAAATCTTTCTATCAGTAACCACTAACCATTGTTCCTTCTGTCATCATACCCTTTCAGACCTCTTCTAAGACCCATCTGGAGAAAGGTCCTTGAAGTTTATATGTCTAGACTTCGTCATTCTTATGAAATAAGGCCACTTAAGAACAATTGTGTGCATCCATGAGATGGTAGAAGCCACCATAGATATTTATTAGATTTTGCAAATGACTTTAGCTTTAGGCTAGAGCAGGGGTTCCCATGCCCATTGGGGCCGTGTACCACCTCTGGGGCCACCATCCTGCCGCATACCACCGGAAGTGGCGATGGCATCATCGTCACTTACTTCCAGGTTTTTTGCCACAATGGAGCCTTGAAAACGATGGTAAGGAGGGTCAGGGTGGGTGTGAGAGCATTTCCCAGCACGGGAAACCCACCCACTTGAGCTCTGCTGGCTGCCCAGGGCTGCTTTCCATCATTTTCAGGGCTCTATCGCGGCGCAGCCACAATGGCAGCCACCATCTTGTCAGGTGAGTGTCAGCGTACCACCAACACTCGGTTCGCATACCACTAGTGGTATGCGTACCACAGGTTGGGAAACTCTGAGCTAGAGTATTCACCTAATTTTCACTTTCTGCAGTTCTTTTGAAAAATTTGCTTTATTTATTCTCAAGTTATAAGACCTTTCCCCTATTTCTATATTCCATTTACTGCAAAGCACGAGGGTGTGACATTAGCTGTGCTTTATTATCACTTGACTAGCTCCAGTATCTGGAATGGGGTGGGTTTTTCTGGGGGGTGTTATTAATCATGGGATTTGAAATAAGAACTACCCTATGTTGCGGGCATCATAAACCAATTCCTTTCCTAGCTATTCGTGTCTGCGTGTGTTTAAGGGGAGATATTTCTGAATACATAGTTCACATTTAAAAATCTTTGTTATATTGTAACCTCTCTTTGAAGAAGCATTTCACCATTCCTGTGAATATTAGGCTAGGGCCCTATCAATTCAGAAACCCAAGAAAGGAAGAACTATTATTGCTGTTTAAAATGTCCCCCTTTCCCACTTTATGAACATGTACAATACGATGGAACACTTCAACAATAGAGCACAACATTAATGAATCCCTCCTGAATATAATCTGAATGTCAGAAAGCTTTTGCCAGGAGCCAGCGCAGTGGCCCTGCTCTTTGACATGGAACCCTGCAACCAGCATCCATTGTGCAAAGCTGCAGGTTCTTCTGGAGATAGGGAATATCTTGACAGCACAGAATAATTGTAAGTGTCTTTATATGCAAATCACAGTGAAGAAGCTGAACAAAAGCAGCCATTCACAAAAGAGCAAAGCAAAAGGAGCAAAAAAGGGAAGACAAAATGGAATCATTTAGGAAATGTGTTCATTTTCTTCAGGTTTGTTATTACTTCTGTAAAAAAAAATATGCAAATTTCATTCTGGTGAAAGCTGCTGGAGCAAAACCCCAGAGAATGCAAGTTTTCAGCATTATCACAGAACAAGCAAATACCCTTATCAATGCCTGCATGCTGTACTAGTTTTGTTAAGGAACTGTCTCTCAGAATCTTTTTTCAAGTCCTTGACTCCTCTGCTGGGACTTTTTTTTTAACATTAAAATTTGAATTTGAAGGAAGGGATGAAGATGTGTAGAAAGAGATTGTACAAACCACAACTTCCATGGAGACCCGGATGTCACTATTGCTCGAGGACACAATAATAGTGTGCCATCGAGTTGCTATCATGAGGCCTGACACACAGGCTAAGCCTACAGACTCATTGCAAATCTCAAAAGCCTCTTGTGGAAAGGTCATGAAATATTCAGTTTTGTCATCTGTCCTGTTTCCTCCCCCTGCTGTCTCAATGCACACTGTCCTTCCTAGGAGAACTCACTTTTTCCCATTCCCCTTCTTGAGCTATGTACTAATACCTACCTTAAGGAGGGCTTTTCATACTTTCAAATCACTGAATATCTGGGAGAAGATGAGCAAATGCAGATTCCTTCTGATAAGAGCACGTCTCTACTCTAATGAACTCCTGTTGCACTTGGTCAAGTGTCGGTTCATTATACTACTGATACTCATACTACACAAATCTGATAATCCTATTCAGTGCCCATGTAGTTCCTGACTGCTTTGCTGGAATACGTGGGTTAAGAGGTACTCAGACACAGTGGTGGACTGGGTCTAAAAATATTGGTTGCCAGGAGACAAAGGGGGCCCACTCACAACTATAATAATAATTAATATTTTTATATACTGTGGCCCTATGCCCTTTAATTTAATACATACCTGTAAAAGGTCATTAACATTTTAAACATATTGTCTAATGTTTAAGGGGTCCCACTTCATCAGGGGCCCACAGGGCCCACTTGCCATCGGGCAAGCTGACACCCTGGCCAGTCCACCACTGCTCAGACAACCTTGATACACAAATTTACATTTGACTTGTGGGGAAGGAGTTTGCTGAGGATGAGTGTTTTGCTCTTGTAGTATTTTCCCACCCACCCCACCCCAAGTTTCAACAAATGAGGGCCAGTATTATGATTTCTAAGAACAAAAGCTCTGAGCTCTCACTTGCATCTACGCCTAGATTCCTGTCTGTTAATTATTAAAACTCCAGCCAGAATTGTGAAATTGAACATTCTTTTTGCACTTTCTCCTCTTGGAAAACACTATTTGCATTAAAGCTACTGTGATCACTGACTGCATTTGCCTATATTTACTTCCTTTTTGTTGTGACAATTGCACCATAAAACACTGTCTAGGGCAGAAGGGCTAAGCTATCCACAGATCTGGGTGGTGTATTGTTACGCAGAAGCCAAGATGGATAAGTACACTTGCATGGAGCAGGTGCTGAAGGCTTCAGGCTGGCAACAAAATGCCCTGAATACATCACAACTACAAAGAGCTGAACAGCTGGCTCTAAATGATCCTGTTTCATGGCTAATTTGTGTACATGGGTGTACCAACAATCTGACCTTACAATGGCTTCCCCTCTCACTCGTTCCTATGCTATAAAGAGCAAAGCTATATTCCAGTGTAATAATGAGGCTACTCTGGCTTTCAAAATATGGCCACCACAACAGATTCAAATGCTCCACCCTAGTTATGGTCTCTCTCTGATCCTATTATCCTACACATCTCTTCAAAAGTATTCACATGTTACTGAGGGTGGTCCACATTGCGCTGCATTTGTAGGCCACTTTTCAATGTTCATTCTCCATTTAGGTATTTTAATAAGCCAAACACATTGATTACGGAGGTTCTTTTGTATGCCTTGTATGCCTAGCCTTTTTGGTTGGTTGTTAAAAATCTGTTATAGGGAGCCTATTCTGGAGCTGGGAGCTTCCCACCTAGGAGAAACAGCAGACACCAGGGGAGTGGACAGCAATTTGTACCAGGACCATAGCAAAGGAAAACAGTGAAAGTCTTCCCCTTATGGTTCCAATCCAGATCATCCCTCCCAAGCTGATTTTTACCAACCTTTCCCCACCCACCATACAACAGCCAAATCACACATTTCACATAATGTGTAACTTGACCTTCTCTCTTTCATTTTTTCTATCCCTCCTCTTTGCTATCAAGCAGATTCATTTCTGCCCCGGCCTCCAAAAATACCCTCCATTGAGTAATTACTTCATCTTTATTTCTCCAGATTCCTTGAGCATGAGGTAGATACCTGTCCCATCTGCTTCTTGTACTCCAACTCTTTTTGAGGGCCCAATCCTATCCAACATTCTAGCGCTGATGCAGCCATACCAAAAGGGTGTGCACTGCATCCTGAGGTGGGGGGCCAATCACGGAGGCCTCCTCAAGGTAAGGGAAAGTTTGTTCCCTTACCTTGGGGCTGCATTGCGGTTGCACTGGCGCTGAAAAGTTAGATAGGATTGGGCACTGGCAAGCATTTGTCTTTCCTCCGTTCAAATTCCTATGACCTTCTTCTGGGAAAACTGAAGATGTTATTCCCTGTTTTATGTCTGTTGATCGGTTTGCTTATGCTTCTCCCATTAATCGTTCGACTTCCTTTTCCTCGTTAGACTTCTGTGATAGGAGTAGAAATGGGCTAGTGTAGAAAAGAAGTAGAAAATGCAGTAAGAGTTGGCACAAGTCAGGGAGAAAAGGTATTTATTTACTTACTTACTGCATTTTCTACTCCTTTTCTACACTAGCCCTTTTCTACTCCTATAGTAGCTAGTGTAATGGCTGTTGGTGGTTTTGAGTACAAACACTCCCAGTAGTTTTTACAGGTTACTTACCTGGAAATAAAAGCATGCCCTAAATTAAGTGGTAGAAGAATTCTCTGCTAACTAAAGTGATAGCAACTTCAGCTTTAAGGCATATACACAAGATCATACTTTTTATTACACATTAATTAGTACTGAACTCACAATAACTAATGCAATTAATTCTGACCTCACAGTCACTGAGGCAGTTTAGAAACTCTACTATATATAATCTAGGTTGAAAATACATCCTTTGACTATGCGCTGTTGTAACTGCATTGAGCATGTGTAGGAATGGATGACTAGCTCACATTTGGGGTGACTAATGTAAACGGTATGACCCTGAGCATGTGCCTTCAGATTCACAGCAATATCCAAATATGGAGATGTCAAATATGTCTGAAGGAATAGACGGATGCTACAGAAGACATGTTTTGGCCACAGTAAATGCCAGGAGAGCTCATAGCAACCGAGAGTTCATATGAGGATTAAAGGTTTGATTTTCATTAGTGTTTACTCTGGCACTCTAGCACTCTGGCAGCAAAGTAGGTCTTAATCTTTCTTTATAAGCAAACTCACTTGGCTGTTATTCAGATTATCGAGTGTGTGCTGCTTCAGAGAAATCTGCAGGATGCTTCCGTATACACACGTCTCCCACCCCTCCACACACACGCAGATGAGTACAAGCTATGCAGTCTGCATGGTTGGCTTCTTCCTTTCAGCGCTGGAGTGTCTCTGGGGAAAGGTAACCTTCCTTACATGTGAAGCCAATTCCAGGTTTTCGTGGAATTCCAAGGGCGCATATGGGAAAGTGGAGTTGAAGACAACAAATGGAAAGAATGAGGGGAATGAGACACTTTCTTTCAATGCCCTTCCCCACACAGTGCTGTTTGTTGGGATGGAGGTGGATGGAAAGAGGAATGTTTAACAGTGAAAGATTTCTGTTTCTAAACAGAAGCTTTTATCTCGTTGTCTTGATCACGTGGGGCAAAGGCTTAAATCATGGGCCTCATCCTGCACTGGCCACATCTATGTTTCCATTTGTGTAGTTCGGTGCTCAGTCGGAAGCACATCAAGCTGCAGTGTACACATGCCCCTTACACTTGCTAGAGGACTTTTCATTGGAAGCATGGTAAAAAGGAGAAACTGATGCAAGAACTGAACATAACACATGGAGACTGCTTTGAACAACAGAATATACGACATTCCCACAGTGGTCTGAGGATAGCTGTGTTGTGGTAAGGGTAATTCGTATCTTTGCAGGGACAGTTTCATCTTTATGCTTTAATGGGGAATACAGCAGGGCTCCAGACCAATGCGAGATAATTTTCTACATGTAAAGACTGAGATCAGGGGAAATGCCTGGGAAAAGGAGAGCTGGAAGAGATCATTACTCTGCTCTCAGCTTCAAGGTGAATTATGCGTAATCCCTTTAAAGTCCACAGTCTTCCCATGGTGTCAGAGAAGGGATTTAAAGGATTTTTGAGGGATTCAGGAAAGGAGACAGAAAAGACTGCGAGGGCTACCAGCATTTCATACTACAAAGTTAATATGCAAATAGGTTATGCAATAAGCATCTGTCAGTCATTGGGGTAGTAAATGCTCATATCTACTGCTGCTGAAAAACAGCAGCTATATCTCAGGATGTACAAAATCAGAAGCTTCTTGGTGTCTCCTAGAAAAAAAACTAGGGCCAAATTAGGGATAAATGTGTAACATAAACTGATGGGATTTTAATTGTATTTATAAATAGTGGGAGGGGGAGGAAGGGCATGAAATGTAGCAAAATCATAGCTGGAGGGATTTTCTCCTACTTTGCCCTGCTACAGTTTTGATCCAAATCATGCGCTCCCACACACTAGTTTGGAAAAACTTTCACTGAAAGTCAATGGAAGTGTGATTCCCACAACAAATAGCACACAGGGAAGCATTACACAAGCAGAGGCGTCGCCAGGCGCCCCCCGACCTGGGGCCGCCGCCCCGGAGCCCCCCCCAATAAAACTGTCAAAATTTTTAGGTTTCGTTTTCGAAACCTATTTTTGACAGTTTTTGGGGTTTGTTTCTGTTTTGAAAGTGTATGTATGCTTTCGCGGGACTTATCTGTGTAATATGGGGCGTTCCAGGACGTTCCATCGGCACAGCTTCTCCTGCTGGGGGCGCGGACTCCGTACCGCCCCCAGCAGTGGTTTCCGGAGTTTGCGCATGCGCAGACCCACGGAGTGTCCAGGGACAATCTGGGCATGCGCAAACTCCAGAAATCGCTGCTAGGGGCAGTACGGAGTCCGCGCCCGGGTGCAGGTGAAGCTGTGCCCGGGAGCAGGAGGAAGATCGCCGATGGAACGTCCTGGAACGCCCCATATTACAAAGATAAGTCCCGCGAAAGCACACATACACTTTAACACATATATTTTAACTCTTTAAAAAGGTTGAAAAAAAGAAAAAAAGGCTGAAAAATGTAAAATTTCAGGAGGCTCCCGCCCCACCCCGAGCCTCAATGCCCCTACGCCCTGGGACCCACCGCCCCACCGCCCCATATCAGCCGACGCCATTGTACACAAGCCAACACACATTTTGGTGCCTTAAAAGTTAGACTTATTCTTGGGCATATTTGGTGTGCTGATTCCAAAAATGGCATCAGTTTTGCCCTATTAGCTCTAGCTTTGGAAACTGCTTGAATCAGCATATAAGGTGGCCATGCTGTATCTCCAAAACTAGAGATGATAGGGCAACACTGATGCCATTTTTGGAATCAGAGCCTCAAATATAACCAAGAACAGGTCTAACTTCCAAAGCACCAGGAAATAATAATAATATTTTCTTTTGTTGGGCTGTGTTATCTATGTCAAAACTATAATGGGGTGAAGGCCCCCCTACTACCCCAATATGGTTTCACCACATTTTGTGCCCACTCTGCGAGCACTATTGACAAATAAAACTAAAAACTCATTGGGCCATGGTACACATTTAGCTTAACCAGTAGTCTGGCCCTTGGGCTGTTCTGTGAAGATGTCCAAACAGACCCCCTAGTGTGAGACCAGTGAAGGGCAAGGATGGGAAAGGAGAAGTTGCACTTGCACCGTTCACACTAAGGATGGAATATGCCCGGCGCTGCCTTTTAGGAGAGTAAAAGGGTTATTTGATTGTAACTATAGTTCCTGGAGAGCAATTTCCTGTGTGCAATCATCAAAATAGCAGTGGTCTCATTTGTGTGATATCATGTAGCAATTTTTGGAAGAAGAAAATAGAGAGACTTACACGCAAACAAAGTTCTTTGCAAATCTTTGTTCAAATGCATTCATCTGACTGCGGTCACACCCATTTGACCATCTGATGACCTTACATTCATTAATATATGGTGTTTTTAATATTTTTTTGTATATTGCTCGTATTGTCCATAGAAAAAATATAGAAGTCCAAAAGAACAAAAGAACATAAGAAGAGCCCTGCTGGATCAGGCCAAAGGCCCATCTAGTCCAGCTTCCTGTGTCACACAGTGGCCCCACCAGATGCCTCACAGCCAACAAGATAACCTGTTTCCTGCTGCCACTCCCCTGCACCTGGCACAGAGAAAACCTACTCCTACAACCAGGAGGTTGCTAATGGTTTGTAACCTGTGATGGTCTTTTCCTCCATGAATCTGTCCAAACCCCTTTTAAAGGCATCTAGGCCAGGTGCCATCACCACATCCTGTGGCAAGGAGTTCCACAGATGAATTACACGCTGGGTAAAGAAATATTTTCCTTTATCCATTCTAACTCTCCCTCCACTCAATTTTAGTGCATGTCCCCTGGTTCTGGTGTTGTGCGAGAGGGAGAACAATTTCACTCTGTCCACTCTCTCCATCCCATGCATAATTTTATACGTCTCAATCATGTCCCCCCTCAGCTGCCTTTTTTCTAGACTGAAAAGCCCCAGACGCTGTAGCCTTTCCTCATAAGGGAGGTGCTCCAGCCCACAAATCATTCTGGTCGCTCTTTTCTGCACCTTTTCCAATTCAACTATATCCTTTTTGAGGTGTGGTGACCAGAACTGGACGCAATAGTCCAGATGTGGCCTTACCATCAATTTGTACAAAGGCATAATGATATTGGCCGTTTTATTCTCAATCCCTTAATGATCCCGAGCATGGAATTGGCCTTCTTCAAAGCCGCCGCACACTGGGTCGACACTTTCATCGACCTGTCCACCAGCACCCATTTTGAAATTTTGGTTTCTTGCCCCAATGTGCATCACTTTGCACTTACTTACATTGAAGCGCATCTGCCATTTTGCAGCCCATTCTCCCAGTTTGGAGAGATCCTTCTGGAGCTCTTTACAATCCCTGCTGGTCTTCGCCACCCGGAAAAGTTTAATGTCATCCACAAACATGGCCACCTCGCTGCTTATCCCCAACTCCAGGTCATTTATGAATAAGTTGAAAAGCACCGGTCAATAGCGTCACTAGACACGCGTCACCCTAGAGCAGGAGGGTGCGCGTCACCCCCCGCCCTAGGGTGACCCCCCCAAACACCCCCTCACCCGAACTCGAGGCCGGGGAGCCAGCCGGGGAGCCAGCCTCGGAACGTCCGGCCCCGCCGGCGCTCCAGGGCCTTCTGAAGGCCCACTGGTTCAAAACATAAAACTTTACATTTTTCGCGCATGCGCAGTACATTTTCTGAGGGCAAAGGGCTGCCCATTTGCCCTCAGAAAAGTACTGCGCATGCGTGAAAAACGTAAAACTTTACATTTTGAACAATCGGGCCTTCAGAAGGCCCTGGAGCGCCGGCGGGGCCGGACGCTCCGAGGTTGGCTCCCCGGCCTCGGAGCCTCCGGACTCCAGAGGCTCTGAGGCCGGGGAGCCAGCCTCGGAGCGTCCGGAGTCGGGACGGTGACGTGCGGGTGTCACACAGTGCCCCCACCAGATGCCTCACAGCCAACAAGATAACCTGTTTCCTGCTGCCACACCCCTTCGCGCGCGTCACCCCCTGGCAGTCCGCCCCCCCCCCCACGCTCCAACGATGCCAGTGGCACCGGTCCCAAGACCGATCCTTGGGGCACACCGCTTTTCACCTCTCGCCATTGTGAAAATTGCCCATTGACTCCCACTCGCTGTTTCCTGGTCTTCAACCAGTTCCTAATCCACAAGAGGACCTGCCCTCTTATTCCCTGACTGTGGAGTTTTCTCAGGATCCTTTCATGCGGGACCGTGTCAAATGCCTTCTGAAAATCCAGATATATAATATCCACAGGTTCGTTCTCATCCACATGCCTGTTGACCTTTTCAAAAAATTCTAATAGGTTTGTGAGGCAAGACTTCCCCTTACAGAAGCCATGCTGACTCTCCCTCAGCAGAGCTTGTTCTTTTATGTGTTTTAAGATTTTATCTTTAATGAGACTTTCCATCATCTTCCCTGGAACAGATGTTAGGCTGACCGGCCTGTAGTTTCCCGGGTCCCCCCTCCTTCCTTTTTTAAAGATTGGCATGACATTAGCTATCCTCCAATCCTCTGGCACAGTGGCTGTTTTAAGGGACAAGTTGCATATTTGGGTCAAGAGGTCAGCAACTTCATTCTTGAGTTCCTTCAGAACTCTAGGGTGGATGCCATCCAGGCCTGGTGATTTATTGATCTTTATTAATTAAGTCTGAGACGTCTTCTCTTTTAACCTCTATTTGACTTAATTCTTTAGTCAGGGGAGGCCGTTCAGGCAGCGGTATTTGCCCGAGGTCTTCTGCCGTGAAGACAGATGCAAAGAACTCGTTTAATTTCTCTGCAGTCTCCAAGTCCCCTTTTATCACCCCTTTCTCTCCCTCACCATCCAGCGGACCAACCGTTTCCCTGGCAGGTTTCCTGCTTCTAACATATTTGAAGAAGCTTTTGTTATTCCCTTTTATGTTGCCTGCCATACGTTCCTCAAAGTCTTTCTTGGCCTCCCGTATCATCTTTGTACATTTCTTTTGCCACAGTTTGTGCTCCTGTTTGTTATCCTCATTAGGGCAAGACTTCCATTTACGGAAGGAAGATTCCTTGTCTTTTATAGCCTCTTTAACGGTGCTTGTTAGCCATGCCGGCACCCTCCTGGACTTAGTCGAGCCCAGTGGCGTTGCTGCGGTAGGGGCTCGACGGTAAGTCGTGCCCCGACCTTCTACTGCGTTCACGAACCGGAGCGAGGAGGCCCTGCCCCTCGCCGTCGGAGCCATTCCGCGCAGCGAATCCGAACGGGCAGGGTCGGCTTCGCTGCGCGGAATGGCTCCGATGGCGAGGGGGCGGGGCCTCCTCGCTCCGGTTCGTGAACGTGGTAGAAGGTCGGGGCGTGACTTACTGTCGAGCCCCTACCGCAGGAACGCCACTGGTCGAGCCCTTCCTCCTTTGTGGGATACACTCCCGCTGGGCCTCTATTACTGTTGTTTCAAACAGCCTCCATGAACTCTGGAGCAATGGGACTCTTTTTCCTTCCCTTTCAGCTTTTTTTTTAACTGGTCTCCTCATTTTGGGGAAGTCTGCCCTTTGGAAGTCAAGGGTTTTTGTGTCAGATTTGCTAGGCACTCTCCCCTCGACATGCATGGCGAAACAGATCGCAGCATGGTCACTGTTCCCCAACGGTTTGGTAACATTTACATCCCTGACCAGATCTTGAGTGCCACACAATATCAAATCCAGAGTCACCTGTCCTCTGGTCGGCTCCGTGACTAGCTGCTCTAAGGCACAGTCATTTAGCATATCCAGAAATCCAGTCTCTCGTTCATGACCAGATCATGAGTTGACCCAGCCGATGTGAGGATAATTGAAGTCCCCCATGACTACAATCCTGTCTCGTTGACACCTTCCTGATTTGCTTCCTCATTTCAAGAACCCCTTCAGATTTTTGATATGGAGGACGGTAGCATGCCCCTACTATTACATCGCTCTTTGAGCCTAGTAATCTAACCCACAGTGATTCTACGGAAGAGTCAGAGCTCCCCTCCAGCTCTACTCTGGTGGATTCTACCCCTTCTTTGACATAGATGGCCACTCCACCTCCAACACGTCCCTCTCTGTCCCTCCTATAGAGTTTATATCCCTGGATTGCAGTATCCCACTGGTTCTCCGCATTCCACCAGGTTTCCGTTATACCTACTATATCAATGTTTTCCCTAGCCACCAAACATTCCAGTTCTCCCATCTTTGCCCGTAGACTTTGGGCATTTGCATAAAAGCGCTTATATACCAATGAATAGAAACACACACACACACACACACACACACACACACACACACACACACACACACACACAACTTTTCTGCATCAGTGGACAATATCTGAGGCAAAACAAATCTCTTTTGAAAGAAACAAATATAAGAACATACCTGTGGGGAAGAATTCATTCATTTTCTTCTTGTAAATTTTGTAGTCAACCTCCAAAAATACACAAAAAATGACACGATCCATCTGTATGGAAAGAAGTAGTAACATTTCAGTGTTGTTGTTTTTTAAGAAAGCATTTTTCATATTGCCATGTATTACTACAAAGTAAGAGTCTTTCCAGCATCCAAGCTAGCGAGTGTACCTTGAATTTATTGAGCTTTAATTTATGGTGGTTTATTTATATGAACCTTCCTTATATTGAAGTCGACACATTCCCCCCTCCCCACATAGGCGTGTCATCCACCACCATGGACATGAGGACATTGTATAGTAACACAGAGAGCTACTATGCTACAGAAACAGAGCTGGGGTTCCTTCAGTAATGTGATATGCCTTTGCATATTTTTGGAAATGACTGCCTGAAAACAGCCTCTCCTGTATGCTACTGGGAGGTAGGCAGGACAGCAGTTCGAGACCTGAGTGACTCATGACGGTGTGAGCTACCGTCTTCGGCCCCAGCTCCTGCAACCTAGCAGTTCAAAAGCAAGAAATTGGAAGTAGATTAACAGGCAGAGGTGAAACTAGACTGGAGCGGAGGCACGTAGTTCTGCAAGACTCCGTTACACCGGATTCAGCGGCCCCTCCCCTTTGCTGTTGGAGCCATTCCGGCAGCGACAGGGGAGTGTCCTGCGTGTTGCCATTGCCGCCAGAAAGGCTCCAACAGCAAGGGGGAGGAGCCGCTGACTCCAGTGTAATGGAGTCTTGCAGAACTACTTGCCTCCGCTCCAGTCTAGCTATACCACTGTTAACAGGTACCACCTCAGCGGGAAGGTAACAGCGTTCTGTGTGTGCCTTGGCGTTGAGTCATGCCAGTCACATGACCACGGAAGTGTCTTTGGACATCGCTGGCTATTCAGCTTTGAAATGGAGATGAGCACCGCCCCAAGAGTCGATAACGACTGGCTTTAGAGCAGGGGGAACCTTTACTTTATGGGCACCTGCACCTGCACATGTTTTTCCTGTTATCTTCACATGTGGCTTCCCTCCCTCCTATTTATTCCCCCTCTGTTGAAACGTGGGCTGCAAACTCCTTGAGACCAGAGCCTGCTTTTTAGCTTATTGTACTCTGCAAAGTGCAACGCACATGGACGGCAATGAACAAACAGATAAATAAAGACAAGATTGCATTTGTAAACCTAGTTCAATACTGTGCATGTTGTTGACAGCCAACCATTTGTACAAAACCAGCCTTGAGCATGATAGAAATGAGATGACGATATTCCAGCTGAGTACCAGGATCAAACATATGGTGGATGAGTCATCAGACAGACATCTGTCAGGTATACAATACAGTGAATGCATGAAAGAACCCATCTCCAGCAGTCTCACTGAAAAAGTGTTTCTGCCGCAATGTTTACTACTTTTGAAAGACTGGAAAAGCTTTCATGCCATCATTATTTATATAAACCTACCTACTCTTAATCTAGAAATGCTTCAGAAACAACAAAAAGAGCAGCAAAAGTCAGCCAGATGGCAGGCAGCACAAACAGTAAACAAAATAGTTCACACAGAAGAAAAAGTCAAGTAAAGCCAGCTATGAAAAAAGCACAAACAGTACCCAGCTACGAGTTATTAATAAGGATTCCCAGCAAACTACTCTACAGCAAATGATTTATTGAATGCACTCTCCAAAAAAAGAGAGAGAGAGAGAAAGAATTAAAGAAAAGAAAAACCATAAACATTTCAGATTCAGCTCTACATCTGGGCAGTCATTCATCAGTGCTGGAACTGGTGATGCAGACTAGATATTCAACAGGTAAGGAACACAGCAGGCCACACTTCAGAGCTGCCACTTTCGAAGAATTCTTGAAGAAGAAGTGATTTACAAGGTATATCTCACCATCCCGTGGGAGAGCTGCCATGCAGGTCACTGGTGAGAGCCTGAGCTTGGAGCCTGAACAGGAGTCCCCAACCATAAACTCCATGCTTTGGGTAATAATGGAGGTTGTGGGTGGGGTGACCTGAGCACTGAAATGAGAGAGGGTCAGGGATGGCATATTCAAATGGTGTGGATGTCCACTTTGCAGGAAGAAAAGCAGGCAGGGGGCTTTCTGCTAGCCAGTGTGCAATCCTGTGGGATAGAAGGAGCAT
This sequence comes from Plestiodon gilberti rubricaudatus, assembly GCA_026170595.1. Lineage (NCBI taxonomy): Eukaryota > Metazoa > Chordata > Lepidosauria > Squamata > Scincidae > Plestiodon > Plestiodon gilberti. Next base: position 135,612,405 of record JANXHW010000001.1, on the reverse strand, counting down.
TCCCCACCCCTTGCCAAATTCCCCCTTCATTGCTTTTAATTTTCTCCCCATCTCCACTTGTTCCCGCCCCTTTTCCTTGTCGCCTCTTCATGGTGTAGTGAGTGTCTTCCACAATGTTCTCTCTCTCTCTCTGTCTCTCTGGTGGAAGTAGAGCTTTAGAAATGGGGTCTGGCAGCTGGGGCACTTCCAGTCGGGGTGTTTAGTGTGGGATTGTTCCACATCAATTGCACTCTTTATGGGTGGCTCACAGTGGCGTTCCCAGCCCTCCCGGCACCTGGGGGGGCGGCGTTGGAGCGCCCCCCCAAGTAGCCGGGCTCGGGGCTCAGCGCCCACTCCGCGTGTCCCCGGCCTCCGGAGGCTGCGCTCCGAAGGCTGGGGATAAGCCCTCCTTAAAGCGACCGCCCCGTTCGGCGGTCGAGAGCTTTATGAAGAAGCCGAACGCGTCGCTGGCTTTTATAGGAGCCGGGGACACGCGGAGTGGGCATGCTGCTTCGGAGGGGCGCGCCAGCCGGGCTCTGGTGCCGCGCCGCTCTGCGCAGCCCCGAGCCCAGCTGCCGCGCCCCTCGCCCACTCAGCGCCTGGGGGGGAGCACACCTGCTCCCCCCATATAAGAACGCCTCTGGTGGCTCACATGATGTCATCATCTGTCTCTTATTTCCCCCGTTCTTAAGCCACCCCAGGAATTAATGGATTTTCTTCATTCATGAATGTGGCAGTTTAACCACAGGGAAAATACAGGTGGACAATGGATGGATGACAACATGGACAACAAGAAACTTTGTTTCTTCTAGGGTTGTGCTGTCCTTTAATATTAACTTATTAATTTTATGTTCCCACTTATTCAAATAACTTCTTATTCAATCATTCAACAAACGGGTTGCCTCATGGGAATTTTACTGGCAAAATCAAAGGTATTCCAATATTTTCTAAACAAAATATACAGAAGTGTCCACACATTCACACTTTATATAAAACGCATTCATGTATATATGCCCATGTCCTGTTCACACATTCTGTGACTCACTGGCAGCTTTTTCAAGTTCCAGATTTGTTCAGTCTAATGATAGGGAAACTTTCTAGAAACTGAAGAGTTTTCCAACCCCACAAAACTTTTTAAGTGGCCCCTGCATATATAATCTATATATGAGTCAATTCCTTCCAAATGTGTGAAGAAAGTGTCCTATTTTTAAGCATGCATAAAATGCTGTGATGACAGCTCAGATCCTGTGTTTATCTGATTGAATGGCATGTGTTGGCAGATAGTAAATTTGAAATTAAACCGTATTCCAGCATCCTGCCAGTCAGGAAATATTTTATCCAAGAGACCCAAAGAAGCTAAATTGAAATTAGCAAGTGAAAAGTACCCCTTCTCTTTTACAACTTCCATGTGAAGCCACATCACTAGAAAGAAAGAAAAAAAAAGAAAAAACCACCCTGCTTGGATACTAACTCACAAAAACCCTATGCAGGACCCCTGGAGCTGCCTTTTATTCCTTATTCTACAGAGCAAATCTCCCCCCTCTTGTGGCTGTGAAATGCCAGCTTGATTAGACATTTCATGCTGTCCCTTTACAGAGAGGAGAATAAGAATATGGAGACACTAATCTGAGCAGGCTCACCAAGTAGCTAGCCAGTATCCTACAACAAGCTCCAGTTCTTCCACAGCCAAGTGGAAGAGAACCAGTCATCTGAGGAAGAGGCTTAAAAGGGGCTAAAACATAAGGGTATTATGACTCATCCTTGATTGACAGCACTCTTTTTGGAGTCCAAAGCCGGGAGCACTTTCCCTACTTTCCTTCCCCCCCAGGCTTGATTAAATTTTGCTTGCTTCACGGCTATGAATAGGCAGATCAAAGAGGCCATAAACGAAGAGCACTGAGGCAAAGGAAGAAGAAAGTTCAATTGCATTAGCTTTTCACTTACAAGGCAGCATCACAGCTCCAGGCTGTGGATCATATTGATCTTTTCTTCTTCATGGCCTGTGGTAATTCAGAAAGTCTATTTAAGATTGAAACACTGCTCTTCTGACTTTTGTAACCAAGCATCTCGCTTAGCACTGGCAGTTTCCAGGACGCTGCGTAGCAGATTGGAATGTATGTATTTTGACATGGACCCATCCCCAAGTGAGATGTTTAAAACAAATATTGGAAAGGGACACGACAACCTTGAAAAACCATGTTTTCTGGTGTGCAGTTGTACCTGAAAATACAACATCCTCATCAGAAAATAAGAAGAGAAAAGGGGAATATTTAGAGAGTAATAGTAGGAATGGTGAGAGGGTCCAGCTTACAGTGGGAAGAATGCTGTATTCTAGAAGGTCAGGGTAGTCTTTCTCCAGAGAAGGAAGCCCCTTATGATGCCTTCATATTATACATATATTTGCCAGTTAAAGAGTAATGGGTGGGATCTGTAACACTGACAGCTACTTAGGACGGTGACAGACCATATATTTAAACAGGCCCCAACCGTTCATGGAAGAAGGGGGAATGGGAGCGTGAAACCCGATTTGAAGAACAATTTGGGAGTGTGGAGTCCAACTGGAAGCGGCATACAGGTGAAGAGTGCCAAATCCTCTCTTCTTGCCCATGACTTACTTCCCCCACAGATGGAACTGGGTTCAGAATCTAGAAGTGAACCCAAATGGGACAAAAGTACACGGGGGAAAAAGGGTTTTGGAAGGGCCCCTACCTACATACCTGTGAGCCTCTAAACGCTACACTCTGAACTACTTACCTAGCTCTTGCTCCAGAAGTAGCAGTTGAAGGAAAAATAGGAAGGAGATCTCTCCTCTTGCCTGATGCCTGGTACACTACTATGGCAGTGACCCCAAGTGCCAGTGGCCTAGGAAATGTAGTTTTACCAGGACTACTGGCACCCCTCCATTCCATCCTGCTGCTGCTGCCGCCACCACCAAAGAAGCAGTCAGGTAAGTGAGTGGGAGGGAAGAGGAAGGAATATGTAAGCTCACGGGTAGAGGTAAGAGAAAATGGTTTTATTTTTCGTAGATTTTGGTGTTTAACAATAACAAAAAACCCACATAACGCCACTTTCTGCTATTTCATTTTGCCAAGTGGTATTATGTGTTTTTATTCCATTTTTTTTACCATTTTTATCAATGGTAACCACTTTAAAAGTGTACTTAGGTAGGTGGCATAGGTTGTACAATTTCAGAAGATGAAGAATGATGCAAAATTACATGGGTTTTGTTTATTTTGTTTTTTTCATAGATTTCTTTTAACAGAAAGTGGTGTTATGTGTTTATATTTTGTTATCACCATTTTCTCCTGCCCCTATTCATGGGTAGGTGGAATGAAGGAGTTTGGAGGCTCATGGGGATTAGGAGAGGGATCTGCTACACTCTTAGGTTATTGGGGGCACAGTGGGGCCCCATGTGGCTTGTAATTGGCCTTGGAATATACCAAAGTATTCCCTGGTTTTGGAAGGGACATTTGGTTTATTGAGCCCAGTTACAAATTGAATGTGTATTTAATCATCATTAGTTAAAATACATACACAGACATGGTCTAGATATCAAACCATATGTGCTTCTGGCACTGGCCAAGTGGACTTTAGTTGAAGGCAGGACAGAAAGCAGGGTCTCAGATGCTGACCTAAGAGATCGGGAAGAGGTACAGTAGTTCTTAAAATAACCTGGTCTCGGACCATTTGGCGCTTTTTCTTTAAGGTCAGCGCTAGTCCTTTAAACTGAGCATATAAAGCATCCCCAAAAAAACTGAGGTGCAATATATAAAAACATGCTTTATGTAAACCTTATTAGTAACTGTACTTGTCACTAAAGAATTGCTAACACCAGAAACTTGCTGCAAACTTGGTATTTATCACATTTACAGCCGTTTTGGTTCAAAGCCCACTGATGCCAAAGGGAGCCCTTTTGATTGACTTTAATAGGCCTTGGGTCAGTTCTGATGTCCTCTGATTCTAGACATCCTGTTGAGTTTACTGCATGTGACAAGCTAAATGAATAAGCATCTTACACAACTTCAAATATTTTAATGACACACTGGAACAACATTTCCTATTCACTGGATTCTCTGCCCCTCAATTATTGTCAATTACTGGACAGCAGACTGCACAACAAAAACGGACAACTTTGTAAAAAAAAAAGGATTTAATTAACAATGGACTTTTACACAGCATCAAATCTGACAATAAAAAGAACATTTGACAGTGACTAATATCTGAACCTTTTAACCCAGATCTCTTCATCCAAAGCTGGGTGATTTAGGACCTGGCTGGTATGTCCAAAACCAAGCTCTTTAACGGCTGCAGTTTGAAGAGTGAATCTATGAGGCTCTTCCAGTATAACATTCTGTGCTCTAGTGGCCTACTTTTTAAAGTGATGCTTTTAGCCACATATCCATAGAACCATTCCTTGGAAAATCCCAGAGCGGGAATAGAACAAAAGGCCATCTAATCCAACCCCTGATGTGAGGCGAGACCTACTACTCCCTCCCACAACTAAGGATACAGAATGTGTCACAGGAAGAGAATTGCTATACTGCAGAAGGGCACACTTCAAGAACGCATAGCTATAAATTCCTATTCTTATTAAAATGTATTTATAATATTTTGCTATTCAAAAATACACAAAGCAGGAGCAAAAATCAAGATGATATGCAAAAGGGGAAAAAACACACAACCCTTTCTTGATCTCAGTGGGCCAGAACTGAGGCATCAGAATAGAAATGGCAAGATGCTATTTGGAATTTTACACCTCTGAAAGTAAAAAAAAAAACACCTTTCTGATTCTTATTTCCAATTCAAATTTGTCAATGTCATATTCCTTGCTATTTGTTTTTGTAACCAGAGTCTTCTTTAACCTAAATAACTTTTCTCTTACACTACATACATCTCTAGAGGCAAATCATATCTCAGTTCATCTTCCTGCTTCCTAAGCTAACATCGTTTAATTTCCGCTCATAATAATAATTACTATTATTAAGAATATTTTAAGAATAAGAATTCTTCAGAGTAAGAATTAAGTGCCATTCCTATAATCATTCAACTAGTTCTTCTTTGCACTTTTTTTTAACCTTCTATTTATACTTCTTTAAGTCAGATGAACCAATTATCTGTATTATTTCTCCCAAATGGATCCTACATTTTTGTTCAGTTCTCTTTCACAGATTTGGCTCCAGAAAAATTACACAGATAGATAGCGAAGGAAAGCACGCAAGCAATGTGTTCAGAAAATCACTTTTTAAAACAGTCAATTGAACATTACATTGCAGGAGTCCTATTTATTTTTAGGGTAGGAATTACTTTTGTCCAACTCTAGCATCTTGTTCGCTACTATATTGTAATTGTCAGGAAAGCTGACATTTGGATACTTTGTCAGGCATTAGGTCTATATATACTAATAATCCTTTTAGAGGGCAATCCTAGAGTGGCACCAGAGGTTGGCCAGGCTGGGCGCTTGCTGAGGGACAAGAGAATCATCAGAGAATCCACCCAACTGACTGCTGTCCTGCCTTCAGCTAAAGTCCTCTTGGCCAGTACCAGACACATGACTATCTATCACTCACTCTGGAAAGGCACAAGAAACCTGGGAAGACAGAAAATGCAACATCGGAGAGGTATAGCCGTTTTTCCAGGGGTCAGTGCTGCTGCAGGCCTCGCTTGTGGAAGAGGGATGGGGAACATCCTTGCCTTTGTTTATGTTTAATGATTTCCCGGTTGACAAGAGAAACTTGAGCATGCTGATGAGTAGCTGCAGCAGATGAGGAACAAGGCATTCTCTAGTGCAGGAGTTCTCAACCAGTGGTACTAGTAGTACCACCAGTGGTACTTCAGCCAACTACTGGTGGTACTCGGATTGCCAGACCACCAGAATCCCGCTCCAATGTGGTGCTTTTGGTGGTGCTTTTTCGCTCCTGAGAGGCTCCTGCCTTTGGCCAAGCCTCTCAGGAATGCTGAGAAGGGCCTTCCCACCTGCCCAGAGCCTCCTGCCTGTGTCTTCTGGCCTCTGAAAACCTGAAAACCAAGAAGTAACTGGTAATGATGTCATCGCCAGTCACTTCCGGTGGTACACAGCAGGAGAGTGCACACCGGAGGTGGTACTTGGCCGGGAAGGGGTTGAGAACCACTGCTCTAGTGTTTGGTACATAAGTAAAAATGAGCAGGTTGTGCTATCACGTTTGATCTTGCACTCACAGTCTTGTTCCCAAATCTCCCCCCACTGACAGTCCCCCTGTTGTCTACGCTTGGAGTTGGCTGGTTGCGGAAGACAATGTAGTCATTGCAACAATACAGTAGTAGGGAGTCACACTGGAACATTGTCTTTGTTTCTCCACAAGTTCTGGTTCTGATCCTCCAAAGAAGAACACAGCATGAGTGTTCAGCCAGCAGTGGCAAAAAGTGGATTCAAATTACTAGCTGAGCTTTCCATTGCTCTCACCTGTGCATTGTGGAAGCTTACTTAGACATGGGAGTTTGTTGCCAACAGGGGCCCCCTTTCTGTACAGTATGTATTTCTCCGTGTTTGCTTTATGTAGTAGGGCACTGCTAGAAAACTAGAAAACCTTCTATGCAGAGCTCCCCAAATTATGGTTCACAGATCCCATCCAGTCCACTAACTCATTTTGACTGGCCCTTTGAGCCCAGTAACATTATAATTATGTGCCCTACCACTTTTTCCTTCTTTCCCCCCATCCCTACCTTCCACCATGCACCTTCTTCCTCCTGCTGGATGAAGCAACTGCTGGGCTGGACAGTATTATTGCTGGAGGGGGTGCGGTACCGTAAGTGGTGCAAGGCGCTGCATTGTAACGCGGCCCCTCCCATTCACCCCTGGAGTCATTCCGGTGGGGAAGGCAATGTGCATGTCTTGGCTCCAGGAGGCCAAAGACTGGGAGGGGCCGCATTACATTCTGGTGGCAAAGGCAACACGCTGCATTTGCAGCAACAAACACTGTATATAAGGAGAGATCCTCCCTATCGTCTGGGTTTTTCATTGCCAGGGTAGCATCGTGCTCTGCAAATGCAAGGAGGTTAATGAGTGATCTTACCCCACCAAGTGGGATACAGGGAAACTGATGGGATAACACCAAATTAGGATAAGCGTTATTATGCTTACAGCAAAATTGTAAGCCTCCACATCTCTAATGAGACACCATTTATAGATATGCCTTTCCAATAGATCCAGATAGAAGAAAGCTATTTGTAGGAAACAAATACTTAACCAGAAGATAAATGACCACACTACTTCAGTAATCAAAAAGGAGTGATTATGTGAAACAAAATGATATGTAAAATGAACACTTTAGCCAGCCAGTTGATCATATATCCCCCTCCCATAAAAAATCTCTCCTTAAACCAGAGCAAAAGCTGTATTTGAAAGTTCTGACATTATAGTTCACTATTTTTTTAGCCTGCAGTGAAATATAATTAAGTTGTTGAGGCAAAAAGGAAAAACAATCATCTGATGTTTATTATGACCTAAAAGATTAATGTGGACCACAAAATCTAAATGGAGTCCTTCAGCTTCACAACAATCTATAGCCAGAGCAAGATATTGAATGGCAAGGTACTCAGAAATGAAGCAAGATAAATGTGATACATCACAAGAATGACTCCCACTGGCTGATCAGTAATCCTGAGGGCAGGATGCTATTATCCAGATCAAATGAAATAGCTGTGAGCAGATTAACACCATTCAGAGTACTGCACAGGTCAATAACAAAATGTTTGAAAACAAAGGAACCTGCATAAAGTCTTTTTTCTCCCCCTGGAAGCATTTTTTGCACAACTTATTTGAAAGAGCTATGCAAATCAGGAGTTGCTCCAGGTGTATATCTATATTAATCCGTAGCAGTAACTAGAATTCGTGTTTCTGCATGCACAGTCTATTATATGCCTTATTTGCAGAACTAAACTCCTTCTGGTTAATGATTTTGGGATTACATTGAAATGAGAACAAAACCAAACCAAGAGGTGTACAGTACAGTTGCTCTGTTCAGACCCGTTTTCGGCATGGCATAGGATAATCCAACTCTCAAGTACAGACCTCAAGAGATTATTCTGGGGGAAGTGTCTTCCTTTGGAACTGTTCACACGCATTTCACATGAATGAGAATAGAATGCTATTCTTCTTCCCAAGGAGGATCATGTCAATGAAATCACATGGGGATAGCCTCCTCAACACTTGTTCCCCCCCCCCATACATACCCATCTTCTCAAACGGATAGATATGGGTTGATAGATGCATCATGGGACAAAGCAAAACTGGTCCTACCCTTGTCACAATTCACATGAATGAACCAATGAGAAATAAAATACTATGAGGCATATCAACATCCCTGCTCCTTCTTTATTTAATCCCTCTCTCAGAACAATTTTGCATGTTACAATGAGAAGCAGGCAGAGGAAGAACATATTTATTTCCACCAAGCATCCTTTCAATGTAATATTTGAGAAGGAACTTGTTGGCAGTGGGAGATGTGCAGTAGTGTAGCCGGGGGGGGGGAGGGAGGCAGTGCGGTAAGTGCTACAAGACGCTGCAAGGTGGCTCCCCTCCCACTTGCCTTCGGAGCCATTCCGGCAAGTGAAGGCAATGCGCAGGAGGCTCCGTTTGGTTTGGTGAGTGCAAATGGTGAGTGGTACCAGCCGTACATCAGTAGCTCATCTGGCTGCCCTTGTGCCGGTAAGTTGGTGGTGGGTGGGGAGGGGGAGTAATGGGGCAGAGAGAGTGAGGATTGGAGCAGGGATTGGGGCTGCCGGGAAGCATGTTGGGGTGGGCAGGAGGCAGCAAAAGTACCACCAATATCCTATGCATCCCGCCCGGCCTTGCCACACTCCCTTGGGTCCACTCAGACATGCACCAGCCCAGTAGCGTCGCTCTAGGTGGGGCGGAATGCTAAGTTCCGCCCCGCTCTGAACCTTTTCTTACTCTCCGGCACAAGGTGGCCCCACTATCTCGCCGTCAGAACCATTCAGTGGGGTGAAGGCAACGCGCAGGGAGTCTCTGCCCCACCTAGAGCGACGCCACTGCACCAGCCAAAGTGCTGGCACAGATCCAACTAGACCCATAGGGAAATGGGGAGCTTACTTGGAAGTAAGGGAACAAAGATTCCCTCCTGATCCTCCCCATGGCATAGCTACATCAGTGCAAGTGGCAGGGGATAGGATTCCAACATAAGACTGCAATCCTATGCATAGTTTTGTGGAAGTAAGCCCCATTGAACACAAATAGGACTTATTTCTGAGTGGACCTGCATAGGATTGCACTGTAAGTAGTGGATTCCTGGAATCCCCTTTTCAGCCCTACAGTTTTATTAGGTTCAAGGATTGCTTGCTGCAGCATGACTTGCCCACAGAAAACAACATGGCCACAACATACCGCTAAGACAACAGAGAACATACACTCAAATGGATATTGAAGCAATATTCCTGCCAACACACTTTGTCAACAGTAAAGGCTATTCAGCAACCCAAGGGACCCAAGCAAACTTTTCGATATTTAACAACAGATCTTGGTATATTTCTTTTGATGGGCACTAAAACTTATCAGCAAAAGGGCAGCAGGGGAGTAGCTTAAAATTCATTCATTGTTACCAAGATATCCATCAATTTCCAGAATTCATTATTATGCCATACAAACATGATGACATCAGCTCCATTAATCTTTTTCAGCTTGATACCCACTGTCTCTTGAAGATGCATGTCGACCTCCATTTTTCACTGTTACCAGTCATAGGGCAGCTGACACAGCCAAGATAATCCTGTATTCAGCGATACTGGGAGAATGAATGGATTTTGATGAATGTAATTTGCTATCTCAGTGACAAATGGCAAATGTGAAGAGAGGGTATGCATGCAAATATTGCTGTGTTAAATAAGGGCTTGTGAAGGATAGTACTCCGGAACTATCTGGTAGTCAATTTTACAACAAGCTCATTCTCTTTGGAGGAGACAAGTCATCAACTTCCATTAAATTATCATTACACCCTTATTGTGAATCTCCACTGACTAAGATGGCATGATGGTATACAATCAAGCTAGTTTGATGAGTTAGTTCAATGAGCTAACTTCTGGCTCTTTTATCCTGCTTTATGACATCAATTAATCAGCACAACAAAGATTAAATATGTTCCAATACATTCAGGAATCAATGTGGCTACCATATTAACAGACGTACAGTGCAATCTTGTGCATGTATAGACCAGCAGAGCAAGTGCTCTGCCGGTCTAGGGTGTTGCAAAAGTGCCGTAAGGCACTTTTATGGCACCTGCAGAGTAAGCAGCACTGGCGCTGCTCACTCCGCCGCCGGCCCTGGACCACTCTGCTGGACACAGGTAAGACCTGCACCAGGGAGGTGGGACAGCGTGGGGAGGGAGGACCGGAGAGGCGGGGAGGAGGCGAATGGCAGGCCAGGCCAGGGAGCGGGCGTGGATATCGGCAGCATGCTCTGTCGATATCCTAGCCCCATTCTCGGGCCTGGCCGGCCTTCACGGCCTCCCCTGACATCCAAAGAAACCCATGGGTGGGGGCCGCTTGGGCTTACATCGGGGGAGAGGGACAAATGTCCTGTTCCCCCAAAGTGTGCCCCAACTCGGATGGCACAGCCCTGATCCTGCTTAAGATCTGCTGATCTACCACAGCATGCTTTGCATGCTGCAGCGGATCTTAGGTAGGATTGGGCTGCCTGTTTGTGAGTCTGGCAATGAGGTGCTTGTGTGGGGAAGCAAACGAACGTAACATCCACCTTCTGAAAATTCTACACTTGTCAATTATGGTTTAAGACTAGGGGCTGTTGCTGGAAGTCAGATTGGGTAACCTAGGAGTTTCCCTTCTGGTTCTGCGATTCTAGCATTCTGATCTAAGTGCTTGTGCCAGCACATTATGCTGTTGCCAAGCCAGTATAATGGCATGTTTTGGGACACTCCTGCAGTGCAGCTGTTGGTATGCCCTCATTCTAAATATTTATATGCTAACCTGGTGCATCAAATGGTCTGCAAATTCCTTTAACATTTCCTAAGAGCATGTCTGCCTGGTCACCCACATGAACAGAGAGGTCTTGCCAATGTTGCAGACTACACACAGCAAACCGCAGTGCAGTTGACGGATAGCTCCAGGATAGGGCATTCACTGTGTGGACAGTAGTAAGGTTGTTTATCTGCTGGAGTCCATAGACCAACTCCCAAACCTGCATGTGTGTAAACGCTCCTTAAAACCTATTAATACCACACCTCAGTTTTCTAAAGAATTAAAACGTCAAAAGCTCAGGTTAAAAACATGCTGTTATTAAAAAAAACTGTGTAAGAAGTTATTGCTTTGATTGCCCCCTTTTCACATAAAAGAACAAAAGATATCAGCATCAGCTGCCAAGGTTTACTGTGCTGTACTTGTCGCCTAGGCTCAAAATCAAAGAGTGTTAGAGGGCATTTAAAAAAAACCCCATTTTATGATATACCCTCTCAAAAGTGCCTGTGCATGTGTGCTGCAAGATTTTGAAAGTATAATGGATGTCATACTTCCAGCTCTCCCCCCCATATCTATTTTAATTGTTGACATGCAGAAACACAGATGTAATCTGAAGCGTAATGGCAATTCTCCAGGAAGTTCCTTTTTGCAAATCACTCTTATATTATCATTCCAACATTGCTACAAATTTCCATTAAAACATGGAATTGGTTCAACATTTCATTCAAGTGATCCTACTGCTGAAATGTGAAGAACCAAGTACTGTATTATATACACACTAAACTGTATCAACTGGAAGAAAACACCAGCCCAGAATAGCAATTCATTAGATTTTGTAGGAGTTTTGTCTGCCTAGTTCATAATAACCAAATAACTGAATAATTAAATATGAGTGCTAATACATTTCAGAGTCATTCCATCTACTCCTAATCCCAACAATGATGAACTTGGTGTTTAGACCTCACAATGAATGAAAGAGTACAACATGATTTTCAATGTCCCCACATCCAAATTAGAAGAAAAAAAAAACTTATATATTTAAACCATGGCATATTAGCTGAGTGATGAATGGGAGGGGACCAAGCTGGGAAAGACAACCCCCCCCCCCAACACTGGAGAGTCACTGCAAGTCATGAAAGCAACCACCTTTGTTATGATTTAATGGAAATGTCCTTTTTTTCAAGAAATATCAGGGATTAAAGGTCACTCTCCTCAACCTCCACTCCAGCATCTGGGGCAAAGAAAGGGCACGTGAAGTGGCACTAGACACTATTCAGCAACACAGAAGCTCCTACATACTTTAATATTTGTGGAGATGAACATGTGAAAAATGAGGTTTGGAGAATTGCTCCTACTGGCCTCACACCCTGACCTCATTACATCTGAGGTTCCACATGCACAAAAGGTCTCCACACAACCAATACCCTCCATTGTTGCATGGTTGCAGATGAGACCATCAACACGTGAGGGTTGGGGCAGAGCTGGCAGGGGCAATCCTGACCCACTGCACTTCTCTTCATACATACACTGATTAAAGCTGCAATCCTATATTGCCAGCAATTTTCAACCACTGTGCCACAGCACATTGGTGTGCCACGAATGGTCTGCAGGTGTGCCGCCGGGTCATTTGGGGGAGGGTCATTTATTAGTAGGGCCATTGGGGAATGTGAGCCCCCTGCCGGCAGTGCGGTGTGCCTTGTCAATTGTAAATAAACTGATGGTGTGCCTTGACAATTTTAGCGCCTTGTCAGTGTGCCATGAGATGAAAACAGTTGAAAATTACTGCTATATACACTGACCTGGGAGTAAGTCCCACTGAATTTGTGTCTTATTTATTCTTTGCCTTTCCTCCTCACCTGACTTTCTGCTTCCTGATTTAGTTCTGATCTCCAACTGGGTTCTGAATCTAGCTGTAATTTTTCACATGTGCCACATAGCACCATTTCTGAGCCCCTGTGACGTCCTGGCTGTTGCAAATGGGGAAGAACAACCACAGAAATCCTTCATTATTTTGACCTTCAGTTGACAAGGCCTGGCAGGGGCAGCACCGATCTTATCTCTGGTATGACACTGTAACCAATACCAAAAGGCTGTGAGTAAGATCTACACAGCCGAACTGTCCAGTAACTCAACAAGTAGCATAAAACTACATTGCCAGTGAAGGAACAATTGTTTATCAAGACATTTCCATTATGTTAACATTACCCCAGCTTCCCCTTTCTAGTGTATATTTCATAGCTAGCCTCTCCAGACCTCCATGTAGCATTTGATGAAGAACATCTGGAGGCGTGCTGATACAAGAAGTTATTAATTACAGTTTTCCTGCCTTGGTAATTAAAAATCACCAGGGAAAAATAAGGTATCTGGTACCAAGGTTATGAGAACAGGATATACAAGACATTAAAATTACACCACTGTCACACACATTTTTTGTTCTTTGATACATTTACGTCTTTCTGAGAAATGTTTTAGAGTGGTCACTTTAGCTCAGCAGTAGCAATAAAGATGATATCATTATCCAAACCAATGCTGATGGACACAGGTAAATATTTTCCTATCTCCTGGCTATTAAGCAGTCACTTGGAACATTAATTCACAAATCAAATTCAAACTCATCTTACAGAGACCATTTCCAATAGGCAGAAACAGACTATTACAACTTGCAATGTCTATGTATCCCTCTCAGTCTGGTCCTCTATGGAGCCCCTACTCACCCTGGATGTTGTGTTGGCCATTGCTACCACTGCCACCTGTACTGAGAAGATGGGCGCTGCCTGGCCAGCTGGGTCCTCAGATGGGCATGGGCCACCAGCCAGGGCCTAACTAGGCCAACCCCTGACAACGCCCTTGGCAATTCCAGAGCCTTGGGAAAGAGTAGCTATGTACCCTATCCCAAATTATGTCTAGTTTAAGCAAGGGTCTTTAAGATACTTGTGGCAAGTCTACCTTCTAACAACTATTTTCTGGATGCTTTTGTCTTATGGTGAAGACAAACATTTCCTCTCCAAAGCCTCAGTATTAATTGCAAATTAGACACTATTGATAATAGAATTAAAACATCTAATTTGCAATTAAAACTGAGGGTTTGAGACTAACAGCCCAATCCTATCCTCTCCCAGCGTAGGCAATTCAGCATGGGCCGCGCGGCCCATGTAAACCCCCAGCCTGTGCAATGAGGCTACTTGGTTCTTTGCCAGCTCTTTAGTTGGTGTAGGACTGAGCAGCCCTGTGTTGGGGCTGAAGGCCTGAGAGGGAGAATAGGATATGGCGTCTCTGTCCCACCCCCTCTCAGGCCTGATCCACCCACCCCAACCTTCCCCTGCCCCATGCCTTATGGCACGTTTGCGACACCCAGCGCTGCGGCCGCAGTGCCAGCACCCACAGTCCATAGGATTGGGCCGTAAAGTTTTCCGCTCACCAATAAGCCCAAATGATTAAAAAAAAAGTGCCAAGGGAAAACTTTCTGCATTATATACAATATGTTGTTGCAATAACATTTTGCCAATTTGTGCCAAAACATCTCCTGTACTCAAGTAAATTCTGCAATGTCACCTTTACACAAAAGCCAAATAAAATACAATCTGATAACATCCCGATTCAATTATTGCAATGTGCTCTATATGGGTCTCGCTCTGAAGTCTGTCCAGAAACCACAATTGGTACAAAATACAGTCGCAAGGCTACTGACTGGTACTCATACCAGCGACAATATGTTGCCAGTGCTTGAAAAAGTCAGTGCTTGAAGAACTATACCAGTGATGCACTTGTTTCTGAGACAATTCAAAGTGTTTATGATTACCTTTAAAACTCAACATTTCTTGGATCTCTGACTACCAACTTTCATATGAATCTGCCCAACTGTTGAGAGTGCTCCCACCTTGAAAAGGAAATAAGAAACAGGGCCTTTTTAATTATGGCCTTCCCCCCCCCCCTTTGAAATTTCCTTCTCCTGTCTGTCCTCCAGGCTTCCTCTCGAGCAGTCTTCAGGGAAAAAAAATGGAAGACTTTGCTCCCCTCCTGAGCTTTCAATATGATGTAACGATACTGTTATGAATTTGAATGATGAATTGGAAATTGTTGGAGATTTGGTAATATTTTTATGTTTTATAGAGAAATGTTCACAGTTTTAGATTAGCTAGACACCTCAAGAACACTTGCAATTAAGAGGCAGGGTACCAGTATTTTGAATGAATGAATGAATGAATGAATGAAGCATAAAGCATGCACAAGAATGGCTCAATATTTGGTGAGTTTTAAGACTCATAAAATAAGCATGCATGTGACTGCCTATTTCATGCACCTTTAAAACTACAAAATCAGTGATGGTGCATGTATGCCATCTAGCTTCTGCTCCCCTGTCGCTGCCATGGCAAGGTATGGGAGACCAGCCAGTAGGAGCAGCAGATGGAACATCTTGGCCCAGGTGTGTTGATCCATCCCTTGTAAGAGAACTGACACCTGCTTTCATTTTTGAGGGTGGGTAGTACCAGACCCCTGCCATGCAAATGTAAGACTTGAGATCCTTTGAAACCAAGCAACTTTCTTATGTCCCCCTGCAATTGTACTTTGCTTTTGAAATCGACATGATTGAAAACCAGGTTAAAAATACCCTAAATATGATATGATAATAGCTTAGATTAGATCAGGGTTCTCAACCAGTGGTACTAGTACCACCAGTGGTACTTTGGCCAACTGCTGGTGGTACTTGGACCACCAGAGTTCCAGAACCCTGTTCCGATGTGGTGCTTTCGGCGGCACATTTTCTCTCCCAAGAGGCTCCTGCCTTTGGCTGAACCTCTCAAGAATATTGAGACCCCCACCCACCCAGAGCCTCCTACCTGCATTTTCTGACCTCCAAAAACCTGAAAACCCGGACATAACTGGCAATTATGTCATTGTGTCCGCCTTGGGTCCCTTCGGGGTCCGGGGAGAAAGGCGGGGTAAAAATAATGTAAAATAAATAAATAAATAAATTGCCAGTCACTTCCAGTGGTACGTAGCAGGAGAATGGCACTGGAGGTGGGTACTTGGCCGGGAGGGGGTTGAGAACCCCTGGATTACATCAAACCACAGAGAAGACAAAAATATGGGAATGCATGCAGAATAGGGTGCATTTGATTTCAGCCACTGGATTTTTTTGGCTGGAAATATGAAATTGGAAATCTAGTTCCTTCTGCAGATTTTGCACAAGTTTAATTGAAATGTAGATTTTCACAGTAAGGGACAGATATATCCTTGTGAGCAAGTACTGGTACCTAGAGTGTAAAAGCAAGTAGGATAATACTGAGAAATGCACAATGAGGTTGATGAGGGTGCCACCTCACAAGTATTTAAAAAAGCATAAGACACCCTTCAAGATGTTTAAAGTGGCTACAAAATCATGTTTCAACTTCATTTTAAAAAAAGTACCAGAACATATTATCAGGGTTGCTCTGCAGACCTAAGGAAGATAATTTGTGTCTCTTAATTAAAATCTACATTTTTTTTCTCTGCATGATTTTGAGGACAAGGGCTTTAAGGAATGAACTGACATTGTGTCAGTTAGTATGAGAGCTGGAAGCGCTAAGATATTTCACAGCTTTTGGTAAAGCAATCTCTTGTCTTGCAGAAGTCGTCCTTGTTCATTTAGTGTAGCTGATGCTTCATCAAATTTAGCTGCTCAATTCCCCCTATGTAGCCGACAATCTTTGACAGAGAATAGTGTACCTATGATATACTTTCAGATTAAAAAAAAACCCCAGCCTGCTATTATATAAATGTCAAGTGTACGCCAATTATTTCTTTCGGGGGGGGGGGGGGAATGGAAATATCTCCAAAGATTTAGCTTAAAATTAATTTTAATAGATGGTAATAAAATGACAGCTTTCCAAAAGCAGCCAACATATGCTCCTGCATTTCACTGAGCATTATTTTCTAAAACGTTAGGTACAGCAGTCCTGCAAAATTCATCTTCAAGACCTAGTTTCCCTTTTTCATTTGGAATATTAAAGACTGCTGCAGGGACTTTTCTTTCTTTTCTAATACTTGCATTTCTACTTCCTGCCACAGGTCACAGCTGAAAAACAGCACAAGAAAATAGGCATTGATTTACATTTATTAGGGAGATAGAAAAGCAGATATCCCATTTGCATCTCCGCTGCTTGGTGCTGACATGCCATCCATCCATCCATCTATTCATGATTAAGGTAGACAGTGCCCAAAATACCAAGCTGTTGATCAAGTGGAAATTTGTAGCGTTAGCACAGAGGATTTTTTGCATCAAATGCTCAGAAGCACTGCTGCATACAAAATGTCTATAACTTCTTATTGATAAAATGTTTATGCTAAAAGCACAAAATGGGAACTTCATTTTATTCATTAATCAGTGACAATTACCCCTTGAAAAAGCTGAATGTGAAGTATGACGATTTTTATTCACAGAGACTTACTTACTATAAAAATCATCAAGAGGTGCCGTTACATGTGACAGACGTCTAGTACGCTGTTCGCCATGTCTGATGCCTGTTTCAGCTGGAAGTTGCTTTGTAGTAAAATATTTTCAGAGATACTTGTTGGAAAAAACACACAACTCTCCTATTCAATGCTAAATATCTGACAATGGAAGTCCTCTATAGCTTATATAACATGGGCAGGGGCGGCTTGTACCTCCCCACCAATGCTCCCCCTGACTTTTCATGCTGCTACACGGAGCCTTTTCGTGTGCAGCAGCATCTCCAGACATCTGGCAATGACATCATGCATCATCTCCGACTTCTGGGTCTCCAGGTTTCAAGCTGCATGACCATGCTGCTTAGGGGGGATAGTGCTTCCTGCCACCCAAATTCCCCCAGCTTTGCTGCCCCTGGGAGCGCATGCCTGCCCCTCAGTGGACAACAAGAATGGGAAGGGAAATGTGCCTACCTCTGCATCCCCCTTCCCTTCACTTGCCTCCAGCTGCTTTCAGCCTCTATTAAATGTTTTGATGCAATACTCTTGGAATACTATTGCAATGTCATCATTTGTGACAACATAGTGGTATAGCATTTTGTCTTTTCTAAACTACGTATTTATGGATACAGCAAAACTTAGAATAGAGTCACTAGTGAGTTAGGGTCCAATCCTACTCTTACCTGCCATCATTGGTCCTCTTCTTGCGCTGATGCTGACTGCCATAAAGCACTCAGCATCAGTCGCAAAAGGCACTGTGACATCACGCCACTTGGCACACTGCCTGCAGTGTGTGCAGGAAGGCCTGCATCCTCCCACCCATGTCATTGCTGGCTCTCCCACTCGCAGAAGGAGGTAAGTCAGTGGGAGAGGGCAGGAAGGGGTGGGGAGGGGGTGGAACGGGGGCGGGGAGGGGCGTAATGGGACGAAGAGGCTGTGGGAGGGGGGGATCCAGTACCAATGGCACGCACCGGATCCTATCCCTTCCAGCAGCAGCCTCCCCACCCCCCTTTCTCTCCTCAGACTTGCTCTAGCAAAATCACTAGCGCAGGTCCGAGGAGACCCACTGAGTGCCGGGAGGCTTAGGCAGGGGTAAGGGGATTTAAAATGCTGAAGCCTTCCAATACGTACCACCACCATAGGATGCTTCGGTCGCCATTTTGGCACCGCCACTTCAAGGGAGGGGGAATGGATAGGAATAGGCTGTTAGAATCACATATAGATTTTTTTTCAATCATTACATGGACGTACATTACAGTCACGTGCGTTTGAAAACCTATAACTCATTAACCTAAGTTCCAATGCTTTTTCAAAATACTTTATTTTCGAATGCTATGCTCACTGTTGGAAATGGGGTTTGGGCTCAAATATGAAAACATTTCTCAATGTTATGTATACAGTGTTTTAAAAGGAATTTTAAAATATACACAATAGGTAATAACGCCTATTGCATTTTGAATGAGAGTGCAGTGAGGGAGGAAGACCAAGATACTAATGTTCACATGCACACACACTCATGGATCAAGTGGCCCCTTCTCCAGCACAGTGCTCCTCCGTCACATTGGCTGTCTAACAGAGGCGTAGCTAGACTGGAGCAGAGGCAAGTGGTTCTGCAAGACTCGGTTACACCGGAGTCAGCGGCCTCTCCCCCTTGCTGTTGGAGCCATTCCGGCAGTGACAGGGGAGTGTCCTGCGTGTTGCCATTGCCGCCAGAATGGCTCCAACAGCAAGGGGGAGGAGCCGCTGACTCCAGTGTAACGGAGTCTTGCAGAACTACTTGCCTCCGCTCCAGTCTAGCTACGCCTCTGCTGTCTAATATCAACTGCCTTGTGAAAGGCAGCCTGGCGAGGAAGGAAGGCAAAGTCACTGTCTCCCTAGACCAGCTAGGAGTTGCCTCTTTAAAGCTGCTCCCTTCCATAATGTTCAGGGGAACTAATTATTCCCCACATGTAGGAGGAATTGCTTTGGTGAGTTCAATATTTCAAAACTTCTACATTTTTCCACATTCTCCTCAACACATCACAGGACTTTAGAGCTAATGAACAAAAACCGTGAGGTAAAAATGTCAAAATAATGGCAGAAACAGATGCTGTATAATGACATATCCATTTTGGCTCTGTAACTTCTATGCCAAGTTTTACAGTACAGCATTAACCCACCATAAAATTATCTCTTATGAAAATGGGGAATTCACCATAGAAAAGAAATCCTATAACTGAAGCCCTGGAAATATATCAAAAAAATTCAAGAATAATATGTCATGCTTATCCTGTGGAGTAATGAAACGGTGTTTCATAGGAAAAGCATGATTCATCATGCACACCGTGGGTGCAGTATTCATATATAAACCATCTCACCACAGGGAAGGATCTTTTTAAAAAAGTTTCTATTATCTACCATCAGTTGACAGAATCTATTAGTTGATACTGCTTTGCTGGTAAGAAAATATTTTGTCAATTAAACAAGATCAAGTAGGCATGGCATAGTGTTTCTGAAAGCAATAGTATTTCCCCTATTTTTCTAGAAATTCAATATATTACTACGGAGCATAGCTCTGTTGTTCAATTCCAGGTCAGATTGTCTGGGCCTCCTTTCTCCTGCTTTATTTGAGAAGAGCAGTGCGATTACTTCCACATTGTCTTGGGCTCCTGCTTAGCTTCCCCCAACAGCAGTTTTCAGAACACTGTCATGTTAGTCTGTATTAGTGAGAATATAAACTCCTGTGGCACTATAGAGGTATGAGATTTCACAGCCAGACTCTACTTCACTACAGATGCATGGAAATCAAGGGGAGGAAAAGTACAAATTGTGGATGCATCTGAAACTTCTCCCCATGTATGTTCTCCCTTCAGATATTCCAATGCTAGCACAGAAAGCAAAAGAATGAGGCATGGACATATCTCATGTACTTTGCCCTGATTGGGGCAGTCGGTTTACTGACTTAGGGACCATGGACACAAGTATTTGGACACGTTGCAAACTAGACTGCTGTTCTCGTGGTGCAGAAATTCATAAAGCGATTGCCCAGGGCTGGCTCCAGTGGGTGGCAAGGAGCAGTCACAAGAGCTCTTGTGGCCACAAGAGGAGCCCCAAGGTCAGCAAATAGCCAATCCCCAAGTGCCACCATTTTCATTTTGCACTTCGTACAACAAAGGCAATGGTGGGAGAGATTTGTCTTTTTGAATCCTTTGCACCTTTGAGATTAAGGGGGCCTACTGAGGGAGTTGTGCTCCAGGGCACCCAAAATCCAGATCCTAGCACTGACAAAAACTCTGTGCCGTTTGAAAATAGGTATCTACCTGCAGGAATTACCTTAGATCAGGGGTTTTCAACCTTTGGAGGCCTGGGTACCCCCTATCAAGGTCCAATTTTCTGAAGTACCCCCTGCTAATTAACTGCTAATTAATTGGATTAATCAATTAGGTAATTAATCATTAAATAAAAAAGTACTAAAACAATTTTAAATGTGAAAAAATGTCTTATTTAACTCTGTGGGACACACACGGACGGACGGACGGACGGACACACACACACACACATATGCAAGGATCTCTTTTTTTCTCCAAGTCACACTTCCCAAAATCAGCTCTTCCCTCCCCCACCCCACCAAAGTACATTTTCCAAGGTACAAAAATAAGCCCAAAACCAAAATCAGAGAGACAGAAGGACTCAGAAAATAATTATTTAAAATCCATTAGCTGCTGATGGGGCAGATAAGGGGTAGGGCTTGGCGTACCCCCAGCAAGAGGTCCGCGTACCCCTAGGGGTACCCGTACCACAGGTTGCGAACCTCTGCCTTAGATTGTTGAAGGCACCACCAGACAGCCCTTTTCCCTGGTATTATATCATCATCAGATCTATCAGTGGCTCACCCTGAATCTTGCTGCTTGCAGTGGACCTCTGTACAGTGGGTGCTTCATTTGGTGGACCTCACTCCTTGTTTTATTATCCAGTCCAATCTGGCCCTGCTCATGGTTGCCTTCTAAGCCTCTTTATCTCCTGGGCCCAGTTGATGGATGGCTTTTACATCTCCTTTCCACTGAGTTCACCTGATGTCCATCATCAACAACAGGTTCCCTGGCTGTAACCTGTGCTTGGTCATCTACATCTGCATGCATCATGTCCTGCAGAAACTGTGCAGTTTCTACAAGATGCATTATTGACAAAAAGAGACATCATCTTATTCAGCCAGTTTAGCTGAGGACTAGCAACCAAAATACTAAATTAGCAGACTTCAGAGAACTGGGGACTCCGATTTTGGGGAAAGAGACATCAAAATATTACGGGTAGTATCTAGAGCTTCCACGGAATTGGGCTCCATCACTGAAAGTTCCCTCCACAATCAGGACTGTTCTACTCACAAAAGGGATAAGTCCACAAGCAGAAAAAGTGGGGTCCTTGCACACGCAGAATGCTCCTTCTAGTCACAAAGGGAGCTTCAGGCAATAGAGCCCAGTTCTGGATGCTACTCTCACTGTATAACTGTAAGCATCGACGTGTTTAAAGTCTATTGCTAAATTAATTCTGATGGTTCTAAGAAACATTTTTTATTCAGAGGAACTAAGATGTGTTCACTGGTGACACAGGACTATACTGTAGATATATACATTTTTTTGAAACCCACATCTTAAGAGTTACTTTCTTCTTTTAGTTGATTCATGTTGCATTTATTTAAAAGATCCCATCTGCCTTAATTCAGAGCAATTTGGAATGCAAAATGCCTTTTTAATCTGTCTTTTATGTGCTTTGTTTTTCATACAGCCAGAATATGGGCAGCTCATCAAAAGAGAGCAAAGAGGCTAAATTTTATCTCCATATTATTGTTCTACGGCTGCAGTGGGTGATCTCATCAAGACTCTGTTAGAGTAACGATATCTCAGTAGATGTAAAAGCACTGCTAAAAGATAATAAAACGAAATGAACCAGAAGAAGCAATTTTTCCAATACAAATCACACTAACTTAAGTTGCACTGAGGATCAGCAAGTAAAGAAGAAACTTGGGTGGGGAGAATGGGGGAAAGAGTGATGAAAGTGAATGAGACACAGCCAGAAATGGCTGATTAACACTTTTAAATGATTTTTTCAACACATTTGATGGGTGTATAATTAAAGGATTTGGAACACTAAAACCTGGAGGCTCATACAACAGCACACTAAATGGGATCAGTAGAATAGGGAATGGTAAAGTGACACCTCCAACTATAGCAGAATGAACTACTGACTTCTAAGACACACGCTATTGATTGCTTTCAGCCCTCCCTCTCCATTAGGATGAAATGACCAGTTTCGATAAATCAACTGAGAAAGATCGGCTGAGAAAGCCAACAATCTCTCTCATAAGCCAACAGTCATCACAGTGATTTGTGGAGAACTGCTATCATCAGTCCATGAACATCAAGTCATTTTAGTGAAACATCACAACAGTGGTGTTCCTTGGGGGGGGGGGGGGAACGGTACTGTAAGTTGCACACAGGTCTACACAGGTCTACGGTGGCCCCGCCCACTCACCGTTGGAGCCATTCTGAGCACCACTGCATCACAACATTCTAAAACGGAGTACTGCAACAATTTTTCACTGTTAGTATGTGAGATGTCTATGGGTTTTTTTGTTTTTTTTAGTTCCCCACAGTCATTATTGCTTTTAAACAAAACTTGATAGACACATATCCCCTGAAGAGGAAAAAGCCATGGGAGGGCAATTTCTAATGGGGAGATATCGGGCACAGAAAGAGTTAAACAGCCCCTCTTCCTACCACCATTTCTCTGCTCTGAATCTCCTCCTCCAGATGCAAATTTACAAAGGGTGGTCAGGATTGTATCCCATGCACGCGTGCATAATAAAGATACAGGCTGCAAGATTATCATAAAAACCTGGAAGTTTGAAGTTTACACAGTTAATCTTTTTCAGTGCAAAGACATTTAAAAGACTAAAAGTACACAAATCATCAAATTGTTCTCTTTCTGAAAACCATCTGAAAAATAGCATCAGTGTGTGTGTTGGGATTCTGTCTACAGGTGCAATTCTGTAAAGCATACTTACCTGAAAAGTAAGTACTATTGAAATAAGTGGGGGATAGTCCTGAGTAAACACATTTCTGTATATATGTATGTACTCCATATAAACAATACAGACACTATTACAAGAAAAAAAAATCATCTTCAAACAGGAAAAAGGGTCACAAAATATATTTGTTAAAAAATCAAATAAAACAAAAAAGATCTTTAAAACTGCACAACGTTTCGTTCATACACTCTGAATATTGTCAAATGCAAACCTTCAAGTCATTGAAGACTTCTGTGATGTGAGATTGCTTTTCCTTTATAATGCTGGCTGTAGCATGGTCTGGTAACATCTTTCCAGCCAGTTAGGTTTGACAATGTTCAGAGTGTACGAATGAAATGTTATGCAGTTTTAAAGATCTTTTTTTGTTTTATTTGATTTTTTAACAAATATAAACAGAATTTTTTGTGACTTTTTCCCGTTTGAAGATGATTTTTTCTTGTAATATAGTTGCAGGTCATAACAATTTTCGATCTTTTCTAATACAGACACTGCTAAATGCACTACAACAAATGCTCAATAAAACACATGTTGGCAGAAATCAGGTACTGTATGCAATCCAAGAGGGCCTGTGTTTTTTTCCAAGAAAAATATGAATAATGACTGACTGAACCCAAGCCAAAACCATTTCTCATTAACATGCAGAAAGGTTATATACATGAACAATTTCTGTTTCTAATTTGGTGAGGAGATTGCTGCTAGGCACATTATCTCTAACAGAGTTGGGCCTCTCACAAAGACATGGCTGTGGTCTTACCTCAACATTTGCTGCAAATCCATGAACACTTAGAATTCACATAATTTCCTTGCAAACTAATAAGGTTTGCCATAACCTGACATTTTAGTTGTTAAGGCTTAGACTGGGCAGCAGAATAATATTCAAACAATGCCAGCAGTGGTTCTGATATTACAAATGAAATGCCATATATGATTCTTCTGAATGAGCCCCTTCCGTCCGTTCAGCTCAGGATTTTCTGCACTGACTGGGAGCTCTTTCCCGACCCTACCTGGAGATGAGATTGAAGTTGGGATACTGAGCTACACTCCTATCCCCATCAGTGCAAGATTTTATGGACGTAACATTGAAATGAACAAAGCAGGAGTTGGGGGCACGGTAAATATTCATAGTCAAATGTCTAGCTTTATAGGTGAATAAAAAAGACAATGAATACAAGGGGTGGCTACTATGTCAGAATATGTAATTTTTTCTTTCACACTATAACTATATACTGAAAAATGAATAAGGCTCTTTGTGGAGTAAATTGTTATTCAGTGTAAAGGAAGGTGTTGGTGCCAACAATGCATTGCCACAAGATGTGGTGGTGGCCACTCACTTGGATGGCTTTAAAAGGGGATTGGACTAATTCCATAGAGTCCCCCATTCCACTCCATAGAGACCCCCAGAGGCATAACAAGGGCGGAGCCTGAGGGGCACCTGCCCCGAGTGCTATGACGAGGGGCACATTTTTTTCCTGCGGATACCAAGGACCCACTTTAATGTTTAAACACGTTAAAAAAGTAAAGAAAAAAGCCCCAAATAGCTTCCCCTACCGTTGCACTGCTGCGTTTGGAGTGCTCTCCAGGCAGCCTCCAGGTTCAGAATGCTGCCTCTGCAGCATGGAGGGTGAAGTTTGGGAAGCACTGGCTGGTTGTGGAGGGGGAAGTGCCTGCCTCCCCCCACCCTCGCTCCTCCTTTTGTCTAGTTATGCCTCTGGAGACCCCGCCTCCATTTTGGTGGCACTTTCTTCCCTGCTGAAAGCCTCCACAGTTTTACTTGGCAATGCTGCCCTGCAGTCAGGAAGCCTCTTGCTGAGCCATCTTGCTCTAAAAACTGCCCTCACTCTCACAGGAGATACTTTTCTGGCTCAAATGAGCACATTTTTGCTGTATTTTCCTCCCCTGGAACTTGGAATCGTGCAGCCCAGCCCTTGCTGCTTAGACAGACTTTGTACTCAAAAGCTGCCCAGCAGAATAGGATTGGTAATTTCCCCCCTCACTTCCCCATAACAGTCCCCCCCTCTCTCTGTCACACACACACAATTTACACACACACACACACACACACACACATTTCACTTACAACCATTTAAAGCTCTGTAATGAATCTAGCAAAGTAACTGAAAGTAAATGTTCCTTTTTTCTTGTTTGCCTATATTCTTAAATAAACAATCTTCTTTTGAAAAGCTCAGTTTCATGGTGGTAGCCTAATTTTGATGCACTTTGAGGTTGTTTGCACTGCTCACCCATGTCAATGATCCCAAAACTGACTGATATATTTGATCTCTCACTCTAGAAGTATTGCTAATTCCCCCAATTTGAGTCAATTTGCATTAGTGTGTGTGTGTGTGTGTGTGTGTGTGTGTGTGTGTGTGTGTGTGTGTGTGTGTGTGTGTGTGTGTGTGAGAGAGAGAGAGAGAGAGAAACACGTATGCATGTGAATGAGCAGCGTTGGCAACAAGTGTGCTTGTTTGAGATTTTCTTCTTTGAGTGACAGTTCACTTCTTCTGTGGACCTTATCGAAGTGAACGACAGCACTACGAGCTGTCTAGATGTTAATTCCTTGGAAAGCCAGAGTCAGCATTTAAAGCGCGCGAAGGAACTGTCAAGCTAACTGTCACTTAGCACTGGAAGAGGCAACTGCCAGCTGCCCGAAGCTGACCTCCAAGCTGTTAGGCATTAACATCTAGTCAGCTCGTAGTGCTGTCGTTCACTTTGATAAGGTCCACAGAAGCGGGACGAAACGTCAGTGATTTTATTTGTTTAGTGCTTTTGGATGTTTTATCGTGTTTTAATTCCTGTGTGTGTTAATGTACGTGAAACATTACATTACGTGAAACATTACATTAGTTTTAAAGAATTTTCTTGGACATGGCTAATAAACCCATATATCCTATTTCGTAACCCTGAAAGAGTTCAGGAGAAAGCTAAAAGAAACAGGAAGATTTTCATAGTCAGCTTAAAGGTGGACAGCAATGGGGCCAGCCGGGCCTCCAGGAGAGGAATTTCACAATCGGGGGGGGGGGGGGCGCCACTGAGAAGGCCTTGTCCTGCATCCTCACCAACTGTTCTTCAGACACAGAAAGGCACAGAAAACCAAGGAGCACTTAATTACTATCAATAATCACTATCCAAGCAATCCTGCAGCATTATTACATGTCGCCTTCAGGCATCAAATGCATTTGCTTTGCCCTACTGTCCCTCTACTTACAAACTGTATTACTATGCAATGAGGAGGATTTGTCTCACTGAAGAAAAAAGATTCTTAATACCTTGCTGTTTACATTTTAGTCACATTGCACTGTTGGAGACTACAGATCTGATGTGCTACCCAGAAAGGTTATAAAGCCATATAATTGTCAATGGAATATAAGTACCTGACAGCAGGGGTGGCGTGTGTCCTTGGATGGACCACCTGAATCGCCAGCCCCCTGCTGCCTGTGAGCATGTGAGCACATGCATGCACCCTTCCCATGGAAGGAGGGCAGGCGGGGGAGCGAGCGAATGAGCAGGTGCACCCCTGTCCCTTGTTCCATTTACTTACAAAGACCATGCCACACAGGTTTGTGAAGCATCCAAGCACCACTTTTGGCAATGATGGTCAAAGCTACTGGCAAGCAGCCTGACTTCACTTGTTGTATAAACACACCATTGCAGGAAATAAGAACACACGAAGATCTGCTGGATTGGATTAAGGGAACAACATCTCTTCCTGCTTCCTGCATCTCACAGCTTCCTGCATCTCAGTGGCCCACCAGATGCCTAAGGAAGCACACAAGACAAGATAACCTGTATCCTGTTGCCACTCCCTTACATCTGGCATTCAGAGATAGGCTACCTCTGAAACCCGGCGGTTGCATATAGCAAACCATGTTGTGCTTAGTGACACAGTTATTGCACTCTCAGGACGAGGCACTGAAGCAACAGATTTTCCCTGTTCATTTGGAAGCTTCCACCCTTTTCTTCTGAGGAAAACTTCCCATCACATACTTGAAGGGGGAAAAAAAAAGTCTGCCCAGCTCTGGTGTCATTTGATTAAAAACCTTGGGTTCACAAGGAAATGCCCACAGTTTCAGTGATGGCACTAAAGATTTACTGCCAAGCTGGGTGTCTGAGACATATTATAGAACTGACTTCAAGTGAATCCAAGACAAAAGAAATGTCAGTACAACTCTCTTCTCATTTATCCCTTTCCAAATTAAGCATTCACAACCAACAAGGATGTTAATTTGTACAATCACTCAGGGTAGCTTTAAATTACTCAATTCAAATATAAACATAAATTAAAGCAGCATGTGATTTCCATATTTAGTGTTGGTTTGAAGACTGAATCTTCATTTTCTGGCAGAAAGGCAACTTCTGATACCCATTCTAACTAACAGGGACTGCAGAGCTAGCTCTTGATAAGATTTATACATCATTTGATTCACACAGACATCTTCTTTAAAAGCTTTCTTACACCTCTTTACTTTTGTTTCTAACTGTTTGCTCACGCAGTTATCCTAATAAAGTAAATCTCCAATAGGTCTTATATTGTTCCCAGCCATCAGCTTTTGTGTTTTTGAGTCTGGACATACATATTCTTTCACAGAGCCTTGAGAAGCCCCTTTATTGCTAACCTTGCTCATTTAAAACTGCCATGCATAACTGCTCTAGTATGAGATCTGACCTTGCATTTCTGAGAGGGTATTGGAAGAAATTAATGGTTATTTTTCTCCTTGTTTTGGTCGGATGCCTAACTCTGTCAGTTGTTCCATTCAGAAAAGACCTTGGCGGCGTTTTGACCTCCGGCAGGTATGACCTTTCAAGGGTTGTCAAAAGAGCAGACCCCCCCCCGCCCTAATAGTGAAGATTTGTGGTTCCAAAGACAGAAATGACGGTGTGAGCTTGCCGTGCCCTTTAATCTGTGCTGTGATAGATGCAGAAGAGGAGATGATTAGGTCAGCTGCTTGCTTTAAGACAGGGAGGGTGGGGACGAAAATTCCATTGAGGAAACCTAGAATTTACTATAAACAAACAATTCCTCAAGTCTGCAGAGAAACCAAATTCTGAAACTGGAGTAATATGTGCAGCTTGCATCAATTTGTGTAATGTTGCAAGCTTGTATGTCGGCCCCACTGTACTTCCAGCAGATTTCAAAAGCAGCAGCAGGAGGCTTGGAGCAGCGGGCAGAACTACTGCGTGTGGTTTTTCTGCACAGCTCTGCCCGCCACTCTGAGCCTCCTGCCACTGCTTGGAGGCTCGCCCCATGGTCTCACCACCAGGTGGTGGCCCAGATTGGAGGGGGGAATGGGGGGGGCTCCCAGCCATAGGAGGGTTGCCAAAACAGGCCTTACGGGCCGCATGTGGTCTCTTGCCTGCTGCTTTCTCCGCACGGGAAAGGCTCCGACAGTGAGGGGGCAGGGCCGCCTCCTGCTCGCTCGGTAAAGGAACTCGGACGGAGCGAAACATACAGCCCCGCCCCTACCGGAGCGACGCCTCCGCTGCAGGCAGCAGATTGGACCACCCTGTAATAGACATATCACTGTGGGATAATCAGTGTAGATAAAAGAAAAAAGATGAGAAAGCCATGGGAGGAAGTGGGTGCTGCACTGGTTAAAGAAGGCTGTCTCTTTAACATAGCCTAATCAGACATTTTGATTGGCATATTTCTTCATTATTTGGGTTTGATTCCCCCCCCCACTAAAATCACGAGGGCAAGAATTTTGTTTTTAAAAGGATACTATGTGAGTATGTTTCCTGCTTCTGTGGCTTGGCTCACTTGTTCGTGTTATCTGGAGCTGTCTCCCTCTACAGGCAGCTTAGAGCAGTGCATCCACTCTCTTCTTGTGACACAATGCACTCTGAATGCACAATGCACTTAGAAGGATTGATCCAGAATGATATGACATGCAAATCCTGAGTCACAGCAGGTGGCCTTCCTGTCTTTTCCATTCTATGCTTATGACGGTGCAATCCCAGGCATGTCTACTCAGAAGTAAGCTCCACTGAGTACAATAGAATTTACTCCTAGGTAAGTGTGTAAAAGATTGCCACCTGAGTCAACTATAAGTCAGTTCACATGGAAGTAGTACCTATAACTGCAGTAGCAATTTTTGTGATTGCAAAGGCTGGGAAAATACTCCTCCACTATCACAGAAATTGGTGCTGTCATACCCATGATTACCTGGTCCACCTATTATGTTTATTATTACAGTAATACCTCTGAAAATGCTGTCCTTTAGTGCTATTTCACTATAGCACTCTTTGTCCTGGGTTGATTGACAGTTACTGTAGCCAACGAGATCAGTGTATTCTGGCCAATCAGTACCAGTTTCCTGCCTTATCTCCTACAGAGCTGTTTCAGACATTGCTTGGCTTTCGAGAAACAGATCCCCTGCATTGTGGAGGTATCACCGTATATTTATCCATGCAAGTGCAAATTCAGGGAAGGTTGGGCTTCATGTGATTTTTTTAAAGGACTGTGTGAATTGCCACTTAGATGTTCGGGATTCCACAGGCGTTTCAAGGTTACACTTCAGGAGCCATATTACAAAATCTGTACCACAATTATATCCAGGCAGACTTCTGGGCCTGATGAACACAAATATTCGTAATTTGACTAGGGATGTTGTTTATGCCTTTTGAAGTATGTTTGCGTTATCAAAGCATTTAAGGGTCTCTAGTCTGTGATGAGGGGCATGCTGGCTGCTTATGAAAGCCTACTTACGAGCGTTAAATGATATAACTAGAATGAGAGACTAATGCAATAGGTAGATGTAGCAACAAACATTTGCCATTATTTGTTTATTGCAAGATCGCCCGCTTCTAACATCATGCACTACATTGTATGGCTATTGAACTAATGCTACAGTTAACAAACACTATGCCATGTACTTCATTTTTTTCTTTCCGACCTCTCAGAATTCGTGATACGAAACCAATCTGTTACATTTGATAAGAACCTTACAGTATCCGTTCTGTGCTAAAACTGGTAGGATATCACAAAGTGCTTGAGATAAGCCAGAAGGCCACCCAGTATTTCATAAACACACTTCTGCCAGGGTGATAACAATGAACAACTTCCATTCCAACAGTGTGACTGTCTAAAGAATTCTGGAAGAGGCTTGAGCGAGGATTCAGGTTAAGGTCTTTCTGAAAACACCCTATATGTTATATCTGGAAAACAATAAATGAACTGTTGCCTGACAAGTCTGTTTATTTCTTTTATTTTAAGCATGCAAAGGGACACACGTGTGTGCACATGCTAAGACAGCATGATCCAGGTCAGTAAAGAGATGATCCAGGAACAGGACTGATGGCAAGAGGCTTCAGATTCACAGGCTGAAGAAGGCCACACTTTTAATTGTTACCACAATCACAATCACAATCACAATCACACACACACATACTGTATTAGGTGGGCTTGGAAGGAACCCTGCCTGATCTTTGGAAAATTCCATGGGTGACTGCACCTTGCCTGCACAGCACATTTGTCCCTGGGAACAAAAGCCACCTCCTAAGACCTTCTGGCTTTGGCACAAGCAAGTTGTTAGCCACACACACGCACACGCACACGCACACGCACAGAGAGAGAGAGAGAGAGAGAGAGAGAGAGAGAGAGAGAATCCACAACCTTAACTGTCCTGTCCTCACAACTCAATGGACAAATTCAAGCAAGCAGCCATACTAATGGAGCAAGTAGCCTCTTCAGCAAGCTACCGCACCCTCAACCAGGTGCAAGAACAATGGAAGGACCCATCTAGGGATAAGCCATCAAGGGTCCATTGTCACAAAAAAAGGTTCCTTGATGAGCTCACTCCACTAAAGATCCCATAGACCAAGCACATGAAATTACACTGTAATTCAAACAAATTGTGGGGACGGGGAGGGGGAGTTGCTTTGTTGCTTCCACAGGAAAAGAAAGAAACAAACAAAATGGGAATAGCTGCATGTCGTATGATTATCTCTCTGCTATTCCAGAGCAAATAAGAATTCTCCTATCAGTGAAGGGCAATGCAAATCAACCAAGCAGTGCCAGTGCAGAGGTTAGAGAACTGAGCAAACAGCTCAACCAGGCCAATAGCCAATCCATTGTCTATCAAATCAGGGACATCCATTCACTCCCCAACTCACTGCCCCTACTCATAGAAAGATACTGCATGTAATCTAGACCAAAAGATGTCGTAAGCATATACAGTATAATAGAGGCAGTGCAAAAGGTGTCTACAGAACACATTCTTCAAATTAATACATCAAGTGAACCAATGAAAGGGAAACAAACTCCCAAATACCCTGCCAAAGAAAAATTGCATTCTTCACCCATAATATAGCTGTCATACTCTAAGAGCAAGTAAAACCCATCTGTCAGATCTTCCAATAGTAGGCTGAGTTGGGGTGCAACTCCATACTGCCCAACACTTTAGTGTGGATTCAAACTTACAACTACTCTTGTGGAAGGTTCTTACATGAACAGGAGAGCTGACCTCACAACAAGGAG
The DNA here is from genome assembly GCA_026170595.1 of Plestiodon gilberti rubricaudatus. Classification (NCBI taxonomy): domain Eukaryota; kingdom Metazoa; phylum Chordata; class Lepidosauria; order Squamata; family Scincidae; genus Plestiodon; species Plestiodon gilberti. Next base: position 135,580,501 of record JANXHW010000001.1, on the reverse strand, counting down.
TCTTCTCAGCCACAAAGGGCCCTTTCTGTGAGCACACCTCTAATTCCATTCATGGAATGAGCTTTATGAGTGCAATCCAGCCCCCTGCTTCTGGTTGTCTCTAATACCTCCAGAGGAAGAAAAAGGGGGTGTGAGAAAGAAGGTATTCAAAAGTAGAATTCTACCCTGGACTTATAAAGCTATTGTGTACAGTATACCCCACTTTTCAGCCAAAATTGATTCCAAATCTACCAAATATCATTCCATTATCTTAATGTTCAAAGGGATAATTGCATCACAAACAGACAAATGGAACAGCAGATGGGTTAGGTAAAACAAATACTTACAGCACAATCCTATCTAGATTTAGACCGGCAGAGTGATTGCTCCACTGGTCTAAGGAGTCGCAAACATGCTGAAAACACGTTTGCAGCACCCAACAAGTAAGCAGCACTGGTGGAGAGGCCTGTGCCACTCTGCTGGCACCACAGAACAGTGGAGCGCTGCAGCAGAGAGATAGGTGCTTGTGGTGTGGTGGAGGGGCGGGGAGGGGGCATTCCGGGGGACCAGACTGGCTCACTGGGCCCAGGAGTGGGGAGGGATGGCCGGCGCTACATGGCTGGCCTGAATGTGCACCAGCAAAATAGCTGGCACACATTCGAGTAGACCCATCAGGGCAGCTGGGGCTTTACTCAGGGTAAAGGGACAAATGTCCTTTTACCCTGAGGAGGCCTCCGGCTGCGCCAGCGCAGGCCCAATCCTGCGTAGGATGTGGCTGGTGCCTTATTTGCACCGCTGCATCCTACTAGACAGGATTGGGCTGTTAATTTGGCCAATAATATAACCTTCGTGTGTGTGTGTGTGTGTGTGTGTGTGAGTGTGAGTGTGAGTGTGAGAGCATGTACACATGCAATACACAGACACTTCAGTTTTACATTTTGTGAGATTATTTGCTCCTATGATTATTCCAGAAATATATTTTCCTAGTAGTTACTGTACATACATATGATTTTCAGTCTAAATTTGAGAATACAGGTGGTATTTAGGATGGATAATCAGAAAACACGACTGTGACAATCAAAGATGTTCCGCCTGGACGCTGCAGGTGTTAGGGTTGGTAAGTTACCACTGCTCTGTGAATATGGCATTTTGTTTCTCAAGGCTGGATATATAATACTGATGGCAAGGAGTCCCGGTCCAGCTATTTCACAGAATTCAGCTGCACCTAAGGTGATACATTTTAGTCATATGAGGCGTAAAATAGCTAATCTTTGAGCAGATAAATCAGATACTGTCAAGCTCAAGGTTACATTACATGAGATACATACATACTGTATATAGGTCCCCCATAGACCATAGATATCAATGGGATGTCAAATACAGATATAACACAGATTCAAAAACTAAAGGAATTATTCACTATTCTTTGCCAGCAGCAAACACAATATCCCTGAAAACCAGGTAAACTATGAGGCAAGCTCATAGATAAATGGGGAAAGGTCAGCATCTCTCATACATCCTTTCTTTAAGGCCAATATCTGCTCCAATTAGGGCTTTGTTGTAAAGGCTTGTGGACAGATACAGAAAACACATTTGCCACAGCCGCCTTGATTGCTAAGTCTCTAAGGAGGCATCTGTATCTCAGTTAGTTTACTGGTGTCAGGCCAGCAAATCCTGTTTATTGTCTGGCATCAGTCATAAAACATTTGTCTGAAAAATACAGGCAAGTCTTCTTCTGACAGTTAAAGACTGTTGAAATATTTGTTATTCATGCTCTCCGTAAATGTCTGCTCCCTGCCTGTGGCTGGAGACTAATTACATCTCCAGAAAAACAACAACAACGCTTATGTTATGCACCGTGTTTTACTGAAATTTTCGCCAAAGCAAATTTCATAGGGACGGGAAGTAACAGGGCATTTAAATCCTCCGATAGTGTGGAATGATGATGGTACAATTTATAAATGGGGCCAAGTATGATGTAGGAGTGCTAGAGAAAGAAATGATAGTAAACTGCAGATTAATGTTAGAGAAAGAAACAGTAGTAATATGCATATTAATACGGTAATGCATAGAAAAAAAATCTGTCAAGGTGAGACTTTTGCAAAACATGAGGATATAGAAACGACAAGTATACAGCCATCAATTGGAGGGTTCAAGAGTAGTAGGGTTAGGAAGAGCAGCATCTAATATTCATAGAGATCTGTGAGCCAGTAATCTCACACAAGTTGCAGTTCATTACTCCTTCATCCCTCCCAAATGGCCCATTCCCTGCCAATCAAGGCTAGCACACACGTTCCACGTATGGACCTCTCTGATCCCAGCAGAATACAACTGAGGCATAAGAATAAAAATTGTAAACTGTAAACCCCAGCAACACATCCACATTACACCTTTGGAAGCATCCAGGAATGTGACTTACTGGCCTGCATAAACCTTGCAAGTTTGAGCTTTTACACTGAGATTTTAACTAGGCCAGTACTAAGAGACTTACAACAATAAGCCCAGTCACCGCCAGTAACCAGGGCACAGAATAGATGGAATAATTGAACCACACCATATTACCCCATTCACAGGAATCATATGTGCTGCAATTCTGCCCTTTCCGTCTCAGCCTTGTGCTTTGTTAATCTTTTTCTACTGTGGAGATATTGAGAAGCTAGGTTTTTTTTACCATGAATGTGAAACCTATTGTCAGAATTATGTCTATCCTAACCAACTGGTTTCAAAATGAAGGAATCAGTTTTACTTTTGCAGCACATGCGAAGGTAAAAGGCTTCTAAAATTGCCTTCATTATTATTTTTTAATCTTATAACATGCAGCTCAAACAAACTGCTCTCAGTTCTAACATTTGTTTCTGGTTTCAGACTAGTAGAAATCTAATTTCCTTCTCCCCGAGAGCAAATGTCAGCACAAGCGGGATCTGAAATTTGTTGCTTGACACCTGCAGCAAAGAGCTAAATTGAGAGTAATATTTCAAAGTGGTTCTTGGGAGGTATGCACTTAAATCTGGTTAAGAGACAAGAGGGTATGTGTTTGTACCTCCTGTATAATGCCTCTAAAATTTATCCCAAATGACTGATTGACATCAGGCAAGGGAAAAAGAAATATTAGTCCTCCTGTGATTGGAAACATGCAAGCTGAATTCCAAGGCTCTTGGCAACTTTACAACTAACCCTTCAGATAGGGGTATCATGGTTTCACAGGTTTCTAAGAACTTAGTCATTTGTACAAGAATGCCAGTAGAGTTTGCTTAAGTAAGGACTTTTAATATTACGTGAAAATATAGTTCTCCTCTAAATAGCACAGAAGGTACTATATACAGGTTTCTCTATGGCCTAACCTAATAAACGAGGAGAAAGAGGCAACAATTCTTAAGGTCAGGTTGCAGGAAACCATTACATATTCCTTGTACTTATGCTGGAACATGACTTATTTTCATCCTCATTTATTATAAAGAAAGTACCTAATATGTGCCAGGCACTGTACAAAAATGTAAAGAACAAAACAAGAAGTCCCTGCCTTCAGACTCACTATCGAAAAAGACTGGGCACAAAAGGTGAGGGGTTAGAGGGAGGGGAGAGCATCTCCTGGGCCAAGCACTGCTCCTAGATATTCAAGTAATATCAGTGGCTATGATCTCAGGACCTACTAGATGCAGAATAGCAACCACCATATACATTCCCTCTCTAAATGTGGCTTCTTTGTTTGTCACTAGGGTCAGGGCAGCTTACATGATATTTTTATCCTCACAACAGCCTTGTGTGTAAGTTAGGGTGAGATACAGTGCTGACTGGCACAAGTTGATTTGCTTGTTCTGGGTGGGGGTCAGACTGCCTTAAAGATCAGGTTCACAGTTCGGAGGGAGGGTACCTCCTGAGTCAAGCACTGCTCCTAGATATTCAAGTACCATTAATGGCCATGATGGGATTTACCAGCTGTAACTGTATGTTCCCTCCTGGGGAATGATGATGTGCGGCATCATTCACAGACTAGCGACACTGTGATTGGACTATTGTAATTGGCTCTATATGGACGTGAGCGGTTGGTTCAGAGAGAGGCTAGGATAGTTGCAATGTGCCTAAGTCCTAGAAGAGGAAAAAAAAACCCTCCCACATCACTGGTCTGATTAGTCTGTCTCTTTCTGACTAATAGGCTGGCTCATACCACAAATCAGTTTATTTACTTAAAAAAATGTATACCCCACCTGTCTCAATAAAATCAAGGCAGCTAACAACCAAGAAAAGAACACCACACCACATCATAGGAATATCTGGTTTTAAGGGGAAAAAATCGTAGATGGCTGGACCGAAGATACTGGTAATGCCTTCGTTGGTGTGACCACCCCGTGTCACCAGCACCTTGGATGTCTCGAGTCACATTGGCAGCTACAAGCAGCTGGTCCTCCTTTCATGTGTGGAGGGTTGTTGTTGCAGCACTGATACCCATTGCATGGAACTCTCTTCCTCACCCATTTATTGACTTCAGGAGGTTAGCTTAATTCCAGAAGCTATAAGGAAAACTGGCTTATCAAGTTTTGATAATCTATTGCTTCAGTAGTTCAGATAATTTTATTGCTGACTCCATCTTGATTATTTTGTTCGTTTTCATATCCGTTTCAGTGTTTTATCATGATTTTGTAAGTTGCCATATAAGACTTGCTATGGACCAAATGAAAGGGTAAAATTGTAATAAAGTATTTAACCCTCCCCCCCCAGTAAGCCTCATAGCTGAGCAAAATTGGGTTCCCCACATACCAGAATCTAAAAAATCAGGACTTATAATGGGGATGGGGATGAGGCAGCCATTTTTAGGCTTATGGTTAACTGCCAAACTGGAACAAGGTAGGCAAGTATTAATATTTACTACTGTTAACTGGCAAACATGCAACTTTTAAAGGAGCAGTTCTCTTATATTTAGCGGGGGGAAGCAACTGTCCCTCTTCACTCCAGCTTATTGTGTTTTCTAGGGGCTGTTTGCTTGTGTTTCTTCCTCACGTTTTTAGATTGTGAGCCCTTTTGGGAGAAAGAACCATTTATTTAGCTATGTAAACCACTTTGTGATCATTTTTGTTCATCTTTGTGATTTTTTTTGTTTTTTGAAAATGGTATATTCTTATTAATATAGTAATAATAACAACAACATCTGGTGGGCTGTGACACCACCGATAACAATGAAAATGATAATATTAATGATAATAATGTTACCTTAAGTTTAGAGGTACAGTTGAGCAACACAGACATAAGTAGGCTGGAAGTGGATTCCATTCTTTGTTACTCCTCCTATCATGAAAAGTTAAGAGTTCCGTTCTAAAAGTTAGAATAGAACGTTCCTATTATAGCTGGTATAGACCAATTAAAACTACATTGGCGTCAACAGGATTTGATATCTTATTTTTTCCAAAATAATGAACATTGAAGATATCTTCATTTCAGACTTCCAAAAACTCTTTGAACTTAAAACAGGGACTTCTAGAGCTGCCTTTAGTCTTCAAATAAAGCCTGGACTCCCAGAGGTCCAGTGGAAGGTTGCCATGACTCCAGATCAAAATCTCTCAAGGCCACTAGGGGCATATTATGCACATGACAGAGTACTAACATTTTTAAATCTATCATTTCAATAAAAACCAACCCTGTTGCTTCTAGCAAACCATCCTAAGGGACAGTTCTACTATTTTTAAGTCAATTAGTTCAGCTTCTCTCAAAAGTCAGACCTCTATACCCTCATTAACAGCGCCAAACACAGCTTACTGAACTTATTATTCCTTTAGCAGCTCATTAGTACTAGAATTCGTTAGTGTTTCAGAATCTTAAGTTCAAGTATCAAGAATGCTTCTAATAAAATTTAGTTGCTTAAAAAATTTAGTACTCTGGATTCTCTAGGACTGCAAAATATTTAAATTAATTGGCATTCGTATCCCACAGACAACACCCTCATAATTTTCTTTCTCAACTTCCAGACAGTGCACACAACCAAACTGATGGACTGTGTAGATCGATGCAAAGCTTCACACGTGGTGAGGTTACCATGAGATATCCCTTTGCCCTGTGCCAACCATGTAACCCAACTTTACAATGCCAGAGTAGGCTTTGCAGCTTTGCAATGGCACTGAAAATACTGACTGAGTAAACATGGTGGAACAAAGAAAAACATATGCCACATTACAAACTGCTTTGACAGTCCCCTCAGTTTCAACAGAGGTTTCCTAAGAAGTATGGTGGGTGGGGGGAAGGGTTTACTGTTCGAGAACACAATCCCAAACTTCCTGTGGGTGCATGGAACTAGGTCGGCCATTCTTGGGATCCAAGCCATAACGTTTTGTGCTGAAAATGCAACTGAGCTAAGGCTACGGCTTTTAAATCAAGGATATTTTACATGGTACATTTTTAAGGATTTGTTAATATTGACTAAATTCTTTAATCATGCTGTTACTAAATAAAACATAGAAACAGCCATTCTAAAATTTAGCAGATTTATGAAGTAATCGTGAATATATTTAGAAGGGAAGCTACTGCCTCAAAGCTATAAACTATTATTACTGCAACATATTCTGATTCAGCACTTTGCTTGCAGGTGTAAAAATTAATGCAAACAGGAAAAAATGAGTTTGATCGTTTTCTGTGCAAACATTAAAAAAAGTTATGCTTAATTAACTTGCACAAATCCATAAATACACACACAGTTTATGGTGAAATGAAATGCCTGCCTCTTGGCAGGTGCTTTGTTTAATGAAGTTAGACTTCTAGAAGTTTCTTGGATCCAAAGTCAAGGATTTTGCAATAAAAACACTCTGAAAGATGCACTTGTATGTTTCTAGGTAACTTAAATAAGGCTACATCCAACTTCTTTGCATTGCTGAGTTCTTGCAACTACACTCTGTTTGGAGAACTTCTTTCACAGTAAGTAAGGAGTTACAAATCCGTAACCTGCATAACAACCTAGCTAGGGAGGTCAGTATTACACCACCACCCATAAACGGTGGGGGGCACAGTGGCTAAGGCAAAGAGATGTTGGCTTGCCTAAGGTCATCTGTGAAAATGTTGGGCAGTTATCTTGTTTCATCATTCATACTGCAGCTGAGTAATTTTTCACCCAGGGCATACTATATGGCTTAAGTTCACTACAGGCTAATAAAGTACAGCTAATGTACAACATTGTTTTAATTATACACACACCTTATTATTTATTAGCCCTTTAAAGAGCTCATTAGCATGATAAACTCTTTACATCATTAGTTAAGCTTTGTTAGCATAAGAAAACGCAATGTGAAATAGGTTGGTGCTTCTTTTTGAGAAATATGTTTTGCCTTATACAGTATTGGCTTTCCATTTCCTTTGAATTATGGGTGTTGCTCTTTCTTTCATAAGTTTTTTCCTCTCTCAAGAGGATGAGGTTTCACTGGCCTTTCATATTGCTGTCACACTCAAATGTTAAAATTATAGACCCGCAAAAGAATATGGCAAGCTTTTCTTAAATGAACCAGATACCTGGACTATCTTTTAATACTGATGGATGAGTTAAAGTCTCCTGGAATCAGATGGGGACACATTCCTTAATCTATGTTAGCAAGCTTCTCTCCCCCTGCCCCCCCCCGGCATGGAAACATGACTATGAATGTCCAGATGGGGCACTGGGGTGTAATCGAAAGAGAAAATGAAAAAGCATGTTTTGTTAACCAAAGCAATCTATACTAGTGCCAAGAGAGTCAAAGGAAAGCATGAGGACTATGAAAAGGTAAAGGTAAATCTATTTCAAGAAAAAATGATATACGGTAATTCCCAGATGACAACTGAACTAATATATTCTGGGCCAGGCACGTGTTAGAAGCAGAAGTCTTAGAAAATGTGCAAGCTAAAAAATATTAGATTACCATAATTCTATCCTGTATTTTCATAAGCAAAACACTTGATTCTAAATCTGATGAAAACAAGGTGCCTAGGGGCTGATAGAATGGTGTGTGAATTCAATATTCGGTTGGAAAGTATGTTTGAAATCTAAACAGGGACAAATGCACCATTCCCACAAACAAGAGAACTTGGAGACAGTTGTCTTCTCAGCAGCTGCACCCAGAGAACTGCCAACTACTTTTGAAATTCTTCCAACTTTCAACAGCAGTTTGAGGGTATTGTGTGAGAGTGGTTTAAAGGGACACTTTGGGAGGAACTGCACATGTGCACCAGCAGCGGTTCCTCTTGAAGCAGGTTTGGTGCACCAAGTCAGAAGCAGGCATTTTTTGATTTGTATTTCTTTTATTGTCCATCAATGGAAAATAAAGTAGCAGCATCCCAAAGCCTCAATTAAATACTCATTGTGTGGAATTTCTGTGGAAACAGATTCAAGGGAAAGCGACTGACATAAATGGATGTTGGATTAATTAACTAATGAGTATCCACTAAATGAGGACTGTTGTAGGACAACATCTAAGAGCATTAGCTTAACAGCGCAATCCTATCCAACTTACACCACCGGTGTAACCAGTGGGGGAGGACAGGGCGGGAGGCTTTGGAGGGGAGGGGTGATTTAAATCTCCTTTGAAGGGGATTTGAATCCCCTTTCCGTTCTGGGGCTTCCCATTCTCACTGCACCGCTGGTTACATCGGTGGTGTAAGTTTGATAGGATTGCGCTGTTAATTTGCTAGTTTGAATCTCACCTCTGTCATCAACTGAATAGTTTGTGTAAGGCAAAGCTCTCTCTGTTAGTTGCAGCCCCTATGTGCAGTATGGAGATAATTTTGGAACATCATAAAGAGTCTTTGTAAACATTAATGATTATTGAAGCACTTTCAGCACTTAAGAAAAGTGCTGAAGCAATAAGTATACTAACAAACATTAAATGTTTTGTGGTCCAACTGGTGATAAATGCGTTTCTTGCAGGATGCTGAAAACAGACACTAAACGCTGCGTGTTTTATTATCATGAGAACTTCCACCTAGGTTTGCACGCTGTTTTCTCCACACAGCTGGATCTTATGAATGGACTCTGCTCCTGTGACCAGAGAAAGGAGAATGTGTTTCACCAGCGTGCGACAGTGGCAGCAGGAACTGCATGGAGACAGGTTGCCAGAGGTCACAAGAACCAGCTAGGAAGTATCTTCCTTGGATCTGACATCTTCTGGAAAAGGGGTATTTCACCCAATACTGCCTTCAGGTCATTGCTGACATGTTGCCTCAAGGGAGTGACTCTAAAAGGGTCTTCCTATTGGTGATCCTTTGGGGTTCAATGAGTGCTACTCTTTAACATCCTCCCCCCTCCCCAAGCTGGAATGGAATTCATAATTAAGGGGTGGGTCCAGTCCTGTAGGTATGTCTCTTGTTTAATCTCTTTTCTCTTTGATGATGGGAGTGGGGCTGGGAGCGAAATGGTGGGAATTATTCTAGCAGCCCAATCATATTGGGCTTCTCTTCTGCTGGAACTAGTGCTCCGGCAATGATTCCTGCCTTACCGCAGTCGTAAAACACACTCCAGCAGCATGCAAAGCTGCGTGCTGCCGGAACGGTGGCGGAGAGTCTGGAGTGACCCTGCTCATGGTGGTGGGTCGGGGAAAGCCTGCCGACTCAGGTAGGTTGGCGGGGGAAGGTGGAACAGGGTGGGGGAAGGGTAGAATGGGGAGAGGGCAGGGGGTACGATGGAGGTGGGAGGGGTGGCACCTGGCACAGGCAACGTGTGCTGGATGCTATTGGCTCCGATAGCAGCCGGCATGCCCCCCTTTGTTTCCTCGGATGTGTTCCAGCTAAAGAGTTGGTGCAAGTTCAAGGAGACCCATAGGACACCATGGCGTGGTGGAGTAGGGTAAGTATAATTTTGCCCTACGTCCCTCACCTGTCGTGTCATCCCCCTCCCCCTCACAGGATACAACACAAAAAGCCTCCTTGGCGCGGCTACATCAGTCGGGGGGGGGGGAGGATAGGATTGAGCTGTAGGGATTTTCTTAATCTTCCCCCATGATTTTTGTTGAGTTAGAGTTCCTGTAAATTGCTGAGGTGGGGGGGGGAGGCTGATATTATATATTTGAGTCTCAGTGCTGGTGAAGTAATGTCTTCTTGCTTTTTATCGGCAATTTGTATTTTTTATTTACCCACCTGCATTTGTATTCTAGTTATTTATTGACAGCTGTATTGTGAACACTGCACTGATATATATATTAGTTACACTTTTTAATGTTATATTTGACACTTTATGCTTATACAGTACTGTTATTTTGCTTTGAATTGAATATTTTGGAATTGAAATGTTTGTTGATATGCTGTTATGATGTTTTTGATTGTACTGTACTGCATTGGTGTTGATCTTATGTACTGTGAGTTGGAGAACAGTTTTCTGCAGAAAAGCAGCATATACTGTAAATTAAACTCTAATTTCATCTAATGTGCATTGAGCAATCATGTAGCAAACACATGGCAAAACTGAAACTGGGTAAGGGATAGGCAGGGCTGTTTGCTCCGGATTTTTACAAACTTCAAGCCCAACTACCACCAACTGCCTTCCTGCTGTGTTTCTGCACTAGTTGTTTATTCAGTGCAGCCTCAGGGGAGAACTTTATTGGGCCAATCAGCAACATCTTGACAATACACCATCATAGAACAGCACAGCACATGTCCTGGCACCACGCTTTGAAATGCAAATAAGCTATACTTTTACATCTGTATTTTCTAGTCTGAATCTGTCAGTCCAAAAGCATTGCTTTGTTACAATACGAGCTAGAGCATTAATTGGTCTGCTTATGCCTATTCTATATGCCATTCATGTTTATTTTCCATTTTAAATGCACCATTTTTCCATTTGCAAAGTGACAACCAGATTTTAAACAAACAGGTGGAAACAAGCCTTTTAAAAGAACACACATGAGGTTTTATAGATCAACAATTCAGCACTTACCAAGAGCATTATCTGCTAAACGAAGTAAAAAGCTTAACGGTTGATAACAATTTACAATAAATCAATGCAGTGGTCTTCCCACAGGCAAAGATCAATACAAAAACCCATGCAACTCCAATTAGCCCTCTGGGGGGAAAAATGACACTGGGCAAATAGAACCATTAATTACTTTCAGATGTTATTACATACTATGAAAAAGAGCAAAAAGAGTTTTGTTTTGCTAGCTGCTGCACATTTTGTCCCATGTTTAAAAGGAACAAAGGTGCCCGCTGGATTATTAACTCCTTCCCTTATGATTACATGGCTGTATGTGTATGAACCTTGGTTGCGATAGGGATGGCAGTCTAAATCCAAAGTAGGTTATAAGCAACACAGGGAGCTAAAGCAGTAAAATTCAGGGATATGAGTTTTTGAACAGGTAGGGGGTTGATTCAGAAATAAACAGGATGATCAATGAAATGTAAGGTCTGATCATACATGACCCAATCAAAAGTAACCAGATGTGCAGTTACATAAGAACAGGTTTTTTTCTTCACATATGACACTAAAAACATGTTTTGTTTTTCTTAGGCTGTATTCCAAATGTAAAACCTATACTGACTAAAATAATGTTTTTCAAACTCCTTGGACTAGTGTGACCCTCTCTATATATTTTTTAAGATGATTGCACCATACCCTAGGACAGGGGTGGCCAGCCTTCCAACATTAGAGCCTCTGCATTCTTAAGAGTTGTGTAGCACTTTATACAGTATGTTTAGTGAAGGCTGTATTATTTTGATGGACCCTCCATATGACTTAGCTGTCATCATTACCACCACCACCACCACCCCGATTGGTGGTTTCGTTAACATATCTGGCTTTGTAGCTGGATTTTGCTCATATGTGATCTGTTGCTCTGACCTTTTATGGTTTTGTTTACGCTCGTATTTATTTTGTTGGGTTTTTTTAATGTTGCTTTCAGAGCACCTCTGGGTAGAAAACAGCTAATGAATGTTAACATAAATAAATGAAAAAATTAGCACAATAGCAAGACGCCACCTGGGCCATGGACACCTATTAGTATCATGCATGAAAAGCAGCAGCCTCGTTGCCTGATGTGTGTCCCTGACAGACCTAAGCCACTGAGGCAAGAGCAAGAGCTGGAATGGCCTATCGTTGTTCCCCCCCCCCCCCAATTTTGCACTTGTTTAAATTCTCAGAGGCTTCCTAAGCAGAAGTCGCTCATACAAGTGCTCACCACCTGCCATGCTATTGTCATCATCCCTGCATCATAGAAGGGAGTGGAGTGAGCCTTGCATCTGGAGGATAAGCTGTTGGAATGTAGCCATCTAAAACTAATAACTGGTAATTGCAATTTACTAAAACTACAGCACAATTCTATGCATGTCTACTCAGAAGTAAATCTCATTGTGTTCAGTGGGGCTTACTCTCAGGAAAAGAGTACATAAGATTGCAGCCTTAAACTTACATAAGAACATAAGAAGAGCCTTGCTGGCTCAGGCCAAAGGCCCATCTAGTCCAGCTTCCTGTTTCTCACAGTGGCCCCACCATATGCCTTAGGGAGCACATAAGACAACAAGAGACCTGTATCCTGTTGCCACGCCCTTGCACCTGGTATTCAGAGAAAACCTACTTCTAAAACCAGAAGGTGGCTTATGACTTGTAACTTGTGATGGACCTTTCCTCCATGAATCTATCCAATCCCCTTTTAAAGGTATCTAGGCCAGGTGCCATCACCCCAACCTGTGGCAAGGAGTTCCACATATTATTTACATGCTGGTTGTAATTGTAACTTGTAATTGCAATTAACCTGAAACATGAGATCCTAGGTTGAATACGAGCAAATTGCCAATTCCCCAATATGGAAAGTACTTGCTAGGACTAGAGCCACTTCTGTTGTAACAACCATGCCTGAATGAGGGCAAAGAATCATGGAACAGACTTTGAGAGGTTTTCACCAAGCCCATCCCTCCCCAAACAGCTGCTTTTGTTGAAGCGACCCAAAGAGAAAACAGTACTCTAAGTCTTCATCAATGAATGACTACAGTGGGACGATTATGTTCTGTGATGCCACAATTAATGCGGGAGTACTCCTTACATCAAAAACTATGCTAGTGCTTGGAATGATAGAAAATCGCATTGCAAGCTCAAGATTTGCATTGTAAGACATGACATAAGTCATTTTGGTCAGAAAACCTATGCATGTTTGGGATGGCACAGAAGCATAAGTATCCTGAAACTGTAAGTGAAATATTATCGTAGCAATTTTCACAAGCTAAAAATAAAATTTAATTTCCATTTGCGAATACCAGAAGTAGCACAAGGATTGATATCAGTCGAAATGAAAACATTAGACCTTCTCCTGAGGTACACATGTAAAAAATAATAAAGAACCACACAACATCTAAGAGACTGGTATAGCTTTTGCATGATAGACCTGTTGAGCACTTCATTTTGAGGGGGATAAATTAAATGATAAATGCATGAGTGAATAATTCAAGTTTCATGCAAGAAACGAAGGCAGTTGAGAGAAAGGCGCAATATGGAGATGCAATCATCTCCTATTCAAAGAGCACTTCTAGTGACACATGAAGTCACGGATAGTATCATGCTGGGATGAGCTTTCAAGCTTGATAGGGAGCTCCTAAGGATGCTGAAGTTAGGAGTCATTTGCTGCACTTAGGAGCATCACAGAAAAAGAGAGTCTCAAAGTGCAAGTTGCTTATGGCTTGGATGAAATATATGAATATATGAAATATATCTGTTTTAAAGACAAATGAGAAAACTCCCCCAAATTAGCGGTCCCAAAGCATAATCTAAACCTTGAGTCAGGACATTTCCTCCCCCTCCCCCCCCCCCCGAATCACAGGCAATTCAGAAGCATTTTATAAATACAAATCTATTTGTCATCACCACTTCTGAACATTTGAATTACATCACACTTTGTCCTTTTATGGGTAAGAATAATGAACTGTATTTGAAAGGCTGGGGGCTCAAGCTGACAAGGTAAACAACATGCCCAAGGGCATCTGTGAAACAGGTATATTTCACACGTATTATGACCCCTCAGAAGAGTGCATTAGCCTCATAGCACATGCAATATTTATTCCACAGTCAGAATATAGATTGTTCTGTCTGCCACATAAATACAAGGTGGGCAAGCATATACCCCGGTACATTGTTGCAGAAGTAGACCAAAAATAAATTAGATATAGTTATACACAGCGCAGCAAACCAAGTCCAAATACTGAATTTTTATTACAGTTGTAAATTCCTCACCCACGCCTCACTCATCTCTCCTTTTACTATGTTCACTGTCTTGGAACCAGAAACCGGAGAAACCACAGAAAATTCTCATATATGCACTTTGCACAGCTTCGCTCTTTTAGACTGGTTAGAACCCCTTTCAGTTACGCCCTTTCAGCAGTATGAATTCATGGTGTGCCTCCCGTGGATCCGTGACATGATGTCAGCATTGCTGTATGTAAGCAGCATTTCTGTTTAATTTCTAACTATCCAAACATGTTGCATGCCCGCCATTATGCAAGGCCCTGGGAACCAGCCACTGGCTTCTCATTCCCTGTACCACCAAAGCAGCTTGGCAGAAGAGGGAACCACAAATTCATTAAGCTACCTACCCACTGACTTACAGGCTATCAGCCTGTGAGGTGACCAGCGTTCCCTCTAAGGGGTCTGTGCTCATACGCAGACCCCTTCAGCAGCTGCAATGCTGCCTTCAGATGTTCGGAGATGACATCATCATGGCATCACCAACCTTCCAGGTTGCCGAGCTCCATGGAGCTCGGCTGGGAGGTGCACAACCACATCGCCACACACCTTACAGGGAACACTGGAGATGACCCAAGGAACCAATGACACAACACCTTGACTCTGTCCAGAATCTGCTCCTCCTTCTCCATCTTAAAATTTAATCATTTGTTTTTGTCTGTAAAACGCTTTGTGAACTTTTTGTTGAAAAGTGGTATATAAATATAAATGAGAGGGGCGGCGGCAAGAAATAGGGCCTTCTCAGCAGTGGCACCGACCGTATGGAATTCCTTCCCTCTAAACTTACGAACTGCTCCCTCCTTGGAGACCTTCCAGCGGGGCCTAAAGACATTTCTCTTTAAACAAGCTCTCTGAGTTAACCACCCAGCCTAATTATTGTAGTGGTCCAGTCCCTTTTTACAAGAACTTTTTTGCTCCTGTTTTTATATTTTGCACTGTGTTTTTTAGAATACATTAATGGTTTAAGAGTTTTATATTTTTATATGTATTAAATTTGTAATTTTTAAGTTTTGTAAGCCGCTTTGGGTCCCCCCTTTGGGGGGGGAAAGCGGGATATAAATCAAATAAATAAACAAACACTGTTAATAATAATACAATAATAATAATAAAACAATTCCCTGCAAATCTTCCCCCAAATAATCATTTTATTTTGAAATAAATGAACAATAGTGCCAGATCAGGTTCATATTTAGCCTGTTCCATATTTTGAATTTGTCCCATACCCTGCAATGGTTTCAACTCCCAACATGCTCGTCAGACTCTCTCAGACTCCTCTACTGCTAAGTCCCCAATAACCTCTGCAAGCCATCCTTGCTTTGACCCACTGCCCTCATCTACCATGTGGCAAACGCTGCTCTGTCTGGTAGAAGAAAATCCCCCAGAGCAACATCTGTGTGGAACGAGCATTAAATATAGTGTATAATTATCCACCACAAGCAGCTTTCTTGTAGTAATAGTGTTCCCTAGAGATATGTGAAGTATTGGAATTTGAATACCCGTTGGCAGAAGCTTCCTCTTTAATGTTTCAGTAGAATTTTAAAAAAGTGTAAGATCAAGAATGGTAGTTCTGAATGGTAGTTGCTGGCATTTAGTAAGAAAATTACCTCATACATTATGTCATTACAGTTTGCTCAAGGCAAACACAGGAGGATATTAAGGGCTTAAGGGTCCATGAATTATTTATTCATCCATACGCAAACTGACCTTTATGCATCCATATTAGTTGTAGATCTCTTTAATTTCTCAATGTCAGAACATGAGAAGAAACCTAAACATTGATGGCCCTTAGTTTTCAGGGATGGAACCTGGGTTATCTTGGAATTATTACGCAACAGTGTTCATATTTGCCCCTTCCCTCATCTCCACAATTACCTATCACTGGGCTGTTTGCCTCAAGGATAAACATAGGAGAGAGAGAGAGAGAGAGAGAGAGAGAGAGAGAGAGAGAGAGAGAGAGAGAGAGAGAGAGAGAGAGAGAGGAAAGTATACAAATTAGAATAGGACTAAATGGACATACTACTTGGCAAAACTAATATGGAAAAGCTTTGGAAAGACAGAGCTAAGTGCTGCACTTAAGGAATTGGTAAAATGTTCTGGGCATCTCTGAGGAAGAATCAGCATTCTGTTTTCTCTCCATAATGACCGTTTTTGGTACATTATATTATCAAGGGTAGATCCTGAGGATTATGATGCTGAATATTAATCAGATCTCTAATTACATTCTCAATTAATTTGTGGATTATAAGGGTGGGCAAATTCACAACTCTAATAAACTTAATGCCAAAGTTTTAATGTATTCCAACAGGGCTCAGATTCTTCCTGATGCATATTGCACTTCGCGAAAGTTAGAATGGCAAAGAGGCTGCAGGGCACCAGGTAAAACCCGTGCCGTCACGCCCCCTCGTAACCTGACCCTCTGGTGGTTCCTCTCTGAGTCCCCACCCCCCTTCTCTCCTGTGCTCTGGGGATGCTTATGCAAATACGAACCTTGCGTTATTCCGCAGGTTCGGCAGTACTGCTGGCACAATAAATGCCAGTAGAAAACATCTTCCCTGCCCCCTCCTCCTTACTAAGTTTTTCTGACCCCTCCCTTAAAAGCCACTACAGGGGGTTGGGGAACCCTTGGCAATGGCATGGGGTGTAGTGCAGGAAGAATACATGGAAAGGCTAAGGGAGTAACCCACTCACGAGCAGTTCCCAGTTAGCTTTTCTTCCTTTAATCCCTGGCGCCCCATGCCATTGTTGAGGGTTCCCCATGCCCTCTGATGTGGGTTTAAGAGGGATCAAAGAGCTTCTGTAGAGAGGAGGGATGCCAAAGATGTCTTGAGTGGGTATTTATTGCATCAGTGGTATTGTAAGAATACCCAGCGAAAATAAATAGTTTAAGATTTTATTTTTCATTTGTTAGTATCACAAGTGAATCGGAGTACCATGCTTAAAGAGGTTTGGGGCAGAAATAGAACACTTAGAGGCAGCTACTTAAAGCCAATGCATACAGTCCATTACATCAATATTATTCTTAAACCACTTAAAACTGATCTTCATACATTTTATTATGTTTAACAGAATGAAGTTTGATAAGAAAAAGGCTTTGGAAAAGAAAGAACGTGACATAGAGCAGATAAAGTTCCTTTTTCAAAGCTCTGCGTGAATAACATTAAAATTAGTATTTTTAAAGCTTCTAACTAATGGACACAGTACAAAAAAATGCCAACTATATGCCCAACATCAACCACTTAGTAGAAAGAGAAAGGAGTAAACAGAAATAATAGGATATAAGTTTTAATAAAAATTGCTGCTGAACCAAAAGAGAAAAGCACAGTTCATGAACGTTTTCACCTCCTGCCAAATAAACAGTGATGTAGACTTGAGTCTATTGACATGGACTTGAGTTGGACTCAAGTTGCATCAATGACTTGACTCAGACTTGACTCGATGATTGTAAAAGACTTGAAAGACTTGACTCAAGACTTGGAGCCTTTTACAACATGTCGAATTTTATTCAGGTTTAAACCTGTTTTCACCATTAAATAGATAGGGACTCACAACCAAAGACTTGGGACTTGACTTGAGACTTGGACCCAGAGACTTGATCCACATTCCTGCAAATAAGCTCCTTTTTTTTTTTTGCATCCCTTTGCAAGGTTTTCGAAACATTTTGCAAGGGAGCTGATGTCGGGGAAGAGGAAATTGTCCCCATTGCCAAGGCAACTGATGCTTCTTTGCAGTGACATTTCTATCTGTGCAAAAGGGCGGATTTCTACCAATCTCCTTTCCTCCTGCAGCCCCCTGTGCTTCCTGAATATATGCTCTTGAGAGTTGGGGGACCCTCTGCAATCAAAGGGAATGTGACATGGGGTGCTGCATCAGGAAGGAGGGTATCCGTGAAATGACCCCTTCCTCTTGTGCGAAGGAACGCACTTCCATCTGTGGAATACTTAGAATCCCACTCAATTATCTTTGGTGGCTAGAAATGAACCAAATTAGTTTCTCTCATGATTGTAACAAAGCTAATCAAGTCATTGTTTTATTCATCATATCACCAGCGTTGAAAACCTTGACCATAAATACTGAAACTGACTTCTCAGCAAAGAAAACCATCACAAAAATTAAACACTTATCTCATTTTTCCTTATCTGATTAATGAAAACATTCATAAAGCAACAATAAAAATAAGACCTCACAGTGACTATGGCATAGATAAATAAAAATCTAAAGACACATCGGAAAAGGCTGATCCAAAAACATTTTCGCTGAAGAACAATTGTTACTTCACATGCCAGCTGGGATCATAAAGAGATTTTATTAATGCATGATTTTCTTGCTTTTACATTGTTGCATTTGATTTTATGTAGGAATAAATGAGAAACAGATTTAAAGACCCATTTACACAGCCTGAAGTAAACACATGCATTCTGCTATGAGGTGGAGCCCGGGGAGCAGAAGATTCATTCATTATTTGTATCACATGCATTTACAAGGCAGCTTACAGTACTCCAAACAGAGCAAAAGATCATCACAGCTCTGGCCTTCCGATAATAAAAGACAACTATTATTTTCCCATCTGTTCTATACACAGGCCTAGAAAATTTAGGACCAAAACATGAGGTTTCAGACTGTGATAAATCAATGGCTCAATGCAATGTTAATAAACCTCTTTTCAGGATAAAAGGTTTTGCTAAGACAATAACTACTGGTGCTCAGCAATCACACTTGCCTTTTCATAATTACTCCCCCCCCCCCAAAGAATACTCTTTCTATAGACCTTACATATTGTGGAAATAATCTTCACAATTTGAGCTGACTCTCATGACTGACACAATCAGAGGCCAGACTTCCTTCCATCCCCAGGCGCATCTCACGTTGCATTTCTTTTTCTGAAACAGAATAACTCTTGCAAGTCCCTTCCATGTTTACACACACACACACACACACACACACACACACACACACACACACACACACACAGAGAGAGAGAGAGAGAGAGAGAGAGAGAGAGAGAGAGAGAGAGAGTAATGCAGAGCTCTTTCAGAGCATTGCCGTTCAAAGCACTGTCACAGAATTAGCCATGTGTATTATTCATTGAGATGGCCATGAGAGTGATTTGCAAGACACATCCCCCTGTGTCTGAAGAAGCCTCATCATGTGATAAGCAACCCTGAGTCTTGCTGCCATAGAAACCAATTCTATAGACACAAATCCTCTTCTCCTCCCACAAAAACCAAATGCATTTACTGCTTTACCCTGATTATATCATGGTATGAATCTTACAGAAGCAATGTAGTACTGTATCACAATGCAAAAGCAGCAGGCATATATACTTTTTTTTACATTTATCCACATGATTCCGAGATGAGCTTATGGAATTGGTGATCAGCACCAAATACAACTAGAATTATTAATTCAGGGAACTTTGGGGTGGTGAAAGTAATCGTTACGACACCCTATTTGTGCCCCACATTGAGAAAAATTGTTGAAAACAATTTGCTTTCTTAACAGTTTGGAATATACATGTGGGTGGGTTGTAGAAATCTGTAAGGCAGAAACTGGTCTGGTTGCCTATGTACTTCTGTAACATACCATGTACACTGATAGCATTGTATACATATACTATCAAAATAAAGTAGCCAGAAACGTCTATGACTCTTCTACTCTCACTTCTTCCATGAATTCACTAGCTGGCCTCAATGGGCAAGTCATTCCCTCTTAGCCTTAACATCCCCATCAGGCAATATGGGGACAATAATACTTGTTTTGCAAGGTGTTGTAAGAAATACAAGATAATACACGTGTGACACTTTGAAAGTGTGCTATTTTTTTAAAATGTGAAAATATTGGTGGAAAATCATCAGTTTGGGCAGTAGTATCATTAGGGGTGTGTTGACAGTGCGGACAGCACCAGGTGGCACTCTCAGGGTGTTGTGACACCACTAGTGGCCAAAATAGTCAAAACCTTTTGGAAAATTTATGTTTATGAATAATACCATAAAGGTATACATAATTGGAAAGGTAATTTAATGCAGAATGTAATGAAACGAACTGTTGAATTATCTGTATCCTATCAAAGGTTATGGCCAAATAGCCAGAAAAAGAAAACTTTATGTAACAAAAAGTGGATTTCCTTAAATCAAAACCGACCAATGAGACTGATTGTTCCGAGAGCCAATAAGGTGTTGTTATAACACAGCTTTCATTTCTATGTATCAGAGCTAATACTAGAACTCTTATTCAGTTGTGTGAGTGTCCCCAAGTTGGCCACCGTTTTTGTTGTTGTTGTTGGTTACTGAATTGTTGGGTGACCTGTACTGTGATATATTAAAATAAAGTTACAGTAATGGGGGTGGGGGTGGGGTGTAACATCATGAGTTACTGCACTGGGTGACACCAACCCTAATGACACTCCTGGGGTGATGCAATGAGCTCTCACACCAGATGACACAAACCCTAGTTTGACCCTAGTTGATGCAAACACTCTGAGTTTGGATATGAATGTTCATTCAGTAGCACTGTAGAGTCCTTCATCTTGGCTAGTTTTTGCCCAGTAGTTAATTCCTTCACCAGTTGGTAATGGGATTTGTTAATGCGTGGGTGAGTTCAAGAAAGGAGGTAAAAAGTAGCACAAGCTCCCACTGGTAGACTAATCACCTTCAAACTTTGGCTGGTTGATAGGTGAGGGCCAATGTTAATTTGTGGGGTCATGAGTTAAGGACACATTTAGGGTTTTAAAAGGTTTATTTGATGTGTAACTGTCATAGAGAATGATAAAATATGAATTATAGCAATTCCTTCTAGGAAAGTAAAAGCTTTTGTTTACTAAGTTATGTTCATTTTTACTTCTTCAAGGACTACTAAAGATACCCAATACGAATCAACTAAAAATTCATCCAAAAGTAACACAGAGAATCATAGGTAGACTAAACTTTCATTAGCACTCGTATTTTAACCTATTGTTTAACAAAATTTAAGTAAAATTGCAAGTTCTCAGTATTAGGTGACAAAGGAATCCACATTTGTTTAATCACATGCATGACTCATTGACATATAAAAATGGGGTGGTCAAAAAGAAGAATGTGGATTGAGGGAAGAAGCTGAAGCCTCTACCCTCCCCTGCCCTCCATTGCTTTTTAGACAGTTTTCTCCCTAGCTTAGCTCACTTCCAGAGTCTTGTCATATATACAAGAATCAGCCTGGGAAGAAATGTGCTCAAAGCAACAGAGTATGGGGAGATACACAGAGAAAGGAGAACGTTTCTGTTTCCCTCATGCTAAAATGAGACCCTCCTACTGTCCTCCATATATGGGAATAGGGCAAATACAAATGCAGCGGCCCTTGCCAGGCCTAGTTGGCCCTCAGCTGATCATTTGAAAAACAGGCCCCTCTCTACCACAAAATCTGCATTCCGCCAACAGCAGTGGCAACTGTCAATATAAGCAAACAGTCTTCATTTCTCTACCATACCCTCACCGCTAACTTGGGGGCAAGGTGAGAAGCCATTTTTCAGACTGAAATTCTGAATTTACTCACCATGACAGAAGTACTATTAAATTCAGTGGCATTCCATGACAGGCAAACTGGGCACATTGGCCTGCTGACTCAAAAGCCATTATTTATAAATAATTGATATGCGTCATTAATTTATTGACAGCAATTTATCCTCTCGTAGGCAGGCACACACCACACATAATAAACATAATACTGTGAAATGAAATAAAATAAAACTCTAGTCAGCAGCTCCGGGATAAATATATTCAAGTGCTGAAAGATTAATGAATCAGGCCACACATATAAATCTCGGTCTCTCTCTTTTTAAAGTGGCAGGGCTGCTTAGGCCCCATGAATGCTGCATCTATAAATAATGGGAAGAATTTTATATCTTGCTCTCTCATACGCAATGTCTGACCTTTTTTCCTCACAGAAAACAAGACTCTTAGTTGTCATATAGACAAGATACATCACAAATGTAAAAGCAAACATGAAGTCCCTGCAGTAATAAGTACAAATTGAAGGAAAAAAATAGTCAAATATTAACTGAATGGCCTTAAGTTTCCATGGCTGAACGTCCTCTTTTTCCCCAACATGTGCGCAGTCTAACCTAACTTGATTCAGGTTTCTGGCTGGCATTCCTGGGAGCTAGGCAGGACTTCACTCTGGAACGGGGGTGAGGTCAGGCTGAACTCTTAAGAGAGGTCACACCAATTAAGGACCATTAAAGAGAGGGAAGTTTGAAGTCTGTGGGGCATCTGTGTGTCTCTTTTCCACTAAGGCAGTTTCCCAAACTTTTTCGACCTGCGGCTCCTTGACCACTGGCAACCATTGGCCGCAGCTCCCCATTACATTATGTTGATGCCTGCCAATTGGCATTGCAGTGTTTTCTGAGAGGATTCTATGGTACTCCGCGGTTCCCCTGGCTGGTTTCCGCAGCTCTCCTGGGAGCCGCGCCTCCCAGTTTGGGAACCACTGCTCTAAGGTCTTGCAAATTTGAGTGCCCCATTCTGGTAGATTTCTGCTACAGCTACAAGCACAAGTCCTGTTGCGTAATAAATTAAGTTCCAGCTGCCCAGGGGCCAGGCCATCTCGATAATCTTTTCAGATTCCTATGCCAAGAAGTCTCTCCCATCAATGACCAGAGCCTGGGTGCAGCACACACCCAGCCATGCCTTTTGAACCTCAGGAACTTCTCCAATTAAGGCACAATCAAGCTTTTTTGTGCACCTGGAAGGACACATTCAAACTCAGTCAAGTCCAGGAAACCTGTGCTGCATACCCAAAGAGAAGCTCCAAAACTCATTTGTCCACTCAGAAATACTTTTGTGCAAAGTTCTTTGTGCAAAGTTCTATAATGCCCGCTGCTCTGGAAGCAGAACTTTGTCACTTTTCCTGGGGAAGTGTCCATGCTGTTGAGCGTTTTCTTCACCATTTGCAAGGTGCCCACCCTGCCTGCTGTGCGTTTTGAGGGTCTCTTTCCCCGTAGACACCCCCCTCCATTTTGGTGGCGCTTTCTTCCACCTCCACATTTCTGCTCAGAAACACTGTCCTGCAGTCAGAATCCTCTTGCTGAGTCCTCTTGCACTGGTAGCTGCCCTCACCCTCAGAGGAGCTACCTTCCTGACTCAAAGGAGCACCTTTTTGCTGCATTCCCCCTCCCTGATCGAACCTGGAAATCATGCAGCCCAGCTCTTGCTGCTTAGACGGGCGTCATGCTGAAAACCTTCCCAGCAGAATAGACTTGGTAATCTCTCTTTCTCTCGCCTCCTTCCTTTTAATTATCACATCTGCCCCCTCTCTCTCACTCCTCCCTTCTAAAACCTCCATTTTCATGTATGTGTTTCAAAGCTTCCTGCTACATCATCTTCTTCCGCTGGGCGGGGACGAAACCCAGATCAGTCCAGCCTCATTCAGTCACTGTCTCCTGTCTTTTTCCAATTAACTCCTACTTGTCCAAACACAGCTATTTACAAGTGTTTCTTTCACTTGCAACCATTTAAAGCTCTGTAACGGATTTCCTAAGCAAAGTAACTGAAACTAGACAGACAGATACCTTTATTGGCATAAGTACATTAAAAAACAGACAGACATAGACAAACAACCAGAAATCCCCTAGCACATCTAATGTAACTTAAACTAAAGGTGGCTTTTTCTCATTTGCCTATACAGTATTCTTTACTAAACTCTATCTTCTTTTGAAAAGCTCCGTCTTATGGTTACTGGTAGCCTAACTTTGAGGCACTTTAAGGTTGTTATTGCACCACTCACCTGCGTCAACGATCCCAAAATTGTCTCACTGCTAAATTTGACCTCTTGCTCTGGAAGTATTGCTAATTCCCCCAATTTGAGTCAAACTGAGTTATTGTGCCTGTGCATGACACATGTGCATGTGAATGAGCAATGCTGGCAACAGTTGTGATGGCCGGAATAGGAAAAATCTGCCCTGTTCTAACACAGGTCATTTGAAGCCATTCTCACACTACTGTGATGTGCAAAAAAAATTCACATCTACTTTTGTGGATAACAAAGGCATTGCAGAGGGAGTGGCCCAACCATGAGGCGACCTGAAGCAGCTTGCCTCTAAGGTAGATTGCAAGGGGAGCAAAGGGCCAGCAGATGTGGGGTGCCATTCACCCAGAGTCCACAGCCGCCTCGCTCCAGTCCACTACAGACACAAGCTGCATTGATGCACTTCTCACTCATGCAAGCAATCAGTGGGTCATCCTTCTCCTTATTGTGCTCCTTGCATGGTTTCCTGAAACTCAGAAGTGCGCTGGGACTTCTAGTTTTATTTACAGAGACTGCAGGAATGAAGGTGCTCCATCATTTGTACAGTCCCATTCAGTAAAACCAGAAGTCCCACACTTCTGGGTTTCAGGAACCCATGGCAAGGGGCCTTTTTTCCCTTACGGCATGCTGTGGCTGATGCTGAGATGGCGCTGGGTGGATTCTGAGGTTGTGCCATCCCTGCATTGTGCATTCAGAACATTTAGTTGCAAATGAGTCTTGTAAGGTAGGATCATGGTAGGATTTTTCCAGTCATCAATTGTGTGTCATTTTGCTTTTCAACCTTCAATCCCCATTTAACTACTTGGGGAAGGCAACATTTGTTCTATCTGCATCTTATTAAAACTGGTAAGGCAACAGTCTTCCCTCCAAGATGAACATTAATTACCTAGTGAGAGATTTATTCCTTCCCTCCTCAAATCTATAGTTTTTGGGGGGCATTTGTGGATAGCAGTTCAAAATTTGCTTCCAGTCCTGCTGGGCAGTGAACATCCAACTATCCTTAAGTAGTAGAGTTTCTTGGGGTTAAATTTGTGCAAGACTAACAGCTCAATCCTAACTAACTTTCCAGCGCCGATGCAGCCGTGCCAACGGGGCACGCGCTGCATCCTGCGGTGTGGGGGCAGTCACAGAAGTCTCCTCAGTGTAAGGGGACGTTTGTTCCCGTACCTCGGGGCTGCATTGCAACTGCATTGGCGCTGGAAAGTTAGTTAGGATTGGGCTGTAAGAGTCTGTTCGCAATTTCAGGTTTTAGTCCTGCAACATATGAGTAATACTGCAGAGTGCCCCTCTGAACACAAAACAGTCACAATCACCGCATCTTTATTAGCCTATATACATATCAATAATAATTAAGGAGGAGAGCTTTTCAAGGCATTGGAATGACTTCCAAGTCTATCAACCCCAGCACCTCTCTCTCTCTCTCTCTCTCCCCCCCCCTTTCTATTACCGAGGAAAACGATAAGGGTGTATATTCAAACCTCGCCACACTTAATATTTTCAATGTAGTATTAGAAAAAAACTTGTTCAGTCAGCTATTTTTTTCTGAGAGGGAAAGCCAGGAGGGAAACAAACAAACAAACAAAAACATCTTGCAGACAACCGAAATACAATTTAGCCTTTTGGGTTGGAAGATCAGCATCTTTAACCCGTGATGTTCTGCTTTTTTGGAGGGCTTAGTTTTAGCCAGGACTCAGGCTTCTCAATGCAAGGATAAGCTCTTGAGCATGGGCAGTGCACTAGTACTGAAGAGTGTGCCCAGTACATAGAGTGCCTTTTTCCACCACAACTCAGCCCAAACCAACTAAACAAACCTGGGATCAGGGAACATTAGTTTATTAGCCACAGGCAGCTATTACTGGGGAGACACAAAGTTTGTCTCTCAGACAAATCTTTGCAAGCCACAAGCAGCGGTATTACACATGCAGATTTCCCTAACGGAGGATATGTGTGACAATACTGACATTTTAATTAAGAGTCAACACACTATTTCTGTGGCATATTAGCCCTACTTTAAACACCCTTTCAGCATTAACATTTAAATGTATAATTTGTCCATGATGAAGTTAAAACAAAACAAAACAAAAAAACACTTGTATAATAGCAGAGAAGTCTGTTAAGGAAGGAAGAGCTTGTTAGCACTCAAACACTTGCAATGTGTCAAGTGGTTGAAAAGTGGTGCAACCTGAGCTCTGGGCAAAAGCGTGTAGAGATTATAGTGAGCATCTGACAAATGGAATTTAGACATACAAGTTTAACAAGGGTACACTAATGCAGTTCAATGTCAAAACAGAAATGAGATATGTCACTCCAAGAAAGGCAGGTTTTCTTTCAAAGCGTACTTCAGATGTTTTTAAAAAATGCATATTTGATTGCTTATTAACATGATTATTTTCTTGCCAAGTTTTTTAAAAAATGCATTATGCTACAATCCATTCCACCTAAATGATTCAATGCCATTTAAAATAAACCACATGCTATTTTATTATGATTTATAAAACACTATCAGTGTGCCTGGTAATCTGAAGAGTACAGCAGAAAGACAGGCCTCTGCCCCAAGGAGCTTACTTTTAAGCAAACTATAACATCTTGACATAATACAGCAACTGAAGTTCAAAAGCTAAAAAAACACACTTCTAAGATCCTAATCAAATGAAAATGATAATAGTATGAAGTACTGTATATTGAAATGTGGGCAAGGAGCTCACAAATACATGTTAAGTCATGCATTTCAACATACTTAGCTGTTTACTCCTAATATTCCACTCCATCCCTCAGTTTGTGGATGACACAAGATTTCTTTCAAAGTAGACTCAGACAACCCAAACATTCACAGCTGCATTTACAATACTTATTTGTTGCACCTTCTCTTGTCTCTTGCACCTTGTCTTGCACCTTCTCTTGTCACCGCTCAAATTTAGATTTTAAGTTCCTTTAGAGCGGGGACCTGTTGGCTTTGCTTACCACAATCTATCTACAACACCATACTGGCTCTCCAAACCAACAATGTTCTGATCTTCATAGATTTAATATTCACAGGTTTAAAAGCCATGTCAAAAAATTCCACCACAAGGTTAAAACTACACAATAAAAATCGCCTTAAAAATCCACGTAAAAACAACGTTAAAAAGACAATTAAAACAATCATTTATGCAATCTTAAAACGGAATGGTTTGGCAACGTTTTGTCCACGTAAAACTGTGGACCTCCTTAGGCCAGGGCTGCAGCAAGCTGCCAGGTTGAGTTTCCCGTGCTTTTTTTGCTACTTCAAGGGGAGGCTGTGGCATGACCCAGGTAACATCCTGGCAGCTTGCTGCAGCCCTGGCCTGAGGAGGTCCACAGTTCTTCGTGGACGAAATGTTGCCAAACCATATTAAATCTATGAAGATTGTAGCTGGCCATGAAAGTTTTCGCTCGATTCTGAATGTTTTGATCTACTCAGGGCAACGAGTGGTAGGAAGAACTGTTTGGAATCTAATTTACATTCTTTAATGGTTTCTGAAATATCACTTTGTTTGGAAAATTTACTTTTTGCATCTCTTCTTTCTGGGTAGTGCACTGACTTTTCTGCAAAAATCTATTAACAGCAGCAGCACGAGAAAGGGAAGAACTGGACATTGAGGGGCTCACTTCTCCCCTCCCTCCTACAGGTACTTGGGACTCCGGCGTGCCGGAGGCGCGAGCCTTCGGCGAGAGCCAAAGGGCTCTTGGCCCGTGGATCGTAGGCCTGAGGATACCTGCACACCAATGACAGTACATTTACTCTCCGACTCTGTTCCCTTGTTGAAGTCTTCTTCTTCTGCTGGAGCATCTACCTTCAACTGGTTGTGGATTGGCAGTGGCATGAAATGCTTATGTGCTCTGGAGAAGAGACTTACCTCCTTACTTGGATGTTCTGGGTTTGGAGGTTATTATCCTGGGGTTTTTAACATCTGCAGCACCAGAGGGGATTATCCTTCTGAGCGACAAGGGGAGGGCCCTGTTCTTCTCAGTTTCTGTAACCCTGGTGAGAGTGGGGTGAGAAGTAGTGGGAGGTATAGGGGGCAGCGGGACTCCTTCTGGACTTGGGGTTGGTGAGAGCGCCTCTTGTCTGGTTGAATTCCTTGTTGTTTTTCCCTACCCCTTAAACTGCTACAGAGACACTGGAGGCAGCGTTAGTGTTTTGTGTTGGGGTTGTATTTGTCTAAGTGTGTGCCTGTGTTTGTGTAAGCCCTTCCGGGAAGATGTGTTGGGCAGTGGCGTTTTAACGCCTTCCTGCGCCCGGGGGGGCGGTGGCTGGAGTGCCCCGTCGCGCCAGAGCGCGGCTGCCGCCCCCCCCAGAAGCGGCCCGTCACCGGCTTCGGGAGACGCTTTCCTCTGAAGCCGGGAAGCCCTCCTCCTTGTGACCGCTCAGTTCGGCGGTCGAGGGCTTTGTGAGCCGGCCGAACGCGTCGCCCGCTTTTATTTGGGTTTTCTGCACATGCGCAGAACCTTTCTGAGGGCAAACGGGCTGCCCGTTTGCCCTCAGAAAGGTTCTGCGCATGTGCTGAAAGCCCAAATGAAAGCGGGCGACGCGTTCGGCTGGCTCACAAAGCCCTCGACCGCCGAACTGAGCGGTCGCAAGGAGGAGGGCTTCCCGGCTTCGGAGGAAAGCGTCTCCGGAAGCCGGTGACGTGATGAGTGGGCGCGCTGCTTCCCGGGGGCTCGGCAGCCGGGCTCTGCCGCCACGCCCCCCGGAAGCACCGTGCCCACTCCGCGCCTGGGGCGCAGCACACCAGCGCCCCCGGCGTAAGAACGCCACTGGTGTTGGGATGTTTGAGGGAGTAGTGGCGCCACCATAAAAAGTGTAATGGGCCGAGGGCGATATGGCGGTGGGGGCTGGCCTGGCCGTTCCAGGAGAAGGCGGGATTGTCATAGGCAGACCATCCCTCTTTCTAGGTCTTCCCCCAACCCTGGAGCCTGGGGAGTGCCTGGGACAAACCCCTGTGGCCTTAAACTGCTGCTATTAAATGCCAGGTCGGTTAATAACAAGATCTCCCTAATTCGGGATTTAATCCTGGAGGAGGGTGCCGACCTGGCTTGCATCACGGAGACCTGGTTGGATGCGGCTGGTGGTGTGAATCTTTCCCAGCTGTGTCCACCGGGATACCGGGTAATGCAGCAGCCGCGGCTACAGGGGCGAGGGGGTGGTGTTGCTGTGGTCTATCGGGATTACATCTCCCTCACCGGATACCCTGTCCCACAGTGTACCGGGTTTGAGTGTCTCCGCATCGTGCTACAGGGGCGAGACAGGATGGGATTGCTATTGGTGTACCGTCCACCTGGTTGCCCATCGGCTTCCCTACCTGAGCTGACCAGGGTGATCTCGGCGGTGGCACTGGAGTCCCCACGCCTGTTAGTGCAGGGGGACTTCAATGTTCATGCTGAGGCCCCTGTGACAGCGGCGGCTCAGGACTTCATGGCCGCCATGGCGACCATGGGCCTGTCTCAATGGATCACGGCCCCAACACATGGTGCGGGGCACACATTGGACTTGGTGTTCACTGGTGGGTACGGGGATGGTGATCTGCCCATGGAGGAGATTAAGATCACTCCTCTGTCTTGGACGGATCACTATCTGGTGAGTTTCAGACTGGCAACGCTTAATCACCCCTGCAGAGCTGGGAGACCGAATTGTATGGTCCGCCCCCGGAGACTGATGGATCCGGATGGTTTCCTGAGGGCTCTGGGGGAATTCCCAGCTTCCCGGGTCAGTGATTCATCTGATGCTCTGGCTGCCCTGTGGTATGGGGAGGCAGCTAGAGCATTGGATCAGATCGCTCCCGAACGGCCACGGCCTTGTCGTCGAGCCAAGGCGGCTCCTTGGTTCACTGAGGAGCTGCGGGCAATGAAATGACTGGGCCGATGCCTAGAGTGACGGTGGAGGAAAACTTGTGATGAATCTGACCGAACACGGGCTAGAGCCCATTTCAGGGCCTACTCTGTGGCGGTGATGGCAGCGAAGGCGTTTTTCTCTGCCACCATTGCGTCTGCGAGTAGCCGACCAGCGGAGCTCTTTCGAGTTGTCCGGGATCTGCTCCACTCGGCTCCTGTAGCGAGTTGAGTTGGAGTGTTCGACGGACCGCTGCAATGAGATCGCACGGCACTTCGCAGATAAAATCGCTCAGATTCGCCACGACTTGGACTCTGGTTTAACAGTTCCAGAAGTTGTCCGTACGGCATCTGTCAATTCCATCGTTTTGGATTCTTTTCACCTTATACAGCCTGAGGATGTGGATAGGGTCCTCTGTAGTTTGAGATCGTCTTCCTGCCCGCTTGACCCTTGCCCAGCTTGGCTAATACGATCTGCGCGGGTTGGGCTGGCCGACTGGGTGGAGCCTATTGTAAATTCATCCTTGCAAGAGGGAGTGATGCCTAGCATCTTGAAGACCGCAATTGTGCGTCCCCTCCTGAAAAAACCATCTTTGGATTCCTCCAATTTAAATAACTATCGGCTAGTTTCCAATTTGCCTTTTTTGGGTAAGGTGATTGAGCGGGTGGTGGCATCTCAGCTCCAGGGGATACTAGATGAAACGGAGTATCTGGACCCTTTTCAGTCTGGCTTCAGGCGGGGATTTGGGACGGAGTCAGCCTTGGTCGCCCTGCTGGATGATCTTCGCCGAGGACTGGACAGGGGGAGTGCATCCCTGCTGGTCCTTTTGGACCTCTCGGCGGCTTTCGATACCATCGACCATGGTATCCTTCTGGGCCGGCTGGCTGAGTTGGGACTAGGGGGCACTGCCTTGCAGTGGTTCCGTTCCTACTTGGCTGACAGGTCCCAGATGGTGATGCTGGGAGATGCCTGTTCGGCGCCCTGCCCTTTACAGTGTGGGGTGCCACAGGGTTCTATTCTGTCTCCCATGCTTTTCAACATCTACATGAAAACGTTGGGAGAGATCATCCGGGGATTTGGTGTTGGGTGTCACCAATATGCTGACGACACCCAACTCTATCTCTCCTTGCCATCTCGCTCCAGGGAGGCTGTGGAAGTCCTGGAGCGCTGCCTGGAGGCGGTTGGGGTCTGGATGAGGGCAAATAGGTTGAGATTGAATCCAGAAAAGACAGAGGTCCTACTGGTCAGGAAAGCTTCGATGCAGGTACTGAGTCACCTGCCCGTTCTGAATGGGGTTGCACTCCCCCTGCAGGAACGGGTGCGCAGCTTGGGAGTACTTCTGGATTCACAGCTCTCCCTGGAAAGCCAGGTGGCGGCTGTGGCCAGGGGTGCGTTTGCCCAGCTTCGGCTGGTGCGCCAGCTGCGGCCGTACTTGAGTCGATCGGACCTGACCACGGTGGTCCACGCCTTAGTGACTTCAAGACTGGATTACTGTAACGCGCTCTATGTGGGGCTGCCCTTGAAGACGGTTCGGAAGCTGCAATTAGTGCAGAATGCGGCGGCCCGGGTGGTCGCTGGAGCTAGGCGGTTTGACTCTGTTGAGCCGCTGCTTCAGCGGCTGCACTGGCTGCCCATTCGTTTTCGAGCCCAATTCAAGGTGCTGGTAATGACCTTTAAAGCCCTTCACGGTTTGGGTCCAGGATATCTGAGGGACAGCCTTCTCCCATACATTCCGGCCCGCTCTCTTAGGTCATCTGAGGGGGCTCTCCTGCGTGTACCACCTCTATCGCAAGTTAGGGGAGTGGCAACACGTGGGCGAGCCTTCTCTGCTGTGGCGCCACAACTGTGGAACTCCCTGCCAGGGGATCTGAGAACTACCCCCTCCCTCATGACTTTTCGGCGAGGGCTCAAAACGTTTTTGTTTCGTCTAGCGTTTGGGTGATGGGTTGTAGTCTGCCTCCTGTGTCTCAAGATGCTCTGCCATGCTGCTTTTGTGCTCCATATTGTGTCCTCCCCCCGTGGATTTTATTGTTTTTAAATTAATGTATTGTTTTAAACTTTTCTGTATTTTAAACTATGTTTTTTAATTTTTGTTGTAAGCCGCCTTGGGCATTTGCCTTGGCATAGGATAAGGCGGGATATAAATTTTTTAAAATAAATAAATAAATAAATAAATAAATGGCCAATCAAGTTCAGATCCCTTCTTTGATATGTAAGAATCATTATGTAAACCTCCTGCTAGGAGAGATGTGTGATATAGAATTTCCTGTCTGTCCTTTGTATAAATCCTGTTACCTGTGTGAGTTTCTTCAGGAAGTTCCTTTACACTAGGCACCATGAGAAAAATGATCTGGGACTGAACTTTCTTTTCTTAAAGATATATGTGACTCCTGCCTCTTGTTGCAGAATTGTCCTCCAATGTCATGGACTACAAAGGTCCATGGTGAATTCCTGGAATTATGACAGTGGCACAGCTTGGTCTTTATCTGGGAAATGTTGACTTTTGCTTAGATGTGGGACTGGAATTCTTCCAAAAAGGCAGCCAAACCATTGTGCCTGGGCTTTTGCAGATACCATCAATGCTAAGCCAGAATTTGGTAGCGCTACCTTGTATTTGCTTTCTTTCATTGTTGATGCCTAATTCTGTTGCTCTAATTCCATAAAGTTAAGAAGATATACAGTTAGTTTTATTTTTATTATTATTATTGGAGGTTCTAACAATGTTCGGTTTCTTCCAGAGCTTAAAATTATGCCGGTCTTATATTGCTACATGGATTTATGTTACTGTGGGGCTCAAGAGAAAACAAACATTTTTACAGCTCAAGGTGCAAAGAAGAAATATATACCTGCTCAATATAATTACACCTGCATTACATTTCAACTTTAAGTAGTGTCTTCCTTCCTGCATAAAAAAAGAGAGAGGCTATCGGAAGCAAAAGTACTGCCGGTATGGATAGATTTAGAGACCAGCTTCTTTGGTTAGAAAGCAACTCCTGATTCTAAGGTCTGAGCCAGAGGGAAGATTACTCCTGATCCCATTACCATGGTGTCCTTCTGACCGGGTTGGAGCTTGGAGGCACTGTTTTGCAGAAGTTATGCTCCTTCCTGGCAGATTGGACCCAGATGGTGAGAAGGGGTGGGGGGAAAGATACCTGTTCGGCACCCTAGCCATTGACTTGCGGGGTGTCACGGGGATCTATTCTGTCCCCCATTCTGTTTAATATCTACATGAAGCCACTGGGGGAGATCATCCAGGGGATTGGAGTTGGGTGTCACCTATATGTGGATGACACCCAGCTCTATCTCTTTTTTCCACCAGTTTCCAAGGGGATGTTCTGGGGTGCTGTCTCGAAGCGGCCAGGGCCAGGAAGAGGCCTAATAAACTGAAATTAAATCCGGACAAGACAGAGGTTCTCCTGATCCAGAAGGCTGCTATGCAGGTAGTAGATCCACAATTTGCTCTGGATGGGGTAGCACTCCCTCTGAAAGATCCAATGGCTACACTGGCTGCTGTCTATTCCATTCCAAGGCCGATTCAAGGTGTTAGTGATGACGTTTAAAGTCCTATACGGCATAGCACTGGGATACCTGAAGGACCGGCTTCCCCATATAATCCTGCATGCCCCTATAATCAGGGGATACCGCTGCCATCCACCAGGGGGATGGCAGCAAGGTACAGGGCCTTTTCTGTTGGCCTTTTCCGTCGTGGCACCATGTCTCTGGACTCAGTTACCAGAAGACTTGAGGACAGCCCCCTCATTACATGGTTTCAGCCAGAGTTTAAAGAGTTATTTGTTTCGCTTGGCTTTTGAGGAGGGAAGAACTTCCTAGGGACCCTTTTTTAATTCCTGTTTTGTATTTTAATCTGCTCTTGTATCATTTTTTAATTTTTTAATTGTTTTAATGTTTTATTCAGATGTTTTATCTTCTGTATGTTTTACTTCTATGTTGTACACTGCTCTGAGTCCCAGAAAAGCTGTATATAAATCTTTTAAATTTATTTTATTTTTATTTTTCACATTTTTATATTATTATTATTATTTTATTATTTATAGAATTTTTACCCCGCCTTTCTCCCACCAGGGCAACCAAGGCGGCTTACAACAAAAATATTAAAATACATAAGTACATTTAAAATCAAGAATTAAAATAATTAAAAACAATTAAAACAAACAGCCCCAGTGGGTCATCCACATTTGTTAAAAGCAATTTGTAAAAAAGCCAGCCCACCATGTCAGACATCAAATGCTGATCTAAATAAAAATGTCTTGAGGCCCCGCCGAAAGGTCTCTAAGGAGGAAGCCGTTCTTAATTCCAGGGGGAGGGAATTCCATAATTGGGGCGCCACTGCCGAGAAGGCCCTATTCCGCGCCGCCATCCCCCTCACCTCCGTCAGTGGCGGCACGGTCAACAGGGCCCCCCCTGATGACCTCAGAGTACGGGTCGGATTATAAGGAAGGAGGCGGTCCCTCAAATACCCTGGACCCGAGCCGTAAAGGGCTTTAAAAGTCAAAACTAGCACTTTGAATTGTGCCCGGAAACGAACCGGCAGCCAGTGTAGCCGCTGAAGCAACGGTCCGACTGAGTCGAACCGACAGGCCCCAGCAACCACCCGGGCCGCCGCATTCTGCACTAGTTGCAGTTTCCGAACAGTCTTCAAAGGCAGCCCCACGTAGAGCGCATTGCAGTAATCTAGTCTAGATGTCACTAGAGCATGGGTCACCGTGGCCAGGTCTGCACGATCCAGGTACGGTCGCAGCTGGCGCACCAGCCGAAGCTGGGCAAAAGCCCCCCTGGCCACAGCCGCCACCTGGGAATCCAGGAGCAGCTGCGCATCCAGGAGGACCCCCAAGCTGCGGACCTGCTCCTTCAGAGGGAGTACAACCCCATTCAGAGCAGGACGATGATCCAGTACCTGAGTCGTAGACTTCTGGACCAACAGAACCTCTGTCTTATCAGGATTTAATTTCAGCTTGTTAGCCCCCATCCAGCTCCCAACTGCCTCCAGACAACGATTCAGGACATCGACCGCCCCCTTGGAGTCAGGTGGAAAGGAGAGAAAGAGCTGGGTGTCATCCGCATACTGATGACTCCCTACCCCAAATCCCCGGATGACCTCTCCCAGCGGCTTCATATAGATATTAAACAGCATGGGGGATAGAATTGACCCTTGTGGCACCCCACACCTCAAGGGCAAGGGTGCCGAACAAGCATCCCCCAGCACCACCTTCTGGGATCTATCAGCCAGGAAGGAGCGGAACCACCTCAGAACGGTGCCTCCAAGCCCCAACCCAGCCAACCGACCCAGAAGGACACCATGGTCAATGGTGTCAAAAGCCGCCGAGAGGTCCAGCAGGACCAACAGGGACGCACTCCCCCTGTCCAGTCCCCGGCACAGGTCATCCACCAAGGCGACCAAGGCCGTCTCTGTCCCGAACCCCGGTCTGAAGCCAGACTGGAATGGATCCAGATAATCAGCTTCCTCCAAGACCCTCTGAAGCTGAGACGCCACTACCCGCTCGATCACCTTGCCCAGAAACGGGATATTTGAGACTGGCCGGAAGTTGTTCAAAATCGTAGGATCCAAGGAGGGTTTCTTCAGGAGGGGGCGCACCACCGCCTGCTTCAAAGACAGCGGCACCACCCCCTCCCTCAGAGATGAATTTACCACCCTCCCCGTCCACTCAGCCAGCCCCACCCGGGCAGCTCTAATCAGCCATGCCGGACAAGGGTCAAGCGGGCAAGCAGATGGTCTCACGCTCCAAAGAATCTTGTCCACATCCTCAGGTTCTACAAGCTGAAAAGAATCCCAGGAAGAACAACACACAGGTGCCTCAGGGACATCATTAGATACTACTAATGCAGCATCCAAGTCATGCCGAATCCGATCGACTTTGTCCACGAAGTGCTTTGCAAACTCGTCACAGCGAGCCACCGTGTGTTCCGCCCCATCTACTGGGGGGGCCAGATGGAGCAGGCCCCGGACTACACGGAAAAGCTCAGCTGGACGGTTCTCCGCGGACGCAATGCCGGCAGAAAAGAAAGCCCTCTTAGCTGCCGCCACCGCCACGGAATAGGCTCTGAAGTGAGCTCTAGCCCGTGCCCGGTCGGAGTCAGCACAAGTTTTCCGCCACCGTCGCTCTAGGCCTCTGCCCTGCCGCTTCATCGTCCGCAGCTCCTCAGTAAACCAAGGGGCCGCTTTGACTCTGCGGCTAGGTCGAGGACGCTCAGGAGCGATCAGATCCAGGGCCCTGGTCATTTCCCCATTCCAGAGGTCAACCAGGGCGCTGGGTGAGTCGCCGACTCTGTCAACAGGAAAATCCCCCAGAGCCCTCAGGAATCCATCCGGATCCATCATCCTCCGGGGGCGGACCATAGAATGAGGTCCCCCACCACTGCGGAGGCGACAGGCCGCGATAAGCCTAAATCCCACCAGGAAGTGATCTGTCCATGACAAAGGAGTGATGTTAATTTCCTCCACATCCAGATCACCATCCACCTGCCCAGCAGTAAACACCAGGTCCAGCGTGTGTCCCGCATCGTGCGTCGGGGCAGATATTCTCTGAGACAGACCCATGGTTGCCATGGCGGCCATGAAGTCCTGAGCCGCAACTGTCCTCGGGGCCTCAGCGTGGACATTAAAGTCCCCCAGCACCAATAGGCGAGGGCACTCCAACGCCAGCGCCGAGATCACCCCGGTCAGCTCAGGCAGGGAGACTGTTGGGCAGCTTGGTGGGCGGTACACCAACAGAATCCCTATTCTGTCTCGCCCTTCCAACACGACATGGAGGCACTCAAACCCAGTGGACCGCGGGACAGGGTACCCAGTGAGACTGATGGTATCACGATAGACTATCGCAACACCGCCTCCCCGCCCCTGTAGTCGTGGCTGCTGCAATACCCGGAAACCCGGCGGGCACATCTGGGAGAGACTTACCCCTCCCGACTCATCCAGCCAGGTCTCCGTAATACACACCAGGTCAGCACCTTCATCCAGGATTAAATCCTGGACTAGGCAGATTTTATTATTAACTGACCTGGCGTTCAAAAGCAGCAGTTTCAGACTCAGGGGACTGTTGCCCAGACCGCCAAGGGTCAGAGGGATGGGAGAAGGGCCAGAAAGAGGGACAGTCTGCCTGTGACTGACCCTCGTTCTCCTGAAACGGCCTGCCCAGCCCCCACCGCCATATCTTCCGTGACCCGTCACTCTGCTAATGGTGGCTGCCCTCCCCTCCCCTAGGCTCCCTCGAGGTGTCAAACACATAGCCCTTCAGCGGAGCCTACAGGAGACCAGACAACCTAAAACTCACACACTCACCACACACTCTCAATCACCCCTCACTCTCCAGTCAATCCGTATATGAAAGCATTCCCTCCAACCCACAATTACTCCTGTCCAGCAACCCCTGCCTCCCTCTCACTGAGGCGTGGGTCACGGCACCCCACACCCCTTGCCCCCCTCTCACCGGGGTAGAGGTCCCACTCGTGCCCCTTATGCCTCCCTCTCACCGAGGCCAAGGTTAACCATTCACAGAACCCCTACGCTTACCATATACCACAATCATACACACTCAATCACCCACATACATATACCACTCACTCTACCTTTCTCTCGATGCTGACATGGCAGGGCTGACAATTAAAAGCAAATGGTGACCCACTGGGTAACAACAGCTTGGGTGAGCTCAGCCGCAAGGTGAAGTCTTCTGGCCTGCGTGGTCTCCGATCCACCGGGCGAAGAGCCACGGGCAAAGAGCCCTTAGGCTCTCGCCCTTCGGCTCGAGCCAAAGGCTCGAGCCTCTGGCAAGCCAGTGGCTCTTTCTAGCAGCTCACCTGAGGGGAGGAGAGAGAGAAATTGCTGAGCAATAGCTCCACAGGCCCAGGTGTTCCAGTTAAGGGGCCAGTCCTCAGCTCCAATACTTCCAGCCCCAGAGAGCCCAACAAACTGACTGGCAAGCCAGTGGCTCTTTCTAGCAGCTCACCTGAGGGGAGGAGAGAGAGAAATTGCTGAGCAATAGCTCCACAGGCCCAGGTGTTCCAGTTAAGGGGCCAGTCCTCAGCTCCAATACTTCCAGCCCCAGAGAGCCCAACAAACTGACTGGCAAGCCAGTGGCTCTTTCTAGCAGCTCACCTGAGGGGAGGAGAGAGAGAAATTGCTGAGCAATAGCTCCACAGGCCCAGGTGTTCCAGTTAAGGGGCCAGTCCTCAGCTCCAATACTTCCAGCCCCAGAGAGCCCAACAAACTGACTGGCAAGCCAGTGGCTCTTTCTAG
This sequence comes from Plestiodon gilberti rubricaudatus, assembly GCA_026170595.1. Classification (NCBI taxonomy): domain Eukaryota; kingdom Metazoa; phylum Chordata; class Lepidosauria; order Squamata; family Scincidae; genus Plestiodon; species Plestiodon gilberti. Next base: position 135,542,467 of record JANXHW010000001.1, on the reverse strand, counting down.
CAGCTCACCTGAGGGGAGGAGAGAGAGAAATTGCTGAGCAATAGCTCCACAGGCCCAGGTGTTCCAGTTAAGGGGCCAGTCCTCAGCTCCAATACTTCCAGCCCCAGAGAGCCCAACAAACTGACTGGCAAGCCAGTGGCTCTTTCTAGCAGCTCACCTGAGGGGAGGAGAGAGAGAAATTGCTGAGCAATAGCTCCACAGGCCCAGGTGTTCCAGTTAAGGGGCCAGTCCTCAGCTCCAATACTTCCAGCCCCAGAGAGCCCAACAAACTGACTGGCAAGCCAGTGGCTCTTTCTAGCAGCTCACCTGAGGGGAGGAGAGAGAGAAATTGCTGAGCAATAGCTCCACAGGCCCAGGTGTTCCAGTTAAGGGGCCAGTCCTCAGCTCCAATACTTCCAGCCCCAGAGAGCCCAACAAACTGACTGGCAAGCCAGTGGCTCTTTCTAGCAGCTCACCTGAGGGGAGGAGAGAGAGAAATTGCTGAGCAATAGCTCCACAGGCCCAGGTGTTCCAGTTAAGGGGCCAGTCCTCAGCTCCAATACTTCCAGCCCCAGAGAGCCCAACAAACTGACTGGCAAGCCAGTGGCTCTTTCTAGCAGCTCACCTGAGGGGAGGAGAGAGAGAAATTGCTGAGCAATAGCTCCACAGGCCCAGGTGTTCCAGTTAAGGGGCCAGTCCTCAGCTCCAATACTTCCAGCCCCAGAGAGCCCAACAAACTGACTGGCAAGCCAGTGGCTCTTTCTAGCAGCTCACCTGAGGGGAGGAGAGAGAGAAATTGCTGAGCAATAGCTCCACAGGCCCAGGTGTTCCAGTTAAGGGGCCAGTCCTCAGCTCCAATACTTCCAGCCCCAGAGAGCCCAACAAACTGACTGGCAAGCCAGTGGCTCTTTCTAGCAGCTCACCTGAGGGGAGGAGAGAGAGAAATTGCTGAGCAATAGCTCCACAGGCCCAGGTGTTCCAGTTAAGGGGCCAGTCCTCAGCTCCAATACTTCCAGCCCCAGAGAGCCCAACAAACTGACTGGCAAGCCAGTGGCTCTTTCTAGCAGCTCACCTGAGGGGAGGAGAGAGAGAAATTGCTGAGCAATAGCTCCACAGGCCCAGGTGTTCCAGTTAAGGGGCCAGTCCTCAGCTCCAATACTTCCAGCCCCAGAGAGCCCAACAAACTGACTGGCAAGCCAGTGGCTCTTTCTAGCAGCTCACCTGAGGGGAGGAGAGAGAGAAATTGCTGAGCAATAGCTCCACAGGCCCAGGTGTTCCAGTTAAGGGGCCAGTCCTCAGCTCCAATACTTCCAGCCCCAGAGAGCCCAACAAACTGACTGGCAAGCCAGTGGCTCTTTCTAGCAGCTCACCTGAGGGGAGGAGAGAGAGAAATTGCTGAGCAATAGCTCCACAGGCCCAGGTGTTCCAGTTAAGGGGCCAGTCCTCAGCTCCAATACTTCCAGCCCCAGAGAGCCCAACAAACTGACTGGCAAGCCAGTGGCTCTTTCTAGCAGCTCACCTGAGGGGAGGAGAGAGAGAAATTGCTGAGCAATAGCTCCACAGGCCCAGGTGTTCCAGTTAAGGGGCCAGTCCTCAGCTCCAATACTTCCAGCCCCAGAGAGCCCAACAAACTGACTGGCAAGCCAGTGGCTCTTTCTAGCAGCTCACCTGAGGGGAGGAGAGAGAGAAATTGCTGAGCAATAGCTCCTCCTCCAAGGAGCTCAGAGTGGTGTACATATTTCTCCTTTTTGTCCTCACAACAACCCTGTGAGGTAGGTGGGGCTGAGAGACAGTGACTGGCCCAAGGTCACCCAGGAAGCTTCGTGGCTGAGCGGGGATTTGAACCTGGATCTTCCAGGTCTAAGTCCGACTCCCAAACCACTACACCATCCTGGCGCGCGCGCACACGCACACGCACACACACACACACACACACACACACACTTTGTCTTTTCCAACAAAAATAGCATATACTTGTGTCCATTTCAGGCCCATTTGATACTTACTGTAGGGTAGTGTGGGTAAAAAAAAAAAAAAAGTGGCTGCCAGTATAGCTGTGTAGCAGCTGCCATATTTTCACTCACACTGCACCAAGATGCTGCTGCATCCTGGGATAGCAGCAGTATTCAAGGTAGTGCTGCCAGGATGTGGTGGAGAAAAGCAAGTTAATGTTTTAAAACAAAAACAAACAAAAAAACAAGTGGCTAGCAAATGAGGTTTCTAGAAGCCTCCATTCATACTCCTTCATTCGACATGGCCTTCATTTCAGAATGCATGAAAAACAAATCCAATGGATACAATACATTTGGTTCTGTTTCCATTCATGCCCCTAATGCAACTGCCTACCATAAAGACAAACATGTCATGAGTTATAGAATAGAAAGGTTCACTAGTTGTACAATAAAACACCATGAAAAAGAACTGGCTTTCAAACTTTAAAATTCCTCTGTGTGGCAGCTATTTTAGATAGTTCAAATATGTTCCTATATTTAGTCCCAAGGTTTCTCAGTCCAAGAGAAACTTCATTTCTAGTTTGCCTTACAGTTTTGATCCACAGCTGTTTGCAAGTGCTGCAGGAGACGTTTTCCTTATCTTGCCCCCAAGGGGTGCTGTTGAATTACTGACCTACTGTTGAGGTGTTGTTGCCAGAAGGGATGGCTTAGCAGCCTATGGATCAGGAGTGAAATATCTATAGCTATAGGCTCAGGTCCCAGTAGAACTGACTCACTCTTGCTTTCTGTCTAAGAGAAATGTACTGAATATCCATACCAAACAGGTTTTTATGCTTTTTATAGTCTGAACAGAGTTTCCCAGAAAAATAAAAAATACAAAAGACAAATAATAGAAATATACATATTAACATAACATAGTACTCAACAATAGCAAAAGATCAGTAAACACAACGGTTTTAAGCGCCTACCATTCCAAACATCATAATGTAATTATACATTATAGTTCTGTCAGTTAATTTTACCACTAATGATGAAGAAAAGAGTCATATTTTCTGGGTAATTACTGCATATCTAGAATGAATGAAGTCTTTTAAAAAATCCTTATTTGTTCCACATTCATTCAGTTATTGCCCATATTTTCCTTCATTATTTTTGGCAAATTGTCAACTATGCTATGTTGGCAAAATCAATAATTGTATAGCTTTACAGCAATTGCTGTCAATAATATTCTCCAACTTATTAACACAAATTAAGTCCACTTCATCAAACTTCAGTGGCAGACAAACAATGATATTCGGAGCAATATTCCTCCAAGCAAAAATTTACCCAGTACAGGTTTGGTATTATACAAGGTCAGAGGACGAGATTATTTCATAATAATATTTAAACAGTAATCTACACACAACAAAAATGATAGAGGAAAACACTGAAGTCCTTTACCAGAGTGAATATCCACGGAAAATTAATTTAGACAGAATTGTGTCATCCTAAATAATTATGCATTGAATCATCCTGGTGAGAAGTGGGTGCAACTACCCACTAAAAACTCAGTTAGCGCAGGGCAGTGGTTAGAGTGTCAGACTAGGGCCTGGGAGATGCAGGTTCAAATCCCCACTGAATCACAAAGCTCACTGGGTGACATCATTGTCTCTCAGATAACCTTATTCACAGGGTTGGTGTGAGGATACAAAGGGGGAAAAACCTTGAGCTCCGTGGAGAACATGTGGAGTATAAATGCTATTATTATTATTATTTATAACGCTCATCCCCTTCCCCAAGGGTAAACCCGGGCCGGCCCTATCGGCCTCCTCGGATTTCCGCCAGCTAAATAGCTAGCGGAAGTAGAGGAGGCTGTGTAACGGCATAGCCGGCCCGGCGGGAACAGGGATATGGCCAACACCATCCCCCGCCCCCTCCTGGGCCGGCTAGACCAATGGCCCCTCTCCCTCGTCCAGCTGAACTGGCCACATGGCTGGCGACGGAGCACTTACCTTCTGTTGCCGTCCGTGTGGAGATCCGCGCCGGAGTGAGGGAGGCCGGCCTTGCACCGGCCTCCCTTACTCCCGAGTCATCGCAAACGTGCTTTACGGCACGTTTGCGATGGCTTCCGGCGACGGAACGCTCATTCCGTCGCCAACCGGATTTCCAAGATTGTGCCTGTAATCTTACTTTTTAAAGAAAATGTATTAAAAATAATTTAGAATCTATTATTTAAATGTACTAATGCACAACAAAAACAGCAACTTAATACCATCACCAGAAAGCTGGGAGGAAAAAAAAGTGGTATTTAATGATTTCCAAAGGATGCTTTGGTGAATCTCCATAGATGAAGCAGCCACTGAACACACGCTCTCTCTTGCTCTCGCTCTCGCTCTCCCCCTAACATGATACGAGCAGGGTGTTCTCAGTGGATCTTTGAGAGCGTGAAGAGATAGAAGGAAGGGAATAGTCTCTTAGGTATCCTGAGCTCCTGAACACATAAACTAATTAAGGACAAGTTCTCTGCACATTAGTCGTATATCTCCTTTTGGGCCAGAGAAGGGTTTTGTTTTCCCCTGCTAGCTTTATAGATCTATCCACAGTTCAAAAACAAAAGCAAAATGTTACTCCAGGCAAATGTTCCTTGAGAGTGTCCGTAAGGAAGAGCCGATAAAATATAACCGAATACAGAACACAGCTACGAGACTAGACACCTCCACTTCTTCTATGTGGCATGCGGTAGAAGACTCCATGAACACTGCCTTGGTTAATAACTTTGGTTTGGGCAAAGAAAAAGCACTTCTCTCTCTCGCAGTGGTTTCACAATGAGCTCTGCTACTGCTGAACCCAAGGAAAGTGTTCTACATTATGGCATGATACATGAGATAATGGCATTTCAGGTTCTAAGAATGCTCTCCACACTGTAGGGCATGGGAAAGGTGAAAGGTTTGGAGCACAAGGCAGAAGGAATAAACTATAATCAGAGAGAAAAGAAATGAATGAAGCACAGACGTCTGTGCGGAGTACAGTATTTCCTACTGACTGACTCTTAACCTTACTGTCACATACCAGAAACATTTTTCAGACGTACATTTTTACCTCATAGGCACCAATTAATTTTTTTACCATCTCTCCTATTCTGCCTTCCTTCCTCCAACTAAAAAAAAAAAAGAGCAAGAAATACTACTCCTGCCGCCAGAGAACATTAGAGCCTCAGATGAATATTTTTCTACTTTGTAAGATACCACAAAAGTCTCAATCCCTTGACCTACATTCTTATGATGCCAAGGGAGCACAAGAAACCAAGACATGAAATGCTTTCCCGGAATGAGCAATAAAATAATGCAAACTTTGCTCTGGTATTGCAAATGGTAAGTTGTTTTTAAAGCTCACGTATTGCCTATATATTACATGCATTTTAGATAGTCTGCCAAAAGGGAAATCTTTTCGGTGTCCCAGGTGGTCAGAGACAACCCACGTTATGGAGGGCAAGTGGACTGGTGCTTCTGTTCTGCTATACTCTTAAACATGTGCACAAAAAGGAACGTGTGCGCATCTTCACCCACTGGAAAAATGTGCAGGAGCCAGTGGTAGGTAAGGAAGGCATAAATACCGTATTGGTCTGAGTATAAGACTCACTTTTTTCTCCTAATTTAAGTTTTTAAACTAGGGGTGCGTCTTATAATCAGGCTGTTGCAATTTAATGCCAGTGATTTAATTAATTTTTTTTAATAGCACCAAACTTTAAGGGTGCGTCTTATAATCAGGTGCGTCTTATACTCGGGACAAAACGGTATTTGAAAGTCTGCTCAAAAAGGTCCAGATGCCTCCAGTCCGGATTAGGCTCAAAATGAGACTCGCTTTCCAATAATCCCTTCCAATCGTTTCCCCTTCTTTATTGTCTGAAGTGGGAGTAATAAACGGCCGGCAAGAGGGGTTGCTCACCCACAGACGGCAGGTCAGCTGGCCTGCCTGTTTGTCTCAACCCTCAGCTTGACTTGACACTTTTCAAGCATGCATGCATTATTTTCAGTCAGGAATCAAACCACAGGATTTGTAGTTTTCTGTTACCATATTATTTCTCCAGTGGGAAATAATGTGTTGGATTCTAACCTTCTGTGTTGCATTTCTCCATTGCTGGAAGTGTCTTCCATGAACAAAAGGAGACTTAATATTTATACCCTGCCCTCCCCCCACCCCAACAACAGGGCGCCCAGAGCAGCTTACTCTGTTTATAAACATACAAAGGTAAAAAGGTAAAAGCCATAAAAAATAAAAACAGAAGACAGAATAACACATTATAAAACTCATAAAAACGTACATAACACAAATGCCTAAGAATACAACAAAATGCAGCAGTGGCAAGTAATATGAAAAGCACCTAAAGATATTTAAAGCAACAGCAGCAATATCTAAACCAGAATTAAAACTAAGGCTGGAAGGCCAACTGGAAAAGACAGGTTTTTTGGTTGATGGTGTCAAAAGCTGCGGAGAGGTCCACCAAGATCACATTCCCCTATCCAGTACCCAGTGCAGATCATCCACTAGGGCAGTGGCTCCCAAACTGGGAGGCGTGGCTCCTAGGAAAGCCGCGGAGTGGTACCACGGAATCCTCTCGAAAAACAGTGCAATGCCAATTGGCAGGCAGCAACATAATGTAATGGGGAGCCACGGCCAATGGTTGCCAATGGTCAAGGGAGCCGCAGGTCAAAAAAGTTTGGGAAACACTGCACTAGGGTAACCAAGATTTTCTCTGTTTCAAAGCCTGGTCTGAAGCCACACTGAAAGGGGTACAGGTAACCTCTTTCATCCATAGCTGATACATTACCACCTGCTCAGTCACCTTGCCCCAAAATGGGAGGTTTGAGATTGGTTGGTAATTATCCCATACAGTGGTGCCCAGGGAGGTTTTCTTCAGGAGGGTGTGAACCACAACCAGCTTCAATATTGCTGGCAACACCCCTTGCTCAGAGATGAGTTAATCACACTCCCTGCTCACTTGGTCAGCCCTTCCCCTAAGCAGATTGAATAAGGCAAGGGTTAAGCAGGCAGGCAGAATGTCTCACTCTAAAGGATCTTGTCCACATCCTCAGGTTGTACAAGCTGAAAAGAACCCAAAGTAACAGGTCTAACAAATGCCACGGAGATACTGACAAAGTGGCCGAGTCATGACAGATGTGAGCAATTGAACCTGCAAAGATTGTGCAGAGACCTTCCATAGCTGTGAAGCAGCATCTCTGGATGCTGGGCAAAGATGTCATACATCATTGCCAACTTCTGGGTCACCGAGGTGTGTGAAGTTTGGTTTCAAGCTGAGTGGCCATAAGGAACAACCAAGCTGTCCATCTGGTTCCCCAGGAGAGTGAGGACCAGCTAGCAGCCCCAGACAATCGGGAAAAGCCCAGCTGGATGGTTATCTGCAAATGCAATGGTGGCAGAGAGAAAAGCATTCTTTGCTGCCATCACCACCACAGAGTAGGCTCTAATATGAGCAAACCGTGTTCAATCAGACTCATTGCGAATTTTCCATCACCATTACTTAAGATGTCTGCCAAACTACAGTATTTCATTGCCCACAGCTCCTCAGAGAACCAAGGAGCTGCACTGGCTCTACAACAAGGTCACTTGGGAGCAATCCGATCCATAGACATGCCTTCAGGGGACACACCATACAACATGGTTCACATCTCTGAGAAGAGAAGGGGCTGCAACTAACCTAAACCCTACCAGGCACACACCCCACCTCATCCAACCATGTCTCCATAATACAATGAATGTATCTTAGAATTAACTCCTCTGCCCTCAGAAGGTTTCTTTGCAAGAGCACACATGTGTTTCTATTTATAGAAAGAGCTTCCAGCCATGGCGTGCCACAGTGCAAAAGTCCAAATCATTATTTCTTGAACATGTTCAAAAGAGTAACTTCAAGCTCTGGAGTTGGTGAGGCAGGCCAGCTGTCCTGTTTGTCTGCAAATGATCATCCCTCACAAAAGTAACAGGGGCTTGCTTGCAGGAGGGGGGGGGCTATGTAAACCATTTTCGTTTTGTGAACATTCTTGGAGAATACTCACAAAAACACTTGAGGTCTTTTGAGTGCTCTCCAGGAAGGCTCACTGAACCCAAATGGTTTCTGAGACAGGAATGTGCATGCATGCACACATCTCTAGCTGCGAGGAGATGAGTTAACACTTTTCCTGCATATTATAAGTTGCATTAGAAAGCAGAAGTGAGAGTCCACTTGCACCTTAAAGCTGTATCAAACCGCAGGCGTCTCGCTTCATCGCATCCCGGTGTCGATTCTGATTGGCCAGAGGCATTGCCCTGCATCCTGCCCCCACAACACCAAACGTGGCCTCTCATTGGCCGAAGGTCGTTCTGGTGCATTCCAAGTTGAATAAATCGAGCTTCAGCCAATGAGAGGCTGCGTTTGGCATTGTGGGGGCGGGACGCAGAGCAATGCCTCAGGCCAATCAAAATCTACTCCAGGATGCGACGAAGCAAGACGCCTGCGGTGTGAAGCCGGCTTAAGGGCTGAATGTGCAACCTTTAAACTCCTTTAAGCAACCCTAGATTTTAATACTCAACCATGTTCAAATTCCTGCCTGTTTAATCCATTATTTTCTCCATGCAAAAGTAAATTATACATTTATTAATATGAACAGTTATAAAGTCAGAATAGAAGGGGGGGATGGTACTCATTGAGTAGTTTTTCTATAAAACACATCACCCACCCATTCTAATTAAAAAAAAAAACTCCTGATAGGTTATCTCAATTACTTTTCCATATCCCTGGAAGCAGAAAGCCACAAAATGTCAGATCAACATTATACTGACATTAGATACCCAATGCATGCACTTTATCAAAGTGTTTGGCATTTGTGCCACATCATATTGCTTACACTGTTTATTATGGGTCACGGGCGCCTCATTTTACAAGAAAAACAATATTTATTTTTGACAAGATAATGATTATTTCGTAAAATGGTAAGTGTTCACTTCCAAGCAGCTCTAGCAGAAATAACGGGCGCTGCAAAGAAGTGTCAGTAGCAGCAGTGAAATGATGATAAAGTCGGGCTGCCGTAAATTCAGTACATTTCATGCCTCGTGGAACTGATAGTTATTTTACTCACAGAGGTTCAATAATTTTTAATATTGCGCTGTACAATCACTCTCTGTTTAAAATGAATCTGGTAAAACTGAAAAATTCTATCACTCAACTGGCAGGTCTCAATCACAAAAGAGTAATTCAAAATTCATGGAAGTAATGAACAAAGAGAATGAACACTTATTATTTATGCGGCGAATTCCCAGTGATATACAGACAGGAAGTTGAAAGACAGACCAGGGAGAATCCAGAGCATAGAATAACACTGGTTATTATACATACTAGTCATTTAAAAAAATTGCAGGCAATGAGCTTGCCAAATGGAGGAAAGACATAAAAGATAATTAGATGGCTGAATTGCTAATGATGGCCATACTTACATGCAAAATTATATGTGACCCAGGGCTGTAAAATGGGGAGTTTAAAGGACCTTTCTACTAGGATGGAGCTGGATTATCAGATGTGAAAGTTTTCAAGGGGAAAAAAAGGAATTTTGCAGTCCCCACAAGTCTTGTTTTTTTGCTAGTTTGTAACTGTTATCTCTGCAACAGTGTTTCCTGCATTTTGTCTTTCCCTGGTTAATTTGTCTTTCCCTGGTTATCATGTTATCTTCTTTCCCATTCCATTGTCCTAGTTAATCAGGGATCCCATTATGAGTGAGATCATGCTACTATATAGTCAGATTGGCTATGCAGTGGTGGAAGAAAGGGAACATCACCTGATTGCTTAGGGCAGGGGTTCTCGACCTCTGGAGGCCCTGGTACCCCCTATCACGGTCCAATTTTCTGAAATACCCACTGCTAATTAACTGCTAATTAATTGGATTAATCAATTAATTAATTAGGTAATTAATCGTTATGTAAAAAAGTATTAAAACAATTTTAAATGTGAAAATTGTCTTATTTCTCTCTCTCTCTCTCTCTCTCTCTCTCTCTCTCTCTCTCTCTCTCTCTCTCTCTCTCGACTGTGAGAGAGAGAGGGAGGGAGAGAGAGAGAGAGGGAGAGACAGACAGACAGACAGACAGACAGACAGACAGACAGACATGCAAGGATCTTTTTTTTCTCCAAGTCACACTTCCCAAAATCAACTCCTCCCTCCCCCACCCCACCAAAGTACATTTTCCAAAGTAAAAAAATAAGCCCAAAACCAAAATCAGAGACAGAAGGGCTCCAAAAATAATTACAATTTAAAATCCATGTTAATGAACACTTAATTAGCTGCTGATGGGGCAGATAAGGGGCAGGGCTTGGCGTGCCCCCAGCAAGAGGTCCACGTACCCCTAGGGGTACCCGTACCACAGGTTGAGAACCCCTGGCTTAGGGTATTGCTTTCTCTCTTCTTATGCTATGCTGTGATGCCAGGCAATGAAACCATCACAGCCCTGGAAGAGAAGGAACATATGGGGTATGTGTTCATGCAGGGGTATGGAAATACTATCCCAGAATCAACCCAAGAAATTCCAACACACAACCATTTGTTCCATTCATTCCATTGGTAAGGTTGCTTTTTAGCTTCTTTGTATGGTGTTATCTCAATTGAATGCTGAAGTATCAGAATTAAAATTTGGTATACATGTCCAAGACACAATTCCACAATTTCAAGTTTTAATAAAACCTCAATCTCCTGAAACATTTTCAAATAGAGGGAAGATAAGCAAATATGATCAACAAAACATCTCCCTTGAAGACTGAGAAATAGAGCAAAAGTTGGTGTGTCTCCTGGAACCTAACCCCATTTTCCTCATAGGCTCAATGATTCAGTATCCGCTAATTCGGTATCTACTAGGTTTTCCAGGAACCTAACCCTAGCGGATAATGAGAACTGACTGTACTAACATACTAGCCCCGTATAGTCATGAAGCTGGTCTCCCAACCAAGTCAAAGAGAACAGAAGTGCTCTCACATATCTACTCTCCCCCCCCCATACACGAATTTCCCCCTTTTCTTCATGTCTAGAGAGAACAACAACAACAGTATTTATATACTGCCTTTCTTGGTCATTGGATTTCTCATGGTGCAGCATTACCCCTGCATTTTCATGTTCTCTAATTAGGATTAGCTTCATACCATAAGTTCTGTGAGGGTGGCCATTAAGTGACAAAGTGGAGAGGAGGGGTCAGAATTGTGCCTGTTTGCCATACCCCCTCCCCACCCTGTTTTGCCCAGGGTTTTATGGCAAACACACATAGGCTTCCTAAGCCTGATCCAATCTATTCAGTTTTGTGAGTCCATTTTTCTTTATATATATCCCACAGAATGCGTATTTCTTACTGTTATACCTTGCCGTAATGTATGTGCAACATAAGCTTCCAATAACACTGAAATTTCTGTGTTACTGCAGAATACAATTCTAGGAATTCTAGCAATGATAAATTGCCCAGATATATCTGACTGTAGTCAACAGGCCAACCGTACTTGGGAAGCTGATTAGTAAAGTTCTATTTTATGGGAACCTGCATTCTTACAACCCCATTATCCACAAAATAAAGACCAGAACAATCAATGGAAATCACTGTTTACTCAAATAGGATTTTAACACTAATGATTACAGAAAATGCAAAGTCTGCTTTTTCACAATACAAAGCAGCTTCTTCAAGTCAGGAGCTGAACAGAGCTAGCAATTTTTCCAAATTAAAGTGTCTCCCTTGCCCTATGTGTGGAAATTAAGGGCACTTGGGAAAAAAAGAGCTTTGTCTGAGAACCAGTACCTGAATAGTTGTCTTTATTGCTTAGATTGAAAGCTATGCTGTTCCAGCATAATACTTAAGATACAGCTTAATGTCCAGCTGAAACATACATGATAATACTGTGGTATTGCAAGGACTGTTGCGTTATTGTTGCAGCCAGCTCTGCCAAGAAAAATGTTTAGGAGAGCAATACTCGTACTTCTGAAATGGCTTCAAGCAGGGAAGGCTATATGTGCCATTTAGTCGCCTAGATGTACAGACATATTTTAAAAAATTATAAATTATTATTATTATTATTATTATTATTATTATTATTATTATTAGTAGTAGTAGTAGTAGTAGTAGTAGTAACAACAGCAGTAGCATATATTAAATCAGTATATTAAAACCTGTGTATATTAAATAAATTAGTATATTAAATCGGTTCCCAAAATATTCAGTTTGCCTCAGTTTCCTCCAGGACTGTGATTCACTAAAGCTGACATTGTTTAATATCTGCCCTAAAACTCCCCCTGCCTCCTTGCCCATGACTTGCCTCCACTGCCAACTTACACCAGCACTGATGGAGGCTTCTGGAGCCACTGTGGCATGTGCCATGCTGCTGACCTTTTGCAGTAGCGGCCCAGAAGCATACAATGGCGGCCCAGCTTTTGCACCGCCGGAACACTACGTCTGGCAGCACAAGACCCCAATAAGATTGGGTCCTTAGTTCTTCATCTCCTCTGGCCTTTCCTTCAAGGCTCCTTCTTCTACCGTTTGCTTAGAATCCTGTCTCTCAGTATGCCACCTACTTCTCACCCTTCAGCAACCTTCTTGCTGAACTTCCTGCCCTTCCATTTCCCTGTCTCCTGGGACCCCTTTCCAGTCCTTCTCACAAAACCATCTTGTCCTTAGGTCCTGTGTGAGGTTTTATCTCCAGTCAATTTTCCCTTTCCTCACACAAACTGGACTGCAGACGTTCCTGACTGTTTCCTGAGAATACAGAACATAGGAAGCTGCCGTATCCAAGTCAGATCATTGGTGCAGCTAACTCAGGACTGTCTACAATACATTGATTGACAATGGACCTTCCTCAGGAAATGCTGGGGAGTGAATGTGACACCTTGGGCATGCACTCTACGATTGAGCTGCAGCCCTTTCCTTGAACATGCAATATTTAGTATTGTTATACTGTCAGAGTGCATCTAGAGAACAGGAACTTATTTATGTACAGAATTAGGTAACCCTCTCCTCCTAGAAACCTATATACTTGTTTTTTTAATATAACATTCTTTCAGGGACATTTGCAATTTTCCCTCCCAGCCCAAACTATAAGAATGAGTTGGTTTGAAACCTGTCATAAAGATGACATAAAAACACTTACAGTACTGTACCTGCTCACAAACTCACTGCCACTGGGCAATAATGTTTCATAAACAGCCTATATTTGAATTGATATTGCCCACAGTAAGGTAGTCTCAAAAGGCCAAAGGCTGTTTTTCTCTGAAAAAAAAGCATTTTAAACACACCATAAAGCTGCACATAAAATGACCAGAAATACTTTCATACTGCAAATGAGGTAGCTTGTGCAGGTGAAAGCAGGGAATGTTTATGCCTTAAGGTAGGAATATGGATATCCAGTAGTCCAAGGGAGTCTGCAATAGACTTAACATGTATGAGCCAACTAATGAAGAATATATTTGCTAAGGATCATTGTGGATATTCTTCTCAATGATTCCATTCAATGCTACAACGTCTATTCAGGGGACTGACAAGATCTTGAAGACCCTCTAAGTCCAACCCCGTTCCCTGTGAAAGGATCGTTTTTCTCTCCATCTGGGGCAAGTAGCAACTGCCCCAAGCAAACTGTTGAGTGGCAGACAGAACCTGCTCACCACTTGCGCCGCCACCTATTCCCACAACCTACTATATTTGCTTGCACTCACCACCAGTGGCGTCGCCAGTGGGGGCGAGGAGCAGTAAGTCGCAAGTGACACTGCAATGCGCCGTGTAAGTGGCCCCTCCCACTCAACGTCAGAGCCATTCAGGGCAGATGATGGCGACACGCAGGAGCTCAAGGAGTCTCCTGCGCGTTGCCATCATCTGCCCCAACTGGCTCCAACGGCGGGTGGGAGGGGCCGCTTACACGGCGCATTGCAGTGTCACTCGCGACTTACTGCTCCTCGCCCCCACTGGCGACACCACTGCTCACCACACTGCTCTCTCCAGAACCTGTGCAGACTTAGGACCGGCAGTTGCCACATGGAGTTTACCTACTCAGACAGTTGTGCTTGTAGCATTCTGTTTGTCTTCTTGTCTTTGTGTTTCTGTCTTTTTCTTTTCTTCTTAAAGTCGTAGTTTCATGTAAGGGGCGATTTGGATTGGTACTATGGTGTGTGGGGAGAGGGAGTTTCATGAAAATGAATGCCAATCACATGAAAATGCTGTCTCTAAAGCTGCTGCTGGTGCTTTCAGCATCACAAGTCGTTTGGCTCTCAAAAAAAAAAACAAAAAAGCCAGCTGCACAGCCAGGACAACTCAGCATAGCACTGTGGAAACCAGGTGCGCTGGCAGCTACTAGAACATTGCGGGTGAGGGGAGGTGAAGTCATATGTCTGTGCACTTTCGTTTCCAACTGAGAAGACTAGAAGTTGTCACAGCAATGCAGTAGCTGTGCTCTCTTATCTGCCAGACACAATTACCCTGAAATATGACCTCCACCTCTCCCAAAATGGTTCACTTGTCGCTCCCCATATTCCATATCACAGGTGCACAGCTTTTTAAAAACTGTGGCGTGCATGACAAAAGGATAGAGCTCTCAAAATATAGTCAAAATGATTTGAAAACCTACGCTTTATTATGTTAAACCGATATCCAATATGAATGTGGATAAGCTCTTAATCAGCAGCACAACCCTATGTGACTGAGACCAATATTTTGTCACAACTTTGGTAGAAGTATCAAGGTGGAACAGTATGATTTCCAGCTGACAAGCCAAGTCTAAATTTGAGTAAGATTTGGAAAGATTCAGCACGGATCAGACCCCAAGGTTCCTGAAATGTTCAGACGGAGGTAGCATTGAAGCAACATAAACAGGTCCAAAGGAATTGGGTATGACTGAAAACATTTTACTGAAACCTAGAAGCCAACATACCCTGTCTTGCTTTCAGCAAGTATATTTGGAATAAATTTACCAGGAACTGGGGCTGTGGAGAAAAGGTTTTAAGCATGGCCATTGGGCAGCTGCCAGGGCTCAAGCACCCCACTGGCACTGGGCTCACCAGCAACGCCTACCCAGGCCCCATGCAGAGGACTGGGTCCAGTCAGTGGCTAGGCGGGTCCCCCTCCCCTTACTTCGGCAGAAGGTGTGACAGTGGATGTGGGAGAAAAATAGAAATCCAAGTGTGCTGCCAATGCCTGTTGCCAAAACGAGTGTAGGAAGCCCACCACGGTAGGAGATCTTGAACAGAGTTACTGATACAACATCATGCGCTGACACAGCTCTCTGCTGGGTAGGCTTGGACTGGCCCAGCAAAACCAGGCCACTCGCCCTCCCCCTCCCTCCATCAATTGGTTGCTGAGACTGGCTGCTTAGACTGAAGGTTCCCATAGCCTCTATTTCTCATGCAGAGTCAAGACTATATCTGAATTCAAACCGAAGGATACTTCAAACGTGACCCTTTCTTCCAGTTCCAGGGCATGTGCAGGTGTACTCTGTTTGCTACTTGGGCATGCTCTTGGGCATAAGCATGACTTGTCAATGAATTGCTTGAAAGCATGGCAGATTTCAGAATGGCGACTAGAAGTTTTGGGTGATGGAACCACAACACTTGAATTCACTTTTCCCCCTGATGTTTGGCAGCAACTCTAGCATTTCATCAGTTTAGTTCTCCTGACTGTTTTAAGTAAAGTGATTTACAGTGAAATCCTATGCACATGTACTCAGAAGTAAGAGCCATTCAGTTCAATGGAACATAGGCTGTAATCCTATACGCGCTTACCTGGGGATAAGCTCCTTTGAACTCAGTGGGGGTTACTTCTGAGTAGACATGCATAAGATTACAGGGTCACTTCCAGGAAAGTGTGTATAGGATTGCAGCCTCATACACATAATGTCACCAAATGTAACACAGTCCCCCCAGGAATATAACTGGTAGAACTGGATGCATTGTTCTCTATCACCTCACACAGCTTCCCTTGCGCTCATGCCTAATTAGCTCAAAATTAAATATCTCTGTAATTTAATTTGTAGAAAGCAGAAACAAAAGCATTAGGAAAGGAGTGCTTTCTGATAAATAACTGCTTACGAAAGCAAATGCACCCTCTAAGCCTGGACGTGTAATTAAATGACTAATTAGGAGGTCTTTTAAAATGCACTTTAAAAATTGCAAAATATAGATGCCTATGGCAGTGATGTTCACTGAGTGGCTCATTGGAAAAATGTGTCTACATTTTCAATGAAATAAATAATTGACAGGCCTGGAAAATGAATGCCTATCATTACGCATACGTAGATTCTGCTAAGATTGCTTCTATGCTTATTAATCCACTGTGTTAAAATCACATTTTATCTTCTTTTGATGTCTACATGTGATTGTGCCTACTGCTCTGGGTAAAGGTCACCACCAGAAACATTTTACAGAAATGCAGATCATCTGGCAGGGACTCAATAAAGGAGAAAAGAAATCCAGTGCTGAGCCCCCCCCCCCCGTGTGTGTGTGTGTGTGTGTGTGTGTGTGTGTGTGTGTGTGTGTGTGTGTGTATTTACAAAAGAGAACTACGTAACATTTTCCAAAAATGAATATAGCATAAATGTAGACACTGATTATAAAACAACAAAAAACCCAATGCACAAACAGAAAACAAAATACACAAAAAGGGCAGCCGACTCACAGCTGATTGCAGCTGATAAGACACAGCAAGCTGCGTAGCCCTGCCTGCTGGTTTGCGGGTACATGTACCACAGGTTGAGAACCTCTGATATTGATCACAGTATGGTAAGTATATTGGATGCTGAAATTAAATTACAGAATACAGGGGGACACCAGTATCCACGGATTCTTCAACCGCGGTTTCAATTATCCACGGTTGAGGAATCCCCCCGCACCCTCCACAGCCCCCCCAGGCACTTACTTTTAGCAGAAACCTCTGTTCTTTTCTTCAAAAGTTCCGAGTTTCCATCTTTCTTTTAGACCTGACCAACTAGACTTAGTTAATAGCTAGTGTCTCTGCAACCTTGGGCTGCCGACTAGATTCTTACGGTAGATTGCGCTGTTCAGCATCTCAGGGAAAGGAGAAGTAGACCCGCAAGAGGTGACTAACATTAAGCCAATGTCACTATACCACTGACAGTCTGAAATATATTGCTGAGGTTAAAAATCTTTTGAACAAATCCATCTGAAACACACCACACTGATTTCAAAGACAGCTTAAAAACATTACATTTCTGAAGAAGTGTTTTAAAGTGAACTATTATATGGGGGGGGGGGGTTGTGTCTCAAATGAGGATGCACAGTAGCCAGCCTCTGAAGCCTTACCTCCTGACCTCACATGCCCTAGCTCTTCGTGAAATCAGTCAGAGCAAACCTCCATGGAGCAAGGGCAACCTCTACGCTGCAATGCCTGAACACCAGTCATCTCACCTCTAGCCTGGTTGTGGTCAGCTGCCTCCTTGGCCCAGTAGGGACTCATTAGGCCCTATAAAAACACTTGCCTCCAGTCTACCCCCAAGAAGCCTGTGTGGCTGCTCAGATTAATTGCTCAGACTCCTTCATGCTGCCTGGTCTACCCCAATACCCGATCACCAATCTGAATTGGACTGTGTCTACTTCGTAGAGACTAATGTTTTGTTTGTCTCACCTGAACCTGCCTCAACCATTCCTCCTCTCCTGCCTCTGGTCCTCATTGCTCTGATCTGGTATTTGATTTTGGCTGGTACTTTGCTTCATCTTCTACCTCTGCTCCTCACCTCCCATGCCAGCGCTGGATCATCCCATCTGTGGCCTGTCTTGGTGCTTGCTCAAAGTATGACAATTATCCCCCCTTTTCATATCTCTCTCTCTCTCTCTCTCTCTCTCTCTCTCTCTCTCATTTTTATCCTGTACATACAAACGGTTTTCTATAAAGTCTCCTTGGGGCTGCAAAATTATCAGACAGCACTGAAGTTCAATGAACTCATTGAGCACCAGAAATAGAAAATGTGGATGGGCCTGTTATTCAGGATGCTTTCTCAACAGCCGTGCAACTCTTCCTCTCTTCCTCTCGTGATTTTTTTTTGTTTGCCTTAAAATTGTATATCCTGTGTCATCAGCATGAGATTGCTGCAATTGATTGATGTAGCTCATTCCCAGGATTATAAATTAACAGGAGAAACAAACGACAGAGTGTTGGCAGAGGAAGGAAGCACCAAGGAGATGATTATGGTACAAATATATTTCAGTCAGCAATCTTTGGGATGCCAGGTGTGTTCAACCAGACCATCCATAGTGAGCTTTTTTTCTGGAAAATCCTCTTAAGCACCTTCATTTACCCTGGAAAATAATGTCTTTTAGATTCTTATGCTTTTCCTCTTTTGACGTACTATCAGAAAAAAAAAATTAGCTGCTCCTTTTCGGAACCCCTCCACATTTCAGGCATTTCTCATTTACAAATGAACTGATTAGGTTTTATGGAGCAATCTACATACGGCAGGGTGTGAACAAGGATGCTACACTTCACTCTTTAATTTTCAATTCACAGTCAAGTGTTTTCCTATGCAGAAGGTAAATAAGCAGCTACACAACAGCTTTGAAATGATTGCTTTACACCCTCTATCTTTTGTTTCAATTTCCACTGATGCCCTTTGGATGTAACCCCTATTTCAAAGAGCTCAGCTCCTCCATCCTATTTTGGTAGCATTCTGGGGATACTCTGATTACATTTTCCAGTGACAAGCCCCAAACGGAATTGTATGACTTCACACAAAATCCTTTAAGTAGGCTCATTCCTTAACACAGGAGGCTATCAATGGAAAGGAGGCATCTTTAAATTACATATAAACCAGGAAGCCCTAATACTATTTCAGTTAAATTCTTCCTAGTAAGATTGTTTAGGCAACAGACTATGTCCAAATCCATTTCGGTAATACTTTTACTTGGCTCAGTTGGCTGCATTCATTTAGCAGATCCAATCCTTTTTTGCTGACTGAAGACAGAAATCCCAGCTAAAGCATGCCAATATTATCATTCACAGTACATTTCCCTCACAAGCGTAATGCATTATTGCTCACAGTCTTTGGACAAGATTACATAGGTCATGACAAGTCCTAAGCAAACACAAGGACTGTGCCTTGCTTAAGCCTCTTCTGAATTCATCAAAGAATAGATTTCCATTTTAAAAAAAACACCCTAAGTGAAGCACAGAGCCAAGAACGGGAGGGAAATGCTTCCCATTTTAGATTTTTGCTTTCAATTTAACACACGCCAGCCTTACAAAGTAACATTTAAACAGCATGCACATATATGCCATAATGGTGCTGTACTCACTCCTGAGGTTTCATAACATAAGAGACCTTTCACATAAGAGAGGAGAGGGATGTCGCTTAATTTCACAAATTGTACAGCTTGCATTTCTGTGTCAGGCAATCATGCCTGTTTCATTTATGCCACTGCAAAACAGAAATAATGCTTGTGGCTTTCCAAGTATTTCCATGGGGAAGGAAGTGGAGGTGGCAGCTGCTCTCCCATAGTTGTATGACTATAGTCATACATAGTTGTATGATCCCATTCAGGAATCCTGCAATTTGCCTAAAAGCCCAAGAACCCTTAATGCAAAATGATGCTCTGTGTGTCCGTCCAACCGAGGAGGAGGTCCTGCGGAACCCTCTGGCAACATAATGCTGCAACATGTATCTACAGATGATCCAGCCACCACTGCCTCCTCTCTCTCTCTCTCTCTCTCTCCTGTTTCCGCAAGGTAAGGATTTTTTTGCCTTGGGGAAGGGGTAACTTCAATCAAGAGTGCAAGCAGAATTGAGGCAGGGACCAGGTTGAGGTGGGCTGTGTGCCTGCCTTGATTCTGCTTACCAGCATTCATGCAAAGATGATGTACTCTTAGATGTGCATTCCTGCTTCAACTGTTTCCCCTACCCTTCCAGCAAAAGCATCTCTTTATTTGCAGTGTGTGTGTGCATCTGTGAGTTGCATCACAGAATACAAATGGCAACCATAAAAGTCTGGATACCTGAAACTTTTGCAGGCTTGAAAGCCACAGAAGAATGAATCGTGGGTTAGCTCGGGGTGAGACACCTGATGGCACACTGTGATCCTGACTGATCGGGAGATCAGTGTGGGGGAGGATCTGCCTTGGGACCAGAGGGTGGAGGACCCATCAAACCCTGTGACTCTATGATACTGTCCTTGAAGACAGAAACATGCATTCTGAACCGGCATCTCCGTGTGAGCGAATATTCTAACACTGATTATGAAAATCCCTTCTCTGATGGTTGAGATGCAACCCTGCTCTGCAGTAACAGAATGCCCATATATTTAATGGAGCAGGATTGCCACCTGATCTGAGGATAGAAGAGAGCGACTAGCATTTGGTATAAGTGAATAATTGGCCCGAAGATAGATAAAACCAAAAATCAATGACAAATCCGTGGGGATCCTGTTATTTGTCCTGTTGTGATAATGATACATGAGAAGTACTAGGAGGGACAAGTAGTTTTACCTCTGAGGGCATCGTGATTCACCCCACTAAGATGCTTTGTAATTTTCCCTTTTCATCCCCCATTTTTTTTAAGAGATTTTGCAGTATGATCAAAGGTAGAAGACCATTTGTTCTATGAAGCATGTGATCAAAGGTGTTAGATGGCATTCTAAACTGTTTCATTAATAAACAGCTAATCTGGAACATGTCCTTTGAGGCAAAAACAGAAAACATTTCTGACAAATATAACAGACTTTTGAAAAATCTGAAATTTATCAAACATGATCCAAAGAGCTACTGTAGGAGTGCCCAGGAGGGATTCTTTAAAACATTTTTTTTTTCATTTGAACAGAAGATTCCCATGCCATACAACAGGGGTGGCCAACCTTCCACCATGAGGGTCTCTGCGTTCTTAAGAGTTGTGTAGAAGACAGATTCTTGGCAGCTGCAAGTGCTGGTGCTGCTGCTAAAGCAGCTGCACCTGTTGAAATGCCCTCACCTATGCAACCCTTAGAGGGCCAGGAGCATTCATGTTGAAAGGCTGGTCATCCCTGCCATAGAACAAACTGTTTTTGAAAGTTTCTTTTGGTTCAATAGGTATTTGCTATGTGGCATTGAGGCTAACGCAGTAGCCCAAACTCTGGGTGCATGGAATTAGTTGTATGGTTCATCCAGAATATATGGATCCATCAATATGAATCCTATTATATCTACTTTAATATTTGCAAGTTTAATTGGTTTTTAAAAGCTGATCTGAATTCACAGTGTAGAAGTGCATAAGAAGATTAATGTGTCCTTTTCCCCAAATCACTGTCATTTCAAAGACATAGCTACAGTCTTGTATACACACATAAAACTAGATTTTCTGGAACATTAAAAAGGAAAAGATGTTTTATTCAAGTTAAAAGACAGGCACCTGTCAAAATACATCTTTAGTAATGGGCGATCCTTCAGCTTAAAAAGCCTTCTGCAAGTCTCCATTTTTCATATTGTTTCTGGTGGCAACATCTCACAAAAATATAAGATTTCAAAGTTTGACGTATTCATTAAAAAATACTTCCTCTTTGGACTATGAGCCTTTCCATAAACAAATCTCATAATCCACACACACACCCCAAAATGCACAGAAAAAAAAAAAAAAACATTTACATTGTTAGACGGCATTTGTCTGTCCCAGGTGAGCTATCTTAAAGAAAAATGGCTTGCAGTATATTCCCCATTATGACAACAATACATGATAAAACAAACTTTGTTCTTAAGAGGACTTGCCTGCCAAAATAAGATGACTTAATTAACATAAATGAATGAGCTAAGGTAAAATCAATGGCATCTATTGTCAGTAAAACTGAAACATGACAGGTCCTAACTCTATGCTGCATGCGTTATGTGGACTAAAATAAACAGTAAATCTAGAATAAGCATATTCATTTGAACTGCTAAAATTTGAGGAGGGGGGGGGAGAGAGAAAACAAACCTAAGAATCCTAAGAGAATGTGTATACTTCATCTGAGATTACCATCTCTCCAGGAAGTACTGATATTTTTTGTTAGTTTATAATAAACACAGCTGAATATTTCTTCTATTTTAGCCTTTAAGTTTAATTTGTACAGCTTTCTCCAGACTGTGGCTAAACTTTGCAGTCATACAAGAGTCTGGCAGAAGAGTCTGGCTCAGTTGGGGGAGCTGCTACCTTCAAAGCCCGAAGACCGGTAAACTTGGTAAGTTCGAGACACGCTAACGGCAAAAAGCTGTGAAAGCCTCCAGGAGGAGAGATAAGAGCTTCCAGCTGCGTTGTTCGAGTGTGGGAGGCACCAGCCAGCAGAATTGTCAGACTGTAAAAAGGATACCACCTGGAATGTAGCCGTTCATAAAAGATTAGACATTTATATATATATTGTAAAAAACCCCAAGGGGGGTTAGGACAGCCTGCCCATGTACACCGCCTTGGATTAAAGTCGGAGGAGAAATCCAATGACCAAGAAAGGCGGTATATAAATACTGTATATTATATTATTATTACTATTATTATTACTATTATTATTACAATCTGATCCATAAAATGTATTTCCTCAGTGTTAAAACATTGTATTACAGATAACTTATCCGGCAAGAGGTTTTTCTCCAGTTCCTCATGTAACAGGGCACCTCATCACTGCAACTGGGTGCCCGCCAATGTGGTCACATCACATGAAGATATACCATGCAGAGGTGTATGTTTGAATCCCTTTTCATCTTTGAACCGCTTTTTCAGGGCTCTTCTACTTACCAAGCCTAATCCTCCAGGACTGGAAATGTGAGCTGCTTAGGGTCCCTTTGTGTCCTTCAACAGTAGCATGAAATGTTGAAGGACACAGAGGGACTCTATGCACCTTATTAAGTTGAAGAGCCCTGAAAAGGGGGTCAGAGATGAAAAGGGAGAATTATGAAAAGGGATACTATGACCTACTCCAGAGGCACACATCTTAAATGGCTATGGCACAGTGTGTGTGTGTGTGTGTGTGTGTGTAAGTTCCAAACATACACATAACGTACACATGCTATCATGTGTGCATCATGTTCCAGGTGTGGTAGTGAGCTAGGCCAGTGATCTACCAAAGTGCAGAGACTCAAATGGAAGTATGGCCCATTCAGGACCTTGGGTAGCTCTAAGGAAAAACGAAGTACAGAAGCTCCTCGACTTACAGACTTTCAGGTTACAAATGTGCTGACTTACAAATGTGCTTGGTCAGGGCTTTGAAGCAGGCACAGCTGAAAAGACATCAGTAAAACAACTGAAGCTGCTTGGAGACAACCCAAGCAGTTCAATAACTTTGAAAATAGTGACCTCTTAGTGTCGCAATGGGGAACGACAACAGCTCAATAACATGTGGCCGAGGCTGATTGGGCACAGGGAGAGCTGAGATATTGTGAGGTACAGGGAAATATTAATGCTATACAATCAACTACAAAGCATTTTGCAGCACCTTAAAAGCTAAATTTATTTTAGAATACGCTTTCATTAACTGCAGTTCACTAAATCAGATGCATCACTTCACACATCTGGTGAAGTGGACTATAGTATACAAAAGTTGAGACTAAAATAAATGTTAGTCTTTAAGGTGTTGCAAGACTCTTTGTTTTTTTTTCTATAGCCAACTAACATGGCTACCCCTCTACAAGCATCTTCACAATGTTACGGCCTTACTAAATAATTCTACATTCCCCTCATGAGTTAATCTCATGAATGACCAATCAGAAAAAAATATTCATTATTTCTTCTGTTAATATACTACTCAACAATGCAAGAAAGTCATTTTAGCATTTCAAGACAAACATGAAATAATTCTGCTTGATCAAATGAGAGTAATACAAATGAAGTGAGCACAAAAAGCAAACTAACAAGAGGAAAATTAATCTCTTAGGGCTGCATTACAGAAAAAGTCAAGTAGCAGCAGATTTCATCTATCTGCAAAAACAAACTGCAATAACTGCTCTTGTAGTCACAGCTACCAATGTGAATAGGCACAGCTTATTTTTATTGAGCTAAAGCAGGATGCTGATTTCAGATGTCCATCTGACTGACTGATGAACAACAGGCTTCTCAAAGGACAGGGGGCAAGTGGAGAAAGCAAAATTAACACCATCCCATGACAAGTGGAACCTTTTCCTAAATACCTCTCTAAAGGCAGATATGCACGTGCCAAGTGGCAACAAAGTGAAAATTACTTCTGAATCATCTGTGCAGACTTCCTGTTGAATGTCTAAAGGGGAAACTCCTATATCACTGCAGTGAGATACATGGTCTCTGTGTGGCCCTCATGCATTTCAAAGCAAGCGAGACGCATAAGTTCCTGCTTTGGATGTTACACGAGGTGGGAATCATGAATAGAAAATTCATATTTTCTATTCAGGCAGGACGTCTGGCTCAGTTGGTAGAGTGACCATCTCATATATGCCTGAAAATCTGAAGGATGGCAGTTCAAGATGGTTGGAAGTGTCTGTGTGTGTCGGAGAGCTGCTGGCATGCCGAGCTGATAAGTTGCAGAGCCTCTGTGGGGGAGTAGAACTGCAGCCGCACTTGAGTGAGAGTCAAGGCTGCCTGTCAGCTGAAGCGTGGTGAGGTGAACGTCAGAGAGAGAGAGAGAGAGAGAGAGAGAGAGAGAGAGAGAGAGAGCTGGACTGTGAAAGAAACATCTAGAATGAAGGGTTCTACGAAAGATTAGAACAAATTCTTGTATTTTAAAAACCCTTGGGGGTTTAGAAAGCCTGCCTATGTAAGCCACTTTTGAATTAAGTCAGAGGAGAAATCCGATGACCAAAGAAAAGGCGGTATATAAATACTGATTTATCATTATTATTATTATAATAAAAATAAAAATAAAAATAATTAAATGTGCATCACTTCTTCGATGTAGTCTGTAAAACCATCTTGAGTGCTAAGTTTCTCCAAACACTACCTTCACATTTAAAAGCTATTCATGCAAATTACAAAAAGGATTAGAAACTCAACTTAAAAAATAAATAAATAAAAAGATAACAGCCGAGGCTTTTAACAAGCCATGTTTTGTGAGAGATACACGGTTTCATTCTACAACCATGGTACCACTGATGAATTGAATTCATATAGCCCTTCCCAAAAAATGTTATTTGGAGCAAACATAAGTTGCACATCATCCAACTTCTGTTAGTATCCAAAATCATCTTATCTAATCAACTACCACATCATGCATTTAACACAATTACAGTCCAATCCTATCCTTTCCGTCCCCTGCTGGTGCTGCTGCACCAAAAACGCTGCCGGATCCATGTCTTCCCACAGCCTCCCCGCTCCCCGTTACACTCCCCTCTCTGCCCCCATTTCGCCCTCCCCACACTCCCTCCCACCTTCCTCACAATCTCACCTTGAGGGGATCCACTGGCACGTGCGGGAAGGCTCTGACCTTCCCATCAGCACCCTGGCAGCGCCCTACTCAGCGCGCTTCCGGAAAGCGCTTTACGGCTGCTGGCGTCTGAAGTCCGTAAGATTGGGCTGTTAGAGACTGGAAAAGTTTCCTGTACATGACTATCTTTTCTTGAAGCAACACTCATGCTTTCTTGGATCGTTGCTTGTCAGGCATGACTGGATGTATCTAACACTGTTAATGAAGAGTGGGTGGGGATAATGGTTAACTAATACACATTCCAACTATTAAAACCTTGAAGGAACTAGTTGTTCATCATGGTACTGATAATACACATGCCATGATAACTTTTATATCATGTTGAAGTTCAAATATACTACAGAATTCTTCCACCAGCAGAAAATTAGTTGAATTCTTCATTATGCTAATGCTCAGAGCTTCTTGTAATAAAAAGCACTACCCTATTCTGTTTCTTAAAAAATAATCTATTCATCTCTCAACAATGTAAACGAACATTTATTTTATCCCAAATTATTATCTATGTAAAATAGTTGCTATTCCTGGGGGATCTGGGTGCAGAAAAGTTTTTGAACAATTTTACTTATTATCTAAAAGAGAAAGATTGCCCCTTGCAAAAGCCTTTTGAGATGCTGGGATTTTCAGCTCTGCCAAAAGAAGCTGATGATTAGAGAGAAAATGCAAATTTGTTCTGTACTGTTGAGCTACAGCAATGTGAGTAGTTCTCTATTTGGATGTTTGGCAAAGATTCTGGGCAATGTGAATGAAACATTTGGGAATAAATATAGAACAAA
Source organism: Plestiodon gilberti rubricaudatus (assembly GCA_026170595.1). Classification (NCBI taxonomy): domain Eukaryota; kingdom Metazoa; phylum Chordata; class Lepidosauria; order Squamata; family Scincidae; genus Plestiodon; species Plestiodon gilberti. Next base: position 135,516,406 of record JANXHW010000001.1, on the reverse strand, counting down.
GGGAAATACACATTTCAGGTGAAAGCCTACAATCAAGCTTAGATTCTGTTTCAGTGCTTTCCCACGTTTTGAAGTAAGGCTGATGACTGAGCTTGAGAGGTATGAGGGAAGTGATGGGTACTCTACAACAGAATTGTTTGAATGTTGTGTTGTTGGCAAATAGGCACCAGAGAATGAAAGGAATAAAGTAGGTAAAGTGATAGAGGTGGTTGAATAAGTGATATCCTCATTATCTATTTCCTCTTTCTTTTTCTAAAACAATTTCTATAATGTGCTGTGTTGTGTAATTTAAGACATACTTAATAACTCTTTACTATAAAATATTTAGAGGGTTGAGCGGGATGCACACTGTAAAACATCCATCAAATAACGGGACTGTTTTACACTTATTATGACAAATGATTACATTGGGTAAGTATAATTCAATGTAATAAAATATTAATTTTGTAATTCAATGCAAAGTGTTCTACTAACCTGCTGGGACCAGATTGTTGAAAGCAAGCTCTGCTCTAAGCACCCCATGACACCCCACCTGCCTCTTGGTGGTACACTGAGCGCTACTAATGCTACTGGTTCAGAGGGTTCAAAGCGATGTTTGTCCCTTTCTCCCGGGTAGAATCCCAGCAGGCTCAATGGGCCTCCTTGGATGGCAAAATGGCCGGTGCAAATCCAAGGAGTCAGTTAAAGGCCGGCCAGACCCAGGACAGGGGATAGGATTCGGCGGAGCATGCCACCAATGATCCTTTCCCTTTCCTGGCTGGTCAATCACCCCCTCCCTTTCCCACTCCAGTCCATCCTCCCCACAATCCTGCCCCAACAGGCAGAAAACCTACATGTGTCCGTCGGCGGTGGCTGTGGTGCTGGGTGGAGTGAGCAGCGCCGGCCATCATCGCTTACTTGCCTGGTGTCGAAAACATGCCTTATGGCAAGTTTACGACACCCGGCGCTGGTGGAATCGTAGCTCTGTCGACGCTTCTCTACACAGGATTGCACCACTAGATAGCACATCCTTACTCAGCGGTGTCACTGGGTGGTGCGTCACCCCTGGCGGGAGGTTGGCGTGTCATCCACCCACTGCCGACACGTCACCCCCTGCTTCTGCCGCCGTGTCACCTCACTCACCCCCACTACCACTGCGTCATCCTCACCCCCCCACTGCCGCCGTGTCACCCCCTGCTGCCCCGGTACGAACCGGGAGAGAGTGACGATGCATCTTTTTCAGGTGGCAGCTCGGCTGCTTCTGACTAGGCCAAAAGCGGCGTTTTCGCACATGCGCACAGCGCCACTTGAAGCCACTTGCCCTCAGCCGCTTTTGGCCTAGTCAGAAGTGGCCAAGCTGCCAGTCAAAGAAGACGCGTTGTTACCCTCTCCTGGCTCGTACCGGGCGGCAGCAGGGGGTGACGCAGCGGCAACAGAAGGGTGATGCGGCGGCAGCGGGGGTGACGGCAAGGCGGGTGAGCAGTTCGCATGAGCCGGGGGGTGACGCGACACGTGACGTTGGGTGTGTCACCCTCGATGTGTCACCCCCTCCCATGCATCAGTGACGCCACTGTCCTCACTTGCCTCAATCTCCATGCCTTTAAAAATGAAGATGGAAGTATACCCTAACCCTTAATATAGGAACCCAAATGAAAGCTCAGAGAGCTGTGTTCAGAGCAAGGGGTGTAATAGCAGCTTAAGTTCTACAACTAGTATTTGATGGATCCAGAGTGGAAGCGAATGCTGTCCTGTAAATGCTTGCACAAAGGTTCATACAGTGCTATAATAGAGAGATGCTAGATCTCATGCTTCTACAATTGTGAGCCCCTTGGAAACAGGACTATTGATGTGTTAAAAAAAAAGTTATACCTGTAATATGTGCTGAGCCCATGAGGTATAAATTGAATAATACCTGTGCAAGAGATTGTTCAGGCAGAACAATATCTTCATGTTATTTATTTAAAACATACATTTATACCCCACATTTCCATTTCAACATCTTCAAGGTGGTTTCAAAGTCTTTGGATTCAGTTTCACTTTGCTTGCACAACATGTGAAGTATAAAACAGACCTCCAGTGCACCGAAGGCAGAATCACATGTGGAATGACATTTTTGGATTCAACCCACTATTATCTGGGATCCTACTACCAATCTCTAATAAGCCAATCTCTCTCAATATTTTCTATAGTTATAAAGGTGCTAGAGGCCAATTTGCCATTGAATAAATATAGCAGATATTCATAAACAGAAATTTGAAAAAGATATTAAATGCTAGTCATGCACGATACTTCACCTAAGTCAGTGCTTCTCAATTATTTTTTGTCATGCCCCCCCTAGGAGGGGCATGACAGTTCGCGCCCCCCCGGTCACATGGTTTTGGGGGGTGCCGCCCCCGCCCCTTCGCGTCGCCCTCCGCACGCTCCGAGGCCGGCCCGGGAGCCGGCCTCGGAGCGTCCGGAACGGCCGGCGCTCCAGGGCCTTCTGAAGACCCAAGCGTCAATCCGGGTATTTTTCGTGTTTTCGCTCATGCGCAGACCGTTTTCGTCTCTGCGCATGAGCGAAAACACGAAAAATACCCGGATTGACGCTTGGGTCTTCAGAAGGCCCTGGAGCGCCGGCCGTTCCGGACGCTCTGAGGCCGGCTCCCGGGAGCCGGCCTCTGAGCGTGCGGAGGTGACGGGCCCCCCTTGACAGAGCCTCGCGCCCCCCCTGGGGGGCGCGCCCCACTAATTGAGAACCGCTGACCTAAGTAGATGTTGATTTGCTTTTTTATCTAGGGACCCTGAAAAGACATTTATCATTCCTCAGGATCCATCGATCAGTCCTATCACTAACCCAGAAGTCATATTTCCTTCCATAACCTTTCTTTTACATTATTCTTACCACCTGGTTCCAGTATCATGCTGGCTCCTTAAACCAACAAATGTGTCTAAACCAATAGTCAACCATAATTGGGGGCTCTTGCTTATGTTACATTTGACAGTCACGAATGTGCTCTTAGAACTGAGTGGATCTATTTCTGCGAAGTTGGCATGAATCCTGGCGCTTCCAAGGTCTGACATTTGTCCAATTTCAAAAGCAACTCAGTTGTATGAATCCATCCCGAGGGAATGAATTCTTCAAGGGGTTCCAATTAAGAGCCTTGGACCGTGTTTCTCACCCTGAATGCTTATTTGTAGCATGAAGCATCCACATATCCTTCACTACAACTGACCGCAGACGGGGGGGAAAAAAGAAGTGGAATTGAATAACTGCAGACAAAACTAATATTTTGAATCAGGACTCCAGTTTGGGGAGCATTCAACAAGAATTTTGATCAACTCCTTCTCGCTCTTTCAAGAAATCTATTTAAAAATGGGATGTTTTATCTTAAACGGAAATCTCAAAACCATATACTTGCAAGATAGAGGCAAAACAGTTTCAATAATCCAGTCTCAAATTTCAGCTAAAACTGGAACAATATTTGCATTTAACACATTTTGGTTTTTGAAACAGTAATAATTTTCCCATTTATTTTTACAGCTTCAAGAGTTTTGACAAAATAAATGTACTGTATGCACTGATAAGAGAGTACTTCCATTGGAGTATTAGACCATATCTTTTGCAGGTAGGACCAGTCATCTCCAGTGCTTGTAAAACATGAAGGATCTTTGGTATCAGTTACCAATTAATAAGGAAAACAAGAATAATAGTATATTGCACCAGCAGAAAAGGGCATTAAAAAAAAACCCAAAACCAAAACACCTCAGACTGGTTGCTTGGCATCTCTCTAACCATAGCAGCCATGCTGTCACAAATGCTCTTACAACTGGTTAACCTCCAATTTCACCAGACAGTCTATGCCTGACATTTAATTAGTGACCCAATTATCCCTTTTGCTGTTCTCAGTTTATAGGAGCAAAGGAAATCAAAATGGGCTATGAAGAGGAAGAAATTACAACTAGCTCTCTTTAGCCTACACACTATATAGGGCAGTAATGAGAAAAAGGCCTTAACTCTCTTCCTAAAATTAATTCCCCTGGTTGAGGGGCTTAGAAACTATTTGGGGGGACCATTTCAATCATTTTAATAAGTGCAAAGCATTTTTACAAGGTGATATTAAGGACTACTGCATTATGCACTAATACTGCCTTGAAGAGAGGGTGAAGAGCGCAAGGACAAGACATCTGTATGTACTATGACAATAAAAGAAATTTCTATGAAGGTCAGGTCATTGCTAATTTAGTTTTTTTATCCCACGTGATTTATTTGCCTTGCCAACAATACAATTGTCCTAAGAAACAAAGCAGTGAGGCACATCTCTGTGTTGTAAAAAGTAAAACTGAGTCAAGGCTGACAACGTCTCGAATAAGATCTCCTTTTCCCCCCAAAAGGATTTCTTTCCTTTCTAGAATGCATACTTTCACCCAATCTTTTCTCTTACACCCACTTATTTACCCAAAGGCAAAGAGAAAGCAATGACTTTGCCCTCAAATAAATTAACAATCTCTTGCATGGAGGGAAAGGGAAGAGGAAAAAGAGGTGATGGTCAATACAACATTTAAGGCAGAGTGTAGCCAATGGTCCATACAGCTACTTTTACAGGGGTCACTCACTAATGAATTCAATAATTCTTTTCTAAGTAAATCGTAAAACACTGTAACATGAAAATTTAGACAAGACTGAGTTTTTCTGGTATTCAAAATTGTGCACTTATCAAATGTTAATTGCATCAGGCGCAGCATAGTACAGAAAATTTTAAGAATGGCCATATCCTGAAAAACAGCATACAAATTTATGATAATGGTCATGTGCTGAAGACATTCCCACTATGGAACCACGAAATATGAGCCTGAGGAACTAAACTGTACATCTATCTATATACAGTTGGCCCTTGGCATCCACGGGGGTTCCATTCCCAGAACCCCATGGATACAAAAGAACTGCGTATATTTAAATCTGCGGTGGGGGTGGAGCCATTTTATCTTGCTTTGAAGCGCTGTGCGGGCTCGCTGCCTGCTGCTTCAGTCCGGTGCTACATTGTAAGGTCCTAAAAAGCCTGTTAAAAGAAAAAAGTGACAGGGAGCCACTTCCGGTTGTGCACGAAACCAAAAGTTGCTTCTGTTCGCGTTTTTGTCTTGTAACAGGCTTTTTAGGGCCTTACAAAGGTGGCGCCGGACCAAAGAAGCGGGCAGCAGGTCTATGCGGTGCTTCAAAAAAGGTAAAATGGCACCAGCGGGGGCAGCGTTATAATTTGTTTTTAAAATTTCACCTCTGCAGGGACGATTAACCAGTTGAGATGGTTTACATTGGATTCCATTGCCTTTCAGAAGGTTTGGGGGGAGGAGATATTTCAACAGTCATTGCTGGTTAGTCAGATGATCAAGGAGTTAATGCCAGTTATTGACACAAAAGGTGACATAGCTCAGTGGCACAGCATGTAGTTTTCATGCAGGTTCAATCCCAGGTTCAATCTCTAGATAGGGCTGGGGGGGGAGCCCTTTCTGAAACCCTGGAGAACTGCTACTAGTAAATATTGATAATACCGAGCTAGAAGGAGCAATGGTCTGACTCAGTATTATTAAGAATATTTATACACCACCTTTCAACACAAAAAGTTCTTACTGAGGTTCATATAGCAAAAGCGAAAGAATACAACGTATAGGACAGCTCTTTGCATCTTATGTCCACATTAATTCCACTAAGCATCTTCCATGGGCCAGAACTCTGCAGCCTATTTATGGAGCTGAAGAGGCCATGAGGCAGTTGAGATATAGCGAGAGAATAAGTGGTGGGAAATGCGAGGCAAATCTGTAAATGATATCCTGAAGCCCATTTGCAGAACTGAAAGGTGGGGTGGAAATCAAAACATAAATACACTGAACCAGAGTAATACATTCCAACTTTTGAGATTGATTCGTCGAATAATGGATTTGCTATGCTTTTGTAAAGAACATCATAGGTATGAATAACTCTACAATTGGGTGTCAAGGATTTTGCATCGGGAGGTAAAGGGTTGCTGTTTCCTTCATAAAACTCATTTTTTTCTTTTTCTTTTTTCAGGTTTTACACATAGCCCAATATGCCCGGTTTTCTTTTTCCACTATAACATGTGGCGTTTTCAATTTAATTAACACTTAATTAGCTGTTGATGGGGCAGATAAGGGGCAGGGCTTGGCGTACCCCCAGCAAGAGGTCCGCGTACCCCTAGGGGTACCCGTACCACAGGTTGAGAACCTCTGATTTAGACTATTACAAGAGCCTTTCTCAGTTAATTGCTGGATTTACATTACCACATAGTACCAATTCTCTCAGTCTCTCATGTTTTGCAGCATGTATTTTATGGCACCAAGGAGTTAATCAGCATCTTGAACTTTGAAATCTGTTTGCCATCTTTAAATGCATTTGTCTAGGGAATTACTCAGTGTATCCGATCTACTGCAGTGTATGTAACAATGCATACTATATGAATTGTGAAGTACTGTAAGTTAATATTTTGTGGCAGAAAATGTTTCCAGCTGTAAAAGGAAATGGATTCTATACTCTTCAAAATAAATACATCTTCACAAAGGTGGAGATTTCTAACTCAGCTTTCAAAAATTAGAACAGCACATGGGAATAACAAATTATCACAAACTATAAACATAGAAAAACATTTTGAAGATTTTGCCCACATGAACATCTTACATAAAGAATGCCATAGCTGCATCTAGCTTGTCAGATCAGTACATTTTTTTCCTTTGACTGATCATTCCTAGACCTTATCAATGAAAAATGTTTGCAAATATTTTTCATTCTGAAACTAATTGACTTTCAGTACAATCCTCTGCATGTTTTCTCAAAAGAAAGTCTTACAGCCAAATTCTCTGTAAGGATCCGGTGCCGGATCCCTACACAAGATTTCGACGTATGGATCGCTATGCGGCAGGCCAGAGGTCTATTTGGGGAAGGGGACGTTTGTCCCCTTCCCTGAGTATAAACCGGGTCCGGCCCTAAACCAGCCCTAAAACAGTGTAAACCGGGGCCGGAGGCCGTGTAACGACCGAACTGGGATGGGGATATGGCCGCCACCATCCCCCGCCCCCTCCTGGGCTGGGCTTGGCCAATGGCCTCCCCTCCCTCACCGCCCAGACCACCCATGCGGCCCGCAGCGGAAGACTTACCTTTCGCCACTGGCCGCATCCTTGGTTCGGCAACGGAGGCCGGCCTTGTGCCGGCCTCCCTTACTCCAGAGGAGGCGCAAACGTGCCTTACAGCACATTTGCAACTCTTTCCAGTGCCAGAGCACTTGCTCCGGTGCCAGAAACATAGACTGGATCTCGCAGTTATTGTGTTTAATAGAATTCACTCTCCTGTAAGTGAACATAGGAGAAACTCAGTCTACGAGGGGAAGGGTAGAGGTATGAAAAATATCATTGTTCTTGAGATTTTCTAGTGTAACTAGAGTTGCAGTTCTCAAATGGATGGTGAAAGACAGAAAGGTATTTTTGTAAAAACTGATGTCCAGGGTAGCTATTCTGGACATGCCATGGGCCCCAGAAATCAGCAGGGCAGCCAGGGCACTCAAGAACATGTGGACTGTTTGACATCTTCACCACCACCACCCTCAACCCTTTGAAGCTATTGAGAAAGTCAGCCACGGGGACTGGGGGACATTTCATTTTACTAATTTTTCCTCTATATTTTATGCAGCCTTGAACACTCTATTCATTTGGAGGGAAATGCAGGACATAAATCATTTAAATAAATAACTTTTTTCATACTTCTGTTTAAATGAAATAGAACGGCAGTTAGTTATCTTGGCTGTTTTGTATTGTGACGAATTGTGACTGCAACATACATTTTTTAAAAAATCAACTTCTAGCATCTGATAGCCAATTATGCGCCATGGACACCATCATAACTGACAAAAATCAGAAAAAGGCTCAGAAGAGGAACAGCAGTTATCACTTGTCACAGAATTACAGAACAAGACTCTGTCAAGCCCCCATCACTGATTTACGGGTCTTTATGTCAGCACTCAAGTCGAGTCCTTTTTTTGAAAGACAGTTTGACAACTTGGGGTAAAAGGCTGTCTAAGAGTGGTGATAATGCTGGGGCCCAATTCATATATTACCCCTGGGGTATAACAGAGGTCAAAACTGCACTTTTGTAAACCAGCTTCACAGTGCGTTGGCAGTTCAGGTTACGTGGGGGTTACTGTGATCATGCTGTTCGTGTCTCTACCAGCATCATCAGCTGGATAGCAAGATGGCCCTGGCACAAACAGGAATGTGATATGATCCGGGCACATATATTCAGACAAAGCTGAACACTAGTTTAAGAAGTACGGCTAGCGTAACATTGTGCAACTCTGTGCTTAAGAAAAAGTCCCAAAATTCTGCTCAGCAACTGCAACACAGAAATCTGAATTCTACGTCCTGAACCGATTATGTAGATCTGCATGATTTCTCTTTAATACTGTATTCTGCCATTCTTATTACTATTTTGCACAATTAATTTAGTTATTTAAACATATTTTCTCTCCCCAATTGAGAGGTACCCAAAGTGACTTACAATAACACTTTAAAATTAATAATACAATAACAAATTCAAACAAACAAAATTACAACTGCAAACAGAGAGCAATTAAAACAAAATAACAAGCAGCAGAAAGCAAAACAAAACAATGCACAAAGCAAAAACCTAATCCCCCAAAGCTAAGGAAAACAGATACATTTTCAGTTGCCACTAGAAGATGGGCTGGGGTGGGGGGAAGCCAACGTGATCTCCACTGGTAGAGAGGTCAACATAGATCATTAATTCTGCTTCTGCTTTTCACAAGGAATTATATAGAACACTGAGGCCCTGCCCTCTGTTGCCTGATGCTTTCTAGCATTTCTAAGCCATCACAGAGACTAGACTGTTGCTGAGGTTCCTAGGAAGCTGAACTCTGCAACTAATACCATGTGTTGCTGCTCATCTATTCGCTTGCAGAACGGCAGCACACACAGAACACTGCATATAAATCCTCACCATGTACTTGAGAATGTGCACATTAAAAGACCTGGGTTTATACTGAATCAATTTGGTTTATACTAATCATTTGATTTTGTCTGGAAACCGCTTTGTGAACTTTTTGTTAATAATAATAATAATAATAATAATAATAATAATAATAATAATAATAATAATAATAATAATGAACTGAAATCTAATTTCTCCACCCCAATCCCACAACCCATATTTCTTCTAACAGCAACACAAGAAACATACACAGATGTGCACAGCTCCTATAACCACCACCACCACCTACTATTACTATTATTTATTAACAAGAATATTTATATACTGCTTTTCAACAAAGTAGTTCGCAAAACGGTTTACAAAGGCAGATAAATAAAGAAATGGTTCCCAGTCCCAAATGGGCTCACAGTCTAAAAAGATGCAGAAGAAACACCGCCAACCATTCACCATTCTGCCCTTCCGCTAAGATCTGGCCAACAGTACAGAGTATTTTGAGCCCCCCATCCTAGTGAGATTCTTTTTCTACATCTGCAGAAACGTAAACCATTAATCCTTTTTTGATATGTAATTTTAAAGAAGTCTAGTTGGGGAACAAGATAAGCAAAATGTTTGGCAGTGGAAAATTCCAGATAATTAGATCACAGCAGGGGCTTAGTTTGTGTATCACTTGGCATAATGCTTAGCGTAGCCTGTATTTGGGAACAAGAGACAACCAATTCAGAATCAGTCTGTGTCATAGCAACAAAGACCATTCGTCCGCAGAGAAAAATTACTCTCTGTATTCACCACATGCCACTTGTTTCATGGAACTGCTAGTGCTGTTCATTTTATAATATGAAGGCTAAAACAAAACAGATTGTATTGACTCTGTGAATGAATGTGCATTAACTAGATGATCATATAACAGTTTAGCAAGTGGGGAAAAGGAAAAGGTCTCTTGTAGCCTTTTTCTGTTAACTTGAGGATGGCTAACACAACGCAAATGTTCATTAGGATTTTAATTCAAGAGAAACAGTAGTTAAATTCTAACAGTAGTTAAATTCCAAGTAAACATCTTCATATGTTAATTATGATGATGTAAATGTCATCTTCTAACTAAAGAATGCATGTTGTCCAAAGATAGTGTGTTAGCAGTTACAATACATACCAAACCAAGAGAGCATTTAGATTAGAAATGGAAACCAAGGAATAATACCTAAACGTTACCACATATAAAACACAGATCTTTCAATACCTAATTACAATATATTGTAAATGCAAGACAAAGGTCCCAATCTTATCCAACTTTCCAGCGCCCATGCAGCCGAAATGCAGTCCCGAGTAAAGGAACAAACATTCCCTTACCTTGAGGAGGCCGCGGTGACTGCCCCCCCCAGCAGGATGCAGCGCATGCCCCGTTGGCACGGCTGCACCAGCGCTGGAAAGATGGATAGGATTGGGCCCTCAATTTCATCTTCAAACTCACTGGGGCAATCCTATCTCTCAGCTGAATCTAGCTCACAAGGGAAGATAAAATGTGAGACAAAATGTGAGAAAAAATGGGATAACAGTAACAGGTCACCCTGAATTATTTGGCTTGGCCGCTTCTGAGGAGGCCCTCAGTGGTGTTTTCGCACATGCGCACAATGCCACTGAGGGCAAGAGGTTTCAAGCGGAGTTGTGCGCATGTGCAAAAACACCGCTTTTGGCTTCGTCAGAAGCAGCCAAGCTGCCAGCCGAAGAGGACATGTCATAACCCTCTCCTGGCTCGGACCGGGCGGCCTCAGGGGGTGACGCGGAGGTCTCGGGGGACGATGCAGCGACCCCGGTGGGTGATGCGGAGGGGGTGGGAGGTGACGCAGCAGCAGTGGGAGGTGGAGGGTGACATGGCGGCAGCAGGGGGTGACGCGTACCCCAGTGACACCACTGGAGAACAGCATGAGAACCTGAGGCCCTCAGTAGGCTGAGACCTTCTCCTTGCATCAGAACCACAGTACCACCATTTTTGAATAAAATTGACTCTGTTTATTATGACGTGCCTGAAACAATAAACGTCTGCTAATTTCTCTACCAGTTTTTGCTGGTGGGGTTTAGTACAATGTAGAACTGTGCTCTGAATGTGAGTGCATTTGCTGCTAAGCCAAGAACACTTTTCCCAGATTGCAGTGAGAGCTCAAGAAAGAAGATGATGGCTCAATTTATGTTACAAAAGCTCCGGCAGTGCTTATTCAGTGCTCCGGCAATGCTTATTCAGAGGTAAGGGAAATATACGCAATATATAGGCACTCGTGTTGCTTCATGTTACAAAATATTTAAAAAATGGTGCAACAAAATTATGTTACAGTTGTAGAATTAGGTATATAATTTGACATCAAATATTATTCAATAAAAATATCAAACAGATGGCAAACCTAAACAAACTCTAAAAAAACTTGATGACTGTGTCATCTCCTGCAAAGGACTAGAAGAGACTGCTGTACCCATGTTTTGCTAATGGACTGCATTTTGATGGATTTTTATTGTCGGCAGTAGCTTTGGGAGCCAATCCTTATTAAAAAGCAGAGCACAACTTTAATAAATAAGTAAGGTTATTGAGGAAAAAAAGATAGATATCTATCTAAATATAGTGAACAGCAACAGCATTCACTAAAGAAGAAGAAGAAGAAGAAGAAGAAGAAGAAGAAGAAGAAGAAGAAGAAGAAGAAGAAGAAGAAGAAGAAGAAGAAGAAGAAGGGACAGCGAACTGGAAGTTAGAAATACATATAACATATGATGTTATTTTATTGTCATATTCTCACTGAGATCACTGTAGGATAATGCTATAAAGGCGAATAGGTATCAATGGTGGTTTGCAAACATGTTTAATAATGCAGCAATATGACTGACTCATGGTTATAGTGAGATCACAGTAAGCTCTTTGCAATCCTATTCATTTTTTCTCACTGACACAGTGAATGGCGGGACTGTCTACAATTTGCCGAGGTAAAAGGTGGGAAACCCAATTTCAATCCAAAGTAAATTGAGAGCTTTCATGCAGCCTCATTTACTTTCATTATGCTGGAAAGTACAGTGCCTTAAATAAATTACATGAGGTATAATTTTGTACAACTAGGTATATCTCTGTGGCCAAAACAGGTACTGCATTTATTTTTGATATATTCATTACAATAGGGATATCAAACACTGCATATACTGTAGTTGATGTGTGTCTTTTATCTGTTTAGTATGTACACATCTTTTACCTATATACTCTTTTTCTAGTTGTCATTTCTTTTGTAGCTTCATGTTTCTGTTGCTATCTTCTTTGGCTTTTGACAGTACAACAAATATAAATACAGTAAACTGTTTTTTTTCTATGTACATACTGGAAACATGGCTGATTTGTACAGATGGTACATGTTCTTCTTAGAGTATGTTGCTGGGTGCTAAGGTTGAGAGAATCATGTGTTTGGGTGCTCCCTGCATACGGGGATTTTCCACACACAGCAGAGTAGTGTATCAGGGAGAAGGTTTCTCTATCCTGGTCTTCCATGTGCGTGGAGGGTTGTGTGTGTGTGTGTGTGTGTTTTTCCTTTGGAGGAGCATTTAGAAATGTGATCTCCCACTTGCAGTCTGGGTGCCAAACGCTGTTTCTCCACATTTAAACAAGCCCTAAGAGTGACTTGCAAAAAGCAAAACAATATTGTCTTGGCATTGTAGACCAACTGGGTCTGCTGTTCCCTTACTTATTGCTGCCACCTTCTCTGGGTGCAGTGCATGCACACACACATATCTCCGGAAAAAAGCTCCTTACTTCCTTGTCATGCTCCATCCACTAGCGTTGCTGCAGGGGGGCGGAGCTCTAAGTTTTGCCGCGGTCCAACCCTCGGTTACACGGGTTAGGGTAAGCCAATTCCATGCTCGGGATAATTAAAAAGGGGATTGAGAATAAAACGGCCAACATCATTATGCCATTGTACAAATCGATGGTAAGACCACACCTGGAGTATTGTGTCCAGTTCTGGTCGCAGCATCTCAAAAAGGATATAGTGGAACTGGAAAAGGTGCAGAAGAGAGCAACCAAAATGATTAGTGGACTGGGGCATCTCCCTTATGAGGAAAGGCTACAGCGTTTGGGGCTCTTCAGTCTAGAAAAAAAGGTGCCTGAGGGGGGACATGATTGAGACTTATAAAACTATGCATGGAATGGATAGAGTGGATAGAGAGAAGTTCTTTTTCCTCTTGCACATCACTAGAACTGGGGGACATCCACTATAATTGAGTGGGAGAATTAGAACAGACAAAATAAAATATTTCTTTACCCAGCGTGTGATTAATCTGTGGAACTCCTTGCCACAGGATGTGGTGATGGCACCTGGCCTGGATGCCTTTAAAAGGGGATTGGACAGATTTATGGAGGAAAAGTCCATCACAGGTTACAAGACATGCTGGGGATAAGCAATCTCCTGGTTTTAGTAATAGGCTATCTCTGAATGCCAGATTCAAGGGAGTGGTGACAGAATACAGGTATCTTGTTATCTTGTGTGCTCCCTGAGGCACCTGGTGGGGCCACTGTGAGATACAGGAAGCTGGACTAGATGGGCCTACGGTCTGATCCAGCAGGGCTCTTCTTACGTTCTTATTATTGACTTTAAATACCGTGATAGCTCTTTCCTTGCACGGTGTTTACATTTTAAAAGGAACACATTCTTTTTTAACCATGCAAGGACATAATGTGGGGAGGGAAGAGGATGACCCAATCCTTACTCACTTTTAGTGAACAGGGAGCAGATCAATGCAGCCTTGCTAATCCGGCAAGAAGGATTAGCATTCTATTTCTCCTATGTAATTTCTCTCACTTTTCCCCTGTTGCTTTGCACTGATAACAGCAGGTTCCTGCAGCCTTTTATCTAGTTCAGCCCTTAGGGTCCAACTTTTAAAGTAAAATGTGAAAGGCCACTGTTGTTGAGAAAACAATGCCTTTCAAATCAAGGTGACGTACTGAAATTAGTTAACAAAAAAATTAAATAGTCATACAAATTAAAAACAAAACACTGATGAATTTCATTCTGCCTTGAATATTACTTAATGTTTTCTTAATATCATCAAAATGAAAATAAGGATGTTTGGTCAGACGTTGGATTTTAAATGCTACACCCATCAACTCCCTGACTTTTATCCCTGTTATGCCTAGAAGAGTTTAAGCAGGGCTCTCTGTTGTACAGTAGGATGAAAAGAATCCTTATAGAAATAAGTTCTGAATCACTTCAGGTTGATCAGCAGAGGGGCGGACTTCACAAGCCCACCAGCGCACAGACACTTCAAAGAGGAGATCTGCCTAAACAGTTCAGAGACTATATACCATTTTAATTTGAGATAAAAGCTTTAAAGGTTCTGCAGACTTGTTCCTAAAATCTTCTAAGATGAAAATTATCTTTTATAAGATTATTTGTGTTCAATTCATTCTACAGTGACGAGAAGCAATTTTAATCTGCACACTAAATTAAATTGCCCTGAAAAAGAAGCAGAAGAGAAATAAAGACTTTTCTTTCCTTTTTATTTTATAGTCCATTCCTGGTTTCATCTCATCTTTTACTGAATGTACATTAGTAATAAATGTCAAAGCCGTGATCCAGAGACTAAGAGCTGGTACACACAGGATCTACTTTTCCCATGTTTTTTTTTCCCTGCCAACAGCAGCCTGGGAATCAGAAACCCTGCTACACATGAAGAATTAACTATGCAGCTCTCTGGATTGGACCCCAAGGTAATCTTGAATCCAGTTATAATGTAATGTTCTGTGTTTATCAATCCACAACTTTGTGTATGATAGTGAGGATAGATGGACAGCCCAGTCCTGTCTAGCTAGGCTGCCGTGCAGGCACAGAGACCGCGCTGCATCCTATCCAGACAGGACCCAGCACTGGCATGGCAGGAGCTCTCCTTGGGGGAAGGGAACATTCCTCCCCTTACCCCAAGCAGAGCTCCAGCCACCCCGATGGGCCTACTCATCATAATTTTCTGCTGGTGCACATTCAAGCAGGCTGTGTAACGGTAGCCAGGCCTGGGAAGCGGGATAGGATTTTGGTGGAGCCGCCACCTTTCCTTTCCTGGGCCTTTCCTGGGCCTGGGGGACCAATCCCCCCTTCCTGAAATGCCTTACCCCACCTTCCCTCACCCCACCGCTGCCCGGTGGGGAACTTAACTTCCCCGGTGGGTGCTCTGTGGCATCTGGGGCGGGTGGAGTGGCACCAGCCTTTGTGCTGGCGCCACCTGCTTGCTGGGTACCACAAACGTGCTTCATGGAACATTTGTGGCACCCTAGACCTTTGCTCTGCCGGTCAAAGGTTTAGACAGGATTGCACCATAAGTTTATAATACTTTATCAGAAAATATCAATGGACTGGCTCAGTATAAGGGCAGCCCCATATGACATTTCTGCAATTTATGTAAAGATAGTCATATAGAAGGATGTGGATTCTTGCAGAGATCCATTCCTCTGGATTCACCTGTCTGAGCACATTGTGTGGATGATACAGGCCAATGATACATTTTAACACAGAGACATCCACTGGAACCATCCAAAAAGTTATTACTGTATATGGAAGTCAGACAACACATCAGAAGTTATCAGCACTTAGTAGTGGAGAAAAGCTCCATTGTGACTGCTGTAAAAATGATGTGAGAGGTTTTGTATAACGTCAACTTGTTATCCAATTCGCTAAGACTTATTGAACCCTTGTACCAAATGAAGTACTACCATAACATCCCAAAATACATCACACCGACACAGATGGGTTACTACATTACTGTTGCAGAAAGTATACCACATCACTTTTTAAGACTGGGGTGGTGAATTAGTACACTCTTCCCTCTTTATAAGTACTTTCGCTGTACAGATTTTCACTTATCCATACTGCATATATTAAGACTATCCCAATTTATCTATATCAAGGTTTTCGATATAAGGTCTAGGAATGGTGGGCCAAAAAAAAAAAAAAAAAGGTCTCCTGCAGAAGCAAGGTCTACCTCCCATTTCCCCAATGGGTACACCTTCCCTCCGCTTCTCCAGGGACAGAGAAGGGGACAAAAAAGGAGTTCCAGGAGGTCAGATTGAATCTTGGATTTCTCCCCCTGGTAGGACAGAGGTTCAGAAGTGCCCCCTTTCTCAGGTGTGCTCCTGCAGGCTTTAGGGGAATCGCTCCTCAGGACACTCAGAGGACAGAGCATGGCTTGGGAAGAGGCACCCTCCTTACCTGAGACCCGCTGCCTGACAGGTAGCATGTCCTCATGCTTTCACGACACGTGCATTACATGCTTCCTTTTTCAGTGTATCTATTTTTGTGCTGTGTTTCTAACTACTGTGAATATGGGACCTAAAGAACAGAAGAAGATGAAAGAAGTCATGGGAAAAGAGGAAAAACAGGTGAAATGTAAGAGGAATTGCTCATAGTTTGCAACTAAAATTTGAGGTGCTAAACCTCATTATGTGATGCTAGAACTTCTGAAACATTTTCATCGTCGACTTTAACGATGCTGGAGAATGTTTTTAAATTTACTTATTTTATTGTACCATGTCACACAACGTTTTCCTTATGCTATTATGCATTTAGGGTGGTTTTGTGGTGAACTTGGAATGGCTTTGCAACGAGTTAGAATTTTTCCCCGTGAATTTAATGTAATAATTGCACTTGTTATCCAGATTTTCACTATAAGGGCTGTTTTCAGGAACAGATTAGGTATGTATAAAGAGAGAAAGGTGCATAGTATAGTCCACCATATGCCATAGTTCAGTCACTGATATTTTGACAGGTAAAGGTAAAGGTACTGGTATCCCTTGCTCGAAAGTCAGTCATGTCTGACTCTAAGGGTGCAGTGCTCATCTTGGTTTCTAAGGCCGAAGAGCCAGTGCTGGCCGGCATGACTAACGGAAAGCTGTTACCTTCCTGCTGCAGCGGTACCTATTTATCTACTTGCAATTTCTTGCTTTTGAACTGCTAGCTTGGCAGGAGCTGGACAGAAGATAGGAGTTCACTCCGTCATGCGGCACTCGGGTCTCAAACTGCTGTCCTACCGACCTTCCGGATTGCAGCGTCTTAACCACTAAGCCACCATATTTTGATACAAAGTCCCTAATCCCAAGATCTGAACGGCCCCAGGGAACACAAGGAGGTCCTGAACAGGTGGACTTTCCTATTCACTTCAGTGAAACAGCAGCTCCATGCATGCAAAGGGATGCACAGGTGGAGCTTTCCCCTATGCATAAATGAACGGTGCATTCACTTGCTTATAGGTACAGTGACTTCAGGGTACATATCATTGCTTCTGTTCACCACAAATCTGCTGAACTGGGATGTAGGACTGACTGTACTGAGTTTCCATCAAGGTGATTTCTAGGATGAAAGCCACGTCCCTTTTGCCACCTTTACAAGTGAACCTTGACCTTTACGGTTATGCAGTGCTGTTCCTTTTATGCACAGGATCAGTATGGAGCTATGTCACAGCTGCAGAAAAGGCAACTAACCAAAAAGCCATCACAAGCAGTAAAGTTATTCTCCTTTGTTTTTCCCTTGAACGAAGCCCACCAGAGATGAAATGGCTCCTCTGAAAACCTAGAAAGCATTCAAAGCATATGCTTCTTCTTTTATGTCTGAGAGTTTGTGTTTCTTTCCACTAAAAGGAAAGGGGTGAGTACAGTGAATCACTGAAGTATGTGAATTAAATCAAAGTTTTGCTTGCTCAGGGAACTGTCCTCTCACTATAGCGTAATCACTTGAAATTATAATTCCCATTTACAGCAGGAAAACAGCTTCTGAAGAAACGATACATCCAAGCACCACAGACTAAGAAAAATGCTCACATTTACAGCAACATCAAAGAAACACGTTCTTTTACTGAAAACACTTCTAATAACTCCCCCATTACTAGTATTTCTTGACATTTCGAAAGTTCTCGAATGCCAATCTCCTCATATAAAGCACATATTTCGTTAACACAGAAAAACAGCATGAGGAATTGGAATGAAGATAAGCCCCTGTACAGAATGTCTAAAAATGGTTATTCCAGGAATATAGTGAATTAATGAACAAAGTGGTAAAGCACTGAAAGGGAGAAAACCACGGCCCTTCCCCTTTATGAATAGAAACAGCTTTGCAAAGCAGTCTACATTAGTATACTTTCCCTACCCTCCTCCAATCTTTGATGCTTAAGATCACAGATGGCACAATAAATCCATATCTCCTTTTAAAATATGTAATGCCTTGGCTTTTACCAATATTTTTGCTTTATGCTTGAAAAGAACCTCAGAAAAGATGGTATTACATACTGGTGCATAAGCTAATATAAACCAGCTCTTAACTGACTGAAACAGAATGTCAGTTAATATATCTTAAATAGAAACCCCCCAAAAAAGAGAGAGAGAGAGAGAAAAGAAAAGAAAAGGATGCAGATAAATCTAAAAATATCTCCCACTTCTTACAGAAGAAAACCCACATATGTGCATGTTTACAGATACACACACTCATGAAAAGCTTGGCAACGTATCCGACAGAGTTGCCTATAAAACTTTGAGCAGATATTCATTAAGCATAGTAAGTAGCTCACAGGCAGTTCAGCTTAAATTTCTCCTGTGGGAGCGCAGAGCAGACAATCAAAGACAAGCAATGAAAAATAAAACTGGCTAATATGACAGTCAAGGCTGGATGGATTTCCCAAGATAAAGAACAGTTCTCAGCGCTCTGGCAAGTGTATTGCTGTCAATATCCCGAGGTTTCTGCTGAGATGAAACCCTGTTGCTTTGCTCCCACTCCCCCAATTTGCACAATTAATCATTGCACAAGAAGATGGTTGCGGCTTTTGTTCATCTGCTTATGAGCTAATCAGAAACACGTGCAGCAGTCCTTATGTGAAGGATAGAAAGGAATTGACCAAATAAAGAACTTAACACAACATGTCTGCAAAAAACCAATAACAGGTTGGGGGGGGAAGTTAATTTAAAACGAGAAAAGCAAGAATGAGATTCTCCTCCCTCTTTTCCTCCAACTGCAGACAAAATTTGACAAGACGAAAGAAGGAAGCACAAAGAAATAATGACATTGCCAAAAAACAAACAAATCCAATGTGACACACTCCTCCTATACTGAAGAAGGTTGGCTCAGTGAGAGCTTTCCTGGCAGAACTATAAACCACTGTTCTAGCATACAATCAAATGTATAAAACTGGAAAAACGAATAATAAATACACAGTTAAATGTTACTTTGGGAGAAGTTACTTCCAGTTGTGTGTTTTTTCCTTCTAACAGGCATTTTTCACTATTACAATGTGGCGCCAGAGGGAAGGAGTGGGCCTGCGCAGGTCTTCAATAAGGTACAGTGGCGCCACCCTCACCCCCAGTGGGTTCCCTCCCTCCACGGATGGCCATCCGTGGCCATCCATGGATAGTCAAATCCGCGGATAAGGCGGGGCCACTGTATATGTTGTAAGAGAGATTGAACATCAAGAGGACTTACACAGTATGCAAAGGAGGATGACGAGGAGGAGTGTTTAACATAATCGTGGTCTTTGCAATCTGTAGCAGTACATTCACTGAACGCTGCAACACTATAGTACGTTTTCACACAAACAGCTGTGTTTACGTCTACTGAGAAGCAATGGAAGCTTTTTTACCATTAAAACTAGCACAGGCCATGATCAGGATTGGAATTGCAGCAGGGGCAAAGTAATAAATGCCCCCCTCCCACCACAGTTTTGGTGCAATGGAGGCTGCTTCTCTGTTTATTTTAAGGAAGAAACGAAGCTTGCTTAAAGAAAAGTAAGAGCCTGGAGCGGGGGTCGCATGTGCCGTGCTTGGGGGGGAAGGGCAGGGGACCCTCAGAAAACCGTGGAGGTTTAGTGGTCCATGGGATACAAAATTGAGCATTTAGTGGTCTGTGAGGTCTGAATGGTTGGTGACCGCTGATTTAGATCAAGGAAATTATGTGCGGCAAAAGAGTTACCGGTAAGTGCCCCCATACCTCACAGCATTTCCACTATCAGATGAGCAGAATGTCCTCACAGCTGCATTTTGTAAACAGAAGATAATGCCTTCTTTTCCAATGTCATGCACACCAGATTTAGGGGATCAGCGGAATGCACTCAGGCCTGTTCATGTGACTTGCATACTACCGATTCTTTGTCCCACATGATTCTTTATTGTCCCTATTACAACGATCTGCGTCAACATTTTCTACAGCCAGTTATAACAACTCCTTCTAGATCGGATGCGGATATTATCTTTTTTTATTGGATGGGGGAAATGAGAGTCGTACACTGAGGGTAGCCAAATTTCTTTATTTTATCTTGATTAGGCATAACGTCTATTATTGATTCTTTTTATTTTATTTTATTATAATCTGGTGTCTTAAGTTATCTTATGTAAGTGTTCTTGCATTTGTATTTTAGGGTGGTGTGGGTTTTACTCTCGCTCTTGTATGGGTTTTTTATGCCATTGATCGATCGATTGTAAACAGAAGAAAACAGGCTGGGAGCTCAGTCACTGTCTTCTGGCTCCTGGTGTAACATGTAGTTTGTCCAAGCACAGATACTTATGAATGATCTTTTTTCTGCCGCATTCATGCATGTAGCATACTTGCATAAACTGGCATCTGAAAGCCAAAGTAAAATGTCATCTGTGAAGCTCCATCCCAATGTACGGTAATTGCTACAGCAGCTGCAGCATAAACAAAAACCAAGGCGTCTTTGCCAAGAGATGAGCAGATCTTGAACAGGAAATGCCATTACCAAAAAGGCAGTGAACATCAGGATATGCAAGAGAACAGGAAGACGTTCGCAACATGACTGACAGGGGAAGGATCACAGTGGGATTAACTCACAAATAAACAATTCTGTTCTAGGAAGACTTGATTACATTTCCACGTGGCTAACAACCAGGCAACTTAACTCTACCTGAAAATATTCCCATACAGACCTGACCTAGGCTAGCCCGCAGTGCTGTTTCTGTTCAGCCACAGTGAGGGGCTGTTATCCCTATCCGACATAGAAAGAAAATGAATTAACAAACCACACAATGCAATTCAGTTGATATCCCATTCTCTCTGAAGGGAGTTGGAAGGCGATAAGACAGCATGAGCTGGCATAATATTTATTTGCATATGAAATATCCTGGTTCCTTCAAAAATATCACAGTCACTCAATACAGTGTTTTAGTGATTATAATTTTTATTTTGGTTAACCGTGGTTTCACACACTCAAGCATCTCGCATGTTTCCACTGACAAGAAAATTGGGAGAGCTGACAACTCTACGACTATGATATGCACAATATTTAACAAAAGCCTGCAGAAGGAGCAGAATAGGAATCGAACTAATCCAACAGTACATGAGTCATGTTAAGTGAACCACAACCATGATGAACTCTAGTCACCTTTGTGTCATCCATTCCCCAGAATAAAAGAAATGTATTGATCATACCCCAGGTTGTTCATTCACATCTTAACGCAGGAGTTCCAAAATTGGGTCATTTGACTGTAAAGGGGTGCGTGATGTGGGGAAACGTTGAGGCAAACAACAGGGAACAATCTGGGAAAGCGCAACTAGTCTGCAATCTGTAGCCGCTGCAGAAGGTGAGCCGTGGCAGCAGGGACTTGAGAACTGCTGCCTTAAAGCAATGTTTATACAGTCCTTTTTTAAAAATTAAATGAACTTGCACCAACATGGCTAGTATAAGAGAAATGCATGATCCTTATGGACGTTATGCTGGATTTGTTTGCTGGGTCAATATAATAATCATGACATATCACATTGTTTCATTTGAAGCCATGCACTGTGAAATTTCTCAGCTGTCTTCAAAATTAGATGCTAGAGCACATGCAACTAACATAATATAGCGGCCTCTGCATTATCATTTACCACTTCTCCCCTGAGTTGTACAGTGGCACCGGTCAGCATGTCATTCTGATGCTTGGTAGGAAGAGAGTCGACACCAACCGACTGTAAGTGATGTGGGTATGGAAACTCTCTATACCAGGTGTCAAAAACACACAACGACCATGGCCATACCAGCAATAAACAGCCCTAGTGATGGCAAAGTCTATTCCCACGATCTCCGCCTGATATTCATAATGCGTACATCAGCTTTGAGATTTGATTTGCAGATGGCGCAGAGCCTTTGCGGCAGGGGTAAGCTCTTAGCCTAGCTTTTCCTGCACAGCTGCAGTCAGTCTATACAAACATTAGGGCTGCCGAAACATGTTTCTTAACAAGCAGCTTGATAAAATTCAGCGTCCTCCATACTTCAATATGACAAGAATATTAACTGCAAATGTGCTTGACAATAACCAAACATCACAAAGGTTGATTAAAAAAATAAGCCTGTAAAGAAGATATGTGGATCTAAATGTTACTTTTGGGAACCTTTTATATCAACGATATGCCTGAATTTTCACGAGTTTAAATCGGAACTAAGTCAAGGCTGACAGTTTGTGCAGCTTAGCCCATCCCAGGAGTAAAATGCCGCCTGCTAACAATGCCTGCTTTGGAAGAAGGCGCTAATGGAGAAGGGACTGCATTTTGTCTCGCAACTTAACATTCTATAAATCCCTTTAATAAAACGTTCTAAACAAAACAAAAACAGAGTGGGCTATAAATAAATGAGGGGCTTGATTTTCTATCGCCACAGTGAGCCCCGTAAGTTAACTTGGTATTGTGCACAAAACAAATGTTTGTCATTGTGTGAAATGGATTGCCTATTGATTTAACTCAGTGCTTCTCAAATAGTGGGGCGCGCCCCCCGGGGGGGGCGCGAGGCTCCGTAAAGGGGGGCTCGTTGCTAAGGGAGGCCCCTCGTTTCCCTTCCTCTTATAATCGCCGGTCGCCTAGACAGCCGTCACTCATTTTCCTCCTCCCCTCCCGCCACGGGGCAACCGGACGTTACTCTTTGGCCGAGACGCGTCGCTCCTACAGTCCGCGGATGGCTCATGCCTTCCCGCCCCGCACTGCTCCCTTGTGCTGCCTGCCTCTAATCCTGGAGCTTAAGCAGCTTACAGTGGCACAAACGGCTCCAAGCTGAAGGACGGCGCGTTGCGCTCCTGTCTGGAAAGGTGTGCTGTGCACCGGGCTCGTTCTCTATACTGTATTCGTAAGACAATTTGACAATTGCCAAACGGGACGATTTAGGGGGCTGGTGACTGGTTGGAATTTTGGGCAGCAACGTTCTGGTAGTTGCTTGGTGTCTGTTCTTTCCTACCCTCCCTCCCCCCCCTCATTGTAGCCATTAATCCAGACATCACCTCTGATTAAAAAATCAGCTCAAATTATTTTATATATTTTTGTTTTGCAGGTTAAAGTATTTTTTAATATTGTGCTCCTTTAAATCCTGTGCTCCTTTAAATCTTTTCTGCTACAGTTAATAAAGCTATTCTTTGTTGTAAATTGATCCACATTTCTTTCTTTTTTTATTCTCATATACGTTAATAAGGATACAGTGTTATGCAGAGGTGTACTTATAACAATTTTATAGACAAATGATACTATTTACAGTCGCGCGGGGGGCGCGAAATTTTTTCTTCTTCCTAGGGGGGGCATGACAGAAAATAATTGAGAAGCACTGATTTAACTGTATGTATCTAAGAAATTGTATTTTAAGTCTGTTTGGTACCTGATAGGGATGTGGATCAAGTCTGAGTCCAAGTCTCGAGTCAAGTCTCAAGTCTCTGGGTCCAAGTCTCAAGTCAAATCCAAACTCTTTGCCCCCAAGTCCCGAGTCTTTGGTTGCGAGTTGCGAGTCCCTATCTATTTAATGGGGAAAACGGGTTTAAACCTGAATAAAATTGGACTTGTCGTAAAGGGCTCCAAGTCTCGAGTCGAGTCTTTCGAGTCTTTTACAATCGCCGAGTCAAGTCCAAGTCAAGTCATTGACATGACTTGAGTCTGAGTCAGTAGACTCAAGTCTACATCACTTACCTGAAGCTCTTGCATGCAAGCAAGTTGTAAAATGTATTGTTCCTGGTTATCCACTGAAAACATGCCTTGCATGTCTGTGAGGTGCTTTAAATTGTACATGAACATGATGCTTTTGGGTTTTCCTCATTTACACATTAAGAACAGCTGCCTCTAGCAGAGCTAGCAATGGGCCAATGCCATTGTGCAGGACCTCCAAATGGAAGCATTTCTATGGGTGCATTTTCCAATTTCTCTATCCCTTTCTTTCTTGGCCCTTCATCATACTGGCTAGCCCTTCCCAAAATGCTGTGAATTTGGCAAAAATCCACATATTGGCACTGAATCATGCATATGATATATAAATTAATAAAACTGTATGAAACAGGTCTGGTTCACTGATGGAAACAAATTAGAAACTGGGAGTTTGTCCCTGGCCCAGTGCATTCATCTTTGTTGCTTGAAGTTCTGCTGAAACGTTTCTAAAGTTATTTTTATATTCCCTTGAAATGTTTGTCTACAATTGAAATACATCAGGACTTAAAGCTAGATCAATTCTACCAGCAGCACTTCATTTGTGCATTCCCCACTGCTCCCTTCCCTTCTCCCTTACCTGGAAGTAGGGCAAAAGCAGTGTAGAGGCAGTGCTAAAGCTTTGCTGGAGGCTACCATGCAAAGTCTCCCTTCCTACCTGACGCATAAAACACTGAAACAGCAGCATTATAGGAGCCCTGAGCAGAGGCGTTGTTAGGAGGGGCAGGGGCCCCCAAGGCAAGGGGGGCCAAGTGACAGGGGTATACATGCCTCTGGATCCGTCGCCCCCTCTGCCAATTGTCATCTTTATTCCGTCGTCTTTAGCTGCAAGATGGGCCCACTCGCCCGCCCTGGCTCTGTTTGGCTCCAAATGCAGCTGAAAAGCCGGTGTGTGTGTTTTCACGCTGTGCCGCAGCCAAATTTCAGCAGCGGCGCGCGAAAATGACATCATGCTTATGTTGGGGGGGTGTCATGTCAGTCCCCCCCCCAGGGGGTGGTATAGAAACGCCACTGGCTCTGAGAAACATGAGAAACTCTGAGACACCTTCAGCAACCATATTTGCCAGGATCCCTGGAGCCTTGGCTGCTATTATTGCAGCAAATTTGATAACAAGGAGGGCCTCCAAAGATAACTTGGCACTATCGCACCCCCAGGTAAATTGGGAGGAAACAGAAAGGGGCGTGAGGCAGGGTTCGGGGGTTCATGGAGGGATGCTGAAGAGGGGATGTATTCGGACCCTGTTGTGATCCTGATGCAGTCATCAGAGATACGACAGGGTTTCCAATTTCAGAACTGTGCTTCGAAAACACCAACTATTTTCTGACTTAATAGAGTTGAGTCTATCAAGTCTAATTTCAAATTGAGCCAAGGCAAGTGTGGCCATCATCACAAGTTTGGTTATAAGAGCGGGGGCCCCTCAATCAATGGGACATCTTTTTCTGTTATTCATAAGCACTAAGAATGAGGACTGCAAATAACTGTCAGTATAACATGGAAAGTCACAGACCTAATGAAAAGGCAAGCAATGTGAACAATTTAACACAACAATACATATTTTTTATCAGCAGAGACATTTCTCTCACAGTTTCTTACAAATCGATCCTCAGTAAGTTATTTTATATAACATTTCCTTGTACCTGCTATATATTTCAATCTTCTGCAATCTTAACAATCTTTTAAAGTTTATGAAACACAGCATTTCTTCCTCCAAATGCTGTTCAGCATTTTCTTTGAAACGTTTTTGAACACATTATTTCTCTATTATATGTACTGAAACAACTGAATTCTCTTCCAAACAATTGTTAATGCAAAAATTCTCTCTAAAAGTGCTGTATTTTGTGATAAATGCTGAAAGATTATATGCCAGAGGTAGGAAACATCACTCCTAGCTCAAAAATTCAATGGTAATGATGATTTTTACATGAAAGATGCCGGTTTCTTTGAGCAGCAAAGCTAGTGAATTTGAAGGCTGGTGCCATTATTTAAATTATGTGATGGAAATTGTTCATTATTTGCTGATTCTACTATTATATTCTGAAACAGATTAATTACCATCTTCTTCGGTCACTCACAGCAGAAGAGATTTAGTGGATTAGTAATAGGGGGTGAGATGATGGCAAGAAAGTCCTGACTTATGGCTTTTAAAAGATGAATAATGTGAATTATTACCAGCATTCAGGAAGGCTGAAGATGACAGATCTTGCAAAATTAAATACCTTTCATCTTAGATGTGCTGTTTTAAACAAATGATCTCTTTTTAAAAACTCATCATGATAAGAGTGGTGCTAAGCAATCCATGATACAGTGATGTAATACAAACAGAAGAGCCTGCTTAAAAGGCTTTTGACAGTAAAATATGATAAGTAAAAAAAAATTCAGCTCATTGTTTAGTACAGTTCAAAACTGGCAGAGGCAGTGAAGCTTCATGTAGAATTAATGAGGTGTCACTTCTAAGACTGCAAATGCTAAATGACAGACAGACCTGTGTCACGGCCCCTTCCACAGCTGGAAACAATTCAACTGTGCAACTGCTCATGTGGTACAGCCCTGTTATGTCTGTATCAGTTCAGAAGATGCATAGGGGAATGCTTGTTCTATACACACACACCCATCAAAATCTCCTTATTTGTGGACATCAAGGAGGACTGCTATCGACAAACAATCGGGGAGAGATTGGGGAAACTTGTGCATGCCTGGACACCATAAAGGGCCAACTGGCACCTTTATGCCAGCCCACCAATGCATTTTTATCTGGTTCCTGTTGTTGTTGTTGTTCAGTCGTTAAGTCGTGTCCGACCCTTCGTGATCCCATGAACCATATCCCGCCAGGCCTTCCTATCCTCCACTATCTTCCTGAGTTCGCTCATTTGGTTCCTGGTGACTCTAATACTAATAAAGATGCTATAAAAAGGAGAGTCCATAGTTTCAATTGTAAAGAACAGAAGCAAAGCCTCCGCAAGTGCCACCTACTGAGTGATCCCATCCCAGTAGACGACTTTACAGAATCTGATCACAGTTGTTCCATGCTTCTAGAGCCCAGACATATAAGTGATACCTGCTCCATTATAGGGCCTCCCCTTTCATTCATTCATTCATTCATTCATTTCTGGATAAAATATTTATATACTGCTTTTCCACTCAAGTTCAAAGTGGTTTACTACAACAACAACAACAACAAATACATTTGTGGGTTTCTAAAAAAATTGTTCTGGCCCCTGATGTAGTGTTCGGAGAATATAGGGTCCCATAAGAATACTGCAATTGGCCATTTCTACGATATGTCCATATGGACAGAATAATAGTAACAAGTGATGGTAGCCAAGGAGAAGTTCCGGGACACCAACAATGTATGCAAATTAGATCCAAGGAAGTAATCCGTTGCAAGGAATTCCCATGTGGAAAATATTCCTGCACTGCATTCTTTCCCCCTCACAGTATCATCTGTTCCTGGCATTTTTTCATAGCCATAAACCATCAAAACTGTTAAGAGTTGGCAAACAGGATCAAATCCTTTTGTAGGGCATTTCTTGTGTGGAAACTATAAATGTTGTAAACACGCTCACAAAAACAGTCTTTGTAAATTCCATTGACAACAGAAAATGTGGTCTATAAGAATTCACTATGTGACATGGTCCGATTTCCTGTCGGAGAGGAATGGCTGGCTGATAGCTCTGTCGGTTGCTCCATACCGACGAAGCACGACTGATGGACTTAATTACTCTACCCCTGGATTAAAAGGGTGTGCGATGAGATAAACCACATATCTTCGGGTCGCTCCCATTACTTTCTTGAAGAACGAAGGCTCAATGAGTTTGTTTTGGTTCTGAGCATAGAAGAGAATGGACTGCCAACGAGCTCCAAAATCAGCTGGACAGTAAGCCAAGCCCCCTCCCTCTCATAGTTTTGCTTTGCTTATGCAAGTGGCAAGGAACTGCAGTAAGAATTGAAGAAATAAGCTGAGATACCGAGTTAATTTAAGAATAGAAGATTTGTTGAGAAGAGGATCAACAATTGGTCAGTCAACCAATTAGACAGTAAAAAAGAGAACTGGAGAACATATTTGGAATATTACTCATAAAAACATGGAGTCTCTCCCTTAAAACATTGGTTTCACCAATCTCGTTGCATTAAGAGGGTAACTTTAAGCAAACAAACAATCAAACCTGCCAGAGAGAGAAAAATAGTCAAGCATAGAGATGACCAAGTGACAGCTGATGAGTCACCCCTTACCCCAGCCTGACTCTTCCTGGCCCCATTTTCCCAGGTCAGACAAATCCTCCCAAGAAGGCCCTATTTTTGGTTCTCATCCTCCTAACCTCTATCAGTGGTGGCACATCCAGAAGGGCCCTCTCAGATGACCAAAGAGGTTGGTCTGGATTATACGGAAGAAGGTGGTCTCTCAAACACACTGGTCCGAGCCATAACGGGCTTTAAAAGGTCAAGTTCAGTACCTTTAATTGGGCCTGGAGCCAAACTGGCAGCCAGTATAGCTTCCAGAGCAGCAGCTTTGGTCCAACAGAGCCAAGCCGCCAACCTCCAGCGACCACATGAGCTGCTACATTCTGCACTAGCTGCAACGTCTGAACCATTTTCAAGGGCTGCCCCACATAGAGCATAGTCTAATCTCGATGACACCTTGGCATAGAGTCTATAGACCACTGTGGCCGGATCAGACTGATACAGGTACAGTCACAGCTGTCACACCAGCCAAACGTGGGCAAAGGCCCACAGCCAACACCTGGGCATCGAGCAGCAGCTGTGAATTCAAGAGAACCCCCAAGCTGTGGACCTGCGCTTTCAGAGGGAGTGCAACCCCATTTAGAGCAGGTCTATAGTCCAGTACCCAAATCATGGATTACCGAACCAGGAAATTGTAGAAACATATCTTCATGTTATTTATTTTTGAATTACCTTCCAGAATTCCAATTAAAGTATCATGTCTTAAATTGCAGAAACAGCAAGAGAAAACACCCAAGAGCCAAATTATCTGAAACGTTGCACACTCCTAAATGCACGGTGCATATTACTACAAAATGCCTTCAGCCATTACGCTCAAGACAGAGCAAAGTATTTGCTGCACTGTTAAATATTTTCTTATAAGAAAGAAATGAAATGTTGACAGAAAGGAACTCAAGACAGCCCCTTGTCTAACAACCCATTTATTTATTTCTTCGTAAACAAAATGCAAAAGGATCTTCAGCTTTCCCTTGGGAAGTTGTTAGTACCATTTCTTGGTGTTATAACAAAA
Organism: Plestiodon gilberti rubricaudatus; assembly: GCA_026170595.1. Taxonomy (NCBI): domain Eukaryota; kingdom Metazoa; phylum Chordata; class Lepidosauria; order Squamata; family Scincidae; genus Plestiodon; species Plestiodon gilberti. Next base: position 135,487,268 of record JANXHW010000001.1, on the reverse strand, counting down.
TTAATAACAAAAATGGCATCTCACTGCAAGAGAGACAAACTGAGGGCTTTCATATGTGGAGGAAATAGGCAAACATTGCATAGAGATATGAACAAAAAATAGTATCACTGCATGTAAAAGTCTTTATATGTAAAGGTCAGGACAACAAAGAAAAGCACGTGTGTGAAATGCTAATGATTAAGTTGGTTTAAATATTCTGTGAACATAAAAGTGTAAAAAAAAAAAAAAGACTAGATCCCATCAACTAGAAGAGTGGGATAGTGTCATAGCTCAGTGACAGAGCATGTGCTTTGCATGCAGGAAAACCCAAGTTCAATCCCTGGTATCTCAAAGAAGGGCTGAAAAAGACTGCTCTGTGAAATGCTGGAGAATGCCTGCCTGCCGGTCAGTGTAGAAATATGAACCAATGGTCTGTATGAATGGTCTGTATGAACTGTATGAACCAATGGTCTGGTTCATTAGGAGGAACTTTCCTCTGTTCAAGATATATAATAACTTCATGGGCAGCCCAAACCTATCCCTCCCCCCCCCCTGGGCCATGCAGCACAGGACGCACGACCTATGCTGCATCCTATGCTGGGATGGAGCCGGCTGGAGGTCTATTCGTGGTAAGGGGACATTTGTAAACCCCCAGCTGCCGCAATGGGGCTACTTGGATCAGTGCCAGTTCAATTGCTGGTGCAGGAACGAGCAGCCCCATGCAAGCAGAGAAGACTTGGGAGGGAGGATAGGATTCAACACATCCCAGTGCCGCAAGTCCCACCCTCTTCCGGGCCCGATCCGCCCAGCCCCAGCCCCGTTATGCCCCCTCCCCCAGCCCCTTCACCACTTGGAGCAAGACGTACTGGCTCCACGGCACTGTCTTCAGGATTCAGTGCCAGCAGGATGGCACAGGCCTTCCTGCTGACACTGCTTGCTCCTGAGTCATCGCAATGTGCTTTACGGTGCGTAAGCAACAGTCAGCCCTGGCGCTGAGGTTGCAGTGCTGGCAATGAGGAGGAATAGGATTGCCCTAACAGTTTTGGAATGAACAGCGCACACCGGAGGCAATGTGTGAACCAGAATATTAATTTGACACATCTTTTGCTAATGCATTCCCCATTTTAGAAGATGGCCTAGCATAGTAGCAAAGTTATAAACGTAAAGGTGACCCCTGACAATTAAGTCCAGTCGTGTCCGACTCTAGCGTGTGGTGCTCATCCCCATTTCAAAGCCGAAGAGCCAACGTTGTCCGAAGACGCCTCCGTGGTCATGTGGCCGGCATGACTCTCCTTGCCGCAGCGCGTAGCATGCGGCTGGAACACGGAGCGCTGTTTACCTTCCCGCAAGCGGTACCTATTTATCTACTCACATTAACATGCTTTGGAACTGCTAGGTTGGCAGGAGCTGGCCAAGCAACGAGAGCTCACCCCATCGCGGATTCGAACTGCTGACCTTTTGATCGACAGCTCATGGTTCAGCGGTTTAACCCACTGCGCCACCAAAATTATGCCCAAGCACAACTTGCACTACCGGAGTTGTGATCTGGAGCACAAGGAACAATTTACAGGTCTGCACAAGGGAGGAATATAATCTGCCACTCTCAGGTCACAAATGTGTGATCTTTTTGACAGCTGTTACAGTACTGGTGTCACACCAACAGGGTTGTTAAATTGTGCAAGAAATGTTTAAGTGACTACAAGCGACAATACCCAATTCGTATAGTAGTATATGGGAAAGCAATTCCCTGAACAAAGGTGATCAGACCCCCGCTACCAATCATAAAAGAAAAGCATCATAAAGTTAACCGTTCATTATCATTGATGTCATACTGGAGCCAGCATTAATTCTAATGAATGAATCCAAGATCAGCATTTCTGATTCTCACTGGTAGTTATAACAACAGGAATCATACTACTGTATGTCAGCTGGAATTGTTAACACATCTGATTTACTCCTGGGAGCACATACAAAACCAATTTGAAAAGTTATGAGTAGTGCTATTCCATTACCAGCACCATTAGTATAAGTATCCCCAATTTGAAGCTTTACCTTCCCAGAGTCACAAAACAGACATGAAATTTACAGTGTACAGTTTGAGTCTACAAACCCAAGCATCAGGAGGCAGGTTTTAAATGACACAATTTATGATACGCTACTACAGCAATCACTCAGCATTCATATCTCCTTCTTTTATTAAAAGCAGTGTCAAGCGCTAGCATTTTGGATGTATTTACGCAGATGTAGCCATCAAGTTTATAGCTCCTAGATAATATAGCATATTTGTTTTTGACCAAACAAAACGATGCAGCAGAATCATAGCTCAATTAAACACTGAGCTGAATTCTTACCTTAAATATTCTGTATTTGATCCTCTTGAAAGGATAGACAAGTATTTGCCGTAATACCATTGACTAAGACAACACCTAGCTAGACAATTTTGTTGGAATTAACCGTTTGGGTAAATTATAAAACTAATAAACTGCCAAGATTCAAACTTTCCCAAAGCAGTTATTACTTTTCTGATTTATTAGCCAAAACTTCAAGGGTCTGTCATAAAGTTAAATAAACGAGCATGGAGAGCAACATAAATACTTGGGTTTGACAGTTCTAAAATACACTGTTTACAGGGAAATGGAAGATAGCAGCATTTCAATACATATTTTATATCTAGCTGAGCAAATCGTAGGAGCCAATAAAGTCGATAAAACTGCTGTAAAAGGTACAAGATGAGGTCCATTTCTAAAAGATGTAATATATTATAGCTGAATCTAAGTCAAAGTGTTTTACATGAATCCGGATGACCAGTGGCTCATCTCTAAGATGAAGCATAATGGAAATGCAGAAAGTCATGTATGCTGACATCAAAACTATTCCTCCACTCTAAACCCATTAAACAAATTAGCATTCCCTCTGTCGAGTTCTAAATCAGCCTAACCCAGGGGTGTCAAACATGGGCATGGGCTGGATATGACCCGTGGAAGCTTTTTATCTGGCCTCCATGATAACTGGACTTTTACCCTTACATCCCGGAAATAAATACGCCAGACAACGCTTCTTTGGATTAAATGGTCACTTTATTTTAACAATATAAAGACCTGCAAAGGCAACAATTAACTAGGGGCATCTAACCACCCCCTTGGGCGTGCGGATACTGGTCAGGGGAAATAGCGCTAGCTATTTACCTCCCCCTACTCATCTGGCGTAAACACCCAGGCTCCAGGCCCCTTCGGACACCGCCCGATGGGGCCTATCACGGCCAACCCCAAAAGGTGAAGACAGCTGAGCAGTGCAGGTGACCATACTAGCTACGCCATTGATGGTACCTCCCTGCTCCAGCCAGGTGGTTTGCCAGCCAGCCTCACCGACCCGAGGGTAACAGTGTTGTTATGAGTGGTTCTGGCTTGCCACCTGACCTTGCCGAACTCCAGGTGCACGCCGAGTCCCTAGCAACCTGCCTACCCATTTCCGCACGCCACCTGCCAGGTGACCCACTGACTGAACCCCCTCCCCAGAACACAGTCCGAGGTAGGCGAAAAGACCGCCAAAAGCGAGCCAATCAATTGGCAGCCAAAAATTCCTACCTGGCCACCCAAAGGGCAACCGGCTAATCCCGGACTATGCATAGGGAGGGCGGGAGGGTGTTGCTTCCAAAACGCCGACTGAGGGAGCCGCAATAAACGCGCAGCTCCCTCGTGCCGGCGTCCGGCGTCACGTGATCCGGCCAGCCAATCGGCTGGCCGGAATCACGGAGGAGAAGCGTCGCTGGACACACCTCCCCGGGAGCAGGGCAAACGCTTCCGGGACGCGAGGTGCGTCCCAGGAGGATTCTAGCACCACCATCAGCTGCTCTCATCTGCGGAGCTGCAAAGTGACACACTGTCAGAAGTGGCACAGTTGAAAGGGGCGGCTCTGGGAGAGCCCTATTATCATGCAAGCCACCTTTCAGCAGCACCGCTTCTGCTGAGGTGTCACTGGTGAAAAAGTGGCCTGCATGGTATTTGGGCTCTCCCAGGGCTGACGTTTCAGCAGCACTGCTTCTGCCAAGGCATTGGGAGGGAGAGATGGAAGGAGGTCTCAGAAGGTGAGCAACAGTACAAGGGAAGAGGCAGACCAAGAGGATGAGGAAGGGAGAAGCTGCTGAGGTGCTGGGAGAGCCCAATTATCATGTGGGCCACCCTTTCAACAATGCCACTTCTCAGTGATGTAGACTTGAGTTTATTGACTCGAGTCAGACTCAAGTCGCATGAATGACTTGACTTGGCGATTGTAAAAGACTCGAAAGACTCAACTCAAGTCTTGGAGCCTTTTACGACATGTCGAATTTTATTAAGGTTTAAATTCATTTTCCCCATTAAATAGATAGGGACTCGCAACCAAAGACTCGGGACTTGGACCCAGAGACTTGGGACTTGACTCGAGACTTGGGAGTCAGAGACTTGATCCACATCCCTGGCACTTCTGCTGAGGCATCACTTTGCAGAGCACCTCGCAGATGCTGAGCTGTAAAGTGATTACTTGGCAGAAGTGGTACTGCTTAAAGGGCAGTCTACGTGATAATTGGGCTCTCCCATATCTTGAAAATATGAGCAGGATTTGCATACTTTCTCTTCAGTCATTTGCAGCTAATGAGTTCCTACGTGAGAAAAAGATGCTTATTTCTGGCCATCATCTGCTTAATGATGTAACTTCCTGCTTACATCACAGCTATCATCACAGCAGACATCATGAATGCTGTATGAAACAGGTTTGACACGCCTGGCCTAACCATGAACATTGGGTCTGTTCATGAGTATGTCCAAACCTGCTGTGTCAGTAGGCAGCATGGGGTTCTTACTCATGAGTTGAAGGCCTGTCACCTGAAACAGATCAGATGCAGCCCTTCATTGGGTACAGAACTGACTAGTATGCCAAAGACCTTCCCACCAATGGATCTACTCATGAATTAGGCCCCCAGGAAATTGCTCTGCATGCCAGGTTAGGGTGCTTACTCACAAATAATTCCACTGCTGTTCCTTATTATATAAAGGTCCTTGATATCCCCATTATTTCCATAGGCACTGCATTTGGCATTGAGGCATTCAACCCTATTGAATGTAATACACATCCACATATACATCCTTCAAACGTAAGCGTGACTTCTCAGCCAACTTTATCCTCACAAAAACTAGAATGAATGCAAAAAGTTGTTCTTCCAACTGAGTTCAGTTGATGTTCATCATATCTCCAAATCCCAGTTCTTCTTAACAAGTTTGACAAGACCTGATAGCCTGATGAATGGAACTGAAGAGCTGTTCGACATCCCACCGACAACTAACACAGTTCATGAAGCACCATTCTCCAGATATTTGATTTCACCCTATTTGCATATTGAAAGAGTTGTCTGCAGTTCTGCATATGATGTTTATGAGAACAGTGGAATCAGAGATGCGATCTGTTCAGTCAGTAGAAAAAAAAAGATTTCTCAGGATAATATGATTGATGGATTTATCAAGTTTGATGGGTGTTTCTGGAGGATGAGCAGTTGCCCTTCCTGAAGATAGCTAAGCAGGATCAGCCTGGGATCTTGCTTTGGAAGGGCGACCGAATGGAAGCTTCTGACAGACCTCGCGAAAAGGCACTGTGACAGAATGCATTGTGAAGGCACACTGTGAGAAGATGTGGAATTCAGAAGAGTCAGCTAGCAAGAGAGACTGTTAACACCTTGAGAACTGACCGAGGGTGATCTGCGGCCACTGCTGTGAAAGCTTCGGTAGCGCAGAGCACGGCCAGGACGCTGGCTGCGCTTGAAAGCAAACATCTGGTGAGATTAAGGGTTCTATGAGTTTATCTTATAGAGCAAACATTTGTAAAAACCCCATTTGTAAAAAAGGGGGGGTTAAGACTAGCCTGCCTATGTAAACCACCTTGAGTCTATAAGACCATCACTCACTGTGAGAGTCTGTGAGAAAAGCGGTATATAAATACTGTAATAAATAATAAATAAAAATAAATAGATAAATAAAAGGTACAACCTATGTGAGTAAGCCCCACTGACATCAGTGGAATGTACCTGTATTTCCTGGATGATTTACTAACTTTCAAATGCATACAGTTTCCATGTGCAATATCCAGTTGGTACCTGCAAGTAATGTATTTTTTGCCCTATGCTCCTGCTGTATCCTCCAAACCCATGAGATCAAGCTTCAAATTATGCGTTCATCCTTTAAACAATATTATATTGCTTTCACCATGACTATTCTTCCTTAAATAATTATGCAACAAAGCATCCAGCTATCAAATAACGTTTTTTACAATTCTGAACACTTTACTAGGAATATGCTAAAAAGTAATTAAATTTAATGCTCTTAGTGTAAAAATAAATACAGACTAAAAAAAACTATATTATGGATTCTACAGCCAAGGCATGTTGCTACTGAAGTTCTTATACTGTTCTTAAAGGTAAAGGTAAAGGTATCCCCTGACAATTATGTCCAGTCGTGTCCGACTCTAGGGTGTGGTGCTCATCCCCATTTCAAAGCCGAAGAGCCAGCGTTGTCCGAAGACGCCTCCGTGGTCATGTGGCCGGCATGACTCTCCCTGCCGCAGCGCGTAGCAAGCAGCTGGAACACGGAGCGCTGTTTACCTTCCCACAAGCGGTACCTATTTATCTACTCGCATTGACATGCTTTGGAACTGCTAGGTAGGGAGGAGCAAAACAAAATCCAATGACATTGATTTTACTTCGGAGTGAAATGGAAATCAATAGTTAAATAAAACGGATTTCAATTTACTTTCCTTAATTGTTATTACTAATAAAGTAACTAGGTATTGACCACGGATAATGTGAAACTGCTGCCTAATGTCAACAAGGGCACTACAAACAGTCCACCTTCGTATTAGCTTTTCCAAGACAAAATGAGAGGATGAGAGAGAGGAGAGATTCCTAAGTGATTAGAGCCCGTGCCTTTTTGCTACATTTGCATCTCTTCCTTTCCTTCAAGGATCTCAGAGCAGCATTTTAGTCATACACAGCCCAATCTTGTCTAGCAGGACGCAGTGGCGCAAATAAGTGGCGCAAATAAGTGGCGCTGCATCCTATACAGGATTGGGCCTACGCCAGCACAGCCGGAGGCCTCCTTGGGATAAAGAGGTCTACTCAAATGTGTGCCAGCTATTTTGCTGGCGCACATTTGAATCGGCTGTGTAATGCTGGCCAGGCCCAGGAAGGGGGATAGGATTCAGAGGTGCGTGCCGCCGCCAATCTGGCTCCCCAGAACACCCATTCCCACCCTCCACTCATCTCTCCGCCATGCTGCAGGGACTTACCTCTCCGCAGTGGCACTCCGCTGTTCTGTGGTGCCGGCAAAGCAGCACAAGCGTCTCAGCTGGTGCCGCTTACTTGTCAGGTGCTGCAAATGTACTGGTGACACCTTAGACCGGCAGAGCAATTGCTCCACGCATCTAATTGTAGACAGGATTGCGCTGATAGTTTGATAACCACAGGTGACATTAATGTTGTATATTGCCTAGGGCACTTTTTAGGGTTGCCAGCTGTGGCTGAAGGTATTCCTGGTGATTTGTTTTTGCATGACGTCATGATGGAAATTCCTAGAGGCCCTGTGAAATTCCCCAGGATTACTTTCAGTAGTTACCTGAAGATGGATACTGAATCCTGGAGACTCCAGGCCAATCCTGGAGGGCAAACACCCTCAGTGCCTTTTGGCAGAGAGGCAAGTCATATCTACAGTTTAAACACATCAAATCCAGGAAAGATACTGACTTCTTCAAGTCCACAGACCTAATTCTTTTGGCAGGGTAAGCTCAAATACCTGAACAAATTCACCATCACCACCACTCGTGGTCCAAGTCCTCCTTTGCTCTTTCTGTAGCCCAGAGGTTCCCAACGTGGGAGGTGCGACTCCCAAGTGCATCATGGAATGCAGCCAGGGGCATCGTGTTAGTCTTTTAATTACCATATATTCTTGCTTGCAAGAGAGACATTTAGGCAAAAACAAAGACCTGGAAAACCTGCCTCTTCACATCAGTCACTCAAAGTTCACTTCAAGAGACTTCAGGTTTGCAGCCAGCACCACATTTTGTTTTTAACAGCAGTGAGCAGAGAGCCTTGCTTATCTTCATCACAGAACAATTAACAACTCAATAGATAAGCTAAGCACTTTGAGATTCGCTGCAGCTTGAGGCTCCCTGAAAACTGAAACAAGTGCTGGAGGCAACATTCCATTTATTGCAGGTTTGCAAATATTTTCTTGCTGCTGAATGTTTTAAAGAAAGCTTTAAAGACTTTGATTTCTCACTCTGTGATTAAGAGAGGTAGAAGAGGCATAAGTAAGTTGCTTGCTGTTGAGTGAGGTGTAGAAATGTCTACCTTGTTTAATTAAGCCAGAGGAAGGAGGCGGCAGCTGCTATGTTTGTTTGGTTGATTAATTATTAGGATCTTTATCCTTCCTCCTTTTTGATCCACCTGTAAGTTAGTTTCCCACTCTATTTGCTGGGACACCCCCCCCCCCCATTGGAGACTGCTGGGCAGTATAAGAATCTTTTTTTTCATCTTGCAAAGATGCTACATCTTTTTTTCATCTTGCAAAGATGTTACCCAAAGGAGCTTTCTCTCATGCAACTGGGGTGGGGCATGACCAATGAAAAGAAATGACCTCCCTCCCATGCTTTGATGTTTCTCTTGCCATGAATAGGACTAACACAGACGACATCAGTGCCCTCTACCAGGTAGACACCCCAGGCCTGCCAAGGGAGGGAGGGCAGCATCCCAACCCTGTGCACTCCTGGCTTAGCTGCTGCTCAGCAGAAGCATGGAAAATCCACTTTAGGGCTCGTTTTGGGAATATACATATACATATTAGAAAGGGTGCCTCTGAGCATGTAAAGAGTGCCTGTCTCTTCAGTGCACTTTAATGGGGAGCCACAGCTAACGGCGAGGGAGGTCAAGGGAGGCGCGAGTCCAAAAAATTTGGGAACCACTGCTGTAGCCCCTGCTGTGCTGATCTGTGATGTTAATGTTATCTGGAATTGAGAAATACACTCAGAAGACTGGCTGCTCTAGAACGTTAACATAAAATTACCTTAAAACCTCATCATTGCCAATGAAAAGGACAGGCTTTACATCAAGTAAGCCATTACCACACTGGAGGGAACGGTTTCTTTCCAGTTAAAATGGAGGATGATAAATTATCTGTTCTGCTTTGCAGAGGCAACATGATCCTACGGCACAAAGTTAACAAGGGCTAAAAAGGTTGCTTTAAAGATTTGATGATTACTGTTTGGCAGAATATCTTTCTATTAATTGTGCTGAAATAAAGATTATAGTCTTCGGGCAGAAACCTCTGTGCTAAAACTGGATATCGCAGCAGATGATCAAGACAACTCATTTCAAATATTTGGGTAATCATTGCTCTAGAAAAATAAATCAGGGGGCACAAGAAAAAATCTTACACTCAAGGCTGTCACCGGCTCTATTTTTTTAATTCTTTTTTTCCAGAAATACGGGGGGGGGGGGGGATTTTACTTCTGCTATTCAGAGCGTTTCTGAAGCACACGTGTCCACCCAAATGTCATATGGTGACTCCGTTTGCAACAGTTGCAATTCACTGGGCATCAAAACTGTTCAAAACGAATGCGTTATTAGACGACTCCTTTTTCTACCAGCTAGCACTCCTGCTGCTCTGCTTGAATTGGAAACTGATACAGGTTCCATGTTAAACAAAATAGACGTTATTATGTCAACTTATTAGCTGAAATTGCAGTTCCTGGACAATTCAAGACTGCTCAAATTATGTTTAAAGAAGTCAGCCTTTCGTAATTACACAAGTACAATAAAACCAAGTAGTATAATACGGTAATTCTTGTTTGGCTGTGATTCACAAACTATTAGGGAGATGTGGATTTTCAGAATGGGTTTCTTTTGGAACAACCATGTACATACAAATGCCCTGCGGTAAATCAAACTTCCATCGTTTCCCTACAGGTTTTGTCTTTGAAACAGTCCTTCAGAATGATCAAATTACCTGAAGGAACAAAACCCTCTTAGCTTAAAGTAAGCAGTCATTTCATGCCACTTTCAAGTGATGGAATTTATGATGAAATAGAGATTTTTTTTAACCATGTCCCATATTCTTAAAGGATGTGTCCATGTGGTGTAGGGGTAGTTGAAGATCTACTATATTATGTGCTTTTCAAATGCCTGTATAAAATCTATGGAATAGAGCTATTAGGCCCCTTCTTTATTAGGATGCAGGACTGACCATTCCATCAAACAGTGATTTTTTTTTAATGAATGTCAGAAATGACAGGTGTGCTGTCCTTTAAGGTCACACAATTTGCCATACAAAGTGCTTCAATTAAGAGAGATGTTGTAGATTTCAACCTATTAGACCACAAGGATGATGAATTGGTTGGATCTGGCATGGGCTAGCCTATTTTTGTATTACTGTTGGGCTGATATATGATTTTGACTTATTGTGTTGATTATATTGTGGTGGTTTTGACCATATAGTGCAACTTGATGGAATGACTTTATATTTATTTAGGAAGTCCAAACAATTTTACTGTAGAGTCAGGGAAGTTTGCTATAATGTAATTTGTAAATCTCAGCTTTAGATTTTTAAGTGATGATATAAAGCAACTTCACATACCAGACCAGGATTTATGTTCTAGGAAAGAGAACTGACCTCTTGCTTCCAGTGTGCTGAAATGATTTTGTTTAACAACCAGTCAAAGGAAGAAATTCTCTCCTTGGGGTGTGTGCAGGTATACTGCAGTGAGTCAGAGCTACTAGCTATAAATATCTTTCTGTCTAATCAGAAATTCTCTCTCTCTCTTGCTAAAAGCCTTTTTAAAATGGTTCTGTAATTTTGACTAAAGATTGACAGTTTCTATTCTAGTCACTCTGCTTAACATTTATAATGAATGCCATCACATTTAATACTATTTTGTGTGCCGATACATTGATTTAATCCCAACACTTTTGCTGCAAATGAGGTGCAAACACTTAAGGAGTGTTGGCTTTTGCCAATAAATATTTACAAAGATTAAAACTTTTGGCAGCATTTCAGAGTCACTTTTTGTATCTACGGCCTTATTAGACGAGAAAGAAATACTACTAGACGTTTACAAAGTTGTTCAATGATATCAAAAATTATTAGAGTTAACAAAATGTTACCTTCTTTTCAAGGAGAGGTCTAATAATGACACATGCATTTCAAAGACTGACTGAAAAGCTAGTCTGTGTTGCAGTCTCTTATGGTTTCACCACAGTATCCATGTTAGCAGAGCTAAAGGAATTAAGTAGTCCTACACACAGTAAAACGGACCTTAGTTAAGACAGCTTTACTATAACAAGGAAAGTATTGCAGCCATTGTTACACACAGGTAGAAAGCAACAAGTCAGGAAAAACAAGCTAAACAGAAGTTTATTAAAAATAGGAAAGAGCAACCCATGAGCTTTTTAACCAAGGTACATGATAGATTACAGCTCCCCCTAATGGTGAAGGCCAACATTTACACCTTTTCTGATTATTTACATGGTGTCTCTGCTCACATGCTGTTGTTCTTCCTGATTATTTACATGGTGTCTCTGCTCACATGCTGTTGTTCTTCCAACATCCATCACTGTAAACAGGATGGGCAGGGGGTCTGGCACAGTGGTAGAGTTACCGCCTTATAATGCCTGAAGCAGAGGCGTATCAGCAGCGAGTGCTGCCTGGAGCACTCGCTGCTGCGCCACCCCGAAGGGGCGGCGCCGCCCAGGGGGCGGCGTCCCAGGGAGGCAGCGCCACTCCGGGGGTGGGGGGCGACCCGGCTTACACGGGCGCTCCGAGGCCTTCTCCCCCGGCCTTGGAGCCAGAGAAAGCCCCGGAGCGTCCACCACGACCGGTGGCCAGGGCTTTATGAAGGTGGCCGACTGCCACGCCGTGCTATTTATCCTTGTTTTGCACATGCACAGAACGTTCGGCTCTGAGGCCGGGGGAGAAGGCCTCAGAGCGCCTGCCCGCGTCACCGGGAGGGCGCGCGCGCTCCGTGGAAAGACTGGAGCGAGCGGAGCAGCGCCAGCCGGGGCCAAGGAGCCGCCCGGAGCCGCTGCTCCGTTCGCTCCAGTCTTTCCACGCCTCTGGCCTGAAGAAATCTGAGGACACCAGCTCGAGACAACCGGAAGTATCCGAGAGCTGTCGACACGCCTCTGAAATCTGCAGAAGCCCTCGGTGAGAGTGAGGAAAAGCTGCCAGCTGCACTTTGAGTGGGAGTCAGAGTTGACATCAGCCGAGCATGGGAGGTGAATGCCAGAGATAAGCCAGACCGTGAAGGAAACCATCTGGAATGAAGTCGTTCTATGAAAGATTAGAACTTTGTATTGTAACCCCCCCTTCGGGGGTTTAGAATTGCCTGCCTATGAGCACCACCTTGAATTAAAGTCAGACGAGAAATCCAATGACCAAGAAAAGCGGTATATAATAATAATAATAATAATAATAATAATAATAAACTTACTTGATAGAAGATAATAGTAAATTTGCCCTTGTTTCCCATCAAGCAACCACCCACATTTTATTTTTCCAATCTTAGCATAAAATGAGTGCTCGTGAAACAATGGAAAGGCCGAACAACGTATTACATAACGTTCAATGCAACCTTGCACCAAATAATAATAATAAAAGAATAGCAGCCACTGGAGGCTACAATCTGGAGTGGAGGAAGGGTAGATATGGTGCTTGACCCTTTCCCCTGCTGGCTGCTTTGCTCCCTGCAGAGAAAAAGACATAGGGACCTACATTTCTTTCTCTGTGGTGGGGAAAAAGCATCTCAGGGGGTTTGAATTTGACAGTAAAAAACAACTGGCAGCGAAAGAGTTAAAACATCCATACTCCCGTACTTCCTCCATTCTTGATTGCAACCTTCAACAGCTGTTTTGGTTAAAAAAAAACAAGGAAATCTGTGCAACATAGTCTGGGTTTCATTTTACCTTGAGTATCTGGATGTAGTTGGTGTCATTCGAGAATATCGTAGGCATAGTACCTTTCCCTTTAGCACTCTGTTGTCACACCCGCATGGAAACAATTTAAGAATCGGCCACTTCACTGAAGTAAAAGAGCCTTGACAGTTGGTTAACTGCATGGAATGCACAGGGATGCTGGGAAATCAAATGCAAAGTCTGCATTTGGGAGTTTGTGACAAAACAAGTGTAGCTCTAAACTGTTTGCCTTGGATGCTAGAGAAATAAGATTTGCAGGAGCAGTCTAGTAAGCACAGAGCTTTTTGAAACTGTCACCCACTTGCATGCAGGCTCTAAGGCTCAGTGAGACTTTACAATGCACCATGAATAATCGAAAAGTGCACAGCAATCTGGATATCACGGCATGATCATGTTTGACCTATGACTAAATGCTATCAGAGGAGAGAAAGGAGCATTAGCAAAATGTTAGAAGTAAAGAAAAATCAAGGATGTAAATGTCAAGAGTCTCAAAAGGTCCTTTTTGGCCCAAACCAACTTTTACTTTTTGCATTTACTCAGCAAACATGGGAAGGTTACAAAAAATTAATACATCTTATGCAGCTTCTTGTGCATTCTTGCCCATAGTCGGCTACTCTAAGAAACGTTTGACTCTAATAAGTCTAAGACGTGCATGAGCACAGAAGTGCCTAAGATGAAGCATGCAACAGTTATGCTAGTGAGAGTCAAACTAGAATTTACACAGAAAATTAAGGGCTCCAACCTTATCTTTCCCATTAAATGATAATTTGGAAATGGGAGCACTTGCAGAGGGCAATAACTGAACAGGAAATTGTACTCACCGTAACTCCACTCACAATTTTCCCTGCAAGTAGTTATGTTAAAACATTTTCCAAGATCTGGAAATGTGTTAAACAGCCAAAATCTGAATCTGAACATAGACTGTTGTGGGGAAGGGAATGGCAAGTGGCTGCAGGGCACATCTGGCGGGCCTAGAAGGGAACCATCTCATTCTACTTGCTGACTTTCAACTGGAAATGTCCCCTACTCCCACCATGGGCATCACAATGGGGTGTGTGGCCAGTGTGGTGTGTACCAGGTGTCACCCTCAGGGGGTGACACCAAAATGCCCGAACCTCCGCTCGGCGGCCAGCCCCTAACCCGCTCCAAGCCCAGTCGCTTCATGCTCTCACTGACGAGAAGCAAAAACATGCTCGTGACGAGAGCGCAAAGAGACGACAAGGTCCGGAGGGGCTGCCAAGTGGAGGCTCAGATGGTGGGGTTTTTGCATTAAAAATGTGAAAGCTCGATGACCCAGAAGTTTTGGGGGTGACATATCACATCACCCCCAAAACGTCTGGGTTACCGCACTGGGCAACACCTGCCCCAGTGATGTCACTGACTCCCACATGCATGTTATTTTGATGAACATGAGGTCTAGAATCATGCTTTTGCTGGTATAAAATCCAGTCTCCATCACAAAAAAACCACGTAATGTGGATATTGCTGCAATACTGTTTAGTTTTGTGAGCAGATACACCAACACAACTATTTAGAGCTGGAGTACTGAATGTTTATTTAATTTAATTTAATTTATTTAAAGAATTTATACCCCGCCTTTCTCCCAGCAAGGGCACTCAGTGTTTGTAGCATTCTCATTTGTTTACAGATTATTATTATTATTATTATTATTATTATTAACAGTATTTATATACCGCTTTTCAACAAAAAAAATTCACAAAGTGGTTTACAGACAAAATCAAATGATTAAATGGTTCCCTGTCCCAAAAGGGCTCACAATCTAAAAAAGATGCAGAAGACCACCAGCAAACAGTCACCAGAAAAAGACACTGTGCTGGGGTAAAAGGGGGGGCAGTTACTCTCCCCCTGCTAAATATAAGAGGAGCACCCATTGAAAAAGTGCCTCTTGCCCAGTTAGCAACCTTGTTAGTAACCAGTTAGCAACCTTGTTAGCAACCAGTTAGTAACCTTGCAATTAATTAAACATTATATACAGGCTTATATTTCTTAAGGGTTTCCAAGGGGTGCTTAAGAATGGCAAGAACTGAAAAGCATTCTTGAAGCTGATTGTGAAAGGCTGTGTGAGTAGGTTCAGTTCCAGGGAAAAAATCTGGGATGTGCATAAAACTCACTGTATTCTGCTTCTGTAGGTATTTGTTCCTTTAACAAAAAGCATAATATGATTTTGACATTCCCTAGTCACTATGGCTGACATATACAAGCTTATGCCTGATGAATAATATACCTGTGCCCCTATGGAAAGGGACATCTTGATATCCATTTGTGAAAATGTCATTCTGAAATTGAGTTGTGCAGTTGACTTTCAACCTTACGTGCTACATCATTAGTCATGTTCAAAGTCATAGAGTTTAGGAAATTCTGAGCAATATGTACTCACAATGATGCATATTTCAGGGGAAAGTGAATGACATGTTATTCACTTGTCAATGAGCACTGTGCATATCTGGAATGTTCCCTGGAATCTAAAACATATTTTGATATGGTATGAATTTCTTTAGAAGACTGAAATCCTTCTAACTATATCTGATTACTAGTCAGAAATTCTATTACTTTCAAAGTGAACTGTAGCAAAGAAATATGGCCACGGTTTTGCAAAACACAGTTATGAATACTGAGCTAGTAATACAACGTGATCAATGTTCCGGCTTTCCATCAGCTGAAACTAAGTATGTGAGAAGTGGCTAAATTCCTTTTTGTCACTTCCTCAAACGCCAATCTAACGTTTTGTTCATACAACTTCATTTACTGCCACAAGGTGACTTTCTGCAGTCACCGTAGGGAGGAAAGGAAGTTTGGTGAATTCATGAAATAAAGTCTCTAACAAAGGCAAACAGGCAAATGCAAATGACTGTACCCTGACAGGCACAAGTCGCTCACTTCAAATAATGTCCCTTTGCTGAACCAGTTATGCCAATACGTTTGGCCACAGTGTGGTTATTAAAGGTGAACAAATTACATTTACATAAACCACTTTCCAGAATCAGTGGAATCATGAAATGTAACAGTCCTTTTCAGGCATCAAATTTATGTGGAAGATAAAAACATAGGGACAGTGGCGTTCCTGGAGGGGTTGCGGCATCATAAGTGGTGCAAGGCGCTGCACTGCACCTTGCAAACCGGTGTAACGCAGCCCCTCCCACTCACCCCTAGAGCCATTCTGGCGGTGAAGGTAGCTCGTTGCCTTTGCCACCGGAACGGCTCCAGGGGTGATTGGGAGGGGCCACATTTCACCGGTTTGCAAGGTGCAGTGCAGTGCCTTACATCACTTATGGTGCCGCACCCCTTCCAAGAACACTACTGCAAAGGGAGCTACTGCTAACCCCATCCCTGCTTTCCGTGCATTCTGCGTTGATGAATGCTGAACATGGGGAAAGTTTCTCCACATGACTGTAACTCTGGGACATTTCTGGGCTCCAATCATGGGGAGAAACTGCAGCATTCTTTTCTGCACATGCTGAATGTGCAGGGGATAGGGCTAGCTTGCACACTTCATCTCGTCAGAGAGCAAATGTCTGAAAGGGCTAATTTGGGTCCACATACAGACCTGACAATGCTTCCATTTTGAGTGGCATACTACATATTTGGTTTTAAGGCTGAGCACCCTCCTGTGTAGCACTGTGGCATCATCACTACAGGATCTCTTATTAGCTGGGATCACTTTAGGAAGAAGAAAGAGGTCCTATTTTTTTTTTTAATAAAAATGTGAAAGTGGCAGCAGAAAAGGGAATGGAGAGAGAGAGAGAGAGAGCGCGCGCAAATGTTCAGCACAGCACTTAATCAATATGGACAAGGGCTAATGAAGTTCAGGCAGGGCACTGGCCCAAGATCCAACCAATCAGAGGGTCCAACAGCCCAGGCTGACCCATGAAATCTCACTACCAGTGGCAGCAGTAGCACAATATGCCATTTGAGGTGGGCAGTGGCACCATGGGGGGGGGAGTACAGAGCTTTGCCCCATAGCTCCCAGCAATCTGATTACTGGGGGTTGGGGGTTGATCGTCAATTGAAACACACACAGACGCACACACACAAACAAACCATAGGGCAAAATCCTGTACTGGGAGGGCCACTGGCTGCCCACCCCAGAGTTTTGCTCCATGCCTCCCAGCAACCAGCACTGATGAAGTTATTTGAAATACAGACACACACACCAGGAACCCAAACGCACAAAGCTGGTTAGGTCAGCAGTTTATTGCAGGCCAACATGGCCGCCCAAGACTACTGCTTGAGGTGAGTGATTGAAATCTAGCAGCACATGGGGCCCAGAGCAATGAGACACTCGTAGGATAACTAGGCTTACCAGAAGTGGGTGCTGGCAACAGTGACTAAGTTCCCCCCCCCCACACACACACACTGTTTTAAACATAGGCTTACCAGATCTCGAACTGGGACAGAGTGCTAGACCTTTAGGTGAAGGAATGTGGGCAGGTGTAGCTTGTTAAACCCTTAGAGTACAATCCTAGGCATATCTACTCAGAAGCAAGTCCCATTGTGTTCAGTGGGGCTTGCTTCTGAGTAGACATGGCTAGGGTTGTGCTCTAAGGTTTAACAAGCTACACCTGCCCACATTCCTTCTCCTAAAGGTCTAGTACTCTGTCCCGGTTGGAGATCTAAGCCTATTTAAAAAACCAATTGCCGAACTAAAGTATAAAGAAGATATGCAAATAATATGAAAAACAGCAAGGTACAGTTGTAACATGGGGAGTTGTAACACTATACCGAGTGTCAATTCCAAAGCAAATCAGTTCCAGGAAGTTCTAACTGCTGTTGTCAAAACAGTTATCATATTCTGTCCGTTTAGTGTAACTTAGCATTCCCCACTCTAGCGCCACGAGTGTGCACAGCCCTCAAAGTTGCTTGACATCTGGATAACTCTCCTCAAGAGGTTTGCAAATTTAATCACTCCACAATACAGCAGCAGTCAGTTTAAGCAGAAAGGTCACCCACTGCCAACTGTTAACTAGGCCAGATTGAAAAGGGTGCGACAAACACACATAACAGGTCCCGAGCTGCCTTGAGACTCTCACATATCCAAACCGTACGGCAAGCCTATTATTTCGATTTCAATATTTTGGCTAAAACAAACACTGGAGAAGAAGAAGAAAAAAAAAACAGGCTGAAAATGACAATACCTTAATAAATCATGCCTTCAGTACAAGTAAAGACATTTCTTTCAGGTTTAAATGCTTAACTCTCGACACATTTGAAACAGTGGGTGTTTCCGAGGAGACGGCTGCTCTTCCCAGAGCCATAAATTCACCTTTTCCCCCCTTTTGCCATTGCTCATAGTCCAGCATGTACCTCTTCGGGATCCATTAATGCATGGGTTTATTCACACACTAGAAAAGCTACTCAGAAGTAAGTCCCACTATATTCAGTGAGGCTTGCTCACAGGTAAGTGTGCATAATATTGCAGCCTAAAAGACCTAAATAGTGAAAAAGGCTGTGACACGCAACACGGTGCGAAGCAAAGCTGACTGCCTTTCTTCCGCATCACGTTGCACCGCTTCCGGGGGAGGGGGGCTTGGATGGTTCTCTCTCTCTCTCCCTTCCGTCTTTTCCGTCCATCAGAAATCAGGGGCGGAACTCGCGCGGAGAGCGTGGAGCAGCAGCTCCAGGCGCGGGGGCAGGGCGGGGGCGCACTTGGCATGGGGGAGCACTTACCGTCGTGATGCACCACCTCGTTTTGGCCCTCCCTCCCTCCCTGGAGCTCGTTCGGCTCCAAAATGACTTCAAAACTGGCGGGGGGCGCGTCGACACGACGCGCTGCAGGCCCCGCCCTTGCACCGGGCGCCGGGAGGGCGTCCATTATTTCTGATCAGAATTGAGTCTTTTCTCAATTGAGTCTAGCCAAATTTCTTAGTTTTCCTTCTACTGGGCCTGATGCATCTTCTAGGAAAAGGACCTTTTGGAAAAAAAATCACTGCTGCTGCTATTGCAAGAGAAGGTCCAGGGCTCTGCTCCTCCCTCCAACTATGCCCCAACTGAACATAACATACAGAGACAACACACAGCAAGATAACCATGTCATATTTATTTAATTGTCCAATAATTGCACTCTCAGCACAATGATTACCTTAGACCTTATCCACAATTTATTTTCGACTTCGTTGGTGCCAGATTCCAAAGTGTTACCTTTAAAGAAATCATTTCTACAAACTCATCCACATCCTTGTTGTGTTAAACTATATACTTTGGGGGGGTGGAGGGGGGGCTGAAACAGCACTTGGGTTTTGGGAGGTTTTATTGGGTGGGTGAGCATGGTTTTATGTTGAGATTGGGCTGGGGGCTGAGTTTCAGTGCTGGTTTTGCATCATATCCTTTTGATACATCCTTTTTATTGCATGCCTTTGCTTTTTATTGTATTGTTTGGTGTGCGTTTTTATTATTATTGCTGCGGGACGCCTTGGGTTGCCATTCTGGCAATAAAGGCAGCATAGAAATGCTTTAAAATGAATAAAATAAATACAATGTGGTAAGTTCTCTCAGTCAGTTTTTATTGTCTATGGATTAGGTTCAGAATGACTGGCAGCAATTCTTCTATATAACAAGACCACAAAAGAATAGAACCACACAGAATGGCTGGTGGAATCAGTCAAACACATAACTTGGTCACTGTTGAAAGATTCTGTACAGTGCAGCCCTTTTAGTAACAAAGCTGAACACTCTTTTTGTCCTTTACAAGACTTGTGCAGTGCAGCTAAAAGTCAATTGCCAGCAGGGCTGCCAGATGTCCAGGTCTGCAACTCCATCTCTTTTGGGCAACAGGCTATTGGCTTTAAGGCTGACCTACCACTCTTCCATGTTTTAATCTTATCTACAGATTGCTTTTCTTCATTCTAGCGGATTGGTGCAACAATTTCAAGGCTAAAGTAGAGGCTCAAATCTTTTTCTTTAGGATTTTATAGACTGATGGATAAGGCAAGCTGTCAGGTAAAATACCTGGAACTTTAGGAAGTTTTACAATATGAAAGATCCATCAAATAAAACCATTTGATGGTTTAGAAAATCCCCCTACAACAGTACTCTTTGACAACAAGCACCATAGTTCCAGAATTTGATTTCCTAAGCCCCAAGTTGCATTCATTTCACAACTCTGAATCGTTTCAATGCAATTCTTCCTTTGAAATCATCAGTTTAGCTGATATCTGAAAAAATGACTGGGACCTTTAGGTTTCATTCCAGAATTTGGTGGACCTGGATTTCATTGAAGCTTCAGAATATATGCCAGAATCCCATTTGGGTCCCAAATAGTTCTAGTGGTGAATATATTGGAACCTCATAAGCTCTGAACAACTTGTATCTTCACTGAAGACCATTCAAGTTCCACTTCTGATTAAACGAATGGTACATGAAGCAACAGGACACCAAAGAGAAGCCAAACCTACAGCTCAGGGACAAGGACAAGCATGAATTCATCCTAAATGTGCTGGAACAGAGAGCTGCACCCTCAAGCTGCATTCACCAGCAGCCTTTCTGTTGATACATGGCTGATAAATCAGATTAACCCTTGTGAGTCAGTTGTCCTTTTAGTGAAAAAACAGGGGAAAGCTTCAAAATGAAGGCTAACTTGGGAAACGACAGCATATGCATTTTTTGTTCTCAGTCCTCTAAAAATATTTTAAACCACTTTCTCCTGTATTTGTAGTAGAGAACGGCTGTTTACTTCAAAGCATTTTGGCATCACTTTGGCTAAACACATGTTTAAACAGCTGTGATTCATTTACAGTAAGCTCTTTGCTTTCCATACACACAAAAAGGATGCCTGAAATTACAGATTTTGGCAGATTCTGCTCTAATTGTTCATTTTCCCAATACTTCAAAATAAGACATTTGCCTTTTTAAAGCTGTACATAAACAAAAGCTTGATGGCAAGCTAGAAATAATTTATTTCCACATCTGTGTAGACTGCTTATGCTTTAAGGAGAAATAGTTTACATTCAAACTTATTCTTATTAAGCTAAAAGGGGGACATTTGTGGAAGGGGATTCAAGCGTTCACTATTCAAGAAGCACTGCGCTCACTTTCAATAGGCTTTTTCTACCTTCGGTGATGTCAGCACAGTGTCACATATGACAGACGACACACTTTTGTGATATCGTTCTGTTCACACATGATTTTGCAGTCACCCATGCAAGCAGTCCAGAAAGCCTTGCCTTCAATCTAAAAGGGCTTTATTTGTCCTTAGTGATGTCAATGTGTACCCAAATCTCATCAGCTATTGCGATGTCATCACATTCTCTACCTGATCCCCAATTGGCTGGAATAATTGTGGCAAGGTGAAAGAAGCCCTAATAAAAAATAAAAAATTGTACCATAGAAGCAGAAAAGCAGAAGAGAAACAATGGCATTGAAAAGGCTGGAAGAAAGCGGAACATTTTAAGTTGTGTTTTTTTTAAGAGGAAATATTTCATTTGACATTGCTTATGTGCTTATGCTCATATCTGTAACAACAAAAAACATTATCATGGCAAAAATGCAAGGAACAATAGGTATAAAGGTTAGAAACTACTGCACAGATATATAGCTGCCACAGATAACATTATCAGATTTACATGGGTGGTTCTCTGTGGTTTAAAGGAAACACTCAACACACTATATAGTTGGCAAGAAAAAATGGTTCCCAAAAGCTTCTGGGAGCACAGGCTTTCATGAACATATGGAGTTATAGTAAGTTGTGCCATAAAAAAATGCATTATCCTAAAATAGGTCTGTGCAGCCCCAACTCAGATCTAGTTCCTGTAAATAATAAATGCAATATAACTTTACACCATTTAAAAACTTGAAATATAACCCATAAATACCCCCATTCAGATCTCTGTTGTGAGAGAACGAGCTCTCTGAATGTTATTCTGAAGTGCCAGATAATAACTCCCAAAAGCAAAGCCCAAACCACGCATGAAAATGCAGCCACTTTAACAGGGTGATCTAGCATTGCCAGCTGCCTGAGCTTGCCTCAAACTACCAAAGCTACAATTCTTTCCTTTCCTTTTTAACAAAAAACAAGAAAATCACACAAACCACACAAATGTGGATCAAGTCTCTGACTCCAAGTCTCAAGTCAAGTCCCAAGTCTTTGCCCCCAAGTCCTAAGTCTTTGGTTGCGAGTCCCTATTTATTTAATGGGGGAAAACGGGCTTAAACCTGGATAAAATTTGACTTGTTGTAAAAGGCTCCAAGTCTCGAGTCGAGTCTTGTCTTTTACAATTGCCGAGTCAACTCATTGACACCGAGTCCGAGTCAACAGACTCAAGTCTACATCACTGCAAACAGTCCCCTCCCCAGTAGGGTTCCCTTGCTGTCATTGTCACAACTGTTTTCAGGAATGCCGCCCTGCCTCAAAAATAAAGAGAAAAGTAGGGGAGAAATGAGAGTAATGGAAGACTCACATAGTAGAGGAATATGTGTACACTTTGAAACAAATTTGCTTTAAAACAAAACAACTCAAGCCAAGCCATACTCCCCAAGGCAGCTGCCCACAAGCAGGACTCTGAACCAGGAGTCCGGCTCATTCCTCATCATGGGGTAGTGGTGGTCAGCTGTTTGCTGCCAATCGCTGCCTTTGGGCCTTCGCTCTTCCTCTTTCCCTTTCCTATCTGTCTTTTCTCATTAGTTTGTTGTCTTCCTCCTTTTATTATCTAGTGGCACTGCGCTTAATCCACGTCCTCCATGGCAAGCTTTCAATTTTCATTCCAATCTCATTTTGATTCCTTGTCACTCTTGTGTGTACTGTTCTGTGCGAGATGCTCTTTTGAACTGTCATTCTGTGTCTAATAATTTAGCAGTTGCTCAGCCCTTTTCTCACAAAACATTTTCATGGTCCATCTTGCTCTGACAGAGAGTTTTTATACAGTTACCCTAGCTGCTTCTCCCCCCCCCCCCCCCCGATGACTTTTTCTGCATTCTCCTTGTTCAGATAATCCTGGAGGTAGGGTTAGTTTTATTACTTTGTCATCTTGGAAATTTCAGGTCCTTTTCCTCATTCGTCTCCCCCATCCGTTGATTCTGTTGAGCTTTATGCCACTCGCTTCTTCTCTTCATACTGATCTCCATCTTGTACAACCAGTTGCTGCTTTTCTTTCAGATGTTAGTTCTTGTTTAGCCTTTTTGCTTTCTTCTGCATACTTTTTCATGCTTGCTTTAGCTCAGCGGTTCTCAAACCTGCTGGGGCTGCAACCCACCACCTCTGTCCTCCAGGGGTGGGTCGCAATCCACCTCCTTGGCACTGCTCCCTTGTCACTCCAGTCCAGGGACAGCCACCAGAAGCCTCCGCGGGCCTCAAAAAGGCCTTCCGATGTGATCAGAAGTTGCATCGGCAAAACCAGAAGTGACCTCCAGGTCACTTCTGTAGGCTTTCAAAAGCCTGTGGAGGCCGTCCCCAGGGTCAGAGTGATGAGGGAGCAGTGTCAGGAGCAGAACTCAGAATTAGGTTCTGGTTGCCTCAGTTCAGCTCAAATTTGGAGCCAAACACAGGCAAGGGCGGGCGGGTGGGCCCAACTCACGTCCCACTTCTGCCTCAGGCTGGGACCCACCAAGCACTTTGAGAAGCCCTGCTTTAGATACTGATGATTTTATTCATATATATTACACATCACTCTTATGGTATTCATATATTAATTCTTATTCTGACAACTTCACACTTTTATGTCCTAATTAAACCTTCTGATCTCATTCCTTGGCCTAATGGCACTCATTGTGAAAGGCATATTCTGAATTCTGACTGTCCTCCATGTGATTTTTTAATTTCTCCTTTCTGCTCAGTGATCATGATCTTAATACTAGTAAGCATTTTTTGCTGCTCTTCTTCAGACATCAATCAGACGTTTTGGTGATTTTCTTTCTGTTCTTGACTTGTTTCATTAATATCTTTTGGTTGGCCTTTTCACATTTCCTGCTGTGGTGGTTTCCCTCTTTTTTTAACCTTTCTGTGGGTTCCTCAGGATTCCATCCATTCTTGATCTTGATGCTAACAGAACCCACAAAAATAAAAAACTCACTTTGTTCTCATCCTTTGCAATAAAAGCACTAGTATTCTGAAGTCTGGTATATGGCAGTACTCATGCACTATGCAACTGCGCAGATAGATTATTCCCTTTTTCATATGAAGAACTTTGCATACAAAATACACAAAAGGTGCGCCTTTGCCAGTCTCTGCCTTAGTCTATAATTTAATTATACACATTCATGGCGTGAGATATGAAATCAACATCTTCTGTATGCTTTAAAATGTCAGCATGACGCTATGAAGTAACTTATCTATTATGTAAATGTGACCTCCACATTGCAAATTTTCAAAGGCTGTCATCTCAAAACAGAGATGAATGAACTACTCGCATAAGAGATGAACTCATTTGCTAAGGAATTGCTTCCCAGTCTCAGGAACTCATCTTTTAAGTGCCTTCATTATAGCATGCTCACTATTCTGGTATTTAATTGCTAGGATAAAAAGGGGTTTTTCAGAGGATACTGATTTCGTGGATCTATTTCAGTCTGATTTCTGGCCTAGTTTGGGGACTGCAATGCTCTTTATCATCCTGGTGGACAATCTATGCTGGAAGCTAGATAGAAGGGAGTACACTGGAACTCTCAGGGGCTTTTAGTACTAATGATGGTTTGATTGTATCTTTCTGGTCCTTCTGGTCACGATGGGACCTGAAGCTACCATTTTGCAGTGATTCCCGTGTCTCTGTAGAAGACAGGTCTCAGAAAGTGGTGTTGGGGATTTTTTCCTTGATTCCTTGGTGTTTGGCTTATTGTGTCCCACAAGGTTTCATCTAACCCCCCCCCATGCTATTTAACATCTGTGTGAAACCATTGTGTGAAGGCAGAAATATCTGTCATATTGACTATGACTATGATGCCATCAATAGGCTGACAACACCCAACTCTCTTCCCTCCTTTCCATCACGTTCCAGGGACACCGTGGAGGTTCTGAATCACTAACAAACTGGATGTGGGCTAAAAAAAAACTAAGCTTAGTGATGCTTTTTGATCAGTAGGATGGCTGATCCAGGTATCAGGCTACAACGTGTTTTAGGTGGGAGTGCAACCTTTGCAATTTGAGAGTGCTCCTGGAACTGGCTTTGCTCTTAGGTGCTCAGGTGGAGGGAACGGCCAGCAGTGTTTTTGCACAACTGGTGCACCATTTGTACCCATTCCAGGAAAAGGCAGGCTCAACCATAGTCATTCATTCCTTAATTTCATCAAGAGTTGCCTACTGTCATCTGCTCTATGTGAGCCTGCTCTAGAAAACGCTTGGCAACTACAACCAGAGGCGAAACAAGGGTGGAGCGAAGGCAAGTAGTTTTGCAAGACTCCGTTACACTGGAGTCAGCGGCCCCTCCCCCTTGCTGTTGGAGCCATTCCAGCAGCAACAGGGGAGTGTCCTGCGTGTTGCCTTTGCTGCCAGAATGGCTCCAACAGCAAGGGGAGGGGCCGCTGACTCCAGTGTAACGGAGTCTTGCAGAACTACTTGCCTTCGCTCCACCCTTGTTTCGCCTCTGACTACTACCGTTGCAAAATACTGCAGCCAGGGCTTATGGAACACATGACTGACTCCCCTCTTGTACCAGCTACATTGGGTTTTATTTCTAGACCCAATTCAAAGTATTGGTGATTACCTTTGAAGTATGAAATGGACTGGGCTCAAGATACTTGAAGACTTTCCCCTCCCAAATGAATCTGCCCATCTGATCAGATCTGGGTGTTGGGGGTGCCCAACACATCCTGTTTGCACATCCTGCTTCCAAAGGTTTGGGTGGACATTCTCTGTGGCAGTACCAAGGTTATGGACTTCCCTGTAGGAGCTCTATTCAGCTCTCTCATACGTGACATTTAGGCACCATGTAAAGATACGGTTGTTCAGCAAACGTGTGGCCTAGCTGAGTGATGATACATTGTCCCCTGCCCTAGACTTATTGGTGTGTTTTTATAAGCCGTACTCTGCTGTTCGTTTGTTTTTAAATACTTCATTTTTCCTTTTTCTTAAACGGATGGTGGCTTTGGATTGTGTAAACCACACTGAATACTTTAGAAACAAAGCAGAGAGGCAGGCTATAAAT
This sequence comes from Plestiodon gilberti rubricaudatus, assembly GCA_026170595.1. Lineage (NCBI taxonomy): Eukaryota > Metazoa > Chordata > Lepidosauria > Squamata > Scincidae > Plestiodon > Plestiodon gilberti. Next base: position 135,461,225 of record JANXHW010000001.1, on the reverse strand, counting down.
ATTTTAATTAATGAATTAAAAGTAAGTGCCAGTTAAACTGCTTCCTCGTTGTATGTGAGAAGGGAAATGTTTTCAGCCACAATGCAAGAATGAACAGTATTTGTGTCATTTAAACCTTAATACAGCATACACAGCAAGCTATTTTGTCGGAATGTTGTTTCCTGTCCAAATCAGTGCTCTGGGGATGTGATTCATAAAATAGATTTGGTCTCAGTGGTTTGCTTTAATTGTATATCGTCACCTTTCTAGGAAACACTTCCATCTTTTCAACAGAAGGGAAATGTTTTATAAACATTAGGTAGTTGCTTTACTTACAGTGAAATCCTATATATGTTTACTCAGAAGTAAATGTTCAGTGAGGCTTACTCCCAGGAAAGTGCATACAGGATTACAGTCTAAGACATATTTAATAAACTCTGAAATGATTAAATACTTTCAACTTCTTATATAAAACCAATCACATAATTATAGTTTCCTCTTCAAAAAAAGTAAGAAACACACATTTTTAATAAGTATGTATGGTAATGCTTTCAAGAGAAATCTACAAAATTATGTATTGACAGAATTAGCTTGCTCCGTTTTACAGAACAATTACCAACAAAGCTGTACAATACCATAATTCTAACAGTAGAAGGAAAAATGTAACTGAAGCAATCCAATCAGAGCAAGGAATGTGAAAATCAGTTATCTTATATACAGCTGGATTTGTCACTGAATCATACTAAAATTGGCTGTTTGTGTGTGGGGAATGTCTGAAATTCCCTCTAATGATATATAGACCTTTAAAAAAAAATCAAGCTTTCCAGGCAAGCATACTGATATCCGAGAAAAAAAATTCCGAACAGAGACAACAATATTACAGTAAATAGGATCAATTCAAATCACAAATCAGTGAGCTAGCTTTTGAGTTTCACAGAATTCTTCTTCAGGCTTGATGTTAAAAGCAAAAAAGAGAGAAGGAGAGTGCTTGATTGCTAACACCCAACTTCCTCCCAACTCACATTTCATATCCTAAATTAAAAGCACTGATTACTGATAGAGGTCAACCCCTGGAAATTGCTTCATAATTTTAATCTCAAGAGATTGAACAGCTGAGCAACACAGAAGGGGTCAAGTGGAAAGGAAGAACAAAAGATGACACTGAATAAGCATTAATTTCGGCTTCAATTAGAATAGAGACTTTTTTTTAATTGGTAGCAGAGAAGGATGCATTGGCCACTACATATGATAATAGGATGAAGTTAACCAGGAATGGGGAAGTGTGTGGAAGATTGCACATAAATAGGTACTTAAACATTACTAGGATCAATACATGCAATACAATATGACTTACTTTCTTTTAGGTTTCTTCTAAGTAGTTTCCTGTCTTAAACATCCACACAATTTACACAGTGACATGATTCATGAAGTATGACAATAAGACACATCACAGCTGTTGCACCTCAAATAAGTGTTGAAACATGGTTAGATACGATGGACATTGGCAGAAGAGGTGGGAAGAGAATAGCTGAGGATGCTCGAAGGATGCATGGTGCCCCCTAAGGCAATTTTCATTTCTTAACAAGCTCAGTGTCACCTGCAATATTCTATACCATGTCAACTTTACTCTTAGTAGATGCCATTCCAATATCTAGAATCAGCTGTTAAGTTCCTAGCGCAGGCAAATACTTTCTCATCACCTCCATCTCTTTCCTAATAGTTATCTTACTTTGAAAACTTCTCATCCTCTTGCAGAAATTATACTTTGTAATTTGTTCCAGCTGCAGCTCTTTGCTTACTCCATATTGCAAATCACAAACACTTTTCACTGATAATATCCAAGCTATACTAACCTTGACAATGAGGTTAGTTGGTAACCTCTGCACTTTAGCAGACCCTCCTACTCATGGAGTTGTATCTAAGCCCTCTCTTGCATGAGACCTCCTGAAGAGGGTTTCAGAACTGTAATGAACAGGTTTGGGGGGCTGCAGGGGGCATCACTGAAAACCATGCCCTTCCCCTCTTGCTCGTACAAGAGTGGGACTGGATATAACCCATGGTTTCTACTATCAGCATGGGCTCTTTCTGTGAGCAAAGTTCACCAGTGACACAAAAATTAATTCCAAGATTGGCACGTTTGCTTATCCCTATCATTTGCACAAGGAAGCCTTCAGATGGCTATAGATCTAGTTTCCTTCTATTCTCAGAATAATGATTCCCACCCACTAGTAATGGTGGAACTGCTGAGTTCTACTCCTTTTTGTTTTGGCAGAGAGTGGAATTCCATGAAAACTCTGCAGTAGAAACTAGAAGTCAAATTTCTTCATTCACTCTGATCTAGTGAGGGAAAGGTAATTAAATACACCTCCTACTCCCCTTACTGGATCAAAGCCCTTTCGATATAAAGGGATCTTGTGAAGCCATGGGAATAAACCCATGGCTTTTTGCTTTTGGGAAAGCTGGTCTTTTAAACATGTTAAATTATTTTCTTTTTACTCTGTGCTGGAGTGTTTCTGCAGAAAGACAATATTCAAAAAACAGACACAACTCAAAAGAACAAACATGTTTTTCTTCTTGGATAGGAAGGGCTTTCTGAATATTTTATTATTATTTTTAATTGGAGTTCTTGAATGTTATAGGGTCCATTCAGAGTAACCCTTCTGTGAACACAAGCTCCTTCTGTGAATGAAAGGAGTGGTCCATTTCTGCAAAGAGCCCCTTTACATTTGGGCAAGGACCCTCTGCGCAACCAGAATGCTCCTGTCGTTTGCAGAGGAAAGGGGCTCTCCAGCAGAATGAAAAATAATGAATAAGCATTGTTTCAAAATGCATATATTTAACATTTTTAATATTTTAAAATTACTGGTTACCCAAAAGAAAGATTTGATTATGCCTTTGAGTTATGCCATTGAGTTCAGTGACGTAGCTGGAAGGGGTGCGGAGGGTGGACTACCCTCAAAGCACTCTGGCAGTTTTCCGCTATCTCCACAGGGATGCACAGCACTTGTTTCAAGCACTTGCTTGAAGTGGCAAGCGCTGTGAAATGGGTCCTCCCGCCTGCCCTGCGTACCATTCCGGAAGTGGGAGTGACACGCAGGCACGGGGGTGATGTCGTGAAGCGGGGGTGATGTGAGGCATTGTAGCATTGCCCTGCCCCGGGCAGCAGCCAGGCTAGCGACACCACTGCTTGAGTTTCTTAATATTGTTTTAGTGTAGGAATGCACTGGTGCTCCAAAACAAAGCACATAAAAAAGTAAAGAAAGTTTTTGAACATCCACCTGCTTTGGAAGAAACTACATTTTACCGCTTTGAGTTATTTATTTAGCAAAAAAGCAATAAATATTTGTTTATTCTAGGGGAGGGATGGTGTTCCCTATACAAGTGTTTTTTAAAACAATTAATTAGTTATTAACTTGCGGTATTGTTGAAGCACAGGCATGCTCCTAAAGCAGCAGTTATTAAAAACAAAACAAAATACCTTAATGGAATATTTGTGTTTCTTCTGGGAAACCTGGGTCATTTTTTTCTTTTCTGTACAAAATATAAAATGTTATGAAAAACTCAGAAATTCTCCTTGAATCCCTAGCCATAACAAAATGGCTGAATATTGAAGCTGGGATATGGGAATCGGCTATTCCTTAGTTTTTACCTTTCCCTTACTGGACTGGAGGACTTCTATCCTTGGATGTGGATATGAGACACAGGGTCTAGTTTTCTAGACTAGTTCTCGTGTGTGTGTGTGTGTGTGTGTGTGTGTGTGTGTGTGTGTGTGTGTGTGTGTGTGTGTGTGTGTGTGTGTGTGTGAGAGAGAGAGAGAGAGAGAGAGAGAGAGAGAGAGAGAGAGAGAGAGAGATTTGCAGTTGTGTGTTTTAAGTATTTGTGGTTTTTTGTCTTGAGGTTCATACATAGCAAAACTTCAACAAGTGCTTTCTAATGACACAATAACCTTTGTGCCAATTCACAGGTCATGTGCAATCTTACTTGCTTAAGTAAGAATTAAGTATATTATGTTGTGCAAATTTTACTTATTTAAGCTCTTACCCCACCCTTTCCCAAAGGTTCATTAGTGAATAATATTTTTTAAGGAGTAGTACTGTACTCTACTGGGAACAACGTATATATTAACAAGTTCTTGGCAAAAGTAAACGTTTCTCATGGAAGTGGACTGACAGCAATTTGCCTCTGGAAAGTAGCTGTGGGGACTTCTACAGACTTTGAGTATCAGAAAGTTCTCTTAGCATTTCAAAAATGAGTATGCAGTCTTAGGATTGTACGGTCGGCTGCCATGACTATTCGATTTCTCTGATGAAAATCCACTGTAACCCTTTCAAAGCGTCCTTTGAAACTGGTACTGCTCTCTGCAAAAGCCTTCAAGAGTGCTCCAAAATCTTATTATGAGTAGGGAGCTTCTGTGAGAAAGAGGGAGACTTTCTCCCTCCATACAGAAAACACCAGTCATAGACAGTACTATTCAGGAATCCAGAATATATTTGCCCCCACAGCTATAATCAAATAGGCTTTGTGTTCCTGGTTACTGAAATGCTGATTGACAATATGGTTTCAATGTGCATAAACCTGTGTGACATTTGAGTCATTCTAGGAATATCCTGTTCAGCTCACAGAAAAACAGCCCCAAACCTATTGGACTTCAGAAAAAAAAACTTCACCAGGATGTGGTTATGAGATAAGATTCTATTTTGTGCATTCTGCAGAATCAAACCAAGCTGCGCACAGACATTTGTTTCAAAGACAAATAAGTTGCTGGCTTTGTTACACCAGACATATTTCCTATATTCCCCAGTGTATAGGAACATAAACAGTATATTGAAACAGTACTAAGCAGATAGATTTCTTTCCCTATGGTTTTTGGCCTTGCATACACACCATGATTAGCTCTACTCGCGATGCTACCAACATTTGAAAATATTAGGTTCAAAACAGAATTCTCCCAGCTCACAATATTTGATTACGAGTCAACTTCCTTTGCATTGAAATTGTTACTCCATTCATTAGTAAAATAGAGAGATCACGATGTGCCAATTTTGCACCAGCATTGCTGGCATGTATCTGAGCAGGCATTTGAGTAGCTGATAATCACTGTTGGCACATGCTCAGAAGTTGATTACCGGTATATACATCTTACTTTTGGATGAGACTATTATAGGATGCTGAAATTTTGAAATGGGAAAGTATTTACAGCATAACACCTTGGCTTCTGGGCAATCAATTGGTTAAGGAATGTCATGTATCATTGCTGTGTGCACCAGCGTCATTGTAGCGTGGCGCGCGGCCCGGGCTGCGGGGATGATGCGCGCGGAGGCTCCGAGGCCAGAAGAAGGCCTCGGAGCATCCGCCCCATCCGGTGATCCGGGGCCTTCTGAGAAGGCCCAATGCGTCGACGCGTAATTTATTAGCTTTTTTGCACATGCGCAGACCGTTTCTTGCCCTCAGAAATGGTCTGCGCATGCGCAAAAAAGCTAACCGCCGGACGGTTCGGACGCTCCGAGGCCTTCTGTTAGAGCCGGGGGTAAGCGTCGCCCTAGGGAAGGGGTGACACATGCGTGCGCGCGCGCGCGCGTGCATGCCCCCTAGTGACGATACTGGCTGTGTGTGTGTATGCGCGCGCACGCCTCTTGCCCCATTTTTACCACCATTACCAGGAGGTTACCTAAGAAAATTCTCATGTCTTTCATGATTGCCTCCTTTGCTTGTGTGAGGGGTGGGTAGGTGACAAGTAGGATGCAAGATTCCCACACTACTTGGCTTTGGTCTGGAAAATTGTTGTTTGTTTTAATTGTTTTAACTGTTTCAATTCTTTTTAAATGTATATATATATATTTTAATGTTTTATTGTAAGCCGCCTTGGTTGCCCACGTGGGAGAAAGGCGGGGTAGAAATTCAATAAATTATAATAATAATAATAATAATAATAATAATAATAATAATAATACTCCTGCATTACAATTCCCAAGTTGCACTGCAGGATGATGCCTGCACAAAACCATCTAGTTTCAAGTGTCAGATGACAACACACAAATTGTGATCTAATTATAATTTGAGTCAGGGGAATTTCACCAACCATTACGCTTCCAATACCTGTGAAATCACTGAAACAATCTAATAATAAATGGGATGAGAATCACACACACACACACACACACACACACACACACACACACACACACACACGAGTATTTATATACTGCGTTTCTTGGTCTTTGGATTTCTCCTCTGACTTTAATCCAAGGGTACATAGGCAGGCTGTCCTAACCCCCCCCCCCCTTGGGGTTTTTTACAATATATAAATGTCCAATCTTTCATGAACGGCTACATTCCAGGTGGTATCCTTTTTACAGTCTCACAATTCTGCTGGCTGGCGCCTCCCACACTCAACCGACGCAGCTGGGAGCTCTTATCTCTCCTCCTGGAGGTTTTCACAGCTTTTTGTCGGTGGCATGTCTCGAAGTTATCAAGTTCACCGGTCTTCAGGCTTTACAAGACGGCTCCCCACTTACAAGCTCTCCCCACTACGCCAGACTCTTCTGCCCAATAATGGCAAAATAGCAAATGGTAACAAAGCACCACCCAAGATATACAAAATCTCAAGGGCACACGAAAGATTTGTCCCTCCCTCCCTAAGCCTTGACAAGTCTCCTGCTTTTGTACTACATGGCTATGAATAGGAGGTGACTACAAGATGATTTTAAGCACATTAACTATTACCTCATAGATTTTCAAATCCCTATAGTCATTAATGTATCTCAACAACCATAGTTTTTGCACTCAAGATTCTACAGACATCAGCCCCTAGAGAAATCTTGCACAGATTGCTAATACTGAGCCAGTCACAGGCTGAGCAATCTGTTCCTGAAATGCAGCGCTTCTACTTCATGGAGCTACCTAAATATATACAGTTCAATACAGTAGGGGGGTTCTGGGGCCCCCCACGTGGGGATACGTTCCAGGCCCTCCACGGATATGTGAAAACCGCAGATAGGGGCAAATGCCCCCTCCACGATTTTCTGAGCCCCCCTTCGTGCACCCCCCCAGGCTCTTACTTTTATTGCAGCAATTTGTTTCTTACTTAAACGCAATAAGCAGCCTCCTGCTGTTTATTGCAGGCAAGTAGAGCGAGACTAAGTGCTAGAGAGGTTCAGCAAGGTTAACAGGAAGTGCTTCTGTTAACCTTGCTGAGCCTCTCTAGCGTTTAGTCTCGCTCTACTTGCCTGCAATAAGCAGCAGGAGGCTGCTTACCACGTTTGTTTAAGGAAGAAACCAACGTTGCTGTGATAAAAGAACCTGGGGGGTTGTGCATGTGCGGGGGGCCATCAGCTATCTGCAAATAAGTAAATACGCGAATAGTGGATCCATGGATAGCGGGGGACCCTTCTAACCTAAATGTTTGAGCTACCAACCAACAAGTGTGCGCTCTCAATAGATATGTAGCATTTTAGGAGATATAATGGTGCTTCTAAGGGTTCAGAAAGCAAAAACACTGAGGCTATTTATATATACAAGGGGGGGTACTGTATCCGCGGATCCGGTATCCGCCGCATGCAGAAACAGCAGGTGTAGACGCTATGAGGATCAGATGATCAATGTCAACAGCACAAGGTCAGTGTCGTTCCTTCACTGTCAGTGGTATTTGGTTATAATGTTCTCTGGGACATCTAAATCTAAGCACTAAAATCGTCACTAACTAAAAAGCCTTTCAGTAAAATGAATTAATATAAAGTAACAGCATTAATTAGAGAGGTTATGTCCAAGAAGTGACAAATAAAGGCCTTTCTTCTTTAATATGGCTGTTTGGACATGTAATCTCATTGTCCTTGAAAATTTGGTGTCCTGCATATTGCAATGTAAATTGTAAGTGGCATGTTACTCTGTTGCAAAGTAATTAGCACCTTTGAGGGCTATTCAGCAATTAACTGTGTGACAGAAGAGGATGCTAAGCCTAATTTCAAAACCTTGGGCTTCCCCCACTGTTTACATTCATTTTGCTTCCCTTCATACAGAAAAATGTGTGGTTCTTGAATACTAATTTAATCATGGGCAGGAGAAGGTTCTGGAAATTTCAAATCAGTTAATGATACCCATTATGGTATAAAATGTCTCAAGTCTGTTAGAACATCATACTTCTGGCTATCTCTCAATACAACAAATACAGTTTGCATGTGGCAAGAATTGAGGTCACATCGTGAGTAACGGTAGCACCCACAGCTTTCCTTCCTCAGTCTAAAACAATCACTCTTCCTCTGGAAGAAGGAAAACTGTGGATGCATCAGGAATTCCATTCAAATCTTGTGTCAACCAGTAACTCACAAGGTTTCCTTAGGCTAGTCACTCTCAGTGTCAGTCTCCAAGCTGCAGTATGGGAATAATAATACTGACCTACAGGGGCGTTCCTAGGGTTTGTGTCACCCGGTGCAGGAGGTCAGTGTGTCACCCCCATGACGAACCTTCTCCCATGCAGTGGGTGGGGAAACACATCATCGCCCCGCCCCCATGCCATTGCCCCATCTCCTGCTTAATCAAAATTACACCTTTAAATTTACAATATTATACTCACAGCCTAATGTATGTTTTCAGCCTAAACAAAGGCATCACAAGGGTTTGCGTCACCCAGTATGAGAGCATTCACTTTATTTATTTTAATATATAACAGTACAGATCACCCAACAAATCAGTAACCAACTCAGCTCTCAGAACAATCAGTCTTATTTTGAGTTAAGGAAATCCACTTTTTGTTACACAAGGAAGCTGTATTTGACAGAATACAGACATTTCGAAATGGTTTGTTACACTGCATTCTGCATGAGATTACACATCGAATGATATATAACATGATGATATTATTCATAAAGACAAAGGTTTTCACAATTTTGGCCACTAGTGATGTCACCCCCCCCTGAGGGTGTAACATGGTGCGGTCTGCACCCCATGCACCAGTGTAGGGACAGTGCCAATTTCATGAGGCCCAAAAGGCTACTGCTAGGATTCTCAGACATGCTGTCACCTTCAGTTTTGCCCCTTCCTTGCTCACTTGTCAGTTATCATGAATGGCCTCCACACCAGACATCTGGTGGGGGAGCTGTTGCATCAGTGCAGTACAATGGGTTGACGCTATGCAACAGTAGCAGTAGCCTGAAGTGAGTGGTGGCAATCTATGAATTCTTTGCATTGAGTGCTGAGGAGACGAAGGGAGAGTTCCCATGGCTGGCAGGCAGTTGAGGATGTTATAATGTTTTCCTCCTCATTGCTATTAATAGTAGCCATCAGCCAGAGGACTAAGGGCCCCTGGGAAGTTGCACCACCCTGTTTCCCAGGATGCACCTCATGGTAAGATCAGTCCCCCCCCCCCACTGGCCAGAGAATGGAGCATTCTGAAAGTCAGAAAGGAGCATTCTGCCCCAACTGCCAGTTGATGCTCAGGGACTAGAGGAAGGGAAGGGAAGGGAAGCACACACTGGCCTCTGCCATCCATCAGAAGACTAAGGGGCTCTGTCCTGGGTTTTGTGTTGCTATTGCAAGCCATTTTGGAGATCATTTTGATCAAAAGGTGAGGTAATATTCTAAAACTAAATAAATAAAACAGAGATCAGATAGAACGATAGGTGCAGGAGGTTACATTCATTTTAGGTGCCCCCCCCATTTATTTTCCATTTCTACTTTAGTTTTCATTTTCCATTGTTCTTTGTGAGACTAACCTCAACCATCCCAACTTGACCCTCTGACACTTTCCCATCCCCAGGTGGCAGCTGCTAACTTTTCATTAGCTCCCATTCAGTAGAGAAATGACAGGCACCAGCAAGTAGGACTTAGAGGGCAGTCACCACCTCACATCCTAAAAAGCATTGGTGGACAGTGAGATGTTCCTAGCTGAGAAAAAGTTAATTTTGCATTTGAGAGGATGGAAGAGTAAAGAACATATGTTGAGAAACTGCAGTCTGGTTTGGGGGTACAAAGGTACTTTTCTCATGAAAGCAGTTGCCAAAATGTGGGCACAGAGGGCCATTGTCTCTTTCTGCTGTGGAAGGCCAGCTGTGGAAGGCCATTCTGGGTGGCTTTTCACTGCATCAGACAGGCAGCATCAACATGAGGTCACAATGGCCAGCCTCTCTCCTTCAGCTGGGCAGCATCAGCATGAGGGCACAATGGCCAGCCTCTCTCCTTCAGGTGAGCAGCATCAGCAAGAGGGCACAATGGCCAGCCTCTCTCCTTCAGGTGAGCAGCATCAGCATGAGGACACAATGGCCAGCCTCTCTCCTTCAGGTGAGCAGCATCAGTATGAGGGCACAATGACCAGCCTCTCTCCTTCAGGTGGGCAGCATCAGCATGAGGGCACAATGGCCAGCCTCTCTCCTTCAGTTGGGCAGCATCATCATGAGGGCACAATGACCAGCCTCTCTCCTTCAGGTGGGCAGCATCAGCATGTGGTCACAATGGCCAGCCTTTCTCCTTCAGCTGGGCAGCATCAGCATGAGGGCACAATGGCCAGCCTCTCTCCTTCAGGTGAGCAGCATCAGCATGAGGACACAATGGCCAGCCTCTCTCCTTCAGGTGAGCAGCATCAGTATGAGGGCACAATGGCCAGCCTCTCTCCTTCAGGTGGGCAGCATCAGCATGAGGGCACAATGGCCAGCCTCTCTCCTTCAGTTGGGCAGCATCATCATGAGGGCACAATGACCAGCCTCTCTCCTTCAGGTGGGCAGCATCAGCATGTGGTCACAATAGCCAGCCTTTCTCCTTCAGGTGGGCAGCATCAGCATGAGGGCACAATGGCCAGTCTCTCTCCTTCAGGCGGGCAGCATCAGCATGAGGGCACAATGGCCAGCCTCTCTCCTTCAGGCGGGCAGCATCAGCATGAGGGCACAATGGCCAGCCTCTCTCCTTCAGGTGGGCAGCATCAGCATGAGGGCACAATGGCCAGCCTCTCTCCTTCAGTTGGGCAGCATCATCATGAGGGCACAATGACCAGCCTCTCTCCTTCAGGTGGGCAGCATCAGCATGTGGTCACAATGGCCAGCCTTTCTCCTTCAGGTGGGCAGCATCAGCATGAGGGCACAATGGCCAGTCTCTCTCCTTCAGGCGGGCAGCATCAGCATGAGGGCACAATGGCCAGTCTCTCTCCTTCAGGCGGGCAGCATCAGCATGAGGGCACAATGGACAGCCTTTCTCCTTCAGGTGAGCAGCATCAGCATGAGGGCACAATGGGCAGCCTCTCTGCTTCAGGTGGGCAGCATCAGCATGTGGTCACAATGGCCAGCCTTTCTCCTTCAGGTGAGCAGCATCAGCATGAGGGCACAATGGCCAGCCTCTCTCCTTCAGGTGGGCAGCATCAGCATGAGGGCTCAATGGCCAGCCTCGCTCCTTCAGGCAGGGCAGCATCAGCCTGATGGCACAATGACCAGCCTCTCTCCTCCATGTGGGCAGCATCTGCATGAGGGCACAATGACCAGCCTCTCTCCTCCATGTGGGCAGCATCTGCATGAGGGCACAATGGCCAGCCTTTCTCCTTCAGCTGGGCAGCATCAGCATGAGGGCACAATGGCCAGCCTCTGTCCTTCAGCTGGGCAGCATCAGAATGAGGTCACAATGGCCAGCATCTCTCCTTCAGGTGGGCAGCATCAGCATGAGGGCACAATGGTCAGCCTCTCTCCTTCAGCTGGGCAGCATCAGCATGAGGACACAATGGTCAGCCTCTCTCCTTCAGTTGGGCAGCATAAGCATGAGGGCACAATGGCCAGCCTGTCTCCTTCAGTTGGGCGGCATCAGCGTGAGGGCACAATGGCCAGCCTCTCTCCTTCAGGTGGGCAGCATCAGCATGAGGGCACAATGGCCAGCCTCGCTCCTTCAGGCAGGGCAGCATCAGCCTGATGGCACAATGACCAGCCTCTCTCCTCCATGTGGGCAGCATCTGCATGAGGGCACAATGACCAGCCTCTCTCCTCCATGTGGGCAGCATCTGCATGAGGGCACAATGGCCAGCCTTTCTCCTTCAGCTGGGCAGCATCAGCATGAGGGCACAATGGCCAGCCTCTGTCCTTCAGCTGGGCAGCATCAGAATGAGGTCACAATGGCCAGCATCTCTCCTTCAGGTGGGCAGCATCAGCATGAGGGCACAATGGTCAGCCTCTCTCCTTCAGCTGGGCAGCATCAGCATGAGGACACAATGGTCAGCCTCTCTCCTTCAGTTGGGCAGCATAAGCATGAGGGCACAATGGCCAGCCTGTCTCCTTCAGTTGGGCGGCATCAGCGTGAGGGCACAATGGCCAGCCTCTCTCCTTCAGGTGGGCAGCATCAGCATGAGGGCACAATGGCCAGTCTCTCTCCTTCAGGCGGGCAGCATCAGCATGAGGGCACAATGGACAGCCTTTCTCCTTCAGGCGGGCAGCATCATCATGAGGACACAATGGCCAGCCTTTCTCCTTCAGGTGAGCAGCATCAGCATGAGGGCACAATGGCCAGCCTCTCTCCTTCAGGTGGGCAGCATCTGCATGAGGACACAATGGCCAGCCTCTCTCCTTCAGGTGGGCAGCATCAGCATGAGGGCACAATGGCCAGTCTCTCTCCTTCAGGCGGGCAGCATCAGCATGAGGGCACAATGGACAGCCTTTCTCCTTCAGGTGGGCAGCATCAGCATGTGGTCACAATGGCCAGCCTTTCTCCTTCAGGTGAGCAGCATCAGCATGAGGGCACAATGGCCAGCCTCTCTCCTTCAGGTGGGCAGCATCTGCATGAGGACACAATGGCCAGCCTCTCTCCTTCAGGTGGGCAGCATCAGCATGAGGGCACAATGGCCAGCCTCTCTCCTGCAGCTGGCGGCATCAGCGTGAGGGCACAATGTCCAGCCTCTCTCCTTCAGGTGGGCAGCATCAGCATGACGGCACAATGGCCAGCCTCTCTACTTCAGCTGGGCAGCATCAGCCTGAGGGCACAATGACAAGCCTCTCTCCTCCATGTGGGCAGCATCTGCATGAGGGCACAATGGCCAGCCTCTCTCCTTCAGCTGGGCAGCATCAGCATGAGGGCACAATGGCCAGCCTCTGTCCTTCAGCTGGGCAGCATCAGAATGAGGTCACAATGGCCAGCCTCTCTCCTTCAGGTGGGCAGCATCAGCATGAGGGCACAATGGTCAGCCTCTCTCCTTCAGCTGGGCAGCATCAGCATGAGGGCACAATGGTCAGCCTCTCTCCTTCAGTTGGGCAGCATCAGCATGAGGGCACAATGGCCAGCCTCTCTCCTTCAGGTGAGCAGCATCAGTATGAGGGCACAATGGCCAGCCTCTCTCCTTCAGGTGGGCAGCATCAGCATGAGGGCACAATGGCCAGCCTCTCTCCTTCAGGTGGGCAGCATCAGCATGTGGTCACAATGGCCAGCCTTTCTCCTTCAGTTGGGCAGCATCAGCATGAGGGCACAATGGCCAGTCTCTCTCCTTCAGGCGGGCAGCATCAGCATGAGGGCACAATGGACAGCCTCTCTCCTTCAGGTGGGCAGCATCTGCATGAGGACACAATGGCCAGCCTCTCTCCTTCAGGTGGGCAGCATCAGCATGAGGGCACAATGGCCAGCCTCTCTCCTGCAGCTGGCGGCATCAGCGTGAGGGCACAATGTCCAGCCTCTCTCCTTCAGGTGGGCAGCATTTGCATGAGGACACAATGGCCAGCCTCTCTCCTTCAGGTGGGCAGCATCAGCATGAGGGCACAATGGCCAGCCTCTCTGCTTCAGTTGGGCAGCATCAGCATGAGGGCACAATGGCCAACCTCTCTCCTGCAGCTGGCGGCATCAGCGTGAGGGCACAATGACCAGCCTCTCTCCTCCATGTGGGCAGCATCTGCATGAGGGCACAATGACCAGCCTCTCTCCTCCATGTGGGCAGCATCTGCATGAGGGCACAATGGCCAGCCTCTCTCCTTCAGCTGGGCAGCATCAACATGAGGGCACAATGGCCAGCCTCTCTCCTTCAGGTGGGCAGCATCAGCATGTGGTCACAATGGCCAGCCTTTCTCCTTCAGTTGGGCAGCATCAGCATGAGGGCACAATGGCCAGTCTCTCTCCTTCAGGCGGGCAGCATCAGCATGAGGGCACAATGGACAGCCTTTCTCCTTCAGGCGGGCAGCATCATCATGAGGACACAATGGCCAACCTCTCTCCTTCAGGTGGGCAGTATCAGCATGTGGTCACAATGACCAGCCTTTCTCCTTCAGGTGAGCAGCATCAGCATGAGGGCACAATGGCCAGCATCTCTCCTTCAGCTGGCAGCATCAGCATGAGGGCACAATGGGCAGCCTCTCTGCTTCAGGTGGGCAGCATCAGCATGAGGGCACAATGGCCAGCCTCTCTCCTGCAGCTGGCGGCATCAACGTGAGGGCACAATGTCCAGCCTCTCTCCTTCAGGTGGGCAGCATCAGCATGAGGGCTCAATGGCCAGCCTCTCTACTTCAGCTGGGCAGCATCAGCCTGAGGGCACAATGACCAGCCTCTCTCCTCCATGTGGGCAGCATCAGCCTGAGGGCACAATGACCAGCCTCTCTCCTCCATGTGGGCAGCATCAGCATGAGGGCTCAATGGCCAGCCTCTCTCCTTCAGGTTGTCAGCATCAGCATGAGGGCTCAATGGCCAGCCTCTCTCCTTCAGGTTGTCAGCATCAGCATGAGGGCTCAATGGCCAGCCTCTCTCCTCCATGTGGGCAGCATCTGCATGAGGGCACAATGACCAGCCTCTCTCCTCCATGTGGGCAGCATCTGCATGAGGGCACAATGGCCAGCCTCTCTCCTTCAGGTGGGCAGCATCAGCATGAGGGCACAATGACCAGCCTCTGTCCTCCATGTGGGCAGCATCTGCATGAGGGCACAATGGCCAGCCTCTCTCCTTCAGCTGGGCAGCATCAGCATGAGGGCACAATGGCCAGCCTCTGTCCTTCAGCTGGGCAGCATCAGAATGAGGTCACAATGGTTAGCCTCTCTACTTCAGCTGGGCAGCATCAGCCTGAGGGCACAATGACCAGCCTCTCTCCTCCATGTGGGCAGCATCTGCATGAGGGCACAATGACCAGCCTCTCTCCTCCATGTGGGCAGCATCTGCATGAGGGCACAATGGCCAGCCTCTCTCCTTCAGCTGGGCAGCATCAGCATGAGGGCACAATGGCCAGCCTCTGTCCTTCAGCTGGGCAGCATCAGAATGAGGTCACAATGGCCAGCCTCTCTCCTTCAGGTGGGCAGCATCAGCATGAGGGCACAATGGTCAGCCTCTCTCCCTGAGCTGGGCAGCATCAGCATGAGGGCACAATGGTCAGCCTCTCTCCTTCAGTTGGGCAGCATCAGCATGAGGGCACAATGACCAGCCTCTCTCCTCCATGTGGGCAGCATCTGCATGAGGGCACAATGACCAGCCTCTCTCCTCCATGTGGGCAGCATCTGCATGAGGGCACAATGGCCAGCCTCTCTCCTTCAGCTGGGCAGCATCAGCATGAGGGCACAATGGCCAGCCTCTGTCCTTCAGCTGGGCAGCATCAGAATGAGGTCACAATGGCCAGCCTCTCTCCTTCAGGTGGGCAGCATCAGCATGAGGGCACAATGGCCAGCCTCTCTCCTTCATGTGGGCAGCATCAGCATGAGGGCACAATGGTCAGCCTCTCTCCTTCAGCTGGGCAGCATCAGCATGAGGGCTCAATGGCCAGCCTCTCTCCTTCAGGTGGGCAGCATCAGCATGAGGTCACAATGGCCAGCCTTTCTCCTTCAGGTGAGCAGCATCAGCATGAGGGCACAATGGCCAGCCTCTCTCCTTCAGGTGGGCAGCATCTGCATGAGGACACAATGGCCAGCCTCTCTCCTTCAGGTGGGCAGCATCAGCATGAGGGCACAATGGCCAGCCTCTCTCCTGCAGCTGGCGGCATCAGCGTGAGGGCACAATGGCCAGCCTGTCTCCTTCAGTTGGGCGGCATCAGCGTGAGGGCACAATGGCCAGCCTCTCTCCTTCAGGTGGGTGGAGGAAGCACCATTTTACACCTTGTGAATGTGAGGGAGCACACATTCCCAAGGTTGTAGGAAGCCAGAGTAATCTGCACTGAGCCCAAGTAGGAGAGCAATGAACAATAAAGGATAGTTTCCCAGGAGCATGTCAGAAATCAGCATATGTAGCACTTAAACCTAGCAATAGGTAGCCAAGAGTACTGAGAGCTGATGGGGAGTGTCCCATCAGGAACAGATTTAAAGTGCTGAGAGAAGGCAGCAGTGAGACTAGCAAAGGTTGTGGTGCATAAAAGGTGAGAAAATTAGTACACTGCGTAATTAGCTCTTGTTCGCCAACTCTGGCAAGAAGCAAAATAGATGGGAGTAGCAACTGCTAACCAGAAAATGGAAATAGACTTGTGTTGTGAAAATAAAATAGTGACTGAGCAGACTAGAAAATGTAGGTATTTTCTCCCAAGCACTGACAAAAGGGCCAATTTGCTGAATTTTCAATGAATAGGTTTCTAACAAGCATTTCAGCCCTTCAAAATGTCACATTTCTAATCCAAGTTTTAAACTGACAAAATTTCATGACAACCGCACCAGAAATACTTGCTTCCAGAGAAAGGACTCAATTTAGTTGACTTAAATTCAGAACTTGCTGGTAAAAGCTTCTTCAAATTGTTTTCCCTGAGGCTCTGTTCTGCTTCAGGAGGAATGAGGGAAGAAAAAAAAAGAACAACATACCTTCCAAATTCATTGGTGGTTGTCCTTTCTTAAGCATTTCTTTCTTATAATGGCAGGGGGAAAAAAGTTGCTTGGGAGAAAAACGGCAAAATAATTGGGACCAAACACGATGTATGGTGTTTTGAGCACCACAATCTACAGTTCAGCCATTAATAATGTACAAAGTCATGCCCTGTGAAATCATCGTATGATTCATATATTGATTGACATCAACTGAAAAAAACGTTTACAACACATTTATTTATTTATTTTTCACATTTTTATACCGCCCTTCCTCCAAGAAGCTCAAAGTGGTGTACATATTTCCTCCCCTCCTTTTTGTCCTCACAACAACCCTGTGAGGTAGGTGGGGCTGAGAGATAGTGACTGGCCCAAGGTCACCCAGGAAGCTTTGTGGCTGAGCGGGGATTTGAACCTGGATCTTCCAGGTCTAAGTCCGACTCCCAAACCACTACACCATCCTAGCCAGTTTGATTTCTCTGAAAACGTCTGAATCAGGACAGAGGAAGCTGCCATTGCTCTACCTGGCCCACTACTGTCTGATTAGCAGCAGCTCTCCATGGCGCAGCTCTACCCAAGCTCTGTTACCCAAGATCCTTTAAATAGCGATGCCAGTGATAGAACATTGTTGTCAACGGCAACATCAACCATCTAATAGCCCAATGCTACAGGCCAGATCTGTAGAGCTGCTGCCAGCATAAAGCCTGGGAGGCTCTGCACGGCACCAGTGGTCTGCAGATCAACCACCATGCCAGGTAAGTTAGTGGCAGGGGAGGATCATGGGCAGAAAAGGGCAGTTCAGCGGCAGGACGGTCCAGGTGGAAGGAGGAGGGTCTGGGCGGCAGCAGTGGCTGCTCAGATCCTATGCCCCTATCCCAGGCCGGACACACAAAATAGCTGGTATGGATCCAAGTAGGACCATTGGAGTCCAAGGAGCAGTGGTGTAGGTCAGTAAAAGATTCCTTTATTATGTCTCCACAGCTGTCTGGGCCCCAGCCAGCCTACGTGAGGCAGCGGCCGCTACGTCAGTGGCCCTGCTTTACTCAGGCTGGCCCTGGATAGGACTGGGTCTTAAGTTTTGTAACCCACCTTAGGCATTTGCTTCAGCAAGGGAAAGGTGGGGTAGAAATTTTGTTAAGTAAATAGAATAATGTCAAAAAAATTGTCATGAAAGAATGTACCAAAATCCCTCCTTCCCTTATTGAAGGCTGATCTATTGACAATGTTTAAGGAATACGGGAATTAAAGCCATGTAGTAAAAGAATCTTGAACTTTAATTGGAATAAAAATCACATTAAAATCCAAGAAACTAAGCCCAACGTTTCGTTCCAGCCCCGTGGAACCTCTTCATAGGAATCTCAAAAGATCATAGATGGTGCTGTCCTCAATTCATCATAGTAAATTTAAACCAAAAAAACGCGGGGAAACCCCAGCGGTACAGAGCGGAAATGACAGGTCCGGAGCGAAGCGATAGCTGTCAGGCGAGCCATGCGGGCTCGTTTAGCACAGCTGGTGTTAATTGCTTCCTCCTCTTGTCTTCACTCTCCCTTTCTTTCCATGCTGGATAGTTCTGCTGTTACAGTGTCAGTGTCAGTTACAGTTCTTTCTACTGCTGCAGTGTCAGTTCCAGTATCTCCACTGTCAGTCACCTCGGATTCCATTCCCCCTCCCAAGTCTGATTTCCCATGTAGGACAGGCAACCAAATCCGATTCGTGAATGTTAAATCTTGCTGACGATTCATCAGTGTTCCCATTCGTTTTTTACTTATTTCTAGAGCTTCCACGTGGCGTAGTATTTTAAAATTGCTTTCCCTTTGCAGGCACACCGTTTTACATAACATAAGAACATAAGAAGAGCCCTGCTGGATCAGGCCAAAAGCCCATCTAGTCCAGCTTCCTGTGTCACACAGTGGCCCCACCAGATGTCTCAGGGAGCACACAAGACAACAAGATACCTGTGTCCAGTCGCCACTCCCTTGTACCTGGCACAGAGAAAACCCACTTCTAAAACCAGGAGGTTGCTTATGGCTTGTAACCTGTGATGGTCTTTTCCTCCATGAATCTGTCCAAACCCCTTTTAAAGGCATCTAGGCCAGATGCCATCACCACATCCTGTGGCAAGGAGTTCCACAGATGAATTACACGCTGGGTAAAGAAATATTTTATTTTGTCTGTTCTAACTCTCCCTCCACTCAATTTTAGTGCGTGTCCCCTGGTTCTGGTGTTGTGCGAGAGGGAGAAGAATTTCCCTCTATCCACTCTCTCCATCCCATGCATAATTTTATAAGTCTCAATCATGTCCCCCCTCAGGCGCCTTTTTTCTAGGCTGAAAAGCCCCAGACACTGTAGCCTTTCCTCATAAGGGAGGTGCTCCAGCCCACGAATCATTCTGGTCGCTCTTTTCTGCACCTTTTCCAATTCAACTATATCCTTTTTGAGGTGTGGTGACCAGAACTGGACACAATACTCCAGATGTGACCTTACCATCGATTTGTACAAAGGCAGAACGATATTGGCCGTTTTATTCTCAATCCCTTTATTAATGATCCCGAGCATGGAATTGGCCTTCTTCACAGCCGCCGCACACTGGGTCGACACTTTCATCGACCTGTCCACCAGCACCCCAAGATCTCTCTCTTGATCCGTCACAGACAACTCAGAACCCATTCGCATATATGTGAAATTTTGGTTTCTTGCCCCAATGTGCATCACTTTGCACTTACTTACATTGAAGCGCATCTGCCATTTTGCTGCCCATTCTCC
Source organism: Plestiodon gilberti rubricaudatus (assembly GCA_026170595.1). Taxonomy (NCBI): domain Eukaryota; kingdom Metazoa; phylum Chordata; class Lepidosauria; order Squamata; family Scincidae; genus Plestiodon; species Plestiodon gilberti. The sequence goes on along the minus strand of JANXHW010000001.1, from coordinate 135,441,786 downwards.
CAGTTTGGAGAGATCCTTCTGGAGCTCTTCACAATCCCTGCTGGTCTTCACCACCCGGAAAAGTTTAGTGTCATCTGCAAACTTGGCCACCTCACTGCCTATCCCCGACTCCAGGTCATTTATGAATAAGTTGAAAAGCACCGGTCCCAAGACCGATCCTTGGGGCACACCGCTTTTCACCTCTCGCCATTGTGAAAATTGCCCATTGACTCCCACTCGCTGTTTCCTGTTCTTCAACCAGTTCCTAATCCACAAGAGGACCTGCCCTCTTATTCCCTGACTGTGGAGTTTTCTCAGGAGCCTTTCATGAGGGACCGTGTCAAACGCCTTCTGAAAATCCAGATATATAATATCCACGGGTTCGCTCGCATCCACATGCCTGTTGACCTTTTCAAAAAATTCTAACAGGTTTGTGAGGCAAGACTTCCCCTTGCAGAAGCCATGCTGACTCTCCCTCAGCAGAGCTTGTTCTTCTATGTATTTTAAGATTTTATCCTTAATGAGACTTTCCACCATCTTCCCTGGAACAGAGGTTAGGCTGACCGGCCTGTAGTTTCCCGGGTCCCCCCTCCTTCCTTTTTTAAAGATTGGCGTGACATTAGCTATCCTCCAATCCTCTGGCACAGTGGCCGTTTTAAGGGACAAGTTGCATATTTTGGTCAAGAGGTCAGCAACTTCATTCTTGAGTTCCTTCAGAACTCTTGGGTGGATGCCATCCGGGCCTGGTGATTTATTGATCTTTATTTTGTCAATTAAGTCTGAGACGTCTTCTCTTTTAACCTCTATTTGACTTAATTCTTTATTCAGGGGAGACCGTTCCGGCAGCGGTATTTGCCCGAGGTCTTCTGCCGTGAAGACAGATGCAAAGAACTCATTTAATTTCTCTGCAGTCTCCAAGTCCCCTTTATCACCCCTTTCTCTCCCTCACCATCCAGCGGACCAACCGTTTCCCTGGCAGGTTTCCTGCTTCTAACATATTTGAAGAAGCTTTTATTATTCCCTTTTATGTTGCCTGCCATACGTTCCTCAAAGTCTTGCTTGGCCTCCCGTATCATCTTTTTACATTTCTTTTGCCACAGTTTGTGCTCCTGTTTATTTTCCTCATTAGGGCAAGACTTCCATTTACGGAAGGAAGCTTCCTTGCCTTTTATAGCCTCCTTAACTGTGCTTGTTAGACATGCCGGCACCCTCCTGGACTTGGTCGAGCCCTTCCTCCTTTGTGGGATACACTCCCGCTGGGCCTCTATGACTGTTGTTTTAAACAGCCTCCATGCACTCTGGAGCGATTGGACTCTTTTTACCTTCCCTTTCAGCTTTTTTTTAACTAGTCTCCTCATTTTGGGGAAGTCAGCCCTTCGGAAGTCAAGGGTTTTCGTGTCAGATTTGCTCGGCACTCTCCCTCCGACATGCATGGCGAAACAGATCGCAGCATGGTCACTATTCCCCAACGGTTCGGTAACGTTTACCTCCCTGACCAGATCTTGAGTGCCACACAATATCAAGTCCAGAGTCACCTGTCCTCTGGTCGGTTCCGTGACAAGCTGCTCTAAGGCACAGTCATTTAACATATCCAGAAATCCAGTCTCTCTTTCATGACCTGAGCATGAATTGACCCAGTCGATGTGAGGATAATTGAAGTCCCCCATGACTACAACCCTGTCTCTCATTGACACCTCCCTGATTTGCTTCCTCATTTCAAGATCCCCTTCAGGTTTTTGATCTGGAGGACGGTAGCATGCCCCTACTATTACCTCACTCTTTGAGCCTGGTAATCTAACCCACAGTGATTCTACGGAGGAGTCAGAGCCCCCCTCCAGCTCCCCTCCAGCCCCTTCAGTTTTATCAAATTGGATCGTGTGCTTTTCTTTCAATGCATGTTCGGCAATTGAAGATTGATCCGGATGATTCAGCCTGAGAGATCTCTCGTGTTCCGCCACTCTTGTTTTTATAGCTCTACTCGTCATCCCGATGTAACATTTATGACATTCACAAGTTACACAATAAATCCCTGGGTTGGATAGTGCTGGACGTTTGTCTTTTGGGTTGCCTAGAACTTGTTGTAGTTTAGAAGTGGGTTTGAAGATTGTTTTTACGTTTCCCTGTTTTAATATTCGTGCAATTTTATCAGTTGTACCTTTAATAAAAGGCAGGCAAATCCAATTTTTTTCCTCTGTTGTCGTTTTTTCAATTTCGTTGTTTATCTGAACTGTCCCTAGTCTCTTAGCCTCAATTTGGTGTTTTTGTTTAATCCAACATTTATTAATTTGATTGATGGAATATCCATTAGCTTGTAGGGAGTCATATAATCTGATCTTTTGAAAGATGAAAGAAGGCTGATCTTTTCATTCAAGGAAGCCTGAATGTAATACCAATAGCGGTTTCTAACCTTCCTATCAGAACAAACGGTTGTGCTTGTTAGAAAACAAGGCTGGCAAATGCCCTTCTAGCTGCCTTGTCAATCAATCTGTCTTTCTGAAAGTTGACAATGTAATTTAGCTTCTCTTCTTGCAAGCTAGTGATGTGTTGCCTGTGGCGAGGAGTGGGAATATTTAAATGCATGCACATTTAATCCGAGAATGGCCATCTTGGAGCAATCGAGTAGTCACTGCTGCTCATTGCTATTTGAGGTATTAGACATATTATACATAATTCCATTGCCCTAATTGAAATGTAGATGGCTAGCATTTCATTTTGGTTGGGGAGTTGCAGAAGTGTGTAATTCACTTATTCGGCTGGATGTTTGCAGAAATGTATAAGTACAACAAAATGTTATTGCTAAATGTGCATCACTGAAAATTATATATCTAGTAGAGCATCTTACTGAAGCAATTGCCCTTGCAACTACCAGCAATAATGGGAGATAATGATGATAATGCAATGAAATATGCATCTGAAAAGGAAAGCAGAGGTGCATAACAGCAAAAATGACTATTGTCTCTCAGCTAAGCATACAAATCATAATCTGATTTTATTTTTTTCCAATGTGCAACATCAGCATTTTGGATTACTGATCTTCTGCCGCACACAGTGCATAGTTGCACGCTGGAGAGTTAGAGTCAACCCATTAGGGTTAACCCATTTCCATAGGGTTAAGGTTAATGCAATGCTAGTGGGGAAGTAGTTAGTTTTGCAGTGCTGGAGGACACAAAAAGATCCAGACGTTCAGCAGTGGGTTCAAGAACTGGCAGGGATGCAGATCAAGTCTCTGGGTCTAAGTCTCGAGTCAAGTTCCAAGTCTCTGGGTCTAAGTCTCGAGTCAAGTTCCAAGTCTCAAGTCAAGTCCCAAGTCGTTGCCCCCAAGTCCCGAGTCTTTGGTTGCGAGTCCCTATCTATTTAATGAGGAAACCAGGTTTAAACCTGAAAAAAATGACTTGTAAAAGTCGAGTCTTTCGAGTCTTTCACAATTGCTGAGTCAAGTCTGACTCAAGTCATTTACGCGACTCAAGGCCGAGTCAATAGACTCAAGTGGGCTTGGAGGAAATGGGATTTTAAACAACAACGAAAAGTTCTACTGCTAACTGGGCAAGAGGCACTTTTTCAATTGGTGCTCCTCTTATATTTAGCAGGGGGAGAGTAACTTCCCCCTTTCACCCCAGCACAGTGTCTTTTCTGGTGGCTGTTTGCTGGTGTTCTTCTGCATTTTTTTTAGATTGTGAGCCCTTTTGGGACAGGGAGCCATTTAATAATTTGATTTTGTCTGTAAACCACTTTGTGAACTTTTTGTTGAAAAGCGGTATATAAATACTGTTAATAATAATAATAATACTGCCTTATTTCACTAACGGCACAATTGCGGGTACCTCTCCCCGGGCTTAGCATTATTTTACAAAAAACTGCTTTCCATTGGTTTATCCCCTGATATTATAGGGGGTTCACTTTTATCAGTTGCTCTTAAATGTCTTCAAACCCACCTATTTGACACCGAAAATCAGGATTTGCATGCAGCGGCCCTTAAATCTTGCTCACTCTTACACTTCGGTCTTGCGTGGCCTTTGAACTCAACCCCCAGTTATCTCTGTGTTTTATTTACTCCCTCAGTGCGTTGAGTCTTTACCCCGGCAACGTTTAATGTATTCCCTTCTAATGTTCTACAAGCCAGATCTGGTAGATCAGCGGAGTGTACCCAGGCCTGTTCATGTGATTCGCTTACACCCGAGTCGTTACCCCATATGATTCTTTATTGCCCCCCATTATAATGATTTACGTCAGTTTCTGATGCCAATTCTGACCTTTTCTTTTGGGTCGGATATTGACACTATCTGTTATTGGATGGGAAAAATGAGAATCACACTCAGTTGGTAGCCAAATATCTTCACTTAATCTGGACCAGACACACCTCTGACTGTAACTTTTCCTTTGTGTAAGTGAGTGACAAGGTGTAAGCCGAACTAGGGTAGAGCCCAGCCAGGTGCCTTGAGGGCTCACTCACAGCCCTGGCTCCCTCCCCCAGGCCACTAAAGGAAAGCCCGGCTTACTCACGGGTAAGCCCAAGCCAAATATAGACCCCCGTAAGTGTTGGCCATGATGCCTCTCACCACCCAATTACCACTGGAAAGACCACACCCTGAGAGCCCAGCTGGGAGGGGAGGATAAAAGGATTGAAGGGGCAGAACTAGCATCGAGCTTGGCCAGGGAGCACTGGGGAGTGCTGGCTTCCAAAAAACCAGGCAACCTGGTAGGCTTTTGGGCCTGCTCACTGCCTTCTCTACCCCAGGCAATGGAGAACCCAGGCAAGGAGGTCTCCACCCCGCCTGAACCAGGACAGCGGATACCCTCCTCCGAGTAACGGGCTGTCGCAGGACCTGCACTTACTTGCCTTGGGACCAGACGATAAAGGAGCAACCTAGCTTGCAGCTACATCCCCACCAAACAACTGGCAACACGACCCGGGGTGACAGGAAGGATACTGTGAGAAACTTGTGTGGAGCAAACATAAGATCACCTGTATCCTGTTTTATGTTTTGATTAAGAACCACATGTTGAACTAACCTGAATAAAGGAACCATTTCAGTTACCTTATCCTAAGCCTACGTCTTCCTTTAAAGAGAACAGAATGGCCACGGGGAACCCATTTGATGTGCCCTTACCCCCTTGGGGAACGGGCGGCCAACCTGCAGAGGTTACACAAGGGTTATAGACATTTTATTAGTACTGTTTTTATGTGTGCATCTTATTTGTATTGTTTTCTAAAGCACCTGTTTGGAAATTGTATTTGGGGGTTGGTGGGGCCTCCATATCTTTTCTGTACAGTTCTTTTATGACATTAAAAGTTTTTGACTTTGACAATCCCGTGTAAACCTAGAGCGGTGGAGCGCATGCTCCACTGCTCTAAGCAGTCGCAGTAAGGGCTGCTGGGGCAAAAGTAAGTAAGCAGGGACCCCCTAAGTCCTATAGTAGCAAACTTATATGGAATTTCTTGAAAAGCAGGTGCTCCAGACGGCTCCATTTAAACCTGATGTCTGGTGGCGCTATGTAGATGACATCTTTTGTATATGGCCACGTGGAGAGGTAGAATTGCATAACTTTTTGATACATTTAAACAACTTCTGTAAATTTGCAGCGATATCGGAGGTATGGGTAAAGAAGCCATGTCAAAGTTTTGTTGAAGAGACCAATAAATTTTTTTATTTTTACCAAAGGTCTGTTGAAATTCTTTAGGCGCAAGACTCCAGCAACTGGAGAAAGAGGGGCGCATAAGATTATCAAACAGGCAGGAAAATAAAAATAAAAAAGTCCACAACTTTCTCCCCGCTCTAGGGGTTTCCTCAGGCAAAACTTCTGTAAAGAGATCCAATTTACAGTAGAAAAAGAAAAGAATGGGTCCTTGGCTTTCTTAGATGGTTTGGTTACCAGGAGAGAAGACTTGACGTTTAATCACTCAGTATATAGAAAACCGACCAATACAGGAAGGTATTTGAATTTTGATTCGAATCACCATCCTGCCCAGAAAGGCTCCCTAATTAATTCATTGGCTTATAGAGCCATTAAAATCTGTGATACAGAGTCAATAGATAAAGAGAAACAGGTTGTGTTCGATACCTTGAGAGCCAATGGCTACCCGGTCGCACAAATTAACAAAGGCTGGATATCACAAAGTAGAAAAATCAAGACAGCTAGGGAAGGAAGAAGCAATATTCTATTCAACTAACATGAATAAAGGAACCATTTCAGTTACCTTATCCTAAGCCTACGTCTTCCTTTAAAGAGAACAGAATGGCCACGGGGAACACGGGGAATTAATATATAATACTGTATATTCCAATAAATACAGAAGACACCAATGAGATACAAAAAGATGACAATGAACAAAAAAATTGGACTTTTCTACCATTTATTAAAGGGGTAACTGATAAAATCGCAAGAATTCTCAGGCAGTGTAACATCTCAGGCAGGACAATCTTTAAGCCAACCAGGAAGATTGAGCAACTTTTAAACAACCCCAAGGACAAGAGACCACCCTTTCCAACCCAGGCATTTACAGCATTCCCTGTGGTACATGTGGAAAGGAGTACATTGGATTGACTCAGAGATCCATCAGCACTAGATTAAAAGAACATAAAAGTTCGGTAAGACTGGAACACCCAGAACAATCTGCGGTGGCTGAACATGTTCTTACCACAGGACACTCTATACAGTTCAAAGAAACCTGTTCTATAAGAACAGAATACAAGGGAATGATTTTGAAGAACTTGGAAGTTCTTGAGATTAGCAAAAAACCACCTCATTTACTGATGAATAGGCAGCAAGAATTGAATCTTGCCAATCGCATTTGGCTCCCTGTCATACGTAAACATCCTATGAAGGGACAGGCTTGTAATAATGTAACAACAGAAAATGCGACTTGATACTATGTGACTGATAGACACCGGGTCTCAAAGTGAACAACAGCCCCTTGGAAATATACAGAATTACATGCTAACAATTGCAGAATCAACCTAGTAACTGCAGGATCAACTGCAGTTTCAACCTTTATGTTGGCAAACTGTTTTCAGATTGAACCCCATCGCCTGACAGCAGGGTTTCCTGCGGAGTTTTCGCAATAACCGCAGTTGTCTCGTGGGACATTTGTAAATACACTATTGAAGGACAGCCCGTCAGGACTGTTTTCGTAGAAAGCATGAACTGACATGCAACTGTTATTGAACCACCAGGTCTAAAGAACAAAATTGCAAGCTATCACAGTTAGTTTTTGCAGGATCTATCTCTTTGATTGACAGAGGAGTTCCGGAATGGTTTCCGTTCAACTGACAGCATGTTTCCCGAGCTTTCAAAGTTCAAAACAACGAAGCGAGACGCCGAGAACTGTAACATCTTTCATTCCTTTTTGGATTGCCCCAGAAGATGTGTCCAGATTAGGACACGAAACATTGGGCTCACTTGTCCAGCCGTGGTTTTTAAATAATTTCTGTTTGTCCGGGAATACATTGTTAAAACCAGATAAAATTGTCATTGTTTTTAAACTTCGGTCAGATTGCTGTGCTTTTTACATAGATATGGCTGCGTTACCCGTACTACCTGTTTCTCTAAGTAAGTAAGCAGTCGAGTAAGGGCCGCTGGGGCAAAAGCGGGCAGCCCTCGCTCCGCCGGGGGACCATCCATGCACCTGCCGGAGAAGGTAGCCCTACACCGGCTGGTGCAGGGGTGGGGGAGGGCAGACCAGGCGGCAAGGGACGGTGGCCATTGGGCGAACCGGGCAGGGAGAGGGCAAGGATATTCCAAGTCCTCTCCTGGCCTGGTTTGGCCTTACACCCCCGGCTTGAATGTTTGCCAACTTCAGAGCTGGCATACATTCAAGTAGGCCCATAGGGCCTTAGCCATCGTGCACCCGGGGAAGGGAATGAGCATCCCCTTTGCCCGAGGTGCTCCCAGGCTGCCCTATCTCGCCATCATGGAGGCCAGTGCTGGCAGGCCTCCACCGGGGCCGGAGCTGCATCTGCCAGAGGCAGGTGAGCTCCACGCTAGCCGGTGGGGGGAGGCCGGCGGGGAGAATGCGTTCTGTTGTGGGGAGAGGGTGGATCATGGCTGAGAGGGGGCGGGCTCGGCAGTGGAGGCTTCTCAGAGCTGTGCCAGTCATTTTGCTGTCATGCCTCTGAGTAGCCCCTTAGGGCTACGATCGTCCCCTTCCCTCGAGGCCTCCAGCCCCACGCTGGATGCAGCGGCGCCTGCCCCAGAGCCACTGCATCCGAGTGTGGGGCTTTTAATAGGATTGGGCTGACAGACATATATTCAGAGTTCCCAACGGGGCCAAATTTCTGCAAAATGTACTTGATAGTTGTTTAGTTTATATTATTTCAGAACTAATGCAGAAGAAGAATCTGCATTAAATCATGTTGGTATCTGAAAGAAACACAGGAGGAGAAAAAACCCACTGGTTCGTTAGTTCGTTTTGTTCTTTCTTTCTTAAGACTCTAAGTGCGCTATCCTTTGTAACTCTTGCACTGTTGTAACAGTAGATCCCCCGGTGTAAGAGCACTTATGCCAGTGTAACTTGCCATATGCCGACAGACGTAGGACGGACACCGGCGTAACCCCTCTCAGACAACACGTGCAGTTCGGATGCGGAACAGACACTGACACAACTCCGTCAGAGCAGAGGTCATTCTGGGGGCATTCAGATGCCCCCAGAATGCCACCTGTGCCAGCAGAGTTGCGCAAGCATTCAACCTGCATCCCAACTGCGCCTGTGTGGAGTCCGGGGGGGGGGGAGGTTATGCCGGTGTGCATTCTGCATCTGTCGGCGTACGGCAAATTACACTGGCATAATTACACCGGGGGATCTATTGTTACACCAGTGCAAGAGTTACACAGGATTGGGCTGTAAAGTACTAGCTTTGATAATCTAAACTACATGTTAAAAATGACTATAGAAAAGAAAATATTTTGGGATATGCAAAGAAATACATATTTTGGTATTTTATTATTGACATTTTTTAACTGATGACAATCAATAGAAAACCAACAAATGTTTTCAATGTATGTGTTTAGGATAGAAAATGAATACTTGGCAACATCTCCTATGTAATTTTTTTTTTGTTGTTGTTAAATGAAAGGGAAGAAAAAAAAATCAATTATAGTAATTGAGATTTTGATAGGACTTGGTAGGAGCCAGGCTCAAGACATGATTTCTCATAAATAACAAGAGAAACATATTTTACATTGATTATCCAATGCAATTTGTTTTTCATTTACCATCTTTGTCCATAAATAAAGTTCATCTTCAAGGTCCAAACAAAAGTTTATATAATTTTCTGTATATAAGAGAATAATTTTAAACCCATAAGTAACAAACTAAATGCTAGGAAAAATGCATTTATTAATCTAACTGTTTGTGGAAATTACAGGCACACAAATACATAAAAGATGGAATGCCTTTTCACCATTTCACATAGCCAGTGACTGTACTATACTTCCCAGATCCTCCTAGGCTGGAGTGATGGATAGATTTTTATGTCTACAACATGATTATCAATCAACTTTGGCCACAATCTAACAGCGCGGAAAGCTTCACCCATTGTTTTAATGAACCTAAGTGTGCTGGATGTAGGGGATGTGCACCATACTTCCAAAATAATAGAAATAATTCCTGCAGAAGGCACAGAGTAACTTCCATTATAAGACTCTTGAAAATGCCTAAAAGGCTAATCCTATGCATTCCAACTAAGTCCCAATGTTTTCAGTGGATACACAGCCTAAGTCCACAATCCTATGTACGCTCACCTAAGATTAAGCCCCAGTGGAGCTCACTTCTGAGCAAACGTACAGAAGACGGTACTTCTGGGGGGCTTACTTTTGCTTTAACATGCCTAGGACTGGAATGTTAAAACTTTTTCATTTAAAATATACTTTAAGAGATATTTTATTTCATATCTGACAAAATATATTTTTTCCAGATATTCTGCCCTTGGTGTTTGGATTAAGTGGTATACAGGCCCTTAACACATGTTTGAAAAACTGCACTCCTGCCATCATAGTTTGGTTTATGTACCACACCTGAAGGTGCTCAAGAGGCCTTCGGGCACAAGCATTGTGAGTTCCTTCTCTACACAGGCATGGGTACAAGTGCACACAAACATGCACTAACTATTCCTCCCATCTGCCCAGAAACAGAGCAAGACATGGAGGTATGTTCTGCAGCTTCACCCCTTGTTTTTCTCCCAGATGCCCACTAAGTGTCCCTGTGGCTTACCAGATGATGGGGGGGGGAGCAGGCACCACAGTAGTCCATCATCCTTCTTCCCTACTGTCATTTCAAAATTCCCAAATTTGCCAGCCACTGATACTATATTAGGCCAGGGCAAGTAGGAATTTTAAAATGGGGGAAGAAGCAGACCTGTCACTTGGGGCAGGCAGGGCGCCGTGAGGCACAACACAGGTTCCTTCAGGTGCACAGACCCTTGGCACTTGCCTAATCAGGTCCCATGTCTGATCCCTAGTGCCCTGTAATAACCCAAGCTGAAACTGTCTGAGAGCCTTTACATGCCAACAAACAAATCTATATCGATATCGATATCTTCAGCTTAATATATTCATTTATGATGAAAAATTTCAATAGCATTTTCAGAGTACAAACTATCTTCACAGCAATCCCTTGAGGGAATTTTATACGGAAGATAGTGACTTGCCCAAAGCCACATAGTGAGCTTCAAGGATAATTAGGAAGTCTCAGAGAATGAACAATAGGGAAGGGGTATGCCTTCCTCTCTTAGCTTGTGGGTTTCCCAGTGGCAGCTGTTTGGTCACGGTGGGAAACAGGATGCTCAACTGAACGGGCTTTTGACTTGATCCAGAAGGGTTCTTCTTTTGTTCTTATATTCTCTCATGTCCAAACTAAAGTACACACTGGGTTGTATTCTAGGGTTTGTGTGGAGGCATTCTGGCCACAGGCTCCTTCAGCTGTGCTCATTTGGATGTCTTTCTGGACATGGAAGGGATCCTTGTGTGAATGAAATTTCTTTTCCATAGGTTTTTGGGCATAGAGTGCCTCTGTGCAGATATTTAGGAGCCAACCCGATACGTTCAGTCGTATGTGCTGCCAAATATAGTAAATTCTGACATACACAGTTTGAGGTCCTGTTTTTTCCTTGTTACGAAGGTGTTAAAAACCACTTTTGACTTTCAGCTAGCATTTTTTATGTAGCAGATTGAATTTCTTTCATATCTACCTACAAAAAATAATCATATTAAAGTCTTCCATAGAGAGACAGACAAATCTAATATTGTGTCAATTACCATTTTCTAGGTCATGGCTGGTGTGAAGGGCTTCCTTCATTCCTGTTTAGCCTGACGTTTTTGCTGTTTAGCACTTCCAGATGCTTTCCAACTAAAATAATATAGCAAGAAACTCCATGCACATGTCACCTTTCCAAATCTCAAAATATGTATAACATTAACAGAATAATGGCTATTAGTCTTTGTGTCAAAGAAGAGTTTTTGCTTTACAAAACTCCATGGTAAAGTTTAACCAGATGCAAACCTCTGCAACAAAGCTATTAAAGGCCAAATAAGACATATGGGAAACGCATGAAGTTACAGGTTTTTGCAAGGGATTTTGACATTAATTGGAACAGCGATGGGTGATATTATACCCAGTGATGATTAATATTTAAAACATTTATAGTTCAATCTTTCTTTTGCTGAGGCAAATGCCCAAGGTGGCTTACAACTTTTTTCATAAAAAAACAAACATAAAACAGCGATTTCGCTGGCGCGGGTCTAAGTAGACCCCTCCACGCCGCAGAGGCTTACCCAGAGGAGCCCTCCAGGACACACACACACACCCGTGCAGGATGCAGTGTGAGCCGCTTTGGCGCAGCTGCATTGGGAGAGGGAAAGCATAGGACTGGGTTCTCTCTCTCTCTCTCTCTCTCTCTCTCTCTCTCTCTCTCTCTCTCTCTCTCTCTCTCTCTCTCTCTCTCTCTCTCACACACACACACACACACACACACACACACACACACACACACACACACACACACACACACACACACACACACACTACTGTTACTGAATGAAATCCCGAGAGAAAAGCACCAGTGCACTACATCGGAACCCAAGCTAGCTTTCCTGAGTAATATGAAATACTGATTAGCACTAAGTTCCAATAAAGCACGAATACAAAGATACTTTTCAACCAGTTGCAAATGGTTGATTTTAAATAAAATTGCCGTTTATTCCCGAAAGCCCTGATTGAAGTTTAAGAGGTTAAATAGTGTACATCAGGTTTTTTTTTAAGCTATGCTTTATGTCAGACTATTAAATATTTATATACACTGGTAGAAATTAATGTGACATAATACATAGCAAGAAGAAATCCTTAACACACATTAAACTTATTTATTATAAAATGGGTAATCAGCTATGACAACATAATAATAAAATTCTCTTATGTTGATATAACAAATAATTAAAACGTCAAGTTATAAAATGAAATGCAATAATAGGTATAAATAATAATGTGATGTTCAGGAAATTAACGAACTTTGTAATGGCATTCTTTTGGCAATAATGAGCACTTTTTAAGAATCTGCTGATTACACATATTAGCCTACAGGCCCGATCTCAAGATTTCACTGAATAGTATTTGCCTCTCTAAAGCTTCTGATTGTTTTGTGTATTGCATTTACTCTCCAGGGCTCTTATTTGAAGGTTGTGCTGGTTATTCACCGTCACAAAGAACTGTGGAGTATTAGTTAGATTTCCCAAAGCTCAACTGAGAAATATATTACCGATTCATTTAAAAAGCCAATTAAGGTTATATAGGAGATATTTGCTATTGAACTGTATACTGGTTTTAAAACATAATTTGATGAAGAGCTTCAGAAATAAATCAAAATCATTAGCACTAATGAAGGGCCTACTTAAGCCTCTTGTTTTATCTTCACTAACAAACAAAAACCACAACTTTGTATCTGAGGAAAACTTCCCACAAAGTCAATCACATTTATCACATTTATTTCAGGATAAACACTCATGGACTAGAGTTAGAAATGTAAAATTTGTGACCTTTTTTTAAGAGCAAAAGGATAAACTACAGTCTTTTCCTGTCTTTAAAACTGCTATCTACTACCTACCAGTATGGATAATTCTAGGTGTGCTACTAGGTATGATTTACTTTCTGAAATCTTTTGTGTCCTTCCTTCTTAATAAGCATAATCCTCTTAAGATACAAAGCACCCACTGCTATTTGAGAGAACACACCTGGTTGCTTACCAAGCAACTACTGCACTGCGGGGTACTCTAGTTATTACTGAAAGGAGGGAAAAAAGCCTGGGGGAAAGAAGTAGCATAAAGGACTTTATGAAATTAGCAAGCAACTAAGCTATCCAGAACACCTGGTTATAAAATATATTTTTGATGATGGCAGGAAAACACCTTGTGAGTTCCTGTGAAAATCATACAAAAACATGTCCAGCGATTAGACCATTTACAAATGTCTCCTTATTCTTCATCTGTGAATTACCTAGAATTTCTTCTAATCCTAATAAATTTCATGACTTGCCAACTGGATCTTAGTTTAGCCAGTACTGTTTTAAGTTCAGTCGTTTTGGTGGTCTATTGCTTGGGAGATTTCTCTCTTGAGCTCTTTGCTGACTCAGGTTCAGCTACAATCCTATAAAAAGCTTATATCTTTTATGATGCAGCAATTTAATTTTACAAATGCCAAGGCCTGTATATAATGAAGAAATAGATTGTGTGAGCTGCTGAAAGTCGGTGCAATAAAGGTGCCTGCATTATATTTTCATGCAATAGTGGCAAGAGTCTGACTCTCGTAGGCATTCTTAAAACATGTATTCACCATCTTTGTTGTCTCATTGCTAAAGACAAAGGCTCAGCCCTGGTTCTAACATAAACCATTATTCACCCAACTACGTCTATCTTCATAAAATGAAATGCTTATTAAAGCTCATTAAAGCATAGAAAGCTCAATGATACATTTATTTCTTATGAAAACTTATTTTGCTTTCATTGAAAATGAGATTTGGTGTTTTTAATTTTGAAGTGGGGTACAAACGAATTAAAGAAACATTAACCGACAGCCCAATCCTGTGTAGGATACGGCGCCCGGATTAAAGGGCCAGGCACCGTCAACTATCAAGTTCCTGAGCTGCCCCGGGGCAGCCAGGGAACAACTCGGGAGAAGGGGCCAATCATCCCCTTCCCCTGGTGTAAGTGGTGGGAGGCCCTGGGTCTCCTCGAATGTGCGCGAGCTCTGCAGCTCGCACACATTCGCACCGCTTGTGTAAGGCCACACCGGGCCTGGAGAGGGCTTGGGATATTGGTGTATCTTGCCACCGATATCCCTGCCCTCCCCAGGCCCGGGGCAGCTAATGGCCACCACCCCCTCACCGCCCTCCCCCCTGCTCCTGCCCCGGCCAGTGTAGGCCTTACCTGCTCCGGCGGGTGCGGGGACAGCAGAATGGCCGGGTTAATGGCCACCGGCCCCTGCGCCGGTGTCCCTTACTCTCCGGGTGCCGTAAATGCGCTTTACATTTTATGCACCATTGCGCTGTAAATAAGAACAGCGTGCAGTTGCTTGGTGATGTTCTCCAATATGAAGGTTATATGAACCTGCTTTATTTATTTTGCTAACTTTCTAAAACAGCCTTTCTGCCAATGCACTGAAAATAGTTTACAATGGCTTAATTAGATATTGATACATGATACAAGAAGGTAAAACAGGATACAGAGGGCAGAGGTAAAGAAGCAAATTCAAGTTCCAACTCTTACATAACGACCAGCTGGAACAACTGCAGGTGAAAACAATTGCTTGTCAAGATATGAATATCAAATATATTATATGTCAGATCAGAGGAAAAGAATAAAAATATTCAGTGGCATCAGGCGCATCAGTATTCCAACAAACAATTCCTTTGTATATTACCTAATTCTCTTTCCATCTGGTCCATTGACTATCATTATTTTTGTTTTTTGTAGTACTTTTGGTACTTATTTAATTATCTAATCCAACAGCTAATCGGATTCTAAAGGTATGTGCAGTACTGCTAGTGGCCTCGCCTGCAACCAGGATACTTCCTGCAAAGTCTGCAGGAATCCAAATCCAGAAGTTGTGCTGGCATTTAATTTTCTGCATCAATGTGAGGGTTGATCTTTTAGGCAGAGATGGGTGAGATGGTTCAAGTTCACCTATAAATGATCTGATCTTGGCAAAAACAAGTTAGACCATTTCCTGAACCATTCTGAGGCTCAATGCCTTTGTCAGCTCTCTCTGATCCCTCAAAGCCGCCCCCCCCCTCTTAGTCTTCCAACCATCAACACAACCTTTAATTATCTAGGGGAAGCGGAGGGGATCCCTTCTTCTTCCCTCATCATTCTGGATGCTACATGCCATGATTAAAGTGTACTACATGCCTTTTTTTTACTTTTTATATTCTTTCTCTCCAAACAAGAAGAGAAAGGTGCTAATGGGAGTTGTCGTCTTTGTGAGGACTACTTCCATTACAGTAATCCTCATGAAGTCTACAACTCCCATCAGCACCTTCCCCCCATTTCAGTATATAGCCTTTAAAGTCCCTTCATTTTCAATGGCCAATTATACTGCCATTCTTATGCTGTGCATGGATCTTTGGGAGAGAAGAGGGTTCAGATAACTGTCTGCCCTCAACAAATATGGCTGTCATCTACTTGGCTGAGAGCAAGCTGAATTGAGCCTTCTTCTGTTCATAAAATCAACACCATTTGTCCATTCTTCCTGAAATTTGAACTCTACCTTCCAGATTAGGTAGGGTTCATGATCCTCCACCACTACTGTTCTTCGAAATCTCCCCGAAATTCGATATGGATTAAGAAGTCCAGTTCCCCCATCTCCCAAAGTTTGTTCCAGATCTGTTGCAAAATGAATAAGACACGGCACTTTGAAACTGTCCCAGAAGAAATTATTCCTGTTGCTTTTTGTGGAAAAATAGGGCTCCCAACCCTTGCAGTGGAGCCTACAGGTGTGGAAAGCTTGCTGAAAGCTAGGAAGAGGCAGCACATCACATTGTAGTGCCCTAGTATGTTCAGCACCCTGCCCATCCAGGAGGTCTGTTTTTATGGACTTTTGACTGATCAGGATACTCTAGCTTTGTGTATGTGTTGCATGTCTGTCTGTTTACTGTCAGCCTAATTCCATGTAGGGAAATAAGTTGCGTTTTATACATTGTTGAAGAAAACATATTTTATTCTTATAAATCTTACTGGAAAAACAAATCACATATCAAACAAACTCTTCATTTCATTTTCATTTGCCCTCCTGTTCATTTGCCCTCAAAGTTCATTTGCCCTCCTGCTTGCTCCCCAACAACTGCTACTCCAACTAGGAACCTGAAGGATTCCATTTAATGGCTGATGTCCATTGATAGTTGCCAAATATATACTACACACACAGACAGCCAAACAAGAGAGCAAATAAAACAGATACTTCAATGGAATTATTTGAAGTAAAACACTGAAGTCAATGGCTTTATGAAAAGTTCAATGATCTAAAATAAACTAATCCCCATCTGTGGCTGACAGGTCATTTATCAGAGACCACTGCTCATTTAATAAAATGAATCAGCCTCCCTGTACCCCCACCTCCCCCAGACACTTCTCTTTGTTATAATATCATAAACCATTTTTATTGCATCTTCCATGCAATGCACCACGTAACACTATATATTCTATAGCTAATCAGCAGAAAAACACTGCAGGAAGGGCAGAGAGTGCATACAGACAAGCTATAAACAAGTCAGAAGAAAATAAGAGCACTTCAGCTGAAGTGCAATGAGCAACATGTTGTCCTGTAATATCTATAGGAAGATATAGCTCATTTTTGCTTTCAGCCACTGGTTTCCTTATGATAAAGAATAATTACTACCAAGAGAAAATATAAATGATCTCTAAGCAAATTAATACTAGTGGTGTCATTAAACTAACCTACCTCATTATTATGCATTGTCAACATGTTCAGAAATAACAATGCATCACAGAGATGAACACGTCCTGCCCAGAGTTTTTGTGAGAGCGGTTTCGTCTAATATGATACACTCATAGAAACCCAAAGTCTAGATCAGCACTTCGCAAACCATGGGTTGTGGCATGATGTCCAGTTAGGCACCAGTTGGGCACTCCCACCCACCTTGCGCCTGGTTGACTCCAAATTAGAGCCCTCCAGACACAATCGGAGGCCGCTCCCAGGCCTCCACAGGTCTCCATTGGCCTCAGAAGGCCTCCAGAAGCAACTGGAAAGTGACTTCCGGTTTACTTCTGGGTTTGCAGTAGTCACTTCTGGTTGCTTCCAGAGGCCTTCTGAGGCCTGCAGAAGCCAATGGAGGCCTGAAGAGGCCCACTGCAGGAGAACAAGGCGGGTCACGGCACCCTCCGTCATGAGCTGATGGGTCATGGTGGTAGGGAGTTTGAGAACCGATGGTTATAATTTTCCTATTTTCCATCATCACTTCACCCCACATTGTTATTACAACTCTACCTTCCCGAAATATGAGAATTCAAAGAAAACTAAATCAGCAGAGAACAAAATCTTATTAAATGCACATTCTTCATTCCTATCCATGTATTTGAAATAATCTTCCAAAAATTACATAAATTCCCCCCACCCCACCCAAATGGGTTTGGTCATTACATTTAAACATAAAAAATCTAGTTAAAGTGAAACTGGCTATGCTTCTCAACTCTTAAGAATGCTGATTATAACTGGTTCTCAAAATAAGTTTAAGTGTGTGCCTTGTTCCATCTAAACCCAGGTTGGCAAAGGTCACATAATTACACAACTAGGTAGAGGCAAAAGTGTGTGGGGGGGGTAGTGCAAGCAACTCCATAGTTTGGCTTACCAGATCCACGCCGGGCCGGGAGCGGTCTACCCTTAAGGGGGCGTGGCGTGGGGGGCCAGAACGCAACGCCCATTATCAGCAGCAGCAACACAATTATGTTATCACTGATGGTGGCAGGAATCTCTTCCTGTTCCTCCCCCCACAAGACTGGGACAAAACAAAGCACCTAAAGACAGATGAACTCACAGTCACCGGCTCCAATGCAATGCTACAGAGCACATTTTGCTCCTTAGGTTTCTATAGGGAGATGAATCCCTTTTAGCCTGTACTCACAAGCTTGATGGTGATCAGAAAAATGACTCCCAACAGACAACAAAATCTCAGGGCAAAGATACCCTAATGGGGTCCTTTTAAAAAGAGTTCCTTAGTATGCACTGGCCACACCATTAGGAAGAGCACCTGAACAGCGCAATCCTCTTCTTTGGTCGGGCAGCGGAACGAGCATTCCACCGCCCGAAGCCATTGCAATGTGTCATAAGGCACGTTTGCGTCTACTTTCGTGCAGGGAAGGCTGGCGCAAGGCCGGCCTTCCCTGCTCTGACGATGGAACCCTCACCTGGCCGCTGGACCCAGGTAGGTCAGGATCCAGCGGACAGGGGAGCAGATTGGTGGGGGAGGGAGGGTGCCCATGGGCCCAGCTGTCCCGGGAGGAGGAGGGGGAATGGCTTTGGCCATATCCCGGCCCCTGCCGGGCAGATGAGTTGTTACACGGCCTCCCCGTCTTCTCGGCAGAAATCCGAGGAGGCTTTCGCTGGCAGAAATCCGAGGAGGCTAATCGGGGCTCCCGCTATTTATACCCGGGGAAGGGGACGAGCGTCCCCTTCCCTGAGTAGACCTCTGCTCTGGCGGCGGCATAGCCGCTGGAGAACAGGATCTGGCAGGCGGCCCTGGGTTGCCCACCGGATCCTTAGGCAGGATTGCGCTGTCCGTCTCAGGAAGCATTTTGGAAAGAGAGAACCTGAAATCTCACCTAATGAGAAACTGTGAGACTTGAACTACCATCCAGCCGCTTCCTAACTGCACTAGACTTCCGCAAAGACATGGGTTTTACAGCTCCCCCAAAGCACATTTAAAATGTTGAGGCTCCTCATACAAACACACTGTATTCAGTTCAAATACTGTACATTGAAGTTCTCTGGCAGCAGGCAACAGAATTCTCCTTGTTCGAGAGTCTTATCAAGGCCTCTGGAACTCGTAAGAATTTATTTTATTCATTAACATTATTTATGACAGAATT
Source organism: Plestiodon gilberti rubricaudatus (assembly GCA_026170595.1). NCBI lineage: Eukaryota > Metazoa > Chordata > Lepidosauria > Squamata > Scincidae > Plestiodon > Plestiodon gilberti. The sequence goes on along the minus strand of JANXHW010000001.1, from coordinate 135,422,724 downwards.
CATTAGCACAGCAGGCTTTTTCCACATGAGCAATCTAGCCATTATATAGAAGTGGACTTAAAAAGGTTTCTCATGCAAGAAATGTGTGGAATTGTTTCATATTCCAAATTCTTGACTAGATAGGGTTTTTTTTCCCCCCAAACCAGTCATCTATGGTTAAAACTAAAATAAGCATCTTTCCACTGCTAATGAGGGCAGGAAACTCTCCTACTGAAGATTTTTTTTTCTAACAGTCATAATTATGAACATAAATCTCCTGAGATCTAAAAATAATTCTTTACATTATAGTAGGATTTGCAAGTTAACAATAAGCATGTTTCTAGCAGTATGCTAGAAATCCACATAATTATATTTTTCCAAATCCTACTTCAGACTAGTCGATACCTGTTAAGTCCCATCTGCAGTATTTTTTTTATTACTGCAGTCACAATTTATGCAAATCCATCCTCTACAACACTTTCTTCCTGCCCCAGGAAAAAGACGGCACATACAGCGAATATGAATTCTTACAACTGATTCTTCATGGCATCACATTATTAACTAGGTGTGTAACAAGTCTTCAATCCATGCTCAAGTGAGAAAATTACTTAGCGTGTCACAGCTAAGCCAGTAATTTGGATGTATGACATTTCACTTGTATGACTGGTCTGACAAGGACTGAAGGTTGACTACACTGCAATCCTAACCCCACCTACCTGGGAATAAGCTCCACTGAACATAGTGGGACTTACTTCCAAGTAAATATGTATAGGATTGTACTGTAAGTTATGCACCACTATGCACAAAAAGATCTTAGGTTACAATTGATTACTCATTAGTGCAAGTGTCTGTAAAAGAGAGTCTTCCTTCCCTCCAAAGACTGAAAATCATTACTTGGCTGAAAACACACGGGTTCCAGCTAGCCTTGGTATCAGCAAGGTTTGGGTGCCAAGACCTGCTGGTACATGTACCTTGGATTCAATCAGATCTTCTCCAAAGCAGAGGAAGATCCTTCCTGTGATGGCTCACAGCACAAAGGAGTAGAGAGGCATCGTTGGGGAGGGGGGTCCCCCGGGCAGAGCCATTCAGAGGAATTTTATCAGAGGGTACAAAGTTTCTTTTGGGCCCCTTAACTACATATGAATTTGGCTCCTGGGCCCCCCCTGTTTTGCTCCAGGGCCCCCTTTTTGACCCACTTTTCGCCCTTGGGTACAAATTACCTCCTTAACCCCCCTTTCTGAGGCCCTGCCCCCGGGTGCGGGTGCGACACATGGTGCGGGGGGTGCAATTGCCACCGGAATCGGCAGCAGTGTGGCAAAAAAGCACTCCCCTGGTGCTTTTTCGGCCGCTTGCGGCGAGAGGATTCGCTTGCCCGCCAGCCTGGGCCACAAGTGGCCTAAAAGTGGCCGGAAAAGCGCGGAGGGTGCCTTTTTGCCACGCCGCTACCGAATTGCCGCTGAATCCGGCACAGGAGGCAGGGCTTGTCACATGGGGTGTCATGGTGATGCCCACCCCGGAGGGTGTAGCTACGCCTATGCAAAGGAGGACCAATCCAATCGGATTGGATTGGACCATAAGGACTCAACACCTCCTGAGGGGCAGTCACAAGCCAACCCTCAGATGACACCCTGCCCATGGGGGCTCCAAGAGTAGGAAACCCAGTGCACACTGTTGGAACATCCACCTAGGACCTCACCAGCAGCAGCAACAATGGGTCCAGGCTGAAGCTCATTTGCTTTGCAGCCTGAGGCCACCCAATCATCTGACCTCCTAATCAGGAAAGGAGATAAGCCCTGCACCAGCTCCAGATCCAGGTCCTAAGCAGGAACAGAAAGAGGTGAGAACATTAGGCTCATTATAAAGACAATCAATCCCTCACTGTTCACCTAGTGCAACAACTCCATGAGGAAGCTCCTTACTTACACCCCAATCTTAACCAAATCCCTCCTGCTGATGCAGCCATGCCAGCAGAACGCATGCATCAGCAGGGGAGGCAATCTTGGAGGTCTCCTCCAGGTAAGGGAACATGAGGGGTAAGCCTTCGTTGTCAGAATGAGTCTACTCGGACATTTATCTAGGGTTGCTACAGGAGGATCCCTATCCTTAAAAGGGTCTGCCCTTGTGGCTCAGCAGAAGTGGAAACAACTGAACGTGTCGTGTTTCGCTGTTCATTCTACCAGGGAATCCGTGCCAAGTTTATTTCTCCCCTGACTAGGGAATTCTCAGACTTGCCCGATGTAGTGATGACCAAGAAACTCCTTACGGGAACTAACCCTCAGTTCACAATTTGGAGCGCAAGCTTCCTGGCAGCTGTTTGTAAAATCCGCAATGGTATTGTTGGTAATGAGGAAAAGTTTTAACTTCTAATTATTGTTTGTTTCTCTGTTTCTTGCATGCATATGTGTTTATCTGATAAATTTTAGTTTTGATATTTAGTCACTCATGTAATGCTTGCTTTTTGTTTTTAATATGGTTGTATTCTGTCTTTGCTGGTCTTTGACCGTACTAATAAATGATGATGATGATGATGATGATGACATGTGCCAGCAATTGCTGGCGCACGTCTGAGAGGACCCAGGAATGTGCATTGTGCACGTGAACGCGTCATTCCCCCCCCCCCCCCGCAGTCCTGGAAGGCTTCAGCCCGGGCAAGCAGGTGGGACCATCAAAAGTGCCCAAAAAATGGCGTGAAAACCCTCCATGGCTGCAGACGCAGCCACTCTGGCTGCAAAAAAGCAGCTGTAGAACAGAAAGCTGCTGCCGCGACTCCACAAGTTGTGAGCAGACCATGGTGGTCACCCAGGGCACAGCAACCCCCCCAGCCATGGAAACTGCAGGAGGCCAAAATAATTATTACAGAAAGTTCAGGTGGATAGGGTACAAATCTTGAAGTAATCTTGATTAGGGATCACTGAACAGTTTTCAGCACAATGAGGCGATATGAAAAATGAAATGGCTGGGTCTTAATGTGGCAAAGGTTCTTTAAAACCTGGAAAGGTTAAGGCCTGAAGGTTATACTGAGCCCATTTCATTAAGGGTCCCAATATACACACAGAATTTATAACGTTGGTGGACTATTCGTGTACTTTTGGTTATGATGAGCAATATTTATTTAAAATATTTATATGCCACCTTTTGCAAAACAGATTCAAGGTGGCTTACTAAATAATACTAGAGGTGGCTTTCTAAGAGTACTAAAATAAACTGTAAATAAACGCCGCAGCTAAAAACAACAAAGGATAAGTTGTCATTGGGGTGGACCAGCAAAAGACGAATGCAAGTAAAAGTAGCAGAGATCAACTCAAAAGGGTCAAATACTATTGAGTCATTAAAGGCATGAGACACTTCACTGAATGCCTAAAAGGCAACAAGGAAGTCAGTCACCAGGAAAACGTGTTGATGGAGACAATGCTACAATTTCAGGGCAGCAGAGAAAGCCCCTCTCTACTAGCCACTTGTCTGGCCTTTGAAGGCAGCGTCAGCTGGAGGACAGCCTTGGAAGAAAGGAGAGGTTGTCTTTAGGTCCCAGGCTACAAAACCAGCACAATACTGTAAATTGAACCTAGAAAAATACTAGAAAAAATTAAAGAGACAGAGGTCTCAGGCTAGGGTGAGACCTAGGGTTAAAATAGGACGAAATCATTCCTAACATTTCGCATAGCAGTGTTGCCGGCATCATCAGAGATAACAGCTTTAACAGAACATCAGCCTTAAAGGTGTCTTAAAGGGGCTTTAAAAGCTGTTATCTCTGATGATACCGGCAACATTGCTATGCGAAACGTTAGGAATGATTTCATCCTATTTTAACCCTAATAAACAGCCTGAGACCTCGGACTCTTTAATTTTTAATTCTAGTACACATACTGGCCGTGAAAACCTGAGAACCTAGAAACAAAATTGGCCATTTCCTCAGCCGCCTTGGTCCCGTATCCTAAATAATTAATTCAAAACCAGCAATCCAAATTAGTCACCCAAAATTATTTTCCTGAAGAGTTAATGCTTTCCACAACCTACCTACCCCTTCAAGATTTCAAATACATGCAAGCCGCAAGGTAGCCTGAAGAACAGCGAATCATGCTCGCGAAGTGCTCTGCAGCAGAAGCAGTTATGATTTGCAACAAGCCATGTTCTCTGTGGAAAACAGATATTCAGTCTTGTAGAACTCTAACACTTCTGACAGAGAGAAAAATGTCTTTCCCGATGTGAACAGACATGCTGTGACCTTTTGCAATCAAACATAAAATTACTGTACTGTGATGAAGACACTAACTCAGCTGGAGTTAACAAAAAGCTTAGACACCAATCTCAATCATACAGAAATCAAATCAAGGGTTAATTCTTCCAGTTACAAAGACATCAATATCTAGCTACTAAGTCTAAGGTACAGCAGAATAAATCCTCAAATAATTTACTCTAGAAAGAAGAACACTGAAAATAACAGATTAAGAGACCTAATGATGAAGACTGAACGCTATGAAGACATCAACAATGAAATGGGATTGGTGGCGTTAAGAACCAAATAAAACAGTTTTTTTTAACAAAATAACACCACACGACTGTATTGCTGTCATTAAAAAAAGCTGAGAAAGAAATGCAAATCAAATGAGAGTGTTTGGTACAATGAATGTAATTTTTAGCTTGGGTGTCATTCTCCAAAGACATACAAAATTATTATAAGGCAATGTGCTGTACCCTAAAAGTTTCACTTGGTGAACAGAAAGAGATTCTGATCAGAGAGCAAGATGTTGGATATGATCAACTATCTTTTACTGTGATAACAGTAGTTGGTAGGAAATTCCAATTTTTGAGTTACACCAAAGAAGCTTCCATGCTCCTCTACTCCAACAGAAGCTGGATCAGTAAAATATAACTAATCTCTTTGTATCTCTACCATTATGTATTGAATGGTGGAGAACCCCATCATCAAGAGGAGGGGAGAGAAATAGGCAAGGTAACTGAATCGCTATTTGTGTTGGGCCTCCATACTAATCTTCAGCTCACAAACAAATCAAACCAGTAGTCAGACAGCTGCAGAGGCGTTCTAATATGGGGGGAGCAGGTGTGCTCCACCCCAGGCGCTGAGTGGGCGCGGGGGCGTGGCAGCCGGGCTCGGGGCTGCGCAGAGCAGCGTGTCCACTCGGCGCTTCCCTGGCCTCCGGAGGCTCCGCTCCGGAGACCGGGAAGAAGCCCTCCTCAAAGCGACTGCCTAGTTCAGCGGTCGAGGGCTTTCTGAGAGCCATTATAGGGTTTGCGCATGCGCAAACCCTATAGTGGCCGAACGCAACGCGTTCGGCCCTCTCAGAAAGCCCTCGACCACCGAACTAAGCGGTCGCTTTGAGGAGGGCTTCTCCCCGGTCTCCGGAGCGGAGCCTCCGGAGGCCAGGGAAGCGCCGAGTGGGCGCTCAGCCCCGAGTCCGGCTGCTTGGGGGGGGCGCACCAACCCCGCCCCCCCAGGCGCCGGGAGGGCTGGGAGGAGAATGTACAGACTGAGCCACATGATGATGCAGGTTGTTTTACCTCTCTTTGGAAAGTAATCCCAGCTCCGTGAAATGGGTCTGTTTTTTTTCCCCAAGCCCAAGCTTTATATCTAGAATCCTGGCCACCTATTGGCTTCCTGTTATCTCCTGTTCCTCCTTCCCCCTACACAGGCAAACATAACAGCTACCTTCTAGGTTTAAAAGAAACCAGATGCACCAAAACCAGGCTCCAATGCTCATTGGAGATGAGAGTGTGGCAGGGATTTGCTGCCTGGCTGCAGTTGTAAAAACAACAAGACAGCCTGAGGCACCACATGGCTCATTCAGATTCCCCATTGAATCAGAACTGAATATTAGGGCTACATCTCATCCTGGCTGAGTTGTTTGGACCTTACCCTGTGCTGCATATCTGAGCAGTCAGACCTCTACTCCTGCCTGAATGAAAGAAATTGAGATAGGTTTCCTAACTAGGAAGGCCCCAATGTTTTGGTTGATTAGCTTGGATCCAGAACAGTGTGAGCAGAAGTCTACTCCTACAAAAATAGAGCTTTCCTGCGCCCTACTCCTCCTCACTGAAGCCACCCCCCCCCTCTGAAGTGCTGCTCCTGAGGATTGGAGACCTTCTAGAATGGTGTGAGATGTGGGGAGAGGGGTTGCAATGGGAGGGGGGAAATCAGATAAGGGCACATTGCTCAAGTTTTCTCAAATTTGCATGTTTTCCTCTCCACTTCCAACAACAGTGGGATTTAAGTGGGAGAACCACCCCAAATTCCAGAGCACATTGCCTTTAGCTTGCAGGTACAATCGGCCCACGATCTACACGAGGGTTATTTTCCAAGGTCGGCACATAAAAGCAAAATTGCATATAGACAAAACTACCTTAAATCCCAAAAATACGTACTGTCTAAGAGCTAAAATTACAGTACGAAAGACACGCAGGAATAGCAACTTCATTCTCCCATTTCAGGCTCGTTCTGGGTAGGCTTACCATCCATCCCGGAAAACCCAGGACTCTCCCGGGTTCCGATCCCAGATCGATCCCGGGCTTTCCAGGCCGAGTGGAAGCCTTTGCTGCTGCTTTCAAAGTGTAAAAACTCACCTTTTTTCCGGTGGCGCCATCTTGGATTTCGCAAGATCCAAGATGGCGCCGGTAGAAAAAAGGCGCATTTTAAAAGCAGCAGAGGCTTCAGGGGCAGCAGGAGTCTTGGCCGGCTCGGGTGCAGCTAGCCAGTCTACAGAGGTGGTGGCGGCAACGGCTGCCACCGGCGGTGCAAAGAAGACAACAACATGGATGGTGGCGATGGTGGTGGCCGCCGCTGCGAAAAAAATGATAACGTGGATGACGGCAATGGCAATTGCGTCGGCAGCAGGGGGACAGGTAAGTAAAACAATTAATTCATTAAAAAAATAAATGAATGAATTCACGCAAAGTAAAGTGTACATAAGATACAGGCCAACTGTACCAACACATATGATAATTTTGTTCCTTTCAAAGTGACAGTTTGCTAACTCCATCATGTATGCGATAGCAGTCTGAACACAAGCAATATGGGCTGAATACAGTTCAGAGGTCTCCCAGTTTCAGATGCACTGAAGCTGAAAACAGCAAAGCCAATTAAAACTGTTTTCTAGAGATGTTTCAGTGATGTTTAACGGATTTTTACTGATTCCGTGACTTGGAGCACAGGAAAAGAATCCATGTGAAAATACACATTATGTAACCCCAAACCTGGCTGCTGTTATGCAAAAGACTAATTACAAAAGGCTTTCAAGAATAAGCTCCCTATATAGAATTATTAACACTAGAGAAGAGACTCAGAAAAGAAATCCCTGCTTTCCTTTAAAAAAAAAAAGGAAAGAAAAAGGAAAAAAGGAAAGGGGAAAGACTGGGGAAATTAAGGTCTTATTCGCTTTATGCCTTTGTTACTTCACAGGAATTCAGTCTGCTTGTCTTGGGTACCCTGGGAAAAGTAACTGTAATTATACAGGGCAAAATAAGCAGCATTAGCCCTGAGGTTGGACAAAAACACCTAAAGAATTCTGAACTCTTTCAAGGTTATGGAAACGTGTATTGAATTTTTAAAACATAAAGTGATGCTTAAGACCAATACAAGTCTTAAGTTAGCTATGGAATCACATGGACAGTACAGTTACTCTGAACGGCCATTGTCTTACACAAAAGCATACACTAAACATACATATATCCACCTGTGAAACATCTGCATATATGCAGAACATCAAAAAAGGTACAAGAGTAGGCTGTTGACATGTCACATGTTTCTTCAAGGGCAAATTCTGAAGGCTAATAACTATGGGTTCCAGGTACATGGACTAAATGTCCCCTCACCATGATGAGCTGCAACTGTTCAGTGAATGCAGACAGCCACCTCAGAGAACCATGTCAAGCAGATACTATACGCTAGCCATTTTTAACATATCTTTCCTGATGCAAACCCATCAAAACTTCTGTTTAGTTACCTGGGTAAAAAAAACCAACAAGTAGGCAAAACAAAATAATTACTCTGCATTTTGTGTGTGTGTGTGTGTGTGTGTGTGTGTGTGTGTGTGTGTGTGTGTGTGTGTGTAAAAAAGTAAGTAAAATTAGCAGGGATGTGGATCAAGTCTCTGACTCCAAGTCTCGTCTCTGGATCCAAGTCTTTACCCAACGTCCCGAGTCTTTGGTTGTGAGTACATATCTATTTAATGGGGAAAATGGGTTTAAACCAGAATAACTTGTCATAAAAGGCTCCAAGTCTCAAGTTGAGTCCTTTGAGTCTTTTACAATCGCCGAGTCAAGTCAGAGTCAAGTCATTGACGTGACTCGAGTCCGAGTCAATAGACTTAAGTCTACATCACTGCTAATTAGTTCACTGAAGTCAATTGTATGTTTTTTTCCCACTTTAAGCTACTAATCATTAGGGGGTACGCAAGAACAAATATTTCATTTTGCTACTCATATTGTTATTTAAAATCTTTTTGTTTTATTATTCATTAATTGTTTTTGGTTTGTTGTTCATCTGTACAATTTTCGTTACTCTCATTCACTTTTGTGCCTTTTCCCCCAATTCTCCCCCCCCTTTTCACATCTCTGACACTATATGCAGCTGTGGACATCCTCTGTGCAGCCACCATTTTATTTTCCCACAATGTCCTCAAGGCAATATCTGTCCAGGGCATTGTGTGAGGAAAGTGATGGTCATTCATGGGGGGGGGGGGGGATGTTTCTTGGACAACTGCCACTTTAGTGTCACAAACAATGAAAATACAAATATATATTGTTCAAGTTGACACTGTACCTAGGGCATTCTGGACAAAGAAAATGGTGGCCACTGGGAAGTGACTATACAAGAAACAGTTAAAGCTGCTGGACAAGTTAGCACCACCACTTCTGATTGCCGAGTGTCTTAAGAACATAAGAAGAGCCCCACTGGATCATCAGGCCAAAGGCCCATCTAGTCCAGCTTCCTGTATCACACAGTGGCCACACCAGATGCCTCAGGGAGCACACAGCCAACAAGATACCTGTGTCCTGTTGCCACTCCCCTGCACCTGGCACCGAGAAAACCTACTCCTCCAACCAGGAGGTTGCTTATCCCCATCATGGCTTGTAAGATGTGATGGACTTTTCCTCCATAAATCTGTCCAATCCCCTTTTAAAGGCATCCAGGCCAGGTGCCATCACCACATCCTGTGGCAAGGAGTTCCACAGATGAATTACACGCTGGGTAAAGAAATATTTTCTTTTGTCTGTTTTAATACTCCCTCCACTCAATTTGAGTGGATGTCCCCTAGTTCTAGTGTTGTGTGAGAGGGAAAAGAACTTCTCTCTATCCACTCTCTCCATCCCATGCATAATTTTATACGTCTCAATCATGTCCCTCCTCAACCGCCTTTTTTCTAGACTGAAGAGCCCCAAACGCTGTAGCCTTTCCTCATAAGGGAGATGCCCCAGCCCACTAATCATTTTGGTCGCTCTCTTCTTCACCTTTTCCAGTTCCACTATATCCTTTTTGAGATGCGGCAACCAGAACTGGACGCAATACTCCAGATGCGGCCTTACCATCGATTTGTACAACGGCATAATAAAATTGGCCGTCTTATTCTCAATCCCTTTTTTAATGATCCCAAGCATGGAATTGGCCTTCTTCACAGCCGTCGCACACTGGGTCGACACTTTCATTGACCTGCCCACCAGTACCCCTAGATCTCACTCCTGATCCGTCACAGACAGCTCAGAACCCATGAGCGTGTATGTGTAGTTTTGATTTCTTGCCCCAATGTGCATCACTTTGCACTTACTTACATTGAAGCGCATCTGCCATTTTGCTGCCCATTCTCCCAGTTTGGAGAGATCCTTCTGGAGCTCTTCACAATCCCTGCTGGTCTTCACCACCCGGAAACGTTTAGTGTCGTCCGCAAACGTGGCCACCTCGCTGCTTATCCCCAACTCCAGGTCATTGATGTCTTATGAATGGGTTTTTTTAAATGGGGTTCTAAAAATGAACTTCATTCAAACTTCATTCAAACTCATGTTTGGTTTGCAACAAATGAAAATTGAACCAGCTCATTCGGTTCAGTTTTTCATTTGCCATAAACCACATATACACAACTGTTATTCAGTGTTCGTTTAAAGTCATCCTTAGCTCATTGGACCAGAATGGTAAAATCACAGCAGGTTTGAATTCCCCAGCACAACAAGAGGCAACACTGTCACTAGCACAACTTCCATTACTTCGGTTTTACCAAGGTGGTGTTTCAGATACCTGTTTACTGCGACAAGCAATAATTCAAAATGAAGATGACAGCTGAAATCCTAAACACATTGAATTGCTTAAGCATGCTCCAGCCATCCTGTTTGTTTCAACAGGGCCAGGTGGAGAGCAAGCATGAGGAAGCGGTGATGGATGGAGGAATGCAAGTTAAGAGGAAGGAGGTATGGGTACCTCGTCACTCACCTGGCATTCTTGCTTGGCAGGCTAGGAGAAGGACGGAGCAAGCAATCCTGTTCTGATGGCTTGTGGAAGCCATCAGAACAGGATTACCCTCCTCCTTCTTCTTATAGTACTGCTGCCACAATTGCTTGCCACAGCAGTGCTGGAAGAAGAGGTGGAATGCTGCTGCCCTGATCATCTTACAGGTATCTTGTTGTCTTGTGTGCTCCCTGAGGCGTCTGGTGGGGCCACTGTGAGATACAGGAAGCTGGACTAGATGGGCCTTTGGCCTGATCCAGCAGGGCTCTTCTTATGTTCTCTTCTCACTCACACCAAGCAAGAAGAGGATCAGAAGTAGCAGCAAGATAGGTGGTGGAGCAGAGAGGGACAGTGGACAAACATGGGGTGCAGGGTACTCCGTGTCAGCTTGTCACTTCCTCCAACCCACCACTCAAAGCAACTGCTTCAGCCAGCCTCGTGGTTGGCCTGGACCTGACGGTCTGCGATTCACTGGCAGAAAGAGACAAAAGTTAGGCTTTTATCACTTCCCCATAGGTTTTTACAGATATATTTGAAGAAATGTACAAAAGAGAAAAATCTGTAACCATTTCAAGTGACCTTGAACAAGCAGCCTTAAAAAAAAAACACACACAGGGAGATTTAAATGGAATGATATATGATAATAAGACAAGGAAGTTGCACACGTTGATCAAGGCACTGTTCGGTAATGTGGCTCATGTGTTTATAATTTACAGCTGGCTACGCTGATTTATGTAAGGGATTCTGGCAAACATTCATATTGTCATTTCCAGAAACAGTGCCATCTCCTCCTGCTACTTACAATCGGAGTGTTAATACATCATCACAACGAACATTTAGAAAGCATAAAAGCCTTCAGTCCTATTGATTATACTGCCAGAAAGGAAAGTTTCCAGTAGGAAAAAAAATGTTTATGATGTTATCTCATGCAATCCTTATACAAACCAAGGGATGCATACATGAGGAGGATAATAAGCATTTGCAAGTCCCAACTGTTGTTTCAAAATAAGGTGGTTTCATCCTTCAGTACAGATACCCTAGTTTTAAATGCGTGTAGTACATTAATTATGAAACACATACGTATGCAGATAGTTACTTTCCCCTTTAAACAGACAGATGTATTGACTGGGAAAAGATCCGCCTACGTGAGGAGAAAGCAGTGGTTTATCAAAGTGTGCACCCCCCCTCACTACTGACACTCCATATCTGTAATTTGAACCATGATATCTTTAACTGAGTACAAAATGTTGCATGTTAAGCTGCTTACAGGATTAGCCTGTAAGGCTTGTTCAGATATTTAGCACATGTTCTTGCAATTTTGGGCCTTTTTCTTTTTTTACAATTCCTGATCTGACTAATCTCTTGGAAGTCAGACCCATGTACTACCCCTTAAATAATAGATGTGTCTAAGCAACATCTGTCTGAGATAATGCTCCTGATTGTGGGCTGATTCAAACAAAACCTCCTGTGCAAAGGAACCTGAACCGTCTACCTTCTGGAGAGATATACAGGACCATGACGGAAGTTGCAGGAAGTGCAAGAGAGCTGCACAACTTGTAACAACCAGATTTGCAGCTTGACTTAGGGCCAAACTAGATGGGGCCCACAGCAGCTTTGAAGGGACAATTTTCAGCACGAAAACAAAGTTGAATTACACACTGTTAAGACACTCTCAGTCACTAAATCCAGACTGGCAGCGCAATCCTGTGTAACCTTGTACCGGTGTAACAGTAGATGCACTTACACCAGTGCATCTGCTGTTACACCAGTGCAAGGTTACACAGGATTGCGCTGTGGGCCCCCACACAGCTGCTACATTAAGAGAAAAGCAATCCCCACACTAGACAATGATGTGTTCCATGCAACGTCTAGTTTGGCCCTCAGTTTTGAAGACACAGGCAGCTTTGCACAATGCACAAGCACTATAACAGTACAGTATAGTTCTACAGCACATTCTTGAGTGGCATCTGACAAAATGGAATGGAAAACAATGTAAACCTTTTGAATTCACCGAAACAAAAATCATTCTGGTAAGTCACTTCTGGTGTGTGGTTTTCCATTCCAAGCCTTCCTGCTAACCTGTTGCTAAGAATCTGCAATTTGTGGGTCTTCTCCCCATTGCACGGCCTTAGGAAGAAAGTTAAATTTTGTTTGTTTTGTTACTGCACTCAAATCAGACAGTTGACAACACTTCCAAGCAATCTTAATTAGTAAGGGGAGCCTTAAAAGAATGGGAACAAATGAATAGGGTGTAGAAGATCATAAAACCTATTACATGATCCTCACACTTTAGCTCATCTTTCCTTCTAAGTTCATCGGGTTGTGTTGAGCACTTTGTGGCAACCTGATTTACAGCGCAATCCTGAAAATCTGGCAGGCGACGGAACGTGCGTTCCATCACCAGAAGCCGCAAACGTGCCATAAAGCACGTTCGCAATGACTTGGGAGTAAGGAAGGCCGGCGCAAGGCCGGCCTCCCTCACTCCAGCACCGGATCGCCACGCAGACGGTGGCGGAAGCTAAGTGCTCCGTCGCCGGCCACGTGGACAGTTCAGCCGGGAGAGGGAGGGGGGCCAATGGCCTAGCCGACCCAGGAGTGGGAAGGGGATGGTGTCAGCCATATCTCCGTCCCTGCCAGGCCGGCTACGCCGTTACACGGCCTCCTCTACTTCTGCCAGCTATTTAGCTGGTGGAAATTCGAGGAGGCCGATAGGGCTGACCCGGGTTTACACTCGGGGAAGGGGACGAGCGTCCCCTTCCTCGAGTAGACCTCCGGCCCGGCGCGCACCAGGCAGCCAATGCACAGGATCCGGCTCCAGACATGCACAGGATCTGACTCCAGACATGCACTGGCAAGCCGGCTATTCACTTTGCAGGGAAGCTGCAACCCTCTAGAGAGGCACAATGCAAGGCCCCACCACCAGACAGGCTGCAGTTCCCTGCACACTCCTAAGCAAGGAGAGAGAACACAACTGCTCGTAAGCAACGAGACAGTAAAGATACGGTAGGTGCCACCAGGGGGTAAAACCTCTTGACTCCTTTAGCTCCCCCTGCTAAAGGGCCCCAGAGTACAGGACTATGAAAAGGTAGCGTAAGGCCAGCTCAGGCTTTAGGATTTAGATGATTTGGCTCAACAGAATACACAGTGAATAAGATAGAGATGGTTTATTTGATTTAAACTATGCAGAGCATAGACAGACTTAAAGATTACAAGCAGTATTAACTGCAACATAAAAGGCATAACATACAGAACACCAAGTAGCAGGATGGAAAACAACAAAAGGCTATCTCCTACAGCTAGATACATTTCCTGAAGAACTCACCAGAGATATGACAAAGTTCCAACCATCCCTGTAGGGATGTTGTAAGGCCTTCCCCAGCCCAAGCTCATGCTGGGAGGCATCTAGGTTACTCGAACCAGCAGGTGAGCTCCACCAGAGCCATAGTGATGTTCACAGCAGACAGCCAGCAGAAGAAAGACGTAGAGAGACGTCTTGCAGTTAATACTTGCAGCATAGCGGACACCGACTCTTCCTTTGTATGCTGCAAGTTGTTGGAAGCAGGCTTTGGGGAGCTATAATAATGTGCAGTAAATATTTCAAGTCTGCCAGTGTTTGATCACAGTCCCCCCCCTTTTTTTTTTAAGGACAAAGTTCCTTGCTTGTGAAAATAGCAAGAGAACTCCTACAGTCTGGACAAAAGATGTAACTTAACCACACTGCCCTACTGCACCATGCCATGCAGGGACAGCAAGTCTGCACAGTATGTCCATTCAATTCTCCTTCCTTCTTGTGATACTGCCAACAAGAATACTAATTAGTGCCAATTGTGAAAGCAGTTTTTGTGCTGTGAAGTGGATACCTGCCTACTGGGCACTAGGCTGCAGATAATGAGCTCCATTCACGTCGGCCAAAGGATATCAAGTGGCAATGACTTTCAGTCATAATAGACAGTTACTCCTAACTCCTCCTCATAATGATGTGTAATGAAGCAGAGGGGAATTCTGGAGACAATCACAGAGGGTGTTATGAGCAAGGGCTCTGGAATGCTAAGCTGAACAATATGAAACTTTTCAACCACAAAACCAAACTCTGCAATTTCAATAGAAGATACAAAATGGGCAACTGTGTAGCTATGCAATATAGGGGTTTTGTGGTTGAAAAAATTCATATTGTTCAGCTCAGCCCTGGAAACTTCAAACAAAACTCCTATATTGCATGGCTACAAAAAAAATTGGGCCTCTGTTTATTAGATAGGAAAGAAAGTGGCTCCAGATCACATACTGAAAATGGATTCATTTTGGGATACATTGCCAATTTTACATCCCAATCCTAACCAGCACCTTACCATGGGTAAAGCCCCAGCCTGTGCAATGGGGCTACTTGGATGTACACCACCTAAATCGCTGGCGCAAGACCAAGAAGGTCTCAGGCCTGATCCTCCCGGGCCTGATCCGCCCCCGTCTCCGCCCTCCCCATCCCATTACACACCCCACCCTCCCTCAGCCCCCGTGCCACTCAGAGCAGCTCCTTACCTGCTCCGGTGCGTGAACATCTGGATCCGGCACCGGTGGGACGGCACAGGCCTTCCACCAGTGCTGTTTGCTCTCTGGGTGTTGCGGAGCGCTTTACGGAGCTTTTGCAAGACCCTAAGGCCAGCGTAGCACTCACTGCGCTGGCATTAGGTACAGTTAAGATTGTGCCGTTAGTAAAAGATGCCAATTTCCCAACATTGCTCTTATTGTATGTCTCCTCCCATGCGATGTTCCTCTTTTGATAAATCCCTCATGTACTGTAAGTACGCATCTGTGCTCTTTTTTGCTGCTTATCTTAGGAATTGCAAAATGAAATTTAGATGTTGTGCTCTTTCTACATAGGACTTTTAGTGGAAAAGGTTAAGAACACAAGAACATAAGAAGAGCCCTGCTGGATCAGGCCAAAAGCCCATCTAGTCCAGCTTCCTGTGTCACACAGTGGCCCCACCAGATGCCTCAGGGAGCACACAAGACAACAAGATACCTGTGTCCAGTCGCCACTCCCTTGCACCTGGCACAGAGAAAACCCACTTCTAAAACCAGGAGGTTGCTTATGGCTTGTAACCTGTGATGGTCTTTTCCTCCATGAATCTGTCCAAACCCCTTTTAAAGGCATCTAGGCCAGATGCCATCACCACATCCTGTGGCAAGGAGTTCCACAGATGAATTACACGCTGGGTAAAGAAATATTTTCTTTTGTCCGTTCTAACTCTCCCTCCACTCAATTTTAGTGCATGTCCCCTGGTTCTGGTGTTGTGCGAGAGGGAGAAGAATTTCCCTCTATCCACTCTCTCCATCCCATGCATAATTTTATAAGTCTCAATCATGTCCCCCCTCAGGCGCCTTTTTTCTAGGCTGAAAAGCCCCAGACGCTGTAGCCTTTCCTCATAAGGAAGGTGCTCCAGCCCACGAATCATTCTGGTCTCTCTTTTAGTTAGTTGAAGGGAAACATCTGGAGAATGAAAAGCGTTCTATGTAAAAAGCGTTCTATTGTAAAAAAAAAAAAAACCTTATGTGGGGTTTAGAAAAAGCATGCCTATGTAAATCGCCTTGAATAAAGTCTGAGGAGAAATCTGATGACAAGAAAGGCGGTATATAAATACAGATTATTAATACTACTACCATTCGGCTTTCACTGTATGTTCCGCAGCTCAAAGCAAACGATCACATGTGGACTCTACTGTCCAGCAGCACCAGCACCAATTGCTGTCTATATCAGTCTAAGAACAGCAACTGCAATGTGATACAGTTTGGAGCAGACTGCAATGTGTCTTACCAAGAGCAAGAGCCTTAGATGTTTTCATTATATTTCAAAGCCCATATCGGTCTAGGAACAAATATGCATGCATGATGCCTGCACTGTTTGTACTGAACTGGGGACATGACAACTAACCAGGGTGGGGTGGGGTGTCTAATCAGTTTGAGCTGATTTAGTTCAATTGATTCAAATCTCATTTAATCAAAAGTTAATACTAGAAAATGCTACTCTTCATTTTAATGGTAATTAATCACAATCATTATGTAGGAGAAACCTTCTGAAGTTGTTTATTTTGTCCAGATCAGACTAGTTGAACATTTGTCGTTTACAGAATGTCTCTTCAAATATTTACATGGAGTGATTGATCTAGTCTAGTAATATATTTCTAACTCTTGGATCTATTTACTAAATTACGTATCTGGGAAAATGCCTTTCCTCCTGCATTACTTGAAGCAAAGAGAAATTTATTTCTCCTTATCAGTTGAACAATACTGTATCTTGTCTTTACACAGAAGTCCAGTCCTCGGGGGGATTAAATATTGTCATGATTTTACAAAAGCCTTTTGTACACTCCCTGGCTCCAATCCAAAACAGGTTAGTCATGCTTCAGTCTCACTTGAAATTAGTGGGACGGGACTATAATTGTGACTAACTTGTTGCATCAATTTTAATAGGGGTTTACACACTGCTCACTTTCTCTGGTTTGGGACCCTTGTGTATATGCCTATAGTCTCTTCTACACTATCCCATTCCATTAATTAATTTAAACATCAGTCTTCGGCATCAAGGGCTACACTAGAAATGCCATCATGAATCAGAGGGGCAGAGTTGACCTGCATATCTGTTTGCTTGGATCATGAATGTAACTTAGAAGTACAGAATATCTGCCAGGAGGAAATGAATCCCACCCAGCAGCTTCTTCATGCATAGCTCAGCACTGTGTCGAGAATCTCCACATGATGCAAACAATCCATATGGTGAGTTGCACGATGATGTGTTCTGTCTGCAGCAGGGAAAACTCCACCCACACAGAATCCATTTCAGCTCTATGTGGATGGAGTAATACGCAGACCATCCTTCCCACTTGCCTCTCAAGATTTCCTGCTCCCGTTTTCATGGCCCTTACAGCAAATCTTTAGACAACTGGTCCCAGGGCTGTAATTATATCACTGCCATCACATTTCTGTTTCGCTGACAAGGAACTGCAGACATCAGGGACTTGCCTAGCATTTCTGTGGGAGTTTCTGCCTCACTGAAAAGTGACATCGTAGTAGGTTCAGAGCATTTATTCATAAAGCCAGCTATGCCATGTGTGCAAGATTAGGACTTTCCCAAGTTGTTGTTTTGCATTTTCATTCACATGTTAGTTTATACCCTAACATTGTTGTCCCATTTCATGGCACAGAGAATTTTCTTAACTACTATACATTCACATCTGAAAAGGATGGAGACCAGCTTAATTGTGTATTATTTCCACTTAGGAAGTGACTGGATGGGCTTGCACTTTTTTTTTCTTTTTTAACACCAGCTTGCTATTTCACAGCCTATTGCTTATCTAGTGCTATTGCTTATATTGGTCCCTATGGAAACTCTGACCAGCTTCTTATTTCTCATCTGGGTTTGTTGTTGTTGTTTTGTGAGAAGTGCTAATTGGCTTGCTTTTTCTCAACAGACAGGGCCAGCCCAAGACCTCCTCGCACCTGAGGCTGCATACCAAATGCTGCTCCACCCTTATTTGGTAATGTGCCAGTTTTTGCTCCTGTCACTCCTGTATTGAAAAAGGAAGAGGGGGGTGGACCCAAAGAGGAAGCATGGAGAAGAGTTGAGGGCAACTGCATTGGAGCATCTTCCTTTTTCAACCCAGAGAGTGAAAAGAGGGCCAGCAGTGGAGGTGAGTGAGCAGACAGAGGTGAACCCCCCCCCCCCAGAGGCAGAGGAAGGGATGGGGGCGGCGCAACCCAGGCAGCCTGCGGCGGGGGGGACGGCAAAGCGGCAGGGTTGCGTTGGTGCAGAGGCGGCCAGAAAATGGCCGCGCTGCACGGAGGATTGGCCCACCCACCCAGGCTCCTAGGACGTGAAAGACAGAGAAAAAACACCAGGGGTGTTTTTCGCCACAGTGCAGCGGGGGGCACAAATGGTGGGGGCAGGGCTTCTGACGTTCCGCGTGGGGGCGCTAGAGAGGCTAGCTACACCACTGACACACACACCCACAATCTGCTGCCTGAGAAAATTGGTTCAATTGGTCTCATAGATGGGCCGGCCCTGTCAACAGATCAGGACCATTGTGAAGTCTTCTCTATTCAGTGCATGAGGACTTGAAAGCAGAACTCACCATTCCCCACCCACCCACCATTCTTTCTCTCACAGATCTACAGCAATTGTTTAGAAACCTGTTGCTGTATTCAGGGTACTTATCTACTCCTCTAAATATGAGGTCTTTGTTTCTGAAAATATGTCGTGGAGAATCACTGAAGAACTCCCAAAGGATGGATCCTTTCAACACACGGACTTCTGGGTTCGCTCTGTAGCCCAGATTATGTTTAAAGCCACCTCCAGTATCCTTTGTTTAAGGACAGACATTTTAGGCTATAGCAAGCTTGATAGCTATATGTAACTGCTTATTGTTACCACACTTGCTTAGTAAGTGATCACTTTGTGAGGTGGGTCAGTTTCTACTTAAATGCTTCACAAATGAGGCCTTGAGTACTGTGGGATATTTTATGTTTCCATAACTGAACAGTAAGTATGTCACAGTGCACTATATGGTTTCGTCTGTTTTTAAAAAGGGTTTTTTTGAGCAGAGGTGTTGCAGCATCACACATTACACAGTAGTTTTCAGTGTCCAAAATCACGTTTCTGGTGTAAGTGCTGCAACCGGCGTCACACGGTCCCGCTGGCCATCCCATTAGCAACTGGGATAGCGCATCCTGGACCAGGTGAAGCTTCCAAACAGTCTTCAAGGGCAGCCCCCCATGTACAGCACATTGCAAACCAAGTACAATTCCATCAAGGCATGTGTGAATTATAGACACAGCAAGATCCAATCTCTCCAAGAACAGGCACTGCTGGAGCATCAGCTTTAGTTGGGCAAAGGCACTCCTGACAAGTCTAAGACCTGGGCATCCAGGTCTAGCAGTACTCCCAAACTATGAGCTTGTTCACATGAAAGGCTGATCAGCCCTTTTTTCCCCATGCAGTTTTCAATCACAGAAATGGCTATTTGATGTGTGAGCATAGTAAAAGATAATTAGATCGCAGGGCAATTATTGCTGAGGTAACCTTATTGCAAAACAGTTGCCCATTTCTGTTCTAAAAATATGACAATCTTCTTTATCCTTACATTTGTCTTTGTTTTTATCCCCCTTTTTCATGTTTAATTAAATGCCAACTGTCACCGTCCTGTGTATGCAGACAAGTTTGCAAACATTTTGACTAAATGAAAGCAACATGAGAAACACCAAATATAGACTCATACACAGGCGTCCAGTGGTTAAAACCTCCAGCTGTGCAAGATACTTTGCTATCCTCGCAACACTGAGGGAATCCTACAACTGTAAATAATGTATTGGATTTAGCTGAAAACCTCTAAGAGGGCCATATATCAAAGCCTGCTAGTTATGTGACACAATTTGCCCATATCTGTTGCAAGTAAATCATCTCACTACACAGACAAACTTTAAAACAACAACTGCAAATTCACAATATCACTCAAGAGAGTGTTAAATCTCAAGCTTCTGAATGGAAATAGATGACACAAAGTCATTGCTTATGTTGGATTCCACCATCCAAAAAATATCTTATTAATATGTATCATTATATTCCAACATTGATCACTGAAATGCCAGAACACAGAGTCCCCAAGCACATAAAACGGACAGATGGGTAACGCCTTTTATGATCTTCCCAAAATGGCTGTTTTCATGATATGCCTCAAAGAAAACACAGATGTGTATGGCCATTTTCTAATTTCTCTCTACTCAAACACTATGCCTCATTGACCAAGACATGGTTCAGCGGTAGGTCTGAAACAGTCAAGAATCTATGAGCTCAGAACTCAATTTTATTGCCTTGTTAAGATACAAATTGAGTGCAATGAAACTTATATGTCATATCTTTAAATGTAATCAGAAATAAAAAGGTTTCTTCATTTGAAGATGATAGAGAGCTATGCATCTCCAGTTCTAGATGATTGGTGGAATTAGCATGTATTAGTGATGTTGGCAAAGTTCAGACTTGAGTTTTTTGGAAATCCCCATGTTTTGAATCCCCTATGCCAATTCTGAATTGGCTCTAAACTACTCTGAGCGCAATTCAGAATCAGTTCATCCCATCATCAACCCGTCATTTCCGTCTCCTTTCCCAAATTACCTTGCATTGGTGAAACAATGGGGAGAGTTGGTAACGAGGCTACCATTAGGCCGCAGAACACAGTCATGACAGCACCCAGCATCAAGAACCATGAAAAAAATGTAGTTTCCCTTTGACGGTTCCTAAAATCAGTGTCCACAAGTGATTTTTTTTTTCCAGGCTGAAATAATTGGCAAAAGCAAATTGTCCACTTTCATTTTATCTTCCCTCGAAATATAAAGTTTCAACTCATGCTGCTTTGGCTGGTCTTTCAATCAAAGTACAAACAATACCATGTGACCTCCAAGATTAACTCATACAGAATTATTAATAGCACATGTTCACAACACCATTCACAGCAAGCCAAGATTTATTTCTTGGAGAGATTCCAAATACTTTGATTCCAACAATTTGATGTCCATTTTACACTAGCTAGGAGGTGATGTTAATTGAGTTCTCGATGGAACTGTTCTAATAAAAGACAGAAACTTCTATTCTTTAGTCCTTTGAAATTGGCCCTGGGCAGTTGCCCAGTTTCTCCATGCCACCCCCCCAAAAAACCTAATCAAATACCTAGACTAATCAAATACCAACATCAGTGCTGGCTTAACAACAGGGAGGTTTTATACCAGAGCTGGCCTTAGGAGCTGTGGGGCCCAATTGGAAACAGTTTTTTGCAGGGCCCCAGGTTCACAGCCAAGGTCTGTAGAATCTTAGAAATATAAAGAAAAATTATTATAGACTTTATATTTCGATGGTAGAATGGAAAGCAATCAAAATGTGTGCTTAAAAAGTGCATGTGAGTTAATGGACCAAATGGATCTAAGCACATTTTAACATAAAATTGCATACATGTAAGCCTACAAGTAAACAATGTGTAGATTATCTTTGAAAAGTAAAATAGTTAGAAAATCACTTGTTTTATGGAATGATTTAGTACAAATATTAGTTTTTGTTTGGAAAAACATTCAAAATGTAAGTGAACAGCAAACTTAAATACTTGAGTTTGAATACAGGCCTACAATATACAAACCTGCATTGTGGTGTTACATGTATGCAGCAATGTGTTGTCATGTGTAATTGACAAGACTAGAGTAATTACCCTAGCACGGGGGCCCCGTAGGCGGGAGACCTATTGCAGGAGTTCTCAACCAGTGGTACAAGTACCACCAGTGATACTTGGGCCGGAACCCCATTCTGATGCTGCACTTTCGTCGCTGCATTTTCACTTCCAGGCTTTGGCCAAGCCTTTTGGGAACACTGAGAAAGGCCCTCCCAACTGCCAAGAGCCTCCTACCTGTGTTTTCTGGCCTCCGAAAACCTGAAAGCCCAGATGTAACTGGTGATGATGTCATTGCCAGTCACTTCTGGTGGTACGCAGCAGAAGAGTGGCACCAGAGGTGGTACTCGGACGGGAAGGGGTTGAGAACCTCTACCCTATTGGGGGCAATTTGTCCAATTGGCTTAAAGCCAGCCTTGTTTTATACATCCTTATACATCCTTCTAACCATCATGCACAAAGCTGCCTTACATGGGCAGCCCAATCCTGACTAGGATCTGGCCGGCAGACCATGGCCACCCGCTGAATCCTGTGCACCGGCAGCCAGCATCGCTGCTGAGCGGGAGGTCCACTTGGGGAAGGGGATGCTCGTCCCCTTCTCCGAGTGTAAATGGCGGCTACCCGGATGGGCCTCCTCAGATTTCCACCAGTTATTTTACTGGCGGAAGTAGAGGAGGCCGTGTAAAGGCCCCGGTACCCGGCGGGGGTCAGGATACGGCCAAAGGCCGCCCCCCGCCCCCTCCTGGGTCGCCGGGGCCAATGGACACCTCCCCCGCCCGGCGAACCGCCCCGCCCGCCCGCCCGCTGGATCTTGACTTACCTGGGTCTGGCATTTCCTCTAATGTTTCTTATACTGTGCAGACTGCCACCTCCACCAATAAAGAAAGCAGTTACCATGCTAAGAGGAAGCCCTGCACAAGCAACAGGAGAAATTCCCCGCTTTACATGCAAGTTCTTTTGAAGTTTATTTAAGAAGAGAAGCATGATGGCACATCCAATTTCCTGGACCAATGATCAGTGACCTGATCTTAGCAGAATTAAGGGAAGACTAGAGACCTGCAGCTAAAGAGCTGGCTAGTTAGTTTAAATCAATACGTGAAAGTTAAACCCCATCCCACCACTGCCTCTTTAGCCTGCTTACCCAACAGCCTCCAGGACTTTTCTGTCCTCTCCAGGACTTTATGATAAGGCCTCTGTTTTTCATAGGCCTTGCATGATTTCTCTTTTGTCACCTCTCAGTTTTCTCCTTGACTGCTCTGCTTTCCCTGCCTCATCCAATCCAATTTTTCTCAGGCCTCTTCACAGTTCCTTCTTTCAGACCCTGCCTCATGCTGCCCTCTGGCCCCATCTTTTCGCTCCCTCTGTTGCCCTTCCAGCCAAACCCTCCCTAGACCTTACTTGAGGCTTTATTCAAAACAAACTGGCTTTTCATTCTCACACCCACCCACCCACCCAAATGCACTACCGTTTATTAACCATTCTATAGATGGGCCCTTCATGCTTCAGCAGTTAGTATGTTCTTGAACATTCCATGAAGCCATGGGCCTCCTCCAGATGACATCACAGCAGCTCTTCCAATGGCTTGGGGAACAATCACTTGCAGACACAGGGGATGGCATCAGGGGTTGGTCACGTTGAGCACTGGCTGAGGACCCAAGCCCATATGGACCATGCGGCCTGAACCCTCAGTACCAGCGGCAGTGCTCAATATGCCATCAGGGGCATGATGGAGAGTCCAGTGCAAGGACTTGTCCCTAGACTCCCAGCAGCCTGACACCATCAGTAGACAACACCTATTTTTAGCCAATACCGAGTTCATCTTTCTACTGCAGTCGTGACTGAGCAGTGCTGAACCATACATGGATCTCAGTATAGGGTCTTCCTGTTCTTCTGAATTGGAAAAGGAATGCTCAAGTAAAGTACCTCCCTCCATCGAGAACAGAGCCCTGCAGGAACCTGCACTGTGCCCTCCCCCTGCTTAAACAAAACAAACAAGTCAAAGATGATGAAGATTTATTTAGCAGTATTTCTGCATATGGCACTTCACATATGAACCGAGGGCTACACTAAGGGTAAAGGAAGACAAATGCAAAACAACAAAACACCACCACAGCCTTTCAACTTTTAGACATCACAATTTCTAAGATTCTCTCTTCATTCGGGAGCTCCTGACACATATATTCAGAGTTGGCTTAATGGCTTTTGTCTGCCATCAGGAAGAGTTACCTGCTTGAAGGTTTCTGCCTGTGTAAGGACTGAGGGCAGATTTAAATTAGATGCAGACGCTGCTAAGGTACAGAAGCCCTATACGAGTAAAGATGTAATGGCTTGTAATACTATGCCAGATAAATTATTAATGGAAAAACATACGAAGTATTGCTCCCTCTAAGAGGTTATGTTAATGTTTGAGTTGAGTTACGTTTTCAATGGGATCTACCCGTTTCAATCAGAGGACCACTTTTGCAGTTCTTCAGTCCCAAATCTAGGATAATAAGGGCGGAGAGTAGCGCACGTCCCTTACGTGCAAAGTTCGCTGGTCATAGGGTTTTACTTATGGGATATATTGATTTCATCACAACTGGTGGCACTGTTCGATTAGATATAAATTCATACATAATGCATGCTCGAGGCAGGCAAAATGATTGTACAGCTACTGGGCATTACAGCTCTTGCTGAATAAGCCACATGAAAATTTGATAGAATCCAATTTTTCATACCCATCCTTGTATAGACAGAATAGAGTATTGCACACTCTATTAACTGATGAAGTGCAGTAGCTTAAAAATAAGTCAGTAATACATGTCAGAATGATAAATAGAAAAAAAAAGCCACCTAGAATTTTGCTAAAAAAATGTTTGTCTAGTCAACATAAAGAAGGCAACTTTCCAGGGTAATATTTTACAGGCCACTATCTACTTACTTCCCTGAAAGAGTACCACAGAAAACTGCAAAGTTTCCATAAGTATACCTTTACGCAGATAATAAATAATCCCAAGCCTATCAATAAACCCTGCCAGATACATCAGAGGAATATCAACTAAGGCTCTTCTACCCATTACCACAAATAAGATAATCAGGTGCCATATAGTCTAAGCTAAGGCACTGATACTATGGTGACACAAGGAGGTAGGGTTACCAACCCTACAAGGTTGGCCTGGGGGGGGCGGGGCTGGGACGACGGACCGAAGACGTGATTCCAGGGAGTTCTCTGGAGCCGCGCCGCAAAGCAGTGGAATTCCTTTGATCCAGGTTGGATCGGGACCATCTGCATCAGGAGAGATGTAGATGAGAGATTGGGGAGCAAACTGAGGGAACTGCTCAAGGCATTGAGCTAGTATCTGCTTGGTATTCCCTTTTCTGTCCCTGCTTTGTCGCAGACACCATCTTGTCTGCTAAGGCTCGCGTTGCCGTCCTCCCGGACGGGTGGAAAGTTTTACTTTAAAGTAGATCTATTCAACGTACCAGTCCTGCACTGGAGAAAGAGTTGCTCTGCTGATCTGGAGGAGACGTGGTGAGTTGGAAGATGGGAATGATGGAATTAAGGCACTTATAAGACTAAGGGTTAGGGTGGATTTATCCCCCCCCTTATATGGAGGTTGTTTCCGTCTTCTTGGTTTGAATGCAGCGGCTGCTTGTTGAACTGAGGCATATCGAATTACAGAAGAAGCTCCATTTCTCTGAACCAGTCTGAAAAGTTAACCCCTTGTTGCCGGGGTGCTGTGGGGAAGTTAATATCTGTGGAGTTGGGGATCCAACCAATTGACTGGAAAGAAGTCTGTTTGAAGTTTCTTTTGGATTGGATTAATGGCTGTCCTGAACCCAGATTGCTTGTGAAGAGGAATATTGGATTATTGGATGGGTCTTTTTCTGGTGCGCATCGGCGCTATATGGATTACAGTTTATTTGGTGCCTTTTGACCTTGGAACTATCTTACAGTCTGGGAAATCTGCCAAGCTGTGTTAACTTGAAGCAAGTGGTAACTATGGAGATGTATTATGGTTTGTCCTGCTCGATTATTTGAAGGAGTTTGTGTTTAAAGTGAAGTCTTGAGGTGAACTGTGATTATTGATCTTGGGATTAGCTTCCAGTTTGGGAAGTGTGTTTTACCAATTCTCAAGTCTTGAGGTGAACTGAACTAAGTATCTCAAGTGAATTATTAAGACAAAGAAGAAGAGATAAGAAGAGGACAATAGAAGGTTTATTGACTTTTTTGTACATTGTTTGTATATGGTTATATTCTATCAGTGATTATAGAGTTTATTAATAGGCTGATTTAAGTAGAAGAGATTGATTGAGATCTTATTAAAGATGGCAGATTCAAAGAGATCCACACCCCCCGTGGGATCCAAAGTGGCTAAAGTGACACAACCCCCCGTTTTAGGGGCTACGTCAACTAATTTAGCAGCGGCAGGTGCCCAAAAGTCAGATATGTCTCAGATGTTGGATCTGTTGAGAGGGATGCAGATGAGTCTTAAAGACGTACAGCAGACACAAGAGACAATTATATCAAGTCAGAATAAAGCTTCTGAAGAAAGATCAGAATTATTGACCCATTTTAAGAAACTGGATGCTACGATGGGTTTGTTGAAGCAACAGGTTGTAGCAAACACAGAAGGAATTAAGGGAATTCAGGATGTTACGCGTGATCTACAGACAAGTTTGGATGAAGTAAGAGACCAGCATGAAGAAGATTTAGAGGAAGTATTCTCATGGTGTGAAGGCTTGGAGACTGCAACTTTGAAACTGGAAATGGAAAGAGCTAGTTTTATGCTCAGAGTACAGAATTTTCCGGAGGATAAGCAAGAAGACCTGCGTCAATGTTTTATCATTTGGTTGATAGAGGAGTTACAGATTCCGGAGGCGGAAACATTAGAAATTAGAAACAGTATTGATCGTATGTATAGATTGAATACCAAGAAGGCTAAGGATTTGGGTGTCCCTAGAGAAATTATGATCATTTTTCATAGTAAATTTATAAAGAATAAACTGATGGAAAGACTTCTGGAGAAACCTAGAGTGCTGGAAGGCCGGACTTTAAGGTTTCTTAAAGAGATTCCTTATAAAATAAGGAGGAAGAGAAGAGATTATGAGGATTTGGTGACAATTTTGAAGAAGAACAATATAAGATTTGGATGGGAGACACCACAAGGTGTTTTCTTTACATATAAGGAGAAAAAAGTAAGGATTACTTCGGTTGAAAGAATGAGAAATTTTTTGAGGAAGAATGGAAAAGATTTGGGAGCTACAGATGAAATTTTATCGGATTCCAATGGGGCAGAATTTGATAGACAAAGCAGATACAGAGAGGAGGAACAAAGACGAAGAAAAGAGAAAAGAGATATCAAGATGACACAAATTAGAGAAAGTAGAGATTTCTCACAGGATAAATTACCGGAGGAAGAACTTGGCGCAACAGGAGGAGAACCTGCACCACAGAGAGAGTTAAGATCCAGATCACGGATGAGGAAATATTTGGACAGACTTTCAGGTTCAAAGGAACAGAAAGACAAGAGTGTTAGACCTAAAATCAAGAAGTGATGGCTTTTACAAATATGAAGATTTTTTGCAATAATGTGAATGGATTGAATGGCCCTTCGAAAAGAAACAATGTTTATCATCAACTGCTGAAATTGAAAGTAGATGTTATTTGTTTACAAGAGACACATATCAAGAGTGATCATGTTAAATATTTGGAAAAGAAAAAATTGGGTAAAATGTATTGTGCCGCAAATCAATCTAAAAAAAAAAATGGAGTGGTCACATATGTTAATTTGAAATTTGAATCAGAATTAGAATGGAAATCTGAAGATGGAAGGATTTTGATGGTGAAGATACGATATAGTGGGAAAATGATGTTATTAGTGAATTTGTATGCACCAAATGATAAACAGGAAGAATTTTATACTAAACTATCACAAGAAATTAAGCAGAAAGAATTTGATGATTTATGGATTGTGGGAGATTTTAATGCAGTAACTAATCATGAGTTGGACAGGAAATCTTCCAAAACAAAAATGAGAAAGACAGGTCTCCTGCCAAAAGTTTTTTTGGAGATGGTGGAAGAATATCAATTGATTGATTGCTGGAGAACACAGAATTCGGAAAAGAAGAAATTTACATTTTATTCTCATAGACATAATGCTTGGTCACGCATAGATATGTGTTGGAAGACAAGTATAACTCATTTAGATTTTGATTGTCAAATTTTACCGATGACGATTTCTGATCATAGTCCATTATTGATTTCTGTGAATAAGAGGTATAAAAAGATGTTTTGGAGGATGAACACATCCATTTTGAGAGATAAAAGCTTCAAAGAAAAATGTTTAAAAGAGGCTATGGCTTATTTTCAAACTAATGTACAAGATGGAATGAAGATGACAACGGTTTGGGATGCCTTTAAAGCGGTGATTCGAGGAATTATAATAGAATTCACAGTAAGAAAAAGAAAGGAAAAGGAAAAGATAATGAATGAGCTGGTTAAGAAATTGCAAAAGGAAGAGGAACGATCTCAAAGATCAAAGGGCTCGGTGAAAGACATATTGAAAAAAATACGAGATCTACAACATCAAATTAGAGTTGTCCAAACTGAAGAGATGGAGAAGAAAATAAAATGGGCCAGGCAGAATTTTTTTGAAAATGCTAATAAACCTGGGAGATGGCTGGCCTATAAATTGAAGAAAGAGGCTCAAAAATCAATGATATTGAGTTTGAAAGATAAAAAAGGGAAAGAAATAAATTCTAACGAAGGGCTGAAAAAGATTGTAGTAGATTTTTATTCTGAATTATATAAAGGTAAAAACATTACTGAGGATTTACAGGATCAATTTTTGAGGAAAGTCCAAATACCGGAAATTAGTAAACAAGATTCTGACTTCTTGCAAGAGGATATTACATTAGATGAAGTTAAAGAAGCAATTTTAAGACAAAAAAGTAGTAAATCTCCAGGTCCAGATGGTTTACCTGCGGAACTTTATAAAATGTTGGTGGATGTGGTACAGGTGCCACTACAGACATTGGCTCAGGAGATAGTTCATAGGGGAGAGGTACCGGCGACATGGAAACAGGCAATG
Organism: Plestiodon gilberti rubricaudatus; assembly: GCA_026170595.1. NCBI lineage: Eukaryota > Metazoa > Chordata > Lepidosauria > Squamata > Scincidae > Plestiodon > Plestiodon gilberti. Next base: position 135,394,027 of record JANXHW010000001.1, on the reverse strand, counting down.
ATCTCCTTAATTCATAAATCAGATTTGGATAAAACTGATATCAAGAATTATAGACCTATATCTTTATTGAATACGGATTATAAGATTTATGTATCAATTCTAGCTTGGAGATTGAAAAAGGTATTGATGAATTATATTCATGAAGATCAGTCGGGCTTTCTACCTAAGAGACAATTGAAAAAGAATGTAAGAACTATAATTGATGTCTTAGAGTATTATGAAAATCACCCAGAAAGGAAAGTTGGTTTGATGTTTCTGGATGCTCAAAAGGCCTTTGATAATGTGAATTGGGCTTTTATGTTTAAAGTGATGGAAGTAATGAAATTGGGACCAAAATTTATCAAAATTATCAAGGCTATTTATACACAACAAGAAGCTATGGTAAAAGTGAATGGTAGTCTTACAGAGAAAATACGGATTGAACAAGGTACAAGACAAGGTTGCCCCCTTTCACCTCTCTTGTTTGTATTAACGATAGAGATTTTGAACATTTTAATTAGAAATGATGATAGAGTAAGAGGACTTAAGATTAAAAATCATCATATTAAGTTACAGGCATATGCAGATGATTTGGTTTTTGTATTTGAGGATCCAAAAGAGTCTTTACCGGTACTTAAAGAGGATTTGTCAGAATTTGGTGCTGTGGCTGGTATGGTGGTGAACTACGAGAAGACAAAAATCTTGTTAAAAAATGTGAAACAAAAAGAAGCTGCTGAGATTAAGGAACTGGGATTTCAGGTGGCGGAGAAGATTAAATATTTGGGTGTTAATTTATCTAAAAAAGTCAGTTCTTTGATGGAAGACAATTATATCAAGGTTTTGGAAGCAATTCAACAAGATTTGGAGAGGTGGAAAAATCTGCAATTGTCAATAAGTGGGAAGGTATCAGTTATTAAAATGAATGTATTACCCAAATTGTTATTTCTGTTTCAAACAATACCAATAATTATGAAAAAAACTTTTTTTCTTGAACTGGACAAGATGACATCGAGATTTATTTGGAGTGGCAAGAAACCACGAGTTCGTCTGAAACTATTGCAAGATCAGAAGAAAAGAGCAGGGTTGGCTATACCCAATTGGTTATGTTATTATCAAGCTGCAGCCTTGCAATGGATTCGTGACTGGGTGCTTAAGAGTAAAGAGAACTATGTTATCTTAGAAGCAGAAGGATTACAAGTGGGCTGGCCGGCATTTTTGATGTATGATAAAGCTAAATATTATGCATTTTTTAAAAGACATGGCTTAAGGAAATCCTTGCTTTGGGTTTGGGAGCAGATCAGATATAAGATCTATGACAAAATACCCGGATGGGTAAAACCATTAGAAATAGCTAACAGACCAGATTGGATAAAAGATTCTCAAAACAGACCATATAAAGACTTGCTTGATTCCCAAGGAGAGTTAAGAGATGAGAACCGATTAAGGATGGAAGGTATTATTATGGATACTTGGTTTCAAAACCAGATTAGAAGTAGGATACGGGAAGATCAAAAAATAGGTTTTTACCTGAGTGAAACTGAATTTGATAAGGTATTTTTAAATACTGAGGACAAATATGTAACCAAGATGTATAATTTTTTACTGGACTTTGAGATGGTAGACGAAACAGTTAAAGATGTTACGATATTGTGGGCACAAAATTTAAGACGAGAGATCCATTTACATGAGTGGGAACAGGTTTGGAATTCAGGTGTTGAAATGGTTAAAGCTGTTGCATATAAAGAGAATTTATATAAAATGTTTTACAGATGGTATTTAACACCGAAGAAGTTATGTAAGATGTATAAGAATGTTTCAAGTATTTGTTGGAAATGCAACATTTTGGAAGGCTCCTTTTTTCATATGTGGTGGACATGTGCCAAGGCAAAAACATTTTGGAAGATGGTCCATCAGGTTTTGGAAGAGATATTATGTTGCAAGTTGCCGTTTGTACCAGAATTATTTTTATTGAATATGATGTCAGCAATAATATTCCAAAAAGATAAATATATTATTATACATATAGTTACTGCTGCTAGGTTGCTGTATGCTCAGCAGTGGAAAGCTCAGACTATACCAGAGATGGAAGAGTTAATAATTAAGATTTATGATTTGATAGAATTAGACGTCTTAACTGAAAGATTGAGAGATGGAGATGTAAAAAAGAAAATAGAGTGGTGGCAACCATTTTACGATTGGATGAAAAGATAATCATAAAAAAAAATTGTTATTGATTATATGATTATATGGATGTGCAGGATGGGCGAGATAGATTAAGATATAGTGAAATTTATTTTATGTAAGAGATTCGTTGAATAGTTATATTATTGGAGAATGTTGTCCGGGTGTTAGTATTCCTATTGTATCTTGTTAGTTTATCCTGGTTGTGATGTACCTGATTGTATCAACTTTGTAGGGTTTTTGATGTTAATTGTTATTTGTTATTTGTTATTTGTTGTTTTTTAAAATAAAAAATACTATATAAAAAAAAAAAAAGGTTGGCCTGGTGTCTCCAAAAACCAGCATCAATCTACTGACTATTGAAGTAATTCTGATGGTTTGAACAGGGCCTCCCTGGTTTCATGACCTTACCCACGATGGGGGGGGGGGAAATGACTCCTCCAGAAATAACTTCAGTCACAGTTGTCTGCCCTAAAGGATAGCTGCCTCTCTGCAGCCCAACAGCCACTTTGTTCCAGCTTATATAAACTCATCTCCATTTGGTAGTAGTTGGGCAGGCTTTGGTTTATCATCACTCATACAGGGTCTGATGCATCAGTGGGAAAGGGACACATCTACCACTGACGGTATCAAGTACAGTAAGCCCTTTGTATCCATAGGGGTTTGGTTCCCGAACCTCCAGCAGTTACAAAAAAAAAACTGCATTGAAAGAAATCCGCATGGGGGAGGGCGAGGCAGGAGTTGGGCGGCATCACAGTACCTTAATTTAGCACCGCGTTGGCCCACTGCCCACTCCTGGGCTCCTGCACAGTTTCCAAGTACTTCAAACGGCTGCAAAGAGTTAAAAAAAAACACCCCTGATTCACAGCAACTTCTAGTCGCGACGTGAAACCGGAAGCTGCTGTGAATCGGGTTTTTGTTAAACTCTTTACAGCAGCTTGAAGGACTTGGAAGCCGCATGGGAGACCAGGAGCTGGCGGTGCGCTGGAGTACTGCTAAACTAAGGTACTGTGATGCCACCCGACCCCCAGTCAGTCCTTTATTCCCGGAGTAGCCATCTGTGTTGAGACAAATCCATGGATGGCTAATCTGCAAAAAAAATGAGTTATACCTGTATTCCTTTATAGTTAAGCATCCATCTGTCTTTTTAGACCTCTCTTGGTCATGCCACAAAAATATTTACTGGTCTCCCAAACACCGTGGGATATTTTGTCATTTGTCAACACGTTAAACATACAACAACAAAAATCCAAAATATGAAACTTCTGCCTGCCTGTAACCACATAAATATTTAGCTAAATATCACATCAGGTCTACACAATAACCTTCAATGTGATGCAGGAGATACGCACTGATTAAGTGGCTGAGATGAATTTCTGCAATGAACACAGATAGTTTTGGCTTAGCCTTAATCGTGATCAGTAGCACAGAAGTCCTTAAATGCTACAATTTACCAATAAGGACTACTCATTTCCAAATATAACCCCCAGCTTTGATTGCTTTTTCTCAAAAGGTCTTCTGAGCGTCAAAATATCAGTTCTTAGGAGGAACTGAAAGTACAATTCCCTTTCATCATTACATATCAAAGCAGAGGATTTAAAAGATCTAATACAGTACAATTAGGATTTTTAAAGACCCAAATTGCACTGCAGCTTGTTCAGTAAGGACTACCCATTTCCAATAAGGACTACCCATTTCCAAATATAACCCCCAGCTTTGATTGCTTTTTCTCAAAAGGTCTTCTGAGCATCAAAATATCAGTTCTTAGGAGGAACTGAAAGTACAATTCCCTTTCATCATTACATATCAAAGCAGAGGATTTAAAAGATCTAATACAGTACAATTAGGATTTTTAAAGACCCAAATTGCACTGCAGCTTGTTCAGAACAGAAAGATTGTCATTTGAAAGCTGTCTTCTCAATGGATAGCAGTCAAAGCAGCTGATGAAAGGCAGTGACATGTTCACACACACACACACACACACACACACACACACACACACACACACACACACACACACACGAGAGGAGTGTTAAAAAGCTGCAAAAATAATGCCTGAGGTGGGTGGCAAATACCAGATGCTGCTGCGGCAAAATGTCTAAGTGTCTTTTCATTGTCATTTGTAAGAAGGGCATAGCATGGCAGAATGTGCTGAGAGTAAATTACACACCTGAAGCCGATTCCAATTTCTGCAAGATTAATTAAGGAAAGATGTGCTGATCCGTTAGATAAAAATGTGAGCAGAGAGAGAGGAGGATTCGCCAGCATTGCAGCCACCGAAGTTTCCAATGCAACAGATTCGCCAGCATTGCAGCCACCAAAGTTTCCAATGCAACGGAAAAATGCAAAAGTTTCCAATGCAAAGTTTCCAATGCAACACCTTAGTTCTAGAACAGAGGAGAAGCAGCTGTTGTTGTTAGGCCAGGTTTGCAACATACAATGTGAGAGAGGAAGATAACATAAAACTACTGTTGACTGCATTACTCCAGATAATATAGATGCAGAGTCTATTACTCCTATTGATTATTTACCGTTGCCCTGTGCCCTGAAGGAATTTTGTTTATAAAAATGTCTGGTATTCTGCTGGGTAAAAAAAAAACATGGTCGATGACGTTGGACTTTCCTAACGTTTCACCCTCCCATGTTGAGGGCATTGTCAAAGGATAAAATCACCTAACAGCGCAATCCGACTTAACTTTTGCGCAGCGAGAACGGGAGACCCGAGAACGGAAAAGGGATTCAAATCCCCTTTGAATTCCTCTTTTGGAGGGGATATGAATCCCCTTTCCATTCTGGGGCCTCCCGTTCTCTCTGTGCCGCTGGTTAAACCGACACAAAAGTTAAGTCGGATTGTGCTGTAAAACACTTAAAAGTTAAATCTTAAAATTCAGCTAAGAAGTGTAAAACCTGAATTAAAAGCTTATACTGTTTATATAAAGTATAATAATCTCCAAAGACATGGTGAATTACAGGTTAGAGATGGATATTGCACCAGTACAATGCTCTAGTTGGGTACTAGATGGTAGAAGGAAAATGCTATGTAAAGAAAGACGACAGACAGAAACACTGAAAGTAAATCCCCTGCTAACTGGGCAAGAGGCATTTTTTCAATGGGTGCTCCTCTTATATTTAGCTTGGGGAGAGTAACTGCACCCCTTTCACCCCAGCACAGTGTCTTTTCTGGTGGCTGTTTGCTGGTGGTGTTCTGCATCTTTTGTAGATTGTGAGCCCTTTTGGGACAGGGAGCCATTTAATCATTTGATTTTGTCTGTAAACCGCTTTGTGAACTTTTTGTTGAAAAGCGGTATGTAAATACTGTTGTTGTTGTTATTATTATTATATAATATAATATAATTATATATAATATAATATATAATATAATTAAATAATAATAATAATAATAATAATAATAATAATAATAATAATAATAATAATAATAATAAATGAATCCCTGCAAAAATTAATGGGTTTCATGATTCTTAACAGACAGCTAAATTTGCCATTACTATAAGAGTGGTACCAGAATATAGAAATGTTCTGCAGAAGAAAAGTGAATTATCAGTGATGAAGATTTTTTATGGATGAACACAGGAAACCATCTGCTTTGGACAGCTGGTCACATCCAGTATGAAGTCGGTAGCAAGAAGTCACATACACAAGCGGCTCTTGCTCTGAAAAACCACCTGGAGAATGGTGAGAGATCGCAACTACGTGACACAACACAAAGGAAGGCAAAAAAAAGCAACACACTATACTCAGTAAATGTCTATTAGTTAATTTTAATTCTGGAATTATGACACCAAGTAAATATTCAGCTTTAAAATAACAGACAAGATTGTAAACAGCACGGCTTCAGTTCAAAATGCCAAGTCTCTATACAGCACATTGGCCCTGTAATAGCATACGGCTTCAAGTGAGAACAAAGCTCACCATCGTGGACAGATTGCTAGAGGAAAGCAACGGAGATCAGAACATGATGAGAACAACGAGTTCTGTTACAATTATAGGGTTCTGACAACTTTAGCTATTATTTATCTCCTTGTGCATTCCCCCCCCCCCCCCAATCTGTCTAGCTCTACTGAGAATGCTCAGGTTCTACAAAGTCGCAGATGTATTATTATTATTATTGTTGTTGTTGTTGTTGTTGTTGATATCATCATCATCATCATCATCATCATCATCATGAAGAAGAAGAAGAAGAAGAAGAAGAAGAAGAAGAAGAACAACAACAACAACAACAACAACAACAACAACAACAACAACAACAACAACAACAACAGTATTTATATGTACCACTTTTCAACAAAAAGTTCACAAAGCGGTTTATAGACAAAATGTAGCTCTTTCGGTCAGTCAATATGTTTGAACCCGTGTTAGAAGGACTAGACATTTTGTGCACACAATGATGCGAATCAGTATAGGCACAATGCTCAAAACCAGAATTAGAAGACATCGAACATGAGTACGGGCTGCCACCAATTGACTAAGCAATATTTCAAAGAAAACTTGGGCAAAATGCCGGCTGCTGCTTCCCTAGCCAGGTTCCGGTGTGCTCCTGGCAAACCACTCATGTCAGCACTCGGTCTTAATCACAAACCATAATTCATCATGCCACCACTCAGTCTCTTTTATGACTTTTCAGGGCAGCACACCAAATCCCAGTTTGTGCCGTGAAGGAATAGACATGTTTACCAGAAAGAAAATGAGTGATCTGTTCTGCACCTTAGGATGGCGAGTGTGTCTCAGCTGAACTGATGTGTGAGTCCAGCGCCAGCTCCAGAGCCCTTCCTTGCTGCCGCTTTGTTTGTTTGTCAGGAAGTGCAATAGGGGAAAAGGGGAAACTTTTAAAGAAAAGTATTAAATTATTAAAAGAAAAAAAAACTATTACATTATTTCTTTAATAAAAGAAAACATACTTCTGGGATGATGCTAACTAACCCTTGCTTTCTAGCAAAGGGGGCTGCAAATCAGATATATATACCCTCCCAGTAGGCCTGCTCCACAGTTTGAGAACCAAGGCGTGGTGAAAGTCCCAGGATTTTTATTTATTTATTTATTTTCTGTATTTATATCCCGCCTTTCTCATCATCAGATTTCTCATCAGATTGATTCAAGGCGGCTTACATAGGCAGGCTATCTTTAGACCTGATAAGGGTCTTTACAATATTGTTCTATTCCTATATAGAACCTTCCATGCTCGAGATGTTTTCCCTTCGGAGTACAGCCCTCCTTCTGGCTTGTGCTTTGCACTTCCAAGCTTCACAGTCCACCGCAGTTAACCCTCAGACAGTTGTCAAGATGTTCTCTCTCTAGCTGACTCCTCCGCATTCCACCCTCTCACGATGCCTTCTCAGTGTCTTTGCGAGGTTCGTCAGCAGCTTCCGTCTCCCATCCAAGCGGGAACCGAGGTTGACCCTGCTTAGCTTCTTCAGGCAGGGCACTGGCTCAAACCTCCAGGCCACACCTCCTGCTTATATTCTCTTATCTATTTCCCCTTATCTATTTCAAAATAAGCTTATCAAAATTTCCCCTTATCTATTTCCCTTATCTATTTCAAAATTAGCTAGTGAATGCTTTATGATCATCATCATTAGAGGCCAGCACAAAATCTATTGTTAAGGAATTAAACTCCTTCACCCCAGTATGCTCCTCCTACTGGAGCCACCATTAGCTCAGATGGGGCATCTCACTGATATGAAGAGACCAGGGCCCACAGTCAGGTAGTGGCACTCCGGTGACCATGCCTTGACCCATAAGACAGAACAGTGACATCATTCACCAAAAGGGCATATAAGTTTAATTCTAAGTAAGAGTTTTGTTCCAGACTCTGACCGAAGGACCAGGGTATTGTTGGGATCCAGCCAACCTTTTGGAGAGAGCGGTGCCAAGCCGCCAATCATCCAGAGTAACAAAGATCAGGGACTAAGGGCCCAATCCTATTCCCCCCACCCCCAGTGATGCAGTCACTCCGAAAAGGAGCACGCTGTATCCAGTGGGGAGGGTGGATCGGAAGGCTTTGGAGGGGATTTAAATCCCCTTACCCCTCCGTAAACCTTCAGCTTCACAATGGGTCTCCTTGGACCTGCGTCAGCTCTGGTGCATGTTTGAGAAGAAGAAAGGGATGGGGAGGTTGCCAAAAGGGAGGATAGGATTCAGCACGTGTCATCCCTGCTCTGGGGGCCACGGACAGGTCTCACGACAGACAGGGAGTGCTGCTGCCTCTTGCAGCAGTGCTCCCAAAACGGCCACCAATGGAGTGCTCCGCATACTGTCAGTGGCCATTTTGTGACAGTGGAAGTATCTGTATAGGATTGGGCTGACCGTCTATAAAGTTGCATCAGATTTTCTGTTTATTTTATGCTTGCCTACCTAATTGAATTGTAAGAATTGTCCCTTAGGGACTCTTTTCACATATACCTGTTTTGTAACTACCTCCTACTCTTTTTGCCTGCTACCTGTTTCGATAAATCATCTTCTTATTTTGATCTTTAACCTGCCTGGTCTGGTTGACTTAGTGAACAGAGTGTTCTCTCACCTCTGCGACAACTAGACCTACAGTACTGCATACATTTTTGGGAAAACCATTGGGAATCTCACACTCCCACAAAGCATCCGGAAGGGAGAATCTCCAAGGCGGCCCTTCTCTGTCTGGTTTTAGCCTTGGCAGTGGCAGCAATTACTACCATTTTGTTCCAGAATAAGGGTGAGTTTGGGAAAGGACGGAGGGTGTGGGTGCAAGCATCAGGTCTTAAAGTAGCAAAAAGCTGGTTGGAGATAAATTAATGTCTTAGAGATCAACCAGAGCTTTAAATAAAATTTAGACCTTGAAACATAGCTTACATCTCTGATTTGTAGGCACTTTTTGTCTTACTTAACTGTAAATGTACTATATAATACTTTCATCTTTCCCAAAAGTCATGTGTTTTCCAATATCCAAGTTGGTGCTATACCCGAATGATGTACATTTGCTCTAGGAAGAGAGCACCATTTGATTGGATTGGGCCAATCTCTACAATAAAAAAGAAGAAAAACCGAGCAAGACCTTTTCCTGCTTGACAACAAACATAGACCCCCAATTCTATATATGGCAGCATTGCATGCAGGGGCTGCGTTCTAATAAATGCAGGTTCTCGAATAATGAACAGTACCTTACAAAAATATGTAGTAGTATTGACTTTGGTAGCTTATAGTAAAAAAAATTTTAAAAGGGAGGATCATTTGTTAGAATAAAAGATTCCATGGAAAACAGCCATAGGGCAATATACAAATAACACTGTACATGAGGCAACCTATTGCTTAGTCCAGAATAAAATGAACATGAGGCATTTGCCACAACTGTAAATAACAGAGTTGGATTTTTGTGACTATCACACCTTGAGAAGCCTTTTGACGAAATCAGATCATCCCAGCAGGACTAATTTGTATCTGATTTCCATGCAACAAAATATGCTTCTATTTAAATAACAAAGCAGTCTGGAAATTGAGTGTTTGATACTCATGGGCACTTTGTCCAGTTCTGCCTACATTTAAAAGGTTATGTTGAAGTAAAAAAAAAATGAGAAGGCATTGTTGAATGTAGAAAGTGAGTTCAAGCAAGTAAGAAAACTGACCTGCTGTGTAATTACAATGATATTTTTTTCTCCCCAAGCAAGGGCTTGTCTGTGCTAGCAATTTACCACGTTTCAGTTCCAATCTGAGTTCTATTGTCTGCAGTGACATTTTGCCAGATTTAGGGGGCAGAACAAGGAGAATGACGGAAAGTAAAAGTAGCCCTTAGCTGCCTTCCACTGATTTTCTCTTGTTCTGAATCTTCTGCTTGCAGAACTGCCTTTCTGTCAGAGGATATAGAATCTGTGATAAAATGACAACAGACACACTGTAGAACGACAATTCCAAGGAGCTCCTGTGATCTGCACCTGATGTGATCTAATTTCATTCCTAAACAAAGGTGAATTGGATTCTTGCTCTTAACATAAGGAACTAAGAAGATCCTTAGGGAATCCATAAACTCATCTTGCTCACAACTTTACAAGGCACTGTTTTAAATAATCTGCCTGTGGTTTTATTGATTGTTCTGTGAACTATAGTGATAACTAAAGATCCCCATCTTTCAAAGGTGTGAATGTCAACATGGGGCAACCCAGTTAGGAAGCAGGCAGATATTTAATATTTGGTAGCTACTAATACCTTAGTATTATCCTGGTAATGTGCTTGTCAGGATTATATTAACTTTCTCCCATAGAAGTTAATGGGGGTGACTGATTTCTATGAGACCAAATAAATAAGCTACAATTGACAAATGCTAAGCACATAGTTGCTGTCCCAGACCCACATGACCCCACTGTCAAAGGAGAGGGGTCAGGTTTTCTCAACTGTAGCCCAAAAACTCCAACAGATTTCAGTTACGATCCCTACTGAATTGTGGGGCAGGAATAAAAAGCGTTACAATCTGAAACACATTTGTGCTATGGGCAAAATCTGCTAAACACCCCTGATGTTAGAGTAACCCCAGTACTCTAATCTTAATACTCTTCCAGATTGCAGCCCACTTACTTTCTGCCACATAATTCAGTGGAGCCAGTTCTCTGGCTTCGGTCATTTAATCATGTTGCATTTTCACTGCTCAAACCTTTCTGTCTTCAAGAAAAAGTGAGGAGGCTTGAGTAATGACACTGCTGGGGCAGGATAATACATAACCCTGTCCCATGGGGAGGAGAGACAAATGTGGCCTACACTTACATTTTCCCAAAATGCATCTATATTTCTATATTCTTGAATAGGTGATCACAATATCAGGAGAGAGAGCACAAGCTTTGTCCCCGCCCTGTCTATATTTCCAAATGATGCTACCTATTTACTTCCCTTCATAAAGTGAATGGTAGCATGCATTCACCATAATGGAAACTAAAGTACTGGAGTTCGGAACAGAAATTGCCAACAGAAATTGGTGACCAGTGTCAGGGAACAGGTTTGCCCCACTAAGTTGTATTCCCTAGTGCAGTGCTGTGCCTAAGCACTATCATCAACTTTCTCTACTCTCTCTCTCATTGTATGTAGAGAAAGACACCCATTCTGTAAGCTGATACAGTATATGTTTCTGCTAGCAGAAATCCCCTACAGGCAGATTTAAAGTGAGCAAAGGGGCAATGAAACTACCATAGCATAGCATTCTAGCCCATCTAGTTGTGGCTGCTTTGGGCTAGAGTTTTACCCTCTATTATGAGCAAAATTCATGAATGTTGATGGTGAATTGTAAAAAATACCTCATTTTCAAACATATTTACAACGTACAGCTTGGACTACATACATTTTCACTTTCTGTGTAGTTTGTAAGTGCCTGACCTATTTTGGGATACACTTCATCCCCTAACCCCAACCCTAACCCCAACTTTTTCTAGGAAAAATTAAAAATACCTATGGTTCAGACATCTCTAGTAATCTGCAAACTTTGAACTTCCATATATGCAAAATTTCACCTTCCTGGGTACTAAGCACCTTCCTGAGTCATAAGCAATGTAATATGAATAAGAGGAGGACCAAACAAAACAAAACAAAAGCCGGTCCAGGAAACAGTCGTTTTAGATAAAAGAAGACATATAACTAGTCTGGAGTTTGTAGCCCGCACACAATAAAAACCTTATGATATAATGATAGCAGTCAGAGTACAAGTAAAGTTGGCAGAGTTTGCAAAACTAAATCCAATGTCAAACATTTGTTTTCGCCTGCTGTTTGCTCATATGTGCCTCCAAAAATATCCAAAAATATGCACACTTTACAAGTCCATTTGGCTCTTAGCATCTGAAAGTAAAACTTGTATTTTGATCTATGACTGTTTGATTAAGAAATGGCCTGATTTGCAGACAAGGAAATCTCAAAAGAGATGTATAGAATGTCCATTCATGCCATATGTCCACAGGGCAAAGTGATTTATGAACTTTCAGAAATCTTTTGTATCAACGTAAAATATCTAGACCTTGCCCTGTAGTCACATATGCCAAGACTCCAACAGAATTTGAAGCCAGGGTTACTGTTGTTGTGAAATCCAATTGTAAAAGTTAACTTCCTAAGATCATACGTAAACATCAAAGTCTTATTGACAAAAGAGACGTTCTTCCGATCTCACAGTATAATCCTCAGATGACTTACCCAGATTCAGTAAAAGCTTCCTACAACATAAAGATATGAGCCATGATACAAGTACAGTTGGCCAAGTTTCCAGTACTAATATGTCTAGCCTCAACACATTTACCCCAAAGAAGTCCCACTGAGTCTGGTATGCTTAGAACTGGAGTCTAGCTTCTGCACAAATTGCCAGTGCTTCCAGCACACAAAGTTGTTTCTACAGTGTAACAAGTTACACTGCTTGGCCACAGAACCCTCTGGTCAAATAATCCATGGCACAGTTCTGTGTCTTAGGAAACGCAGAGATATTTCAGGAGTGGCAAAGCCACAATATCGTGTCAATGTAATATTTCTTGGAAACACATAAGATCTTATTGCTAACACTGACATAAGTCAGTTCAAAGGCTCACTTGAGAAAGAGGAAGTGGAAAATTACTCCAAAACGTGAATGAGTGACGTTTATGAGCCTGTCTCCTTACTTGTTGATCAGACACTGGCTACTTAACCCATACTAAATAAAGACTAATTTTCAACAAGCAAGCACAAATTTTCTTTGCATTCACCATAATCTTGCAATCCTGCAAGGTAAAGGTAGCAGCAGCATTAATATCCATGATAAATGGATCAAAATTACCCCTTGGGTTTTATCACCCTTCCTTTCTTTAGTGGTACAGAACAAGCAATACTAAAGAGAACGCTTTAGTACTCAGTTGCTTTCTTGTTTCTTAAAATGTTCTTACAGGAGATGAACCTCAGAAGTACTGGAAATAAATCAAGTCACTTTAAAGGCTTTCAAAAAATGGGAAATAAGTGCCTCGTCCTGCAGCATTTTCCTTGTTCAGAGAAGACAATCCTTGTGGAAGAGATAAAAAGGCCTCACCATTCCCAGTTCACCTCCGAAAGGATGGAGTAAAACAAAACCAAGGGTGATACATCTTTATCAACAACTGCCAGTCAGTGGCTATTTTGGTTTATGCAAATCCAGCAGTGTGTATTTGCAGGCTTTGTTCATCAAAGGCATAATCCTTTTGGAAAGAGAAATGCTGACAAGTGGAAAGAAGTGGTACATGGAGAGCACCGGCAAAACTGCACTCAGTTTGTGGCCTAATATGGTTTCACTGAAGACAAAAATAAAAAAAAACAAGAATAACATTACAACTTCTTGAGTGTTAAAATTGTAAATGCTGATGTGGACTGGATTTAGAAGAAGAAGATTTGCTCTCATTTTCAGAAAGTGGTACTTGGGAATGAATTATTTACCCATTCTCCTTCTTTCCGGGTTGGATCTTCAACAAATGTCCTGCTTTCGTATGATCTGAAGGGAGTTGGACTTGACTCACAATGGCTTGAAGATTTCCAAACCATTACATTTACATTTTCGAACTTCTCCATTTCTGAAATTCTTCTCCATCCCTACTTTGGATATATGCCAAGTGTTGGGATGGGAGAATTTTACTGACATGAAAGTTAAAATCTTAGTTCGGTTCAGACTCCATTTTTGAACAGGAACTGCTCTTTTCTGTTCTCAGAGCCATGGTGTTTGGACAGTTGCCCAACATCCTTGAAGCTCTGGGTACTAGGAGCTGGTGTTGCTCGTTAGTATTATCTGTACGCGGTATATTTTCATTAGTGGGTACAGCTGTGAATCCCTCACCAGATTCTCTAGTCGGGAGGGGCCAGGAGTAACATGCAGTAACATTCTAGAAGTTACGCTGGGCTTTTGTATCTTATTGGCTAATTCTCTGATGACAATCACCTGTGTTCAAAAGGCCTATTTAAACTGGCCCTCAGAGAACCATTTTGTCGTTAGCCGCTTTTCATCTTCCTCCTCTGGACATGTGTAGGCTTACCATATCGCCGACCGGGACACTCCGTCTTGCCCTTAAGGGGGGGAGGGGAGCGAGTCAGAGTGCGCGCGCTCTGACTCCCTCCCCTCCCCCCGCCCCTTAAGGGCAAGACGGAGCGTCCCGGTCGGCGATATGGTAAGCCTAGACATGTGAGACCCGCATTCCTCCTCCTTCTCTCAGGACTGATGGATGCCGCTCAGCCTGACCATCGACTGAGGGCAGCCCCAGAGCTCTTCGCAGAGCGATGGGCCTTTAATCTCTCTTGGTGGCTGCTAGAAACAATGTCTAGATGTTAGGAGTCAGAGTTTATTGTTTTCATACCCTGTTGCCTTGTATTGTGTATGTATGCCAAATTGTCTTGCAGTATTGTACTGCTCTTATATATGCTTCTATGTTTGCCTTATGCATAGTCTAAATAAAATCTCTCTATTTTTCACCTTGTGTGTTTCCTTGGAACCAAACAGGCTAAATCCTTAACGCCTTTGTACGCTCTGAGTTACCATGCTACCCTAGTAACTTGTTTCTTTGCCTTGGCTCTCTTGGCTAGGGAGTCCAGCTGGCCCAAAGTAATTCCTGTGGCCTTCCAGCAGCTGGGAGCTGGAAGAGTCAAGGAGCCTTACCCAGCTGGTGGCAGTCTACCTTTCTCCTTGTTCAGGAGTGTACCCAAAATAGCTTAGAAGGTTCACTCAGGGCCTCTGGCCTTGGTTTGTGCTGGGACTTGGGTGGACCTCTTCCCTACAATTACCTTCTTCCTTGACCAAATTTAACACAATAGAACTTAAAGATGGCTTTTCTTTTTGGATAGAAGAACCACAGGTCACCAACTTTGGCACTGCTCAATTTAAATAAATGTCAATACATCTTTTAAACCAGGCTGCTCTACAATACTGATGGACCTCATACTTTCAAGTAAGACAATAAAATGCTGAATGACTTCAATACTAAAAGCCCTTCACAGCTTGGGATGAGGGACCATATATATCTGCCTGCCCCCTGAGATCCTCCAAGGGAGCCCTACTACATGAGCCACCCTTGACCGAGGCCAGGGTTAGAAGCAAAAAGAAGCAGCATCTTCTCTGTGTTGGCACCACAATTATGGAACTCCCTCCCTCTTGAACCGAGATCAGTGCCCTCTGGGTCTTTCTGTCAGGGTTTAATAACTTTTCTTTTTCATTTGGCTTTTTCATTATAGCGTGGTATGTTGTGCGTGTGTTTTGGTGGGAGGGGTTTGCTGCTAGTCTTGACCGATGCTGTTTTATTTTGCACCTATTATTATCTGTTTTATTTTTATCTTATTGCAACAGTAATATTGTACTGTTTTATTTTTATTGTATCGGTTTAATTCTGTTTTGCTGTAATTTATCACATGTTGTAAGCTACCTCGGGCACTCCATTGTGGGGGGAAAGGTGTGGTAGAAATTGCTAAATAAATAAAAAAAATATGTAGGTGGGAATCATTTTGGTCCAAACACGGTATTGTTAAAGAATACATTACACAGTTTCGAATTTGATGAAAAACAATGCAATATAGATTGCATTATTTCTAACAATGGGTGATTGTTAGCTCACAGGTCAGCATGGCGACCAGTGACAATACTGGCTGTTGTCCACTCCAGGCTGGCCAAGGGAGCTGCAGGTGGCCAAGGGAGTGTGGGACTGGCCTCAGCCCTAGAAAGGACTTTCCTGGCCCCGGGGGGGGGGGAGAATTGGAAGAAAGGCCAGACGGCAGGGAGAGATGCAAAGGAGCAGAAACAGCAAAAAGAAGAGAGAGATGGGGAGAAGAGCCAGAGAGCAAAGGAAGGCTGGATGAAGGATAAAGGGGGAGAGGACCCATATTGGGCCCAGGAAGAGGGTAAGGACTGGTAGTGGAATAAACTGCTCGTGGGGGGGGGGGAGACTGAGCTGGTTTCAGGTAGGTGCCAGAGCTCCTAAAGTGCTTCCAGCTCCCTGAATTGCAACCTCCTAGCCTCTTTCTCTCACTGCCAGTCAGCAGCCTATTCTCCTTTCTTTGTCCTCTCACTGCAGCACCTGTGCCACTTCTAAACCTCCAAATTACCGCAGCTATCAATTATCTTGCTGGATCAGAAACAAGATCCATCTAATCCAGCATCCTCTCTTCAGCGGTAGATGCTTCTGGGCATTCACAAGGAGGTCTTGAAAGAGACGGCCTAACCCTGTCCTCTCCAGCCAATACCCAACCCCTGGCTGCCCCTGCCTGCCCTCCCCCTGCCCTTGCGCTGACCAGTGCAGGATTTACCTCCACCGGCAGCCACGGGGTCTGGAGGGCAACGGAGGGCTGCCAGCTTCCGCACCGGCGCCCATTACTCATGAGCAGTGGAGCGCACGCTCTGCCGCTCTAAATTTACACAGGATTGCGTAGTAATTCATCTAATCCTTTTAAATACCCATCTGAGTTAGTGTTCACCCCCATATCCTGTAGGACATTTCTAAGCATTACTTTCATGGATACGTGAAATCATGGATTCCTGCTGGAATATCTTGTATAATACTCTGCTACAGTCAGAGGCAACCAAAAGGGTAGTTGACATACCATTTGTGTGGTATACATTCCTACCTACCTCTAGGTTTGAGGTGCAATACAGGCACTTCTGAAGGTTAAATAAAGACACTGTCTCAAACTCAGGCTTATTTGATTTAAAGCAAGTAGACAGGAAACAGAACAAAGTGAGACAGGCAACGAGATGACCATTTTCTTAACATGCTGTTCACGGCACGGCACTGCATTTTTGCTTTTAGCTGAAGCGTGACTTGCTAGTAAACTAGCTGATATGTTTTGAAACTCACCACATCCTCAAAGTGACAAGTGGCTAATAAGAATGGTCTCTGCAATGATCCTTATTGTGAGAAAAAATCACTCCTCAAAGCTTATTAGTTAAGACTGAATTGATTTCTTAAGCAGAACAATAGACTAACAATTCATGAGCAATAAAATAGTTACCTTAATGCTATGCAGTATAGCAAAAAGCCCATAGCAGGCTTGTAAATGATAAGCTGTGCATGTACCTATTGATTGTGCAACCTGTTGAGGAGATCATATTCTGCTGAAAAAGCTTCACGTTTTGATGCTGCAATCAGAGGTTTATCTTCTTTGTGAGAAAACGTCATCTTGTCTGCTGAGAGCAGAACTTGTCTGCATATGAGAAATCTTCACTCTCTTTTTTGAAGTGTTTTGGATAGTATTCAGCTTGTTCATCAGGATTTGTCGTTCAACCTTCTTCTGGAGATTGCTTGGATACACATGGTATCCAACATGTTGTTACCTTGTTGTTTTTGCACTTGTTGATATATACATGTGTTATTACATTTGCAGCATGTGTTTCGTGTTATATCTACTTGTTTGTAGATATTTACCTGGATCCAAAGAGTGAGAGTGGCAGTGGAGGACCCATATGATGATGCCTCTTGGTAATCTGCCACCCAAAGTGACTGCATCATAGACAAACTGGCCCTGGGAAAGCTTTCCACCATGACTGATCTTCTCATTTGAAGACCTCTCAATAAGGCTCTTAGGAACCCTAAGCTTTCAGGACTGAGTTTAAAATCAGCAAGGTAGGTTTATACATGAACAGGAACATTAAAAAATAAGAGATAGATAGATAATACATTTCTTACAGTGTGTAAGTAGCAATGACAATATAGATATAATTAGTATGCAACAAACTTTCCCCCTCTTTTTAGGCAGCATTAGCTTAGCAGTGAAGTAGGTCTTGGAGCATATAGTTGGTAATTTTAACTAAAATATTGTAAAATCATAAGCAATTTATAATAAAGAGCAGGTTACTATCTCTACATCAAAAGGATGAAAGTACAGATTATTGCAAAGAGAATATGAAAAGTCTATGAATTGTTCATGCAAATAGTGTTATGTCTTCTTGCCGGTCTTTCTGTACATATTATAGAAGTCAGTACTTGGTTATTTTAAAATAAAATAAAAGAATATTGCCACTTCAGCTTTGCCTGGAGAGCAGAAGAGTTCCACTTTCTTAAATTACATGATATGAGCAGCTTGACAAGACTAATAATAGGCAGCAATTTCCAAATACTCACCCAGTGATCAGTGAAATAAACTATGCATTAGAGGAAATATTAACAGACACCCCCATAATTAAAGAGTAAACAAAAAGTGATGATCTCTGCAAGCAACAGCGGAACATTATTAAGGATATTTATACACTGCTTTTAAAACAAAAAAGTTAATAAACCAGTTTACATAGCAAAACAAATATATTGGATATGCCTGATAACTGTGTGAACAGACTGAGCTGACTTCAATGACAGCTCCATGTAGAGCACATTACAGTCATCTGATCTGGAAGTTACTAACTGCATGGATTTCCTTGTTACTTTATAAAAACAGTCTTCTCAGAAAATGTGTAACTGCTAAGAGGTTGGGGTGGAATGTTAGACTCTTGGCTGCTCAGTGTACGAAACTACAACCATTTTCTCAGGACGTCAAAGGTCACTGCTGCTACTACAGAGTATCATCATGATCATTAATCGTTCTACACTAGCTTTCAACAATGTGGCTTACAGAATAAAACAACGGCTAAAATATACAAATATTTTGAAAACAATTTAAAATATAGAAACTAAAACAAGCACCAGTTGCAGGAATAAGATAAATTCAGCTACCAAAAGCTGGGTAGGGCCCAATCCTATCTAAACCTCCCCTGCTGATGCAGCCATGACACCGAAGCCCGTGATACATCCTGGGGGGTGGGCAGACCTGGAGGTCTCCTCTAAATAAAGGTACATTTTCAAAGAAGTGGCAATACAGGATTAAAAGCCATGTAAAAATAGAAAAATGTAATAAAACAAGTAAAAACACGTTAAAATCACGGAATTAAAACCGCAATTAAAAGCAAGATCCAACCCGTGTAAAAACTGGCATCAAAGCATAATAATTAAAACACAATGTTTCGTTTACTACTGTAAACTTCTTCTAGGTGTAAGGACAACAGGCGTGCTGTCAAGATGTAGCCAATTTGTACATATGTTCCCTTGTCCGGTGGTAAGATACTGCAATGGGTCTACTCAGAGTGGCATAAGTCCAAGTGGATCCAGGGAGATGGATCAAGGCCAGGAAGGGGGATAGCATATCAGTGAAGCTGCTGCTGCTGCCAATATAGCACCCCCTTCCCAGCTTCAACACACTCCCTCCTCCCCGCCCCAGTCTCTGCCCCATTCCTCCCTCTCCCCTCCTCGTTCCACCCAACCACAGCCCACCACCCACTGCCCCCCCCCCCGGTGCCAACTTACTGGCACAGGGGCTGTTCAGGAGGCTGCTGGCCCATGGCTGCAGCTTCACACAGCAGTGACCTGGCTGGAAGGAATGGCGGGTTGTCTTTTGCGACTGCCATTAGGCATCCTGTGCTACTGGAATGTGAGTTCCAGTGGCCCATAATATTGGGCTGTAAGAGTTTTTTTCACATACTTCTGAAAAGAAGCAAGAGAAAGAGATAATGAACCGAAGGAAGGAAGGAAGGAAGGAAGGAAGGAAGGAAGGAAGGAAGGAAGGAAGGAAGGAAGGAAGGAAGGAAGGAAGGAAGGAAGGGCCCAGGTCAGAGGGGGCTTATAACATTGGCGACTATAGAGGCCAGCACTGGCCTGAGAGGTTGTTTTTTTTAAAAAAATGTTGTAAGGTGTCTTGGGGGCCTCTTCAGAGGTATGAAGTCGGAATATAAATACCTGAATGAGTAAATAACTAAATATATGTTCCAATATTCACAGACCATCAAGAAAATGTCCTGCTTCTTAATGAGGACAACCAGATAGAAAGGGTTAATCTTTGATCAGGGCCTCATTTTTGGTAGTCTATAAAGCTCGCTGAATGACCTTGAGCCAGTCACTATCCTTCAGTTTAACCTACCTCACAGGGTTCTTGTGAGGATAAAATGTGGGGTGGGTTGAGGGTGGGAGAACTACACTGACAAAATACTTAGAAATAGGATAAAAATATAATAAATAAATATCATTAAACCAGTACCTTGTATTGGGCTAACAAGCAGATGGGAAGCCAGTAAAATTGTTCCAAACCTGGCATGATATATTCATGGCAGTGCTCATTTGTCAAGCACTGGGCAGGCGTATTCTGTACCAGCTTTACATGGGACTGCCTTCAAGGCAGTAAAGCACATTACAGGAAACTAGTCTGAACCTGGAAGTTACAAAGCATGGGAGACAACAGGCAACATCCCAGGACGGAGGTGTTCAGACTGAGCATAAATCAGTTTTCATTGACACGGGTGCATGAATAATTTACTACCCTGGGGCCATGACCAAAAGAGCTGTTTTTCAGCATCCCTGCAGAAACCAGGGTTTCTTGCTGTTTCTTGTATGACCGTAGCTCTTTGTGCTGCCTCAGTATTCCCAACCACTATCACTAGGCATATCATTTAGCAGGAAGTAATAAGCAAACAGAAAAATATAAGTGGGGTTAATAAAAGTTAGATCCATTATGTTACATTTCTGACAAAGTTCCTTCTGGTGTTTATCTGCATATGAACTGTCCCAGTTAAAGGGAATCAGAACAGAAAAAGCATGAAACCCTCCATATGAAATCTACCCTAAAACTAAACATGATTTGAGTCTCTATCGTATAAATTAAGTTCCATTAGTTTAATATTATTAATAAATATATTTTCAAAATGCCTAAGAGGAGAGGAAATCCAGAAATTTCAAGAGACAGTGAATTCTGATAAGGCTTTTGACCTCCTCCTGGAAGAAAAATGTCAGAGTAAATTTTTAAATAAGAGTGAGATCAAAATGCCAACTGCTGAAATTTATCCACTGGCAAACTAAAATGGAACACTTTTTTCCCTTTTGAAACCTTAAAAACGCACCTATATAGGGCACAAAGTGTGGGATCTGGTTTCCATGGTATAATATCAAAACAGTTTTAGAAAACATGATTAGTATTCAGTATACAGTATTCAGTATACAGTAACGCAGCGGGTTACATCGCTGAACCATGAGCTGTCGATCGAAAGGTCGGCAGTTCGAATCCGCGATGGGGTGAGCTCTCGTTGCTTGGCCAGCTCCTGCCAACCTAGCAGTTCCAAAGCATGTCAATGCGAGTAGATAAATAGGTACCGCTTGCGGGAAGGTAAACAGCGCTCCGTGTTCCAGCTGCATGCTACGCGCTGCGGCAAGGAGAGTCATGCCGGCCACATGACCACGGAGGCGTCTTCGGACAACGCTGGCTCTTCGGCTTTGAAATGGAGATGAGCACCACACCCTAGAGTCGGACACGGCTGGACTTAACTGTCAGGGGATACCTTTTTAAGCCCATTGACATACCTTTACCTTTACCTTTATACAGACTTTTCACATTCTGAGCCCACCAACGTGCCATTATAAAACAAATCCAGTGGTCTGTGGGAACCCCTGAATTGCACCCTGAACTCTCTGTATGAAACCTGAGTAGAAGAACGATAAAATCCTGCAAAAATACATGGGTGAGAATCCTGCTTCAGCACAGGGGGTGGAAGGAGTTCCACATACCTCTTTAGGATTCAGTTTATATGACCTTATGAAAGCAAAAGATCTGTGGCTGTGATCTAATCACCTCTTCCTACTTTCACTGTAATAATTCATTAAAGCACTCCCACACTCCAAGATTACTTTTCTGCTCATCAGCCACTTCTAGACTAATCTTTTTCATAAGCGGTTGTGGCAGGCAGTTCAATTAATAAACAACTAAAGACAACTCAACTAACTACCACACAAACATTTGTCCATACAAGGAACCCTTTCCAAATAGATGCCTGAATACTTTCATGCAAACTTTGAGTAAGAAACATGCATATCCGATCTCAAAACAATTACTTGGAAGTGAAATGTTCCATATTATAATGAGTATCTTTTGCGCCCTTGAGCCCACACATTCCTTCTCAAACATTTTCTTAAAATGTTGCCCCCCCCTCTATTCAACTTAAAGCTTTCATCGTAAGAGCAGAGAGTCGTATTCAATTTTAGGCAATAGTTCTGGGGGGAAAAAACAAAAATTCTGTAATTACAAGGCATGCCTCAGTAACACCTAGGGTTTCTCTCTTAAACTAATTGTCAGTGCCATTATCCTGAATCAGAGTCATGAAGTGGAGCATTGGATAAAATCCATAAATAAAAAGATGTGTCATTAAGTCATTCAGACTCATATCATTGAAAAGCTCAGTACCTCAGCCCAGTCCTGCCAGAGCTTATACTTTGTTCCCACAGAGAGGACTTAATAGGCTCATTACATTAGCATTCCTGAAAGCAAAAATCTCAAAGCATTTTCGTTAATTCTTAACCAGATGCAGGGAACCTGGAATCTTAAAACTTTTAGCTTAAAATAACTTTTTTTTTTCTTAACGGCCTCCTTGCTTTTTCTTTCTCAAAGCTTCAAAGCTATTCACAGCAGTTCCTGACAGAAATTTACAGGAATGCCGTAGTATGCCAATTAAATGAAGTCAACTGACTGTTAATATTGTGTCTCCAAAACGTCTTCATTAGTAATGGAAAAAGCACTGTTGTGTGGCAACATGCCAGAAGAATAACTGGAACAGAAAAGTGACCTGCTACTTGTTAATACTTGCACTTGCCCAACGTTTTCCTTTCAAATAAAATGAGGGGAACTCCACTTTAAGTGCCCATATCAAATTTGACCCATTTTAATGATAGTCTAGTGGTAAAAATGTTAGAGGTTGCCAAGCAGTAAAATTTGGAATCTGATACACATTTATACATAGCCGACACTTCATAAATTGTACAGCATGTGTCACTTTAATCATTAACGTTTGCACATTTCCCCCTCAAAAATGTCTAAGCATAGGATGATCCCACACACTAACCAAACGAAAAAATACCTCCAAGTTTCTGTGATCTTTCTTGGATGACCAGAGCGCCATATTCTCTGCATTGTCCTCTACACTTGCAACTTTCCTTGCAACTGTTCCCTTTCACCTGCAACTCCGATATCCTCATTCGCTGTCATGTTCTGTGAAGTCCTGACTGTACTAAAATAGAAGCACCAGTAGTGGCAGTTGCATTGAGTGGTTAACCCCCCCCCAAAGAAATGATCAAGTTTAAGCTTTCCTAGAAATGACACCCTATGACAGTGGTCCCCAAACATACCACCGTCACAATGCCCTCCCTGCCACAGATGTGGAGCTTGGCACCCGAAAGTAATTGGCGATGATGCGGGACACGATGTCACCACCACTTCCAACCTGCAAGACCACAAAGCGACCCTGAAAACCACAGTAAAATGATCGGGGTGGTCGGGCAGGCATTTCAGGGAACAAAAACATTAAATGTGATGCTTAGCCCGCTGAGCCGAGCCTCTCCTCCACCATCTTTCATGTTGCGTTGTGCTCACAGCGCCATGGCACACCGTTTTGGAAGCACTGCCCTATGATATACAAGCCCTTGTCTTGTGCTCTCTCAATCCCACATGTGTGGTGGCCAGCTGAGGTTAACCATTGAAAAGAGAAACACACTCTGCATACGTCCAGGTGCATTCTCTTTAACTTTACTGCACAAGCTTGCATCCTCCCATTCTTGGAGGGCTCCCTTGGTTTATTAAAGACGAGTGCATCAAAGGCCTCTGCTAGACCCTTGCTCAAAAGCTCATTGTGATTATTGCCCCCCCCCCAACAACTAGTTACAATGGAAATATTGTTGACTTCTGTTTCCTTACAGTTTGAAAGTTGTACCCAGGTAAATGCAACACATACACTTAAATGAAATGATTCCTTCCCCCCCCCCCCCCAAGTGTAGGTTTCAATGAGAGAAGTGTCAGCTTCACCGAGCAGTCCCACAATTGGCACAAAAGGAGAACTTGGATGAATGCCTCCACAACAGATTCAATGGGCTTTGGAACCACATGGTCCTCTTTCTTGCCATGCTGTGGGATACTAGCAGGGCAATTCTGAATTGTTTTCAACCTGAATGCTTTTCATTACTACTCCACAGTTAAACAGGCAATTTCGCTGCCAAGGGTTTCACTCCGAAACATCACAAGTGTAAACAAACAAGCACATAACATTCCCCTCTCCATAATTTCCAAACACAACTTGAGTGCTGAAGTGTCAAGCAGTGTTAATTATGCACCACTACATGGTAAAATGCTTGGGTTTTCTAGGACACTCACTAATTCTCTTAACTTTTTGGGGGGTGGAATATACAGAGTAATTGCCTAGGCTTATAAATGCCTCCACAACAGGAGGAAACATTCAATCTAACTTCTGAAGTAATAAAAGCCTCAGTATGTTCATAATCTCACAGAAAATACACAGAATATTTCCCAGTCTTCCACTGGACATAAAATGTTTCGGCATTTCCCTGCTGATGTTCTTACTAAATCTTAGAATATAGTTTAAGCTCCATCCACTGGAATGTATTCAGATGAGTCTCCATTTCCACCATTAATAAGCCTTTCCTTGTACTTAGAATTCCTGTTGGTACTGAGCTGCAGGAATAGTTTCTTGGTGTGATACTGCTAGCATGCAAGAAGCTCTTCTGCTGTTAAGATGACACTGGTGAAGGCCCAAGATCCCCTCAATCTTGAGGCACTGTGACTAATACTGTGAAAATGTTAACAGACCTGCACTCCTAGAAACTGCTGTCTAGAAAGTTACTAAGCCCACTATTTCCTGCTGACTCTAAACAGACCCCTGGAGGAAGATATCTTGTCCTATTCACACCAAAGGCTGTAGAAAGGAAGAGGTTTGTGCCATGGGCTTTTTTGCCTGTGTGTGTAACCATTGGCCCAGCGAGAACAGGAGGCCCCAGAACGGAAAAGGGATTCAAATCCCCTTTGAATTCCTCTTTTGGAGGGGATTTGAATCCCTTTTCCATTCTGGGGCCTCCCGTTCTCGCTGGGCCGATGGTTACACACACAGGCAAAAAAGTTAAGTCGGATTGCGCGGCAAGTATTCTAGATTAACAACATTGGAAAGAAAAGATCCAAGAGAATGAAAGGCAGAAATGAAGGCAAGATATTATTCAGGATTTGTCTTTCTGGCAGCATTCGTAATGATTTACTGTACAGTAAAGTACAAGGATCCAGAACACCCATTTTCTTAAGGCAGAAGAAGAGCCACACTGCAAACACAGCCCACATTTTTAACCTGCTATTTGTTAATTTGCTTTTCTTTTTTATGAGAAGGAAAACACCAAAACTATTTCACGCTGAATTTTTTTCATGGGAAGGAGTGGTGTATTTTCACATTTCCTAAAATAATTATTTATCCTGAGCCTTTCTGTTAAGGTAGATAATACATTTAAATAATACATTTTAGATATTACTGTTACACTGTTTCATGGGCAAAAGGGAAGACTGGAAAGGTACATAAGAACATAAGAAGAGCCCTGCTGGATCAGGCCAAAGGCCCATCTAGTCCAGCTTCCTGTATCACACAGTGGCCCCACCAGATGCCTCAGGGAGCACACAGCCAACAGGATAACCTGTTTCCTGCTGCCACTCCCCTGCACCTGGCACAGAGAAAACCTACTTCTAAAACCAGGAGGTTGCTTATGGCTTGTAACCTGTGATGGTCTTTTCCTCCATAAATCTGTCCAATCCCCTTTTAAAGGCATCCAGGCCAGGTGCCATCACCACCTCCTGTGGCAAGGAGTTCCACAAACCAATTACACGCTGGGTAAAGAAATATTTTCTTTTGTCCGTTCTAACTCTCCCTCCACTCAATTTTAGTGCATGTCCCCTAGTTCTAGTGTTGTGCGAGAGGGAGAATAACTTCCCTATATCCAATTTCTCCATCCCATGCATAATTGTATACGTCTCAATCATGTCCCCCCTCAGACGCCTTTTTTCTAGACTGAAAAGCCCCAAACGCTGTGGCCTTTCCTCATAAGGGAGATGCCCCAGCCC
Source organism: Plestiodon gilberti rubricaudatus (assembly GCA_026170595.1). Classification (NCBI taxonomy): domain Eukaryota; kingdom Metazoa; phylum Chordata; class Lepidosauria; order Squamata; family Scincidae; genus Plestiodon; species Plestiodon gilberti. The sequence continues at coordinate 135,368,005 of JANXHW010000001.1, read as the reverse complement.
ACGAATCATTCTGGTCACTCTTTTCTGCACTTTTTTTTTTTGGGGGGGGGGTGAAATCTGGTATTTACAGTTTGAATCAAAAAGTGCTCAGACATGTGATGAGAAACATTGATACAAGTTGAAAGGTGGCATGCAAAGAGCAAGTGCACACACACCCGCTCCCCCCAGTGTATTACTAGTTAATAATAAAATGTAATTTTATTAATAACTAGTTAATAATAAAATGTATTTTATTATAACACAATGGGGCTTGTTTTCTGAGTAGACATGCCTAGGATGTTTTAACAAGCTACATCTGCCCACATTCCTTCTCCTAAAGCAAGGGTGGGGAACCTATTTGCGGTGGAGGGCCATTTTCCCATGGGGAAAATTTGTTGCAGGCCGGCCACTAGGCCGTCCAAAATTTTTGCCCTGCCCACCGCAAATTTGGCACCCCGCACACCGCAGATTCCCCCTGCCTCTTTTACGTGCCCCCCATCGCTCTCCTTACCTTCCAGACTCCGGGCCTGCTCACCTCGGCGCCTCCACCTTCTGAAATCGGCGGTTCTGTACATGCGTAAAACGCCACTGAGGCCAAGAGAGGGCAATCTTGCCCTCTCTTGGCCTTAGCGGCGTTCTGCGCGTGTACAGAACCGCCGGTTTCAGAAGGAGTCGCCACCGAGGTGAGCACGGAGCCTCCAGTTTGGTCTCACGCGGGCCGGACCTGCTGAACTCGGGTCCGGTTTCGCACGGTCCGGAGCGGATCGGCCCACGGGACGGAGGTTCCCCACCGCTGTCCTAAAGGTAGCCTTACCATAGTCCCGGATATGGTCGGGACAATCCCGGTTGGGAGCCCAAATCCTGGGCTCCCGGCCGGTCTCCTGTTTGTCCCGGCCGTCCAGGACTGCCCCCGCGGCGCAGTAATCTTCTTTGTTAATGTTTGAGCCATGCGCGAGGCTGGAAGCATTCGGAAAGCGTCCGAGTGAACTCGAACGCTTTCCGAGTGCTTCTACCCTCGTCGCGCATGCGCGCGAGGTTGGGAGCACTTGGAAAGCGCCCGAGTTTTAAATCAAAAGCAGCATCAAGCGGCTGCAAGCATCAAGCGGCTGTAAGGAATATAGGTAGGGAGTAGTTTCTTAACTCCTCACTCCCTGGTGATTTTCAACTCAAATTCCTCCCTCAAGCTGCTTTTGCAACCAAGGGAGGGAAGATATGGGTACCAATCCTGCAAGGAGAAACACAGCTGGGGAGGTGACGACATAGAGCAAATAATAATAATAATAATGATCAGCTGATTCCCAAAGCTGCTTTTAGTTTTAAAATATCAGGGATGAGATACACCTAACTGTGGCCCAGTTCTCACTGAGATGGTAAACCTATTCTTCGAAAGTTCAGTTTCAGACTACAGGTTCACATAACTGACTGCCTACCCCTCGCCCCCATGTATAAAACTGGTGTGAGAGGGAGAAGGCTAGGCTAGGATTTTTCCCTCTTAACATCTAATTTTGTATGTGGAGAACATATTTTGCATGGAGGATCATTCAATCATGTGAGTCCTCACTTACATTCTGAAGTGGTACAGCCCCGCCTCAAGTTTAATAGGCCATTATGCCATCTAGCTTTAGCTAACAGTACCTTGTTAATGGTGACTCAGTATTTCTGTGACATTTAACTATAATGCATTGTAGAAGCCAGTGATGTTTTTTTTCACATTAACTTCCAGTGTGGAACATAGCTATTATAAATCTTGCAAGTAATTGCTAGAATTAACTTCCAACAAAGGGATTACAGTCTTCTACTAGTTGTGAGCAGATGGATGGTGCGGAGAATGGCACAAGAGCATTTTTGTGCTACAGCTTGCCAGTCACACCCATTAAATTATTATCAGGAAACAGTGTGCTTTACCAACAAATAAGTACTTAGAATATGGTCTTAAGTAATTGGCCACAGAAGAAATCAAGCTTTGCAGAGGGTGCCTGTCAGTCAGCTACCACTAAGATGGAAAGAGTTTGGAAGAATGGGGGAGACTTGACACACTCATCTCAGACAAGGAAGCAGAAAGCAGGGGGGGGGGGAAGGAGGATAGGTGTAAGAGGGCAAAGGTGGCCCAGGTTCTTGGAGGAAAGGGTGAGGTGAGGTGACCCAAGTGTCAGGACTGAAGAGACCCTTACTCAGACCCAATCCAGACCCTTACTCCAAGTACTGTACTACGCAAACAAGGCACTACCAGAGCATAATGAGATGTGCCATGGGCTTTGGTCTGTCTGAAAAACACATCCCATGGCCTAGAAATGTGTTCCCCAAGTCTCCATGTGTGGGACCGTCTATCTGTGGTTAATTGAAAATAGAGGCAGTTTTTAAAATGCATTGACCAGGATAAGCAGTTGTCTGTACACTCCAGCCACATGGTAAATTCAGCAGAACTACCTTCCCATAATCACTGGGAAATCTGGAGATGCAGGGTATGTGGTTGCTATAGAGAACAACATGCCTAAGTACAGACACCAGACAGGACATGTTGAAGCAGCTATTCATCATTTGTTTCCACCCTCAGCAATGAGAGAAGGCCACCCTGACATTGTCCAGATGTGTTATCCAGCCTGTCTGCTGATCCATACAGAAAAGAGTTCCAACTATTTCCTGATATAGGACACTCAAGATACAGGGCCAGGTGCCATCTTCTGACATCTTCTGGGATTCAATATTGCAATGTCTCTGCTGATACTGACTATTAAAGTTGGTTCTTTTGTTCTAACTAGGAAAGTAATTGACAGCCCATTCCAACCCAAGGGCCAAGCAGCCCAAGTCAGACCTAAAGTCAGCCTAAGTCGTTTAGGGCGACTTTAGGTCTGGAACGCAACCATTTAGGGCGAAGTTAGGTCAAAGTTAGGTCGAAGTTACGACCGACGGACTAAGAACAGCCCATTCCTAAAGTTGACCTAAAAGTGGGCGGACCATGGGTGTAACGGGGGTGGCAACCAATTAACGTTGGATTCCAGACCCTGGCAAGCACAGACACACCCCCTCCAACACAAATGCTGACACAAATTTTAGGTCGACCAAAAAGGTGGACCCAAATTCGAGGAGACCCATAGGAGCCATTTTACCTTACCCAAGCCAGCCCTCTCCTGAACATTTCTAACACCCTACTCTTAAGTTAGGTCAGAGTTAGGATGGAGTTGGGCCTGCTAGGTCTGGAAACCGACAGAGTTATGCCTAAGATAGGGAGCCTATCAGCACCCAGCCCCACCCAGACTCTTTCCCACAAAAGCCCAGCCCCAGACCTCCAGTCTCTCTCTCTCTCTCTGAGCACGTGGCGTGGGGTTCTGTCCCCCACAGCCACAAAGTGGGACTTTGTCGGTGGAGGGCAAAATTCACAAAACACCCCACTTCTCTCTTCTCTTCTTCTCTCTCATCTCTGCCCCCCTCAAGGGCAGAGAGGGCTGTTCTGGCTTTGGCCAAACTGTTTACAGCTGTGCCTGGGCAGCTGTCTCCATGCTACCATTTGCTAACCCATGTCTTTCTCCCAGCCTCTCCCCCCACACACACACAGGCAACAACACCAGCCATGGCCATGCCATGATATGCCTCTTTACCAATGTCTTGTCTCATGTCTGCCTGCATAGCCTGCCATGATATGCCTCTTTACCAATGTGCCCTCTCATGTCTGCCTGCAATGCCTTCTCTGAAATGCCTCTTTACCAATGAGTAGTCTCATAGCTGCCTGCAGTGCCTTCTCTGAAATGTCTCTTTACCAATGTGCCCTCTCATGTCTGCCTGCAATGCCTTCTCTGAAATGCCTTTTTACCAATGAGTAGTCAGATGCCTGCCTGCAATGCCTCCTATGATATATAGGATACATGCCGCTTTACCACTATTGTGTCGGATTGCCGCCTGTTGTCATGTGAGCATACAACACCACGAGTGTGGTGGTGCTGTTAACCGTCTGTAGACACCAGCTGTTTCCCCCCCCCCTTTTTCTCCACAGGGTCAACTGACAGGTCAGTATTGCTAGGATTGCCATGGTTGTGACCCAATATATGTGTTGTCTTCTCTCTCTTTGACCCTTTTCCCTTACAGGATCATGCTCGCCTTACACCCGGGTAAGCAGCTCAGACCATGCTATGTGTGTCACACCTATCAGCTGTGTTATTTCTCTCCCTGCAGGCTTTTGCAACCAACACACTGGCTTGTCTTCACTGGCGATTGCTACCACACACCAGCTGCCATGTAACACCCCCCTTGTTTTTTGTCTCCCCAGGAATGTCCACTACCACCTACCTTCCTGGGAGCACCCCTGGGCCTGCAGTCTGGTTGCCCCAGGGTCCTCTGCCTCGCTGCTGCCAGAGGTCAGAGAGCCAGCCCTGCAACCCTCCTCAGCTGCTGGCGCTGCTGCTGCTCCACCTCCCTGGCTGTCGTTCTTGCTGTCCCTCCCCTTTCTATGGAGCAGGCTGTGGTTCCACAGGGGGAGAGCCTGCGTCTCCAGGTCCATGGGGCAGGTGTGCTGCTGCTGCTTTCAGATTGGCTGCTGTGACTACCCCTGGCAGCCTCGCCTGGCCATCTCTGCTAATGTTCCAGAACAATAAAGATGCCCCTCGGGCAGAGCCTCCTTGAAACATATGTGCCCAGTGTTACACAAGCATTGCCCTCCACACACAGACAGCCCCCAGCACTGAAGCCCCTGCATGAATCCCTTCCAGGGACTGCCACTTCCTTCCCAGGGAGAACACAGCAGGGAGGCTGCCAGACCCCCATGGGACAGAGGGGAGGGGGAGTTGGGGGGGCTTCTCAGGCAGGCAAACAGTGACAGGCACCACGGAGCCCATAGCGGGGCCGCTTGTGGCCGCTGCATCTGTGTAGTGGCCGCTCAGCAACCGGGGATCTCGCCAGCCAGGGCGTCCGCCCATAAAGCAGCCGCTTCCGTCAAAGGTCCGCCCGTAATGCAGCCGCTTCCGTCGAAGGTCCGCCCGTAATGCAGCCGCTTCCGCCCACAGTCCGTCTGCATAAGAGGCGCCTGTTTCTGCATTGCCTTCATCTGCGGAGCAACCCCTGTGTCCCTATTGGTCTCTGCAGACCCCTCTCTCGGAATCTCTCTCCCACCAGCCTTGTTGTCTGTCTGTCTGTCTGTCTCTGACCCACCCGTGCCCCTCCCCAGCACCCCCTGCCTGCCTGCCTGTGTGTCTGCCTCCCCTCTCACTCTCCCTGATGATGGCTGCTGGCCACCCCCCACCCTGCCAGAGCGCCGTCGTCGCCCCATCTGGGGGCGTGATGAGCTGCGTGAGCCCTTCACGCTCGCAGCAGACAAGCCCAAGGCATCTCTCGGTCTTGGCTGGGGCACAGAGCAGAACGCACGCCGGGATGCCTTCTTTGTGGGCATTGCCCCGGCCCTGGAGGTCCAGGGCTTCAGGCAGCGCATGGGCAAGTCATGTCAGAGGCAGTTCCAGACATCATGAGCCCCCCCTTGTGTGTGACGTTTCCACCCCCCTCCTTCCCTTCCCTCCCCCGCTCCCCCCATGACTCCCACATGCAGCCTCAACGTGGCATGGGGGTGGCATCGCCTTCTGCAGGAGAGGGGACGGCCACTCTCCCCTGCAGCAGGTGGCTGATGCACAGGGTGCCCTGTGGCAGCTGGCTCGGGCACCTCGCTCACCTGTCACCTGCCCTGCGTCCACCACATGACTGGCGCAACCCCCCTGCCTGCGGTCAGCCTCTTTGCAACCGGGCTGAGACAGACACTGCAGCAGCTGCCATGGATGAACGCTGACACGTGCAGACACACAGGCCTGCACATGCCCGAGCCAGACACCGAGCCTGGAGAGCCTGCCTGCCTGGGAGGTAAGTGTTGCCTGGATCCTGGGGTGGTGCTGGGCCACAGAAACTGCAGCCTGCCTAACTCAGGCATACCTCTGACCTAACTCAGACATAACTTCTGCCTAACTTAGGCTGCACTTAGGCCACACTTATGCCTGACTTGGAGAGGAGTTGGGTTGGAATGGGCTGTGAGTCACACAAACATAGTTGTATGATACAATGAGTTCCCATGAGTGGCAGTATACCAGTACATCCCTGAAGAATAAGATCTGTATGACTGAAAGAACTACTGACCAGGGAGTTTGAGACGAATTCCCTTTTACCAGAAGATATCAGTGCAAATTATTTAATAGTCCACTTTTTCTATGTTGGGGCTGAAGTCCAGGATTGAACTCTGGTTCATATTTAGCCCTGCCCAACACCACAAGGATATCACACAATGACATTACAAACACTCATACTGGAACAACTGTTTAAGATTTGAGTTAAACCACTTTCCTTAATGATGGCAAGATTGTTTTGTACAGGAAACATTGCTACTGATCTGGATAAAATCAAATTTCCAACTGCAGAATACAATCCGGTAAATTTCAGCAAATTGGACAGAAGTTCAAGGCAAACAAAAAACAAATCAAAATCCAGACAATTTCATTCTAACAATCACAGCGCAATCCTGTGTAACCTTGTACTGGTGTAACAGTAGATGCACCGGTGTAAGTGCACTTACACCGGTGCATTTGCTGTTACACTGGTGCAAGGTTACACAGGATTGTGCTGCCAATGAATAAAGAGGAACACTTTTAAGAAGTTAATCTTTCCGTGAATGCCTAATGCGAAAATAACAAGGAAGTTAGCAAGAATGGTTTGAAATTGAATTAATCTTAACAACTGAGTTGCACAAATGATTAGGGCAATATGAATAGTTTGTACCATAGACAAACTCTCCTTTCCTTTATTTGAACCACATTCAGGGCCCAATCATATTCTCCCCCCCCTCGCTGGTGCAGCGGTGTAAAAAATGGGTGCACTGTATTCAGTGGGGGGCATATCGTGAGGCAAAAGGGGATTTAAATCACCTTACACCTTCAAAAGCCTCCCACTCCGCAATGAGTTTCCTCGGACCTGCACCAGCTAAATTTGCTGGTGCAAGTCTGAGGAAAGGGGGGGGAGGCTGCAGGAAAGGGGGATAGGATCCGGTGCGTGCCATCGCTGCTGGATCACCCCCTCCCGCAGTCTCCCCACCCCATTATGCCCCCTCCCTACCTCATTTTGCCCCTCTCCCACCGCTGCCCTACCTGCTCTGGCAGGTGGCTGGCAATTCCCTGGTGAACTGGGAGTGTTCCCACGTTTTGCGGCAGCACTCCCAAAATGGCTGACAACAGAGTGCTGTGTGCTCCATCAGCAGCCATTTTGCAACAGCGGAACTCGCTAAAGGCTGCGTGCGACAGCCCAATCCTCAATAGGATCGGGCTGTCAGATACAGAAATGCTGGAAGTTTCACTGAAAAATGTTGTCAGGCTAGTGCAAAAGGTCACACAACCTGACCTACAAAATTGCTCCAAGCTTAATTGCTTATTTTAATATGCATTGCTATAAGACCACTGGCACTATGAGTTGCAGCCAGAGATACCTTGCATGAGCAAAATGGTGCTTCTGCTCAGGTAAGGTGCTCCTCCAATTTCCGCTGAATCCCGCTCCTGCTGTAGCCACTCTGAACACTCCCATAGTAGAGGGTCTGCTGACCCCCAGGAGCGGATTTTCAGGGAGCAGCGGTAGGAAATCCTGTTCTGCAAGCAGAACTTCGCTTCTGCTTCTATTGAGTCAACCTTATGAAAGCAAACACAACAGTTTAATTACTGTTGATTCAGCATCTGTCTGAAACCTTGATTTCAGATAGATGCTTCATTGTTCCTGATGTTCAAGGAACAGTTTTCTACTCAGTCAGGCAAAATAAAACATAACATGGAAGATGTCAATTTTTAGATTATGAATGTTAGCATCCAAGAACCCATACGGTGAAGAGCTTTGCTTTAGTGGCACTAATTAGCAATTATGGAAAATCAGGTCATTTTTTATAATAATACATTAATTGTACACAAAGCATTACAAAGAAATATTGACTTTCCTCTTACTATTTACAAGCAACTGGGGAGCGGGGAGCATACCATGCAAAAGCATCAGCAAGTATTGCTACTAAGCAATGTGGCAAAAGATACTTTCACTATTCCTTGTGAGATACTTTGGCTTACAATTTTCCTTTCTTACAGTTGTGGACATGGTCTGAAGTCCATCATCTGGGAGGGTAAATGTAGCATGACACATGTCATTTCAGATCTAGGATCCTGGACACATACACACACTCTTTCCAAGCAGCAATGGTAACTCCAAGAGAAAAGTAGTTACCCTATATACTCATGTATAAGTCTACAAATTTATGCCTTAACATTGACCCTGAAAACCTGGGACGATGTACTGTATATATGAGGCTTCTAAGAACAGTTGCTTGGGGGGGGGCACTGGGATGAGAAGTAGGAACCATGGGATGGGTAAAAAAAAGAGCTATTTTACCTTGTTTTGAAGCTGCACAGAAACAGAGCTATTCTCCAAACAGGAAGAAAGATGAAGGAGCTTATGGGAGTTGTAGTCTTTGTGAGGGCTATGCAACTCCCATAAGCTCCTTCACCTTTCTTCCTGTTTGGAGAATAGCTCCATTTCTGTGCTGCTTCAGAACAAGGTTTGGAGAATTTCTGTTGCTACCTCAGAACAATCACTCGTCATTTTCAATAATTCAAATAATTTCATACACCCCTAAGTTTTCCCCTCGACTTATCCATGAGTCACAAATTCCATGATATTTTTTGCTTAAAATTGACTTCGAGTTATCCATGATATTGACTTATACTCAGGTATATACGGGTAGGTTCAAGGAACAATATATACAAAACAAGGACACTTGTCACAGTTATGGGGCCAAGTCAACAAGATGACAGGTCACCAGAATTTCCAGGCTAGCTGTAAGCTTAAAAAGCTGGGATAACATGAACTGTTACACTAAAACCTGCTTAGTACAGTGCGTGCTGTTCAAGTATTTAGTGCAGGGATGGACTTGCTGCTCTCAAGCTTTACAGTGCAATCCTATCCAACTTACACCATCGGTGTAACCAGCGGTGCAGCGAGAACGGGAGGCCCCAGAACGGAAAGGGGATTCAAATCCTCTCCAAAGGGGGATTCAAAGGGGATTAAAATCTCCCCTCCCCTCCAAAGCCTCCCAACCTGCCCTCCCCTGCTGGTTACGCCGGTGGTGTAAGTTGGATAGGATTGCACTGTTAATGTACTCGTCAGTCTTCATCCTACCATTGCATAAAACTATGGCAGTTCTGTTTGTGTTATTTTAGTGATCAAGCATCTAAGCATCTGACCATGGCAGACAATATTGCTGTTTCCTAGGATCAGCATGTGGGAATATTGGGGGTGGGGTGGAGGGGACCCAGAGTCATCACATTTTTAGCCTCATAGTTTTCTTTGAGGCTACTGAGCTTATCAAAGGGATAATCCAATATCAAAGGGACAGGGTCCTCACCACTGACCTGGGGAGCGTGTCCTGGTACTCAGAACTCGGGCATAGCTAGGAATGGGGTGGAAGACGGGAGTCCCAATCCATTTGGGTCCCAGCATTCCTTTACATTCCTTGATACAGATATCCAGCCATCCAATGAGTCCTGACTCACATGAACCAGTGTACATACCTCCACATTCTCTTGAGAGAGTATTTTACATCCTTTCTTCTTTTAATAAGTATATTATAATTAAAGAAGCAGGGGAAAGGCTTCCTTCAATTAATGAGGAAAGGTAGGCTCAGTCTGAAGTTCCCATTAGGAAATACCATTCCCTTGATGGCTTCTTGATCATTTGCGAATGTGATTTGTCTGGTGGGATGATAATTAGGTTTAGCCTTTGGGGAGAACATGAATTCCCTTTGAAGCCAGCCTGAGCAGAGTGACATAATGTGAGTGAATCATTTTATTTTTGTGTAAACTTGAAAAGCACCTTTCCTCCATTATTGACTTAAGCTACATGACAGTAGGATGATGGCTGATTTTAATTTCAATCAGCAGCCTGTGATTACAGCCTTAATTAGAATATAGAAATAGAAAGCAGCTAATTTTTAAGCTACCCAAGAGAACGTTGTTTTAAAAGGGAATATAGTACTGCTAATCTAATGGTTCTCACATGCAAAAATGACTAAAATATAAAAGTGAATTTTTATTGACACCAGTGCCATTATGAAGGATCTACACAAGCCTTCAAAATAAGATCGTGTTCAAAGGTTTATTGCTAATTATACAGACATACAGCCCAACCAAAGGCTTATGCCTGGCAAAGCAACTCATTCATCTCTCAGGCTTTCTAAACAGCTGAGCTAAAATGTTTACCTTGAGCGCGCTTAATGAAGTTTGCTAAAATAAGACATAGCAGGCAATGAAGAAGACAAGGTCCCATTGCTTACAGATGAAGCATGAACTAAATTTCAAGTCCTATTTCAACCCAAGGGATGCATTCCTTAAACCCATGAGATCTGCAATAAATGTACAAAAATGTGCAGGTTTTGTCACTCCTCTCACACACCCCAAAGTGGGGCCAGAGGACTCACCCACCGTGAGATGTCTGGTCTCGGCCTCTACCTTTGATCCCTTAAAGGGGCCACCCCACTCAAGAGGTGGGAGAGTGGGCTACTCCCACTGCCCCTTTTCCATAATCCCTGACAACCACATCCAGTCGACCAGTGAAAAAAAATACACATACAAGTCAGTTGTGACAGAAAGGTATGTCCAAATACAGTAAGGCAAATACAAAGCACATTACATGATAAACTACCGTATATGCACTTGCAGGACAAGAATACTTCTGATATGAGGAGGGCAAACAACTATGCTCTGCTTTGAACCAACTGAGAGGTACTGTGAGTAAAATTCCTTCTCAGCCCTTGTCAACTAGCAATTAACAATGTCCATGACAAACGGAGCAAAAAAAGAAAAATGAAGGACGGGGCATCCAGAAACCTCTGCCTGGTGCTAAGGAAGGGTCCTATCTATGGAGTGGATTCCACTCCAAGTGAAATATTTGCTTCTCTAGTTTTGCCCACCAGTGTCCAGAAGGAACTCTTGGCTGCACATGATAGGGTAGCTGAGATGCACCCATCCAACCCAGAAGGGCAGACTTGGTTCCTCCTCCCCTGCCATACCCACCTGGGGCACAAGGAGCCTCCCAGGTTAGTCCGGGGCGGTGGTGGCGAGAATTGTTGTGAATAAAACAGATCTCAAATGCACAGTGCAATGAAAGGTCAGAAACTGATCAAGACTTGCTCAAGACTGCTGGTGGGCAGAATGTGAGGGCAAACTTAAATGCTAAGAAGAAAAAATACATTACAGGGAGGTCTGCCTATTTTCATAAGTGATGTTTAATTTGGTGTTTACAGTGCCAGTATCTGTAAAGACCAAGAATAGTCTAGTCCAGTGGTTCTCCAACTTTTTAGACCAGGACCCACTTTTTAAAATTACACTCTATCGGGACCCACCTAGCTTTACAAGACGTTAAAAAAAGGTGATCTAGAAAGAAGTAATATATTTAAAATAAGTATTTACAAGTAATATTTTATTTATTTATTTGCAAAAAACTCAATCCATTTGTCATGAGGCAGCCCTAATTAATAGCCTCAAGCTGTTTGCAGGGTAATTAGCAGCTATCTTGCAAAGGAGTTCAGTTCTTTGAAGGGCAATTAGCAGCTATCTGATTTTTGAATAGCCTCAGGGCTTGTGGCAATTACATATCTGATCTTTCCATCACCTGGGACCCACCAGAAATCGGGTCGCAACCCACCAAGTGGGTCCCGATCCACAGTTTGAGAAACACTGGTCTAGTCTGACCAGAATGCATGTCCACTTTGAAAATGGCTCTCTTCTGCTTTGTATTCTACATAGAATATTCATAAATAATTCCTCCTAGACCAAACAATGTTCTTAGCAATGCTTGGGAAAGCACCCTCCATATTTGGACAATCGGCATTAGCAAGGGGCTGCTGCTCCAAACCACTATCATGTGGTACTAACAGAATAGGCTCTGCCACTGCTGCAATGGACCAAAAGGATTAATTCCACCCACATTTCATCACCATCAGCCTCACATTTCACTGTTCTGTATATAGTGCCATTTGATGTTAATGCATAACATTTCTCCAAATGTGGGTGCGATTTATCAACATAATACTGTATATCAGCAAGAATAGTTAAAAACATCCAAAGTTTCTTTCTCATTAAAAAAAATCCATATTCTTGCCCATCTGCTCTGGAGGCAAATTGATCTGAAGTCTTCCTCGCAGAGAAGATGTTCTCTTCTGCATGCTGGCTTGTCACAACTAATTTGCTCTGCCACCAAAGAACAATGAGAGGGGAATGACTCAATATGTAAGCCCTCTGGGCTGGACTATGCCAGTTCAATGTTCTATATAGCTTCCAGTACACCACCACTGCTAAAGTAGAAGCAAATAGAAACAGTAGCTCAGAAACGTAAAGTAGCATACTACCACCAACCAAGAAACAGGGTCTGACAAGTCTTGCCACACTTGTCTTCAATCCATGGCTCTTTGAAATGCTAGTGGTGAACCAAGTAAAATCTCACTTGTGTGGCTGCACAATTTGAGTGGCAACATTTCCTGCTAGGAGAAAAGGAGGGGGGCAAAGCTGTGTTTTTAGTCAAATCTGCTAATTTAGCAAGTCTGCTAATCTGCTAACTGGGCAAGAGGCACTTTTTCAATTGGTGCTCCTCTTATATTTAGCAGGGGGAGAGTAACTGCCCCCTTTCACCCCGGCACAGTGTCTTTCTGGCGGCTGTTTGCTGGTGGTGGTCTGCATCTTTTTTTAGATTGTGAGCCCTTTTGGGACAGGGAGCCATTTAATCATTTGATTTTGTCTGTAAACCGCTTTGTGAACTTTCTGTTGAAAAGCGGTATATAATACTGTCAATAATAATAATAATAATAATAATAATAATAATAATAATAATAATAATAATAATAAAAAATTTAGTTAAGTCTTTTGTCATCACTGTTGAGATCTTGCCGTTGGCTGTGCATTGGGTATCTTTTTCACAGAACGCAACTTTCAAGTGGAAGCAATAAAAACTTTAAGCACACTGAATGCCTAAAGTCTCCACCTAGAAAGAAGAAGAGACTCTGGAAACCAAGAGCAAGAAGTGCTGTGGTTCCTTTCTAATATTATAATGAGGAAACAAGTGGCGCTATCTCTGACCTTGTCAAATTAGCACCGAAAACACCACTCTATTCACTGAGGGGCTTAATGTGCCTTTCTTAAACGAATTCCTAGAGGATAATTTCCGGCAGGATGGGACCCAATTCTATTCTGTGATCTGAAGGATTCCATTAAACCTTCAGAGTATTTTGTAAAATGTGAAAATGTAGTTTACTAAAAAGATAACCTAGGAGGCTGCAGTGAATTAACCCAGGACTGCTGACTATTGCCGTTCTCATGATGCAGAGAATTTCTGCGCTCACAATATAATGTCATTTACTAACTTCCAAACTCGATTTACTCTCTAGCTGCAAGTCAGCAGACTTCAGTATAAAACATGGCCAGAAATTAGTTTCACTAAGGACCTCATTTCAAGACCAGAGCAGAGCAATTCATAAGCAACAACTAAATACAAGTAATTACTTCCTCCATGGCCTTTGGAACAGGTATAGCTAGATTATGGTATGCAGTGCTGCTATGGTCAAATGCCTGCACGAGTCATTTCCACCACACTGAGCTAGGTACTTAGCATCCAGTAACTTTTACTGTGCTCTGCCACAATAGGAGATGCTTTGTAACAACCTCACAAAGGTGCTCGCACATTTGGATTAACTCTTCAGTATTAAATCCTAAATTCAAGTACCTGAAATGTTATTGATTTCAATAAATCATACTTCCAAGTAAGCATGTTTAGTATTATAGCCTTCTGTCTACCTTTGAAATGCAAGGAAGTGCTTGAAAACAATGCTTGAGAAGAGTCACTTGGGGGACTAAAGAAGCAATTTTTGGCCACTGTTTACATTTGGGGTAGTCCCACTGAATTGCTGTTTAGTTTGAAGAGTCTCAGTACCTGTTTTTAAAATCTTTGTCTTATTGCTTTCATTACTTCACAGTGGCTGACAAAGGATTGGATCCAAAAAGCTGTGAGCTGAAAGACAGCCACCAGGTGCGATGTTCCACGAACACTTGCACAAGATTTACTGCAAGTTAGTACCATCCTAGGTAGGTTCTGTGCAGCCACTTATGCTTCCGGTCATGCTCATGCAGAAGGATTCAGTTTGATTTTTCTCATGTAGCACTCAAGTGTGAGATGTAAAACAGCCCTTCCATGAGCAGAAGATACCTTCCTTCCGTATGTAGATGTGTACATTTGGAATGAACCCAATAACCAAATCTATCGATGCAATGATATCCCTGCCAAGTCTTGCATACAAAAATGTAATGATTGATACAAACCAGCATAATCTTGAACTATGCTGTGATACGAGTATCTATTCAGACATGTGGAATTAAAAAACAGTACACTAAATAATTTCAATGCTGAAAAAGAAATCTACCAGCTACCTTATATTTGTCGCAATGATTATTTCACTTACTATCTCATCTTTCTTCTTTACATTATTTTCTCCAGTTCAACACAACAAAATACGTCTCGTCAATAGTGATTTAAAAAATGAAAGACAAAAGGAGACCCAAAAGGAGACCAGCAAGGATATACAAGAGTATGTTGCAAGAATTTAGTTTCTTTTCCCCCCAAAGACAACAGTCAAGGGAGAAAGCTGCAACTGTTTTACCTGATGCTGCAGTAGACAATATTTAATACATTTGTATCCTGCCTTTCCCTTGTGGGTACAACAATATAGCCCAACACAATACAAAATACACAGATGGAATGCCCACACCCCTGCTAAATATTAAAGACTCAGACCAAAACATTTGTGAGGCCTAGATATATATATATTAATGACTATAGTCTATTTATATTTTCAGGAAAGGATTTTTTTTAATTGACTTTTTTATTAGTTGAGATTGTTCCACACCATCTTGGGCTGTTTGTGCAAACCATTGTGGTATATGCATTTGAATACTTACACATAGCTGATCTAGTAATATAGAAAATTACTACCTTGGATGATTTATCATTACTCTAGATCCTCAACACACATCACCAACAAAAACACCAGTATGTGGAGAGACCAATTCAGAGAATCTGGTCTGCCTCTTCTATGCCTCAGTCATAGCTGAACACAGTGGAAATTCAGAACCAACTCTCATATAGCATTTTACAGATATGACAAATCAGGGATTGTGAGAAAAAAAACTTAGAGGGCACCACAAACCTTTAACAATGCCAGAAATACTATACAAATCACAGAACAGTTTCAACTTGGACTATCAGCTGTATGTGGACAATCAATAATCTGGCTATGCCATAAATATTCCAGCAACCCCAAGGTTGTCATTTCTACCTTGTCATTTCAGAAATTTCTCCTGGTTTTCAAAATATATAAAAATCGATATTAAGATTTTGAACTTTTTGCTATAGCCATACCTCATGATAATTCTTGCTTAACCATTCCTTGATTGTGGTAAGTGCAATGACCGCAGCTGGTTCGTTTGGAAACCCTAAGCAAAGAAAGAAAAAGAAAGAAGAAACATTTTTTGTGCCTGTATATAAGTATCTTTAAACTTAACAGTATAATGAGATACATTCTTATGCATATATAAAATATGCTTATTTAGGAGCAAAAATAATAGAATATTAAAAAATATTAGAATTAGAACCATTCCTAATTTCAGAAAAAAACATGTCGGGCAGGCCAAACCTATGCAGAGCCTACAACAATGGATCTTGTGATCCGCTGCCATAAATCCTGTTACAACAGCGCAAAAGGGGCACCGCTGTTATGCGCTCTGAAGCCACTTGTGCAAACGGCTGGAAGCTCTACATGCCTGCCAGCAGATCCTAGATGCTGCACTGGAGCAGCAGTACAGTGGCGGCAGGGGGCTGCTCATGGGCAGTTTGGGGGAGAATCAGGGTGGGCAGGGGGTGTAGTGGTTTGGGAGTCGGACTTAGACCTGGAAGATCCAGGTTCAAATCCCCGCTCAGCCACGAAGCTTCCTGGGTGACCTTGGGCCAGTCACTATCTCTCAGCCCCACCTAGCTCACAGGGTTGTTGTGAGGACAAAAAGGAGGGGAGGAAATATGTACACCAGTCTGAGCTCCTTGGAGGAATGGCGGTATAAAAATGTGAAAAATAAATAAATAAATAAATAAATAAATCTCAGCACTAATGCATGCCAAGATCCTATCTCTGTTTTCCCATCCTGACATGCCCCCTGAGGCTCCTCACACTTAAGCCAGCTAAATAGCTGGTGTAGGTCTGACGAAACCCTTTGATGAAAAGGTAAGTAAAATATTTTTTTACTGTCCCTCCCCCCCCAGCATGCAGCACGTGCTCCAGCAGTGCTGTTTCATAGCGTAACTGGTGGGAGATAGGATTGGGCCATAATCTGGAAAGCGAGCAGACACTTTGTGCACTGCTGAGATGCTAAATTTGTCATAATTGTTTAATTCTGTCTTTGTTAAGATGGCAGCTGGTGAATTAAACATCTCTTTGTGAGGGCAAAAGGGTAGGATCCTTGGAACCAGAAAAGCATGGAATGGGAAAACAGGGGAGATAAAGAATAAAGAGAGGTCACGTTGAGGTAGCCACTGACCATAGCAAGGATTATGAGATCTGTGGTGAGCAATACGATATGCAACATTATTTATAATGATATACAGTTAATTACATGACGACGCATATGATTCTTCAAGCAAATGCTTAAAATGTCTAGCAGGCATAGCAGCTGTTCTGTAGCAGTGCTTTTCATTCTCTATAGCAGAGCAGGCAGAAGACCACTCTACCAGTAGTGCAAATGGTGATCTAAAGTCATTCTGAACCTTTTGGCCACCCCCATCCTGCCTCAATGATTTTATTGTGTTTTTTTTTTTCTTGTGTTCTCCCCAGCTCCTGGAAATCCAAGTTCAATCCCAGCTCAGCCTTCTTTTGAAGCATGGGTGAAATACTGAGCAGAGTGTACCACTGAGTTCTGTGTTTGTACAAACAACCAAACATGCAAATTATTGTGCAAACTGCCATTTTGTGACATGTTCTGACACAGATAGCCCCACAGTACACAATCTCTATGATGAGAGATGTTTTCTTATTTAAAAGTGCCAAATAAAACAATTCCAATTCTTCTGGAAAGGATTAGTATGTTTATCTCTGGAAAGGATTAGTATGTTTATCTCTTACAAGTCCATTTCAGATTAATTTGTTCTAAATGTGTTATTGCTAAAACATTATTTTATTTTGCTTCCATCTTGCTTCTAGTGGAACTGAAGGAAACTGACACCTAAGGAAAAACTCTCTTGAAAACACTGACACTCCTGATGGTTTATATATATATATATATTATTGATATATTAAAACATAAAAACAATACATATTTCATAAAGGTATAGCAAGCATGAAGCAATACATCCTACTAGCATACTATTCACTATTTTCTACATATAATATTCAACTAAGCCAAAATATCACCCACATTCTATTCATTAAATCTGCATATCATCACATCCTCTCTCTCTCTCTCTCAAAAAAAAAATCAATAAATGGTTTCCAGTTATTCACGAAAGGTTAACTGACTTTTCCTTGATTAAAATTGTAAGTTTATCCATTTCTGCATAATCCAAAACTACTCCTGATGGTTTCTGACGTGTTTCACAACATAGCAATTCTCAATCTGCAGACACACTTACATTCTTAACTCCACCCTCTTCCTAATGAATGACATCTATTTTGAAACTGACATCTTTGATCCTGCCTCGAAATTTGATCACTGGAGGACTTTGTTTTCTATGTTTGAAGTTTCTCAAATAATTTTATTGGCAAACTTGTCAGGAGCTGAGGTTGCTACACAGAAGCAAAGAACTTCTTTGGAGAACACCTAAACTCTGCTCTGAAAATTTTGCAAAGGCCTCCTCCTCACTTTAGGATGTTTTAATGAACTAGAGCTCCTAGACAGCTCAGACCAAAGGTCTTGGATGCATACAGCTCAAATTTATGGAAGTTTCTGCCTAATTAGCCCCTTAATGAGCTCCTTAGCCAACCATCAAACTTAAAAAAGCATAGCTTTGAGCAGATAATTCTTAAATCTACTGTTCAACCTTGGCAACATGAAAGCAAAGCTTGGCAATATATGAAGCATCCTAACATGATAGGTGCTACTTGGAAACACTATCTACATGAATGAAAATTCAAACAAATCTATCCTAAGTTTCCTTATCAATTGTTTCAAGAAACAAGGCCTGGAAAATTCAAGGCCAGGAGAACAAGTCTATATAGTATTTTCCTCTTCTTGATTTTCACAAGTTGATAGGTATATTTAAAGTTTGATCAATCTCTCAGAGAGAGAGAGAGAGAGAGAGAGAGAGAGAGATTTGTTTTAAATGGAAATTGCATTGCTGTATCCAAAGAAAATATTGTACTTCCAAATATAAAGGTAAAGGTGACCCCTGACAATTAAGTCCAGTCGTGTCCGACTCTAGGGTGTGGTGCTCATCCCCATTTCAAAGCCGAAGAGCCAGCGTTGTCCGAAGACGCCTCCGTGGTCATGTGGCCGGCATGACTCTCCTTGCTGCAGCGCATAGCATGCAGCTGGAACACGGAGCGCTGTTTACCTTCCCGCAAGCGGTACCTATTTGTCTACTCGCATTGACATGCTTTGGAACTGCTAGGTTGGCAGGAGCTGGCCAAGCAACGAGAGCTCACCGTGTCACGGATTCGAACTGCCGACCTTTCGATCGACAGCTCATGGTTCAGCGGTTTAACCCACTGTGCTACCCGCTGGCCTTACTTCCAAATATACACCCCCATTTATAGACAAGATAAATTTCAATTAATATCATAGCCTCTTAAGCAAAGGCCTCTGCTGTACATTGTTCCTCTGCCTTCATCTTTTATGTCTGCGTGTTGATAAATTGTAATGAGCATGTATGCCAACAGTGCCCAAACAGTCGGATTGTTTATGCATAGCCTATTTTCAAAAGAACTATTTTCATTCTGGCAAGAATGATTCACCTTTAAAATGTTAATATTTACGTCCTGTAACAGGGCCCTTGGTGAAAGTTCTGATTATATACTCTCTCTGTGACTGACTGACACACACAACACACACACAAACACACAGATTGAGAGAGAGAGAGAGAGAGAGAGAGAGAGAGAGTATTTACAAACTGGAAGCTAGTTACGAACATAGCTATAAAAAAATCCATGCTACATACTTCTCAACAGAGGAAAAAACAAAGACAGGAGGATATGGCTTCTTGGCCAATGTTACTATTCAAGGTATTTGAATAAAAACAAATATTGAAACACTTTGGCGACAAAGGTTAGAGGCTCACAAGAAAAAATCATTTTTTCTTCTTCTCCATTCTCTTTGCTATCAAGTCTCTCACTCATTTTGTTCTTCATTCATTAAAATGCAATTTATCTCATTACTCATTTAATGACCATTTCATTGGGTTTCCTGGCTCCTACTCATTTTCATCCCCTATTTGCTTTCAACAGGAGTCCCGTTTGCTTTCAAAAATGCTGCGTACAGGGAAATAGTTCATGGAGGGCAAAAAGGCAAGCAGTGACTCTCAAGACAGTGGGACATGAGGGGTGGGTTGCTTTTTTGCCACCCACCAGATGTTTCCCCACATGTAGCCTTTCAAAAACAGCCAAGTCTCCCACAGAAATTAAGCGAAAACAAAAATAGGATTGACAAAAATGAAGCAACAAAAAGCTAAATGCTTTGTTATTCATTCATAATGAATTAAAAATTAAACAAATCGACCCCGTCTGTTGACCATTTTCATCATTAGGAAATGAACACACATCTTCCATAGAAACACAGGCCTGGTTCAGAGGAATGAGCCTACTCTCCCCTCATGCCCTCACATGCTTCCCCTCGCCTGTCCTCTTCCTTTGCACGCCAGAGGAGATCAGAAAGTTCTGTCTTCAGTTAACTTCAAAGCGAGGTAAAGCACAACGCAAGGTGGTTTTCAGCCATTTTCATTGTTTTGTTTTTATCCGAGCTTTGTTGTCACTTACAGCAGTACTGGTCTGTTTCTTTTCACGATGGCCTTCGGCAGAAAAGCAATCTTCATAAGCACGTGGGAATCAAATTACTCGAGTGAAATGAGCTTGAGGAGTCTCACAGGTAACCAATTGCTGGAGAAGCAGCCCAGGCAATTCTGGCGAAAGGCTCAATTTCACAAAAGATAAAACAGGTAAAGGTAATAAGAGTGGCGGAGGCCCTGTGTTGCTGCAGTGAGGGTTCCTTCAGAATACTGAAAAGGACAAGGGCACAAAAAGCCAAGGGAGCAGTAGCCAGCCGACAGAGGCAAGCAACACAACAGCTTAAAGAGAGCCTTCTGACAGGTTTGATGCTAACAACAACAACAGAGAGAGACAGATGATTTACACACCCACAGATCTACTTTTAGGAATCTGGCTGTAGAACTTAATGAGGCTATGTCCTCTTCTATTCACCCAACGCAATAAATAAGAGTGATGAAAGCAGTCCTCATGACAACGCGCCATCAATGCTTCTAGGCCCAAGGCACACAGTAGATCGAACAGCACCAATTCCCACGCCCAGAATGACATTTTTGCACCTGCCTAAAGGATGAGAATTTCCACTCACTTTTTTCCTCCACATGATTCCTTTCCTGGAATGGTGCTGTGTGAAAAAATGGTCATATAAATAGGCTGTATGCATCCGTTCCTACAGTCACATGCTAAAGTTGAGGAAGTAACCACTAGCCACTGAGGCCTGCAGACAGTTAAAACCCAGATCATATAGGCAATAAAAGAGTCACATGGAAAAAAGCATGGTGCCTATTTTAAAACGCTGAACCAGTCCTTTTTCTCTCATCACCTAGTTCATGTTATATTTGGACATATGAATATGTACCTATGTATGGCCAGAACCACTCAGAGACAAAATATGCATTATGTGTATAGCTTGCACAAGGATGCACAAAGAGGTTCCTTCTGTGACTGCTCCACAATTCGAGACCCATCACTGCCTCAGTTAGACAGGTTGCAAATGGGATTAAAGTAAGTCATTTTGAGTAACTATTTCAATTCATTTGACAAAAAAAAGATAAGTTAAAAAGATAAAGGACACTTTTATAATAGCGATTAAAACTCAGTGAAGACAGAATTGCATTTGAATATTTCATTATCTTATATTTTGACATATATATGGAGAGTATTAGGACTGCATGCACTAGCCCCCCACTCCTGTGCAGATCACCACTAGAAGATGTGTCATGAGCAAGAACCCCTCCCCTGAGGGGAAAAAATCCTCTAAAAGACAAAAGAAAAAAAAGTGTACACTGAGACTGAGCTAGGAAGCAGCCTGTCACAATTCTCCATTCTGACCAGAGCTCTAGGTCAGGTATCACACATAGCTTTCTTCTTTCAAATGAAAATTGGTGTCCCATGACTTCCTGGTACCACCAAAGAACAATAGCCTTGGCCAAAAGGTAGTTCACACCTGGTCATTGGTCCAGTTTGGTCACCTGACCTGGGAGCAGGAAATGTGGGCATCCATTATTATTTTAACACCAGCCTATCAGAACTCGGGGGGGGGAGGCTCCCCCAAAATGGGATAAAACAGAGCTACCCAGCTGAGTTGGGAGAGCACAACATACGGGAGATGAAAGATATAAATTGGGCTTTGCAAAATGCCAGCCAAGCCAAGATGAAAACCATAGAAAGATCTTTCCCTGGGTCCCAGGAGGATGCTGCATTGTAAATGGATGCTTTAAATTAGCAAAGTCTTAGTTAGATTCTGTTTTTACTTTATTTTGAACTTTACCGCTTGATCTCAAGTATAGATTTTGATAGTCTGTTTTTTTTCCTTGCTCCATTTTAATCCCCAAGAAATATTTTCCTTTGATTTCCATAAAACCAACCTACCTAGTGCTTTAACCCACAGAGCTGCTGCTAGCCTCCTGTCTTTGAAACCTTGCTCAGCCTTGCATGCGACACTACTGAGAGAAGGCTTGAGTGTGTCATTGTATGAGGAAGTGTGGAGGATAAGAGAGGGAGAGAAGAGAAGCAAGGAGTTGGTCAAGACTCAAGACTTACCCTCTCCTCATCCCTCCTCACTCAGTGTGAGGGCTGTCAGCTGGCTGGGTGAAGAGGTGAAAACATGACCCAGACCCTGCATTTCTGGTGACAGCTGGAATCTACCACACATGTACAGCCAACACATGACTGTATACGTGGTTCCGATGTGGGGAGAAGCTCCAGATTTCCCAAAGGGGAATATGATCCTTTTTGGTGCTACCCTGGAGATCACCACAAAGGTATGAGTAAGTCTGTTTTATTCACCCGTCCCTGATGCAGACTGATAGGGGGCGATTTCACCTATGGTAGGGTAGACCAGCCCAGTTTAGCCTAGTGAGAGTTAATACCCAGCTCACAATATTTGGGTCACTGAAGAGAGGACTCTCTGGAGAAGACTCTGATGCTGGGAAAGATTGAAGGCAAAAGGAGAAGGGGAAGGCAAAGGATGAGATGGTTAGACAGCATCACCGATGCAACGAACATGAAAATGAGCAAACTCAGGAAGATAGTGGAGGACAGGAAGGCCTGGCGGGATATGGTTCAAGGGATCACGAAGGGTCGGACACGACTTAACGACTGAACAACAACAACAAGTAGAGGGTTCATAGGATTAGGGGACTCGGCAGGCAGCCTGAAGCACTGTTGAGTGAGAGAGATTTCCTGGATAAACCTTGTCAGAACGATTGGCCTGGGAACGGGGGGGGGGGGGGGGAGGGAATGGAGCTGATTCACATCATTCTCAGGGCTGGAGGCCTGGAGCGGCTGTGAAGAGGTCTGGAATCCCTCAAGACAGCTTAGAGGGTGTGACTGGATCAGGGTAGATTCTGATCACAGGCACGGAGTCAGAGCCGATTTGCCCTAAAGGTATTGGCTGTGACTGGTGACCTTTACAAGATTTAATACCATTGTGGCCTTTATTGATCACATTTGTGTGCCTCACCCTCTTCATTGCTGCATCCAGGTGAGCCCCTGCTGGCCCTGGCCCTGCAGTCCATGCACTCATTCACAGTGCTGTTTTGCACAGGAAACTACACACAGACGCTTGTACATCTAGGCTCGTTATGTGCTATCTCTACCCTGCTAAAATCAAGAGTACTGGTCAAGCATAGGCTTCTCTGCAAAACAATACTTAAATGCATGAAGGGTGGGGATGGGACCAACAGGCCTGATATTAATCTCCACACATTCATTTGTACAGTGATATGAATGCCTGCATAGGGCTAAAGCCCTTTTTCTTCAGTTGTTACATCTATGGTACATCTGCAGTATTATTTTCTGAAATCAGACACCCTGAATGTCTGATTATGTAATACAGGCATATTATGTTCTCAGAATTTAGCAGGGCAAGCATCTAATCTACTCTTAAAAGGCATTACATGCCTAATTTGAAAGCACAGCCTGTGGAAAATGGATACTATAACTTGTCCAGTCCCCAACAGCTAAGGAGGAAGAAAATTGGTATAGCTTTTAGTTATTTTTAGGTGGTATGGGAAAGCTAAAGGTTGTCACTCTCCCAGCCCCCTTCCCACGGCTTTTTTTGTATAGCCTGGGTTGGGTGTAAGAAGTGACAAAAAAAAAAAAACCTTGCTTATTTTATTGTCAGTTAATACACCCACAAACAAAACCATTAACAAATATTCAGGCACTGTGTGGTTCACATTTCACATGATGCACTTCAAGAAAATGGAAACAGGCTATTTCTGCAAGCGTAGAAGATTAAATGGGAAAAATGCCAGGAAAGAGATTCACTCCAATGCATTTTAATGACTGCACAATGGAAGAATGGCAGTTCTTAGGCACTTTAACGGTGAAATCTAGTGTTGCCTGAAAGCCTATCCGCAATAGTAAACAGGTATGGATTGGTGTTTGCTAACATAATCCATCTGCTCTATCACTCTTGTTTTACTTCAGGCTCCCTTACAACTTCTAAGTACATTTCTCTGACCTTAATACAGTTATTTACATGTTCTAATGCTCTTGACAAGGCTTGTTTTCAGAGTAATTCATAAAACAGAAAAGTGAATACACCTCCCGCCAACTCTCAGCTAATCAGAAAAGTAACTAAACTGGCAGTTTTCTCAGTGGGATTAAGTTTGATAATAAATTTTGGCTGGGCTCTGAAATCCCATGATCCTGCCCTAGCCCCCATGGTTTTTAAACCAAGTTAACAACAACAAAAAGATAGGAATTTTAACATGAATTCATTCTACAATGTAAAATTAGCCTTTTCATAACTCTCTGTCCTAATGCAATATGCAGGAATGTAACGTTTTTAAAAGGGCAAAAACTATTTCAGCCTCCCAATACAGCTAATAATGTCCTCCATGTCATCAACAAAGGACATGATAGTTTTGGGAATGCTCAAATCAATAATAGCATCTGATGTGGAAAATAGTCTTATTTTCCAAGTTCAGTTGAAGGTAGACTTGTTCCAACATTGATCATAAATCTCTTCTGAACCTTAACGTTACAAGCAAGGCAGGCGATGCATTCAGAATACACATCACAGGGAGAAGCAGCTGTGCATTCCTAGCTATGAGTGCTTGGCTTTGATCACAGCATCATCCCCTGTAGAAGAAGGTACAGAAACAAGTCACAAACATGCAGACAGATGTCACTTGAAACTGGATTCATCACAGGCACTTGTACATAAGATTGGTAATAAGGCCTTTGTATGACATAGTGTACAAAAATTATTGTGGAAGTACTGGACTGAATATAACACAGCTCAACAACAAAAAAAAATTTTTCTAGTGCCTTAAAAGTTCGACCTATTCTTGGGTATATTGAGGGTGCTGCTTCCAAAAATGGCATCAGTTCTGCCCTATCAGCTCTAGTTTTGGAGATATGGCATAGTCACCCTAATACTTGTTTCTAATTTATTTTTAATGTATATGTATTTTAATGTTTTGTAAGCCGCCTTGAGTGCCCTTGCTGGGAGAAAGGCGGGATATAAATTCTTTAAATAAATAAATAAATAAATAAATATGCTGATTGAAGCAGCTTCCTTGTGAGAAAGCCTCATGAGGAAGCTGCTTGAATCGGCATATAAGGTGGCTATGCCATATCCCCAAATCTAGACCTGATTGGGTAAAACTGATGCCATTTTTGGAAGCAGCACCCCAAATGCTTGGAATCAGCGCCCCAAATATATCCAAGAATAACTAACTTTTAAGGCACCAAAATGTGTATTGCATTATGTAATTCAGGGACATATCTTATTGCAAATGAAACTTCAGTATTACTGGAAGTAAAGGTGCTTGCGTGTTTTTTTTCTTAAGTATTTTTGCTAAAGAAGAAAAAGAAAGACTAGCCACTTGCTTCACCACTTTTCTTGGTACAGTATTGATTTATATTGCCTCACCTACACAAGGAAGTTCTGTACAGTGAATTAGTTAGAGAGTGAAAATGAACAACAGTAAGGGCCCTCTGGAGCAATCACACTTCATGTAACTCACACAGCCGAACCGCTTCTCACCACAAATGGCCAGTGACACACATCATGCCATCTAACACAACTTAACATTGATAGAACTGTTAACTGAAATGGTATGGCTTGCCCACTGTAATGATTGTTATAATTTAAAGACAAATCCTTATAGGGAATATGGAGCATAGCAGTTTGCAGAGAATCCCTGGAGGTTTGGGTATGGGACAGAGCTCAACAACAGGGTTAGTGGATCATTTCCAGAAGCTGGAAAGAAGTTGCACCTGTCTGGCAACAAAGCTTTATATTGACTTCTTAACTGATGTGGGCTTCATGTGTCTGAACCTCTAAATGATCACTTCTTTAGATCAGAAGTGGTGCCTATCCCCTGAATCAGGGGTAGAGGGAGCTGAATTCCCCTACCCCTGAGGGTACCCCTGGATGAAGAGGGTTGATTGCAGGCTTGCAGCAGAGAGGTAATCA
Organism: Plestiodon gilberti rubricaudatus; assembly: GCA_026170595.1. Lineage (NCBI taxonomy): Eukaryota > Metazoa > Chordata > Lepidosauria > Squamata > Scincidae > Plestiodon > Plestiodon gilberti. The sequence goes on along the minus strand of JANXHW010000001.1, from coordinate 135,342,044 downwards.
TGGAGTTTTTGCAACCTCCATCCAAACTCCAAATGCATGGCAATATTATAGTACATTAAAATGGAAGAAATTCCAGCAAAGATTTGAATTTTATCTGGCTGCATTAGGAACTGAAAGAAAATGTGTGAAAGCAATATTATCCATTTTGTAGCATGTGTGTGTGGGGGGGGGGGGGTGGAGAGGCAGCATTGGAAATTTACAACATTTCCCAGTTTGCAGAAGGTAAAAATGTGAAGTTCAGTGAAAACATGGTCAAATCTGTGGAGTATTGTATACTCAAAAAGAATGAGAACTTTGAAAGGCACAGATTATTTACATGCATGCAGAAAATGGATGAAAGTAAAGAGCAACATGCCATGGAGTTAAAAACAAAACAAAACACCCTTACTCTGTGCCTTTGGCATCTTAATAGACTCACTGGTTGGAGACAGGATTATTTGTGGCATTAGGGAGAATACAACAAGGGAAAAGCTGCTACAGGAAGAGAATCTCACCCTAAAAAAAAAAAAAGACACCGTACATAGAACAGCAGAGGTGTCGAGGGTCCAAGCAAAGGAACTGAGACAATCTGAAGAGGCTGTCCGAATACTAAGCAAGCAGGAATGTAGACAGCAGATGCTAATTCAGGGAGCACAGCAGCCATCTCAGAAAGCACCTGGGAAGGGTGAAAGAAGCTTGAAACAGGACTGCAGAAACTGTGGCATACAGCATGGTCCCAGGGTGTGCTGCATTTGGGAAGCTCTGTTACAACTCTGTGAAGTACAACCATTTTGCGACGTATTAGAGATCACAAACATCAAAGCCCTGGGTGCAGGCAGCTGAGAAGATGCAGAAGTAGTTATGGGAACGTAGTGGAATCAGGTAGCAGTAATGAGAAGGACTGGTGTTTGCTGCTGGAAGTACAAGGAACACAGACGTCCTTTAAATTGTTCACAGGTGCTCAGACCAATGTGTTGCCAGACCAAGATGATGAAAAACTGAAAATTAGGCCAAAACCACACCCAACAGGCATAAAAACTAACTGGATTTTCCACAGTCAGTATGCCAAGTGAAGGGACGATGTATTGCTAGCATCAGGCCAAATATGAACCAACATTTATTATAGTACTGAAACAGAGGACTCCAAACTTTGGCAGCATGTGAGAAGCTAGCTGGTCAAGAGAGTACTTGCTGTGCAAGATAAAGGGAATTAGGAAGATGAGGTGCTGATTTCAACACATGAAGATTTATTTGAAGGTCTTGGCTGCTTACCAGGAAAATAGGCTATCCAAATAAATAAAAGCAATTGCCCAGTGATCCACCTTTGTAGAAAGGTGCCAGTTGTACTTTGTGACAAGTTTGAGGAGCTACCGGCAAGGAGAAAAGCATTACAGATCATGCAGCAAATTTAGGAACTCATGGAATGGGTGAGTTCACTAGTCATTGTAGAGAGATCGAGTGGGTAGCAGTGATGTAGACTTGAGTCTATTGACTTGGACTCAAGTCGGACTCAAGTCGCGTCAGTGACTTGACTCGAACTTGACTTGGTGGTTGTAAGAGACTTGAAAGACTCGACTCGAGACTTGGAGCCTTTTACGACAAGTCCAGTTTTATTCAGGTTTAAACCCATTTTCCCCATTAAATAGATAGGGACTCGCAACCCAGAACAAAAGACTCTGGACTTGGGGGCAAAGACTTGAGACTTGGACCCAGAGACTTGATCCACATCCCTGGTGGGTAGTTAAAAGTATGTTTAAATCCCAGCGGCCTTAACAAGGCTATCAAGAGGCAGCATTTCAAACTTCCCAGTATGGAGAAAATAATGACCCAATTTTCAAATGCCATTCCCCCCCCCCAGTAAATTACATGCCTCCTCCAGCTGTTGGCAGTTACAGCTCACAGAAGATAGCTCTAAACATTGTATATTTAATACCCCAATGAGAGATATGGATCTCTGAGGCTCCTGTTTGGCATAGCCCTAGCCGTACCTTAGGTGTACCACAAAACCATTCACATGATATCTGAGCACATTGATGGAGCTGACACTTTGATGGAAGATACCATTGTTTGGGGCTCTACCAAAGCTGAATGTGATCTAAGGCTTTGAAAAGACTTAAAAGCAACAAGAGCTACAAATTTGAAACTAAAGAAAAATAAGTGCGGGTGACTGAACTGACATGTCTGGATTATGTGATCTTCACAGAGAGGGGTGAAACCTGACCAGAGAACACTAGAGGCTATTCATCCAATGCCATAACCTCAGCCCAAAAAAGATGAGCAGTGGCTCCTGGGCATGGTTACCTAATTACCTAAAGAAATTTATACCAATTTTATCATCTAGAACCACACCTCTCCAAGCAGTTCTTGAAACAAATATGAATGGTGCTGGGATGCACAGCAAGAAGAAGTTTGGACTGTCCTGAAACAGGAACTTACCAGAGTCCTGAACTGACATTCTATTACTCTGGCAGGTCAATTAAATTTTATCAGAAGCTTTCCAGTCTGGACTTTGGTGCAGTGATTCTACAGAACTATACGAACCACTGGTAACCAGCAACATACTGTACGTGTCCAGCAGGGATGTGGATCAAGTCTCTGGGTCCAAGTCTCAAGTCAAGTTCCAAGTCTTTGTCCCCAAGTCCTGAGTCTTTGGTTGCGAGTTGCAGGTCCCTATCTATTTAATGGGGAAAACAGGTTTAAACCTGAATAAAATTTGACTTGTGGTAAAAAGCTCCAAGACTTGAGTCGAGTCATTCGAGTCTTTTACAATTGCCGAGTCAAGTCATTGACGCAACTTGTGTCCAACTCAAGTCAGAGTCAATAGACTCAAGTCTACATCACTGGTGTCCAGAGCAACTAGGTAACTAGGTGTCCAGTAGAAACTAGGTAAGTCCAGAATAAAAAGAAGTTGCTAGGCATCCTATTTGCTTGTCAGAGAGATTTCATCAGTTTATCTATGTACAGACAGTGCAAATGGGAAGGAGGGGGGACCCGGGAAACTATAGGCCGGTCAGCCTAAGATCTGTTCCAGGGAAGATGGTGGAAAGTCTCATTAAGGATAAAATTTTAAAACACATAGAAGAACAGGCTTTGCTGAGGGAGAGTCAGCATGGCTTCTGCAAGGGGAAGTCTTGCCTCACAAACCTTTTAGAATTCTTTGAAAAGTCAACTGGCATGTGGATGCGAGCGAACCTGTGGATATTATATATCTGGATTTTCAGAAGGCATTTGACATGGTCCCTCATGAAAGGCTCCTGAGAAAACTCCACAGTCAGGGAATAAGGGGGCAGGTCCTCTCGTGGATTAGGAACTGGTTGAAGACCAGGAAACAGCGAGTGGGAGTCAATGGGCAATTTTCACAATGGCGAGAGGTGAAAAGCGGTGTGCCCAAAGGATCGGTCTTGGGACCGGTGCTTTTCAACTTGTTCATAAATGACCTGGAGTTGGGGATAAGCAGTGAGGTGGCCAGGTTTGCGGATGACACTAAACTTTTCCGGGTGGTGAAGACCAGCAGGGATTGTGAAGAGCTCCAGAAGGATCTCTCCAAGCTGGGAGAATGGGCAGCAAAATGGCAGATTCGCTTCAACATAAGTAAGTGTAAAGTGATGCACATTGGGGCAAGAAATCAAAACTTCACATACACACTCATGGGTTCTGAGCTGTCTGTGACAGATCAGAAGAGAGATCTTGGGGTGCTGGTGGGCAGGTCGATGAAAGTGTCGACCCAGTGTGCAGAGGCTGTGAAGAAGGCCAATTCAATGCTCGGGATCATTAAAAAAGGGATTGAGAATAAAACGTCCAATATCATTATGCCCTTGTACAAATCGATGGTAAGGCCACATCTGGAGTATTGTGTCCAGTTCTGGTCACCACACCTCAAAAAGGATATAGTTTAGTTGGAAAAGGTGCAGAAAAGAGCGACCAGAATGATTCGTGGGCTGGAGCACCTCCCTTATGAGGAAAGGCTACAGCGTTTGGGGTTTTTCAGTCTGGAAAAAAGGCGCCTGAGGGGGGACATGATTGAGACATATAAAATTATGCATGGGATGGAGAGAGTGGACAGAGGGAAATTCCTCTCCCTCTCGCACAACACCAGAACCAGGGGACATGCACTAAAACTGAGTAGAGGGAGAGTTAGAATGGACACAAGAAAATATTTCTTCACCCAGTGTGTAATTCATCTGTGGAACTCCTTGCCATGGGATGTGGTGATGGCACCTGCCCTTGATAACTTTAAAAGGGGATTGGACAGATTTATGGAGGAAAGGTCCATCACAGCTTACAAGCCATGATGGTGATAAGCAACCTCCCGGTTGGAGGAGTAGGTTTTCTCTGTGCCAGGTGCAAGGGAGTGACAACAGGAAACAGGTTATCTTGTTGACTGTGTGCTCTCGGAAGCATCTGGTGGGGCCACTGTCAGATACAGGAAGCTGGACTAGATGGGCCTTTGGCCTGATCCAGCAAGGTTCTTCTTATGTTCTTATGTTTATGTTCTTAATTGGGAACTGAGCAAAAACCTCAGAGTATTATTTGAGAAACCATTAAACAACTGTCCTTTGAGAATCCAAAGGATGATACTAAAAGCTACAAAAAATAGGATTTGGTTGAGTCATACACACTGGGTAAATTCATGTCTACAGCAGATACACTGTCCAGGGCCACACACCTTCCTCAGCACTCAAGGTATACTTCTGATATGGAGATACAGGCGTATGAAGATCTGATAGTGAAGTCATTGCCCATTGCAGACAAGAAACCCATGTCGGGTACTGAAAGAGGACACACTGCCAGGGTGGCCAGAGGACTGCAGCAGCTGCAACCCAAGCATATGAGGCAATGGGAAATGTAGGCACAAGCTTTCAGTGATAGATGACCTGAGTTTGAAAGGTAACAGTGCGGTGATTCCAAGGACCTTCTGGAAAGCCATGCTCCACAAAGTTGATGAAGGTAATTTAGGGTTTTGAAAAATGTGAAAAGAGAACATGGGAGATCATATTTTTTTGGTCACAGATCAACCATGATATTGCTAATACTGTGGCAAATTATTTCCCTTGCTTGAAGTTCCAACCGTGCCAGCAGGTGGAGCTGCTGACTCCGCATCCAGCTCCATAGAGGGCATATGAGAAAGCTGGCACTGACCTCTTTATTTGGAATTCACAAACATTTTTGGTAGTTACAGATTATTATTTTCTACATCTGGAGACCTGCGCTTTGCATAGTACAAGCAGCATACTGATGATAGCCAGCCTGAAAACGGGGTTCGCAAGGCATAGAATTCCACATGAACGTTTTAGCGGCAATGCATTCTGAACTAGATCGACATTCTCAAACATTCTCTCAAACAATATTCTAATTTGGACAAATTATACAAAAGGAATATATCTTCATAGCCCAACCCAACTAAGAAAAAATGAACAAGAAATACTCACATATACAGTATTCTTACATATATGTCAGAACACAGCAAATTTCTATAAGAACTAATCAAATTGAAATGATTTCTTAAGATGATTCCAGTCTGCAGTGTTGGACATAAATTAAGCATAACTCAGATGTTGGCAGGACATAGAAAGCTTCTGAAGAAAATCTCACTGAATAAGCAGGCTCATATGGGATAAATTGGTGCGTTCAATATCCCAGTCCCAAGTCATTTAAGGCTTTAAATGTCACAGCTATCAATTTGAATTGGGCTCTGAAAGAAACTGGAAGCTAGTGAAGCTGTTTTGATAAGGGAGTTGCATGCCCCCAATAACTGGCTGTGGTCAACAGTCTGGACACAGCTTTCTGTCTAGTCCAGCTGTGATTTCTGGACTTTCACAAACGCAGCCCCACACAGAGCGTATTGCGGGAACCCAATTATGATGGCGCAGTGGGTTAAACCGCTGAACCATGAGCTGTCGATCGAAAGGTCGGCAGTTTGAATCCGCGACGGGGTGAGCTCTCGTTGCTTGGCCAGCTCCTGCCAACCTAGCAGTTCCAAAGCACGTTAATGCGAGTAGATAAATAGGTACCACTTGCGGGAAGGTAAACAGCGCTCCGTGTTCCAGCTGCATGCTACGCGCTGCGGCAAGGAGAGTCATGCCGGCCACATGACCACGGAGGCGTCTTCGGACAACGCTGGCTCTTCGACTTTGAAATGGGGATGAGCACCACACCCTAGAGTTGGACACGAATGGACTTAATTGTCAGGGGTCACCTTCACCTTTTTTAATTATGATGTAACTAATGCATGTGCCATTGTGGTCAGATTTACTTGTTCTAGAAACAGACTCAACTGGCACACCAACCTAAGTTAGGCTATGGCACTCCTGTTGTTGACATAAATAAACTGTTTTCCTTATTATGAAAACAACCACCACCACCATATTTTTCTTTTCAGAAAACAAGGTGCTCAGCATCAAAGACTTTCAAGCTCAGTCATTGTTGAGAAAGCATCGCATTTTTTCAACAAGTGTACAAAGTACATGTCATCAATCTTTAAAAGAAACCAGTGGAAACAATGGTTCTCATTACAAGCGTTTTTGCTCCCAACTTCAGTTCTTGGTTTTTATATTCACATCAATCTGAAAAAGGCCAACAGACTATGTGGAAGTGAGCATTAGAAGAGAGCATGGGGTGGGGTTTAATGGTGGGGAGAAGATATAAGAAAAACAGGGGGAAAGATAAATCACGTTGTAAGGGTGAATTTTCTTCTTAAATGTTAATGAATATGCAACATGAAAACACAATAGGCTAGAACCAATTGCTTCCTTAGGCAATGTCTGTAAGAAAAACTGCTCATATGCAATCACCGCTACGGTGATGGATGGGATTTTCCTGCCAAGTCAGGATGACATTCCACATTTCTCATCTATAAAAGGTATTAGTGAGACCCTTGTCTAATGTTTCAAGTCTGAAGAGTTAACTGCAAGTTCGCAGAAATAACAGGTTGGTTTTTCAACTCTGTTCTGGCATATCTACGTTATTAAAAGTAAACCTTATGTTTTGAATTCCAAGGTAATATCACAGTAGACATTCAGACAACAAAAAGGAATCCTCTCCTTGGCTATTTGGGGCCAAGTCTTTTAATTAATTGGGATGGTTTCTTCCACAATCGTGAGGCCCAAGAATTTCTCCAATCAGGAAGAAAGGCAAACAAATCTCATGGGATTGCAGTCTTTGTGGCAGCTACTGCAATGGAAGTAGCTCTCACAAAAACTACAACTACTGTAAGCCCCTTCACCTTTCTTTCTTTCTTACTGGCTGGAGAAAAAAGAAAAGAAAAAGCCCTCTATCACAGTTTCAACTGGCTGTGTTGCTGTCAACAAAAGGAGCTCCCCACTGTCATTGGGATAAGTAAAGAGGGTTTGTTGGGGGAGGGTGAAGGTTGTTGGTGAGGGCTGGTGAAGCAAGACTGAGACGTTTTTTAGCTTTCAAAATTTGGAGAGTTTATTTTTCTTTTTTTTTGGGGGGGGTGATTTAGAACTCCCAAATTCACTTCCGAATGCAGACCCAGAAGACTTCAGTGACACCTCAGAAAATATTTATTTACCCAGCATGTAATTAAACTGTAGAACTCCTTGCCACAGGATGTGGTGATGGCACCTGGCCTAGATGACTTTAAAAGGAGATTGGGCAGATTTATGGGGGGAAAGTCCATCACAGGTACAAGCCATGATGTTTAAGCAACCTCCTGGTCTTAGAAGTAGATTGTCTCTGAATGCCAGATGTAAGGGAGTGGCAACAGGATACGGGTATCTTGTTGTCTTGTGTGCTTCTTAAGGCATCTGGTGGGACACTGTGAGATACAGGAAGCTGGACTAGAAGGGCCTTTGGCCTGATCCAGCAGAGCTCTTCTTATATTCTTACCTCTAACGAGCATGCATAAGGGGAACTTATGCATGATTAAATAAACACACACGTGGGAGTCTACAGGTTTTCCACAGTCAGGAACCCTGTTGTTCCACACTTCCCACTGATACAGAAAGTGCCCTACATTTGTACACGTGTGAAAGCTCCATGAAAATGTTCGGCTGAATACCCATGGCTTGGGAATCAGACTTGCTATCACGATCCTTTTCCCACCCCTCGCATACAGAACATAGTTCATAGTCCAATCTCAAACTGAGGTCAACTGAAGTCTTTGCATGTCAGCTATTTTTGTCCTACTTGAACCAGGTTAATTTAGGTTGAAGGGGATGTAAATCACAGTGATAATTTGGTAATGAAGATGCATGTATAGATGAACATGAGGACAGAATAAAAGGGTTAGAGCAGTGGGTCTCAAAGTGGTGGGTTATGACCCACCATTGGAACCACTTACTGTCCCCTGCCCTCTTAAGGGGTGGGGACAGCATGGCAGCGATCCCGGGGATCGCCGCTGCAATAAAAAATGTGTCCGAAAATGGTTGGTTTTTTTTTTACTTACTGGGGTATGGGGGGGTCGGGGAGGCCTGCGCAACCCTCCACTGGCCTCCCTGATCTTCAGATCGCAACGGAATGGTAATTTTGGACCACTTCCATTTTTCGCAAAACCCAGAAGTGGTTGAAAATCACTGCGGAACGGCAATCTGGAGATTGGGGAGGCCTGCAGAGGGTCGCGCAGGCCTCCCCAACCCCTCTCCAATGCCCTGGCAAGTTAAAAAAAAAACACTGCTGGCCCTGCCCCCACAAGCACTCAAGAAGAACTTGCACTTGCAGGAAGAACTTTGAGAACCACTGGGTTAGAGGGCTCATTTGGAAAAAAGGCACTAAAATTCTTCTGCAATACCAGAATTTGTTGACAGCTGCAGTGAGCTACGTGATAGATAACTTATGGAGGCAAGTACGGAATGCTGCTGAACCAACACATTTATAGTGGCAATTGCTGAAAACGGTAGACTTTTCCAGGACATAAGTGATGCTTTCCAGCTGGACACATTAAGTTGCAATGCAGATTTCATGCAAGCTCAAAAATGCATTTTCCAAACAACACTGACTGTACTCATACTGATAAACAGGCATTCCTCAAGACTTGTTTAACACTTCATGTAGTATCTATATCATATTTCACGTAGTTTGCCCTAGGCTTTCAAAAATCGACTTTGAAGTACATCAGATAGACTGATGCACTGACAACTGGAGTGATCTGAAACAGCAATGTTCTCGATGCTGCGTCATGGATATTTTGATGATATAGTGGCTGAAAAAGCACATGGAAAACACCAAAGAAGCTGGTATTAATGGAGCCATAAAAACAGAAGTTAGAAAATCACCAAGTGAGATAAAAGTAATAATTCACATCTTTAGCAATATAATACAACTTAATATGCATACTATAAAATGTTTTATATACTTATATGTGCAAGCACAATGTTTATATATACACAAGCGATAAAAGCTACTGAGGCATAAATGCCTACATTTACATGTACAGAAACATTGCTACATATAATGTATATTTGAGGCACTTGCTAGAATTCAGTTGTTCCATAATTTTTGGGAGTTGCCAAATTCAGTAATTATAAGCTTTGGGGGCTAGTTTTCATTATTCTGAAGCTAGAATGCAGCTGTTAACGGCTGTAAAGATAAATGCCATTTAGTCTTCACACTGGGTTCCAGGGACAATTTAGGGTACCATATCCTTTTCACAGGGCAGGCTTGTGAGTAAGTGGCATGAATAAGCTACTTCCCAGAGACTGGTGGCTGACAAGAGTCATGCCGGCCACATGACCACGGAGGCGTCTGCGGACAACGCTGGCTCTTCGGCTTTGAAATTGGGATGAGCACCACACCCTAGAGTCGGACACGACTGGACTTAATTGTCAGGGGATACCTTTACCTTTAAGCCCCTTTGAACATAGTGGGTCTTACTTCTGAGTAAACCTGCAAGGATTGGCTGTTAGTTTCCTCTTCCAACCACCAGACAACATAAACATAATTGGTGGAAGCAGAAAGTGAAACATGGAAAAGTTACAGAGATGTGATCACTATATGTTTCCTCAAGGTAACTATGCTTTACAGGTCCAATTCCAAAAACTAGTTCAAAACCCTTCACAGTCAGGAATCCATAGAGATCACTTCTCCCCATACCAAGTCACCTGCTGCCTTGGGCAGTCCTTGCTCTGTGTGACCACACCATTGGATGCTGAAGACATTTGGGGCAAGGAACCATTTCCTGCAATTGCTTGAAGGTTGTGGGGTGATCTCTACAATGAGAGCCATTGCAGACCGCATGCCGAGGCGAACGAGCGAGCACCGAGACGAGCAAGCGCGAGAGGAGTAGGAGTGTCTTCCCGCAAATAGTCCCTCCTTTTGTCCCGCCTTCTTGGAAGAAACCTCCACGGTGATTGGCTAACACACCCGATTGGCAGATAGCCACTCACCTCCCCCTTGGTGGCTGCAGTAGCTCTGTTGTGCGGCCCCCTCAAACATGGCCCAGGAGGATTTTCGATCGTGCCGGAAATCGGGAGACCGCTCGCTTCCGCTGTGGTAACCAGACACCCCAGCACGCCTCGACTAAGCTCCTCAGGCATCCAGGACGAGCCGAGATTCGTGCGGTCTGCAGCGGCCTTGAGGCTGGAAAATGTTCTGGTCTTGCAAGTTTGGGGAGAGGGTGCAAAACCCGCGGGCTGTGTGCCCCTCCATCGCAAATGGGTCCCCCGGCGCGCGAAGCCGCCCCCCATGCTCTCCTTACCTCCCCCCCAAAAGGCTCTCCTTACCTTTTTCAGGCGGCCGCCGCCACCGGCCCCGCACGCACTGCTCACACGACTCCTTTTGAACCCGGCTGCTTCTGCACATGCGCAGAAACAGCCGGATTCGAAAGGAGTCGCGCCGAGGTGAGCACGCGAGGGACCGGCGGGGCTGGCGGATCCTCCGGTCTGCTCGCGCGGGCCGGACCTGATTGACTCGGGTCCAGTCTTGCGCGGGCCGGGCCGGATCGCTCCAGGGGCCGGATCTAGCCCGCGGGCCGCCGGTTCCCCACCCCTGTGTTACAAGGTCCTGGGGGTTTGCCCCAGTCCTACTGTCTTCTTGTTCCTCCTTTCAGTTCTCTGTCTTTACCATTCCCATCATTTCCGCTGGTCCCATTAGCCCACTTTGTTCCACTTCCTTTAGCCATCCTTTTTCTTCGTCAATTATCACTCCTGTCTTTTCCCCTTGTTCTACGCAGCCCTCTCCTGTCCTTGAGAATGGAGTTCAGAGCTCCTCTCTCACTAGCATCTTCGTCTCTTAGTGAACTGTCTCCTTTACCCTTGCCCTCAAGAATTCTCTTCTCCTTCACTTACGCTCACCATTCAATTTCTGGTTGGAAATGAGCTATTGTCCCCAGTGGCACAACTATGGCAGAACCTGAGGGGCACCTGCCTGGGCACTCCGCCAAGGGGGGCTCAATTTGCCTCTGCCATAGTTACGCTCCTGCTCCTTGCAATCACTTCCTCGAGGTGTTTCCCAAGGAGGAGATCGCAAGGAGGAGGCGGCCGTGGCCGCTCTCCCTCTCTGTTCCGAGCACAGAGGGAGAGTGGCTCGGGCTTCGCGATTGGGCTGCAGCTGACTCCTCACGACCTCCTTCTCAAGGCACACCCCAAGGAGGTGGTTGCAAGGAGGAGGAGGCAGCAGTCAAGTGGAGAGGGAGTAAGTCTGCGGCTTAGTAATTGGGCCGCAGCAGCCGCCGCCTCCTCGCAACCTCCTTGGGGTGTGCCTCAAGGTGGAGATTTTGAGGAGGATGCAGCGGCTGCAACCCGATTACAAAACTGGGGCCACTCTCCCTTTTCACTCTGAGTGGAGAGGGAGAGTGGCCCTGGCTTTGCGATCGAGCCATGATCGTCGCCTCCTCATGACCTCCACCTTGGGGTGCGCCCCAAGGAGGAGGTTGCGAGGAGGAGGCCATGACCAAAACCCAGAAGTGACTCACAGTACATCGTGACGTCACTGCCCTGGGTGCTGTGACAGCGCATTACGCCCCTGATTGTCCCCCAGATTCTGTTCGCTTATTTCATGGGTTGACAATGCCTCATATTCTCCTCCACCTGCCTGTCAGTTTATGGAGTGAGGGAATTTCCTCACAGGTGCAAGCAATTAGCACATGCATTTAAAACACCACACAAAAAATAAACCTCAATGCACCTGTCCAACAGCATCAAAATTCCTTTTTGGGCTGTCTTTAATCAACATACATGGTATTTTAGAGTCAAACTAAAAGCAACTTTAAGAACTTGCTATACAGTTGAATGATTTTTTTCTCCACTGCAAAACAGCATACACAAAAAGAGGCAATCCAATTCAGTGGTGCCAATGGAAGCTTTCCTACTTGGTCCAACTGCAGATGTGGAGGGGAGCTGATCTGGGTTCGACTCCTGATGACAAACAGTTAATCCCACCACAGTCTTAATCCAGATGACTCTTTTTCAAGCTATTTTATTTTGGGGGGGGGGGAGCACACCACTGCATAGTATGTACTTAAGTAATGTGTAGTCACTAAATCACTGCACAGAAAGAAAACTTGATGCAACTCTGGCAAACTGAGCATACCCTACATGCTCATTCTCAACAACATCAAGAAGTCAAAACTGGAAGAACGGCAGATCTCTAATGCATCAGCACCACCCCCACAGACAATATCAGATAATTTGACAAACCCCAAACCCGGGGAAATTTTGGACAAGAATAATGTTGTCAGCATCCCTGTTTCCTCATTTGTGTGCATACTCTGGACTCTTCAGCCATCTTGCCTTCATTAGCCTGCCTCACCTAGTTACTCCTCTGCCTAGAACACGTCAGGTTTTACTCCCAACCAAACTGGTATTCCCTTCTGCAAGGGAACAGGACTACAAATATCCTGATCTTTTTGTCTCCTGAGCAGTTGGCAAGCTTGAGAACATCCCTTCCATCACATTAGCTTGGCCAATCAGTATCAAAGGCCTCACCCATACAAGTATAATACAATTTAGATGTGTTTAGCAGTCCATGTGGAACTGTCTAATTTTACGTATGAAATATAGATGCTTGATAAAGCAAGGGAAAATATTTTCTGATGCTTGAAGACAGAAACGTACCCTTAATTTCAAGGAAAATCCAGACTATGACTATGTAGTAGAAGCAGAGTACTGTAATATTACACCTGAGTGCATTAGCTATGCAGTATACAGTTTCTATAGTGTAAGGTAACATGCAATTCAACCATGGTATTATACCAGTGATTTGTATTCTACACGTTGCAGTGATGATAAGCTACAGCTAACTATATTCTGAATGAGGAACGACATATACTCATCTATCTTATCAGGGCATTCAGGCCGGTGAAGGCCATTGTCATCCATCCTCATGCCCAGAAAGGTACTTATCTAAGGGTAAAGATGGATGGATAAAGAGGTCTGTTTCTATTAAAAGAAAAAGCTAAGGTAACAGGATGGAACACTGAAAGTATTGCAGATACAACAGGCATGCACTTGACTATATTATCAAATTTATATCCTGCTTTTCCCCCATCATGGAACTCAGAGCAGCTTACATAGACCTCCCAGGTGGGGTCTCATCCTGCCAGACCCAAACCTGCTCAATTTCAGCAAAGTGGCGATATCACAGGCCCACAGAGCATGCCTTGAGATCCCTTGTTACTTAGTTATTTTTCACATTCAAACAATGCCCTTCTTCCCAGGAGCCCAGGGTGGTGTACATGGCTCCTCCCCCTCCTTTTTATCCTCACAGCAACAGCGAGGTAGGTTAGACTGAAAGTGACTGGACCAGTAAGTTTAATGGCTGATCAGGAACCTGAATCCACTTCTCCTGGTCCAAGTCCAACATTCTAACTGCTACACCACAATGACGCTCATTCGATGACAAGAACTTTGGATATACATAGGCTTACCAGAGTCCTGGAATCGAGGCATGCGTCAGCCTAGAGAGGACCCGAGCCGTTCCCAAGTGTGCACCGCAGCAGCCCAACGGCGGTCGCGTCGTTGACCAGAAGTTCCGGAAGCCTCAATTTGTAGGCAGTCCCCAAAGCATTAAAAAAGCATGGCTAAGCCTCATGCAGGCGAAGAAATAGCCCCCAGAGCCATAGAAGAGGCTCCGTAACATCGCACACCTGGCGCAGGTGCAGTAATTTTTTTATTCCTATGTCTTAGTTATCTTCAGTACCCAAGTGTTAGGCTGTAGCGCTATTTGCATAAATGTATGCAATTTGTGTAAAATTACGTCATTTCTGGAAAAACGCCATTTCTGGCTTCTGATTCAGGCATCCGTGGACCGAGGACGGACCTGTATGTTCAAGGAGATATGTGGTTCCGTATACTGTACAGGAAACAAGAGACAAACGCTAACTAGTGGGTTCTCCAGCGGCTTTTTAAAGCAGATACTTAGATTTGGAAAATTGTATATCTTCCAAGATGATCATCTGGTTCAGAGAAGATTAGGCTGGCAGGGATCCAGGTGATGTTTGTGCACCCCTCAGAACATCTCTGAGGCTCATGGAGAGCATCAAGACTTCAAACCCAAGACCTATCTTTACCTTTGGAATCTTAAGAGGAACATAAAGTATTCGTGGGTTTTTTTCGAGAACACTATGCCTGGGCAGGATCTACCTCTGTTATCAGTGATCTAGCCATACCATACAACAAAGGGTTTGAATCTGATTAACCTGGTCTTTGAAGACTGGCGCAGATGTAAGGCGACACTATAACAAACTGAGAGCAGTTTTATTCATTTTAGGATCTTATATCATTAATCTAATAGTTCAAAAAGCACTGAGCGCAAGACGATTCCTATTTTAGCACTAGGAAGGGAAACTGATACTACCAACTCTGCAAGGTAGGCCTACAAGAGTGGGAAAGATTTCCCAGATATAAGTTTGCAAGAATTCATACACACTGTGATATTAGCCCTGCCAGAGGAAGAACCTACTCCAGGACTCATAGAGAATCCACTCATTTTCCTTCCTATTAAGGCATTCTCTCCAAATGCAAGTGAGTATCAAGACCAAGAAACCACCATTTTCAGGCTTAGGGACAAGATGACACACTGAAAGTGTGCTCTGAAAGTGCAATTTACAAAGGATTATACTAGGAGAAAGAGATAAAAGACAACCTAGACTGCTTTTGGGAAAGAGAGAAAATCAAATTCTTCATAATATCTCTTGTCCAAAGCCTTATTTGAAATACTGTAAAAAGACACCACAGGGCAAACTGTGTGAAAGGCAAGACTCTATGTAAGGGACATTTAACCTGGTTAAGTTTATTCTGCCAACAAATGGAGTATTGATTTTCTGTTTGGGTATATTATGCAGACTTTGATCTTTTTTCCCCAATTTCCCTGTGGCAGTGATAAAACTAGGAAAAGGGGCTGCATAGGACTCTTAGTTACCATATTCAAGCTATCTGTGCTAGAGGAGAGAGCAAGGCAGGAGCTCAAAATCTGCTAGGAATCCTTTTCAATTTCTCTTGGTTATATAATGACCTCTACATTTCACTATACTGTACATAGGTCACTTTGAAAGCCATCGGTGATTGCTACATAAATTCCACTTTAAAGAATACATGTGGTCAAGTATTAAGACATACCACACAATGTTATCTCAACATCTGATGCATTAAATATCAACAGTGCTCCCTCCAACACACACACACACACACACACACACACACACACACACACCTTTATTTAATACCCTTGGCAAATGAATGAGCTCCATCCAGCATTAATATACTTTTGTTTTAAACACACTATACTACTAAACTACTGTACAGGTCAGCATATTCTCAATAAAAACCTAGGTACTGAACTCCATTTCTAGTCTTTTTTAGAAATGACATATTCTTTTTAATTGACATACTGTGCGAGGCTGAAAACAAACCCACCTGATCAATCTATAAATAAGTTTGTGTTTGCTTTAATGCTAGACAACAACTACAAAGGCCTTGCTAATTAATTAAAAGTAATTTATGCCAAAACAGCAAACTAGAGTTACAGGAAGAGGGTGCTTAGTATTTCCTTGCTTAATTTTCTTCTAACCATTCCTCAAATAGGACTTGTTTTCCAGGCCTCTCACCATCTTTGTTGCCCTCTTCTGAACCTGTTCCAACTTATCAATGTCCTTAAAATACAGTGTCTAAAACTGAACTCAGGGCCCAATCCCATCCAACTTTCCAGCACCGATGCAGCTGCAATGTAGCCCCAAAGTAAGAGAACAAACATTCCCCTACCTTAAGGAAGCCTCCATGACTGCTCCTCTCCGCCGCAGGATGAGGAGACTGCTCCCCTCCGCCCCATTGGCACATCTGCATCAGCACTGGAAATTTGGATAGGATTGGGCCCTCAGTATTCCAAGTGAGGGCTGAATAGCGCAGAATACAGTGGAAGTATTAATTCCTGTGATCTGACCACTATGCTTCTGTTACTGCAGCCCAGCATTGCACTGGCTTCTTTTCAACTGGCTTATGTTCACCTTGTGGTCCACTGAAACAACTAAATTCTGTCCACACATGCTGTTGCCAAGCCAGGTGTCTCTCATTTTGTCTTTCTGCCTCTGGTTGTTTTGTCTGTGTGCAGGACTTTACATTTGTCTCGAAGGAACTTCATCTTGTTGATATGGGTTCACTGGAGAAGCCTGTCAAGATCATTTTGAATCCTAATTCAGCCTTCTAGGGTGTTGCTATCCCCCCCCTCCGCTTTGTGTCAGCTGCAAATCTGATAAGCATCCCCTCTACCTCTCACCTGATTTAGAAATGATTTAGAAAACCGAACAGCTCAGGGACCAAGACGGAGCCCTGTGGTACCCCACTTGGTAGCTTTCTCCCAGCTGACATGGAGCCATTTATAAATGGAGCCATTTATTAGCACTCAGTGGGAATGGTTGTTGAACCAGCTTTGAACTCACCTCATCATAGGTGTACCATCTAGCCCACATTTTGCCATACTATCCACAAGGATAAATGGGAAAACAGAAGTGGGTTGCGATCGAATCCGAGGCTTGGGGAGGCCTGCGGAGGGGTCCGCAGGCTCCCCACACACCTCGCCTGACATCCACTGCCCACCAATGCATGTAAAACTGATGTTTTCGGCCACGGCGGTGGCGGCGCGATCCCGGATGTGTCCCCACTGCCACTTAGGGCAGCAAAGGGCCTTCCCAGGAGTTAGAGAACCACTGCCTTAATCTAACAGAGATTGAAAATACGTGCTGGTGGCATCTTTCCCTGGGGGGCAAGGTCAATGTAACATTTGGAATTCAAATAGATTCCTGGCTTCATACGTTCTCAGGTTTTCACGACGTGTCCACAATTTCTGTTTTGTTTTTTAATTCCTGGGTTCCTTCCTGTCTACCTTTTAGGTCCTTCTTACGGACAGACACCTTACCCTCCTGTTTTCCTCTCCAAAGGGCTGCATGGAGAAAGTGCGGTGTCACTTTTTGTTTCCTGAGGGCACTGCTGTCTCCAGCTTTTGGGAGGTCTTTGGAGTTACAGCAAGCTGCAGGATGTTCCTGAGTTACAAGGCAGCTTGTCCACTGAAGAAGTGAACACTTCATTTTCAATCAAGGTAAGTGCGTTTTATGTGAATATGTGTTTCAGCTTGCCCATTTCACTTCTTCAGTAGGCAAGCTGCCTTGTAACTCAGGAACATCCTGGCAGCATGCTGTATTCTTTGACCTGAAGAGGTCCACTGAGGTGGACGAAACGTTGTCAAGTCATTTTTGTTTTTAATATTTCATGTTTTTAAAACTGTTTTTAACTTTGTTTTGAACTGTTTTTTACGTGTGTATTTTTTAACTTTGCAAAAAAATTTACATGACTTTTAAACCTGTATATCCAAAATCTATGAAAACTTGTACAGTTCTTGGGAAAACACATCCTGAATCCTTATATGCCCTAGTACTGTAGGTCTTTAAAATGGACTCTAAACCAAAAGTATATGGTTAATAATAGCATTGTCCTTGAGATTATTCCTTTTTTTCACGTTAGAGAGATCATAAAATTGTCAAAAAACATTTTTCTCGATCATTTGCATTTCATTCACAATTTATGCACTCACTGATTCTTGCATACTTCAGTCAAGGAGAAAATTAAGCAAGTTGTTAATGGCACTTCTGATCCCACAAGTTCAAATTCAGTTTAATCTTGATAGAAACTCTTTTCCATAGTCATTTTAAATAGCATTTGCAGCCTGTGCTCAGAAATATTGTCAAACTCCAAGCCTGTGGTTTTTTAGCGTCATAATAAATGCATCTGCAAATGCTTTTTGCTTTGTGGGTAATGAAAAAGGCCCTTTGCTTTGTGGGTAATGAAAAGGCCCAGGAAGATCTATTATTCACCCCAGAATCAACAGGCCATCTGGCTTTTAGGTGAAACTATTCCATTTTTGTCAAACACTACTCTGGAGGGATAATAAAATCAGGATTTTTCACAAATTCTTTAACATGCCATTTTGCAGTAGCCTTTAAAACATTACAAAAAAGAAATTTTTCACTGTATAGAGAAATATACCTCACTAAGAGGCAAGGTGCTCAATATTTTTTAATCTATCTGCAAAAAAAAAACACTAACTAAAAAAACCCAGAGGCTAAAAAAAAACACCAGTGAACCAACAAGACAGTTCAACTGGAAACCTATTGTGGTCAACTGCAATTTGAATTACCAGTACCTATTGCCTATCAGACAACAGCCTGCACTTAAATATCAAGCTACCCCACCTCATGGTTATAGTGATAATTGACCTTGCACCGCAATTCCCTTGGAAATACATCTGAGTGGCAGAACAAAAGGGGTGGCTGTTTTTCTCCTCTTCTGCCAGCCAGTCAGGTTCCATTCAGCTAACACTTTATGTACCTTAGAAGAACCATATTTTTTTACTCAGACGTAGCAAGCTATCTTAAACATAAGCATCTTCCATTGATTAGTAGCCATAATAATTTACTTACATGCGCATTATACCAAAGGCAGAACAGCAAACTGTCTGGAGCCTGTGAAATAGGAGCCATTTTCCAGCAGTGAGGTCAAAATTCCTGAAGCGCAGAGTAGAACACTCTGTTTCATTAAAAAAAAAAAAAAGCAACGTACTGCGAGAAAGGAGAGGGGGATACCTCACTTAGCAGGCAGAAGAACTGCTGAACAGAGATATCTGGCTGCCGGACCCTCCTCTAATCTTTGAGAAACTGTACACTGGAAAACACCAAGGAAGGGAGCTGGACATTGGTGACTGGCAGATGGTGACAGGGCCTGGAAAATGTAGAATTACTGCTCTACAAAGGAGAAAGCTTGGCGCTGCTGAAAGGAGGAATAAGAGGAAGGCACACAGATCCTTAAAGTGTACCAGAAGAACAAAAGGAAGAACAATAACCAGTCTCTCTCCAAGCGCCCTCTCGCACAACACCAGAACCAGGGGACATGCACTAAAATTGAGTGGAGGGAGAGTTAGAACGGACAAAAGAAAAATTTTCTTTACCCAGCCTGTAATTCATTTGTGGAACTCCTTGCCATAGGATGTGGTGATGGCACCTGGCCTAGATGCCTTTAAAAGGGGTTTGGACAGATTCATGGAGGAAAAGACCATCACAGGTTACAAGCCGTAAGCAACCTCCTGGTTTTAGAAGTAGGTTTTCTCTGTGCCAGGTGCAGGGGAGTGGCAGCAGGAAACAGGTTATCTTGTTGGCTGTGTGCTCCCTGAGGCATCTGGTGGGGCCACTGTGTGATACAGGAAGCTGGACTAGATGGGCCTTTGGCCTGATCCAGCAGGGCTCTTCTGATGTTCTTAAGTGCCCTACCTCCCTTCCCTCTAAGAAAGTCACCTCGGCTCCTTTGCCCAGCTCCTTTCAAAACTACCGCCTCACTGAATGTGGCCTGGGGAGCTTCATTCACCCAGCTTCGGCTGGTGCGCCAGCTGAGTCAGTCAGATCTGGCCATGGTGGTCCATGCCTTGGTGACAGCATGCTTAGACTACTGTAATTCACTCTACATACCTTTGAACCACCTCTGAAGATGGTTTGGAAGTTGCAGTTGGTGCAGAACGTGGTGGTGAGTGCAGAATGCGGTCGCTGGAGCTCGGCAGTTTGACACTGTCAGGCTGCTGCTCCAGTGGCTTCACTGAGTGGCCCACTCGATTCCAAGCCCAATTCAAGGCGCTGGTTTTGACCTTCAAAGCCCTTAATGACTTGGGACTAAGGTATCTTAGGGACAGTCTACTCCCATACATTTCAATCCTTCCCCTAAGATCTTCTGATGATGCCCTATTCAAATGCCATCCTTGACAGAAGTGAGAAGGGTGGCAGCTAGAGACAGCGCCTTTTCAGTGGTGGCTCCTCTAATGTGGAACTTCCTCCCTTTTACACTTAGGACTATGCCATCTCTGGAGTGGTTCCGGTGAGGATTTAAGACACTTATTTCATAAAGCTTTTGGAGAGGGCAGGGGGAAGGTTTAGGTTGGGCTATAATGCTTATGAGACTATCTGACTTCGACCTACTGTGCTGGGTTTTTAAAACTGTATGCTCTGTGCTTATTATTTATCTAAATGTTATTGCTGGCTGCTGTTTAATCATCTACCTATTTGTGCCTGGTTTTTTTTTTTTTGCATTTTACTGTTGCATTTATGTATTTTTACTGTGTTTTAAGTTTATATAAACACTATTGTAAGCTGCTTTGATCTTTTTAGGAAAAGCGGGATATAAATCTTTTCAATAAATAAAATAAAGTAAATATTGGCTTGCTTCTTAGCCCTCTTTCTGTCTGCAATACCCCTCTTTGGATCAGGAAGCTTTGCACGACCAGCACCCTTGCTGCTGATGAGCCCCTGTAATGCAATGCTCTCAAGCCTCTCAGAATAGGGAGAGGAAATCTTGGTGTTAGGTGCAGCCTCACCAAAGACCCACCAAGTCCCCACTAGTTTTCCTTGCCTTTGTCTTGTGTGAAGTCACATTGACTGCACACTCAGTGTCTGTTACTTTCCTCTCTGTCAGCGAGTGCTGTGTGGTTGTGTGTGTAACGTAACCCATTTTTTTGTTCTTTGCCTTTCTCTTATGGCGTGAACATTAGCCATAGAATTCCCCATCTAGAGTAAGTATGATTGAGCTATTTTAGTTAGCTCCAGTTTGAATCCCTGTTTTGGATTTTAAGCACTAAAGTATACTCTTTGCACCTTCACCCACATCTCCATTTTCCTTTCACCACCAAATTATACAGTAATGCAATTGGCCATTACACTAGGTCCCTGTTTATCCTCATGTGTGCACATTACATGCGTTTTAAAAAGCAGTGCCAGTAACATAATGGAAATAGGAAAAAAAAACATATAGAATACCGAACATGAACACATGGGCAGCCCTATTGGGCTGCCCCAGTAGCGGAACACATGTTCTGTAGGCGCTAGCTGCTGCAAAGCAGCCTTAAAACGTGCTCTGGCAGCGCTAGCTGCTGGAGCGCCAGCAGGAAGGTCAGAGCTTTCCCACTTGCGCTGGCAGACCCATGAAGACCTGCTGGAGCAGGTAAGCCCACGATGGGGGTGGAATGGGGCAGGTGAAGGGCAAGGAGGAGGGCCGATAAAGCCAGGAGGGGCGGACTCATCGGTGGCAGCACACACCGAATCCTGAACCCCTTCCTGAGCCTGATCCACCTTCATGGATCAACTCGAACTTGCGCTAGTGGTTGAACTGGCACAGGTCCAAGTTGACCCACAGTGGCTGCTGGGGCATACTCTGAGAAGACCTCCAGCAGTCAAAACTCTCCTGCAGAATACATTGGAGGCCAAGCCACCGCTGCCCCATCGCCACGCAGGGAGTTAGGATTGGGTCGTAAACCCATGTTCTTGCCGGACAACATTTTATCCCATCTTTTGCACCCACACTCTCAGGATGCATTTTTTGCATCCCCATAATTACCCTGTAGGCTAGCAAGAAACAACAACAACAACAACAACAACAATTGGGGGGAGGAAGCATTGCTGGATTTCATCATTAAACCCTGAACATAAACCCTGAACCCTTTGTAAAACAAAGGTGAATACAAGTACAGGATGTACAACTGAAATAGTTAAAAGACATCATGGTAGATTACACTAACATTGCAAAATAATGATACTAGACAAGCCTCATTTGGAACACTATGTTCAGCACTTATCACCTCATTTAAAAGTATTCTAGAACTAGAGAAGGTACACTGGAGGGCAACTGAAAGAGAGTGTGAATAAAGGATCCTGAACAGTAGAAAGAAAAGGAAAAGAAACCAACTGTGCATTATTTGGAAAACATGAGATTTAAAGATGTTTGAGACACAATGAATCCTACTTTCCCAACAAGTCTGCTTCAGTAGTAGCTCAAGCCTAAAGACAAGAGACCATGGACTTACGAAAACTCTTCCATCAAAGTACCGGTAATTGCAATCTAGGAAGAAAACAAATTCTCTACTAGAATTCGGTCCATCCTGAGAATGAGTCAGACACTTAGCTGATGAAAGGGGAGAGAACTTGAAGGAAATCAAAGAAGTTTCCACATCCATTAGTTTCCACATGGAACACCATAAGACTTTTCTAACTCCTCTCAAATATTTAAATATAAGGTTATTCTTAAGTAACCATAGATCGCAACAAGCTGATCACAGGGCACATCATGCCAACTGAGCCACTCGAATCTTGATCTCATTTCCTCTCCTTCCAATTATGATAGCCCCCTACAGTTGTACTGGTCCAAGTCTATCTGGTACTCAGTTATCATATTTTGGTAGGATTGTCCTCCACTATGTTTGTTTACATGGCAGCAACATTTTTTATACTGTGTGCATGCACTTCAACATAAGTCACATGAAAATCACAATTTGGGTTCTCCACCCCATATCTGGAGGAGTACTCACCACGGAAGGTAAGTTCCCCGCCAGGCGATGGAGGGTGTTCTGGAGGTGTTTCTGGGTGGGGGGGTGGGCAGATTGAGCCTGGGAGGGGGTGGGACCCGCAGAGCAGGCCTCTGCAATATCCTATCCTCCTGCCCAGGCCCGTTTCTCCCAACACAGGCCGCCCGGACTTACACCAGTTAAATAGCTGGCATGGATCCAAGGAGACCCATTCAGGAGGATGGGGCTTTACTCAGGGTAAGGGAACAAACATTCCCCTTCCCCAACATGACCCTCCTGCTCATACGCGTCACTGGAGCGTGGCGGGGGGGCGGACCGCCGTGGGGTGATGCGCGCAAAGGGTGACGAGCGCCACGTGCATCACCTCCGCTCCAGGGGAAGGCCTCGGAGCGTCGGCCCCGGACGGCGGAGCGTCCTCCCCGGGCGGCGGTCTGCGGCCTTCTGACGAGGCCCAATGCGGCGCCACGTCATTTATAAGGTTTTTCACACCTGCGCTGCGCAAAAGGGCAGCCCTTGCCCTCAGAAACGTTGTGCGCATGTGCAAAAAACCTTGTAAATGACGTGGCGCCGCACTGGGCCTCGTCAGAAGGCCCACGACAGCCGACTGGGAAGTTGCTGGGGCTGCGGGGGTAAGAATTTTCGGGTATGTGGAGAGTCAGGGGGTCATTAGGGCAGCACGCGCGCCCTCGCTTTAGGGCGGCGCACGCCCTAGTGACGCCACTGCAGTCCTGCTGCCTGCTCCATGCCCTGGATGCGGCTCAGGCTGCACCGGCCTCACTGCATCGCAGGGCATGATGTTAGATAGGATTGGGCTGTTAGGATATTAACTCCACTCCTGAAGGGAGAGCTGGTCCTTCACATCATGCTTTTAAAATTGTGTCTTTCAAAGCAACCTATGCATGTGCCTTCCATATGTTAAAAGCCACAGAGAGAGGACAAAATCCTTGTTTGCCTATCATAGGACTCTCGCCTTTTACCAGGGTTTAGTCATTTGCTTTTGAAATTTTGCTCTGACAAGACTAGCCCCCAGCACATTCCTGACCTTCCCCTTCCACAACTTAAGAAGCACTTCTTTATAATTAACAACAATGGCAGAGGCTGTTATTCCACCAATGTTAGGGGAAGGTAATTACATATCCTGAACACTGACTTCCCTTAGCTAGATGATTGCAACTTGCTCGAAATAATTAGAAGAGTACAATACCATAAGTGAAATCTTTTCATCTAAGTTGCCTGCAGGTTTATAAAATGACCCCCAAATGATAATGGCACACACAAGGAACCTGCTTGCAAAGAGAATAAAGCCCTTTACACAATGGCCAAACCTCAAAAACCTGGTTGGTGTTTTATTTGAAATCCACAGTGGGTGGCATCTGTTTACATTGCAGCTCCTGATTCCCTATAGTCACTGAGACTGACAACTCATTAATCAGGCCATGGGATAAGTGGTTTGGTAAAGATTCCACAAACAAAGAATCTTCATTAGGGGTGACAGAGAGACGCTGCCAATATCCACACTCATTATCTATATTATTGCTGACAACTTTGATTAGGAAGAATCTCTGGAGCTTGCATGCTTCTGTTAAGTGAGCATACTAACTAGGAATCTATTGTTCTTACCCAGGGAGCTGTAAAGGTAGTCTGCAGCCACATGAAGTAATGGCCATGCTAGATGTGACTTGAATCACATCATTTGACCCTGCTTGCTTGTTTGGCACCAAGGGGAGCTTCCCCTGCAGGGCAACAGTGATTGTTGGGAGGCAATCCAGATCGGGACCATGGTAGGAGTATAAAATTAAAGCCCCCCTACCCCCACATGCCACAATTCCCAGTCTGAATCAGGCCCCGAGGCTGCTACTGCATTTAGAAATACAAGCATGCAGAACCAAACAACACAATTAGTTTTGGTCTTAGATGCATATTTTAATACCATTAGTGATCTAACGGTGTGATTCTAGGCATGCATACTCATAAGTAGGTCCCGCTGAGTTTAATGGCACTTACTCGCAAGTGTGTATAGGGTTGCAGTCTAAGGTTGCAGTTGTGGCCCATCTGCTGGATATTGGATCTCACAGAGGGAGACAAGGCCTGACTTTCTCTTTGCCTGTCCTGCCATCTTCATTTATGGTAGCAGAAGACCACCTTGCAAAAGACACAGCTGCCACGGTGGGAGGGAGGAGAAACAACGCCTGGAGACCCACATCTCAGCAGCATGGGGGGGGGGGACACCTGGGAATTTTAACATAGGTGACTCCCAGGAAAGAAGATGGACCGCTTTCCATGTACGTCACAGGACACCCACTGGGTGATGGGTGTGTGTGGAGCAGCTGCAGTGGTGGAGGACAGGTTTTTGCATCATGGCTGTAAGCTGCAGCACGAAGGAGACCCCTCCATCCTCCATCCTGCCATTAGTAACCTGAGTGGCATTTTTGAAATCCTCGCACCAAAATTAATAAAGATATATCAAAATATTCAGCTAAACACGAAATTGTTCGAATTTTGTTACACGGTGTCATCTTGTCATTACTATTGACAACTGTTAGCAGTTCAAATACTTAAAAAAATAATAATAAGGCACTGTCTGATGTTGTGACATTTCTTCAATCATTGTGTCCATTAATGTTGTACAGGGCTCTGATGTACTAGAATAACTTGCAGCCAATCAAAATAAGCAATATCTTGAAACACCATAAGGTATATAACTCGATACCAAACATGTTACTTGAAACAAAGCCCCGCTGGAACCATCTATTTCAATCTTATTTACTTTGAAGTAACATGTAACATTTAAGATTGTGACACTATTAACAGTCCAAACTGCATAACAAAATCAAAATATGCTTGGAATTATCAAAAGCCAATTTAATAGATTATTCTTTATAAAATTTGTGTTCCCACTTCTGGTTTCTTTGGGGAACTAGAATGTATTGCTCTAAACTGGAGAAAAAATAATATTGCTTTAATTAAGAAAGATTAAAATTTAGCAAGCAACCTGCTGCTCTGGCTACCTGCCAATGAGGCAGAAATAATTGGAAAACCGAACAAAAAAATGGCCTGAGAAATCTTGTTGTGCTTTACTTGCCCTGATAATGGCAGCAGGTTAAAATGGCTGAGGACCCATAATGGGCTCTTATATTTACAACCTACAATAAAAAGCATGGTTTAAAAAGCTCAGTGGTATAATGTTTAGTACCTATTATGGACGTAAGTATAACTACTTTATGGTAATTAAAAGACATAAGAAAATGATTAATGTTTTGAAGCTATTAAAGTGTATCAAATGAAAAGCTATTATGACTCAGTGTCTAAGCTTATGTCTTATATTGGGCAATTACTCTGATAGATCCAATTTGCGTTGATATGCACTTCTGAGAACGGCTGACACCCATTTTTTTCCCCATACAAGGGTTGCAATTTAGATCACAAAAAAGACACAAGGGAGTGGCCACTTTTGGAATAGCTAACAATCAAATCCAGAAGTTTGGAGGAATTTTTGTTTAAAGTGGATTTGGGGTTAATCCAGATGAGACAGTGGGAGAGGTGTGATCAAATCTTTCACAGTTTTTTTTAAAAAAACAACAACACATACACATAAAATCAACCATGTGATGGTGGGAGCAAAACAGGTCACAACCACGTTGCTGGGGGAGGAGGGGGGTTTCATCCTTCCCCCCCTGCACCACTTTCCCATCTCAGTTGCCCCCAGGAAAACATGCAGGCACCAAATTTATTTTACAGGAATAAGAGCAAAAAGAAATCTTTGAGATGCAGCTCAGCAAGCCTAAGGCATTGATACCAAGCTGACTAAATAAAACAAGTTCTACAAGGCAAGCCAAAATCTCCTCCCTAACAGAAATCTGTACATTTTCTGGACCAAGTTCAAGATGTTGAAATGCAGGTCTAATGTGCAAATAATCCAACTGATTACCAGTGGGGCATTCTACACACTCTGTTGGGATCCTGTAAATACTAGAAAATAAAGGAGCCTATTTAATTCCATTGTTAACTGAAATGTTTCAGTAGCAGGTTCTAGTGTTTTCAGACACTAGGCAGGATCACTGGTCACCTAATACAAAGCCAGTTTCTTTGCAGACTACAAATATCCTTCCTGCAGCCTCACACATAAAGACTGGATAGCAATCAAAGCAAAAAAAACCCAACAACCCTATATAAAGCAGTTTACGCCAGTTTGTGAGGTTCCTCACTGTGAGTATTGATGTCACAGAAAACTAGTAATGCAGTGTAGTACTGAGCCTGGGTTAAGGTTTCCCTGCTATCTGAGTACCTGAAAAGAACCAAATTGACTTCATCTACTATGGAAGTCCAGGTGACACAGAGGCATTCTGTGAGAAAATTTTAAATACGTTATTTTCTACTGCTGCAAATCTGGACATATCTATCCCTATGTTCTGAATAGGATCCACAGTTTGTATATGAGGCTCCTAAGACATCATATCCTTAACCTTTAGGATGCTCCAATTATTACTGGGATAGGCCACCTGCTATGATGGTAAGCTGAAGAGGCAGTCTTCGCCAGAAAAATTCCGAGTTTACTGCTCCACCTATCTGCATTATATAAATTCCCAGCAGTAAGTTCAAGATAAGTTTAACAAAAGAAAGAAAGAAAGAAAGAAAGAAAGAAAGAAAGAAAGAAAGAAAGAAAGAAAGAAAGAAAGAAAGAAAAGAGTTTGCTTCAAATTGTCTTCAGTTAGCAGGAAAGACAAAGTAGCTGAATGACCAGGCAGGGTTTTGCTTCAATGAATCTGATGCTGCAATCCACCATGAACAGTGTGACAGGAGTAGTCAGAACTGGGCTTTTGCTTTATAAGGCACTAGGAGATCCTGAGCCCGCATTAATGCTATCAAATAAGGACCAACCTTATAATATAATCAGTAGGGCAGATATTTTCACTATAAGTAAACATTTTCATATCTCATAATGCAGACTACAGCTCTTCCTCCTTATGTAACGTAAGAGCTCTAAATAGGAAACAACGGATGGTTTCTCAAATGGGGAGGATCGAAAATGCAGGTCCCTACACTAAAAAAAGAAAATAAATTGTGCACGCGCGCGGCACGGGCAGCAGGCTGTCGTTCGCCCGCTCCCTCACTGGCTCTGTGCCGGTGAGAGAGCGGGGGGAAGATACCCGCTTGCCGCCGCCATCTTCTTTTTTTTTTAACTTACCCGGGCGCCGGCAGCATCTTGGATCACGAAATCTCGCGTGATCCAAGATGTCGGCGCCCACATCTTGTGAGGGCATCTTGTGATCTTGTGATCACAAATCTTGTGATCGCGCGAGATTTCGTGATCCAAGATGCCGGCACCCGGTTAAGTTTTTTTTAAAAAAAGATGGCGGCGCCCATTCATCCCCCGGGACCAGACCGGGAATCGAGCCCGATTTCCGGGACTGTCCCGCCGAAACCGGGACGAATGGTAAGCCTAGTATTTGCCCTCCTCCCAGCCATTTCTTGGCATGAAGCCTTTTGAAATCTGTCCAGAGAGCACATTAAAGAGCTTGCAGTCCTAAACATGGCTGGTGAAAGACCCTGGTGGTCTTCAGTGGTGAGTTGCTATTTGCTCTCCCATCAGCCATTTTCCAACATGCAACCTCTTTGCATCTGTTTATTGAAATCAACGGAGACACTGTATCTACATTGGTATAACTGGGTGTGTGTGGGGGGGGGGGAGAAGACCATTAGGGATTTACAAGCATTCTTGGTGAGTGCTGCTTTCAAAGCTCACAAATCCCAGTTCATAATCCCAAATTCCTGTTGCTTTGAGGTCAATAAAATTTCCTGCCAGGGGAATTAAGAACTACCCCATCTCTCATGGCTTTTTGAGGAGGGCTCAAAATGTTTCTGTTTGGTCTGGAGTTTGGGTGATATGTTGGTGTCTGCCCTCTGTAATGGTGTTTCTGTTCTTCTGCTTCATTCTGTTCTAAATTAGTCACCACCACCCCCCAATGGTTTTGATGATTTTATTAATTAATTTATTTATTGTTTTTATATATCGTAAATTTTATTGTTGGAACTCTGTAAGCCACCTTGGGTATTTGATCCGGCATGGGAAATGCAGTATATATATTTTAAAATAAAATAAATACTGCTTTATAGTGTGTCCTATGGCTGATTTAACACTAGTAACCCACATTGCCATCCTTTTACCTGTGACCCTGTGGGTGCAGTTGTATTCTCCACAAGAGCCCCCAAACTGTACTACTTCAGGATATATGTGAGAGATCATACACATGACATTTCCACTACAACAGTGTTTCTTAAAGTTCTCCCTGCAAGGCGGGGAGAACTTTGAGCGTTTGCGGGGGTGGGGACAGCAGCAGTGGTGATACCAGGGATCGCCGCCGGGAAAATTTGTACATTTTTTTTTACTTACTGGGGGTCCTGTGGCCCTCCAGAGGGTGCAGGGAGGCTGGACAAAAAACAGAAGTGGTCGCAATCACCGCTCTGTGGCGATCTACAGTGAGGGGAGGCCCGCAGAGGGGGGCACGGGCCTCCCCGCACCCTCTGGAGGGCCGCAGGACCCCTGGTAAGTAAAAAAAATGTATGTTTTTTCCCAGTGGCAGCAATCTTGGGGATTGCCACTGCTGCCGTCATGCTGTCCCTGCCCCAAAGGTTGCAGGGGACAAAATCTAGTTCTCCTGGGTCGTTAAGCACATCAGGCTGAAGTAGAGCCTCTCTTCCTGGGCTGCTAATTTTTCATATTCAGAAAGCTTAGATGTGAGAGAACATTCAAACATCTTGCCCCCATTTGCATTCTGAAGTGATGTGGTTCTGAGAGGTCTCAAAACCATGGGCTTTTTCTGACGATTTCAATTAGCTCTTAAGGCAATTTCTCCTCCTACACTTCATATTCAGGTTCAGATGCCTGACTACACAACACAGACTGGATGTATGACCATGGTAAGTTACTGTCCTACAAATTCACCTGCTCTGGAAGATTGTTGTGAGGATAAATAAGAGAAACATCCTGCCCTGAGCCCTTTAAATAGGATGGGAAAGAATACAAACAGAGACCATTTTTCTTACTCTTCACTGGAAACATCTACTTAGTGGTTACTCACACCATGTTCACAGATAAGTGATGAAGCACTGCCTTGACTAGATTTCTTGGTTAGCAACTATAGTTAATACATTTTCCCCTAAACCAATAAGCCTTCCCAACACACTTGAGACCCAGTGTGAAATCGCTCTTCGCCATTTCAGGAGGTCATGATATCTTCCTTGATCTTATAAAGCCAGTCCACAGTGAAGCTTCCTCATACATACATCGGATCCTAATACATCGGATCCTCCGTTCACCGGCTGATTAACGAGGTAGTGAACTAACATTCAGTACCCTTTATCACCTTAGCTAAACCTCAGGTCTGGAAGTGGACAGTTTCTTTATGGGTGGTACTGGTGACAAGCACACCAAAGTCCCCTTGTTCACTATAATGGGGTGAATTGAAAGATTAGGCTGTCAGGCCAGCAAGAGACCTCATTTTTCTTCTGCGCTGCACAGGTTGCCCCTTACTGCAACCAACATTTGATTGTGATTAATTTGTCAGGGTTGGTTGTACAGAGGAAATGAAGAAATGGATTGCCAATTACAGTTAGTCTGCTCGAGGAACGTTCCTCAAACCAGGGCCATTCTGCAACAGTGACAGTTTAGAAATAACCTGCATTTGGTTCTAGTGAGCAAAACCATAGTCATTGTATTTTAAAGAAGTAGAAAAGGTGAAGGAGGTGACCTCCTCTTCTCACAGCAACTTCTTCGCTATGACATATATGCCCGTCTTGCAAGCAGGTACCCAAAACGTGTGTCCATGTTTATTTCAGTCAGCTGGTTAAAATGCACTGAACCTCTGACTTAAAAATGTAGCGCTACAAGAAAGTGTACGGGAGATTTATTTTGGAGCATATCATCCTGAACAAGTTTGACGGAGAATTTAACATGTATAACACAGATGCTGAAGAAACTAAATTACCCTTCTATTTTGGGAAGAAGCTGCTAAGTGTACTCAGATCTCCTCCCCCTCCCCTCCATTACGTAACCAGGAATGAATACTGATACTTCCTTCCCCCATCTTGACGAATTTCATAATTGGTTTTTTCCTTTAATTAATAACTATATTTCTCCAGGGAAATGTACATTTCAACTGAGCATCCTTACTAATGAAACAGAAAATAATTTTGAAGACACTAACTGATGTTGTCTGTCTGCATTAAATCTGCAGCAAGGGAATGTCACAAAAGTGCAAAAAGTTGTGACCAGCAGTGGTTGTTCTAAATCTGAAAACATCTATTATTTGCATACATGTGTGCACTCCCCTTTATACCACCAACTGGGTTCGCAATTTCACAAGCACAGACTGGAGGTCTGAACCAGACTCCCATCTACTAGTTGCCCCTGCATGTCTCAGACCATTTATGTGGTGCATTCTGCACACACGATGAAAACGTGGTAAGACTACTATCCCAGGATACTGACCCTGATAATGGTTGCATTATCCAGAATTTTCCCCCAAAAGGTAACTTACATACCTATTCTTGATCTTCTCCATTACTCCTCGCACATAATTACTCCTGCACATAACTGTCCCAACATATCTAATACAATGATCAGTGAATGTTATTAAATTCTGTTGAGGGCCATTCAATCTGCTGTAAATATTAATGAAAGCAGGCCAAAAGGAGAACATAAACAAAAGGTTTTTTAAAAAAATCCTATAGGAAAAACACACAACTATTTCCCCCCCCAAAGGCAAAAATATGCAATTAACATTACATTTTCAGAATAAAGGATGCCTTTTTTTGCATTTCTTATATCCCAATCCTAAACATGTTTACAATAGGGCCCCCATATCTACAGGGGATACGTTCCAGCCCCTCCCCCGCATGGATACGTGAAAACCATGGATAGAAGCAAACACTCCCTCCGCGGTTTTCTGAGGGCCCCCTTGCACGCGACACCCCAGGCTCTTACTTTTAGTGAAGCAAGGTTTGTTTCTTCCTTACACAAACACAATAAGCAGCTTTGTGCTGTTAATTGCAGGCAAGTACAGCAGGACTAAGTGCTAGATAGGCTCTGCAAGGTTAACAGGAAGTGCTTCTCGCTGTACTTGCCTGCAATAAGCAGCATGATGCAGCTTATTGCGTTTGTGTAAGGAAGAAACGAACCTTACTTCACTAAAAGAGCCTGGAGGGGTTGCCCAGGCGGGCGGGCGAGGTAGGCCCCCTGCGATCCACAGATAACAGATCCGCGGATAGCGGGGGGAGGCGTAAGATCCACTGTACTCAATATAGCTAAATGTGCATACCTTTTTGCAACCCTAGAAATATTCCTCTTTCAAAGCGCCTTTCATCAAACCTTCTAAATATCCAAAATGCTTTACCATTTTTGCTGTCCTCTCCTTCACAACAAATCTGCAAGACTTTTGTTCATCTCATACTATAAAGGTATTTGTAGGAATGACAGGACTTGAATTCAGACCTTCCATATAAAAGTCCAACTGTCCACCCATGAACACTGTTGACTCTCAACATCGATCCATTCCAGGGTGGTAAAAGCCACATTTCATTCTTCTCAATGAATTTCATTTGATGCGGATACACTAGCTTTCTTGGATGTCACATCCCCAAGCAAAAGAATGGTGAAAATGTACACAGCAGTCAGTAGCACACAGTCCATTAAACAGGTGCTGAAGAGATAAAGTCAAAACCCACTTCCAGGGTTGAAATGCCCTGTCATTAGCAGAAGCAAAATCCACTGAGTGGAGGTTGAAGGAGTAGGTAGAGTGCACCATCTAAATCAGGTGCCTGGCTTGGAAACAGTATCAGTCATTTATTAGAAAGAACTAATATCATTATCAGTATCATTCCTTCCTTTGCCTCAGCTGCACTTGTCCTTTCCAATGGCATAGCTTTTTTTTTTGCCATTTTTTCCAATGGCAGCAGCTTTTTTTTTTTTTTAAGAGTACTGATAGCAAAAGAACAGTATACAATGAAGAAGCAGAAACCTACCGTAGCTTATCCCACTTTTGGGGAAAAAAGAGAAGACCTTGTTTTCTCTCTGTGTTTTAATGCAGAAAGTGTCATTACAATACAATCAACATCTGCACCTAGACATCAGGGCTTATCCTGCTAAGCAACTCAGACATTTTTTTTAAAAAAATACCCTGCCCTATCCTCTTAAAAATAAAATGCCCAAGATGGCTTACAAAAATTAAAACAGAACACAATCTAATTAAAATAATAAAATCATAGTGCAAAAAAGAGGCCATAACAAAACAAACACACAAAAAGCAAATTAAACTTCAAAGAGGAGAGGAGAGGCCCAACCAAAAACATTTCAGAATGCAATATAAAAGTGTTAATACATTGATATAGCACTGGTGGAATTTTGCTGGTATGCATGCTAAAAACTTTACAGCCCCTTAGCCAAGTTCTCCCCATCCAAGAACCTCCTGACAGCTCACAAAAAAAATGAGGTTAGTTAGATTTAAAAGAAAATTGTGCTCCAAGCTTCAGCATCTAATTGAGCCGGTTTATGAATTATCGATCCCAGCAGTGCCCTGTCTGCTATGTTCATCTCTCATTGGTGTAACCCTTGCAGTGTAGTAACAGAGGCGCTCACAAGGGATGGGGCATACATAGAGAGCCTCTGCGAGTGGAGAAAACCATGGTCAAAACTGCCTAGCTGTAACTAACACAATTTGGAGCTCACCCAATTAGGGATGCTGATAAGACCTGGGATATCCTCCAGTCCAATGCTCAGTTGCATAAGACAGACTTTTAACTATTTCTACTTGCTGTTTCCCCGCTCATCCTTTTTTTGCAGCAGAAAATGCTTGAATATAATTTAAGACGAGACAAGAGAAGAAACAGTTAAGTTATTATTCTGTAGAAAACAAATTCAATAAAAGGTTTATAACCAAAGGAAACGCCTTACATTTGATCCATGAGGAACCCCCATGGATCGGGGATCGATACTCCCAAACTCCACAGATCAGACAAGCAGAGTAGTTTAGCCCACGTAGGTCCTCATGGGGTCCGTACATTTTGCAGGAGAAAGCAAAAGCAGTGATCAAAGTGGGCACACTCTCCAAACTTCCTTTTCTAATTATAACAATGTTTCTGGTCCCTTCCCATTTCAGGCATTCAGAAGAGAAGTAATATCCTACAACCCTGAGGTACCCGCCTGTCCAATGCCCATTAGTATAAGGATTATTTTAATTGTTACACCTAATCCATGAAGTTGAATGCAGACCACCAACCATGTATGGTAAACCCATCTCAATAACCCACTCCCATTTCTGCTGCCTGTGTGGGACATACTGCACATACAGGGGGGGGGGGGTGTTGTTCAAACATCCAGCAGGTCAAATAAATGGCAGTTGGGCTTGGTTCAGCATGGGAAGGCCTGACCTGCAACAGATGATGAGTTCAATGTTTAGAGTTGAATGAGTTTCAAGAGCCTTCTGAATTTTGGATTATTATCTCCACCCTCATGATCTTTATTCCATTCAGGAGAGACTAAAATATCTTTCTCTTTTAGACTCTCCTGAATGGAATAAGGATCATGAGGGTGGGGATAATAATTCAAAGTTCAGAAGGCTCTTGAAACACATTCAAATACCAAGATGGGAGGTCCTGATCTAAGTGTAGAAGAATAAATTCTGAGATAAGTTTCCAAAAGTATTTCGGTCATCCTTTGGAGGAATGTTTGGACTTTTAATGGGAAAGCACCCCAATTTGGGGAAAATGTAAAGATTTTCTTCAGAATACAGGTCATAAAAAGTCAATATAAACGATGGTGCAAAGTTCCTGAAAACTGATTTCCTCAAACGTATGGGCTGTATCCCTCGTTACTGAAATTGTAGAATCTTAATCTAGATTTGTATTCCATAACATTGAACTGCTGCTGACTCTCAATAAGGAATTGGGGTTTTTAACTTTTTCTTTTAAAGTTCATCTCCCTGATGTGTATGGATCACCAACAAATATGCAAATGTTCACTTTCCTTACTTGTAGGGAAGACAGAATGTGAGAAACAGCTATTTCTATATTATAATCCTAAGAAAGTTTTAGAGACTTATTCTAAACACCACCACCAGCTTATTGCACATGTACACTACATTTCGTACTACACTGCAGCCAGAACAAGACAACCATCAAAGTGCTGAGCTTTAAAAACCTTTAAGCCTCTTTCCAGAGCAAGTACGTCTGCTAAATATACCCTATCAATGCTAATTTTAGATGGCTGAGAGTTAATCAATGGACACCCTGCTAATAATTTCTAAGCATGTAGGAAGTATTCCAGAGAGAAATGGACTGAGGCTGGGAAGGGAACAGTTTTGAACATGGGCAGCGTGCCGTCTAAAATAAAATCTCTGATAAATAATGCATGTGACAAATTCTTAGACATAGTAGCTAATTAGATTGCTGAAAGACTTTGAGGATTCTAACAGACACCAAGCACCAGCTACTCTATTTAATAACAACTTCAGAACCAGTCAATTCATTAACCATTTCAAATGGCTATCTCATAGGAATGCTTACAGCTCTCTCTCTCTCTCTTTTTTTAAAGCATTTGGTCACCCAAGCACATGGTTCATACAACATGGCGGGTACATCAAACCCATGGAGGAGCTGGGGTCTGGATCATGCCTGCTGGCCTCACCCTTGACCTACTCGCATTCAACTGACCTCGTGAACGACCCCTTTGAATATACAAACTGTCCATGTGTAGTGGCTGCACACATGATCCGATCACATACACTGGACGATGCGCTTACAGCTAGTATGCATGTAAGGTTTGTCATATAAGGTCTACTCAAGGTCAGCCGGCCGATGAGACAAGCCAAAAAGTTCACATCGAGCAACAGATGAGCGAGGTGGCAAAAATCCATCGTTGCATTAACACTGCTCGACCTCATGGCTGCTCCCGGCCCCTGCTGTGCCAGCCAGACAATGAAACTGCCCTGTTCTCACTGTAACCAGTAGAGTCTCCCATGCATGTCTGCTGGAAGCACTGCACAAATCTAAACCCAGTTAAGTGGCAGCAGCATAGGACAGCAAGGGTGGCCTTGCTGCTGAGCGGACCTTGCTCTATGGCCTCCTTGGCATTCTCAACTTTTCTTCTGATGGACTGCAGACAAGCTGTGGCTGCCATGCATCCCCAAAGTACATGAAGTCTGTTCCAGCCTAAATGAGCAGCACTGGATCTTCATGCTCATGACTGCTGGTCAACACACTTTTTCTGGCATAAGGTATTCCAATGGTTTTAAGGTAATTTTGGGGTGCTGATTCCAAATCTGGCATCAGTTTTTGTCTATCACATCAGGTTTTTGATATATCAAATATTGCATTTGATAAAATCAATGAAAAACAGCAAATTTATGCTCATCATATCATTGATGTGGTACTTTAAAGTAGGCAACATAAACCTTCTTGACAAAGGTATTGATGTTGCGCCTTTAATCCTGCAAAGTGCACAGATGTAGCAGAAGATATCTGGGTCATTACTGCATTTCCTTCTTTCGGATGTTATAGCCCAGGGGTTCTCAACCTTTGGAGGCCCGGGTATCCCCTTATCACGGTCCAATATTCTAAAGTATCCCCTGCTAATTAACTGCTAATTAATTGGATTAATCAATTAACTAATTAGGTAATTAATTGTTAAGTAAAAAAGTACTAAAACAATTTTAAATGTAAAAAATGTCTTATTTAACTCTGTGTGTGTGTGTGTGTGTGTGTGTGTGTGTGTGTGTGTGTGTGTGAGAGAGAGAGAGAGAGAGAGAGACAGACAGACAGACAGACAGACAGACAGACAATCAGGGCTCCAAAAATAATTACAATTTAAAATCCATGTTAATTAACACTTAATTAGCTGCTGATGGGGCAGATAAGGGGCAGTGCTTGGCATACCCCCAGCAAGAGGTCCGCTGACCCCTAGGGGCACCCGTACCACAGGTTGAGAACTCCTGTTGTAGCTATTGTTAGATCACGCCCTGCAGAAGGAAAATATTAAATACATGTGGATATCTACATAAAATGATATTATAAACACACTATCCTAAAAATACAGCACCATATTTTAACACTAAAGCAGTCACTGACTCGCAACAACTTGCAATCATAAGTGACAAAGAGTTAATTTCTGGTAAAATCAGTGAAAATGTGGTATGCCGATAGCATAAAAATGAGATGTGATAGAGCAAATCTGAGATCAGATTTGGAATCAGCACCCTGAAATTAGTCTAAAACAGATGCAAAAGCCAAGGCCAGAAAAAAAAATTGTAGACCAGTGCTGTGCTTTGATTTTCAAAGCAAGTGGGAGGAGACAGGAATGTTGCTCTCTGTTTCTCTTTCTCCTCCACATTGCATTCGCTCTTCTCTCCCTTTCCTCTTTTCTCTGTCCCCTTCCCTGCAATGTCGTCTTCTCTGTTCTCCTCTCTTCCTCCCAATGTTATCTCTCTTCTCTCCTCTTTTCCCTAACATTGACTTCTCTCTTCTTTTTTACCTTCTCTGGGAATTTTTATCCCACTGTGCATTAGTCCGGTCCTGCACAATTTGCGCCAAGGAACGAGCATTGTCTGGCTCCTCCCCATATACCAGACCCCTCCCCTTAAGGAAATGATTGGACTGCAGCTGTAAGCAGGCGGGGCTGGTGGGCATTTAAGGAGCCCCCTGCCTGGCACAGCTTCCTCTTTCCTCATGGTACCTACCTGTGCCCTCTCAGCAACTTCTTTGGCTTCGTTCCTTGCGATTCACAGTCCACTTGGATTTTCACCACCCTGAATAATTTGGCATCATGCACAAACATGGTTGCTTTGCTGCCTGCCCCAAACTCCCGATCATTTATGAACTAGTTAAATAGCACTAGGCCCATCTTCTTATCCTGTGATTGCTAGGGTTACACACGAGACTTTGGTGAGAGACTTTATCAAAAGATTTTGGGGAGTCCAGGCATATAAGATGTTTACTGGATCACCCCTATCCGCATACTTGTTGATAAAGTATTATCAAATAACTTCAAAGAGTTGGTATAGTAGTCCTTCCCTCTGCAGAAGTTGTACTCACTCCTTCCCTGCACGTCTTGTTCTTCTATATAGGTAACAATTGTACAGTATATTTAATAATATGTGTGGTCCTGAGGTTGAACTGCCTGAAGATTGCCAGAAGCTAAGCAGGAACAGCCTGTTTTCGTGCTGGAAGGGAGACCAGGAAGTCACTGAAGGTGTCATGACCCTTGGTGGCAGAGAGGAGTCGCTGTTGCGTGCTGCGGTGAGAGAACAGACTGGAATGCTGAGAATGTCAGTGACAGAGCGATGACAACTGGAAAAATGTTTCCCTGTTCAGCATGATCTGTGGCGTCCTGCGGAGAGCTCGAGGCTTGTGTTCAGCAGCTAGTGAAGATGACCACACCGTGGAGGAAACCAGCTGGAATTGTCGGGTTCTATACAGAACAATATTGTAAAGATCCTTATCGGATCTAGATAAGCCTGCCTATGTAAACCGCCTTGAATAACATCTGAAGAGCAATCTGAGGATAAGAAAGGCGGTATATAAATACAGAAAATAAAAATAAAAATAAATAAATAATCCAGCTTATTCAGAACAGACATTAAGGTAACTAATCTGCAATTCCCTAGAAGCCTCACCTTCTTGGATCCTTTTTTAAAAAAAGTGGTACATTGGTTACTTTCCAGTTTTCTGAGGGAGGGGCTAGCTTTTGGAACAAGCTGTAAGTTTTTGTTAGAACAGCCATTTCTCACTTGAAATGAAAGATTCCTCCGTTCACCTCTTCTTTTACTTGAAGACCAAACCCAAAGATATACAGTACTCCTGTTACAATATCAGTAATTTAATTTTCAGAGACGGTCAGGGAAGCATCATAAGCATCATGCACTTTCCCCCCCCTGTATCTTCAGACTGGCACTCAGTTGTCTTGTAACGGCCGGGGGGGTGAGCAGGTAGAGGCTATTGATTTACACTAATGTACAAAAATCAGTATCAAGTTCTTTATTTCAAGCTTTTAAAATGTTATGATCATAATCTATATGGAGGTTCTTCAAATTCTGAAACATGAAAGAGAGTCTTTTTTTACTGATGCCTGGCACCTTGCCTTATGGCTGCCTCTGCTCTTTCAGTTGGTTGTAACTCATTAAGCTGGAACATCCAAGATTCTAAGAGCTTAGAGATGGAGCTTTGGGTGTGCATTTTCGGAGCAAGTCAAACTTTGTCTCCATCAAACATCCTCCTGTAAAAAAAATGTCTTGCATCTAGCCTATAAATCTACAGGGTTGGGGCTACTTTTTCTGGCCCTCTCTACCGCTGGGAAAAAGGAGTGTTCTGAGGCAGCATGAAGGCTTTCTACCATCCAGATTTGGCTATTAAACATAAAATGATGACAACTCGAAGCACTTCCAAGAACACACCAGTCATAATAGCTTCTCCCCCGACACTGAAATTTCCCTGCAATGTGTGCAGCTACAAAGGTTGCTTCAAGATTATGCTTTGTTTTCTTCTATAAACAAATACCTGTATTCTGGCAAACTCAGCTACCTACATGTTTTCTGATTACAGAAGAAACTTGTTTTAAAACAGAAGCCACAGTTGTGCTTAGTTCCTAACCCACATTATTAAGCACAACGGTTTTATAGAATAAGGAACAGTGTTAAACGAACAAGGCGGCTGAGGACAGACCAGGAAAAACAAACACAAAACAAAAAACCACCAAGTTTCTGCCATCCACAAAGGCATTGTTTATCATTCACATGGTCCAATTCAGATGTAATAACAAACCATGGCTTACTGTTACGTCTGAACACTATTGTAAAGGAAAGGAGAGAGAAAAATTTGGTAAATAAATAAAACTAGGCCATGGTTGAAATGACAGAGGCAAACGCTCAATCTATCTCACAGACAGTACTACCTATATTTTGCTACAGAAACACGAGGGAACAGACATATGATTAACATTTTCTGCCAGTAAAAAAACACTTTATGAACTATCCTCCAACGTTGCTTTTCAGAAGCATAGAAGTCAAACACATGCATGCTGGGCCATGTGGCTACAGCATGTACTTTTTCATTTTAGTTAACTCGCTTTAACCAAGTAGACAGGTTTAGCAGCAGTTCTAAGAAAAACTAGTTTCCTTGTCGAAAGGGCAGAACTCAAGTGCACACAGTTATGTCTGAAATCAAGAAATAAAAGCCACAACACTTCCAAATTAATCTAAATGCTAAAAAGCACAAGCACAAATACCAGACCCTGCCCGCTATCCTAATTAAACGGCAAACAGTACAGCACAGATGAGGAAGTCAGTTACTTGTTTACATGCTGAGTTCTTTTTCAAAGAAACAAGCTAGTAATAAGCTGTGCAACAGCAAACAACAACAACAACGGCTGAGTAATCAACATCCACATCATTAGGCTGACATCATTAGCTACATAATGCTTAAACTTGGGGTTGCCAGCTCTTGGGTCTGACGTTAAGTGGTAAAGCTTCCATCTCAGGATTGTTAAGGAAGGATTACAATCTCGGGGCCAGAATCAAATGGAACCCTAGTATTTCTGAGATTTTTTTTCCAGGGGGGAAATGGCAACATTTTCAGATTGACAAGTGTAATATCTTTTATAAAGTGGTGTTAAAAAATAAAATTACAACAGCCAATGACACCGCTGCAAAACTCCTGCTGCCTCTTCACTCCACTCCACCACCTGCAAACAACTCCTGTCTGAGGCTGACTGAAGGAGCAGGCCGGCAACTCATACTAACAGGGTAGAAAGGAGTGGATCCTCCAAACCTAGATATCTGGGAGCCTAGCAGGAGAGCCTGAGGTGGCCCTCCAAAACCTGAGGCCTCATATCAAAAGCCTGTGATTTGGTTTTGTCCTCCCTTGACCAACTAAGGCGCCATCCTTCACCAAGAACAGCTTTGTGCCTTCTACCCCCCTGATCTGCCAGGTCAGGGCCATTCAGAGGAATTTTATCAGGGGGTACCCTTTTGGGCCCCTTCCCTACAAATGAATTTGGCTCCTGGGCCCCCTTTTTTTGCTCCAGGGCACCCCCTTTTGACCCATTTTTCACCCTGGGCCCAGGTACAAATTACCCCCTTTAACCCCCCCCCCTCAGAGGCCCTGTGCCAGGTATCAGCCTTTAGCTTCCAGGCTCTGCCCCAGATCTTAGGTTCAAACTAAACACGGTATTGACTCGTGTGTGTTAATTCTCTAACTGTACATAGCAGTTGCTGGGACTGGAGAAAGGGCAATCAGGATCACTACCATAGCACAATTTCCCCTCATAGTGCAGTCCCAACACACACAAAAAAGTTCCCACAGTACCTAGTGTTTGCCTTGGAAAGGAAATTGGCGGGGGAAGCATTTTCCTCAGGAGTATGGCATGAAGAGGGAGGATGAAATGACCCCTCCCTGCATGCTATGGTTCTAATCACCCCATACATAGCTGTCACTCATTGACCATTTACAAAATTAACAAGTAAGGGCCAACCACACGATTCACATCACACTTAGTTTGACCCTCAGGGTCTCAGCCTGGGGGGGGCAGGGCAACTCTACGTGCAATACAGATAGATAATCCTGACACAGAACAGGAAAAATGATCTTGAAAAGCACTCTCCCAAAGAAAAAGGAATTCTGAATTCTATCTACTACTACTTATAACATTTACATTATTATCTGGAAAACATATACTGTATATTGCCTTTTATTTTCTGTGGCTCTCACAAAAAATAGACTAAAAGTCTCTTTGCATTCCATTTGACACACACACACACACACACACAAATCCATGTGTCATGCTTGGCTCCTTTCTTAAATGAATGACAAACATATACGTACCAAGCTCAAGATTTAAAGAACAGTGCTAGCCATTATGCAAAGTGCTACTGCATGTAATAGTTGTTCCTTTAAAGGTCAGCTATCTTTTAACAAATAAGTTTATTAGATCTCGATTAGCAGATTCTGCTGTCTCTAACCACAAATGTATACAAGCAATGCAAATATGGTCAGGAGGAGAAAAACAGGAAAGGAACTGAAGTAGGGGTACTATGCATAACAAAAATATTAAAATTGTCATTCATTGCTTGGATTCACATGTAGTTCAACATTAAAATTCCCTCTGAGCACGAGGCAGTTAATGAATGTGCATACGCTTACTAGCTACAGCACTTTCCGTAAGCACTTCACAGTTTATCACATTTATACTCACAACAAGCCACTGGACCTCAATCGTTCTCATTAAAGGCAAATAGTACCCAGTTTATGGAGGCATAATGACTTTTCAGTTACTCCAGCACTATAGTTATGGACTTTAAAAACAAATGTGATTTTTTTTTCTCCTTGTTGAAAAGTGGGACATAAATATTCTAAATAATAACACAGGGCTGCCTTATATCAAGTCTGATTAGTCCGTCTGGCCGTGTACTGGTTAGCAACAGCTCACTAAGATCGCAGGCGTCAGTCTTTCCTAATTTTGCTCTCTGGTATCCTTATAAGTGGCTAGGCCAGGGATTAAGCTTGGGGCCTGCTGCATGCAAACAACATGTGTACCCAACCACTGAGCTGCGGCCCCCAGCACCTATCGGTAATTTCATTTGTGCCATAGAAATGTTTCCACTACTCACATAATGCAAGTGGCAAGTTCTACCGAAACAGAACTAAACTCATTCACATAAAGTCAAACTTTATAACTGCTTGCAAGACTTGGGCAACCCTCTGTTTGCTCCTTGGGGCACAGTGTGCAATTTGCTAGCACAACACAGTCCACCAGGCATTCAATTGTAGTACACACGGCTAATACGATCGAATACACAAAACTCATGAAACACCAATAAGAACAGAACATGCTCCAGCAAGGCAAAAAAAAAAAAACCAAAAACCCCACATCTTGCTGAAACCAAAGTTGAGCATTTGTTAGGAAGAAAAATTGCTTGAACAGAAACTTTATAATGGGTTTTACATACCATAAATTCCTGTTGAAATACATGGGAATGCCTGCAAGACAAAAACCAAGACGTAAATTAGATTTTTCGCTTTAGAACCACTTATTACACAGAACCATTTGGTAGAAGGAAACCACAAGCTGCTTAGTGTAAAGATATCTCTGCATTTAAGTCAGCAGGGTCTGATGGAATACACCCTAGAGTGCTAAGAGAAGTAGTTCAAGAAATCGAAAAGCCGTTCACAATTTTCTTTGAGAACTCAGAGGACAGATGAGGTCCCACAGCACTTTGGAGAAGGGTAAACATATAGTGCCTTGCTGAAAGTGAGAAAGGGGAATTTTCTACCAATGAAATTGACTTCAATAACCAAGGAGCTATTAGAACAATTACAACACAATCGATTTGTAAACATCTAGACGAAACTGAGATTATCACCCAAAGCTAGCACAGTTTTAAGAACCAACAACAAACTAGTTTCTTTCTTTGACAGGGCAATCCATTTAAGTAGAAAACAAGGATATATCTTCTGACTTTCAGCAATGTTTTTCAGGAAATTCACACAAACAAGCAGGGGATTATTTTTTTTATTTGTCAAATTCGTATTCTATCATTCTCTTTCCTACGTTTCCTGGGCAGGACGTCTGGCTCAGGAGGGCAAGACGTCTGGCTCAGGACGTAGAGCGTTCGTCTCATAAATCTGCCTGAAGATCTGAAGGACAGCAGTTCAAGACGGCCGGAAGTCTGTTGGAGAGCTGCTGGCACGCCGAGCTGATAGCTGCAGAGTCTTTGTGGGGGGGTAAAGCTGCAGCTGCAACTCTTGAGTGACAATCAAGGTTGCCTGTGTCAGCTGAAGCTGAAGCGTGCTGAGGCGAACGCCAGAGAGAGAGAGCTAGACTGTGAAAGCAACATCTCGAATGAAGGGTTCTATGAAAGACTAGAACATTATTATATTGTAAAAACCCCTTGGGGTTTAGAACAGCCTGCCCATGTACACCGCCTTGAATTAAAGTCAGAGGAGAAATCCAATGACCAGAAAGGCGGTATATAAATACTGTATATAATAATAATAATAATAATAATAATAATAATAATAATAATAATAATAATAATAATAATAATAATTCTTGAGCTTCATTTTATTTTTTATTTATTTTTCACATTTTTATACCGCCCTTCCTCCAAGGAGCTCAGAGTGGTGTACATATTTCCTCCCCTCCTTTTTGTCCTCACAACAACCCTGTGAGGTAGGTGGGGC
The DNA here is from genome assembly GCA_026170595.1 of Plestiodon gilberti rubricaudatus. Lineage (NCBI taxonomy): Eukaryota > Metazoa > Chordata > Lepidosauria > Squamata > Scincidae > Plestiodon > Plestiodon gilberti. The sequence continues at coordinate 135,298,067 of JANXHW010000001.1, read as the reverse complement.
TGAGAGATAGTGACTGGCCCAAGGTCACCCAGGAAGCTTCGTGGCTGAGCGGGGATTTGAACCTGGATCTTCCAGGTCTAAGTCTGACTCCCAAACCACTACACCATCCTGGCTGCTTTTTGCAGCCGAAGGGCTGCGTGAGTAGCCGCAGAGCACAAATGCACCAAAATCAGTGCGTTTGTGTGTCCCTCCCACCCTCCCTGTATCCTAGAAGGCTTCAGATGAAGCTTTCCGGGAGTGCAGGGGGTGGGGGGATGACACAAAAACGCATCATTGCCCCCCATGTGAGGACTAGCGACGCAACAGCTGAGGTCTCGCAAAATTTCCATCACCTCTAGCTGCTTTATTTGCATTTATATAAACTTTTGTTGTCCAACTCATGAAGTAGCATAAAATGTGGCTCTCTAGGCACAACTGTTAATAGACTGGTCCTTCTTTATGAGATGGGATCAAGTGGGATGCTGAAGGAGTCTGTTCTGTGTCTGTTGCAGATCAGTATCTTTAAATATTATTAAAGTGTAGGAGTTGAAAATACACGTTTAAAAACTACAGATGGCACGTAACATGCAGACTGTATTTCTGAAATGGTCTAAAGGCAATGAAATGTTAAAAAAAGAATGAAAAAAATGGCTGGACAGAAACATCACACAGAGGATTAGGGGCTACATAAATTGAACTGAAGTTCAACAATCTGATTTTGCAGAAAAAGGTGAGGGCAAATGTCAATTTTTAAAATTGCATTCACAAAAGCACTGCACACAAGAATGCTAGTAATGTTCTGCTCTGACCTTATTAGAAAAAACGGGTGGAATACTGGATTCCATTTGGGAACTGCATTTCCAGAATGGCTATAAACAAATGGAGAGCAACACTGATGGTGAAAAACCTGGAGAATGCATGACATATGAGAGAAAGTTGATGGAACAAATTAAGGGGCAATATGGTAACAATTTGCTAAAATTGAAAAGGTTGTCATTACAGGAAATGGAGAAAAATGGTTCACAGTTGTTCTGAAGGATTGGGCAATAGGTAATATGCTTCAAGTACCAGAAGGTACAGTTAGCTTAAATATTATGAAACACTTCCAAGCAGTTGTGGAATTTTCTTCACTTGTGGAGTTTTCTTTCTTTCAGTTAAATATCCTTGGCTGTCACAAAATGGTGGCATCACTGCTGGAGCCAAGACAACCTGACCTGAACTCGCCTGTTGAGAGTGCAGCAGGAGAAAAACTGTAGCCAGAGAATACAGTAGCTCCATGGGATCCTACATACTGTGAAATCTACTGGAGAGGTGTCCCTATCACTAGAATGGGGCAAGGGGCACCAAATCTGGGTCTCTCACTGTGGTGAGGAGGAGATGTGGCATATTTATATGGCATGCTGCGCAAGCCCATTCTGTGTCAGGGTGGAGGAGAGGGTGGAACACACAGAGAACAGAAGCCCTGGGAAGGTGCCCAACAGAGAAAAGGACCACCAGGGTGAGGCCTTAACCCTCTCCCTTCTCCTTAAGACAACTGAGGCACAGGGGGAGTGAGGGTAGTGGAAGGCCTGACAGAATGAGAATCTGTGTTCAGGCACAGATAGGAGCCTACTTCACTGAGAAAAAGGGGAGGCTAACTCCTCTCCCGCAGAGACCTAGAACTGCCTGGCATGCACACGCATGCACACGCACACAGAGAGCTCTAAATGATGTCTAGCTCTAAATGACCAATGTAAACAGCATGTTAACAGCAGATGCAATGAATTAAAACACCATGGTTACAGGGAGGGAGGACGGGTCGAACTAGATATTGCCTCTGCCTGAAGAAATCCAGCTCTAATGACAGAAATATGCATAGCAGTGTATCATCAGTTATCCCTGTTAATGCTCTTCAATTTGTCTCCTACCTTAGTGTCAACACTGATTGCAGTTAACAAACTCAGCTGGACAACTGAATCTGCTCCAAGGCCTCATATTTCTGTTCTCAGGCAACAAAGCATCAGCCAACATGAGTCAACATAGAAAAGGAAGAAATTCTTCTTCACTGAGATACATAGGGAATAGGAAGACAGAACCCAAGGCTAATCATTTTTCATTTAACAAGGGAATTAACCCTGAAGCTTAACTATGACCTAGAGTGCAGAATCTGTGTTTAGTTTTATACCACATTTTGATTTGAAAGCACTGTATGTTAGAAATCAATTCGTCAATTGATGGTGCACCAAATATTCTCTGCTTCCCATCTTGTGGGGTAGAAATAATTTCCCAAGACCACTTTGTGAGAATATTCACCTTGTTTCAAAACCTATTTGGTGCAATTCTCCCCTGGCTGATTAATTACCATTTTACCCCATTAGCTATGCTTCTTCTCTCTTCATGTATTAGTTACATGGGTATTCCAAACATATCAGACTGAATAGAACGCTATAATTCCAGGCAGCCAATAGGATTTGGCTATGTGATGATATTACTAAGGACAAATGAGGATAATTCACAAATGAGTGAAGGACTGTTTCCCTGCACTGGCAACCAGTGAGATGAGGTAGAAGCACCACACTTACTGGTGGGCATCTGTTCATAGGTCAATATTGATGCTGCTGTCCCTCCACCAGCAGCACATCTTCAGTTACACAGGACTTACCACCTAACCTTGGCTGCTTCCAACCAACACCGAACAGTAAGAATGTAGGGATTCAACAGACATATGTCCAACCCCATCACCAGCTGCTGCTGTTTTTTTGGGTGGTAGCTGCCAGTCCAGGGACACACCAAAGGCATGAGAAGATTGCAATGCTATATAGTCAATATGATTTGTCAACGTGACGAGATCACTGAGGCAAGGCAATGAGAAAAGAGAGGGCAATGCAAATTAATAAATGGAACACTTTTTTGCAAAAAAAAAAAATGAAAATCACCTGAGAAAAGGTAATTTAACAAATGGAGTTATAGTCCATAAAACCCATTCCCAACCACTGCATCATAGAATATAACACCCCACCCCCACCCCCATTGTTATGGTCCCAATGAATTATTTGCCACTAAGAGTGAAACTACCCATAACAAGAAAAACAGAGTTCCCAATACCGGGATACCTTGACTTTCATCGCTTTGGTCTTTCAACCATTTTCATTTTTTTTTATTCATTTTGGTTAAATAATGTATACCCCGCCTTTCTCCCTTTCACTCTTCTTTCATCCGATTTCATCCAACCTTCCATGACATTCATTGATGTTCTTATTTTTATTTTTCTTTCATTTCTCTTTCATTTAGGTTTAGCATGCATTCACATGTTATATCGTTATTTCTGTTTTTCGCCAGCCAAAATAAATTTGCAAGCTAAATAAGGCCAGGCTTTGAAATGCATCCATTTTTTAACTTTCATCCATGCTCTGGTCCCTAACACGTTGAAAGAGCAAGGTATGCCTGTACTGTTTTTTCATGTAAACACAGGAACAGGGGTGCAGGTGCAGATAACCAGACGAGAGGGGGATGCTAAAACGTTCCCCTTTCTGCTAATTCTCCTGTTTGTTATTTTATATATTACTCTTCCAACATAAAATGTACCCCATACCAGGCCATTTCTATTCTTCTCCCCCTGATTGGGCTTCAAAACCAAAAGAAAGTCCAACTGATGGAAAAAACAACAACAAATGGTGTTGGGAGGATGTTTGCAAGAAATCAGCACATACAAGAAGAGTTATGTATGTAACTCTCTCCCTCCCAACATGTTCTCCCCTGCCAACGCCCCCTCCATTGTCACATTCATGCTTTTTTGTTGAGCATAGTCTTGAAACACACATTTGCCAAGGTAATGTGCAATACCACCCTAAGTAGGCTAACCCGATCTCCAACCGGGACAGAGTGCTAGAGCTTTAGGAGAAGGAATGTGGGCAGGTGTAGCTTGTTAAGTCCAAGAGCACAATCCCAGGCATGTCTACTCAGAAGCAAGCCCCATTGTGTTCAATTCAGCTTGCTTCTGAGTAGAGATGCCTAGGATTGTGCTCTAAGGTTTAACAAGCTACACCAGCCCACATTCCTTCTCCTAAAGGTCTAGCATTCTGTCCTGGTTGGAGATCTGGTAAGCCTAACCCTAAGTCCTGTGCTTCTGTCATAAAAGGGAAGCCTCCATGATGGTTACACTATTCCATTATGTGACTCTGTCTATTCTCACCAGCTCCCATAGTGGCAAAAATTTATAAACTCAACTGGCTTGTTTCAAAGGTTTCACAAGATCCATGGCTTTAGTCCAGGAAGGTTCTGGTTTCAGTTAACACCACTGAACACACATCATCACTGGAGTGTCCCTCCTCTGCAAACCAATTGTTCTATCAGCAATTCCTGTAATAAAACTGCAGACTCACAGGATACTGCCAGATTCTTTAAGCAAACTGCATAATGTTGTAGCAGAGTGCCAGGAACTCTTAAAAAGGAGACTAGGTAAGCCAATAGTCTTAACAAAATAACAAGCTTATTGCTGTGGTTCTTTCTCTGCAGATGGTCACAAGCAGGCAGCTGCCCCCCCCTCTCTTTTTAAATCCTCTCTGCTCCCTTGGATGAATATAAGTACTGGAATGGACTACTACTCTGGGATCAACCCAGGGCACTCCAAATACAGGCTGGGGCCAGGGAATGGCTGAATCACAAAGACAACAAATGCATCACAGACTCTGTTGCATGTTGCTTTCATACAACAACTAGGAATCTATAAACCAGCATACAGTATTAGTGTACTGTATTTTTCGCACTATAAGATGCACTTTTCCCCCAAAAAAACATAGGGGGGAAAAAGTCTGTGTCCTATGGTGCGAAGCCTGGGCCTGGGGGCGCTTCGGGGAGGCCTGTGGGGGCTTCGGGGAGGCCTGTGCAAGCCCCCACAGGCCTCCCTGATCTTCAGTTCGGCCGAAAACAGCGATTTTCGGCCATTTCTGGAAATGGCCGAAAATCGCTGTTTTCGGCCGAGGTGAACACCGGGGAGGCCTGCAGAGGCTCGCACAGTCCTCCCCGAAGCCTCCACAGGCCTCCCGGAAGCGCCCCCAAGCCCAGGTAAGTAAAAAACTTTTTTTCTGTATTTTATGCTCTATAGGATGCATGCATCCTATGGACCGATGCGTCATATGGAGCGTAAAATACGGTATTTTAAAGCATTTATAACCCTGACAGAGTTCCCAGAACAACTTACAGAAAATCGATCAATAGGACAATCAGCTTACTCCTGCAGTGTGTCAAACAAGGCTAAACGGTGCATCTATAGCAGGAGTGGCCAACCTTCCCCCATTAGGGCCTCTGTGTTCTTAAGAGTTGTGTAGAAGACAGAATCTTGGCAGCTGCAATTGCTGATGGTGCTGCTAAAGCAGCTGCACCTGATGAAATGCCCTCACCTGTACAACCATTCAAGGTCCAGGGACATTCATATTGAAAGGGTGACCACCCCTGATCTATAGGCAAGGCTATTTGCTAACAACTCAGCCAGAAACGGAAGGCAAGACTTCCCCACTGAAGGGAGAAATATAGCTGAAGTAGAATTTTTGCTATTAGTTACTTTGCACTACTCAAAATCAATAGCCCTAGAGGGCAATTGGGGCAGACACCAAGACTTCTCATTTTAGCTCATTGTCTCTCCTAATGTGCTCCTAAGAATTTCCTCCAGGAAGAGACTTGGGCTACAATTCTATACATACTTACCAGAGAGTAAAGGCCGTAACAGACCGCATGCTGAGGCAAACGAGCGCGAGAGGCTGGCCACCGTCCTCCGCGCTCTGAGCTTGTCTGTAGGAGTGTCTTCCCGCAAACAGGAGGATTCCATTCCTTCCCATATGGAGGGATGAAGAAACATCCCCTTCAACATTAAGTCTAATTTAATACACTTGCAGTGCAATTCTAGGCATGTCTACTCAGTAGTAAGTCCCATTGTGTTCAATGGGCTTACTCCCAAGTAAATGTGCACAGGATTGCAGCCTTAATAGTAAATTACATAGTAGTAGCAATAAACAGTCGTAAATTAATACACTTAATAGCCAGACTATTTTGCCAACAATTTATAACACTAAGGAAATAATATATTTGGAAACAAAAACAGCACATAGTCATGCAGAGCTCAAGCTAGAGCTGAAGTTCACCTTTGGAGCAGTTAGAAGGGAGTCTGAGGTAACTGTGTCATATTTTAAACAGAAAATCCAAAGACCTAGTGCAGCTTTTGGCTTCAAAATGGGTAAATCATCACATAATCATATAAATGTATGTTCTGAGGTTTTCACAACTGGTACATATCTTTGAATTAATAAAAGGAAGCATTTTCCAGGTTGTTCTGGTTGTTTTATTTAGTAAAAACAACCTAAACTAAACTAAATAAAACAACCAGAACAACCTGGAAAATGCTTCCTTTTATTAATTCAAAAATCATATCAATATTTGTCATATGATTCAATGCTTAGTAGATAAACACAATAATTGTGTCCAATCAAGATATCCTCTTCTGCCTGATTACATGCTATTAATTTGTTACGTGGTACAGAGTGGGGGAATGAATCAAAGGAAGAAATAAAATTCTGCAATGAATCTCCTAATTATGAGATGACGATGGTCATCTCATGAATTTCACTACCTGACTGAAACGACATTTGCACTGAACCAACAGGGCCATCCTTTTCATGGGTGCCAGCTTACCAGTTCATGTGCCAGGTTAATAAGGCATTTTTTACCCAAGGGTGTATATACGCAACAGGAGTTAAATGCGTACACCTGTGGGCTGGGAGAAAATGTGAAAAACCAAGAACACAATGCTCTTTGTTTATCGTTTGTAGAATTTATTGTTTTGTGAAACTCCATGTATTTCGGCAACAGTATACCGGCCACCATATCAAAAGATATGCAACGTCTTCTTCCCACTTCCCTGATTGTCAAATAAAATAAGCACACAAAAGAAAAGGAAGAACTAGCTAAGCTGATATAAACAGCAAAGACCTTTTCTTGATCTCAGTTATCTCTCAGACCATTTCTCTCTGAGACAAAGATCTAGTTTAACAAATGTTCAGAGAGTAGATTTATAAAGAAAGTCATGATTCCCCCCCATTTATATAGTTATATAGGAGAAGACAGAATTTCAAAAAATAACAACTAGAGAAAATCTAGTGACTCATGTCCCCAAAGGTTATAGCAGATGATCCTGAAAATCCCTTTGAGCATTAAAACCTATGAAGTTCATTCTTTAAGGCATGCCTCATCCATTTCATGGAATATTCTATTTTCAGTTTCACTCTTTATTTTTCTGCTACCTTCAGAATGCCTGCTGTACATGTTTTATAGAAGAACAGCTTTTATCTACTTCTTAATATCATGCAGCCACACCACAATAATCTTGCTTTCTGTTTCTGCCACATATTTAAGTAAGCCTTCTGACTCAAGGTATTAAGAACTGCCTAAACTTCTGCTCTTGAATGCTAGCAAGGACATTATGGCTGGCCATATATCTCAAATTAACTTGGGGCTCTTAGCTCACTCCTCACAGAGAGATGATTACAGCATAAAGCCAGCTGATATAATTTTTTCACCAAATATGACACAGCTGTTATTCACCACTCAGGGGAGACCCATGGCTAAGAAAGCATGTAGACTAAATTTCCTTCTCCTAGGGAGGCAATTTAGTCTAGAAGTTGGGCTAAAATTATTGAAAGGGCAATAATGTGGAATTCACACTGTGGATGTTGACACAGTGCAATATCTGGCTCATGGATAAAAGAGTTAAGGCTCCAGAACGCCCACATTTTTCGCTCTTTCCTGTGCATAATGATAGATGCAGTCCCAGTAAAAAATAAGTCTCCGTGAAAAAACTGCTAACTCCTATCATCATGAATTAAATGAGCCTTGTCTCAAAAGATGTTAGAACTGCCAATCAGCGGACAACATGCAACAGTTCTGCTTTCAAAACTATACTTGTTTAATTTATCCTAGAGCTGGTGAAATGCATGATTGACAAGGCTGGATTTTTTTTTTAAAACTACGCTTTCCAGGAAAAACAAAACAAAACGAGTAACTGTAGTTTTCGCGTATCCTTTATGACATGTGGTCAGCTCCCTCATGTTGCCTAGGCACAATGAAGGAATTCATTGACTAGCAATTATTGTGAAGCTGAGCACATGCTCCACCTCCACTTCAATTTAGAGTTCAGTACACATAGAAGATAATGTCTTCATGATGCACAGAAATGCAGGCTACCAAAAAAGCCACACAGTTACTGTGTGTGTGTGTGTGTGTGTGTGTGTGTGTGTGTGTGTGTGTATATATATATATATATATATATATATATATATATATATATATATATATATATATATATATATATATATATATATATAAACTACATACTGTGGATGAGGCATAACTCAGTGGAAGAAGAGCAGACGCTTGGAGCGCATAAGGTTCCAGATTCAATTCCTCGCGGACTCCAGGTGCAACAATCTTGGGTAGCAGAGCTGGGGGAAATTCTGACTGAGACCTTGGAGAGCTGCTGCCAGAACCAAATGGATCAATAGCCTGACAGTATAAGGCAACTTCACAAGTTCTGAATTGTGGATTCTAAAGCTACTTGAAAACTTATTTCATTCTGAATCTATATCTAAATAAGAACTCTGATCATCAGGAAATGAAGTGCTACTGAGCACCAGCTACTGGAGAGGAAGGTGGCAAAGATTGTAAAACCAAGATAAGAGTTCTTATACAATGTAACAGAAGCGCCTTTAGCTTCAAGAGATTTGGTAACAGCACACTTTTGGGCTATCGCTGTTTTCCACTGCTTCCCAAGTTATAAACCAGGCTTGTTGCACTCAATAGTGGTAGTTGTTCTGAATGGGTCAGGTGCCTATAATACCTAACCATGAGAACAGCCTTCAAGGAAGCTAGTTCATAACTATGATTGTCTCCTGAACAAGCCTGCTAGTAGGTGGTAAATACTGTTACATTATAGGACAGTGGTTCCCAACCTGGGGGTCGGGACCCCCAAGGGGGTAGTGAAGTGGATTCTGGGGGGTCGCGGGATGTCGGCTGGATGGCCACACCCAAGATGGCGGCTCACTCCTCTCCCCCCCCACTACAGAGAAAGAAGTGTCCGATGCTCTCTTGGGATTGTTTGCTCACCTTGTTTTACTTTCTGTTTGCTTTTTAGCATCTCTGTTAATATTAGCTCACTTCTCTCCTCCCCCCCCCACAATGGGGCTGCTTATGAGTACAACTTTAAAAATATGATTTATTTTTAAAAGTGTGATTTATTAAACAGTGTAATTTATTAAAAACAAATGACACATCACTTCCGGCCCTAGGTCTCAGGGGGATCCCGAAAGATCATCATTCTACAAAAGGGGGTCAAAGTGCTAAAAATGTTGGGAATCACTGGTATAGGATATGCCCTATCAGTTAAATGGAACTGAAGACTCAAATAAGAAAGAGCTATCTTTCATGCTCCTTTGGAAGAAGATCTTTGCTGGGTAGATCCTTCCTCGCTCCAACACTGCCAAATGAAGTGCTGCCGCTTCTGACCCACAGTGTCAACAGCAGGCTACATCAAAAGTTGATCCCCCCATTCTGCTCTAAATCACTCCTGAAATGTAGGCCTGACAGCACCAGACTACACTGCAGGGTTGTTGTAGGCTACTCTCAGATTCATCCTGACATTGTATTAGGAACCTGGGCTACACTGCATGGTGTTAGAAGCCACTCTCTCAGCACCAGCACCACCTGCGTTGTGGAGAAAAATAGGAAATATGGCAGGGCTATTTTTCAAATGTTTTTAAAACCCAAAATTAAGATCTGAGTAAGAAATAACTCTCTTTGACAGGGCCGGCTTTAAGCCAATTGGACCAATTGCTCCCAATTGGGCCCTGTACGTATGGCCCCCCCCCCCCATGCTAGAGTGGTTTTGTAACATTTGCTTTTCAAAGTTAATCTCACATTTTGTTTGTTTACTTGTAGGCTTACATGTATGCAATTTTATATTAAAATGGGCTTCGATCCGTTTGGTCCATTAACCCACATGCACTTTTTAAGTGTACATTTTGATTGTTTTCCATACTACTATAGAGATTTAAAGTCTATAATAAATTTTATTTATAACTCTAAGATTCTACTGACCTTCGCTGTGAATCTGGGGCCCTGCAAAAATGTTTCCAGTTGTGCCCCGCAGCTCCTAAGGCCAGCTCTGTTCTTTGATACTGTCTTGGAAGAAGATCTTTGCTAGGCAGGCAGGCAGTTGCTATTGCCTCCTCATGTCACATTTCAAAAGGTGGTCCTACTACTACTACTACTACTACTACTACTACTACTACTACTACTACTACTACTACTACTACTACTACGTTGTGCACCCCACAACTAGAGAGAGAGAGAGAGCTGAAAGTTATAAAGATAACTTTCTTTATATGGGTTTCTGTTCTGTGGAGACTCAGTATGAAGAAAGAATGATTTGGCTGTCAGGCAGAGAAGTTCTTTCAACAAAGAGGGAGCAGCCTGATCCTACGGTTTGGAATCAGCTGCAACAATGATGCAAGCATTTCTGCTGCTACAGCAAGCTCATTGAGTCACCAATCTGTGCCACCAGCCATGCATCTTGCCACTCCACCTTGCCTTGATACACTACATGCAGGCTTGCAGCTACCTTTGCAAAGTAGTCCCAATGTTCCATACTGTTTACACTACCACTGTAGTGGTGATTCACATTTGTTCTTCTCTGCTTTGCATTCGCATTGAAAAACAAGCAGTTCCTAACCCATATTCCTTTGTACTGAGACAAGGTCAGGACTATGGAGGATGTTGTCTTTGAAACAAGGGCACTCCGCCTACTTCTATCCAAGAGAAATAATTTGTTTGAACTCCAGAATTGTTCGTGTCAGTTCTTTGCAGCTGTTTCTCTGGGGAAGTCTGGAACTACTGTTGGACTTTCAAAGTTATAGAGGCCTGCTCTACTTGTTTCAGTATTTTATGTTTAAACATCTGATCTCCAAGTCATTTTTCTGGGCGAGGTACAGATAGCTGCAATTCAATTAATAAAAGCTAATCAATTGCAATCATTTTAGGTAAGTGCATTCACAGAGGCATATTAACACAATAAACCATCAGAATATCTGTGCTTGAATAACCATACCTGCATTCCTTAGGGCAGTGTTTCCCAAACCTTTTTGACCTGCGGCTTCCTTGACCATTGACCACGGCTCCCCATGACCTTATGTTGATGCCTGCCAATTGGCATTGCACTGTTTTCCAAGAGGATTCCGTGGCACTCCGCGACTCCCCTGGCAGGGGAGCTGCGCCTCCTAGTTTGGGAACCACTGCCTTAGGAAATGCCTGCTCCCACATGTACCTCCCTGTATCCTTGGGTCTAAGGCAAAAGCCCTGCCCTGTGTCCTTCCCTCTGTAGGAGGCAATGGCCAGAAGGGTGTCTTCACTGTAATATAATCACGCTATGGAATCTCTTCCTAGCAAAGTTATCAGGCTCTCTCACTATTAAATTTTGTTGCTAGGTGAAAACTTGGTTTTTCCCAAAATGTGGAGTTTCCCACTGGCACATTTTTTTCTGTTTTAAATGGCTGCGTTGCTTTTAACTATGGAATGTTAAGATATTTCATGACTGTTTTATTGTGGAATTGTTATGATTTTATCGTGAATTGTAAGTTTATTTAGTCATGTTGTAAGCTGCTGCTATGTGAACAGTGCAGTGACAGCATATACAAAGTTAAATAAACTATTGAGTCACAGGTTTCAAAGCTTTCAGGATTTTAGACTCTTTGGTCTCCTATTTTATGTCTCTTACTCTCCAGCAATCATGGAAAAGAAAACAGAAAGGCATCCATGATCCCCCAGGTACGATATCGTTTTCCAAAGCAACAGGGAGAAACGTTAGAGGTCACTCCCTTTGTGTCACGATTACGATTACGCTCAGACTCTCCAGTAGCTCATCGTATTTCACATACACAATCACTGTGACAAGCAGTGTTCATTTTGTTCCTCTCTTTTATGTGCATATATCTATGTGGATGTGTGTACATGGAAATTGTATCCACAAAGGGAATGGCATTGCCCACTCACCAAATGGGAAAGGAGAGAGAAGGGATGCAAGACCATGACTCCATAAATTCTTAGTGATAGCTTATAGAACTTGCCTGAAGCAACTGCCTTCATTTACACAACTCCATAACAAGTTCCAATTCACCTCTTAAGAACATCTCCCCACGTCTTTGCTAGGCATTCACAAAGATAAATAGAAATATGACTCCCAGATAAATATTTGCAGATCTTGATACCACAAAGGTCTTCCATTTCCATAATGCTTTGATTATTTATACAACAGCAGAAGCAGAGTTGCTGAAAGAAGTCATCCCAGGAGGTTAAAAGGGCCAGAGGTATATCTTCAATCATTTATTATTCAAACAGATTCAATGGAGACTTTTTTCTTTCCTTCTTTCATTTGTGTGTGTGTGTGTGTGTGTGTGTGTGTGTGTGTGTGTGTGTGTGTGTGTGTGTGTGTGTTGAACAGAATTCCGCTAAAAGGAGCAAAGGGGAAAAATGAAAATGTTTGCCTTATTTCTTCTAGTGCTACTGAACAGACAAGAGTGAGGCTCAAAGGCAGAAATCAGAAAAGTTACTAAAAAGAACAAAGAGGAATTGTGTGTTTACAATGTGTCGTTTCAGCGATTGTCAGGTTCAAAGCATTGTAGGTTATGCAAGCGGTTTTGCCACACAGATCCCAAGAGGAGACTAACAACTGAATGATCAGTACAAAACATTAAAAGGCTGCACTAATACAATCTCTAAAACATGGAATGTCCTCTGTCTTTGCTTATTATTTACAATAAATACTTGCTGCTACATTTTTGCTTTGCATCGTGAAGGCATGTTGCTTTCCCTTAAGAAAGCAATTTCTTGTCCACTTCTAGGAACTACCCAGAGAAGAAGTCATGCTTACAAAATCATAGAACTTGGGGCAGGAGTTCTTGAAGAAAGCCTGGATCCTTGGACAAGCTGTCTCCTATTGTTACGTTACTTTTCCAAGCTAGATTCAAAGCATTCCTGTTGCTTCCAGGCAGGGGCAAAACTAGGGTAGGGCCCGAGAGGCAGCTGCCCTGGGCGCAACGCCAGGAGAGGACATACCCCTCAGGCTCCACCACCTAATGGCTGCCCTCAAGTTCAACTTGGAACGCTCCAAGCAGAGCGCGAGGGCAGCCATTTGCCTGCTGCCTCTGTGTGCTGCCCTTTCTCCTCACAATCGTGAAGAGGTGACGCGTGGAGGCGGCAGGCAATTGGCAGCCCTCGTGTTCCGCTCGGAGCACTCCAAGCAGAATGCAATGACTGCCAAGTCCTCCTGCCTCCGTGCGCAGCCCCTTCTCTTCATGATTGTGAGAAGGGGAGACGTGTGGAGGCAGCAGGCAATCGGCAGCCCTCTCACGCGACGGCTGCCAAGTCCTCTCACCTCCACCCCTTCTCTTCATGATTGTGAGAAGGGGAGATGCGTGAAGGCAGCAAGCAATTGGCAGCCTTCGAGTTCTGCTCGGAGAGTCCCGAGTGATGTCACTTCTGGGGGCCCAGCATGCTCCCTTGCCCCAAGCGGCATGGGAGAACATTACGCTTCTGCTTCCAGGGCAGCCACTACCACTACTAATCCCAATGGAGCAAGAGGATTCAGAGTAGCAAGGAGATACCATTCACCTGTCTCCTCTTCACTAGGATGCCTGATCCAACTCCATGTCAAAAGAACTGCAATGAAATCCATGCTCTCTCAAGCACAATATCTTGCACTTTGAATGGACAGAACACAACTACCACTGCAATAAACTGCTCTATTCTATGCAATGGAATAACTGGACAACTGAGGGAAAATGCATGTGGAAAGAGCTGAAAACACCAGCATAATCTTACAAATGTTTGTCTAAGAAATATTAATGTATTTATTCTGTGACTAGGTGCATAGAGTTTACCAATGCTGATACTTTCAGGCAGTAAGTCAGACAGAGGAAGACACATTCCTATAAAGCATGAATAGTCTTTGGCAGTGTTGATCTATCCATGAGGCAGACCGACATGGTTTCCTCAGGAGGTAGACGGGCAGGGGGCACCCAGGCATCTTCGATGCTCTAGCCCACCACTCTTCTGTCCTCCACATTGTTCCTCTCTTCCTTTTCAATTCTAGTAAGTAGGAGGAGGAACAATGGAAATGGCAACTAGTGTGGAGATATTAGTATGGGTAAGCGGAAGATATTTGGTGTGGCAAGTCACCACTCAAGGGAGGCAGCCTTTGGTGAACCCTCTCAGCTGCTGGAAGAATTGGCCAGCCCTGACCGTTGGTAGTTAAAACGACATCATCGGTGTGTTGATGAACTTGATTCAGAATTTGTATTCTAGGAAAATGCTGGTGAACTAGAAAGTGTGGGATGACACTGCTTTGAATTATTCTTCATAATCAGAAGATGTACAACAGCAAAATAATCTGTTAATATCAATCTGCTATACGTTCTGTGATGCATACAGGTAACGATTACAGGCTGGTGTGAGGTATAAAGAAACAGCTCATACTGTATATCTTAGGGGTTTTCAACCAGTGGTACTAGTACCACCAGTGGTACTTCAGCTGACTGCTGGTGGTACTCGGACCACCAGAACCCCGCTCTGACGTGGTGCTTTTGGCTGTGTGTTTTCACTCTCAAGAGGCTCCTGCCTTTGGCAGAGTCTCTCAGGAATGCTGAGAAGGGTCCTCCCACCTGCCCAGAGTGTCCTACCTGCATTTTCTAGCCTCCAAAAATCTGAAAACCCAGACATAACTGGTGATGATGTCACCAGTTCCGGTGGTACGCAGTTCCAATTAATTGGTTCTGCTGAGGCTTAATTAACCCATTAGGGGAGATTGCAAGCAAGACCGGGGCAAGCGTCTATAGCAGATCGGGTGTGCGAGGTTAACTGAAACACAAACATCCGGGTAGATTGGAGAATGTATTTATGTGTAGTTGCAGCAGTAGTCACGATACTTCTGAGGATGCCTCCTATGCTGGAGGTGAAACGTAAAGTTTTAACCATCTAAATTATAATAATAAAATGATATTATACAACGGAGTTTCCCAGCAGAATGTTTGTTTTAAATTCTATGATCTGGACACGTCGTGAGAATCTAAGAACATACCTAAGATTTGTTAATTTTTAAGTATCTCAGGAGTCCCCAGCATGTTTTGTAAATAGTTTTACTGGACTCTTCTTGCCCTTCCAGTTTAGTATTCCACAGCTACCCTGCTGCATGTGCTTTTAATGAAAAGGCATCACTGTCACTGTCTTTGAATATTCTGTTGAGCTCACCTGCAAGAGGAAGCTGAAGAAAGTGCTTCTAAAAGCACTTGTGTTTGTTATCTGGATCCTTCACTGAAACCACTTTAAGGGGGAATGACTATAAAAATATGCATAATAAACAACTTCCTAGTGTGCGGCAAAAAAACAACAATGTAAACAGTCAAGGAAGGACGCTGTAACTTGCACAGCATGCACTTCTGGCCTTCCAAAAAGCTTTCAACCAAAGTCCCTCACCAAATGCTCCTGGGTAAACATAGCAGTCGCTGAATAAGAGAATGGATTCTCTTCTGGACTGGTAATTGGTTCAAGGACAGGAAGCAGAAGACAGGAATAAACAGGCAGCTTTCACAATAGAGGTGGGGAGGGGGGGAGTAGTGGAAGCCCTCGTCGAAATGATGGCTGTAGCCTGCAGAGATACAAGATAAGGAATGCTTTGCCTACTTTTTTCCTCAGTTCAGGAGCTGGTCTCTGGAAGATGTGGAGATTATTCTGGGTTAGGGTGGCGTGGGGGAAAGCATTGGAAAAATATAACTCACACTCTTGCAACTGCTTTTCAGAAGGGAAGGAGTAAAACAATGTATCCTCCCTCCCTCCTCTTGAATACATTTCCTAGGTTGAGGGATAATGTGTTTCTAACACACATCCAGGAACTGGCTTTGGAAAGATAAGGTATGGTGGGGGGGGGGAGAGGGGGGGACAGCCCATCCATGAGGCCAACTGAAGTGGTTGCATCAGGCAGCAGATTGGGGGGGCACCCATCCCTCCCTCCCACTTCCTTGCCTCCACTGCTATTCCTCCTTCCACTCCCTGGACTGGAAAAGGAAGAGGAAATGTGGAGGGGAGGAGAGTGCGGAGCTAGAACATTGGAGAATGGGAGGAGCAGAGTCTGGTATATCATTAGGTGAGGGGGGCAGCATTTCACTGCCCCCCTTTCACCCCAGCACAGTGTCTTTTCTGGTGGCTGTTTGCTGGTGGTGTTCTGCATCTTTTTTTAAAACTGTGAGCTCTTTTGGGACAGGGAGCCATTTAATCATTTGATTTTTGTCTGTAAGCCGCTTTGTGAACTTTTTGTTGAAAAGCGGTAGATAAATGCTGTTAATAATAATAATAATAATTTGGCATGCCCCCTCAGGCATCAGGAGATCTTGGACCAGTCCTGTATATCTCCAAACCCAGGTCCTGGGTCAGGAGTGTGGATGCTCTATGCTAGCTGACTGTCTTCCATTTCTTTGACATTTGTGACAAGACGCAGAAGACTAGAGATTAGCTAATATATACAGAAATGGATACTATACTTCTTACAAATAAAGCCTACAACCCGACCCTAACTAATTCCCTGCAAGGCAATGCAGTGGCAGCAACGCAGCTACCGCTGCACCCCACAGGGGCATTACAGTCTCCAGAGGCTTCCTTTGGGGTAAGGGAACATTTGTTCCAGTGCCCTGGGGTATGGTTTTATCTCCTCTCCATCCCCAGCCTGTTCTGCCCATCCCTCGCCCCATTTCACCCACCCCCTGCCTCCCACTCCATACAGGCTGTTACCTACAAGTGGCGGGTGTCCTCTGCCGTGCAGAGCTGGCAACTTACTGCTCCCAGCAGTGGCCAGCCCATGCGCTCCAAGGGGGCACATTTTGCGACTGCCAGAAAGCGTGTTGTGCTGCTGGTACACTCGTTCCAGCAGCACAACGCACTAGTAAGATTGGGCTGGCTAGTCTGTGAGTTCTTGTAGATCGTGCCATTTCAGAGAGCAGGCAAAGAATTGAATGACTCCTTGCATTCCAAAATAAATTCCTGCAAGTAGAAAAGGAGTACAGCAGGGATAAGACTGAGCTAGAACTTTATTCCGCCTTTCCTAGTTTTACTTGCACAGAGGTTTTGTTTTCTTTCTTACATGGGAGAGCATTCAAAAATGGCATCCCTCTCCTGCAGTCTGAAGTGGTAGAGTCATCTCTACCTCCTAATTCTGTTGCTTATGTTGACTGCATAACTGAGGACTTATTTTGCAATGCATTTTAGTTAAGACAAGGGAGAACAACAAGGTGTGTGTGTGTGTGTGTGTGTGTGTGTGTGTGTGTGTGTGTGTGTGTGTGTGTGTGTGTGTGTGTGTGTGTGTGTGTGAGAGAGAGAGAGAGAGAGAGAGAGAGAGAGAAACCATTGTAGATTTCCTTAAGGTTTTGGTACGATTTCCAAACTATTTCCCGTTTTCAAAGTTCTCTCTATTTACCTTAAGTGTCTCTCTAATGGCCCATGTTTTCAGGTAATAGCTGAACAACATCCACTCATACCAATGAGAAGTTTGACCACCAATATCTATGTTGTATCGAGTATATTTTGTTATTAGATGTGTCTGGGAAAGTTTTGTGTGAAAATGCAAATATGAAATGTATAACTAAAGATGACTGAATCGTGTTGGTTAAACAGATTTTTGTCTTTTTACAAGTTTGAAGGTGTGCGCAATGTGACAGAAGATTTGTCATGGTAACAGTATGCTATGACTAAATTATAAGCATAATAAATAACCACCATTGGAATGTGTGTCTTTTGGAAACTGCTGCAGAAAAGAGGCTGCTCCTACAGCGCACAGTATTGCATGGCATCTGTTTCATCAACTCTAAAGTTTGTCTGCTTTCTACATGTTTTATGTGGATGCCGTATCTGTAATATAAAAGTAAAACTACCATACAGTCTCAATCCCTCCCTTCCTGCCTGAGCATACAGTTCTAGGATATTTTTCCCCCATAGGTGCACACCCATGTTTTACGTGACACTGCTCCATCTCTCTTTAGACAGCACCATGAAAAACAATTACCATCAGTGGAATTCGGGTATTAGTTCACATACTTGTGTAACTGTGACCAATTCTGCAGAGCTCTTTGGCTGCTGCTTAGAAAACCAAGTTTGTGCAAAATATGGAAGGTTGGACAAAGAACTGGAGCTGCATACATTTTTAGGCAGTAATTATTCTGCAGACTTAAGTTTAGAGAAGGAACTTCTTAACCCTTTATTAGGAGGCAAAACACAGGCGATCCATGACCAAAACTCCTAATTTTCCTTTTTTTACTTTCAAGTACCTGCAGAGGACTCCAGGTTTGATTGGAGCAGGGGCAATGTTAAAACCCTTCTCTATCTCTTTCCCTGCTCTATGCTATTAACCTCACATGATTAAAAAAAAAAAACCAGCTTCCTGTATTATGCCTACATTTTTCCCCAGCTCAGTAATATCAGTAAGGGTGATGTCATTCGGCTTTGGGAACATAACGGATGCAAAGGTTATCCCTCCACCCACACATGCACAGAGCATCAATGCTACAAATAAATTTGGAACTCCTCACAGCTGCTTTTTTTTTTTTTAAGCCAGGAGGTCCAACCCCAGATTTCCTGTACCACCTCTGTTTTGACCCTGAATGTACCTTGTTTGTAACTGTTAAGTAAAAATGTGGTCATATTTGTTGGAGGAGCCTACAAGAAATCCATCGATTTGGGCATTATAGCTAAAAGTAGTGGGAATCAGTAGGCTTTGATCCAAAAAGCAGCAGGTCAGTCTCAACATTCAGTGGTTTCACTTTGGTCCTACCAGAGGCACAGCTTTTTCTTCCTGTCTCGTGCATGAAGATGGGAGCATATAAAGAGGTATCACACCAGGCTGTTAGGGGAAATGGGGAGAGGGGTGTTTGTGTCTCTCTCAAATCCTTATCCAGCCTTCTCTCCCCCACTCAGTCAAGAAATAGGATCTCAGAGATCACATTTCATGTGTGTCACTCACCTGAGCAATGCACCCATCCACATTTCTCCAACTTGAGGAGGAGAGAAATCCAACTCTGTCGTGCCCTAGCGTGCTGTCTCTGCACATGGTAGGACTGGCGTGAGCCCACAATAGTTAAAGTTACACGTATATATGTAATTCGAGAGAGAGAAAGTTTTCATAGCATGTTATATTAGTTCTTACATCAGTAATACATTATAATGGGACAAATAAGTTTTACAATTGTGTCCTTGAGCAGGATGCCAACATTCCATTGCTAAATTAAACATGTCCATTGGGAACAAAGCCAGTGACCTCCGATGACATTCAACCCTTATATGTTTCAAATATGCTTTCCATTATTGCAGTGTGATAATAGTGTGATAGAATACAACTGTGATTAGCACTTTCAGGTCTGGTATCAGAGGTTGGCATCTCTGGGCAGCTGCCAATGTTCCAGAGCCCTCACGATGGGGTCCATGGTTGATCCCTGACTAGACCACCGCTATTCCCATAACCGTTATGTGGTGAAAAAGCCCTTTGAGGCCCAGCCAGGTAAGGAGAAGGCCAACAGTTTGCTGATGGTGCCTTGAAACCTGGAGCCAGCTGGGAAGAGAACTAATCTTCACTGTCACCAATGCTTTACTGCTTCACAAGAAAGTAACATCTTGGGGAAAAAAATGCTAATTTATTTTATTTCTGATTGGCATTTTGCTTGATTAACATATCTGCCTAACACAAGTGGGCTCTGGCCCACATGAGCTTATGCCAGTGGTGTCACTGCAGGGGGGCGGAGCTCTAAGTTCCGCTGAGATCGGAGCCTCCATTACACGGAGGAACGAAGCAGCCCCGCCCCCTCGCCTTCGGAGCCTTTCAGGGAAGTGAAAGCAACGCACAGGGAGTCTCCTGGGGGCGGGGCCGCTTCATTCCTCCGATCTCGGTGGAACTTAGAGCTCCGCCCCCCTGCAGTGACGCCACTGGCTTATGCCACAATTCATTGGTGAGCCTTTAAGGCACCAGAAAACTCCTTGTTAAGTGTAAGAAACTACATTGTTACCCCTCTAGATTTTGTCAGAAACAGATGGGCTACTTCACAGGCTGCATCTCCTGAGAGTGATTCATTGTATGTGTGTTAAGAATGAGATCAGGGCAGCTTGCTGAAAGGCACAGTGATGGAAAATGGAAGTCCATAAGTCTTTATGAAGTGTGCAGACCATGGAGCACACCTCCACCCCATAACCCCCTAGGTTTTGAACACACTTGGCTATAAAGAAAAAACATGGAAAAAATAGCAGCAAATCCCATGAACTCTTTCCTAAAACAAAACAATGGGGAAAAAAACAATGAAAAAGAATGGAAACCCCACAGGATTACAGTGAAAGAGCTCCATTCATTTTAATACCTATTCTTTTAAGATATAATTCAATAATGAATGCTTGCTCCAGTTCCACAAAAGCAGTACAATCTTGGATCTGGCTGCCACTCTTAACATTTAACCCTGCAGACTCAAAAATTAACTTTAGCTACAGTGCAGCAAGGTGCATTCATTCATTCAGTTTGATGAGAAATCACTACTTCGTTTTCTATAGTTTTTCCTCAGTAGCCAGTATGGCTTGCCAGACTTCATTCCCTCTTCTCCTATTACTCCAACAAATGGGGCTACCGTCTCAAGTCAGCCACTTGTACCTCCTCTGTGCTTTGATAGACTAAAAAGCTTGTGCTGAATATAGAAACAAAATGAGTGGCTGCAGAAAGCCACAGTGATTGGGACAAATTTCAGATTGTTAACCCTAAAGGTGCCATAACGGATCAAAATCACGCTTAAAAATAGTTATTTAATGTCCAATATGCAGCGCAATGCTATGCATGTTTACTCAGAAGAAAGTACCATGGTCTTCCATAGAGATTATTCCCCAGTGTGTTTAGGATTTTAAGAGAAGTTTCTAGTGAAAGGTGTGCAAGACGGCATATGTTCAGGTTTTCCTTAGCAAGAATTTTCACATTTTAAAAAGACTGAACGAGCATTTAGCTGAAATTGGGCTAGAGATAAAGTCTCACAAGATATAAACCATGCTGAAATACAGTATGGGAAACGTTCCACACTATGTAGGCACATCTGAAGCATGCCCTGGACCCAAGTGCAATGTGAGCTTCCTGAGAAATAACATTCCTCATTCGCCCACTGTAGACAAGCTAACAAACACAGCCCTGAACACAGCCCTTAATTTTTTTTTAATTCCTTGCATGTTTTCATTCATCCTTTTCATTTTTCAGCCTTTTAATAAACCTCTTTTATGGTTTACCTGCTTGGTCTCGGTTCACTCCAGAGGAATGTCTGTCAATGTTTCGCTACTGGTTGGTTTTAAGGGGACTCCCCAGATTTTTTTGGGGGGGTGTCTCATCCTGGAAGGGGGGGCTTGCTTTCCCCTTCTGTGTGGACTTTCCAGTTTTGGATAGTGCCAGTGAAGATGACCTTTCCCTATTCCATCCCAATTTACCCAGCAAACAGGGTGAAGTAGAAAGCAGGGAGTGGAGTGTCAGTCATCAACTGATAGGTGTGGTGGCTGCCTTGCCTTCCCCCCCTTCCCTTAAGGTGTGTAGGTAAGTTTGGATGTTAAAAATTAATGCAGCATTTTCTGCTTCTCTTTCTGAACTTCACTGAAATCCTGGGGTATTCCAATATGAACAGGCATTTGGTGGAATTGGTAGAGACTTATTTATCAATAAGGTTTTTTAAACAGGCAAGCTTTTGATAAATAGCATGGTTGATATTCTACTGATCAAGTAAATATTATGTCATGATCCCATTCATAATTGAATAGGTAAATATTTGAAATATCTGACGGCTTGTAATGAGACCATTCACCATCGTTCCTCAAGACTCTGTGTGCACCTTGTGGCTGTATGTACTTTCCATGCTGCTGCAATCCACTTAAATTGGCTAAATTGAGGTCCAGGTCAGATGCGCACATGGAACTAGCCATATAATTCCCTGGTTTGTAATTCACACAATTTATATGCCCACAGATTTAAATGGGACTTAGAGCCCAATCCTATCCAACTTTCCAGTGCCGATGCAGCCCCGAGGTAAGGAAACAAATGTTCCCTTACCTTGAGGAGGCCTCCGCGACTGCCCTCCCAGTACACGGCTGCATCAGTGCTGGAAAGTTGGATAGGATTGGGACCTTAGAGCGCAATCCTAAGGTTTGCTGGCGCTGTGGCCTGGCGCTGGCATTGATTGTCGCAAGCGTATCATAATGCATGCTTGTGACAACTTGTGAGTAGATGGCACTGACGAAAAGGACTGCGCTGGGGAGCGGGTGATTTTGCCAGTGGCAGGTGCGGAGTCTGGGGGAGGACGGGGAGGGTAAGAGGGGGCATAAAGGGGGGAGGATCAGGCCCGGGAGGAGGTGGGACCGGTGTCCTCATCAGAAACCGTATCCTATCCTCCATCTCAGGCCACAAGCCCCGACACAGGGCTCCTCAGGTCTGCGCCAGCTAAATAGCCAGTGTGGATCCAAGGAGAATGGTTAGGAAGGCTGGGGCTTTACACGGGGTAAGGGGACTAAGGTCCCCTTACTTCGAGGAGACCTCCAGCCTGCAGACTGGGCGCACAGGATTTGGTGCTGAGCTCAATGCCATTCTCTCTGTGGCCCTGTTAGGATTGGGCTGCCCATCCTATTGAGTTTCCCCCCCCCCCAGTTTGTGTATTCTGTAGCATTTAATCTTCTGCATACGGAACATTTTGAATTACTCTACACAGAATCCACCATTGTGGCTATTACAGGCAGTCTTGTCTCTGCCATTGCTAAATCAAAAAATTCAGTACACACAGGCTTCACTTTCTGACAATGCATTTTACAAGTTTTAATTACAGGTTGTAACCCATTAAATCAAATCATTGAGAGTGTTCACCACTTTTTTTTTAAGTAAGAAAAATGCTTTTAGCTGCAAACAACAGAAGAGAGGTCAGAAATTTCAGAATTTATTTGCATTGTATATTAAGAGATGCTCCCAGGTGCAAGCATAAAAAACATTGTTATTGTTACCCTGGTCTTCATTATAAATTCCATTTCTATTTTCATTCCTACAAAAAAATGACATCCTAATACACACTTCATGTTGGTTGGGGAAAAAAGTCTGAATTCATCCTACTGGGATCTAATTACCACAACATAATTACATTCTTTTAAACAAACACTTGTGGACTTTAGTCTCTACTGAAGCTTTCAGGAGAAAACCTATAAGGCTCTTTTAGTAACTTTCCATAGTACATATTAGTCTAGTAATCAGATAGCGTGGGGAGTTCCTTATCGCGATACAGCTTGCACAGAACAGCTTCACGTACACATGATCTCCCCTTCTACTCACTGAAATTTATACAATAAATCCCAATTTGGCAAGAAGAGGGAAACCATGGTCTAAGACCAAAAGAGCTAATGAATTCCAAAGTTTCCAATCTTACACTGCAATATTACTGATCAAATTAGTTCTTGCTAGAGTTAAAGGCAAAGCATAAGCACAGAGTACTATCTGAAAGAAAGGCTCATACTACTTGGGAAAATACAGTCAATTGCCTTGCTTGATGAAGGAAGAGAATGAAGGAGCATCCTCAGATGCCAAGATGCAGGGAACTCCTGGGCATAGTAAGGGCCTTGCAGAGACATACATAGTGGGATTTTTTCTTCTTTTCCCCCAACAGGCACTCCTGCCATATCACAAGCTGCTTTTAGTTTTAAAAATAGTTTGCCTTGCAACATGGGGGGGGGGGTGTAAGATGGAGGCTGCTGTTTAACAATCCAAACCCCAAAGCCCCCAGTGGGTATGCAAGAATTCTCCATGAAATTCACTGGGCTATGGTCAAGATCTGCAAGAGGCTATAGAGCAAAGAACATTTCCAGCAGAACAGCCAGGATTCATTGAGAAATCCAGTTTACTTAGGATGAAATCTAAGGTGGACTCTAGGAAGAGCTTCAAAAAGGGTTGTTCCAAACTGCGCACTCAGTAACAGGATAACAGATAAGACTCAACATCAATGAAAAGTGATCACAGTAACACACACACACACACACACACACACACACACACACACTCCTAGTTTTGCATATATACTAGTAGAACAAAATCTTAATAGGTTCTATAGAGGAAAGAGAACATGGGGTCACAAGTGAAACACGCACTGCTAGAATATGATGGCAGTGGAAGGAAAATTCCAAGACAAATGAGATTGAAAATGGTATAAAAGAAGGGATGGAAGATACAGGCATAACACAAAGCAGGAGTGGGGTCAGGGGTCAGCCACACTGGACATTCACTGATGGCCCACACCCCATCAGAGGGTCCACCTGACCTTGAGTATTGGTGGCAGTGCTAGTGCCTGATTATATTTATTTATTATTTCTGTATTCACTGTATCATTTTATTATTTCTGTATTCAATTCACCATCATGGAGTGCCATGCAGGCCGCAGATCAGGGTTTTGCCCCAGGGTCCCAGCACCATGACACTGGCACTGCAACAAAATTTACTAATATGTAGGGGGGGAAATACTGTAAGCCATCCTGGTCACTTCTCGATGGAGATATATTGTATAAATCTTTTTTAAAAAGTTTTGCACTGTGCAATCTGTATGTATTTCTGCATACATGGGGGAGAGCAATGCCCTTATCCTCGTGGTAGCATTGGATATACAACAAAAGTCAAGAGAACAGAGCATACTTAAATGGTAGAAGTTAGAAGGAAAAGGAAACAGAATAAATATATGCTGTCTTTTTCTTGTGGTTCATCATTCTCTTTTTTGCAGCTGTACAGAAGAGATGGCAGGTTACTAACGGACTAGCTTGCCCTAGATTTAATTTTCTTACGAATGGCACCACAGACTTATTCATCTGCGTTTGCCACGGTTTTGCTGCTTGAGGTTTGATTATATATGTAATAAACAAACAAACGGGCACACTGATTTCCAAAGACATGTTACCTGAAATGCTTGCAGCTTACTGCATTTACTTAAAAAGCATTACTATAAAGAGACATGAGGAAAGCATTTTCATTCAGAATAATGCTTAGAACAAGAATACTTGGGCAGTGAAAGAGAGACTATCTAATTCAAGCAGGAACAGAAGACGACTCGAGGGGAACAACATATCCCAATACTTATGGCTTCACATCTTGCTTTTCCGTAAAGGCATTTTAACAAAATCTAGTTTCGCATATTACAGAATCTGTTAATGGCTTTTTACAACAGAACCGGACACTTGGAAGTATGCAATCACCTAACATAGTCCATGATGTATCCCCACAAAGACTCAGCCTTAAATGGGATTTGTCATCCCAAGAGAATTCAATGTGGTTGTCACAAACAGCAATTAATTCAAGCTCTAACCATCAAGTAAACATTTAAATGCCATGATTTGACATGAAAATCAATCCACGGGAACAATCTTGAACTTTGCAGTATTCTCTGGCAGGGCGCATTTGTCAGAGTCAACCCCTGACATATGAGAAGTTTGCCATCATTCAGTACAGTTCAGAGTCGAGCTCCAATCCTTTGCTGGATCACAACACTGAAGATAAAAGTGACTGAGTATCACCAAAGAGCATTAATGATCATGCCCAAACTGCAAGAGAGATACCTTCAAATAATCATTAACAGCAATATAGTAGCGTTTTGGTGGCTTCATCCCACAGCAATGATGTGACTTTTTATGCCAAAAAAAAAGTTTCTATTCATTCATCCATGTTGCGACTTGTGAAGGCCCATCACCATGTGGGCAGGGCCAATCAGATAAATCCTCTACATGGAATCATCGCCTTGCTGGGATTATGGGCAATGATGAGGTGCAGAGGACTTGTGCAACTGATGGCGCAATCCAGTGTATCTAAGCGCCGGGGGAGAGTTTGTCACCCAGAAAGTAAGGGCCGCTGGCGCAGAGGCCAGAGGCCCTCTCTCCCCCAGCGGACCATCCCTGTGCCTGCCTGGCAAGGTAAGCCCTGTACTGGCCGGTGCAGGGACGAGGGAGGGCAGCCATTGGCCGAACCGGGCAAGGAGAGGGCAGGGATATTGGTAGCGAGCTCTGCCGATATCCCAAAGCCCTTTCCCAGCAAGGTGCGACCTTTCACCCCGGGCTCGAATGTACGCCAGCTCCAGAGCTGGCGTAATTCAAGTAGACCCATAGGGCCTCAGGTTGCTTGCACCCGGGGAAGGAGACGATCATCCCCTTCCCTCGAGGTGCTCCTGGGCTGCCCCAGGGCAGCCTGGCAATGGAATAGGATGCGGTGGCTGGCCCTTTAGGTTTGAGCTGCCTGTCTGTCACAGGAACCGTTACACAGGATTGTGCTGCCCATCTGTCAACACAATGCTGGGCCTGGAACAGAGCAATCCTATACAGGTTTAATCAGAAGTAAGTCTCACTGTATTCAGAGGGACTTAACTCTCAGGTAAGTGTGCATAGGATTGCAGCCTAAATGTTACAACAGTTGTGAGGTGAAGCCACAGCAACGTGGCTGCTATGTTGTTGCTGTACCATATGAAAGAGGAGTGACTTGTGCAGACGACCGTCTGAGTTTCATAGCAGAGCAGAAATTTGAACATGAATTAGTTATAAACACACCTTACTCCAAAACAGGTTAATTCAACCCAAAACATCAGAAACAGTTCACAGACCCCCCCCCCAAAAAAAGGATGTTGGTAAAGTTGGCCCTCGTTATCCGCAGGGATTCGTTCCAGGATCCCCCGCGAATAACGAAATTCATGGGTAATGATACCCGTGGGGGGCAATTCCGAAAAACCAGAAGTGCCTTTCAGAAGCCTCCGGGAGGCCTTCTGAGGGGTGTGGAGGTGGGGCGCTACCTCCCTGTGTCTCAGAAGGCCTCTTGGAAGCTTCTGAAGAGCACTTCTGGTTTTTCAGAAAAACCATAAGTGCTTTTTTTGTGGGTTTGGAACCCGTGGTTAGTCAAATCTGCGGGTTCCTTATCCGCGGAAAAAGGAGCCAATTGTATGTGCACAGCCGAAAGTGGGACTGCTGCAAAAACATAATGTAAGAAGCTTCCATCTCAATTCTATTACCATATCAAATTTGTGGTTTTCCGGAGAATAGGTCATTCAGAGTCTAGCTGATTTACTTCAATGTAACCATTCTGCAAAGTCAACAACCATTCACATTTAAAGAAGACTGCACAGTTTCTACTTGAAAATGAATCCAGTGCCACACAGGAACTTCTTTTCAATATTTCTTTGGAAGTGTACACTATTTGCTGTAATCAGGTGCAGAGATACAGAAGTAATTCCCCCTGGAACCAAGGAATAATGTGCCTGAAGGAATCAAACTGCTAGGCATAGCTTCATTCTCTAATCTCATTGGGAGTCCTTGATGCTGCTGTGCATGGATGGTTCTTTTTGGGCACCCAAGAACCAAATGCTAGGAAAGGAAGAAGCTGTGTAATCTATCTGAAACAGAAATGTATTTTTTTCATACTCTCTAAAGTTAGACATTTGAAGAGGAAGTGAACTGCAAGCTTTGCAAGAAGGGCAGAAAGTTGTTTCGACTCCTAGTTCTGTCCACGACCAAGGTAACACAAGATTGGATTTTTACTCTTGAGATGAAAGCTTATTATATGGACAAGAGTCAGCTCCATATCTCAAGACTGGAATTACTTGTGGCAGTGAATCAAGAAGCTCTTTAACAACACAATTGATTTTTTAAGTTATAGCAGCTGACACATATCTGGAGCTGTGCTCCAGTTGGCATATCTCAGCATATTCTTTAAGCATAATTATATGCAGTCATTTTGGCAGCCACATTTTCTTTTCCACTTTGTCCAAGGAGCAACTGTGGGAAAATGATCATTTGGTATTAACCACAGCTAGTTAAAACCGTCCATGCAGATTTTGAACTGCTGGGAATTTCTTTTTAGTCTTGTTCTTTTAAAGGAACACTTTCAACACTTGGTTCAAATGCAATGCACTAATAATGTTTTACATTTTACCTACTTTATGAAATTGTTAATTGATCAAAAATGATTGTGATGCTTACAATGAAGCTGTGAACCACTTTGAAAGCCTGTTTTACCACATCAGTAGAGTACAAATTAAATATACATAAACTGAGTGATTGTTTGACCACCACACAAACTCAGTTCTAACTGTTCCAGATTACTACACACACCCAACACACACAGCAATAAAGACGCCCCAGCTATTTGCCATGATATAGCTAATGGATAGAGGTGTTTGAAAACGATGTTATTTTACTCAGAAGTAAGCCCACTGTGTTCAGTAAGACTTAGGCTGTAATCCGCTTGTATTCCACCAAAATGAACACCTCTACTAATGGAGCTTCTATGTATAGAGGCAGTAAATCTGTGATTAACAGATGTAGAAAAAACACTTGAGAAGGCACCTGCACTGTTTTGCTCTGTGTGTAAACTTCCTAGAAATATCTGGCTAGTTGCTATTTCCTAGATTTAAGAGACCTTTTGATGTGGTACAGCAGGTTTTGTATGTTTTTTTACACATCTGTGTGTCTAGCATCTAATCTCTGAATTATGAAGAGATTCATAGGAAATGTAGGCCACAATCAAAATTGCAACATCCTAGTGAGTGGAATTTTGAAAACAAAATGGGAATTGGGAATGAAAGGCTGAGGGTGATAAGTACAAGTGAGCCACCAATAACCCCACAGCTCGCGAGAGCTTAACTCGTACTATTTATATTAAATCAGCCAATGTATTCAAACTCTTGCAAAATGTGTCTTGCAATGTTCCTGAATCGTTCGAGACCCGAGTGCCGCATGACGGAGTGAGCTCCCGTCTCCTGTCCCAGCTCCTGCCAACCTAGCAGTTCAAAAGCAAGAAATTGCAAGTAGGTAAATAGGTACGGCTACGGCGGGAAGGCAACAGCGTTCCGTTAGTCATGCCAGCCACATGACCACAGAAGCATCTTGGCCTCAGAAACAGAAATGAGCACCGCACCCTAGAGTCAGGCATTCACCAAGCAGTCGTTTAAAAACAAAAACAAACCATAACATGATTTTTGCTTCCTTGGAGTTAGTCTAATTGTAGATTAAAATGATGTAACCATCATCGGGGGGGGGGGACTAGCAATATATAAGAAAATATGAAGGAAAGCTGAAAAGAACAAACTTGTAAGAAATCCTGATATAATGCACTTCATGAATGAACTCAACCGGTTAACTGTGATATTCCCCCAACTCAGAAGCAAAGACTTTGCCCATGACGTGGTCTCCTAGGTCTTTTGACTTCTCCTCTAGATAACTGCTTTGAAACATTGTAAATACATTGCAAAATCCCCACTGACTTGTAAGATTACCTTTCAAGTTCTGCTGAAAACTGATATGCTAAATCTAGCAAACAGTGAGATAACTTGACCTTGAACAAAGTTACTGCGGGATGGTTTTATAAAGCTTTCCTTGATTGAACCATTAAAGCAATGTTTAAAAAAAATTGAGCTTTCCAGGTACATTGCCTGGATTTGTACTGCTGCCTCTTAGAAATTCAAAAATTGCATGTCAAGGGAAGTGGAGGCACTACATAAAGACACATTTTATTTTGTAGCTGCTGACAATGGAATGATGCAGTGTTTCTAACATTATAGGTGACATGAACATCAAGCAACAGGGAACAGATAATACATACTTTTCCCCCCAAAGAAAGCACTGCATTGTCTTCATAAACATAGTTCTTGAAAACTCTATATCCTGCAAGTCAGCGTAAGCTGCCATGACACTAAAGGAAGCTACAATATTTCTGACCACTATGATAAATCTGAACTGTGTTCTGTTGCTTTTCTCTAATAATTATTCAAGCATGAAAGATACTTCATTTACTTAGCAAAAACAAAAAAAAAAATACAATCCCCAGGGTTATTCGTACTGATGGCAGTGGGTTCCCCTATAAGTAACCCTACCAGTGCACTAGTCCTAATCCTGCAGTGTTGATGACAATGCATTGATAACATCAAACACTTGATGACTATTTAAATGTAATAATGGGTTTTTACAACTGACTTGGCTCATGCTGTCCAGGAAATGTCTGTTATTTAAGTACATTAGAGCTCTGCACTCAAGAGCACTGCAATGTCCCTTCAACGCTCAATAATCAACAATGGTGTTAGTTGTACAGGGTGGGGAAACTGCATTTCAAGAGCAACATCCAATTGTGACATGGCTGTTGGCAAAGAAATTATAATAGAATTTACGGCAAGAAAGAGGAAGGAGAAAGAAAAGAACATGAAAGACTTGATAAGAAATTTACAGAAAGAAGAGGATCGATCCCAAAGAGCTAAAGGTTCAGTGAAAGAGATATTGGGAAAAATTAATGATTTACAACATCGTATTAGAATTGTTCAAACTGAGGAGATGGAGAAGAAAATAAGATGGGCCAAACAGAATTTTTTTGAAAATGCAAATAAACCAGGGAGATGGTTGGCCTACAAATTGAGGAAAGAAGCTCAAAAATATATGATATTGAGTTTGAGAGATAAGAAAGGGAAGGAAATAATATCCAGTGAAGGCATGAAAAAGATTGTAACAGATTTTTATTCGGAATTTTATAAAGGGAAAAATATTGCTACAGCTCGGCAGGATCAATTTTTGAAAAAGGTTAAAATACCTGAAGTCAGCAAGCAAGATTTTGATTTTTTACAAGAAGATATTACATTAAATGAAGTTAAAGAAGCAATATTAAGACAAAAAAGTGGCAAATCTCCGGGACCGGATGGTTTACCGGCTGACTTTTATAAGTTCCTGGTTGAGTTGATACAGGCACCATTACAGATGCTGGCTCATGAGATAGGATGTACAGGAGAGATACCAGCGACATGGAAACAAGCTATGATTTCATTAATTCATAAGACGGACTCAGACAAATCTGATATTAAGAATTATAGACCTATATCTCTATTGAATACTGATTATAAGATTTATGCTTCAATTTTAGCCTCCAGATTAAAAAAGGTGTTGGTCAAATACATTCATGAAGACCAGACAGGTTTCCTACCTAAGAGACACTTGAAAAAGAATGTAAGAACTATAATTGATGTTTTAGAATATTATGAAAATCATTCAGGAAGAAAAATGGGTTTGATGTTCTTGGACGCTCAGAAGGCTTTTGACAACGTTAACTGGATTTTTATGTTTAAAGTGATGGATGGAATGAATCTGGGTCCAAAATTTTTGAAAATTATTAAAGCAATTTATACACAACAAGAAGCTAAGATAAAACTGAATGGTAATTTGACAGAGAAAATACAAATTGAACAAGGTACAAGACAAGGTTGCCCCCTCTCACCTCTGTTGTTTGTATTA
Organism: Plestiodon gilberti rubricaudatus; assembly: GCA_026170595.1. Lineage (NCBI taxonomy): Eukaryota > Metazoa > Chordata > Lepidosauria > Squamata > Scincidae > Plestiodon > Plestiodon gilberti. Next base: position 135,266,711 of record JANXHW010000001.1, on the reverse strand, counting down.
ACAATAGAGGTTTTGAACATTTTAATTAGAAATGATGAGAGAATAAGGGGGCTTAAGATAAAAAATCATCATATCAAGCTACAGGCATATGCAGATGATTTGGTGTTTATATTTGAAGATCCAAAAGAGACTTTACCTATACTTAAAGAGGACTTGTTAGAATATGGTGCTGTAGCAGGCATGATGGTGAATTACCAGAAGACAAAAATTTTGCTCAAAAATGTGAATCCAAAAGAAATTGGAGACATCAAGGAATTGGGTTTCCAGATAACGGAGAAGGTTAAATATTTAGGTATTAATTTGTCAAAAAAAGTGAGTTCTTTGATGCAGGATAATTATATTAAGATATTGGAAGTAATTCAACAGGACTTGGAGAGATGGAAAAATCTACAACTGTCAATAAGTGGAAAGGTTTCAGTAATTAAGATGAACGTTTTACCTAAGTTACTCTTTCTGTTCCAAACAATTCCAATAATTATGAAAAAAACTTTCTTCGCTGATTTAGATAAGATTACAACAAGATTTATTTGGAGTGGCAAGAAACCTCGAGTTCGTTTAAAACTGTTACAAGATCAAAAGAAGAGGGCAGGGATGGCTGTCCCGAACTGGTTGTGTTATTATCAAGCTACAGTTCTGCAATGGGTTCGAGATTGGGTTTTGAAGAGTAAAGAGAACTATGTTACCCTAGAAGCAGAAGGGCTAGAAGTTGGATGGCCTGCCTTTTTGATTTATGATAAAGCTAAACATTATGCGTTTTTTAAAAGACATACCTTAAGGAAATCTTTATTATGGGCATGGGAGCAGGTTAGATACAAGGTTTATGACAAAATACCCGGCTGGGTGAAGCCGTTAGAAGTGGCTAACAGACCAGATTGGATAAAAGATTCTCAAAACAGGTCATATAAAGAATTGATTGATCCACAGGGGAAACTATGGGATGAGAATCAATTGAGGATGAAAGGTATCCTGATGGACACTTGGTTTCAAAATCAGATTAGAAGTAGGATACGGGAAGATCAAAAAGTGGGCTTTCACCTGGGAGATACTGATTTTGATAAGGTATTTTTAAATGATGATGATAAATATGTAACTAAAATGTACAATTTTTTGCTGGACTTTGAGATGGTAGATGAAACAGTTAAAGATGTTATGATACAGTGGTCACAAAATTTAGGACGAGAGATTTATTCTCAAGAGTGGGAACAGGTTTGGAATTCTGGCATTAAAATGGTTAAAGCGGTTGCATATAAAGAGAATTTGTATAAAATGTTTTATAGATGGTATTTAACACCTAGGAAATTATGTAAGATGTATAAGAATGTTTCGAGTACTTGTTGGAAATGCAACAATTTGGAAGGTTCCTTTTTCCATATGTGGTGGACATGTGAAAAAGCAAGAAAATTTTGGAGGATGGTCCATGCGGCATTGGAAGGGATATTACGACATACGCTGTTGTTTGTACCAGAACTATTTCTTTTGAATATAATGACATCAGTATTATTTCAAAAAGATAAATATATTATCATACATATAGTTACTGCGGCTAGGTTGTTATATGCTCAGCAGTGGAAAGTTGAGAAGATACCAGATATTGATGAGTTAATAATTAAGATTTATGACTTGATAGAATTAGATATTTTAACGGAAAGATTAAGAGAAGGAGATGTTAAAAAGAAATTAGATTGGTGGCAACCATTCTATGATTGGCTGAAAAGATAAAAATAAAATGTTAGATTATTAGTAGATCTAAGGAGGTTAAAGATAGTGGGGCTGGAATATGTATGAAGCTAATTTTATTTAGCATAACTGAATAGTATAAATAGTCATTTTAATGTAGATCGACGTCCGTTAGTTATTTTTCCATTTGTTTCATGTTGGTCTATCCTTGTTGCCCTGTGATTTTCCTTACCGTATTATCCCTGTAGTTTTTTGTGGTTAATAAAAATAAAAAAAAAAAAGAAATCGATTGTGACAAACAGGGAAGATATTTGTATCTCCCTCAACTGTACCCCTGCTAACTGGGCAAAGAGGCATTTTTGTTGTTGTTGTTGTTCAAGTGGTTCTCCTCTTATATTTAAGAAGGGGAGAGTACCTGTCCCTTCCACCTCAGCACAGTGTCTTTTCTAGTGGCTGTATGCTGGCGTTTCTTCTGCATCTTTTTAGACTGTGGGCCATTTTGGGTCAGGGGATCATTTCTTTATGCTCTATAAACTGCTTTGAGCCTTTTTTTGTTGAAAAGTGGTATATTAATATTAATAATAATAAAGCCTCAGGCTGAGACTTGTATCAATTTTTTTAATGCCAGTCATTGATATTTCCAGCTGTTGACTGTGTAATGTGTAGTTATGGAGAAGAAGGAGAAGATAGAAGGTACAAGTATGCCACTGTAGTCAGGTTGGTCATTATTATTCCTACTATATAAATGAACAATTGTGGCCAAAGGAAAAAACCGTGCCCAGGGTTACATACTGGGTTAGTACCAGAACTTGGATTTCAGCCGAGGTCTCCCAGACCCCAGAAGGTGATCAGCCTCTAACACCATTTTTCTGGAGAAGAATTATTGTCTGTCATCTTTGGAAATAGTTAGGCCCTCACTTAAATGAATTTCTTGTTGAATTGCACCAGTACACTATGGATATTAGCATCCTCCTTAGAGATAGATGGGATGAAAAATGTGCACCCAAAAAAAGTCATAAGGAGCATACAGACTATCTTTATACAATAATTTACTAGTCTGTGTTTTGCCCTCCTGAGCAGGAAGCCCAATTCAAAATGGTTTCTGCATTTAGCACAAAGGTTACAATCAGTGCTGGAGGTCCTGAGGCATAGACTTGTAGTGCTCCTGAAGCTTATCAAGGTGGAAGACAACAGCAGGTGGCAGATTATCCTGGCTCCCACATCAGCAAATTAGGGGAATCTATGGCAGCTGGGAGGTCCTGGGAGGTTCAGGGGTCATCCCCCAGCCAGATGGATCCTCTTTTAGGGGTGAGCACTCAGGCAGCACCTTACTTGGCCAACCTCCAACACTGCCCCTGGGCACAACATTAATCATCTAAACAGTTTAATATATTAGTGGTTGGGCTCCTCCCTCCCCATCTTGATCTCAACTTTGCAATATATTAATATAACAAATTTGGGGTCCAAAAAACCCTTTCAATTTCTGCAAGAACTAGACTTTTATTGTGGTTGAATAGTTACGGATGCTAGCCCCCACATTTTTTTTTCTCCAGAGATCAACACGGGTTCTCAACCAGTAGTACTAGTACCACCAGTGGTCCTTTGGCCAACTGTTGGTGGTACTTGGACCGCTGGAATCCCACTCCGACATGGCGCTGTCAGCTCGCATTTTCACTCCCGAGAGGCTCCTGCCTTTGGCCGAGCCTCTCGGGAATGTTGAGAAGGACCGTCCCACCTGCCCAGACCCTCCTACCTGTGTTTTCTGGCCTGTGTTTTCATGACGATGATGTCATTGCCAGTCACTTCCAGTGGTACGCAGCAGGAGAGTGGCGCCAGAGGTGGTACTCAGCCGGTAAGGGGTTGAGAACCCCTGCTCTAGGAATCAATGCTAGTACAGTAGTAGAAACCTCCAAGGTTTCTGACTAATGTTTAGGTCCCACCTGACCATTTGGCAGAAACTGAGCAAATGGGAGAAACTGCTTTACAAAAGCATACGTCAAAGTTTCTGCAGCACTTTCCTCCTCCTCTCAAAGAAGAACCGATGAACCTTTTCATTCTTAAAGTATATACCGAGCATCACTTGCATACAGTACATCTTGCACATACCCCTCTCTCTAATTCACACTGAAGTAGTATAACTTTATGCTGCAGGGGCCACACTTTGTTCAACATTTCAAGACTCACAATACCGCCGTCCATACAAAATATTTGCAATGTAGAGGTAATAGTGCCATCTACAGAATTATCCAAAACAAATCAAAGGAATGAAGTACTCTAAGTTTTGGAGAGCTTCCATCATGGCTCAAGCTCTGTTTAGTTCACTCTACAAAACTGAAAATATGGTACACTTGATGTGAGCTTCCAGGTCCACTGGCTGCAACTAACAATATCAATACAGAATACAGTTGTGTGTACCTTCCAAAATAAGATTTCATCCCTTTACCATGAGTGACATATTTTCCATAAACCTTCAAGTCCTTTTTCTTTTCATTTGTGCTTTTGATAACTTTTATCCTAGCAAAGATATTTGGCAAAGACAAAGCTACTGGCAGGTGGGTTGCTGTTTTGGCAGTTGAAAAAAAATCAATCCACGCAACACATATCAGCCAAATAGATTACTCATTTGCTGATAAGCTTCATTCCCTGGAGCTCTTGATCATCTTCAGCGCTGGCTGTCAGCCTTCTGTAGTACAGATGGAGAAACTGGCTGCTACATTGATTCTCATACACAAAGGGCAGCATAGTTTGGGATGCTCCATACTGCTGAAACAATATTTCCCAGCTAACATATCTTGTACCTATCAGTATATTTCTATAGCAGAAGCAGGCCCTTCCACATGAATTGAAGTACTAACTTGGATACATTCAGGATTTTCTTCATTTCGATTGGTGTTACGTTTTATACAACACTCATTTACAGCAACAGAGCTGCAAATATGCAACATATCATGCAGGGAATGTTACTTTGCAATAAATCTACTGTTTGTTTGAAAATACACTATTATATTACTTTAACTTTACTAACGCTACACATGTGCACAATGCAATACTACATGAGAATCAGTACATTTAGCATTCTTCTAACAGACACTGGCTCAGATGCAGAACTCCAAGGGTGAAAGAGGCTCTCATTGGTCTAGCAGTCCTATATACACGTATTAAGGAGCAAGTCCCATTGAACACAGTGGGACTTACATCTGAGTAAACATGCAAAGGAATGCATTGTCAACTCTCTTGGGTCTCTCCAATCGCATCATCCTGTGTCCCGTTTCAAAAATCTGCACCATCACTCCATTCAAGGTTCAAGGCATACTACAATCTTCTGAAAACACATGGTGAGTGAGTGAGTGTGCAATCCTGTGTGGAGCTGCGCCAGGGGAGCGTGCACTCCCCCGGCGCAGGGTGGCGTAAACGTGTTTAGAGCACCCGGTGAGTAAGGGCCAAAGGCCAGCGGCCCTTCCCCCAGTTCCTACCCAGTCCCACATCCACCAGAGCAGGTAAGCCCTACACCAGCCAGGGCAGGGGTGGGGGGAGGGCAGACCAGGTGGTGAGGGAGGGCGGCCATACACTGCGGTGGGCCTGGAGAGGGTGGGGATATCGGCGGCGAGATATGCCAATATCCAAAGCCCTCTCCAGGTCCGGCGCGGTCTTACACGGAGGGCGCGAATGTATGCAAGCTCCAGAGCTTGTGTACATTCTAAGAGGCGCATTGGGCCTCCAGCTGCTTACACCCAAGGAAGGGGACAATTGTCCCCTTCCCTTGAGGTGCACCCGGGCTGCCCCGGGGTAGCCCAGATCCTGCATAGGATACGGCGGTCGACCCTTTAGGCCTGCCGCCATATTGTACACAGGATTTGGCTGTGAGTGAGTGAAAGATTACAAGCAAGTTTGAGCTGAATTCTGGAAGCAATATTAGCTACCAACTTCAATTTCATAAAACGTTTCCATTCAAGCACTTGAGGTAATTTATCTCCTGAATATGTAATGTATGCAAGAGATCTGAGTTGGATGTTTGTTTTTGCTTTTTTGTAGTGTAACTGCAGTATCAAACATTTAAAAGGACAGAGTAGAGATTAATGAGAAATACAAAAGAGAGGAACAAGTCACTTATTAAAGAGACTGAAAAATATTTAAATATTTTTTTAAAAACAGAATAAAATGAAAGCAAACTGATTATTAAAGCATGCTTCCTGCTCTGTGGTGTGGGGATTCCCCACAATGCACAAGTAAATCTTCTCTCCCTCAGCTTCTCTGCACATAATGGGCAGTGCTCATCTATGTTTCCAAGGAATAAAGGGTATTAGCAGGGTAAGCTCTTTCTTCTCCCTCTAGATTACAGTAGTTATTATTGTCATGGTTGCTAGGGCCTGGAGTAGGAAGAAAATAATAGGGATATGCAGTAGGAGTAATAATGAAAAATACCAATTTCAATGCAATTCTTTTTAAGTAACCCCAAAGGAAGTCTTGCTGTAACATACACAATACGGTATGCAGTTCTAGCATTGCTTTGTAGCAAGCAGAACAGTAGTCCAGAAGGGAACCTATGATTGGTTTAATATCTCCAGCAGACAATGTGAGGTGTCTGACTAGAAGGGCATGGAAACGGGCATGCAAGTACTTCTAAAAGGATATTACACAGCTTTCCAGTGGAGCCATGTGTGGCAAGTTGAGGTCTGAAAGACATTAATGCCTCAAAGAGAATAATAATAAAACTACCCTTCAGCAGCACTCCAGCAGGCTTCAGTGAGCATGTATACATGCTCTTAAATTAAAGCCAGCAAGGGGAACATTACTACTGGAGATTTGCAACGAGGAGATACTGCACCGTTTATGGAAGAAAATACTTAGAGCAACCATTTTCTCATATTTTCATCACACCACTGTGTTATTCTCTCTAGCTCTTTCATAAGACACCTCTTCATTTTCCTTCACCGACCATATGCTCTCATTATATGTTCTTTGGGAGGAAAGTAAACATTTCTCTTTTTTTTTTTAAAGGCTGTCATATACAAATGTAGCTGCATATGTCAGAAAGACAATGCTGAATGTGTACACTCTATATTTCAGACAAGCATGCCAATGACTACTTTCATTATATTTTGTTTATCTTCAAATAGTGGAATCAATCCCACCAGCAAACTATTTTAAATGCATAATGGCATTGTTTGGGCCCTTGGTTGGCTTCAAAGAGCACTGAAGAAGTTCAAAGGCCATGGTCCCCCCATGTTTCTCCCCAGCAACTGGGGACCCAAGTTTCTCCCCAGGAAAACAGCTAACATACTGCTCCTCTGTGAATATCTGTAATCCTTTTTTAAACTCGTCTAAACAAGAGGCCTTGTGCTAGTGAACTCCATTCACTGAGCATTATTCAAAGAGCTGCATTTTGTCTATCCAAAACATACTAATTGTACACTGAACAATTACACCAATAACCTTCATTGTCAGGGCCAGAGTTCTAGAACATGAGGGGGAAAAAAAGTTTATCAAAACTCCACTTTACACAAAGTGTGTGACTTGAATAAGGAGGTGGGCAAATGGTGACGTAATCACCTCATCACCACAGATGCATTCAGCCCATAAAGCCTCATCACATCTGAATGTGAACATATGAATTTGGTAATCAATGTGAAGGAGTTGGGACGGAGGGAAGAGGGCAGATTCTTCCCATTCACATTTACCCCCAAGTTGCTGAGGGTAAGCAATGCCATTCTTTTTTGTGCATCCACAGAGTGAATGTTGGGATATTGTCGGCAGAGATGTGCTGAAATAGTTAGCTGAGTTTGGTTTATCAGAACGGAGGAGCTGTCACACTTGTTTGGTGTAGTGAGAGGTCAAGAAGGCTGCCTCCCTGAACATTTGGTACAAAAATTACTCTATTGTTCAGTGCATAATCATTTAACCTTTGTACAAGGGATTTGCAGGACTACTGTGCAGCCTTGGATTGATTGAGCTAAAAAAAAGACATGACTTATTTAATTATGTACACTTACTTCCCCAATGATTTCAGCAGGTTTATTTGGTTTTATTAAATAATCCATTACTCTGCCCCTTACACAAGCATTCAGTCAGCTGGGCATGTATTAAACTGCTGTTCTAATTCAGACAACAGTAGACCCCTAGGGCAGTAATAGCCCATCCAGCCTTTTCCAATTTCCTATGTCCTTCCAATAATTTTTGTTAGATCTTAAATTTTCCTAATTTAAATACCTGCTTTGGCCTATCCAAAAATCATTAAAAGCTTTCACACAACTACAGTGACATTCTGCTTCCTTGGACCATAACCACTGCAGTTTGCTTGTTGATCATGAAATAATCCCAGGTGTTTTTTTTTAAAGGCAGTACTGGGTCATCACTGGTTTGGAATAGATGTGTGTACAAGTTCACAAGGCAGTAATAGTCCTGGATCTGGCATAGCCCTCAATTAAAAAAAATGTGCAGAGAATCTGTATTCATTTCAGGCTCATGTATTTTAGGTACACATTTAACTTGGGTAGCCATGTCGATTCGTTGGCACTGATTATGTAGCTGCTGCTTTCCAAGACGGTTTGTTTGTTTATTAAAAGATTAAAAGGCAGGAGGTATGGTCCCAAGGTTGAACTGCCTGAAGACTGCCAGAAGCTAAGCAGGAACAGTCAGTTTTCATGCTGGAAGGGAGACCAGGAAGTCACTGATAAGCTGTCATGACCCTCGGTGGCAGAGAGGAGTCGCTGTTGCGTGGTGCGGTAAGAGAACAGACTGGAATGCTGAGAATGTCAGTGACAGAGCGATGACAACTGGAAAAATGTTTCCCTGTTCAGCATGATCTGTGGCGTCCTGCAGAGAGCCCGAGGCTTGTGTTAGTGAAGATGACTACACCATAGAGGAAACCAGCTGGAATTGTAGGGTTCTATACAGAACAATACTGTAAAGATCCTTATCGGATCTAGATAAGCCTGCCTATGTAAACTGCCTTGAATAATATCTGAAGAGCAATCTGAGGATAAGAAAGGCGGTATGAATAAAGGAGCCAGGATGGTGTAGTGGTTTGGGAGTCGGACTTAGACCTGGAAGATCCAGGTTCAAATCCCCGCTCAGCTATGAAGCTTCCTGGGTGACCTTGGGCCAGTCACTATCTCTCAGCCCCACCTACCTCACAGGGTTGTTGTGAGGACAAAAAGGAGGGGAGGAAATATGAGGCAGGCACCACTCTGAGCTCCTTGGAGGAAGGGTGGTATAAAAATGTGAAAAAATTATATATATGCAGCTACCACCATTCCTATGCTCAAGGCAGTGTACAATTAAAAAACAAAAACAAAAACATATGAATAAAAACATTAAAAACTATTTATAAAATGATTCAGGATTAAATTATACAAATAAAAATATAAAAACAGCAACAGCACAAAAACAATGACATAAAAGCAGCAACAGAAGGTAAAAAGGGTTCCTAGGAGGTTCCTCCTCCCTCCTCAAAAGCCAAACGAAATAAATATATTTTTAGACTCCTCTGGAAACCATATAAAGCAAACGTCTGTTTTAATGTGTTTTTAAACTGTTAAACTTAAGTGGTGAATGGCCTATGGCAGTGCTACCCAAACTGGGGCGTCCCAACGCCCCAGCCAGGAACAAAGGGTTGCTACACCCTTAAGGGGTGTAGCAACCCGCGGTGACGACGACGGCATGTCCGGGATCGCGCCGCCACAGCCGCGGACGAAAAGGTCCGTTTTTATCAGCATTGGTGGGCAGTGGATGTCCGGCGGGGTGTGTGGGGAGCCTGCGGACCCCTCCGCAGGCCTCCCCAAGCGTCGGAGCAGTGATCCGATACGATCGCAACCCACTTCCGGTTTCCTGCACCTATGCAATATAGCCTAGACTTTAAAGGTAATCACCAACACCTTGAATTGGACTTGGAATGGAATGGGCAGCCATTGAAGCCACCAGAGCAACAGCATGGCAGGTTCAGCCTACTGAACCCCAGTGACCAACTGGGCCACCTCATTCTGAACTAGCTGCAGCTTCTGAACTGTTTTCAAAGGTAGCCCCATGTAGAGTACATTACGCAGTGGCGTCACTGGGGTGCACGTCACCCCAGGGCGGGGGTGCTCGTAACAACCCCCCACTGCCACCTCATCACCCACTGGGGTTGCCATGTCACCCCCCCCCCCGAGGCCGCCCGGTATGAGCTGGGAGAGAGTTATGACACGTCCTCCTTGGCGGGCAGCTCGACCGCTTCCGACAAGGTCAAAAGCGGCATTTTCGCACATGTGCACAACGCCATTTGAAGCCTCTTGCCCTCAGCAGCGTTGTGCGCATGTGCAAAAATGACACTGAGGGCCTCATAACACTCTCCTGGCTCGTACCGGGTAGCCTCAGGCGGTGACATGGGATCCTCGGGGGTGATGTGGGGGTGTCACGGCCGATGACGTTGGGCGCGTCACCCCCTCCGGTGCATCACCCCCCCAGCGGCCCGCCCCCCACTCCCTAGCAACACTAGTGCATTACAGTAGTTTAAACATTAAACATTGTGTAAACAGTAGTTTAAACATGATGTTACTAGGGCATAGATCACCATAGCCAGATCCGACTGATTCAGATATGGTCTCAACTGATGCACCAGCCAAAGCTGGGCAAAGCCCCCTCCCAGCCACAGATGCCACCACATATAACACGTCCGCCTCCGACTTCCACCAGCAAAATAGCTGGCGGAAATCCAAGGAGGCCTATAGGCCCCAGCCACCGTTACATACAGGGAAGGGGACGAGCGTCCCTTCCCTGAGTAGACTTTCTGCTGCAGGCTGCCTGCCCATGGTGGAGCACGGGATCGGGCGGACGGCTGAGGCCATCCGTCCAATCTTTACGCTGGATTGGGCTGATGAACTCTTACCTTAACCTTCCTCCATATTAAATTTTTGTTCCCAGGTAGGGCTTTTGTCTCTCCAAATCCTGTCAGAAAGTTATCTTGGATTTTTGCAATCAAGTGCTATGTGTAGCACCTTCACTTCTGGATATGTGCAGAGAATCTCAAAGTTCATATGCATTTCAGACCTACGTAAGTAGACATTGAACATGTAAAAAGCTTATTTTGGTAGCAAAATATAAGTTTTGTAGTCAAGATGTTATCTTCAGTTGTTAGGTTTCTACAGGCTGGGTCAGATGATACTTCAATAGTCCAACTGGCCCCAGATGACTAAAGACATATGCTCTCTTAAGTGCAGGTGGCTATAATACTCACAAGTTGGCCACCAACTGAGGGTCCATGCCTATTAGAGGGTCCACCAGATTGAACTAATCCCTGAATCTTCAATACTGGTGAGAGTGATAATTTCCTATGTTACCCATCAGGGGGTGGCGCTGGAGGGGGACTGTGAAGGGCTCAGTTCAGGGTTTTGCTCTAGGGTGTGCAGGTACCAGCACAGAATTTAACTTACCGTACTTTTCGCTCCATAGGACGCATCGGACCATAGGACACACGCATCCTATGGAGCAAAAAATAGGGGAAAATGTTTTTTAAAAAAATAAAAATAAAAATTATAAAAATATAAGAAAAAATATAAGAAAAAATATACCTACCGGGGCTTCGGGGAGGCCTGCAGAAGTTCGTACAGGCCTCCCCGATCTTCATTTCGGCCCAAAACAGCCATTTTTGGCCACTTCCGGTTTTCATGAAAACAGGAAGTGGCCGAAAATGGCCATTTTTGGCCGAAATGAAGATCGGGGAGGCCTGCACGAGCCTCTGCAGGCCTCCCTGAAGCCCCGGTAAGTATTTTTTCTTTACTTTTTTATTATTCGCTCCATAAAACGCAGGCTTTCCCCCCCCTATTTTTTTTGGGGGGGGGAAGTGCGTCTTATGGAGCGAAAAATACGGTATTTGACACAGAGCTGTGTGAGCCATCCAAACAAGGAACTAATGACAATATACCCTACCATCTCAAAATAAGCTTTGGGCTACGCAACCCCATATCATACATGATCACCATATCTCTACTGCGTTACACACTTGGTCCTCTAATATGCATACAGCATATGCTATGCATATGCTATGCTGCCCTATGCTAATATGAGAACACTATGAGCACGAGTTCCCCCATTCATGTAAGTGCACATTTCCTACATCAGCCTAACATTAAAAAGAAGATGGCTGCCACCACTCACGCAAAGGGCCATACGAACATCAGAGCACCATGTTACTGCTGGAGCCTGGCCAATGGGGGTGGGTGTTAATGAGTGTTTAACTAAAGATGGATCACGATGATGCATGATAGTGCAGTATTATGATTTAAGGAAGACGTCCTATTAGTTTTAGCCAATATATCTAGCTGAAACAAAACACTTCATGAATACTAGGAAATAAGCACACAGAACTCAGTAAGACTTTCTTCTGAGTAAATAGGCTTAGAACTGGGTTGTATGTTTTATTTCTTTCTATGGGAATGAGATGTTCAACTCTCTCCAGCTGAAAAAGTCCATGGGACTTAATGGTGCTCAACTTTCAATATGACTCACTTTAATGATTGAATTAATAATTCAGTTAGTTTCTATTAATTGTGCTTGAAATAAATAAATAAATAAATAAATAAGACAACATCTGCAGGAAAATCACCTTCGTATCCTAAAAGGTCCCAGCGTATTCAAAATGTGTATGTGTTCTTAGGTTTTACTGCACAGATAAGGCAAGAGAAACACATTTTGCGTGGGCATAAATGAAAGTCAACTTTAAACAAGAGAAACACTTTTCAGACATCACTGTGAAAGTCAAGTGGTAAAATACCAAACTGTTTTTCGGTATTCCAACACAGTATTCAAGGTTTGGTGTAAAAATGACAGCTGTTAGTTTATCTGATTATTCAAACAGTACTCTTAACAGAATATTCCCTGTGCCTTTTATTTTATTGCGGCTAGCTTGAATATATGTTCTTTTCAGAATTAAAGAAAAGATAACCTTTTAAAAAAAAAACCCTATGATAAGATTCAGATAACAGTAAAGGAAATTAAATATGCAGAGGAAGAATCATTCAAGAGCCTTGAATGCATCTTACTGATTCAGGAAGGAGGAAGTGCTGTTGTTGAGGTTCTTATTTTCCCATTTGGGTCCTCTGCTTTCTGCTTGAGAGCATGTGTTAATATCTGTAAAGAGTCATGACAGTTTTTGCTAAATGAATTAATACACTGCTGACCACTTGGATGCAGCCCTGAATGAACAAGTAGAATAAATTATCTTGATGTGTGCACAAAGTTGAAAGCATTTGTCCGATGAGCACGTTTGTGCGATTTGCCTCTGGTTGTAACACTGCACTAAAGCCCCGGTCACTGATACCGTTTCCTGTTTTTCCTACACAGAGAAACTGTTGATCAAACAAAGAAAACCCCAACCACCCTATTCTAACATTTGCTTTTTAACAGTTCAGCTCAAAGGTGCCAACAGAAACACTGCTTTAATGACTGGCAGGCATTTTGTTGTTGTTAAATTGCTACCAGCATATTATTATCATCTAATTGTGACATGAGAAACCCTTCAAAAACTCAAAACAATGTTGACCTTATGCCAGGCTCTCCCTCTATCTTGAGATATTTTTTTTTTTGCAAAGGCAACCACTAGAACTCCCCCTCTATCAGCAGATGATGCTTGCTAGCCTTTAAACAGATAACTTGTTCACCTTAGACCTGATTTGCTCAGACCTTGTACTCAGACAACTGCAGTCTGATTCTGCAGTCCACAATTTAAGGCATGCAGAAAAGGCACTTCCAGTTTATTGGCATTTTGTACATGTTAATGCCAATTCTGCTACTATAAAAAAACTAGTTCTATTCTCGGACCCATCCCTCTTTTGCTTCAGCTTTTGCTGCTGCAGTCTGTTTTACTTTCCCTTAACCCAAACAATGCAGTTTGGGATGTAAAAACCAGGGCCCAGAGGCACCCAGTGCGAGATATCATTGTGTCACCCCCATGCACATCCTCCCTTACCAGACCATACAGAATCTTTAGTGATTTTTTTTATTAATGTTACTCCTAAATTGTAGTACTTGTATATCACTGAATGTAATGACTGAACCATGAGAGGTGAGCTCTCATCGCTCGGCCCAGCTCCTGCCAACCTAGCAGTTCGAAAGCATGTTAATGCAAGTAGATAAATAGGTACTGCTTGCGGGAAGGTAAACAGCGTTCCGTATTCCAGCCGCACGCTTTGCGCTGCGGCAAGGAGAGTCATGCCGGCCACATGACCACAGAAGTGTCTTCGGACAGCACTGGCTCTTCGGCCTCGTAACGAGGATGAGCACCATACCCTAGAGTCGGACATGACTGGACTTAAATGTCAAGAGATACCTTTACCTTTTAAACAACTAGCAAAATTCAACAGGAACAAATTCTCAGGTGCTTATAGCACAGCTTGAGACTCAGGAGAGCCGGCAGCCTCAGTGCTAGAGAGACTCAGACGTTAACAGGAACTTTCTGCTCATGGAGGGTCGTGGAGCACCACAAATATGTGAAATCATGGATACTGAATCAGCGGATACAGGGGTAATCAAGAATATATACTGTATTTTTCGCTCCATAAGACGCAGCGGACCATAGGACGCGTGTGTTTTATGGAGCTAAAAATAGGGGAAAAAATATTTGTAACTTACTGGGGTTTCGGGGAGGCCTGATGGAGTCATTCACAGATCACAAATGGGGTGTGTGTGTGTGTGTGAGAGAGAGAGAGAGAGAGAGAGAGAGAGAGAGAGAGATGCAATGGATCTGATGCTGATCCATTCAATGCCACTATCATGCTCCTACAGAAAACTATGAGAGATGGACCTGCTTAACAACTCACAGAACTATTGTTTTTTGTTGCTAATAGCTCTCTTTAGTGAGATGTTGTGCAGTGTGGAGGACACACATTTCCATATGTTTTATGGGGCTTAACCATGTCCCTTCTTTGAATCCAGATTGTCTTCAGTTTCACTGGTTCCCAGGAATTGCAGTTCCAGTAAATCCATACGCTCAGAGGGGTGGTCAACCCAGCATAAGAATTGCAGATTGGTAAGGAGGTGGGTGGAAAGGAAAAATGAAATGCCAAGTTTAATCATTCTCTTGCTTAATAAACCAAGGCTGCAATTCTAAACATATAGTACTGATTACGGAGTATGCCCCATTAAACTCAATGGGACTTTGTCCAACTAAACATCTTTAGGATTGCAATGTCAGAGAGCTTCCTTCCCAAAAGATACACTACTGGACAGCTTTCTTTACCAGAATATACAGGAAGGAATGTTTTTGCACATAAAGGATGCAGGAAGACAAAGTATTTGTAGAAATACCTAGTTGGGGGGGGGGATTAAAATCACCAGGCAAGTTATTAGACTGCCAAGCAAGCCTCCTCTGTCCCAGACGAACGGCAGCAAGAGGCCACGCAGCAAACACTACACACAGCCTTCTGTTCGGGGAACTGAACATACCGGTAAGTCTTGAAAGGGGACGGGGCGGGCACAACACAACAAGTAGGAAACTGGACTGGTACACAGTTTGGGAAGCGCCGCTTTACTTAGGAGTGTTCCCTTCAATGGTAGCAGCAGGACACAAGCGGGCCCAAAGAAGACAGCGAGACTGAGACCGCTTGAGCTGCAAAGGGGGAGTCTGGGAGACCCCGCCCCGCCCTGGAATGGTATTAAACGCTCGCCTCGAACAGCCACTCTCAGGGCTGCCTGGGGGCTTCCTTCCGTTTGCAGGAGCTCTCGGAGAAGCCACCTCCTTGCAGAGCGCCGGGGAAGGAAGGAGTCCCTTCAGCTCCAAACTTGCCCAGTCAAGAGCTTGCTCTGCGCTGCTCCTCGGCTGCCTCGTTGCAACCCGGTCGCGCTCTGCCCTACCTGGCCCGCCCGCACGCACCAGGCTGGGCCTCTTCGAAAGATGGGCAGGCGCAACTCTCTACCTGTCCTAATACCTGGGGCGGCAGCAGCAGCACCCTCTCCGCTGCTCCACTCCTCCCCTGCTCCGCCGGGCTTTCTCGGTGCCCCTGAGTGCAGCAGGGAGCCCATTCCTAGTGAGGGGGGCGGGAAGGAGGGTGAGGACTCAGTACCTGCCCGCTGCTCCTGAGGGCGGCGTGTGACGCTAGGCTTTCTTCGCTCTCCGCCCGCTTTGCCACCGGCGGCTGGTTTGGCTGGGGCAGGAAGTGAGCAGACCCTCCGGCGTCCCCAGCCGTGTTACCATGGGACGGACTCTCGCTCGCTCGCTCCAGAAGTCACTGCCGGGAAAAGATTGGGCATGGAAGAGTGGAGGGGAAAGGGAGAGGAACGACGACTAGGCAGCCCCCATCTTGAGTGTGGCGCAGACACAAACTTCCACGGCTCGTAGCTGGAAGGTGGGACGGCTCTTAAAGGGACAGGCGTGAAACGTTGGACGGTGATAATGCCAGATTACTTACTTTACCTGGGCTTGCGGGGTCTTCGGGGAGGCCTGCGCGACCCTCTGCAGGCTTCCCCGATCTTCAGATCGGAGATAAAGGCTATTTTCAACCATTTCCGGTTTTTGGAAAAAAATGGCCGAAAATAGCCTTTATATCCAATCTGAAGATCGGGGATGCCTGCAGAGGGTTACGCAGGCCTCCCCGAACACCCCACAAGCCCAGGTAAGTAAAAAAGATTTCCCCCCCCATAAACATTCGCTCCATAAGACGCACACTTATTTCCCCCCTATTTTTTGGGGGGGGGAAGTGCGTCTTATGGAGCGAAAAATACGGTAAATGAACAACATTTCATATTAGTTAACTTAGTTTCAAAAATGCATGTCCCACCATAATTTTGTTAAAAACAAACTCAAATGGCAAACCAATAAAAAATCAATTAAAACCAATATCAAAACACAACACACAAGCTAAATCCAGGAAACACAAGCAACAGAGACAAGCTCTTGATAAAAATTAACAAAGCAGCAATTACAAATGCATATACGTATTCAGCAAATGGAGTGCAATCAATTTTTTTAAGACCATACCTCAGCAGAATTAGTTCAGAAGAATAAATATTTTTCGTAAAATATAGGATGTTTATTCTTCTGGTGGCTGCGGTGTTTGTCCAAGTTTTGCGATACTGAAAGTTATAGCCATGGGGTCTTCTTCTCTCACCTCTTGCACTGCTGCTCTTATGTACAAATCCATTGCTTTGCAGCTTGTAATTTTAGTCAAACTCTAAATTCAACCATAAATTCTCTCTTAGTCATATATAACATATCCTGACATTCTTATCAACCAAATGCATTATTTCGAAACTGATACCATAGAGTGCATAATAGCTGAGTGCCAAGCTATAAATCTCAAATCAGCCCACTATTGGTCTTAATACAACCGACTGGTTCAAAATTGGGAAGGGAGTACGGCAAGGCTGTATATTGTCACCCTGCTTATTTAACTTATATGCAGAGTACATTATGAGAAATGCAGGGCTGAATGAATCACAAGCCGGAATCAAGATTGCCGGGAGAAATATCAACAACCTCAGATATGCAGACGATACCACCCTAATGGCAGAAAGTGAAGAAGAACTAAAGAGCCTCTTGATGAGAGTGAAAGAGGAGAGTGCAAAAGTTGGCTTGAAACTCAACATTAATAAAACTAAGATCATGGCATCTGGTCCCATCAATTCTTGGCAAATAGAAGGGGCAGAAATGGAAGCAGTAACAGATTTTACTTTTCTGGGTTCCAAGATCACTGCAGACGGAGACAGCAGCCATGAAATTAAAAGACGCTTACTCCTTGGAAGGAAAGCTATGGCAAACTTAGACAGCATAATAAAAAGCAGAGATATCACCATGCCAACAAAAGTTCGTATAGTCAGGGCGATGGTGTTCCCAGTAGCAATGTATGGTTGCGAGAGTTGGACCATAAGGAAGGCTGAGCGCCGAAGAATAGATGCTTTTGAACTGTGGTGCTGGAGAAGACTCCTGAGAGTCCCTTGGACTGCTAGGAGATCAAATCAGTCAATTCTAAATGAAATCAAGCCTGACTGTTCCCTGGAAGGACAGGTACTAAGGCTGAAACTCAAATATTTTGGCCACCTAATGCGAAGAGAGGACTCTCTGGAGAAGACTCTGATGATGGGAAAGATTGAAGGCAAAAGGAGAAGGGGAAGGCCAAGGATGAGATGGTTAGACAGCATCACCGATGCAACAAACATGAAAATGAGCGAACTCAGGAAGATAGTGGAGGACAGGAAGGCCTGGCGGGATATGGTTCATGGGATCACGAAGGGTCGGACACGACTTAACGACTGAACAACAACAACATTGGTCTTAAAGGCAAATTTGTTCACTGCACCACCCACATGATTAGTGTATCAGATGGTTTTCTGCACACAGTTTTAGAAAGGTGAGCTCTCTTAATAAAGAGTTGTTTCATAAAGCAGAAATGGCTGACACTGAAAGGCTGTCATAATAACGTAACTGTAGACAGAGATGTATCATTTAAATAATAGTAGATCATCATCATATAATGTTACAAAGACAGAGCTCAGCTATTACCCTAAAGGTAAATGTATCCCCTGCTCGAAAACCAGTCGTGTCCGACTCTAGGGTGCGGTGCTCATCTCCGTTTCTAAGGCCGAAGAGCCAGCGCTATCCAAAGATGCATCCGTGGTCATGTGGCCGGCATGACTAACGGAGCACTGTTACCTTCCCACCGCAGCGGTACCTATTTATCTACTTGCAATTTCTTGCTTTCAAACTGCTAGGTTGGCAGGAGACTGGACAGGAGACGGGAGCTCAGTCCGTCATGTGGCACTCGGGTCTCAAACCGCTGTCCTACTGACTTTCTGGTCTGCATTTCAGCATCTTAACCACTAAGCCACTGCGGCCCCTAAAAGGAGATGACAAAGAAAGGCGACAAATGAAGGCAACCTTAGTTAATCAAACCTGCAGTGCCATCCCATGCATGTTTACTCAGACGAAGATCTGGGGCTTACTCCCAGGTAAGCATGTATAGGATTCCAGCCTTAATCACACAAAACTCTAGCTCCGTTATATGACAACCACAGAAGATGTGACACAGAGCTCAAAGACCAGCAATTAATGAAGATAGTGACAGCTGGGGATTAATTGGTACATAACTTGCCCATATCTCATTACAGACATCAATTTTGTATGCTTAGTGGCAACCCCTTAGTGAAGCCAACATTTTGCTTTCTCAGTACACGTAGGGAGAAGAGATATAGAAGCTTAATAATGTACTTTAATATCTAGTATGCACAGCTTTACTCCTACACTGGGAATGATAAGTGAGTTTTGAAAATAACAGGAGAACAAAGCACGTCTAGAACTGGTGAGCTGAGGGAACTAGTGACTAATTAATATCATGGAGAGAACTGTTTGAATCTGACCCAAAAAAAAGAGAGGCATACCCTCAGAATAAAGAGAAATATTTCAAGAATGCTTGCCAATTATACAGCTCTCTACGACTTAAGGCTTTTTTCTTCGGTTAGAAAAAAGCTCTCAAAAGGAGAAGTGGTAGAAGAAACAGTTCCGTATGTAAAACTCATTACACAAAGCAAGCCAGGAATGGGGAGATGAAACAGCTTCCCCTTTACTCCGTGCAAGCTCTCGTTCGGAGTTCAAACTACAGAAGAAATTACATCCCAAGCCAAAATTACAACATCCCAACTTAAATGTAAACCACCTCCTCATGAATTAGCTGCTTTTTTTTTAATTCAGTGTGCAAACATCGTGACTTTTTGTGCAACAGGCACACAATTTAGGGAGCATAACCCAAACAACCTTCACAGGCAGAAAGAGGCAGAAAGACATGGGGGGGGGGGGGGGAGAGAGAGGACTTGGTCCTTTCAAGAATCTTAGCCAAAGTTCCCAGGGCCAAATTACTAGGTATTGGACTTAATTACTAGGTACTGGACTTAATGATGTTAGTTGAGGATCACGTCAAGCCATTACTTCTCAATAGTGCTGCAGTACATTCTGGATAAGAGGTACCCCTGGTATCCCCTCAGTCTCTATGGGAGTACAATTTCAGACACAGGAGCCTGAAAAACATGACATGCATCATAACTGTGATGTGGTTTTAATGTCTGATTTCAGTTATGGAGGTCAAAATCAACATGGTCTACAACATTACTATGGGCAGGAGGTGTGATCTGGAAGTTGAGCTGCCACCTTGCCTGAAGAAGCTAAGCAGAGTTGGCCCCAGTCTCGCTTTGGAAGGGCGGCGAATGCTGCTGATGGAGTGTCAGAGGAGACGGAGCTTCATGAAGGAATGCGGAGGAGTGTAGACTGTGGATGTTATCAGCTGACAAGAAATGGATAATAGCTTGTTCACCCATCTGAGGCTTGATATGAGGTTGCCTATGAAAGCTTGGAAGTCAAGAGCCCTGCGGTCAGAACAATAACTGCACTATGAAGGGAAACATCTTGAGAAATGGAGGGTTCTATGAGTTTTCCTCATAGAATAACACTGTAAGAAACCCAATTTGAAAAAATGGAATTTCTGGTTGGCCTACCTATGTAAACCGCCTTGAGTCTATGAGAAAGACAGTATATAAATACTGTAATAAGAAAATTATTATTTTCTGTTCCTGCTGAGATTCACCACATCATGCATGTTATCAAAATATGTTCTCATTCCTATTCTCAATAAGTATCACATCAAAATGTGATACCTGTGGGATGGCTCCTCTTTTACTTACTTCTAAGCCCACCTGGAAACTCACTACCACATAATCCTATGCATCTTTACTCAGAAGCACGTCCCATTGTGTTCAATGAGGATTACTCCCAGGAAAGTGTGCGTACAACTGCAGTCCTATTTTGTGATGCACATTTGGCATTACCCTCTACTTTCTTTATGCTACGGCAACAGCACAACCTTAGGCATGTCTACTTAGAAGTAAGTCCTAATGAATTCAGTGGTGATTACTCCCAAGTAAGCATATATATGATTGCACCCCGAGTACGTGTACATTAAGTAATCGCAAGTTCTTCCCCATTTACCTTGGCACTATCCCAGTCCCCTTCCTCTGTAGTCTCCCTTGTGTTTGCTTCTTGACTGCGAACCCCTTGGGGCAGGGATCTGTACTGTAAAGTGCCATGCACATTGATGGTGCTAAATTTAAAAAATACTACTACTACGAAGGAATGAATGTAATATTTTGAAATTTAGAAAGCAGATTCTAGACAAAGCAGCTAAATGTAACACATGCGTTAGTATTATGTAATAATAAATATAGATGTAATAAATACTGGCACCTTTGAGAGCCAGTGTAGTATAGTGATTGGAGCAGGAAGACCCAAGTTCAAGTCCTGCTCAGCCATGAAGTTTATTGATTGACCCTGGGCAGTCACCATCTCTCAGCCTAACCTACTTCACAGGGTTGTTGTGAGAAGGACGGGAAGGAGCCATGAACACCTGTAAATGCAGAAAACAATAATAATCCATTTCTACAACAAGCATATTAGATTTCACATGCAGGAGGGACGGGACGAAAGCATCTGAAAATGCCCTTCCAAATCTTCAGCAGGCACCAGATTGAGCACCTGAGGGAAAAGGCAGGTGCCCCACTATGGAATAAAATGCTGCAGTGACTTTAGAAAAAGAGACTTGGTAAGTTGCACCCAACCAGTGACCCAAAGACTGGTCATATGTTTGCTAAATGCTGTCTACCAGTTACAGAGCATTTTTTCCCATAGAACATTGTGCCAGGAAAAAGAAAACCACCACCTTATCTTGACATTTTGTTGTGCGTGCAGAAGCTCTTCCCGATCCAAATTGGCAGCATTTTGTTCTTCTACATAACATACGGCTCAGTTACTTGTATTGTCATTTGCACAACTGGCACCAGCAGGTATTTAACTTGTGTTCATGGCAATTTGCTTACCAGGCAGCTCATATATAACCGACAAGTCACAAAAGAGCAATAAGAACATTAACAGAGGCAGACTGGTTTGCAATGGGACATCTTTTTGCCTCTGATGTCACTTGCTTCCCAAACGTGGATATTTGAAAAGAGCAATCAGAAGCATGAATGACGCACATTCATAATACAAAGCAGACCACTGGTTTTGATCCCGCAGATTTCAACTGGTAAATCAAACAAAATTTCATGATATTTTTTCTTTATAATGTAAGGGAAACTTTGGAATGTTACAAATGGTGCTTATGGAGCAGAAACGAGAAGCAATGTTGAGTGACTGTTTTGACTTCACTAGCCAAATGGAAGGAGATGGAAACAGTATAATTAATATGATTATTGATTTCATAGTATGGCAAATCTTTCTTTCTCCAAAATGATTTACAAATAACTTTAAAAATCCTCGACCTATCTAGAAACACCAATCTCACATGGCAAAGAAGCAATCATGTTATTATAGGTCACAGAGGAAAAAACACAAATTGTCAACTTTTTAAAAATGTAGCATGTAATCCTTTGTTTCTAAGTCCTTGTTTAGAAAGGTTTAAAGAATCACTCAAGCTTTTAACTTATAGCTTATAACTCCAAATTCTGAAAGACAGCCATGATAAATGCCTCTAGTAGTACAAGTGGTGACTGAAGGCACTTGGAGGTAGTAGGACTCAAGCAGAAGATCAGAGGGTACAACCTAATAGGTGCAGTAGGGGTATCAAGATGAGACATGCAAGCAATTCTTCAGTTTACATGTAAGAACTGACAGTGGCTTGGTTCAGATAATCTGACAACGCCCAGTGTTTCCCAAACGTTTTAGACCTGTGGCTCCCTTGAGCATTGGCAACCATTGGCTGCGGCTCCCCATTACATTGTTGATGCCTGCCAATTGGCATTGCACTGTTTTCCGAGGGGATTCCGTGGCACTCCGCAGCTCCCCTGGCTGGTTTCTGCGGCTCCCCTGAGAGCCGTGCCTCACAGTTGGGGAACCACCGAGATGGTACGTTGGATTACAAATAAGCTTCATTGCCTCCTACCCTTCTCCCTCCTCTCACGCACCTGGCTGAATTTAAAGCTCCTAGTTTTGTTAAACAACAGTTCCCTGTGACATCCAAACTGGATACTGTGGTTCAAGCACTCCCAACAAACCAGGATATCAAACTACAGTTTCCCAGTTCAGGAACCAGAGGAAACTGTAGTTTAGCAAGAACAAGAAGCTTTGAGCTCATCCAGGTTTGTGAAGGGAGGGGGAAGAGAGAACATGCACAGCCTATTCTTGATCTAACAAACTACAGTCTGTTGAAATGCATGAACTGGGCTAAGCAACAACATGAGTCAGCAAATCCAATCGTTCCAGATAGTAAGAAATAAATGAACTAAAAAGGAGGGGTGCAAGAGGGCAACTCTTGAAGTTCTTAAAAACGAGCAGCAGTCAATCACAGGAGACAACTAGCATCAGAGCAGTAAAAGGAAGGTGGGGCTCTCTAGGACTGTGGTTGGTTCTCAGCAGAAGCAAGAGCCTTTAGGGTGATGGGGCAGAGCTGATAACTGCCCCAAACTCAACCTCCTCCCAAACAGAAAAACAGGCTGGGAACATTACATAGGTAGCTTTCTCTACTTACCAAAATAGATACAGTATTTTTAAGGAGGTGGAGAAAACTCCCTTTAAGTTGGTACACTGGTCCTAAATACTTTAATATACGGCATAACTGCGGTACCCTGAAAATTATCTACACACTCAGTGAAGTACTTGACTGAGGACAAGAGCTTACTGTGAGGCCATGACTTGGGGTTTCGCCGTCCATCCTGCAATCATGTCATCACAAGCAATTTTGTTGAAAGTATAGGGTAGGGCGGCTGAACAAAATACTAAGTCAAAAACACAGAAAAGCTGTGTTTTGAAAAGAAAAGAACGAGACATTTCCATCATAGTTTTACTGGGTGGTGAACTAATAAACGGTGATTAACAAGGCTGCTTAACTACTGCTTCGCTCAAGGACCCTTCAGAAATCACACAGGAACGCCTGTTCTTGGTTGTTAAATCTGAGCAAGAAAAATCGCAATCAATTTAAAAAAAAAATAACAAAACTCCTCTGTATATAACTTTCAAAAACCAGATGAATATGCATCAGGAAAAAAACCCAAAAACAGTCCAGTAGGCTCCACATAAATATTATCGTGCGAATCAGGTTGATTCTTCCTCTGCGTAGGATCATGAAATGAAGCAGGAAATGTGGAGCATGCTGGGATTTCCATTATTTGATTCAAGAGCCAGTGGTGGAGGAAGGAACCAGGTAAGGTAGGTAGGTAGGTAGGTAGGTAGGTGTGTGTGTGTGTGTGTGTGTGTGTGTGTGTGTGTGTGTGTGTCACCAGCAGAGAGGAGGGTGGCGTTACTGGGCTTCCTTAGGCAGCTTTGACGCTGTCAGCCCAATCCTGTGATGTCTACTCAGAAGTAAGCCCTATTGAGTTTAATGGGACTTACTCCCAGGTAAGTGTGAACAGGGTTGCAACCTGTATCTTCTATCACTTTGTCAAATGAACCTCTCAGCTCTTCCTCATAATTCTGTCACATCTGAAGTGGCACAATTATAAAACCATATACTTAATTATAATGAAAAATGACTGCTAATTATTTAAGATTTCTGCAGAGTTCCCAGGATACAGTAAGTGTATAAAAATTGGAGCAACCCATTATAGCTATTGTTTAAATATGACGTTTAAATTTTGTTGTCTGTCAAAAGTTAATTGACAAAGCAGATTGTGCAACATTTATTGAGATAGCACCTGTCTTTTGCAGCTAGTTACGATTAAACATTTAATACGATAAGGTCTTTTTTTTCCCCCTTTCCCTATCTAGCCCAATAAACCAGGTACATTATTTTAATCGTTGGACTCTTTCACATAGTCATAACTTGGCTTAACTCCTCCACCTGATGTATAAATTAATTTTGAATTGTGAACATTCAAAAAACGATGTGGGAAACTGAAAGGAAGGAGGCAAGGAGACGAATGATTGCTTGACCACAGTAGTCTTTCTACTCTTCTTGTAGAGCCATCTTGATGATTTGCTGATTGGTTGTGTCATGAAAAAATGGTTGCAAGACTGCTTCACATATGACAAACTTCCTACCAAAACATGGCTTCTTTGTGGAAAATGTCTTGCACATCATCATGTGTATGAAATAGTTACGGCAATTTCAGCGATATACACACACTGGCAAGTGGGTTTCTATGACATGTACATGCAGTGAAATAGATATATATGCAGTTACCACATGTGGGTTACATCCCATTATTATTGTTATTATTGTTATTGTTATTGTCATTATCATTATCATTAACATTAACAACAGCAATAGCAGCCCACCTGTTTTGGTTGGTGTTTTCTAAATATCGAGTCCTTCCCTCAGAGATATTTTCACAGAATACGTGCAGTTCCAAGTAGAGCTACCTTTTGCAGCTCATATGGAGTAATTTTGTTTACAACTAAGGTGTAAACGAAATTAATAACAAGCATATTAGAAAACATTGTGCTTAATGGTTTTCTCCGGACTTTATAAACCAGTGAGTTCTACAGAAGTCTTAAATAATTAGCAGTCTTTTTTTTCCTCCAAGAGATCTTAACAAGCCTGCAGTTGGAAGTACAGGCATTCTTTTTTCCCCTAAAGAAAAGAGAATCCTTTTCCTTTCAAATGGACACAAACATGAATCAACACCCCCCCCCAAAAAAAAAAAACCACAACTGCAGAGAACAACAAACAAATTGACTGATGAGGAAAAATAAGATTTTTAGCCCTATTCAAATAATTAGTTCCCAAGAAACAGAGATGATAAATAGTTTAAATACTAGTTGACTCATAAAATACTGTGAAACCCTGCTGGAATCTTTAAAGCAGAAATTTGTGCTTCCACACTTAAGAATACAGGATCCATCTTTCTAGTAACATGTACAGAAAGTTTGCATAGACATGGTAGGAATAGTATTGTATTCAGTTGCTTGCTCTCTAAAATTATTTACATAAGTTCAAATTTTGTTGCAATGCGATTAATTATCCCCAAACCCTTTATTTTTTCTTCAAATTCAACTCGTTTACCATAAAAGAAACTTTTTTCACAACACTAATTTCTCATTCATGCTTCTTTACTGTCAAAATACAGTCAACCAGGACAAAGCTATTGAAACATTCTTTTTTGCTAATCTTTTATACCTTTTGTAAAGGATCACATGAATCCTTTTACAGTGTTGGAAACAAAGGAAAATGAAAGATATCATGAGGCAGCCACACAGTTTTGTCTTTTTACAAAAATAAAATGACTTACAGTATACTCTCGCTTTCTTTTTAATCTGTGATGGCAGAGAAAGCTACGCAGAATGCACTAAAATGATATTAACTCAAGTAGCATATATTATTGAATATTTGCCTGCTTGACCTTTGCCCTGAGTAGCTTATTATAGATCGGGGGGGGGGACTGGCCAAGTGGGCAGGGATGGTAATTGATTCTTCATTAAGAAAGGGAGGCTGCCAATGGCTTTAAAGCTGCTGGTGGTTTGTCCCCTCTTGAAGAAGCCCTCCCTGGATCCTACAATACTGAACTACTATGGGCTGGTCTCTAACCTCCCATTTATTGGCAAGGTGATCAAATAGGTGGTGGCATCCCAGCTCCATGGTCTCCGGGATGAAACAGATTATCTGGACACCTTTCAACCTGATTTCAGACCCAGTTTTAGGACAGAAACAGCTTTGCTTGTCCTGATGGGTGATCTACATCAGGGACTAGATGAGGGAGTGTGTCCCTGTTGGTTCTGCTGGACCCCTTCAAGGACAACTGGCTAGACTGGGGGTGGGGGGCACTGTTTTGCAGTAGCTGGGAAATATTGCCCAGATGGTGATGCTGGGGGGCTCATGCTCGTTACCCTGAATGAGGTAGCACAGCACTGCCTCTGCAGGAGAAGGCCCACAGATTGGGGGTAGTTTGGAATTCACTGCTGCTCCTGGGTGACCAGGTGGCGGCAGTGGCTGGGGTGCCTTTGCCCAGCTTCAGCTGTGACCAGCTGCAACCTTTCCTGAATTGTTCAGACCTGATCACTGTGGTCCATGCACTGGTGAGATTGAGACTCAATTAGCGGAATGCTCTATACAGGACTGCCTTTGAAGACTGTTCAGAAGCTGCAATTAGTGCAGAATGCAGCAGCCCATGTGGTGATGGGAGTGAGGTAGTTTGACTCCATTGGACTGCTTCTCCATCTATACTGGCTGTTCATTCATTTCCGAACACAATTTAAAGTGCTGCTTTTGATTTTTTTAAAGCCCTTTAAAAGTAAGGGCCAAGGTATCTTAAGGACCACTTTCTTTATTCCATATGAGATGGCCTGCCCCCTGAGATCCATGGAAGGTGCTGCCAGTTTCTGAGGCTCAACTGGTGGCAACAAGAGGGAGGAAATTCTCTGTAGTGGCACTTCAACTATGGAACTCTCCGCTAAATTAAGAATGGAATCCATACGGGGAGGGGCTTATGGACTGTTTTTATTCAGGCTTGCTTTTGTCCTTAAAAATTATTAGGTTGGCTGTTTTCATGGTTGTTTTAATTCTTATTATGAATTTTTGATTGAAATTATTGATGGTTTTATTGATTTTAAATATTGACTGTTCACTGTGTTGGGATAAGTAGATCAGCACATTTGATGGGGCCCCCACACAAGTGGGAGTACATGAGGTTGCAACCAGGCTGAGCTCATGCTGACGTGTCATTTGTATAACCCACACCTCAGGGTACTATATGTGTAACTGCTACAATTTCCAACAAGATGGCAGCTGGAAAAAGTGCCCTGCTAACAAAGAAACTATATGCTAACATGGGGAGGCACCAGTTTACACAATAACTTCACGTTACCCACAATTTCCCTGGCTGCCCCATGTACTCCCAAAGAGTTCAAGTGGGAACTGTTGTCATGTGTGAAACCAACAAGTACATTAAAAGATCAGTTCAGCCAAGGGCTGGCAGGACAATATTGGGTCAGTCACACGGCCCAATCCTATCCGGGCCAGCCGCTGGCGGAATGCAGGTTGAGTCAGCGGCGACTGCTTTACGACAGTCGTAAAGCACACCGCTGACAGCACACACTGCCTGGCCACCAGCAGGGAGGCCAAATCAGCCTCCCACACACCAGTGGACGGCTGAAGATCCACTGGCCAGGGTAGGCCTGTGAGGGAGGTAGGATGGGGTGTGGGGAGGGCATGGGAAGTGACGGGGTGGGGAGGAGGGCAGATCAGGCCCGCCAAATCCTAACCCCCTTCCTGGGCCTGATCCTCCTTCATGGGTCAACGTGGATTTGCACCAGCTATAGAGCTGGTGCAGATCCAAGTTAACCCATAGCAGTTTCTAGGGCTTACACCAGGGCAAGGGAACAAATGTTCCCTTACCCCAAGGAGGTCTCAAGATGCCAAATCTCTCCCATGGGATACAGTAGAAAACAAGAACATATAGATATAGAGAGGGTAAGCAGCATAGCAAAATATTGCCCCTCCCTCTACCAGGACTCAGTAATAACATATCTTATTAATGTAATTAAAGAAAAGTAAAATACTACTTTTGTGCCAACATATGGGTAATAACCTTAGCAAGAATAGGTATTAACACAAGTTTGTTTTTCCAGAGGGTGTTTTTTTCCCCTTTTTTCCCCAAAAGTACATAGATCTTCAAAGCAGAAAGGTAGTCTTTAACTACTACCCACAGCATCCATTGCTTCAAACACTACACCACTTCAAAATGCAAGGAAGCTTTAAAAAATTAAAATCTGCCATATGCTTGTGAAATTTTAACAAAGCTGTTACTGATGAATGGCTATAGATAAAAAAGAGTAATGATACATGAACAGCAAATAGAAGCCATAGCGCAAACTAAATATCAAGTGGCTGAACGTATAAATATAATGTAAATGTGTTCTTGGTTCACTTTCAGGTTTGGGAGTTTAAAATAATTTTTTTGCCACCATATAACAACAACTGACCAGTCAGGGATATGAATGGGGATAAAATACTCAGTGCATTAAAAATGCAATACATAAATGGCTGATATACCACAAACCAAAAATGTTGTCAAAACACTCCGTAAAGCTTGTAAAGGAACCAGTAGGCGTGTTGTTCTAACTGCAGGCTTCACTGTGTGAAATATAGGACAGATGGGCACAATGATGAGGCAACCTTGATCGTGCTATACCCAACTCCCATATCTGGTGTCTTAAGGAGGTTGCACTATCACTGCTTCCTTCGCACATGGGAGGTCTCATAATGGACAAAAGGAGGACTAATGCAGTTCAAACGACTGCCTTCATTCTGTGCTAGGTTTCATCTTGTCTGCCATGAGGCCTTTGCACCACCGAAGGCTTCGTTTTGTGTGCTAAGAAGCTTCTGGTACGGTGGCAATATCATCACCATGTCAGAAGATCATCAGCTGGTCATAGCCACCCCAAGCATCTCTGTGCATGCTTGGCAGTGAATTGTAAAATGCCAATCAAATCTGGCATTTTACCAGAACAGAATCGATTCATTCCACTCGCTCTGCAGGTGCTACTGGGAGAGTGGATCTTAGAAAGACTGAGGTCCAGTATTGTATCAGGAGGGAGTTCTGGCTCAGGGGAGCTCCCTGGCTATCCTGAGCAGGTGACAGCGGACTTGAACTACCAAGGGGTGTTCCCAGTAGGCCACATGTCCAAACCGAAGGGGGAAAGGTGGGGGAAAGGAAAGGGAGTGAGCTCTGACCCCTAGGCGCTACTGCCCTGAAGCAGCGGGTGGATGTTGGAACCTCTCTCTGGACCCTGGCACCCTTCTGTCATATTCTTTCTACTAAAGTCATATTGCTCTCGTTTCTGAAGTTCTCAAACTGACTTGCAAGAACCGAGTTTCACATGGTTTATAATTAACTGCCTCAAGTCAATGCAATAAAAACAATGTAAGAATGCATAAGAAATATTCTCAGTCTTTTAAAAAGTGAACCAATTGGGGTTTAGTACTATAATTCTCATTCACTTAAACTACTATGAGGGACAATTCTGTCAAGTCTATTAATATTAAAGCAGTTGCTGATAATTGCTTTAGTTTGGAACTTCAATTAAACTAAGTGGGTATATTTGCATATAGTAAATGGTAGAATTCACTTCCAACTGGAGTCCCACAGGCCTTATCAACATTGTATCTATAATTAAAGTTTGAATGCTAATTATAATTAATTATTCAATTCAAAAAGAAATAACTCACGGCATATTTAGGGTTTTCTTTTTCAAACTTGGTTCTTTAGTTCACGTACAAGGCCAGACAGCTCGCCATAATAATGTAATAGAAGGAACATGCTATAGATATTTATTGAGCTGTCATGTTCAATAACATTGTACTGAATTTTATCAAAAAGAAGGTAAGCCAGATGAGTGAAATTAGTTATTTATCATTTGTTAACCTCTCAAGCCTTCTCTGTGGTGGCACCCTCTCTTTGAAGTTCCCTTCACAAAAAAATAAGGCTGGCAGGCTTTGCAAAAGAGTTTTGCGAAAGATGATTAAAATGTTCCTTTCCAAGAATGCTCTCGGGCAGCTGGAGTACCTGGCTGTTTGACCTATTGTTTTTAATTGACCTGTTCTTAATTATTCTTTTTTTTTTGCAGGTTTTTTTTTTTGTAGCTATGCTTCTCTGGTTTTAATATCTGATGCTAAATCTTGCAAGCCATCGTAAGAAACCTTGAGCTGAGCATGCAGGAAAAAATTGTTAAAAAATAAGCAAGTATTGCAGTAGGCTGACATATTGTGAAATACCCTAATTAAAAATAAAGTTAATCATGTTTCAAGGCAAAATGAACATCAATAGTAACAAAAATGCTAGGCTGACCTGTTCAAAACGTGAATCTCAAATTACTTCATGTATGTTAAGTGTTGACAAAAACAATATAAATGTTTCTGGCAATTTAGAATGGTAAAAGAAAAAACAGCAATATTACAGCCAGGATTCAGGGAAATTAGTGTTTATATTTTTGAAGTGCATTTCCAAAATAACGAGCACAATTTTCACCCTGCTTTGCAAGCACCAGACTTGTATAGATGTGGAAAGATAAGAAGGATTAAGAAAAAAATCACACCGACTGAAATAGCCGACAAACATCCCGAAGCCCACAACAGCATTATGAAAAAGGCTTCTTACAGCGCAATCCTATCCTTCTCCCCCAATGGTGCAGCCAGTAGGGGAGGGCAAAACAGGAGGCTTTGGAAGGGAAAGGGGATTTAAATCCGTGGCC
This sequence comes from Plestiodon gilberti rubricaudatus, assembly GCA_026170595.1. Classification (NCBI taxonomy): domain Eukaryota; kingdom Metazoa; phylum Chordata; class Lepidosauria; order Squamata; family Scincidae; genus Plestiodon; species Plestiodon gilberti. The sequence goes on along the minus strand of JANXHW010000001.1, from coordinate 135,235,909 downwards.
TCCCGTTCTGCCCTCCCCCACCGGCTGCACCAGTGGGGAAGGATAAGATCGCGCTGTTAATGTGTGGGCTGGCTCTCACATCAGTGCATCAGAGTCGCAAAGTTAGCAGTGAATTTAAGGAGATGTCAGCGCCTCGTGGCCGGATAATTTATGTACATGGTCCTACAGGCAAAGACTCAGTGGTCTTCAGAGTGCCAAGAGCTCAAATCTCAACCTGCCACAAGGGACCCCCCTCAAGGAGCCCAGTGGTACAGCAACAACATGTACAGTACTCAGATTCAAAAGGTGGAGTGAGACCAGGGGGAAGTGAAACAAGGAAGAGCCAAAGGATGGCCACAGAAGGGGTGAGAAGGCAGATGGATGGGATACTGAGGGGGCCCAGTGAAGACTGGGGGCATGACCAAAGCAACCCCTCCAAAGTCAATGTGTCTGGTAGGAATCCTCTCATCTAGAACCTCTAAACCCCTGGCGACTGTTCAAACTGCGCAGGCCTGAGCCTCAACATAGCGGCAGCACTGCCACAACCGACTTAAGATTGGCTCATTGCCTACTTCTGGATCTCACATCACTTGCTGAAGACCTCTGCACTAACTTTGCAAAAAACTGATTCATTACAAAACCATATCACGACCAAAATCAAACCTCACTCCCGCCCCCCCCATCCCATGGCACAAGCAGAAAGTACCACTTTCCTCCCAGTGGCACCTTATGAAATGCTGTCCTGGAAGACCCACATACACCTTGGGGGGGGGGCAACAAGGGGGACTGCTACTGAAAAGGGGAAGTTCAAAAGTACAAGAAGACTGCCCACTGAGCAGCTGCATTAGAGTAATCGGCATGTCCCTTCTCAATTAATATATTGGTGAGATCATAACATGCTCTTATATGCTTGGCTTGGTGCAGGTGTCTCAGAGAGAGCAAGGTTTGGCCAATCTATTTAAACCTCAAGCTCCAAAGGGAGGCTGAAATTGCTGAAATTATATAATGAGGAGGTGGTTGTTCAAAAAGAGCTCATCCCCAGCTACAAGGAAGTCTATCACTGTAACCCTGCAAATGTCACCGTCTAATTACTCGCTGTGAATGTACTGTGGGAAAACTTTGCTTTCATCTGCCTGCTTTGAAGGCTGCACTTATGATTCAGGTTAGGATTCTCATTGTCAGACCCTATTTTTACACGCTTCCCTGTGGACTTGCACATCACCTACCTCACAGCTGCAAAATAATGTGTTATGCCTGGAGCAATCAATATTCATCACCATCCGTTTTACAAAGAAGAATAACTTGTATGAAGAAAGCAAATGCATCAGGGCAATGTAATACGAATTATACCACACCTAGGATTCTGTGGTTTGTATTACACATACGAAACACAAAATTATTGTATTGGATGTTCACAATGTCAGGGTCTACTTTCTCCCTTGCTGCCTCTTACACCCGGAACAGCCCTCTCCCAGTCACATATTTTGGGACACCACCCTCTTACCTTTCAAGTCCCATTTGAAAATCTACTTGTTTGACTCTTAATTTAACTCTTAATTTCCTACACGGGCAGCCCAATCCTGTCTATTAGGACACGGTGGCGCAAATAAGGTGCCAGTCACATCCTATCTAAGATGGGGCGTGCCCCAGCACAGCTGGAGGCCTCCTTGGGGTAAAGGGACATTAGTCCCATTACCCTAAATAGAGCCCCAGCCGCCCCGATAGGTCTACTCGAATGTGTGCCAGCTATTTTGCTGGTGCACATTTGAGCCGGCTGTGTAACGCCGGCCAGGCCCGGGAAGGGGGATAGGATATGATGGAAGAGGTCACAGCTGATCCCTCCCCCTTCCCGGGCCCGGACAACCAATCCCGCTCCCCAAAAAACCCCGTTCCACCCTCCCCCTGTCCGGCGAGGACTCACCTGTCCACCACGGCGGCGATCTGTCCTGCGGCACCAGAGGAGTGGTACAAGGCTCTCCGCTACCGCCTCTTACCTTCAGGCGACGCAAACGTGCCTTACAGCATGTTTGCAACACCCTAAACTGGCAGAGTGATTGGTCTGCCGGTCTATACTTAGACAGGATTGTGCTGTAACTTCCTACTATTATAACTACATAATGTATATAATTGCAATGAGTATCCCTTCCTTTACAGGAAGTCCTCACTTAAAGTGGTTGATAGGTTCTTCTTGGAAACTGCAACATTAAGAGAAATGACTTATAATGAAACCAATTTTACCAAAGGCTAATTAATAAATGTAAATGTTCTCATGCCACTGAACTCTGGGGCGCAATTCAGGGCACGCCACGGATGACACAGCTCATGGCGATAGCTCTCCACTGTTGGGTTTGGCCGCCAGGTCTGCAGAGGGCATTGCCGGGCTTGTCAAAACACCACTGGCCTGCCCACAGAGCCACAGCAAATTGCATATCATTACTGAAAAATGTAATGTAGAACCTGATATTTTAATTCAACAAATTTTCAAAAAAATAACACCATTTTCAAACGCCTCTACTTATAAGCCACGTATTGCAATATTTTTTCTTATTACACGTATTGCAATATTTTTTCTGTTCTTTCTGAAAATATCTGAAAAGCTCATTCTCTCCAAGTGATCCCCCACCCCATGTGCCCCAACACATTTTTACCCACACCTCTTTCACTCCCCCCCCCAGTTGAATTCTCCACTCACCAATGCCAAGAAATGTTGGACATGTTAAATTCCTCTCCCTGTCCTTCATATCCAACCAAAAATGGGGCAGCCGGTAAGAGCAGGTCTGCTTTCCAAATTGTCAAACCCTTGGGCACTGCCCTTCAGCAGGTATCTATCCTTCAAGATAGAGGGGCACAGCTCTGCTAAGGACCAGGTCTGCCCTTGTGATTCAGGATATGATTTTCATTGTCAGACCCCACCTTTACATGCCTCCCTGCGGATTTATTAATGGCAGTAATGGCAGTAAGTGGTACATACTGTATTGAAATATTACTTTCTGTTAACATCAGTTCATGCAGAGAAACTTTTTAAATCACATTTATTATATGCATCAAAAAATACAAGGGCATAAGACCCTCCCATTGAAAAAGGACAACCCCCAAACAGAAAACGTTTTCAGTTGTTTCATCTGTGTAGTGTTTTTTTTTCCCCCGCTTCCAATCTTGCATAAAATTAGTGAAATCTGTAAGAATTGTGATGTGGGATCCACAGTCAAAGTAATTATTTGCAGGACTAGAGGCTTAGATTATAAGCTTCCCTGGATACAGGATATTATTAATTGTGTCTCATACAATACCAGTCACATCAGTGATATAAGTACATGACTTTCCCCTATTTCTTATAGCGTGTAGATTTTGTTATTAGCTCTTTACATCCCACAGCCCAAGGGGAGGGCATAATGATTACGTCCACACATAAAGCACTGAATGGGTTTTAAAACCTAGAACACTGACATTGAAAAACACCCCTGAAAATAATGTTATTTGAGATAAAAAAATAAGTGAAATATTTAAAGCTTTCTAAAACTTTTAAAATGTAAACTGAGACATATGGTAAATTCACAAGATACCACAATTACGAGGAAGCAACCTTAAGAAATGGGGAATGTGGCTATTTGTTTTTATTGGCAAAACATCTTTTCTTTAGTCTCCATCAGGCTACTATGTGCCATTTTCCATTTCCGTTTTAATGGTTTTTATTTTTCTAACTTAACTTGATAGCAATCTAATATATTCTTCATTATGGGAGAGAAAAGTGTTTAATATTCCACTTCCCCATGATCTCAGACTTATGATTCATCAAGAACAAGACACTACTTTTTCACCAAGGAACCAAAAGCACTCTAAATAAGACAATTTAGTTAAGGCACAATGGGTGTATATAAGAGAAGGCCTGGTCTAACCTTGGTGACAGCTGAGACACCTCCTAGAAGTATACATGTTTAGATAATCTGAATGGCAGCCCAATCCTTCTCTCTCTCTCTCTCTCTCTCTCTCTCACACACACACACACACACACACACACACACACACACACACGCCAAACATCGCAGCAGCGCCAAAATGGCAGTCGCTGCATCCTGTGTATGGGGGACGGGACTGAGGCTTCTGCAGGGAAAGGGGATGTTTAATCCCCTTACCCCTTTGTAAGCCTCATAGTCTGCAATAGGTCTCCTTGGACCTACGCTAACAATTTTGCTAGTTTAAGTCCAAGGTGAAAAAAGGGGCACGGAGGCTGCAGGAAAGAGGGATAGAATCTCGCGTGGGCCTTCCACAATGAATGCTCCCCCTCCTGTGGCTTCCCTGCCCCCCATTATGCCCACTATCCACCCCATTCTGCCATCCCCCACCTTCCCGTCAGCTTACCTTTCCCAGTGCGTGTCCGGAGTTCCTCGGTGCAGCTGGGAAGGTGCAGACCTTCCTACAGGCATCCCTGGCAGCTCGCTGCCCAGCGCACTGCTGGGGAAGCTTTTGCGACTGGCGCTGCCTGCTTTACTGCAGTCAGCAAGAGGTATGCCACCGTCAGGCGGTACACTTAAGATTGAGTGACCATACTATTCATAGAAATGAAGGTGCCCTCTAGGGACCTAAAAATAATATAAGGGCAAATGATTCTGCTATGCAGGCTTGATTACTGCAATGCATTATACACGGGCTGTCGTTGAAGAACACTTGGAAACTTTGCTTGGTTCATAATATGGTGGCCAGATTACCTGGAATGGGCCAGTAGCTACTGATCTCATCAGTATTTTTTTTAAACTTAATTGCAGTTTCTAAGCTTGGAACTAGGGCATGCAAACAATGGCATGCTCCCCTCTAAACCTGCTTGCTTTTTAGGATCCTTGTGGGAGACACTTATCAGGCCTACTTTGTGAGGTGAAGTGGGCACTGACAAGAGATCAGGCCTTTTTGGTGGTGGTGCTTCAGCTGTAGAACGCTCTCCCCAGGGATACTCAACTCCTGCATTCCTGATACTCAACTCCTGCACTTCAAAAGTTCGGGCACCAGGTCTAAGCAATCTTGTTCTCCCAAGCTTTTAAATTAAACAGTCGCTGCTATTGTACTGTGTACCTGTTTTCTCACTTCCATTCACTGGCGTCACTGTAGCGTGGCGGGCCGCCGGGGGGTGACGCGCGCCAAGGGGTGACGCGCGTCACCTCCGCGACGGCACGCGTCACCCTCCGGAGGCTGGACGCTCCGAGGCCGGGGAGCGTCCGGCCCGGCCGGCGCTCCAGGGCCTTCTGAAAAGAAGAGGCCCTGGAGCGGTTGCGTTAAAACGTGAACTTTGAAGATTTTCGCGCATGCGCAAACCCTTTTCTGAGGGCAAGGGCCTGCCCTTTCTGAGGGCAAGGGCTCCCGGAGGGTGACGAGCGCAGGAAAAGGTAAGTTTCTGTAGGGGGGGTGAGTCGGGGGGGTGACGCGCGTCCCCCGCTCTGGGGTGACGCGCGTCACAGTGACGCCACTGCTTCCATTGACACTTTCTTCTTATCCTTCTACTATTGTATCCACTTTTATTATTGGTTTATTTTAGTTTTACTGTTTTTAATAGTAATTGGATAGTTTTTAACTCTCCATAACTTCTACAGCAGCTATCTATAGACTCTACAGACAGCTGCTGTGGAACTTTCTAAAGTGAAAGGCAAGGTACAATTTTATTTTATGCAATGTAAATATTGAGTTGGACGTATGCCAGCATGATGGTGTGAGCAAAAGGGACCTCCCCGCTCTAGCACTCCAAAGAGCAACAGGGAACAGAACGACGACACTAGAGGACTCTGTTCCCACACTATGGTCCATTTCTCACTAAGGTCATCAGCCTGTGACAGGGCTGTGCCACTTCAGACTGCAGATAGGGGTGTTCCTCGGATTAAACGTTCTATACAAAATACTTCCCTAAACAGAGAAAAATAACATATGAGGGAGAAGCCTTTCTCCCTGACACTAGTCTTCCATGTGGACGAAACTGCTTTGCATGGAAGAGTGTTCAACCATGTGAGCTCCATATGCGATCAGACATGGTTCAGCCTAGTCTCAGGTTTATCAGCAGGAACTAGGTAAGTAACATATAGGAAACAAAAGAAAGATTCAATACAGGCAGAACTCTGCAAACGGGAAACAAACAGTGAGCGCACAAGAGTGCAATGGGTGGGAGGGAAATTGATAGTGGTAAACTATGTCGGAAGAACAATTAGCTTAAAACTAGCACCTGCCCATCACCACTACCAATCCAAAAGACAGCCATTGCTGCTGCGCTGCACTCTATCTCTGTCCAGTCCTTAAACCACAACTCTGAAGAATCAGAAGAATACAGAGTACTTTAAGAGAAACGTTTCCCCCCCCCCGAACAAACATAAAACATTATTTTAGCATAAAATAATATGCCATTAGAAGTAATTAGTGAATACAACTTATTACACTTTGGAAGAGAGGATGTGAAATGACCATTTAAAAACAAACATATGAACACCCTCTTAACAGTAATGACTTTTGTCAGCACACCACCATTTTGCTTCATGATGAAAAGCCCTTAAGACAGACTCTTAATAGTGCCGCTATTGTTTACTAATCATTGAACTAAGAGGAGCACTTAATCTTGATCCACTGCCTTTTAACTCCAAGGAAATACAAACTGTTCCCGTAACAAAAGACACAGAGATAAGGCAACAAAAACAGCTTCAGAAGGGCGGAGTGAAGATCTCCTTAATGACCACACTTGTTCCTGTTTCATGGTGCATGCCATCAACACATTCTTGATGGAAGACCAGGAGATGGATACACAAGTGAAGAGCTTCCAGCTATTTTTAAATGATCACAAGCACATGCAGTTAACAAACCACACACAAAGGTCCCATTATTGATTTACAGCCTAATTTATACCTTACTGGAGTTTTTTTGTCTAGGTGCACATAGAAGCAAGGGAGGTTGCTGGATTCAGTGGATCTCCTAACACGGTTACAGCTGAGCTCATGTTCAGGAATTTCTGGGAAAAGCCCTTGCATTTCCCAGGTAGATTGTATGTCACCAATCACTGTTCCATCTTAGAACTCTTTTTAAACTCTGCAGTTTAAATGATACTATGCAGGATACTTGACTACACAGAATTAACATCACTAAAACTCCAGTTCTAAACTGGTGCAGTGATGTACAGTACTTGTTTGCAAGGCTGAGATTTTGTCCCTACCCTACAAGACTGGGGTAAAATGGCTTGTGCTATCAGTTAGGCATTTCAGAATATTTCACTTAATGTAGGTCACATCATTATTACTATCTAAGTAGCACATTTAAAATTACTCGGGTAAAACAAAGTAGCTACTGTGCTTATAAACATATTATTTATTTATTTATTTATTTATTACTACCCCGCCTTTCTCCCCGAAGGGACCCAAGGCGGCTTACAACATGGGATACAAATACAACAAATAATCACATTTAAAACAATACAAACAATCCACAAAAGCTAGTAAAAACATCATCTAAAATTAATAAAAACACATCAAATTACAATTAAAACAGAAGCATAAAAAAGCATAAAAAAGCAGCAGCACTGCACCTGTGCAGGATGTTAAAAAAGGCAAGGACTCAGAAGGCCTCCTTAAACAGGAACGTTTTCAGGCCTCGCCGGAAGGTCTCCAGGGAGGGAGCAGTACGTAAATCAAGAGGGAGGGAATTCCATAGGGTTGGTGCCACTACTGAGAAGGCCCTATTTCTGGCCGCCGCCCCTCGCACCTCCCTGGGCGACGGTACCCTCAAAAGGGCCTTCTCTGATGACCTAAGGAGACGAGCCGGAATATATGGAAGTAGGCGGTCTCTCAGATATCCTGGCCCCAGGCTGTATAGGGCTTTAAAGGTCAAAACCAGCACCTTGAATTGGGCCCAGAAACGAATTGGCAGCCAGTGCAGCCGCTGAAGAAGCGGCCCGACAGAGTCGAACCGCCTACCCCCAGTAACCACACGGGCCGCCACATTCTGCACTAATTGCAGTTTCCGAACCGTCTTCAAGGGCAGCCCCAAGTAGAGCGCGTTACAATAATCTAATCGCGATGTCACTGTGGCATGGATCACCGTGGTCAGGTTTGCACGATCCAAGTACGGTCATTATTGTTTGGATTATGCATATTCCAGGGATTTGAAAGATTGCTTCCCAATAAACATTATTGTGAAAGACTTAGAAGGTATATAAACCCACATGGAAATCAAATCAGTATTTCCCATGGAACTGCACATCTGGATGCAAAACTCATGCGAGTTTCTTTATCCGTAAGTTTTTTTCCCCACAGATAAGCCAAGTACCTTTTCATTACATGAGATCTGAAACTCCCACATGAATGATATGAATGTATGATTCAAGGCTCAAAACGTTTTTGTTTCGTCTAGCGTTTGGGTGATGGGTTGTGGTCTGCCTCCTGTATCTCAAGATGCTCTGCCATGCTGCTTCTCTGCTCCGTAACTGTTGCCCCCCCCAGTGGATTTTATTGTTTTTTTAAATTTGTTTATGTATCGTTATGTATTATATATTTTAAATTATGTATTTTAATCTGTTGTAAGCCGCCTTGGGCATTTGCCTTTGGCATAGGAAAAGGCGGGATATAAATAAATAAATAAATAAATAAATAAATAAATAAATAAATAAATAAAATGATAGGACAATTCATGTGGTTGTCTGTATCTGTGAGTTTTTGAGTCCTTGGAGGAGGTGAGATAGCATCCTAGACTGTCTCCCAACCGGGCCTTCCTTCATCATAGTTGATTCTCCTTGTTTTCTGTTTAAAGGGCAGCCATCTTCTCCCCCTTGCTTGTGACATAGGGGAGACAGCAGCAATAGCTGTCTCTCTGTGAACCTTGCTGGAATCTCAGGAGAGAATCCCTCATCTCTCATGGCCAATGGAGACCCTTCTGCCAGCATTTCAATCCTCTTCTTGCTGGAGGGAGAAGGGGGGAAGGTGCTGTGGGTGCCACCATTTACAGTACCCTATGCATGCCTACTCAGAAGGAAGTCCCATTGTGTTCAATGGGGCTTACTCTCAGGAAGTATGTACAGGATTTTCGGTGAAAGGAAGGATGCTGACAGCTAATCAATATGTCCTTCCAGCACCTTGTAGAGTCACTTTTTACATTCTTGTTACAGGAAAAGATTACGTTTCAAATTGAAAACTCTTTCTGAGTGTGGGTGTGAAGGGGTGTGAAGTAGCTGTTTGGGTAACCATCCCCATGTGCCTGCTTTGGGGCAGGATCCTATGCCTGCTGGCTTGGAAGCAAGCCACATGGAGTGGGTGGCCATGGATTTGCTTCCGCAGAACAAGTCAGCCCTCTGTGCACACTGGCACAGTAAATAAACACAGTAAACAAAAAAAAAAGCATGGTGAATCCTGCTGTCACTTACTTGCAGAGCAGGATGTTTACTGCCCTCGGAAGGGCAACATTTCAGGAAGAAACTCTCACCCCTTTTGACGGGCAAGTGCTGCTGGGATACATGCAGCCATAGAAAGTCTGCTGAAGGATGATTGGTAGAACAGGACTAGCACGGCTTTTGCCACATAAAACACCCTGAATTGATCTGAATATGTGGTGGCAAATCCCACATGGGTTGATATTCACAGAGTTGACTCACAGATATATATTTCCCACAGAATAACTGCACATTTGGAATAGGTCTTAGTGGATGAGTTTTGCTCATATTCAGGGTACGGTGTTGTTTATAAAGGAATTTCCAAAGCTAAGAGATGGGCTAGTGCTTTCATGCATCCCCCTTGATTGGTTGTCTTCCAGTGCAGTATGTGGGTTTGCCTCCGTGCTTGAGCAATGGTGTGGTGGTAAATTTCAAAGTGCAGGAGCTTGTCATGACAGCCCCATTAAGATTAAAAATGTCCCTATTAAAGTGTTTTCTTCCCCTGCCACATATTTCTACTCTGAAACGTGTTACACTTCATTTAAAGATCTAGCTCATTCCACCCCAAATTCTTGGAGTGGGCTACAACAGTTTTAAAACAAATATATCAAAATTGAAAAACGATTAAAAAAAATCCCCCCAAATATAAAGAGTATATTAGAGTGCTAGCTTTTTTCATGTTTACTCAGAAGTAAGTGCCACTTAGTTCAGTGGCCCCATGCTTCTGCCTTCTGTGGCTGATCTGATCCTCTTCATTTCACCACCCCTGTTAGACAGCAAAAGGGGGGTGTTGTCAGTCTTGAGGGTACTAAATATTCAAAGATGTTTGGGATGGGCAGCATGTCAGTAGTGGCAGTAGTGTTTTCTTTCTATTACCAAAAACGCTTTGGGAGCACTGCCACACTTCCCACTGGCTGGCTCCTGTTGGCTGCCATTTCTTTTCGTGGATTACACCACGATGTGACACGGTAGGTGTAGCATCATCCCTGGTGCATTCCATGGGGAAAAATGGGAGGAGCCAGGCGCTACTGAAGAACAGCAATACTTCAAGAGGTGTTGCTGCCCATAAATACGTGGCTTTTTTAATAAAGAAAACATGCTGCCATTTCCACGGCTGATACGCCATTCCCCCTTGAAAATCTTTGAAAATTTCATGCGTCCCTTCAAATTTACCAGCGTTTATCCTCCAAATATATACTTCAAGCAAGTTCTTCTTCTTGTGACCTCCTGCACCTCTCAGGGTGATGAGAACTTATACAGGGCATCAGTCTATAGCAGTGTTTCTCAAACTGTGGGTCGGGACCCACTTGGTGGATCGCGACCTGATTTCTGGTGGGTCCCAGGTGATGGAAAGAGCAGGTAAGTAATTGCCTCAAGCTCTGAGGCTATTCAAAAATCAGATAGCTACTAATTTCCCTTCAAAGAGCTGAGCTCCTGCAGTTAGCAAGATAGCTGCTATTTACCCTGCAAGCTGCTGAGCTCTTTACTTGTAAATAAATATATTTATTTATTTATTTCTAGGTCACTTTTTTCTTAAGTCTCGTAAAGCTAGGTGGGTCTCGATGGAGTGTCATTTTAAAAAATGAGTCCCGGTGCTAAAACGTTTGAGAACCATTGGTCTAGAGCCCTTTTGCTCCTCTCAGTTTTATTAAAATCCAGTAGCAGGCCCAGAACTTGGAATCCTGAGAATCCCAATTTATATTTGAAGTCCTTCCAGCTCTGGAGAAAAAAAAAATGTGACAAGCTGCCAGCCTTGTGCTCAAGGTCTTTTCAAAAACTAAGTTGTTAATTGCACGGTCAAACCATCTGATTAAACTTTTCAGAAAATGGCAAGAAGTAAATACCCTGACTGATATCTTGTCCACATGAAATATGAAGTAATCATAATTTGAAAGTCTATGTCTGGTAACGCTGATTGACAAACAACACACTTGGATAGATATCAAGTCCAAGAATCAATATGGTGAAGTAGTGGAAAGAATGTTGGACTAACTTTAAATTTCACTCTTTTTTTTTTAAAGCACAGTAAGTGAGTGGCAGAAATGACGGGCGCCCTCCCGGCGCCCAGCGCGTGGGGGCGGGGCCTGCGTCACGTCACGTCGACGCACCCCCCCGCCTGATTTGCGCCCCCGACTGTTTTGAGCTCATTTTGGAGCCGAACAGGCTCCAGGGAGGGTGGGTGGGCCGATACAGCGCGGCGCTTCGCTACGGTACGTGCTCCGCGCGCACTCCCCACCCGCCCAAGTACCTGGAGCTTCTGCTCCACGCGCTCCACCAAAGTTCCGCCGCTGGAGTGGTCTTGGGCAAGCCGCTCAGTTCAGTGTCTCTAACATACCAATGTGTTGCTTGTGAACTTCATGGTCATCTGTCATGGTCAACAGAATACTGGACTTGAGCCTTCAAATCTGCTATGTTCTTACTAAAAAGCAGTTTTGTGAGAACAAAATGTGACAACGTGCAAGTCTCCTGAAGAAGAATGGGAGACAAATGTGATGTACAAATAAATAATCTCTAATGCTCACAGTGAGTTTGTTTTTGATCTAAGCTAAAAAAAAGTGCCTTTCATGCAAAACTGTTCCCTCATTCCAAGCACATTTTGCATGCCATGCAAAACACAAAACTCTTACAACAAGCTTCCTGCAACTGCTGAACAGTAGACTGTCCTTTTTTTTGGGGGGGGGGGAATCCCAATGGCACAACTACAGTTTTGATCCACTGCCTTTACACTTTGATGAAACTCAGAGACAAGGCACTCCAAAAACAGCTTCAGAACCATGAAGTGAAGACCTTCTTAGAGACCATAGTTGGTTCTGTTTCACAATGCATAGCAAAAGCAAGATATTCATGTGCACAAAGTGTTGCTATTAAGAGTCAAAGCAGAAGATGGACATCGATGCTTTAGTGCTGTGCTGTAATGTGCTAATTTTGGCGAATGTACTGTCTATCACAGTACTGTGTGGGTGGGCAAAGACAATTCTATGAAACGTACAGGCATTTGTAAATGTACATATTTATAAAATAAAGACTTCCTCAGCCTTGGTGCAGAAGGCAGGGTGTTAATTCCATTTTGAAACAAATCTTCAATACAATCCTGTGTGGTTCTTGCATTTTGAAACACATCTTCAGTATAATCCCCCCCCCATTCTTTTCATCCATAACATCAAAAACACAAAATGACAATGTTTGAGGAATCCCCCTCCAGGGAGAGCAACACTGGCCAAAATATTTCTCATTTCTTTCAGAATATTCTTCAAGCCTTATTCAACAAGGGGTCTATGATCTTAAATATGTTCAACTAGATTGTAGCAAAGGACGATGCTTATTAAAGGATGCCTTCACAGGGATTAATTGTAGCAAGGGATGGTGTTGGGATGGATGAGATAAGGATGATAAAGCACCTCGAACATTAAAGGTGTTTAAAAATATATAATTTAATTTACTATCATCACCAACAGCACCATAATCCCAACAAAGATCTTTCCATCAGCATTTACTGTGGGGAGAAATGTGGGAAGGCTTAGCTGATTATGTATTGCAGTTCTCCCCTTGTAAAATCTGACAAATTTCTCTACTTATGGAAAAATAGGCCTTTTGACAATTTAGTTTAAGACCCAACCATCTTTGGCACTACAGGATAACCAAACAGTTAGAAAAATTCATTGCTCTCAGATGTTAGGCACAGATGTTGGGCACAGTCTGGATGTAGTTTCTGGAAATGGTGCAGCTTTTGTATACTACACAGTGTTTGGCATTCAGTTAGAACACACACTAAGTCACAAAAAAAGAGCCATAACTCATGTAAATCTCGCTATAGTTCACTCTGCTGTTTGCTGCTGATGGAGTAGCTAATTCACATAGGCAAATGTATTGACTATGTCCTGCAGTGCTCTCTGATGGATGGATTTAGATAAGAAGAACTATGCTATGAGAAAACCACCATTGAACACAAGATCCAGAGGCGTCATCTGGCCTGGGGCGGTGGGCCCCAGGGCGGGGGGCGGGGAGGCTGGACGGGGGGGGGGCGCGGAGCAACGATTCGAAGAAATGAAGAAAAAATGAAGAAATGAAGAAAAAAAAAACACGGAGGGACTGTTGCGGCGCCAAACCGAGGCTCTTAACTGAGGCTCCTGAATCTTAACGACGACGATGAAGTTCTGCGCCTGCGCGAAGAGATCGTTCCTCAGCCTCGTTCTTAAAGCGCCCAGCATTGCTTTCTACACTTCGCGCAGGCGCAGAACGTCTGGTTCTGCCTGGTTAAAGCTGCTGGCGCTTTAAGAGCAAACCGCAACGGTGCTTTTTTTCTTCATTTTGGCGGCAAAGCTTCTTTCCCTCGGCCATTTCAGTGTGTGGTGACTCACTGCCTTGCCTTACACATTGACTCTCAGTGGGGCTACTCTCAGCGCGCAGCTACGTCCTAGGAGGATCAGGAGTCACAGTTTGGCCACCCTTCGCATATATACTATATGTGGTGTGGATTCTAGAGATCAGCGAGCTCGAGCTGTAGCAAATACCGAAAGAAAACATCTTGTATGAATAAGTAGGTTTTTCTACCTTTGCAGACTTGAAGGGTGGTGGAGGGAAGCAGAGACCCAAAGATTCTCACGTAATACCAAATCCAAATCTTTCTAGCCAAATATTTATGTAATGTTTGGGAAAGCCAAAACCTAGTGTCCTGTTACAGACAAGCAATATTGAATTCCAAGCTAAAATTCTTTAACCCATAAAACAAAGCAATAAAGAATGTGTAATGTTCTTACATCTGGCTTTTAGCACCAGTTATTTCTTATTACTGCTACCCTCACTCCCTATTCTCTGTCCTCTTTCCTGAGTCTATTTAGAAAAATTATGTTCCTCTGGTGACTTGTGGAAATGTTTTATCATCCAAACAGATCACCAAACCTCCATTTGGAATTATGCACATTTGCACAGTTATCAAATCAACATTTAGAATGTGTCCTGAAGAATACCTAAAATAAAACATTATTCTAAACACCAAAAAGTATTATAGTGCTAAATTAACTTCTAGTTGTTCACTCCTTATTTTCACGTTTGGGGGGCGTTTGGTTGCGGTAGGGCGAGGGGCGTACTGCTCTGGGCCCCAGGTAAAAAAAAACCCTGGCTACTCCTCTGACAAGATCCCCAAATCCAGTACTGAACACAGGAACATCAGAAGAGCCCAGCTGGGTCAGGCCAAAGGCCCATCTAGCCTAGCATCCTGCTTCTCAGAATGACCCATCAGATACCTCTGAGAAGCTCATAAGATGGAGATTGTCACAGTCTGGTTTTGGATTTTGCAATCACACACACATAGATCTACTATGTTTATGATAGTATTTTTATGTACTGAGTTGCATTTGATTTGAAACAAATCTTTTGAAAGCAGCTGATCCCTTAATTAAGGCAATAATAGGTAATACAATCAGTTATTGTATTACCTATTATTGCCTCAGTTAAGGGATCAGCTGCTTTATCCATTATTACATTACTGTTGCTTTATGCAATTAACTACTATTGCCTCAATGCAAGAATTAGTTATCTTCTGTATGGTATGAGTGTGGAACGAGTAAAAATTCCTTACATTGGATTTGCTTTCAGAAGGCTGAACTCAGGAAAGGCATGGAAAGCTGAGTGTCCTTGGATAGATGCCAATGGAGACATGCTGACTAAAGTTGAGGTTCAAAACAATGTGAAAGAAGAACTTGCTTTGTTTGATAAGGAATAGTTGGTGTTTTTTTTTAATATTGAGATGCTGACATACAAGAAACCCTACCTTTGTGTAGGCCCTTGCACTTGGGGTTGGGTGAGGGCCAGCTGGGTCAGAGAAGTTACTGACAATCAGAGAAGTTACTGCATAATAATAGTATTAAAAACCACTACAGTATTGCTAATATGACATCAAAAATACTATAAAAACAGAAAGCAAGATCTGAGAGAGGGAGAAGCCTACCATCAGCAACAAACGGTGATGTACCACCAGCTTGTCCATTCTTCCATTATATCTGCTACAAACTCAAGCAGGCCACTGAAGTTGTACACAAGAGAGGGTGTGAAAACAGGGATTGCTGAGCTTGCTTTGCTAGCTTGATGCTATTTTAGATTGCAAGAACGATACGAAATCGACTTGACTGTTCTACCTAAATCAGTTATACCTATGCTGCACAAAAGTTTAATAAAATCAATTGCTACAATCAGTGTGGTTTCGACATGCCACCTCTTTAAAGCTCCCTTTTGAACTTTGACAAGATGAAGACAAGCAGCGTTTTCCTGCTGCTGCTCTCCTGCAACTGGTATTCGGAGGCACACTGCTGCTGAATCGTGAGGATGAGGAATTCAAGCGTTTCCAAAATCAGGCAATTCTCAAGAATTTCATTAATACTGAATGTGCCAGTGATCCCCAAGTTTTCGCAGTGATCACACACTTTTCACAGGACCCAGTTCTGTAGCAATTATCAGCTTGGAGCCTTCGGGCATTACACCTGTCTTGTCCCTGAACGTTGAACACTACCCCAATTTTGCCTATTGTCCTGAAGTCCTGCTTCATCCAAACACACAGAACTAGAAGTACTAACTTCATACCGGATACTAGGAGTTGGTTTATATAACAGCATTTCTGACCAAAATGTGCATGCAATTACATGTTCGAGCAGCTTGGGGGTTCTCCTGGATGCGCAGCTGCTCCTGGATTCCCAGGTAGCGGCTGTGGCCAGGGGGGCTTTTGCCCAGCTTCGGCTGGTGCGCCAGCTGCGACCGTACTTAGATCGTGCAGACCTGGCCATAGTGACCCATGCCCTAGTGACATCTAGACTAGATTACTGCAATGCGCTCTACGTGGGGCTGCCTTTGAAGACTGTTCGGAAACTGCAATTAGTGCAGAATGCGGCGGCCTGGGTGGTTGCCGGGGCTTGTCAGTTCGACTCAGTCGGACCGTTGCTTTGGCGGCTACACTGGCTACCGGTTCGTTTCCGGGCACAATTCAAAGTGCTAGTTTTGACTTTTAAAGCCCTTAACGGCTCGGGTCCAGGGTATTTGAGGGACCGCCTCCTTCCTTATAATCCGACCCGTACTCTGAGGTCATCAGGGGGGGGCCCTGTTGACTGTGCCGCCATTGGCGGAAGTGAGGGGGATGGCGGCGCGGAGAAGGGCCTTCTCGGCGGTGGCGCCCCAATTGTGGAATTCCCTCCCCTTGGAATTAAGAACAACTCCCTCTTTAGAGGCCTTTCGGCGGGGTCTTAAGACGTTTTTATTCAGGACTGCTTTTAATGTCTGACATGGTGGGCTGACCTTTTAACAAATGGTTTTAATATATGTAAATCCTGGTGACCCTCTGGGGTTGTTTATTTTTAATCTTAAGTGTTTTAATTAATTATTTTAATGTGTTTAATTGACTGTTTTAATGTATTTTATGTACTTGTTTATATGTATTTTAACATGTTGTGAGCCGCCTTGAGTGGCCTCGGGAGAAAGGCGGGCTACAAATTCCTAAAATAAAATAAATAAATAAATATATCTAATATTGGAGAAAGACTGGGCTGAGACTGAAAATCACAAGAAGCAAATTTTGTGTCATGTCAGTCGGGAAATGTATCATAAGAGCTAGCTCACAGAGAAAACAAGTACAAGCAGGACCACCATAAAGAAGCTGAAGTACAATTCACCACTCTGGCCCTTTCACAGGCTACAGCAGTTAAGAGGAAGGAGTAGGGCACAAATGGCTCCCTTTGCTTATTAGTATTTAAGGCCTCACTCAATGTCAGGCTTCAGATGGTGCAACTACTCTGTTGCTCTCTTGGCTTAAGTGTAATCTTTGCTTGCTTTTATCTAGCTCTGCTGGTCTTATCTAAAGTTACCTCAGCCCTTGCTGGTATATAACCTCAGAACTATACAATTGTACAATTACCTCAGAAACCTACATTATCACTTGCCTTCCACTGGCCCATCATGATACAGCTGTGCTAGTCACCATGAACAGACTACATCAGAATAAAACTCTGGCCTCAATGATCTTATAGGTCCCTTCTAACTCTGTACTGCATTGCAACTCAGCTCTAGTTATTCACAAG
Organism: Plestiodon gilberti rubricaudatus; assembly: GCA_026170595.1. Classification (NCBI taxonomy): domain Eukaryota; kingdom Metazoa; phylum Chordata; class Lepidosauria; order Squamata; family Scincidae; genus Plestiodon; species Plestiodon gilberti. The sequence goes on along the minus strand of JANXHW010000001.1, from coordinate 135,218,491 downwards.
CCATGTTGTGGATATCCCCCCCCCAATATCTCAGAACCAATTTATCAGTTCACAGAAGTCTCCTCGAAATCTCTAAGTAATCCTTATCCCTAGATATAATGTCAGCTCATTCTGTACCGGGAAGTTGTTAGGAAGGGGGATTCGGGGCTTGTTGCAGGGGTGGGGGTCCAATTAATTGTCTGCATTCTGGGAATGCTCATCAGCACCATTTGCTCACAACCAGTAATCCAAATGCTGAAAATTGAGACAGAGAAAGTTATCTGCATGTTTTTCTCATTTGTTCTGTGCTGCTACGGCTACGGTTGAAGATAGGTTCCAGTACGGGTGCAGGTAATGTGGTATATTGTTCCTGGAGCTCTGCCTCAAGTAACAAATGTGCAGGCATCCACACAGCCAATGAACCATTGTCCAGGAGCCATTAGGAGACCTGACAGCACAGTGCAAATGCCCTTATCGTACCATCAGGGATAGCTGTTGTTACTGGGTTTAGCTGCCAGCACATTGCCATGAGTTGTACAACTGGTGCCTGAACCCTTGAGCATGATCAGAGGGGTCCCAGAATGGAATGTCAGCTAAGAGGATTGGGCCATAAGTTGTAAATCCAGTGTTTGGTTAAGCATACTTCAGCCTTTTGACTTCATTGAAACAAAGCACTCAAAATGGTTTAGTTTTTTCCACAGTATAAAATATTCACTTTCGCTTTTAGCTACTGATAAGGTTTATTAGCTAGGTGGAATAAATTAGTCTAGCCAGATTCAAATAAGAGCTCTAATTAATGCATTAGAGTAACCCAAAAGCCAGAAAAATCTAATTGCTCTGAAATGTCAGGCACATATTTGGGGTCATTATCAGGGTGACTGTAGATTACATAAGTGCTGTAGTTTCACTGCATTGCATGATGTTTAACATGCTCAGGTGCCAGTCACACAATATATTAAGTGGCAGAAAAGGATGTAACTTGCAGAAGCGTGGTTTAGTTTTGATCAAAATATGAACAGACTTTTTTATATAAGCTATAAAGACTGTGACCAGATTCAGACAGAACACTATACTGTGATTAAAACATGGCCATTGCTCCTAGCGGGCCACAGTGGCTTAGTGGTTAGGACGCTGAACTGCAGACCAGAAGGTCGGTAGGACAGCAGTTCGAGACCCAAGTGCCGCATGATGGAATGAGCTCCCACCTCCTGTCCCAGCTCCTGCCAACCTAGCAGTTCAAAAGCAAGAAATTGCAAGTAGGTAAATAGGTACCGCTGCGGAGGGAAGGTAACAGTGTTCCGTTAGTCATGCCGGCCACATGACCACAGAAGCGTCTTTGGACAGTGCTGGCTCTTCAGTCTTAGAAACGGAGATGAGCACTGCACCGTAGTTGGACTCGAGTGGCTTTCGAGCAGGGGATACCTTTACCTTTTGCTCCTAGCATGAGTTCATGTGCTCCTCACTTCCCTTCGCACATGAGAGGCGGAAATGTGCTGCTTCCATTCCTGGTTTAAACAAGTTTAGACTGGAAAGAGTTTCTATTCGCATCTTTTCCCAGCCCAGTGTACATTTGTTAGTCTAGAGAGTATGAAATATGTATGAGATTTCTGTATGCTATTTTTTTTAATAGAGAAAGAGAAGGATGCCCAGGTATATGTGGGGTCCTACTCTCTTACTTTATTTGCTTTTGTTTGAGTGAATGCCACAAAAAAAATGTTCATAGTAAATTTATCTTCACAAAAAGCTTGGCAATGTCAAACTATCCCTTTCCCTCCCTAGGACAAAATGTGAGAAAATCCAAAAGAGGTGGCATAGTACAAGTTTCCCTGCATTAGTAGTTCCTGCTGGTCTCAAACGGTTCACAATCTAAACAGACACAGAAGAAACACCAACAAGCAACCACCGGAGAATGCACCATGCTGTGATGAATAGGGACATCAGACCAATTCATAACCTTTTTGGGGTGATTTCTTAACTACTTTGATTTCAAAACAGGTAGACTCAGCATCCAGCAACTAATTGTATGGCTATATTCAATGTGGACCCAGATACTAGCATGCAAGGAAGCATGACAAAACAGTTCACGGATGCCCTAGCAATTGGCACATACTGAATGTATTCTCATGACTGGTAACCAACAACTGATTCAAACTGGTTTGACTAAAATTATCAATTTGGTTTGGAAGAATTGTTAATAAATTGTTAATAAGTCATATGAAGTATAGTATCCTAATTATATACCAATTTAAATTATACACTACTACTACTACTACTACTTACTACTACTAAGCATCATCAACATACAGAGCAAAACTAGCAAAAGAGACAGATCTTGCCCTGGGGAGTTTTCAATCCACATTAACTAGTAATTTAGATCTAATGAAAAACCAATGCTTTTCAGGTCATTTCTGGTTCGATTTTATTTCCCTAAATAAAACCCAAATGTCAACATGGCCATGTTCCAATAATGCACCTCATCAACATCCTCATACCCATTTCAAGAGCACAGATTCAGTTACAAATTTGTGCAACACATGTAACCTTTGATGGAAATGTGGAAACTCCATCAAGGAGGACTAGAACATAATGCACAGAAATAGAGCAGGATGCAGTCATTTCTAACTACATCTGAGACAATTTGGACCAGGACATATGAACAGACAGCATTATGAATACAGGAAACATCCTGAAAACAGTTGCTCTGCTGAAATATAGAGGGTGTGTTTGTTTTTTTCAAAAATCACCACCTAACAGCTTAGTTTGTCTCTCAGATCCTGACAAGACAAAATAGCTCAGAGACCCTGAAAGAACTCAGTATGATTAAATTCTTATCCTTCAGTTCAGAACACATTCTCCCCTCAGGAAAGTTTAAAACTTTTTTTTTAATATAATGATTAATGGCAGCACATGAAAGAATTAATAGACACTGAGGGCCACAGAGAATTATTCTTAGGCTATTTGGTTATTTTTTTTAAAAAAAAGCTTGAATCAAAGTTGATTCTTTTTTTCTTGATGTGGTTACAAAATTAGAATCCAAGTAATCTCTACTAATTTTACTGAATTATCTAGGATTAAGAACTACTGGAATGCTGTGGGCAACAGTGGGTTATTATTTACGTCTTTCACTTGTCTCTTCAAGCATTCGTACTAATTGCATGACAATTTATATATGGGTACATAAGAACTCAATCAAGCCTGACTGAAATCAAGCCTGACTGTTCCCTGGAAGGACAGGTACTAAGGCTGAAACTCAAATATTTTGGCCACCTAATGCGAAGAGAGGACTCTCTGGAGAAGACTCTGATGCTGGGAAAGATTGAAGGCAAAAGGAGAAGGGGAAGGCCAAGGATGAGATGGTTAGACAGCATCACCGATGCAACAAACATGAAAATGAGCGAACTCAGGAAGATAGTGGAGGACAGGAAGGCCTGGCGGGATATGGTTCATGGGATCACGAAGGGTCGGACACGACTTAACGACTGAACAACAACAACAACAACATAAGAACATGATGGAAGAATACAATTTGTGTCCTCCCACTATCAATTCTCACTTTAGCATGCATTGTATATTTTACTTGCACTGGATTTAAATTTACATTGTATTATTATTATTATTATTATTATTATTTAATAATAATAATAATAATAATATTAATAGTAATAATAATAGTGGATTAAAATACATATAATTTCCTCAAAGACCATTCTTTGTTCTCTATCTGTGAAAGCTTTTCCTTTTCACTAGCAAGCATGTGGCTGAAAGGAAGGTTCAGCTGTTACACTGCAGAAATAAAGCAACAGCATATCTTCCATACTGAAATTCATCTGATGTGCTATTATTTGCTTTGGCCTCTGTGTCAGTACTCCTCCTTGGAAGATCTGTTGTTCAGGAGGCAATGGGTGGTGTGTAGGTGTGTGCAGCAGCAGTTCCCTTTTTCCTTCTTCCTCTCTGGGTGGCCGAACGTGAAGAGGATTAATATTTTGTATGTACTGCCCTGCCAAACCACTGAAAAGAAAGGTGTCCAATTAAAGGCCCTTAACTTTTCCTTTTAGCATTTGAGAAGTCCTGAGGTAAAAGTAAACTCTCTTGAGACAAGCCTGGTTTTGCCTTCTAATGCAAAGTCTGCAAGACAGCTGAAGTTTCCTTGAAAACTGATATTTCCCATAAACTCTGGTAGAGAAATGGTTTCACAGCATCTCTGCTATTAAACATGTCTCACCTATAATTCTGAGTTTTGTTTTGGGGAAAAAAATGAATCCATCACAAACCGTGCAGGAGAACATTTTCCTCATTTGATATCAAGTTGGGCAGTGTGGGTCTCACTGATGCATGGAAACAACTCAAGGTTAGCATTGAAGCTGTTCAGCTATATGAAATGCAGAGCATTTTTCTTACTGGAAAGAAGGATGGCATACGGTGAAAAACTGTGTGTAAGGAAAGCAGACAGTCAAATTGTTCTCAAAGGTTGAAACCTATACTAAATGTCAAATTGTTGTTGGGTCAAGTCATGCACGTTTGCCCTATGCATATATAATGTCAGGGGGGGGGGTCTACATTTTTACCCAAAAGAGCTCGAGAAAAGGAAGCGAACTCCAGTCTTCCTCTACCTTACTACATTTTACTCTGCTGTTTTAAGCAGTTTTCCCCAGCCTGTTCCAATACCAAATGTGAGGAAATTGTTGAAAGCCAGTGCTGGCACCTGCTTGCTGGGGGCCCTGGGGAAAGCCCTTCTCTGGTCTCCCTATAGTGCCCCCATGTGCATCATGCTACTGCAGACAAAGGGGGTTCAGGGGTTGGTCCAGCCAGGTGAACCCTCCACGGGCATCACTGGGGCGTGGCGGGGGGGCGGGCCGCCAGGGGGTGACGCGCGTCGCCCTCCGGACGCTCCGAGGCCGGCCCGGGAGCCGGCCTCGGAGCGTCCGACCCCGTCGGCGCTCCAGGGCCTTCTGAACGAAGGCCCAGGCAGTGCGTCAATCCGGGTATTTCCCGGATTATCGCGCATGCCCAGACCCGTTTTGAGGGCAAAAAGCCCTCAAAACGGGTCTGCGCATGCGCGAAAATCCGGAAAAATACCCGGATTGACGCGCTGCTTGGGCCTTCTTTCAGAAGGCCCTGGAGCGCCGACGGGGTCGGACGCTCCGAGGCCGGCTCCCGGGCCGGCCTCGGAGCGTCCGGAGGGGGGCGACGCGATGCGGGGTGGGGAGCCGGATGGCCCCCTCCCCCCGCGCCTATAACGTCGCGCCCCTGGGGGGGGTGACGCGCGTCCCCGCACCAGGGTGACGCACGTCTAGTGACGCCACTGGAACCCTCTGATGAGTGTGGGCCCTCAACAATCTGGCCAACCCCCTATGCCACCCTTGCTTCATGCAACAGAACACAATGAGGTAAGGTGAAGAAGGGGAGCTGGTTTTCATTTCTCTCCCTATGTGTTCCTTTGTGTAAAGAGCAGACCTCTCCACTCCCACTTTATATATGTGAATGAGGCAGATACATACATAAAATACACAGACAGTGGCCATGACTAGGCCTGTCCAAGCCCACCGGCTGCCCTCTATGACATGCAAAACTGTGCACACTTTAATCCCCCATGCCTCCCCATCCCTCTATATCAACCCCCATATTGCCGCCTCCACATTTCCCCCATAGCTCCCCAGTCCCCTCCACATCGAGATTATCTCCACCGCCACCTCCTTGCTGCAGTTCCCCGCCTCGTTCCCTACTCTGCCATTTCAAAAGGCAGAGAGGAAGCAGGAGATAAGACAATAGCAGAGAGCTAAATTAGGTCTGTCCCACTTCCTCTTTTCTCTCCTTCACGTTCTCTGGATACCCCCAGGTCCAATTAGTGGGCTGACCCTGGCCTCATCACATCTAGTTTGGTCCTAAGAGTACAGAAGTGGGACACAAGAAGCACAAGCGATCTGTGCATTCCCTGTAACTCTGAAATTATCATACAATGAGTGCTCTGAGCTTTACAGCCCTCGGAGAAGAGAGAGTCTAACACTATTGACAATGCTCTTTTCTTAAGGTGCACAGCTAAGTATTTTTTTTTAAAGAACAGTAATCTTAAAATGAACCATCCTAGTTTTTAGCAGGGGGAAAAAATAGTTTTTTTTTTTTTTAAAGCAATGGCTTATGGAAGTATACTACTGAATTTTTTTCAAGATGTCAGAGTGTTTTTCAGGAAGTGTATTTCCTTAATAGTGGATTTTCAAACTAAAAAAAAAAGATAAAGCAGTTCCAGCATAGTTGCACTTCTATGATTTCTACGTTTCTCTCTGTTCTACTAGTAATACAACTCCTGTCTGGTTTCATGTTTCTTATAGGCTCCAGTCATATGTTAAGACAAAGCCTTACTTGTAGACACATTTCTCAAGTATTTCTCTTCAAGTTCTTCAAATCAAAAACACTTTTGTTTACAGTTTGCAACTTACAAAATATAAAAGTGCACTAGATTCCCTACGGGGAAGACGAAGGCATTTCAAAAGGTATTTTAATGAAATTCAAAACACTCTGGGTCCAATACAGTCAGGAAATTCATAGTTTATTATATGTTAAATCACTGGGGGGGGGGGTTGCCTCAAATTGTGCCTTGAAGAACTAGACAGAGTGTGTGTATAAAACAAGTTCAGACTCTCATGTATGACTAAACGAGGTTATTGTGAAGGATAACACTGTAGAAAAAAAAATGTATTGTTGTGCAAAAGCATCAGTTGAACGGCTACAGGACTGGTCCACAGATTCATTCCACAAGATCACACTTTGTTGAAAGAGGAAACTACAGCAACTTTTATATATTGTACTTCAGCAAATCTACCAGCTGTCTCAAAGGCAACAGGGCTGCACATTCTGTAAAAAAATAAAAATAAAAATAGAGCTCTCCGTTTCCTTAAAGTCCTGTTTGCTGCATTACTAACAGTGCAATCCTATCCTCAACTGGGCAAGGATGGAATACCAAATAAGTCTGCTTGTGTTGCCAGATCCATAAGAATATGATGTTCTGAGGAATCCACACTGCTTTAGAGCTATAGTTCTGCGCTGATATAACTACTTTGCTGATGTGATTTACTAGCTAAGAGCCAAACGTGGGCAGCATCATAGATTTAATAAGGATTTGGTCAGTGTTTTAATTTGCACCACCTTTTGTGCAGTACACTGTTATGCTATTACCAAGGGTGTGATTGGAGTCCAGGGGAACTTTAGCCCCCGGACTCCAATCACGCCCTTGGTGATAGCATAACATTGTACTGCACAAAAGGTGGTGCAAATTACGACACTCCCACAGACCTTATGGAGAGCCCAAAACGACTCATATCTGGAGGTGCTTGTTTTTGTTGAATATGAGAGGATTTCCAGCTTCTTACTGAACACAGCTTACTTCTGAGTAAAATAAATAACACCGTTTTCAAACACCTCTATATCCCACCTCCACCCACTCTGCCACCACAACCATAATGGAGGATAGTAGGATTTTGGCTAATTTTGTAGCCAGTCACAACTTGCAGTGATCTGAAAATAAGTTCCAAATATACACTGTTTTTTCCAGGTTACAAACGTTTACCCTTTGAAGTGGTCGCCTTGTCTTATGTTCGATATCAACTTTTTTTTAATGGATGATGTGCAAAGCATGCAAGGACCGGTAGAGGTAAGTATGGAACTACCCATCAAAACATTTGCTAATTGGTCAAACAATTAGCCAATGCATATAAATAAACAACCTGACTTCATTTATCTAGCCTCACCTACTATTGACTTTCAATTGCATTGTGTTATCTATTCGCTTCTAGCTGTATCTAGCCTCGGCCTATACAAGGTCAAGATCAGCATATGCTAATCAAGATCAGCATATCTATGGATGAAGGTTAAAAAAAAGAGATTTTGAGGGATGGTACTCACACTCAAGCATCTCTGGCTTGAACTTAAGTATCCTAGAAACAATATCTTAAGTACCCGATATCATAGAGTAACTTGATTGGACGAGTGGAATCCACCTGGTCACTCCATCCCACCCCTTTGCCTAAGCAAAGTCTGTGTATTATTTCATCACTTCAGTGCCATCAGATATCACTGTGATGCAGCAACATCAGTCAACGCATAAACTAGTTCAACACTGCTTAAATCTTGCATTTTGCTGACATTGTAAGGAAGAATTCCCATATTTAGGGACAATATTGAGAAATTAAGACTGTAATTGTGAGCCTACTTAATAGCTGGTGAGTATCATGGGGTTCAATGCGCCTTACTTCCAAGTAAACATGCTTAAAATCATACTGTCAGAGAAATATTTAAGAAAGCAAGAATACAGAGAATGTTTTAAACACTTCTTCATGGAAATACTCTTCATGCAAATCAAAGTGAATCTCATGATTGATGGATTTGAAGTTTCCATCAAGAAGTCAGGTGATGGAATAAAGCCAACATGTTGGCTTTTAAGACCAGAAATGCATTGCTATGGTAACATTTTCAGATGAGAAATTGTAGGGGGAAAACTCCACAGTCTACTTGACAGTTCCTTATAATAATTCTAGACCAAGAGGAAATGCAAAACATCCCAGTGGTTTGATGAGGCAAACTAAGATAGTGCTAGGAAAATTGAATTGTTCCAGGGAAAACTGGCATGATATATTCATGGCAGTGCACATTTGTCAAGCACTGGGCAGGCATATTCTGTACCAGCTTTACATGGGACTGCCTTCAAGGCAGTAAAGCACATTACAGGAAACAAGTCTGAACCTGGAAGTTACAATGCATGGGAGACAACAGGCAACATCCCAGGACAGAGGTGTTCAGACTGAGCATAAATCAGTTTTCATTGACACGGGTGCATGAATAATTTACTACCCTGGGGCCATGACCAAAAGAGCTGTTTTTCAGCATCCCTGCAGACACCAGGGTTTCTTGCTGTTTCTTGTATGACCGTAGCTCTTTGTGCAGCCTCAGTATTCCCAACCACTATCACCAGGCATATCATTTCTGGATCAATTTAGCAGGAAGTAATAAGCAAGCAGAAAAGTATAATTGGGGTTTTAAAAAATGAGAACCTGTGTGTTACATTTCTCTATGAACCACACTGGCCAAATTAAAAGTGTTGCTGCTTACCCTTTAAAACCCTTCATAGTCCTGATCCAGTATATTTCAGGGAGCACTTCCTCGGATATGTACCCTCCCACACACTGAGACCTAGGTAGTGTCAAAATTGCAAGTGCCTACAACTACTCATGAATGGAAACCTATGAAAAGTATCCCCTGTTACAGCCCCAAGATTGTGGAAACAACTCTCAAAATAAACAAAAAGCCACCAGATGCAGGAGCTTGTCCTATTTAAGCAGATCTTGAAAACTTCAAATTAGCTCTTGACTGCTGAATAATGTTACTTAGGGCGCAATCCAAACCTACTTAGGCCACCGTTGTAACCAGTGGCCCAGCGAAAACAGGAGGCCCCAGAACGGAAAGGGGATTAAAATCCCCTCCAAAAGGGGAATCCAAAGGGGATTTGAATCCCCTTTCCATTCTGGGGCCTCCCATTTTCGCTGGGCCACTGGTTACAACAACGGCCTAAGTAGGTTTGGATTACGCCCTTAGAGTTGCAATTATCACTTGCCACTGCTGTATGAAATTAGTTGACTGCTTTCATTAGTTACTGATTATATTGCTGCTCCCCTCACTGTAGGAATATTTTCTTGAACGATGGGTTAAATATTTTTTAAATCAATAACTAAAACCTCAGTCATGCTAAACTATTATGAATGTTTGTTACAAACATTTTAATACAGTTATATTTAAAAAAAACATTCAAAGGGCCCAATCCTATCCAGCTTTCCAGCACTGATGCAGCCATGCCAACGGGGCATGTGCTGCATCCTGCAAGGGGGGGGGAGTCACAGAAGCCTCCTCAAGTTAAGAGAACATTTGTTCCTTTACCTTGGGGCTACATTGGGGTTGCATCAACGCCGGAAAGTTGGATAGGATTGGGCCCAAATAAACACTACTAAAACTGTTCAAGGCATGCAGCAGCCAGGGGATCACATGAAAACAATTTACGTTGTGAATCTCTCTAATTTACAAGAGCAGAGGACATTGGATATCAGTATACAAAGGAGACATTTATGGATCCAGTTGAAACTAGACAGACAAACCTTCCCTCCATCTGAAGTTAGTTTGAATTCTATTTCTATTTGGTATTTTATGAAAGTACAGTTTCTCTCTCACATGCTTTTCTGATCCCTTCGGGTATCTAACTAACCCACATTCCTTGTGGATTTCCTTCAGCTCACATACATCAGTCTTAATGCCTGTTTATGCAGGGTCAGAGCTGTGACATCTCTATAAAAATATTTAAGGGGGCAAAGGAAGGCAAAGTGGTTTCTAAAAGGATAAATTCTGCCTTGCATGCATGAATTAGGGAAATAGTGTTGTTGGTGCAGGGAGTCACTGGAGGGTTGCATATCCCCAGTTGTCACACACCCCAAGCATGGTCAATGGGATCTTATTGTTCAGAAGAATCCATGTTGAGTTACAAATCATTGTATCCAGTATAGCAACGGCCAGTTATATAATTTATTTACTGTATGTTTTATAAAAGACTGACAATTTTTCACAGCTCAGTTATTTTCTGGGTATAAAACTTTTCTATTTTCATAACAGTCTTGACAAATGCCTGCCTTGTGGATGAAAGAGAGACAATGCTAACTTTGTATCCTGTTTTCATAGTGAATTTTAGATAATCCTTTGTGTTTCATGTTCAGCCCTTGTTGTCTATATAGTCGTCAAATTTTCAGTTTAACAATACCTCAGACTTCAGCTGACACTTCAGTTTGAGAACATGTCAAACCACACGCAGGGGCTGAAGGAAGAACAGGGAGAACAAGGCTTTCTTCTTCTGTGCTCAGAAGCTTCTGTATATTAGCACAGTTTCAAGGCATCATGTGCTGCTTCAGCAACGAACAACAGAAGTATAAGCTTCTGACAAAGTGTGTGTGTGGGTGTGTGGCTAATTACACACACACACACACACACACACACACACACACAGTGAGAGAGAGAGAGAGAGAGAGAATGTGCTGCAGGCACTGAAACCAGTTAGCAGTGATTTAGGCCATAAGGTTATCTTTCCAACCAGAGCATTTGCCTCAGAGACATAGCAGATATCCGTATCATCCTTTGAGATTGTTCAAAAATATCAGACAAATGGTTATTGCCAGTTGGCATGACTGTTTCTTCATTGCATGGAATCAGAACAGACAGCTAACGAAGTAGTGTAAGATTTACAAACTGTTTTTCTTCAAAAAGGTAACCCTAGTTTACATAGTAAACATAAAACATTGTAAAAGGTAGGGCATTTGGCAACACGGTTCCCACAATTATAAACATAACACTGTTAATAGCTCTCTGAATTTCTTTTCCAGTTTCTCTTCCAGACAGACACACATACTGCACTCTCTCTAGGCGCGAGAATGAAAAGACAAAACTGGTGTGGTTTCTGAAAGAGTACAACAGAAGCATTCTAGGCAGTAAGGGAGAGGACCCTGCTCCATTATGGGACTTGCAAAGTAAGGATGCACCAATGTAACATGAACGAATCATCTTCACGGGATTAAAGGTCATAAGTAAAAGCGTACTTAATTAAAAATCACAGCATGACATTTCATTCATTTATCCATGAATATCATCAGATGCAATAAGCCTGTAAAAACGGCCACAAGATGGTAAAGCCGAACATTCCATGGCCGGTATTTAAAGGGAAACCCGGCACGTCTACTACAATAGAAGCAATTAACCCCTGGAAATGCAAAACAGAGGCAATCAACCACGAGTAACTTGTCATAGCCACCCTGACATTTCCAGCCTCTATTGGTTACTGACTGCCACTCTGCTTAAAGGCGGAGTCCAAATTTTGTTGATCATTGACAGCACTTGCTTACGATTCAGACCCAATTTTCCATGCTTAAAAATCTCAATGGCTTTCAAATTGAGCCTCATTTTGTAATTTGATTCTTGACACAACCTCTCAGTATTTCCAAAGTCAATACAGTGGCCGGTTACGTTACAATGTTCAGCCAGGGCAGATTGCTCTAAATGTCCTAATCTACAAGTATGTTCATGTTCACTAATCCTGGTGGAAATAGACCACTTTGTAGTTCCTGTGTACACCTGGCCACAGCTACACGGAACAGGATAGACCCCTGGCATAGATAGTGGGGGCCTTGGATCTTTGGGGTTCCTCAGCCATTGAGCTAGCTTGCGAGTTGGCTTAAATATTGTTCTGATGTTGTATTGCTGCATCACCTTCCCAATTCTGTCAGTAGTTCCCTTAATAAAAGGCAAGCAGACGGTCATCATTTGTTCCTCTTCTACAGTTTGCGCTGTATTGTTGTTATTTAGGCACTTCTGAACTTGTTGTCTCCATGTCTTATTGATCTGGGGTAGAGTATAATATTCGCCAATAACGAATCGGTCAAAATTCTTCTCTCCCGGGGCAGCGGGCTTTTTACAGGCTTATTGCATCTGATGATATTCATGGATAAATGAATGAATCGTCATGCTGTGTTTTTTTTTAATTAAATACACTTTTACTTATGACCTTTAATCCCATCAAGATGATTCGTTCGTGTTACATTATTGCTGGTCATAACAGTTGGATAGCATTGGATAGCCTGGATAGCATTGGCCAGACTAGTAATGTGGCTATTTGCTGGACTGATATGGCAAGAGGCCCCACATCCACTGGACAGGAAGGCCATGCATTCAAATCTCTCTCTCTCTCTCTCTCTCTCTCTCTCTCTCTCTCTCTCTCTCTCTCTCTCTCTCTCTCTCACCTTGTAATTGTAGCCACTGCCACAGAGCTCCCAGCTTTCGGACAAACATGCTCAGCAAAACAAAGAAACATCCTTGATCCCAACAGTCTTCAACCCCCTGATTGGAGACCAATGAAGAAGACTAGTTTACGAACTAGCAGCCCTCCAAAGTAACAACCACACCTTCAACTGGGTGTGAAAACAAAGACCCCAGCAGGGGTCCTCAACCAGCAAAGGAAGATCCCTTGATTAGTACACCCCACCTAGGATCCCACAGGAAAAAAAAAATCTCTAAAATCATGAGCACTAGAGCCTTCTGTTAGCTCTTTGCCCCCTGGTTCTGTGCTGCTACCCTGCCAGGCTGTCTGTCTGTGGAGCATTAATCCCGCTGGTGCTGGTCACCTCCATTCCAACCGCTATCCAAGGACCACAATGCCAGAGAAACACCTTGTTCTCCCTTTCCTTTCCAACTCCCCCCCCCCCGCGCGCAGCAAATCCAAAACTGTAGAGCCTGCACTGCCACTGTTTTGGTGGGCCGCCTCTCAACGTGCCCCTTTTCCTTCTGGGAAAACAGCATGGCTTCCTTTCCCTGCTTTCCCCTTTGATTAAGACTACTGCCCAAATGTGTGCAAGGGCCTTCATTGGCCTTTTTCTGTATGGAAACCCCCCTCTTTTACTCTCTTGGCTCAGCTCTCTTGCAATCATAAACCCTGCAATGCAGCATCTTCAAGACTTGTAGAAAAATGGTAACTTTGGTCCTCAGCTCAGCCATGCTAAAGATAGGGAACATGCAAAAGATAAGGCGTTGGGGGAGGGTGGGAGGAGGAGGAAGAGTATATAAATACTGTTAATAATTAATAATAATATTTGATACAGCAATTGGAACAGTCTTTACAACCCCAGGGCTCTTAAGTCTATTTATATCAATTATTTGTTTCTTTTTAGTAATGTTTGTGAGAACTCATAATTTAGTATCATCCATAATTTTAATTAATGGCTTGGTTATTGTTCCTTCTACATAATTAATGAAGACATTAAAGCGAACTGTGACCTAAAATTACTGCTCTGGATACCTCCTTCTGGCTTGAAGTATATCCATTCATCATATACGTCAGTCAATTTAAAAATCATATGTCAGCTTTTGTGTTCAAGCCAAACCTAATAATTTTTGAAAACATTTTTGTGCATTTCCTTAGGATTACAAGTCCTCAAACATGAGGCTCACTTGCCTCCACCAAACACACACACACACACACACACACACACACACACACACACACACTTCAATATAAGTCGCCTTGAGGACCATTCAGCCAAAAGGTGGAATATACTGTAAATAAATCCTTCAAACAAACCAGGTATATTTTCTCCATATATAGAGAAACAAATTAAGGCTGCAGTCCTATTACCTGAACTCAATGGGACTTACTTCTGAGCACGCATGCATAGACATGCGCTGTAAACCTGTTTATAGGTATGTTTCTTTGCTTCCCAAATATGTCATTTTGCTGCATATCCATAGGTATATTTATCCTAAATAATGACTCTTTCCATTTAATCCAATCATATTTGACTTCTATTGAGAGATTTCCATATTTCTAATCATGGTGGACTACTTTCAGCTGACGCTAGATCCTAATTATTTATAGCCAATTCATTTTTTAATGTGCTATACTCAGCTTTCCTTCTCTTTTGGACCACTAGAAACAGTTTTTACTCTCCTTTCTCCACTTGTTTCCACAATTCTACACTAGAACAACTTTATCGGAGAACTTCTGACTTCAGCTGCTTGCAGCTGAAAGTTGTTCTTACTTGGCTGTGTGCATTTGTATAGCATTTATCATTTATTTAGGCCCTGCACTAAAGACGCACATTTGTTATTTACTGACAATATTTTTGCTTTCGACTAATTTAAAAATACCAAAAACTAGCAACATGACATTGAAAAACCTTAACATGAATCTCCATCACTAGCACTAGACATATTTTTCACCTTGTATACGGAGGGAGATAGTAACACCAGGTATAGAATTAAGTCATTGGAAAAATCACATTTTGAATTGGTTCTGGAAGCCAGCATACAAAACCTTGCCTCGCTCTTCAGTGCAGATTCAACTGATATCCACTGTGATGAAGTGATAATAAGGGAGACGATGTGGGTTTTTCTGCTTTGTATTTCTGCAGGAACCAAGGTGTCTCTTATTGCAACTGAGATTCAGTCGGGAAACATGAAGGCTTACAAGATGCATATACTGAAAATGTATGTGTCGTGGGTTATCACGTGTAGAATCTGTGCAGCAGCTAAATGTTGCGATCGTATCCAAGAATAACCTGAATGTCAAGATTATTCATTGGAGGTTGGTGATGTGCTGTCTGTTAGCATCCAAGGAAAAATAATATTAAGCTAGTCCCCCTCAACATGTCATGGGAAATAAAACTGCAGAAAAGCCTTTGGTACATCAAAATAATTACAGATAAGCCTGTTACCTGAAATCATTGGCAAGCCAGCCAAAGCAATAAAGCAAGAGGTACTGAAGTAGCTTTGGATGATGGATTAAGAAAACCATTATTTCAAATCTATTAAATTATTTTTCACATTTTTATACCACCCTTCCTCCAAGGAGCTCAGAGTGGTGTACATATTTCCTCCGCTGCTTTTGTCCTCACAACAACCCTGTGAGGTAGGTGGGGCTGAGAGATAGTGACTGGCCCAAGGTCACCCAGGAAGCTTCGTGGCTGAGCGGGGACTTGAACCTGGATCATCCAGGTCTAAGTCCGACTCCCAAACCACTACACCATCCTGGCTAAATTATCTAAAGACAATAATTGGCACTGCTAATGAAATCAAAACATCTCTGAAGTACTTTCAGCCCTAACCAATAAAGGCTCAATCAGTGGGCAAGCTTTTTTTGCCTCCATTGAGTTTCACAAGACAAAGTCAACAAGTTACAACGTTTTAGGCAAAAAAACACTTGGATCGTTATGGACAGGTCGGTTTTTGACTGCACCACTTTTTCTCCTACATATCAGTAAGTGGATGTCATTCAGTGTTATACTTCGCTTGGGGACAACCAGTGGAGGAAAATCCTGCCCTCCATTGATAAGTCTGTGGGGGAATGCATATGTCAGCAGAAAGAGGCATCTCATACCCTGCCTGAGCCCAACTGCAAAAGGCATCTCCTCTACCTAACACTACCATTCTTTATCAGGAATGTGAAGGTGACACTACAACAGTCTAGAAGCACCTTAACTATAGGAAGTGGGGTGCCAAAAACCAACCTGCTTTGTTCTCCGCAGACGTAACACTATTGCACATGAAGAATCAATAGACATCAGTTAAGCAAAATATAACTTCGCCAGGCTGATCCACAAACCAGGCAGGATTCTTAAGTTGATACCGCGCACAGACATCATTCTCTTCCATCCATCCAAAAGTAGTAAACTTCAGCCTGGTTTTCAAAACAACTGCTGCAGTTTGCCTGAAAAATCACCATTTTCTGCACCCTCTCTCAGAAAAGCAAGATAACTTTTCGATATCCCAGTATTACTTCAAAAATGCCCAGTATCTGGACATTTTAGCTGCAAAGCATGTTACTTATAAACATTTATTGCAACCACTTACAGTATGTAGTACATTAAATAAGTGGTGAAATATTTGGCATGGCAACAATTATACAAATGCTGCACCTCTCCTCTCCCACAACAGCACCCTAGTGGGGAGCAGTGGCCCCATCGGTCTACAGACGTAGTCTCCATTTATATTGGTGGCAGAGAACGAGCTTTTCAGTTTTCATATTAGTTTTCATGTTCTCCATAATACAATTGAGATAGATATCTCCTTTGCTAGCATTCAGTATCTAACCGTCTGAGGTAGAGATGCTTCTGAAGACACCATATTTGGCAACGCTGACTAACAGTATGTACCCTCCTTGAACCTATGTAATCTTCTTTAAAAGCCATGACAATAACTTGTAGTAATTAACTCATGTTGATGAGGCATTGTGTACAAAAGTATTTCCCTTTGTTAGTGCACATACTGCCACTGACAAGTTTCTGTTATTAAATTTAGATGGGCTTTAAATTACTCTTCCAAGCACTAAATTGCTCTCCCATATTTTTTTTATGTATTGGTGAATAAAGCAAGATATTGCAGCCATTTGTTCAGTTGTTTGAGAACCATTTGGATCTGCGAGGCAGGAGGCTTGATATATCAAATACGAACTGTTTTCCTGTACTGTAGAAGGGCTGCCATTCATCATTCCCCCCTAGGACAATCAACAAATAATAGATATTGTTTAGTACTTACAATAGATCTGACGAGATTCTCTTTTGCCAGTTTCAGGGAGGACTTATAGCAATTTGCCAGGTCTTCTTTATGTGTATCACTAATATGCCCTCGTGCTATAGGACCCACAGTATGAATGACATCTGCAAAGAATAATCCAATAAATAATATCAAATCTCCATTCTATCACTAATGGAAGAAATCAGAAGAAAATCTTGTCAATCTATAAAGATACATATAACAGAGGAACTGAACACACTTTAGCTAGAAACTACTGTAAAGTTTCTGTAAATCAGGACACGTCAGTCACAGCAGACATAAGAAACAATGCAAGTAACTGAGGTTGCCTTTCACATGCCTCAAAATTAAGAGTATTTAATGAGACACTTAATCTATAAAGATAATAATCAACTTCCCCCTTTTGGTCTTTTGGTCACTTATTTTGACCTTTCTTGTCCTACAGCCTGACCCAAACAATTAGCAAGCACAGAAAGCAACCATTTCCAACTGTCAGGCTGTACTTCTGCAGCTGCTATATTGGCTCATCTAATGCTTTAGATCGCCTTGTGGGTGGTGTGGCAATTTCTTCCCAGATCACAACTCTTCCTTTCTTCCTTCCTGAAGCACACTGAGATAGCACGCCAGGTGACACATATTAAATCAAGAGTGAAATGACTTGGTAACCTTGTACTATATTCAATTTCCCAGTTGCTGGAAAAAAAAGTCTCATTGATAGCAACAGTCAGCGTCATTTTGTCTTTTGTTCCTTTGTCCAGGATCTCAACTTTCAGCCACCAGACATGGTTTAGGTGGCAAATTGTTCCAAACAACACCGTGGTAAGTGATTGGTGACTCCTTGAGAAGAATTCTGGGCCATGCAAGAGCCAATTCATGATGGATAGCAGCCTATGAATGTTCCTATCTATCAGCCATCTTCATCAGACTCTTGATCTTCAGACTCTTCAGGGAAACCTACAGCTGACTATGCCTGCTTGCAGGGCACTATCCAGCAGGCAGGAAATGCTTTCTTTCCCTTTTCTGCTGAACCACCAAGTAAGAGAAAGAAGAGATAGCCTCTATGTCAATGACCTGGTAATATTCTGTGCTCTTCCTACCCTCTACGGGACCCAACTCACACATTACTATCCAACTTCCCATTCAGGCAATGTGGGGCCAGTCCAAGTGGATTTTTGATGGTTACTATGGTGACATAGGAGTGTCTCAACTGGATCTGATTCTGGTGGCCTACCTGTACAGCACTGATGCTTCCAAACGCACTATATAGTAGTTCCTGTTCATCATATAGTACAGATGTCCCCCAGTTAAGACTAGGATACCTTCTTAAAACTCCGTTATAAAGTTGTAATAGGGATTGAAAGGCAAGTACTCCAGATGAGTCTTTTTAAATCCCCAGCCCATCAGCTGTTTGGCGCGAGATTAGTGCCTTGATGTTTAGCATCTAATAGCTAATAGGCTAGGGTTTTTAAAAGACAAGTTAAAAAGGATTTAAAACGGGCTGTGAGTGCTTCCTGCCTCTATTTTGTAATCAGCAGCAAGCTCAGGTAGCAAGCGGCGGTGATTTTTTTTGTAAGATACTGTACTGGGGGACCTTCCGTCATATATGTGGATTGTTGTTAAATGAACTGTCGTTAACCGGGGAACACCTGTAGTTACACCATATAGTAGTTACAAGATTTTTCACTGACCTCAATCTACTCATAAGCAGTTTTACTGGCTACTGTCCAAGCCTACTCTCCTAAGCAATATATCACAGAATGTTCTCCAGGTCTCCCAAGTCTGCTAGACTAGAATTACATTTCAATTCTCCAATTTTTTCTAGATCAATGAGCACAAAGATTCAAATGACTGCTAATGGGCAACACCAGTAAGGGAATTAGTTTTTACAGTAAACCCCATGAGCCTGGTACAAACCAAACATGGAAGGATTTACAAAACTTTATAACAGTTATTTTTTTAAAAAGCACACTGAGAGGAACACAAAGAGAAAACTGCCAACCTCCCCCCTTTAATCATAGTTATTTCCTTTAGTTATGGGAACAAAACTAGATTATTTTATTTGATTATTACATCTACAGTACCGAACAGCAAAGCCTCTTAAAATTCTTTCTAAAAAAAAATGAATGTAGTAGATGTTTAGCACTTTTCAGATGACAACTGATGATCAAAACAAGTACATTGGCTTTACCCTTCAGCTAACCTAAGCATTATATTCCTTATGCATTTTATGCAGCACAATAAACCAAGAAGGAAATTGTTACCGGTGGAACAAACAATTGCAGAACTGCATAGGCAAAATACGTATTTCCACATTTCATACTGAAAACCCTTCCATTACAGCTGTTTATAGTATTTGACTATAACAACTTGCTCAGTGAACTGTGTAAAACAAAATTTCTATGCGTGTGAATTATGATGCTGGGTAGTAGTTTAAAAATGGATTTTTTAAAAAAAAAATTAGCAAGTATCCAGTGCATAAAATACAGAAACTTGATTTTGTTGATTGTGCCAAACACATGATGACCACAAGAACATGCCACAGCAGGGCGCCTTAGCGTAAACGAATACTTAGAGCCACAAGATGCTGCAGGAACAGCAAATGAGCTTGACATTTTATTGGCAAACTAGACAAACAGTATTAACACATCATTCGTAATTAACAATATCCAAAGAGCACATTGAGACACATGTGTTATCCGATGATTTCGGAGTTGTTAATAAGCCTACTATAACGAAACATTTGCACTGACGTAAACCGACGGTAACAACAACAGGAAATGTGATGGTTTGGAACACTACGCTGTGGGTTGGCACAGCTTCTTTTTCATTTCTCAGATCAGAATCAGGCCATATACCCTTCGTGGTACTGTAAACCTGACCTTGAATGTTCTTAATAGACCAGTGCATGTGTCATCAATACAGATCACTTGTATTACAGAGCAAATCGCTAGTAATAAGGTTGTTTTTCTATAACATCCCCCACAGTTTTTCTAAGCTAAACACAAAACTAGAGTTGCTTCTCACAGATAAATTTGCAGTTCGCAGATATGAGGTATAATCTTACTCAGGAAATTATGAGACTGGGTACAAAGGCAACAAAACCCAGTGTTGTGCTTAAATAATGGGAGGCTCCAGCTTGTTTACAGGGGTCCCTGTGCAGGTCCCCCAATGTAATGCTTCTGCCATGCTTTAGAAAGTGCACATGACATGAGCATCAGTTTCCCCCCCTCCCCAATAGTGCCAGGGAACCAGTATTGCCAACACTGAAACACATGCACATGTGCCTACCACTACACGTGTACACACCCAGTCAGAAGCCTGGGATTGCCTGGCCCAGAACAGTGGCGTAGCTAGAGGGGGGGGGACTGCCAGGCTTCTGGGGGGGGGTGACACCACTAGTGGCCAAAATTGTTGAAATCTTGGTATTTATGAATAGTACCCTCATGTTATATATCATTTGATGCGTAATGAAACAAACCATATCAAATCATCTGTGTACTATCAAAAGTTATAGCCCCCCCCCAAAAAAAGGAACTGGAAAACACAATTGCCTTATGTAGCATTTACTTTCTGGCCATTATTATTATTCATTTCATGTCATGACTATTACTAAAAATATTTTTTTTTTTGGTCAAAAAATTATAGGCCCCGGGTGTCAAATGACCTAGCTATGCCTCTGGCCCAGAATGAAACAAAACAGGAGGAATTTATACCAAGAGAGTCCAAAATGCAGCATTTGGCTGTTTGAGGACTGTTGACTGGCTAGTGGAACAACCTACCTCAAAGTGCCTTCCTAATTAGGCTAACAGTAACCATGAGACAGGGTTTTTCAAAAAGAATATATGTTTTATTAGGAGATATAGTAAAACAAGGAAAAAGCAATGCTTACTTGTAAGATCAGTTACACAGAGATTTAAGTGGTGGTGAGTGAAATAACACTTGTGAATAGCTCTGTTTGAACAGGCATAGGTTGAGTGAAGGTGAGAAAGAGAGAGGGGAAAAGTAGGGCTGCCAGCTGGGCTGAGATTTCTCTGCCAGAGATGACCCAACAGGAGCGTTTAAAAACAGGCACTGGTGAATGGAGGATTTTTGAAGGGATATGGAGTTGTTACGAGGATTAGAGGGAGAGAGGAGAAAAAAAATTACCTATCCTTAATCTGCTGAGTAGATTGGGGTACCATGTCCTTCTGCAAAGCCAGACTGGGCTGGACCGCTTTGGATCCCACAGAAAAAGGAAAGACAGCCAAAAAGGCACCCCCTCAGTTGGCAGGGAAAGTAGCTTCTCTGAAGGTGAGGGCAGCTAACATGGCAACAGACTCTCCAAGTGGAGAAAAACCTCACACAGACAGACACGGTGGAAGTCCCTATTGGAGGGAGAAGCTACCAAAACAGACAGCATGGAAGCCTTCAGTGGGGAACAAAACGTGCCAAAATTCTGCTCCCAGAGCAGGGTATGTTTGGGACTTTGAACAAAGAATACAAAGGCATTCATGATAAATCATGATATCCTGAAATGTATCCTGGGTGTGCAGCCAGGGGTTCCCTGGGCTTGATTGAGCTGTGTCCTTCTTAACTGCACTCCCATCAGAGAGTTTCCTGAAGGAACAAAAGGCACGGCAGGGTGTGGGCAGCACCCACGTTTAGGTCGTTTGTGGGAGAAATATCCTGGAGAAGGAGGCTGAGGAGACTGTCAAGTTGGCCTGGCCAGTGAGTAGTTGAGCTTAATTCATTATGTAGGAAGACTTGTGCTTGCAAGAGAGATTATGCCAAGGTGGTGAAGCCCAAATTTGTAAGACCTTAGAGGAAAGTAACACACAGATGTCCCTCTGCTTTCTCCCCTTATCAGTGGCACTTATTTAGTATGATTTTGATTAGAGGGAGCCATGCCTCACCCCCTCCAGGGCAAAATCCTGACTGAATCTCAGTACTGTCAGCTAAAGCACCAAGTTGGAGTTAGGAGAGACTGTGTGCACGTTTGGAAAGTGAGGTCATTGGTAACTCCAAGGCAGTGGACAGCTGACCATCCTTCACCACCTCGCGAGGTGACGTGCGTTGGCGGGGGAAGGGGGTAGCATGCACGCCCCGCGGCCCCCAGGTGACGCACGCCTGGAGCTGCCACTGCTATAGGAAACGTACCTGCAAGCACATAAAAAGCTGGCCAAGACGCAAGACTTTGAGATTTGTGAGGCTTCAATGCACAAAGAGAGAACCCTTCAGAAAACCTGTTTGTTCATATGCCCCCCCCCCAAAAAAAGAAAGTGGGGCCAAATGGCTGAAGGATAAAGATTGGAGGCAGGGTTGCAGTTCTTGGATGATGGGAAGATTGGAGGTGATAGGGGACCCTCCATTTCTTTCCAGCACACAGGTGTATGCATTTAACTCCTGTTGCGTATATACACCCTTGGGTAAAAAATGTCTTAAATCTACTAATCTTAAATCCCTTGATTCCCCCCAAAAGTAGACATACCATTGCCCCCCATAGCCTTCTAAAAACAGTAGCAAAAGGGGCTTTCACAACAGGTAAGGGGACTGTACCTGCCCCCTTGCAATTCAAGCACTACAATGGCTGCTCCAGAAAGAGCGGTTACCTAAGATGGACTACAAGACAAACCTGCGTGCCAGACTGATGCAGGGCAAGCATTGTCCTTGTAAAGTCACTTGTGAATTACATAGGAAGTATATGGCTCATTATTTCGCAGCTTTTTTCCCCTTTCTTTTTCATTTGCTTATACAGCAAGTCCTCACTTAAAGTTGTTTTGTTTAAAGTTGATGGGGAAATGCCATGGGAATGTTTACATTTATCAATTAGTCTATGGTAAAATTGGTTTCATTATAAGTCATTTTCGCTTAAAGTTGCTGTTTCCAAGAACCTATCAACAACTTTGAGGACTTACTGATTAAAAATTTTTTTTAAAAGATTTATATAAACATTCTATATACATAAGGATTTTTTTTAAGCCAAAGTAAAACAACATCAAAAGGTTCATGCACTTTCCACAGAACACTGGTATACTGAGAGTTGTAAAACATCTACAAACAATTACACAATTAGCAACCAAGCAGAAACTGTTAAACTGAGTATTCTAAAAGCTCATGTGAAACAAGCAGATTACTGTAAAAGGTTAATAACAAATATAGCGCTGAAGGTGGAGAGGGAAGGAGGAAGAGAAAAAGGCATTGACTTCAGGGAACTGCATTAGGTCTGCTCTCATCTAGGTATTTGATACCACTCTTGGTAAGAGTGAAACATCAGTGACAATTAGGAGATGAGACCAAATTAGGTAAAATTGCAACTAGGGAAGAAAGAGGAATATTGCATTGCAGAAAATAATAAAATGCAAGCTAATTTGTCAGTAGGAAAAGTATTTTAAGAACATATTCTTTAAGAAAAATAGAGGAAAGTAATACATGCAGTGTAAAAGCTATTTTCAGAGTCGTGTGTGCATATGTTAGTTAGAGGCAACATTAGAGAGCTAAAAATGTCTAAGAATGTCTGGTGTTGACTTTGTAACATAGTATTTTTCTTCAAAGAATACCCTGATATGGAGGCTATCCAAACAGACTTATGGAAAACACAAGACCTTTATATGTATGCCTGCAATTTTTCCTACATTCTTCATCCTGCTCTTCTTTCAAAGAGCTCAGGATAGCGTACTTGACTTTTTTTATCCTCACAACAGTCATGTGAGGTAGGTTAGAGATAGGCTTACCATTCGTCCCGAAACGCCTGGAACCGTCCCAGGTTCCGGTTCCGGTTCCGTGCTTTCCGGACCCGGTGGAAGCCTCCTCCGCTGCTGCCACTCACAATGTGCCAAAAGGCACTTTTTTCCTGTCAGCGGCCATCTTGGATCTCACGAATTAGAGATCCAAGATGGCCGCCGACAGGAAAAAAGTGCCTTTTGGCACTTTGCAAGCAGCGGCGGCAGAGGCTCTGAGGGGGCAGCAGGAGTCCTGGCCGGTTCGGATGCAGCCGGCCAGGCTCCAAAAATGGCGGCAATGGCAGCAGACGACAACAAGACGGCGGCAATGGCAGCGGCGGCAGAATGGCGGAAATGGTGGCGGCAGGACAGGCCAGTTAATTAATTAATTATTTTGAGCAAAAAAAAAATCAATCAAATAAAATTCGTGCGCCCCCCAAAAATTTTTTAAGCATTTTTTTTGAGTTTTATTTAATTGATCAATCAATTAATTAATTAAATAATTGATGGTGGTGTGTGTCCCGGTTTAGAACTAGGAAAATCTGGTAAGCCTAGTTAGAGGGAGAATGGGTGGTTCAAAGTCATCCAGTAAGCTTTGTGATTGAGCAGGGATTTGAATGCCACAAATCTAAATCCCACACTCCAAGCATGACACCATATTGGGTATCTATGGATATGACTGATATGCCTTGATAGGGTCTTTAGAGAATCATATGTCTGGAAGGTCAGGCAGTGGTATTTTACACCCAAGAGAAATTTGACCATTCAGCCAAGGAACAAGGACAACATGTACTGCTGCTTGTCCACAAGGGTTCAGCGGAAACAGTTTGGTAAGGGCTGAGACAGCTGTTGCCATGCAAAACAAATAAAGCGGTATCTTCTGTTCAAGTCCCTTCGGTACATAAGCCATGTAAAGCTGCATTTTTCATAGGCCTCATCGCCAGGCTAAATGTAAAAGCGGGGTATGACAGAGTTATTAAAACACAAAAAGGACACACGGCGACTCACAGGGATACATTACAAATCTTTCTTTCTTTCAAGCCAACTTGAGAGAATTCCGTGAAAACCAAGGAAAGCGGATGGATCTTGGTTTGGAAAGGAGAGGGTAATTAATGAAAAGCACAATCCCAGGACACAGCAGTGGGCTTCTGCGTTCATCAAGCATGGCACATATTTGTTGCTTGTATTCATGTCCCCCGCTGTCTGCATGCTGCCATTTGTGACAACCTGTGTGAATCACAATGCCAGCAAGGAATGTAAACAAGACTCAAAACATCTTCTACACTAACTAGGAAGGGGGGGGGGCGACTTCAAATAGCCAGGAAAATTACATTCCTTAACAAAGTCATCCTAGTTGGAAAATTGCATTTCTAGCAGATCTTTAAAACTTTGGATCCATCGCGATTTCAAGGAAATCTGAGTGACTCTAAGGAGAAACCACAGTATATTTTGATTATTAATCCCTGACAGTTAATTGAAATTGCCTGCAGTTTCTCCCAGCATCCCTTTCTTGTCTGCTCGTGCCCAACCCAGCCCTACAATCCCCTGACCTGGTACATGGAAACAGCAGCTCCTATGACCAAGAGCTACAGACCCATTGTGCAAATGCTTGTATACCATCCAAATCACAGCACTCATCCAGTAGCTCCCGCTGTCTGCCAGCTTGGAAAGAAACACAACACAACAATGTTTACAGCCATAACTTCACTGAAGATATCCCAGTGTGGAAGATTCAAACTTAATAAATGCCCATTGTGACGGAGGGAAGCTGCCTGAAGACAGGCTGCGAACAAAATTAAAACACTTGCTGCTCATGGGCACACAGCCCTTTCTTTCTGATATCCACCGGTTTCCTAGCAATAAAGAAAAACTCCCCCCAAACAGAAAATGAAGAAGGAAGCTGAAAATGCAGGCTGGCGGCACCGTAACAACGGCACCGCCTTCATTATTAAGTATTACAAGGATCGCTGAAGACCAAGAACAGCTCAGACAAGCAACTCACCCGAGGTGTCCACTTTGGCAACTTGATGCCACTTTGGCCACAAGGAAAGTCAGGCAGAGAAGGACAAATCCATTTTCCACAGTACCCAAGGGGGATACCTAAAGAAATACCTTCTTCCATCCAATTCCTCAGGCAACCTGTAAAACTGGACTTCCAGATTCATTGTGGATTCTGCGGAGAGGGAATCTTCCTCTTTGCAAGAGGAAATAGCAGCAGAGAAGACAAGGAAGCCATCAAGGTATCACCTATAAAATATGCTCTACAGTCTAACCTCATCCTCCGCCGCATAGTGGCAGGCAACATACAAAGAAAAGCACAAGTCCGGCTGTCAAGCACAAATGGTCTTACCTTCCTTGCTTCGCCCCACTCTCTCACCATGTGGGTGAGATCTGTAGTGCAGACTGTACATCCATGATCAGGGTCCCTATTTTAATATGTCGACTGTACAGCACCTACTTGGCAAGGTGCTTTATAAATACTAAAGTACAAAAACGTTGGGTCTATTTGGCAGGTGCACAGAGACATCGTCACAGGTATTCTGTACTTTGCAACAACTGTATGACACAGCTGTGCCACATATGGAGCTTGTGAGGTTATGTGGGCTATGGGGCAAGGGCAAAGAGGCAAGGAGATCCTAAGCCACATCCTACAGGTTGGTCATCAGCACTGAGGAACAGATGCTTATAGCAGGGAAAGATTCATCCAAGGTGGCACAGACGGAAAGTCTGTACTCCATTTGCCAACTGCCAAGAATTGAACGCTACCATAACTGTCATGGACATGACATGTTTGAGCCATGGCAGCCAAAGTTAACTCTTTGGCGAGATGGCGCCATCTTTCTACTGAGAGCCCGCAGAACACCGTGTTCTACTTGGAACACCGTGTCTAACAAATGAATATTATATACTCACATTTATTTATTTATTTATTTAAAAAATTATACCCCGCCTTTTCCTATTTCCAAGGCAAATGCCCAAGGCAGCTTACAAGAAGTTAAAATACATAATTTAAAAATAATTTTTGTTGTTGTTCAGTCGATAAATCGTGTCCGACCCTTCGTGATCCCATGAACCATATCCCGCCAGGCCTTCCTGTCCTCCACTATCTTCCTGAGTTCGCTCATTTTCATGTTCGCTGCATCGGTGATGCTGTCTAACCATCTCATCCTTTGCCTTCCCCTTCTCCTTTTGCCTTCAATCTTTCCCAGCATCAGAGTCTTCTCCAGAGAGTCCTCTCTTCGCATTAGGTGGCCAAAATATTTGAGTTTCAGCCTCAGTACCTGTCCTTCCAGGGAACAGTCAGTAAATTAAAAAACAATAAAATCCACGGGGGGGGGGGCGGACAATGTAGAGCAGAACAACAAGGCAGAACATACTGAGGCACTGGGGGCAGACAACAACCCATCACCCAAACGCAAGACGAAACAGAAACGTTTTGAGCCCCCGCCGAAAAGTTATGAGGGAGGGCGTTGTTCTCAAATCCCCTGGCAAGGAGTTCCACAATTGTGGCGCCACAGCAGAGAAGGCTCGCCCATGAGCTGCCATATATATGATTATATCTAAAAAAGATACCAATTTGGGCAGTTTTATGCCATGCGTTGGTTGCTTTGAAACTGAGTGACCTTAAATCCAAGCAGTGCAGGCAAATTGGTCGCAAGTGTAATTTTTCTATACAGCCCAATCCATCCTATCCAAAGTCCTGCACTGGGACACAGCGGGCGCCGGGGCAGACTCAGCAGTATCCAGCACGGACTAGAGGTCTTCGTGAGGGAAGGGGACAATTGTCCCCCTGTGTTGAGCCCCTACTCTGGGAGGTGCGCCAGCTACTGGGAGGTGCAACTCCAAGCAGCCCTGTTTTGGGGTTTCAAGCCTGTGATGGGGGATGGGATTCAGCGGACTACGCCCCCTTCCAGGCCTAATCCTTCCTCCTCCCCGCCCTCTCCCCACCCCAAAACGGCATCTCCCCACCTCCATTCCACCCTCCTCCTGCCTCACTCACCGCCACCTGGCATGGAGGTCACCTGCCCCAGTGGGTGCTGCTCCTTCACCAGTGGAGGCCTGCTGGCGCTGACCTCCATGCTGGCGGGACTGGCCTCCACACCATCGTAACGTGCTTTATGGCACGATTGCGACAGCACAGAGCCCAGTACCAGTAGCAGAGGCCAGCATAGGATTGGGCTGTGTATCTTGTTTTCTTTGGTCTGTGCATAAATAGCCCAGGCTTACATATATCACAGCCATATTTTGGATATGATAGATATTTAAATTTTAAGGGCACCACTCACACAATAGTGAAAATTATTACCATCAGCAGATTTAATCAACTTTTCAGAAGCATCCCCCCTAAGGCCTGTGAAAAATGAAATTGCATATATAGTAGCATTCTGCCTCATCAGGGTTAAACAAGCAAATTAGGTTAAGGGTTAAACAAGCAAATTAGAATTGCCATGGTTGGCTTTTTCATTATATACCTCAATAAACTTTGGGGCTATTTTGATAATTTTTTATAAAGGGCAATGATTCCTACCAAGAAGGCAGAATAGGTGGGCAGGTGACGGAATGGCCGCAAAAGAGAAAAACAACAACTTTAGTTTACAGAACTGTAAATTGAAAAGTGTGTGTATGACACAAAATGAATTTAGAAGGCATGGATGTAATTTACAAATATTCTACTCTGTACTTTGCCAAGTATTCAGTAAAAAGTGTTAGCATAAATGAATTTTAAACAAATAGAGAAGTACAAATAACTTTCTCTCATTTGCTGCTTTTTAGAAGTGAGTGGACCACATTAAAACTGTTAACGAACTGACACACCAAGTTGAGAATCAATTACATGTTCCTTTCATTCATCCCATTCATGTATTCATAGCCATAATCGGTCCATCTAGCAAACTGCATAATGAAGCTGTACCCTGTCAATCATGGCATGAATGGTATGAATTTTAAGGCAAAACCTATTGCACTGTGTTGACGTGAATAAAAAATATGAAAGGATAAATTGCCAAGGGCTCTGTTTGTGAATTTTATCGGTCAATTGATACAATAAGTCCCACCCATACTAACTCAGAAAGGAATAACTGAAAGTTCAATTGATGGGAAAGTGAATTACTTCTTGATATTCTTACATATTAAATGTTACTCTGCTGGTTATATGTAGGAACTGCTTTGGTGTACAGAATACTAATTTTCTTCATATTATGCTTGCAACATGCTCCTTGTTGCAACATAAAACATGCATCTTCAGTGTACCACAGACATCTGTTAAATTAAGTTCACCTGCACACACTCCCCAACACCCGTACTTAATTTATTTTCTGATTCTTTAAAGAAGTAAAAATGATTAATTTTCTTTACGCCGTTGCAGTCAGAATGGTTCCATTTTTATAAGCCGAAACAACCTTGAGTTTGAAAGATTTAAATAATTGTGGGTTTTTTGCTTTAGCGTTAGAGAACATTTGCTTAAAATTAGACACTGTCTCTTTCTCAAATGCCACATATCATTTAATGACACATACAAACATGCAGTTGATTTTCTCACAGTCATCAACAAGAAATGCATCTTTTAGCCTATAGGGGGAAAATAACACTAGACATGTATTAATAAGTGCAGTATTACTTATTGCCCGCACACTCCCCAATAAACGAACAAAACAAGTTGCTTGGAGTGTAACTTGGGCCATGTTGTTGAAAGCCAACCAGAATATTAATCAAAACTGCAGTGGGCCAAGCCTCAATACTCTTAATGCAGACCTCTAACCTAGAGGAGACAGTAAAACCACCATCTATTCCCCTTTCAGGAGTTTGTGGCCTGTTAATTGTTGGCCCAAGCTTCTCTACAACAATCCTGATGGACCAAAGGAGCTGCACTGCACCACGTCCCACAAGCCGGAAAGCCTTTGAGATCGATTTTGCAATCCAAGCCTGAGGGCTCATCAGCCAGCCTTCCTGAACCAGACAGCTCCTGGGGACATGTACTGGCTCACACACTGGACTTCTGCTTACCTCACGGTCGGGGTGACCAGATACAATGGAGGACAACGTGCCTATACCTTTAACCATTGCACAGAAGAGGGAATTTTGGCAGGTGCAGCTCATCATGGAAGGGTGCAAAAAGCTGAACCTACCAAAATTCCCTCTTCTATACAAAATTCCCTCTTGTGCGCCATTGTATCTGGTCTCCCTACTCAGGGTGCATACTAAAATCCATACCCCTGGCCCACATAAAACCTGCCAGAAGCAGAGGCGAGGCTAGCGGTTATGCCGCCCGGAGCTAGGGGTGTTGGCCGCCCTGAGGTGTTGGCCCCCGCTCGCCAGCCGCCTCCCTCCTGGCTTGTACGCATGTGCGAAATCACCAGCTAAGGCCTGGGCAGTAGGGGCCGAGCCGGCATGACGGGAGGACGCTCTCTCCCGGCCTCCGGAGCTGCGCGGACCCGGCGGAGCCTCCGGGGGCCGGTTGGGCGGCCTCCCGCTGCCCTGTCTTGCCCGCCGTGTAGGTACACGGCGGGCGAGACAGGGTGGGCGGGCGGAGGGCGGGCGGCAACTCAGGACGGCACAGCGTTTCGCCGCCCCAGCCTGAGTTGCCGCCTGGAGCCATTGCTCCCTCCGCTCCACCCTAAATACGTCTCTGGCCAGAAGTGACCGCAGATATCATCACCCTGGCCCTGCCTGCACTCAACCAGCTCCTTTCCCAGAACATCACAAGCTACAAGAGCCTGTATCCCACCAACGTCGTCCTCATCAGATGACAAGGGTAGCTGTGCCATGTGCACAAAAAGGTGCTTGGAAGCTTTCCCACCAGCCCTCTTCTGTCTTTTGGGCATAATTGCTTTAAAAGTCACACACTCACTCACACACACACACACACACACACACACACACACACACACACACACACACACACACAAGACAGTCAACAAAATGGAAACTAATTCCCACAGAAGGGGAATCAAAAACCCTTATTATAATCATGCTTTTAATGACATTAATGAAACAGACAAATAAAGGGATCTATAATCTATGTGGGGCACCAAGAGTTTCCATCCTTACCTCCCCGCTGCCCAAGCCACAGCAGCATCCAAACTACCGTATACACTTGAGTATAAGTTGATCTCATGGATAATTCGAGGGTAAAACCTAGGGGTGTATCAAAATTCTTTGAAAATGACTTACCAGTAATTGTTTTGAGGCAGCAACAAAAGTGGGGTAAAAAAAAGGAGCCACTTTACCTTGTTCTAAAGTAGCAGAAACGGAGTTCTTCTCCAAACAGGAAGAAAGAAATGCAAAGGAGCTTATGGGAGCAGTAATCTTTGTGAGGGCTGCTGCTATGGAAGTACAGTACTGTACTCCTCACAAACCCTACAGCTCTCCTAAGCTACTTCACCTTTCTTCCTGTTTGGAGAATAGCTTCGTTTCTGCTGCTTCAGAACAAGGTAAAATGGCTCCTTTTTTTTTTTACCCACCCCCATGCATCTTGCTTCTTAGCCTGGTCCCCCTCCCCCCACCAAGCAGCTGTTCTTAGAAGTCCCATGTATAAGTCGACCCAGGTTTTCAGGGTCAATTTTAGGGCATATTTTTGACTTATACACAGGTATATATGGTAGGCCACAGATTCTAATCCCAATAATCTTCACCCCAATTAAAACAAAACCAAAAACAGTAAAAAGCAAAACAAAAACTTCAAAATAGAAACCCTCAAAACAGCAGGCTGCCCACCAAACCGGGAAAAACCCAAAACACCCCCCCCCCAAATTCCTGGGTAATGGACTGTGCTCCGGCAGTCACCAGCCAAATTCCTCCTGCCAAGCCTCCATTTGTTTTGCCTTTTTTTCTAATACAAGGAATGAAAGATGATGGAACACCCAAACCAGCCAGCCAAGATGGAAAAGGGATCTGAACGACAACCAATGAACTACCTCAAATGTGCTCCGGTTTGGTCAGCAAGCTGAAGCACGATGAGGCTGCAGAGCTGGAGACGCCCACTAATGGCTCTCCCAGTTCCTCCCACGAAGTCCAAGAACCAATCAGGTGCCTGGATTTCCTCACTCTTGCCTCCCGTGATGTCAGGAGCAGGCAAAAACATACCCCATGTGCAGAAGTGGCGGCAAGTGAGCAAACATGGCTTTTTTATGGCAAACTGGCAGACTGGGCCAACAAATGTGTTGTACAAATGCTCTAAAAATTCTCTGTTGCTGCTGAACAACCGCCACAAAGTTTGAAGGTTCTGTCTCCAGTACCAATTTCTGTTACAGCAGCGAAAATGGGAAAGAGAACAACTCTCAACTATCCCACTCACAGAAGGTGCCTCTACCCAGTTTGAGGCAATTCCCTCTGTAGCCCCCCATTCTCCACCTCACCCCACTCCTCAGTGACCCCTAATTCTGAGGACAAGCTTTTCAGATACAGGGAGATACTGTGAAGAAGAGAGGGTAGGGAAGCTCCCTTGCGGGAACTTTCTTCCACATGCAGCACTTATGATCCAACCCAACACATTTGGCATGCTTTATTATATTTAACTCCTTCATGGATCATTGCCTTGTCGTGGCGAAGGGGCTTGCATAACTCAATGAAGCCATGAGCTATGCCATGCAGGGACACCCAAGACGGACAGGTCGTAGCGGAGAGTTCTGACTAAAAGTGATCCACTGGAGAAGGAAATGGCAACCCACTCCAGTAACCTTGCCAAGAAAATCCCATGAACAATACCAAAAGGCTAAAGATATGACGCCGGAAGATGAGACCCTCAGGTCGGAAGGTGTCCAATATGCTACTGAGGAAGAGCAGAGGACTATTCCAAGTAGGCCCAGAAAGAATGAAGCGGTTGGGCCAAAGCCAATACGACGTCCAGCTGTGGATGTGTCTGAGGTTGAAAGGAAAATCCAATGTTGCAAGGAGCAATACTGCTTAGGAACATGGAATGTGAGGTCTATGAATCAAGGCAAGCTGGATGTGGTCAAAAATGAGATAAGATTGAACATTGACATCTTGGGAATCAGCGAACTAAAATGGACGGGCATGGGCGAATTTAAGTCAGGTGACCATCATATCTACTACTGTGGGCATGAATCCCTTAGAAGAAATGGAGTAGCCCTCATAGTCAATAAAAGAGTGGGAAAGGCAGTACTGGGGTGCAACCTCAAAAACGACAGAATGATTTCAGTTCGAATCCAAGGCAAACCATTCAACATCACAGTAATCCAAGTGTATGCCCCAACCACTGATGCCGAAGAAGATGAAGTTGACCGGTTCTATGAAGACCTACAACACCTTCTAGAACTAGCACCCCAAAAAGATGTCCTTTACATCATAGGAGACTGGAATGCTAAAGTAGGAAATCAAGAAATAAACGGAACAACAGGCAAGTTTGGCCTTGGAGCGCAAAATGAAGCAGGGCAAAGGCTAACGGAGTTCTGTCAAGAGAACACGCTGGTCATAGCAAACACTCTTTTCCAACAACACAAGCGGCGACTCTACACATGGACATCACCAGATGGTCAATACCGAAACCAGATAGATTATGTGCTTTGCAGCCAAAGATGGAGAAGCTCTATACAATCAGTAAAAACAAGACCTGGAGCTGACTGTGGCTCAGATCATGAGCTTCTTATTGCAAAATTCAGACTTAAACTGAAGAATGTAGGGAACACCACTAGACCAGTCAGATATGACCTAAACCATATCCCTTATGAGTATACAGTGGAGGTGAAGAATAGATTTAGGGCATTAGACCTGGTAGACAGAGTGCCTGAAGAACTATGGACGGAAGTTCGTAACATTGTACAGGAGGCAGCAACTAAAACCATCCCAAAGAAAAAGAAATGCAAGAAAGCAAAGTGGCTGTCAGATGAGGCTTTACAAATAGCTGTGGAAAGAAGGAATGCGAAAAGCAAGGGTGAAAGGGAAAGATATAAACAACTGAATGCAGAGTTCCAGAGAATAGCAAGGAGAGATAAGAAGGCCTTCTTAAATGAGCAATGCAAAGAAATTGAGGAAAACAGAATGGGGAGGACTAGAGATCTCTTCAAGAAAATTGGAGATATCAAGGGAATGTTTTGTGCAAAGATGGGCATGATAAAGGACAAAAAAGGCAGAGACCTAACAGAAGCAGAAGAGATTAAGAAGAGATGGCAAGAATACACAGAAGAACTATACAAGAAAGATCTTAATGTTCCTGATGACCACGCTGGTGTGGTCACTGACCCAGAGCCGGACATCCTAGAGAGTGAAGTGGGCCTTAGGTAGCATTACTAACAACAAAGCTAGTGGAGATGATAATATCCCAGCTGAGCTACTTAAAATCCTAAATGATGATGCTGTGAAAGTGCTGCACTCAATATGCCAACAAATTTGGAAAACTCAGCAGTGGCCAAAGGATTGGAAAAGGTCAGTTTACGTTCCAATTCCAAAGAAGGGCAGTGCCAAAAAGTGTTCAAACTATCGCACAATTGCACTCATTTCACATGCTAGCAAGGTTATGCTCAAAATTCTACAAGCTAGGCTTCAACAGTATGTGGACCAAGAACTACCGGAAGTACAAGCTGGGTTTCGAAGAGGCAGAGGAACTAGAGATCAAATTGCCAACATGCGCTGGATCATGGAGAAAGCATGAGAGTTCCAAAAAAACACCTACTTCTGCTTCATTGACTACGCAAAAGCCTTTGATTGTGTGGATCACAACAAACTGTGGCAAATTCTTAAAGAGATGGGGGTACCAGACCACCTTACCTGTCTCCTGAGAAACCTGTATGCGGGTCAAGAAGCAACAGTTCGAACCGGCCATGGAACAACCGACTGGTTCAAAATTGGGGAGTACGGCAAGGCTGTATATTGTCACCCTGCTTATTTAACTTATATGCAGAGTACATTATGAGAAATGCAGGGCTGAATGAATCGCAAGCCGGAATCAAGATTGCCGGGAGAAATATCAACAACCTCAGATATGGCAGAAATGGCATAAAAAAGCGAAGAAGAACTAAAGAGCCTCTTGATGAGAGTGAAAGAGGAGAGTGCAAAAGTTGGCTTGAAACTCAACATTAATAAAACTAAGATCATGGCATCTGGTCCCATCAACTCCTGGCAAATAGAAGGGGCAGAAATGGAAGCAGTAACAGATTTTACTTTTTTGGGTTCCAAGATCACTGCAGACGGAGACAGCAGCCATGAAATTAAAAGACGCTTACTCCTTGGAAGGAAAGCTATGGCAAATTTAGATAGCATAATAAAAAGCAGAGATATCACCATGCCAACAAAAGTTCATATAGTCAGGGCGATGGTGTTCCCAGTAGCAACGTATGGTTGCGAGAGTTGGACCACAAGGAAGGCTGAGCGCTGAAGAATAGATGCTTTCGAACTGTGGTGCTGGAGAAGACTCCTGAGAGTCCCTTGGACTGCTAGGAGATCAAATCAGTCAATCCTAAATGAAATCAACCCTGACAGTTCCCTGGAAGGACAGGTACTAAGGCTGAAACTCAAATATTTTGGCTACCTAATGCGAAGAGAGGACTCTCTGGAGAAGACTCTGATGCTGGGAAAAAATTGAAGGCAAAAGGAGAAGGGGAAGGCAAAGGATGAGATGGTTAGACAGCATCACCAATGCAACGAACATGAAAATGAGCGAACTCAGGAAGATAGTGGAGGATAGGAAGGCCTGGCGGGATATGGTTCATGGGATCACGAAGGGTCGGACACGACTTAACGACTGAACAACAACAACAAATTATATTTAAGAAACTGACATTTGTTTAAAAGCACAACTATTTTAAAACATTAATTTCTAGAGAAGTATCACTTGCATTATAATGATGAACATGCTATTAGTAAATCATTATTCATTTCTTCTATTTTATGTGCAGTGCCATTGGTGCATGCGTTTTTAAGATCCAGAGAAGTAAAAATAACTGGAGAGCAAAAAGAATTAGCTAAGAAAGTCGTGTGGGATGGTAGTCCTTTCTACATCTGCAGAAATCCCACAGGAAAATAAATGAAACGATATTTAATAGCGAATTTCTCGAAGACAGGGATTTCTCAGAACCTGTAAGGCACAGGAGAAATGAACCTTTCTTCAGAAACACTAACCATTATTTTAGGCTCTTCTCGGCAACTATCATTTATACAGCAATTTTAATGTGCATAGTTCTCTAGAACCGGTATCTCATTCATCCCCCTAATAACCCTCTGAGACCAATCTAAGTCTATAACATTCCCATCTTACAGAAGAACTGTAAGCAGCAAAACAAAAATTTCAAAATAGAAACAGCAGGCCGCCTGCCAACCAGGAAAACCCCGCAACAATCCCCCGTCACCAGCCAAATTCCTCTTGCCAATACAGAGCCACCTATGTGAATTACTGCTGATTTTGGATTTGAATCCAGGATCTACATGGCTTAGTGCTACCCCGTATTCACTAGATGGCCTAATGATAGCACCAGCCCCAGCTATAAGTCTGCTTCATCATGGAAAAAGCTTGTGAGAAAGAAGCCATCGCATACTGACTTTTCCTTGTCAGACGATCAAATCAATTCACCCAACTGTAGCCTTGGAGTGATCCCTGGGATATTTTACATAAGGTCCAACACAGAAAATGGTTTTCTAAGGATTACATAGACTCCAAACATAGACTACATAGACTTTCACTGAATCACACCTCCTTGGGAGGATGGGAATCTGCCAAGAGGAACTGACTAGAAAATTTAGCAGTATGGTGGCCAACAATGTGGGAAGCTTCCCCTTGGCACCTGGCCAGGTAGGATTAACTTTTATCAGCTTCAGTCATGATGATATACAGTATATGCTTTTTCTTCCCAAGAATTACCATCCAACTAATTATGATTAGCAGCATTTTCTCTCCCTCCCTCCCCCCCCCCCGCTCATATTGTGTTGGGTATTAAGAAATGCAAGATCATTATATATGGTGAGAGTACCTTTCTTCTACTGTACAAGCAACACTAATCTGCCTCTAAAAAAAAAAAAGGTCTTGGACTTTCATTTTGCATGAGCTGCTGAGCAACAATAAAGATTCCTATTGTATTTTTTTTTCCTGAGCAAACATATTATCTTTTTGATTAATGGGAACAGTCTGGACTGTCATTTACAAGAAGTATCACAAATGCAAATTCAAGCATAGACATACCAAATCGTCCATGAAACCAAGCTTTGAAATTAGTTTCAGGAAAAGGGCACTGTATAAAACCTTTATTTTCAATAACATTAGGTAAAGGCTGAATATTACAATAGGCCAGGTAGCATGTCAGCACTGATATACTACAACACTTCTTTATGAGCAAATTACAATTCGGAGAGCTAATAATAAAAAGAAGTGATGCTGAGATGATGAATTGATGCTATGCAATTAGACCTATTAGAATTCACAAGAGTCGACAGGCAATAATCAAACCACTTTCATGCTGCCCATTGCAATTATCTTTGCACTTAAGAATCAACAAAGCACATAATGACTTGCACTCGATTAAGAAATTCATGAGAAATGGAATTTTAATTAGTGTGTTGAAAATTTGAGCCATTTATTACTCTAAAGGACAACAGGTTGTGAAAACGATGAGTAGCTGTCACTGCTCCAAGAGTGAGGAAAGTTCAAGATGTTCTTGATGCAAAAGAAAAAATTCTAGAGAATCCTCATGGAAGGACAGTTCAATGGAGTGCCTATATTTCAATGCGTATCTTCACAAAAGTAGAAACTGCAACTGAAAAGCACATTATTTGGGTGGCATCTGAAATTAATGGACAAATCACACTGACTCATGACATGGTACAAAATCATAGTGAAAAAGCCGGATTCACGACGCAAAACTGAAGTAAAGATGGCCTGTTGAGAACAGAGTACATAACTTTCTTAGTTTTGATATTTATTTTAAATATATATCCTGTCCTTGCCCTTCCCATTAGGGTGGTGCTCAAAGTAGCTAACGGTACAAAG
Organism: Plestiodon gilberti rubricaudatus; assembly: GCA_026170595.1. NCBI lineage: Eukaryota > Metazoa > Chordata > Lepidosauria > Squamata > Scincidae > Plestiodon > Plestiodon gilberti. The sequence continues at coordinate 135,180,787 of JANXHW010000001.1, read as the reverse complement.
TTTAAAACAACAATAAAAAACCTAACATACAACTCAAACACAAATACCAAAAGCAGATCTGAAGCAATAGATATCAACACCAAACTAGCATCAGAACCAAGAGAGGAAGGCCATCTGAAATAGAAAGTTTATTCACGGTGCTTGGTCAAATTGGCTTTAAAAATGCATCACTCCAAGTTAGAGGGCACAATTCTAACTCCCCCTCCCCGCCAATGCAGCCACACCAAAACGGCTTGCTCTGCACCCTGCAGTGGGGGAGTCACGGAGGCCTCCTCTGGGTAAGCGAACATTTGATCCATTTGTTCTGGGTTAAGTGAACAAATGTTCCATTACCCAGGGGTAATGCTCTGAGGCCTGCCCAGGCCTACTTGGATCTGCACCAGCAAAATCACTGCTGCAAGTCCACATGGGCCCGGGTTGAGGGATCAGGTCCAGGAACAGGGCTTGGATTTGGCAGACGCTTCTGCTGCCAAACCCGCCCCTTTCCCAGACCTGATCCATCCTCGTTTCCACACCATCCCATTCTTCCCCCACCCCGCCCCGCCTCCCCAGCTGTCTTACCTGGATTGGCAGGCACTTCCTGGTCCACTGGCACACAGGGGAATGCTCCAGACTCCCCAATGGCGCTCCGGCAGCACGCAACTTCATGCACTGCTGGAATGCATTTTACAACTTCTGTAAAACAGTTAATGCTGTCGGAATGCTAGATCCGCCAACAGGTCACCCCAACAGGATTGGACTGTAAACAGCTCTTTTCACAGCAGTTATTCTCACATATTTACTCTAGAGTAAAACCAGTCAATATATTTCATCGCTCTGATGACCAAGCTACTTGTTTTTAGTAAGCCTCCATTGTCCAAGCCAGCCCCAAGAACGTCCTTTCCCCCCTCCTGATGCACCTTCCCAGTTCTTCTAAACATAGTAGGATTGTCCAAACCTCCCCCACTCATGTAATCTACATACTAGTTAGTATTTAGATGACATGGGAAAGGAGGTTCATTGTCACACATAATGAAAAGCAACTAGAAGGGGGACCAAGATGTGCTTGTGCACATCCCTAATTGCACAGGAGGTGAGCTGGCTCAGACATATCATCCAAACCAGCCTAGTCAGAAGTGGAGAAAACCTTCCTGTCTCTTTTGCTGGAGTCAAATTAAGTGTTTTCCTTGAAATAATCATATTTGACTGGCCTAGTTGTTGCAGTAAAGTTTTTATTTAAGGACTTCAAAATGAAAAATCTCTTCGGAATTTCAGGATGCCTGGAGGGTAAGAATAGTTCGTAGGGACACAACCTCAGCTCAGGGAAAGCAAAACTATCATCATTGATCTTTCAGAAAAGCAGCTAAGGTATAGTACACTTATCAGTTACATGGCATGGGTACCCCCATGGGCGTCGGAGCGTGGCGGGGGGCAGACCGCCAGGGGGTGACGCGCGCACCCCCGCGCGTCACCCTCCAGAGGCTCTGAGGCCGGGAAGCCCGCCTCGGAACGTCTGGCCCCGCCGGCGCAGCCCTTTGCCCTCAGAAAATGTACTGCGCATGCGTGAAAAACATAAACCTTCACGTTTTGAGCCATTGGGCCTTTCTCAGAAGGCCCTGGAGCGCCGGCCGAGCCGGCCGAAGAGAGGAGCCGCCGGCAGCGGCAAGTACAGCCGCGCTTGGGGGGGTGTTTGGGGGGTCACCCTAGGGCGGGGGGGTGACGCGCGTCCCCCTGCCCTGGGGTGACGCGCGTCTAGTGATGCCAGGTACCCCACAGACACTTCCTAATTTATGCAAGAAGGATGTCATTGGAGATCACTGCTACTTTGAGGACAGATTACAAGTAGGTATGAAACAGATAATGTGCAGTGCTATGAAAGTAACAGTCTGCATGCTCACTAACTTGTTAATTAATAAAGGAATCTTTTTGTACAATGCATTTTTTTTACTTGGGGAATATGCATACATATTTCTGAAAGAGGATATTAAGAGCGTGTCTACAAAACACACAGTGTGCTGCAGCAGTCTACCACCATATAAAAACATCTATGGGGAATTTAGGTAGAAGACTGACATTGAGGACAATTTGATGAGAGACAAAGGGCAGGCTAGATATTCAATCCTCCTAGCAACTATGACCATTACACAGGCCTCTGAAACACTTTTGTATAAGGGTTGTGAAAGACAAGACAGTTTTATTTTGGACTAAAACGAACTTGCACAGTGTAATTTTTTTTTTTTGCAGGGTACTGAATTGTGAGCAATGGCATCTTGCAAAGATTCATCAGTCAACACTTCACCTATGGACATAGCTGATTCACAATATTTTCAAACAAAACTCTTCTTTCTACTTTACAAGTCGTAACACTGACAGAGTGATCCTGCGTAAAAAAGAGCCTGTGGAGTGCACGCTCCGCAGGTGCTGGGTGTCGTAAATGCGCTGTAAAGTGTGTTTTTGGCACCCGGGGACTAAGGGCCACTGGAGCACAGGCTAGCAGCCCTTACCCCACCTCCCCACGGACCCTGCAGCTAGCTGCTGGTGCTGGTAAGAAATGCACTGGTGGGGGGAGGGCAGGCTGGGCGGCAAGAGAGGGCGGCCGTTGGGCAAGCTCCGTCGATATCCCGTGCCTGTTCCCAGCCTGGGCGGCTCTTACCCCGCTGACCCGGATGTACATCAGCTTGAGAGACGATGTACATTAGAGGAGGCCCATTGGGGTTGGGCAGCCCTACAGCCAGGGAAGAGGATGAACATCCCCTTCTCCCGAGGTGTTTTCAGGCTGCGTCGACACGGCTTGGGGAAAAAGGCGCAGGATACTGTGGCTGGCCCTATGGGCCAGTCACGTATCTTTACGCAGTATCAGGCTGTGAGTTAGAAATTTCATTTATAAAATGAAAATATCAGTAAAATTTCACATATATTTTTAAAAAGTTTTTAACACAAAATTATAACATACTTTAAAAATGTTAAACAGGCCATAACTAAATATGTGGTTGGAAACAGAAAACATATAGTTAAACACATATGCTTATGGGTTATTCTCTTTAATATCATACAATCACTCACTGTGTCCATGTGCCTGATAATAGGTTTCTAAAAACACAAGATTAACTAAGCATGTGTGTGTGTTTAAATTCATAGGTTGTCTGCCAAATAACAACAACATGGTCTTTAAGCTTAACAAATACCCAAGTCATAACCTAGAGAAGTACCAGATCGATCAATCAACCAACCAACCAACCAACCAGATCTCTTGGCAAGAAAAAAGGCAGGACAAACAATTAATAAATAAATAAAAAGATGATTAGAAGAACTGTTTTTTTAAGATCAGAGATAGAGTGACTTCTTCAGCATCACATCCAGAAGATTTAAGCACTGTTGTAACTTCACTATTTGCCTATCAGCCAAGTCCGATTTCCTTCCCCATGTTATCAGTTTTTGATGATGATCCTTTGAAAGTAAATGAGATCATTGTTCTGTCCCTGTTAATTGCTCCTGTGATGCCATTTACGGCATCCACTGACACTAAAATTCACCAAGGAGTGATAACCAGTTTGTTAGAACCAAATATAAAAAGATCTAAAAAGGTTTTTAAATATTAACAACACTTGAATGCTTTGTCTCCCAGATGGCAATACAACCAACTGCTGCTCCCCTCTGTAATACAGTGCTATTTATCCTCTGAATGTCCCCAATTTAAGACTGCTTTAATCTTTTGTTGCTGTTGTAAAACTTGATCTACTATGGGACAACATAATTAAGTGTCAGGTTTTGGATGTACGATATGAGCTGCAGCTAGAATAATCCCAGTTGTACGTCACCAATAATTCATTCCAGAGCTGAGTGATAATAGAATACTAGATTACTAGCTGAAGAGCACAATATTTTACCTCTCTCATCACTGGGCCAAGGTGCACTTTAAAATCACAAGCTAAGGCTTCTGTTCAGTTGCTCTCCTTTGCCTCTCTCCACTTCCATTAGCCTAATAAAAGCTTTATAGCACTCAAGCTGTATGTAGGCTTGCACAGTGCAGCCAACTGGAAAGAAACAGCATTTTGATTTGAAAGATCTGATGTTCTCTTCTGCCTATTCTCATAATAGGTATGAAGATGCTGTGAAATCAAGTACGGTGTGTTACATCAGAACAGGTAAGGTGAAGAATGGTGTTTCCCGTCAGAATCTAAACGAAAACAGATTGCTGGTAAACACATACAAAACAGAATTACAGCACAATCCTGTGCCGGTTTAATCAGAAGCAATCCTATTGCAGGGGTTCTCAACCGGTGGTACACTTATCACCAGTGGTACTTCGGCCGAGCACTGGTAGTACACAGACCCCGAAGCCCGCTCCAACACGGTATTTTCTGCACCGCTTTTTCGCTTCTGACAGGCTCCTGCCTTTGGCCATGTCTCTCGGGAATGCTAAAATGGGCCTTCCCGCCCACCCAGAGCTTCCTACCTGCCTTTCGGATGGCCTACGCAGCATCCGGAACCCAAAAGTAACAGGCAATTACATCATTGCTAGTTACTTCCTGTGGTATGTGGCGAGAGAGCGGCGCTGGAGGTGGTACGTGGCCGGTGAGATGTCGAGAACCTCTGTCCTATTGTGTCCAATGGGGCTTACTCCAAGGAAAATGTGCATAGCATTGCAGCTTTAGTTATCTTTCTAAACTAACACCACCATACATATGAACACATGTAGGAAGTGGTGGAATATTTTATTCTATTATTTCTTCTATTATTAGTGCAGGGTAATATTGACAGTAATAGTGCACACAGGTCATCAGTGACTCTATTGCTTCATTTAAATTTCCCTTTCCTATAGCCTTTATTGCAAAAGGGTAAGCCCTGTATTTTTAATGTTCTTTGCTCTCCCCTCAATTAAAAATCCACCCTGAATTCAATCTCTATTGATTCAGCACCACGATATTCACGAAGATTACCAGCACTAACGGGAGTCCATACTATTTGAAATTCTTCTCTCTGCCCCACAGGAGGCTGGTCATTCTGAAACACATTGAGTTTATATATCCATACACAACACCACAATAAATTGTTTATACCCTTTTGAAATTGATCTCCTCCCATGTTTTCTTCTGACACTGAGCATTAGCACCCCCTTTTCCCCTCACTTAAGCTATCCAATAATACAGTATTTTTGCCATTGAATTGCCTGAATAATTCAGGGAGATCCTGATTAATTTCAGACTTGAGTCACAATGCCAGTAAAATATTACTTTTCAAGGAACAATTTAAGAATACAGCCAATGAATCACTGTTTTAGTAAGAGGCTGCATAGAATATAAGAAGCTGCCTTACATCAAGTCAGACCATTGGTCCATCTAGCCCACTACTGTCTGCACTGATTGGCAGAGGCCCTTGAGACGAGTATTTTCCAGACCTACCTGAACAGTGGTGTCAATAGGTGCACGCCGCCCCAAAGCGGGGCGCGCACACCGTCCTAGTGACCCCCTGTCCCCCCTACCCCCCCCCGGCCGTCCGACTCCACACATCCACGCCAGCCAGCTGTCTGAGGCCTAATGACGAGGCCCAATGCGGCTATACGTAATTTATAACGTTTTTCGCGCATGCACAAAAAACGTTATAAATTACGTACCGCGCATTGGGTCTTTGTCAGAAGGCCCTGGAGCGTCGGCTGGGGATATCGCTCCGAGGCCTTCTCCCAGCTTCGGAGCCTCCCGGAGGGTGACACGCACATGGTTGCACGCGTCACCCTCTGCGCGCATCACCCTCCGGCAGTCCGCCCCCCACGCCTCGCTCTAGCAACGCGCCTGTACCTGGAGATGCCAGGGGTTGAACTTGGCACCTTCAGCATGAGAAGAATGTGCACTACCTCTGAGTTACAGCCCTGCACCCTAACCTCATATTTCATACACACAGAAGTTGGACAATGCGCTACACAAGTGCTCTGGCTAAGTGTCACTGTCTCAGTTGCAGTATTATTTACAATTATATCCCGCCATTCACCGTATTGTCCTACAGCAGCTCATGACATACTAAGAACAGTAAGACAATCACCACACTTAAGTAGTTAACTATCAAAATTACCAGCAGTCATTAACATTGATGGCTCCAAAACGTCTGGCAGAACAGGTAGGTTTTAATAGTCTTCTAAAGATGGGGGAAATGGGAGCTTCCTGCACTTCTCATGGTAGCTTACTCCAAGCTCGGGGGTCACTACAGAGAAAGTTTTTGCCCACGTGTACAGCAGTCATATCTTTCCAGACAATGGCACTCAGAGGAAGCCTTCCCCAGAAGACCTTAATCAGAAGGTAGTAGTTTCACATGGCAGCACACAGTCCTTACACTACAGAGAACTGAAGCTGTGCAGGGCTTTAAAGGTGAGAACCAACAACTTGAATTGAACCTGGAAGCCAATGGGGAGCCAGTATCGTTCCGGCAGAATGGATCTCACATGTTCCCCCCCCCATATAGCCCCCTATCAGTACCCCCCCCCCCCGTGGCTGTTCAACACAACTGCTGATTTTATCACAGGTCAGTCATGTAGCAATAGCAAAATGTCCATTCCAATCTGAAGACCAAGCTGTGCGTTCAGATTCAAAGAGCTGCTTGGAATGAGCCAATGGACTGACTACAGGTGGGCCCCCATATCCACTGATTCGCTATACATGGTTTCAATTATCCATGGATCGTGGGGACCCCCCCCCAGGCTTTTACTTTTTTCCCAGTAAGCTTCGTTTCTTCCTTAAAGAAACAGGAGAAGTAGCCTCTGGCTGCTTATTACAGGCAAGTAGAACGAGACTAAGTACTAGAGAGGCTCTGCAAGGTTAACAGAAACCTTGCAGAGCCTCTCTAGGACTTAGTCTCATTCTACTTGCCTGCAATGGAGGCTGCTTCTCTGTTTGTTTTAAGGAAGAAACAAAGCTTGCTGAAAGAAAAATAAGACCGGGGGGGGGCAAGCATGCCTGCCTGCAGGGGAGGCAGGGTGGGGAGGCCCTCAGGAAACCATGGAGGGGGTGTTCGCTCTTATCCACGGTTTCAAGTATCCACGGAGGGGCCTGGAACATATCCCCAGCGGATATGGGGGCCCACCTGTATTTTTTGTTCTTTTAAACCCTTTCATATCACAAAAAACTTTGGAAATCCCCTTCAGTTTCAAAAGATCTTTACCATGTAAGATAGGGGAGTCCACTTGGACTCATTGAACTAGTGGTATAGTCCCTTGAATTCTAGAGAGGTATAATATATGACAGGGATGGTCAACCTTCCACCATTAGGGCCCCTGCATTCCCTAATGAGTTGTGTAGAAAACAGAATCTTGGCAGTTGCAAGTGCTGATGGTGCTGCTAAAGCAGCTGCGCCTGCTGAAATGCCCTCACCTATACACCCAATTAAAGGGCCAGGAACATTCATGTTGAAAGGTTGGCCAGCCCTGATATATGACCATACACTTAATTTCCAACTAATGTTACTTTACGTATTTGGGATAAAAAGTACTTTAATTTTCATATTATGGGTTGTGTCCTGAATTTGCACAAAGGGGAGGAGATTTTTGTCACTCTCCTTAACTCTGCAGCCCCGAACACCCCCCCAATTTTATTCCTGAGGGCTGGGGGATTCCCAGCCACATCCCCCAATCTGCTACTCAAAGGGTGGCAGTTCTCTCTACCTCATGATGAGCGAGCTGCCCCTGTGGCTACCCCTCTAGAAGGTGCAAGAAGATTATATCGCTTTCCATCAATTTACATGTGACTGGCATGAAAAAATGAGTTCACAGGTTGCAAACCATAATGTATTATACATAGCGAACAACAAGGAAACCAACTGGGAACCAAAGATCTACTTTAGGCACACCCCACGGTTTAGACATGCCCACTAGGAATCTCTCTCCCTCTGTCTCTAAAAACCAGGCCTTTGGTATTTAGAATTGAATATTCTATCCCAGAATAAAAGAATATCCTCTTCATTCAGGACACTGAGGGGATTAGGGAAAGGCTGTCTTTTGGGCTTATTTGTTAATTGTTTGTTATCTACAAAAATCGATAAAAAGTTAACAAAAAAGGGTGAGATCAATGTGAACACTAATAAAACAGTATATGAAAAAGAGGAATTACAACCCACAGATTGTTTTCTGAGAAAGGGACACCAGAGACACTGAAAGCATGCAAACATAGTTTCCTTCACAGAATACTGGAGTTCAATAGAAAACCTTGTTGAATATAGTCTGCAAATAATTCATGCACCTGAAGTGGGTACTTACCCACCTTTTTGAGGAATAACCATCATGTTATTGCTTGTAACCATCGTTGTAAACATAGCCTTCAGAAATGCAACTATATTCTAAAAACGCAAAAAACTACAGCTTTGTTATTATTACATATTGCTTTTTTGACTTCAATATGCAATACCACAGTCCATCACTCTACTATACATATATTCCATTCACTCATCTGAATGGTTTGTTTACACACACATTCTTCTGTATCCAAGAATAGCCACCCTTGATATAGTCACAGATTCTTCCTCGAACAACTGCTACATCCTAGATATAACGTACATGTATAGGCACATAGAGACCAAGGAAGCTACACAACGGCCCTACTCTGAAGGCTGACAGCACAATCCTATGTGCATTTACTCAGACGTCAGTTCTATTATGACATTTTACCATATACGATGGACTTGTGTCAAAGCTAAAAAATATTTGAACTCAGATACATCTACAGATGTAGATGTAACTTCATTCTTGAGTTCCTTCAGAACTCTTGGGTGAATGCCGTCTGGGCCAGGTGACTTATTGATCTTTTAAGTTGTCAATTAAGTCTAAGATGTCTTCTCTTTTAACCTCTATTTCACTTAATTCTTTAGTCAGGAGTGGCCGTTCGGACAACGGTATCTGCCCGAGGTCTTCTGCCGTGAAGACAGATGCAAAGAACTCATTTAATTTCTCTGCAATCTCCAAGTCCTCTTTTATCACCCCTTTCACTCCCTCACCGTCCAGCGGGCCAACCGCTTCTCTGGCAGGTTTCCTGCTTCTAACATATTTGAAGAAGCTCTTATTCCCTTTAATGTTCCTGGCCATACGCTCCTTGAAATCTTTCTTGGCCTCCTGTATCATCTTTTTACATTTCTTTTGCCATTGTTTGTGCTCCTGTTTATTTTTCTCATTAAGGCAAGACTTCCATTTGCGAAAAGAAGCTTCCTTGCCTTTTATAGCCTCTTTAACTGTGCTTGTCAGCCATGCTGGTATCCTCCTGGACTTAGTCGAGCCCTTCCTCCTTTGTGGGATACACTCCCGCTGAGCCTCTGTTACTATTGTTTTAAACAGCCTCCATGCACTCTGGAGAGATGGGACTCTTTTTACCTTCCCTTTCAGCTTCTTTCTAACTAGTCTCCTCATTTTGTGGAAGTCAGCCCTTCGGAAGTTAAGGGTTTTCGTATCGGATTTGCTTGGCACTCTCCCCCCAACATGCATGGCAAAACAGATCGCAGCATGGTCACTGTTCCCCAATGGCTCAGTAACATTTACCTCCCTGACCAGGTGCTGAGTACCACACAATATCAAATCCAGAGTCGCCTGTCCTCTGGTTGGCTCCGTGACTAGCTGCTCTAATGCACAGTCATTTAGCATATCCAGAAATCCAGTCTCTTTTTCACAACCAGAGCTTGAATTGACCCAGTAAATATGAGGATAATTGAAATCCCCCATGATCACTACACTGTCTCTCACTGACATCTCTCTGATTTGTTTCTTTATCTCGAGGTCCCCTTCAGGTTTTTGATCTGGAGTACGATAACATACCCCCTCTATTACATCGCTCCTTGAGCCTGATAACTTAACCCACAGTGATTCTATGGTAGAGTTGGACCCCCCTTCAATCTCTACTCTGCTGGATTCTACCCCTTCTTTGACATAGATGGCCACCCTACCTCCAACACGTCCCTCTCTGTCCTTCCTATAGAGTTTGTAGCCTGGGATTGCTCACTGGTTCTATGCATTCCACCAGGTTTCCGTTATGCCCACTATGTCAATGTTTTCCCTCGTCACCAAACATTCCAGTTCTCCCATCTTCGCTCGGAGACTTCGGGCATTCGCATAAAAGCACTTGTATATCAGATTCCCCGAGAAGGGTTGTTTATTTGCTTCTTTTTTCCTGCATCCTCTCATCCTGATGGACTGGCTGTTGTAACTGTTCTACTCTGTTTTAACCTTGCTGTTCCTGAACCTCTCCACCCTCATTCCCTAGAGATGAGCAATCCCAAACCGGATGCCCCTTGGCTTCTGTCGGCTTTCCCCCAGGGGTCAGTTTAAAAGCTGCTCTGCCACCTTCTTAATGTTACGTGCCAGCAGTCTGGTTCCGGATTGGTTCAAGTGAAGCCCGTCCCTTTTGTACAGGCCTGGCTTGTCCCAAAACGTTCCCCAGTGCCTAACAAATCTAAACCCCTCCTCCTGACACCACCGTCTCATCCACGCATTGAGACACCTGAGCTCCGCCTGCCTAGCTGGCCCTGTACGTGGAACAGGTAGCACTTCCGAGAATGCTACCTTTGGGGTCCTGGATTTGAGCTTTCTACCTAGCAGCCTAAATTTTGCTTCCAGGACAGCCTGGCTACATTTCCCCACGTCGTTGGTGCCGACATGCACCACAACCGCTACCTCCTCCCCAGCACTCTCTACCAGACTATCTAGACGAGAGGTGATGTCCGCAATCTTCGCACCAGGCAGGCAAGTCACCATGCGGTCCTCATATCCATCACAGACCCCCCTCTCTATGTTCCTGACTATAGAATCACCCACTACAAGACGGCCCCTTCCCCAGAGGAGTATCCGTAGTGCGACTGGATACGGGCCCACCATCTAAAGAAGGGCTCCCCACTAAGTGTCCCCACTAAGTGGATAGTGTCCCACTTCTCCAGAATGACGTCCTCCAGCCCTGAGACTTCCTTCCCTGGCAGCGGAGGAGCTGCCCAACTGAGAGTGGGAAGACGCCTCCACGTCCCTGGAAGTCTCACCCTGGTCCCTCTCTATCTGTCTCTGCCTCTCCAGGTCAGCTACCAAGGCTTCAAGGGAGGAAACCCGCTCTTGAGAGCCTGGAGCTCTTTGCACCGCGCACACACCCATGACTTATGCCCAAGAGGCATATAGTCATACATGTGACAATCTGTGCAAAACACTGAATAGCCCCCACCATGCTGCTGGCTGGCTGACTGCATAATTTTGTGTAATTTGACTTAGTTTGGTGTATTTGATTTGGGTTTACCTAGACAGCTGATATAGCTGGGCCTCTGCCTCCTCTCACGGGACGTGCAGGGCAGTGTTTGGGACCTGGCTTCCTCGCCCTGCCGCTGAACTCACACAGCTGCTAAACTCGCGTCTTGGCACTTCTTCCCAGTGAGGCACTTACTCCCAGTAAGGCACGCACTGCTCGTGGAAAGGAGGCACTCACAAGCAGGCATGAGCTTTATAACCTGACTTAGCTCCTCCCCCTGCTCTGCTGTATCCTGATTTAGCTCCTCCCCCTGCTCTGCTGACTGAGACTGGGGTGACCTGCTAGGATTAGCAGGACAATAGCTGGCTGAATACAGCTGTCTGGGTATGTGCCCTTCCTAGATTCCTTGCTCTCTTACTTTACAACTGACTTTTGGACTCTATGTTAACCCAAAGTTTGTATTTAGGTTAAACTGAACTCTGCTAAACTTTAAACACTTTTAAGTTTAAACCAAACCCAAGCTTAACCCACACTGGCTTTGGTTTAACTGAGCTGAACTGGCTTTGGAGTCTTAACTTACAGTTTAAGGCAGGATTTAAACACTTTAAATACTGTGTAAAGTCTAAACCCTAAAGTTTGCTTTTCCCCCTTTCTTTATCTTCCTCAGTTTTGTTTTCCAAGTGCCTCTGCCTTGGGCTCTTACTCTCAAGTAGACCCTGGTCCTACTCATGAGTAGACCACTTTAGACTGAGCTGCAGTTCTCTTCAGACTCAGCTCCCACGCTTCACCTGGCCTTGCTACCTTTATTTATGTATGTGCTTGTTTATTTGTTTATATCTATTTCCTTTAGCTAGCTCCTATGCCCTGTGTGCCAAGTACTAGTCCTTCAAAATTCCCTCCTCAGGTTAGCTTAAGTTCTAACTTTTAAGGTTAGATTTAAGTAGGTTTGGGTTCAATTAAAGTGAGAAAAATGAGAAAGTGCATTTACCTTCTCCTCGCACAGCTGCTAAACTCGCGTCTTGGCACTTCTTCCCAGTGAGGCACTTACTCCCAGTGAGGCACTCGCTGCTCGTGGAAAATTTCACACGTTTACCTTATGTACAAAATTGGAAAATTGCAAAAATACCTTCATTTGTAGATTGGTGGTTAAAGATTTTGGAATTTTCAGATATGGATAAATATACTTCTTTAGTTAAAGAGAAATCAGTATCTACTTTTACAGGTAATTGGAAACCCTTCATTGACTTTTTGCATGCAAAAGAAAAAAAATGATGTAACGATCTGTGGATTTGATGAATAAGGATAATTTAAATAGATTTAAAGAATTGGAGGGAGAGGTTTAAGTGAATAAGGATGTGATTAATTGAAAGAATTTGAAAGATTCTAAGAAGAGATTTTAAGTTGGTGGTTGACAGAGTTTGCATTTTTTCTTTTTTCTATTTTTCTTTTTTTCTATACAATTGGAAAATTGTTAAGTGTGTTATGATATGCTTCTCTGTACTTTTTAAAAATTATACACATTTTTTCTCTTTTCTTTCCTACACATTTTATCAATCAATCAATTAATCAATCAATAAGTCCCATTGTGTTCAATGGGGCTTTCTCCCAGGAAAGTGTGTATAGGGCTGAAGCCTGAATTCTTAATAAATCCCTTAAAGAAGAAACTCATTTGGTTTGCTTTAGTCCTTGATGTTGCACAGAGTGAACTTGTGTACATTATTGGAGAGTATTTTATTTTATCTGTGACTCTGTGATACTCTTATAAATAAACATTAAAATGTACTTTGGTATAGTATGGGAACCTTTATATGTCGTCTGCTACCAAGTTGGATTAGATCAGAGGCTGAGCAAATTTGGTTTTGATGTTTGATGTTCACAGCATTTTGGCATAGTGTAATATTCTGATAGGCAATGTAAGGAGAAATGGAGTCTTCAAATAAAAGACATCACCATTGATGACACAAAGCAAACTGAAGTTACGACACACATTGAGTTTCCCAAATCAGGGCTCGCTCTCTGTTGAGAAGCAATTAAAGTAATAAGAGAATGTTATTAACATGTTATGGCCTTGTAAATCTGCCAAGACTGGTAGAATAACCATCCACAGTGTAATCTTCCCCGACCCCATGAATCCCACCTATAGACTAGTTCTTGTCCAATTTCTCCCCCCTCCCAGCAACAAATCTTCCCTATCACTTAAGCTGCTTGTAACATATTAGATAATTATCTCAACCCAAAAGCAGTCACGGGAGGTGGGGGGCCCGGGCAGCATGCGGGGGGGATGACAAAGCAACCAGCGGGGGCGTCAATCGTGCCATTTCAGCGGCATGGAGAGTGGGTGGTAGCGGAAGAGATGGTGATGGTGTTGGCCCTCCCGCCCACCCTGCAGCTCTGAGGGGTGTTTAGCAGCAGCGTCGTCGTCACTTCCGGAGGTGACGTCACCAGGGGGCCACGTAGCGATGCCTCTGTCTCAACCTCTATGAAAATCATCCTTTGTAGGCACTGTCCCCTCCTGTGCCTGCCTCCTACCCCTTACCCTCCTGTACAGAAACATCCTCCTTATTCTCTCCTCCCATGTTGGTTACGTTATCAAAGTTCCACACCTATCTTTGTTTCCTCCTGCCTTTCTGGAGACTACCTTCTAAAGAACATGTTAAGAAAATGTTTCTTTGAGTCTCTCATATCCTCAGAGGATTCCTGAGACTTTGTAAAAGTGATCCCATAAGAAAGTGATATGCTGGCAAAGTAAATTCAGTGGCTTTGTAGCATGCCCCAAATGAAACGTGCATTGACTGACAAAGGGAATTATATAGTCCAATAAAGAGAAAAATTCTCTAATGATTCAAGTCTAATCATTTTCTTACAGTTGGCACCTAGCATCTCCTAATAGGCACATAATGATATAGTGTATAAATGGGCCCATGCAAGCCTCAGGCATATACTATTTCCCTTCAGGGACTGCTCCTAGTTTGCTAATTTCACCACACAGAGGAGAACATGGAAGCACAGCATCAAGGCAGTCTCTACAGTCACACTTTCAAAAGAAAGAGTACATAATTTATTCATTTACTTTGCTGTGTAAACCGTTCTGTAAACTTTTTTTCTTAAAAAACAGTATAGAAATATTATTATAAAAATTGAAGAAAAAATAATTGTCTTAGTGATTCACAGTCCATATTTACTAAGTTAAAATAGGGGTTTAATGATTGTTGTCAGTGACACACCAGTGACACAGTCATTAAATCCCTATTTTAAATTTAAACTTAGTAAAACAAATAATTGGTTAAAGTTAAGAAATTCTGGATTACTTGAACTAGAGGGTCATGATATGCGATTTGGATGGCATGGATATTAATGGCATGCGAAGTTTAAAAGTTAATGTTGAATTTAAGAATCGTTATATTAGGTACTGGGTACTGACTGAAGAAGGCGAGCGGGTGGCGCAGTGGGTTAAACTGCTGAACCATGAGCTGTCGATCGAAAGGTCGGCAGTTTGAATCCACGATGGGGTGAGCTCTCGTTGCTTGGCCAGCTCCTGCCAACCTAGCAGTTCCAAAGCGCGTTAATGTGAGTAGATAAATAGGTACCGCTTGCGGGAAGGTAAACAGCGCTCCATGTTCCAGCTGCATGCGCTGCGGCAAGGAGAGTCATGCCGGCCACATGACCACGGAGGCGTCTTCGGACAATGCTGGCTCTTCGGCTTTGAAATGGGGATGAGCACCACACCCTAGAGTCGGACACGACTGGACTTAATTGTCAGGGGTCACCTTTACCTTACTGACTGAAGAACCTAACAAGCCTTCACAACAACTCAACGAAATACTTCGATATCTAACAATTGAAGATTGGTTAACAACTGGAAGGATATTTCTCATTCTAAAGAATAAAGAAAAAGGAGCAATGCCAAGTAACTTCCCCCAATAACCTGTCTGCCAACAACTTCTAAACTATTGACACGAATTATTGCTGTTTCAATTCAATATTTGCACCTCAATGCCATCCTACAACATGTGATGAAGTATAATATTAATAACATTAGTAGTAGTAGTAGTAGTAGTAGTAGTAGTAATTAATTATTATTATTATTATTATTAGAAGAAGAACTTAGTATGTAGATAATATATTCTGTGTGTTGCCATAAATTGGTGTAAAAGGGGGAAATTACAGGACATGCAGATTCCTATAGAAGAGTCATGGGTAAGTCTCATTTGATATTTGCTAAACTGTCAAATTTCTTCCACTTACATGAAGGTTTTAGAACTTGTTCAATCATAGAGCATTAACACGGTACTCGCCATATTATCTTTTGTTTTTTTAGGGCAAACAATGTAGGAGGGAAATCTCCAGACAATATATTGTGCAAAAGACAAAATATATAGAGTCTAGATGTCTCTTGGAAGCTCACCTGCAGCCCTGTCAGCTATAAATAATAGTCTTGCTCTGCCTTTCTGGTGGTGCAGATTGATGTACAGTACTCTGCTGCTAGCAAATATACAGCAGACCAATAAACAAGGCCTTTTGGTATTATCAGGTGAATACTATGTCGGTCTTTTTCTTTCTTTCTTCCTCCCTTATATTTTATATCCATTGGTTAAATGCAAAATAGAAATGAGGAAGGAGGGGAAAAAACAGTAAATATCACAAAATATTGCAGCAACTGAGTTTATACCACCCAAAACACATTAAATTCAAATATCTCCCTCAAAATTATTATTTTTAAGGACTACATTTAAAAAACACACAACAGAAAGTGAAAATAAGGCCGTTCATAAGAAAGCACAAAAAATTGTCAATGCTATTTTTGCACACTCCACCCATTTTATAGGAGAAAATGGTGATAACGGAGAAAATGGTGATAATGAAATAAAAACTCATAACACCGCTTTCTGCTAAAAAAAAAATCTGTGAAAAATTAAAATAAAATAAAATAAAACCTTACAATTTTGCGTCATTCTTCATCTGCTGTCACTGTACAATCTATAACAGCTCCCTAGTACACTTTTAGGCCAACGGGTGGCGCAGCGGGTTAAACCGCTGAACCATAAGCTGTCGATCGAAAGGTCGGCAGTTCGATTCCCACGGCGGGGTGAGCGCTCGTTGCTTGGCCAGCTCCTGCCAACCTAGCAATTCCAAAGCATGTTAATGCAAGTAGATAAATAGGTACCGCTTGCGGAAAGGTAAACAGCGCTCCGTGTTCCAGCCGCATGCTACGCGCTGCGGCAAGGAGAGTCATGCCGGCCACATGACCACGGAGGCGTCTTCGGACAATGCTGGCTCTTCGGCTTTGAAATGGAGATGAGCACCACACCCTAGAGTCGGACACGACTGGACTTAATTGTCAGGGGATACCTTTACCTTTTTAGTACACTTTTAAAGTGGTTACAAATGATAATAACGGTGAAAATTGGAATAAAAACACACAACACCACTTTCTGCTTTTTCATTTTGGCTAGACACTGAAATCTGTGAAAAAATAAAACCATTTTCTCCCACCTCTAATTACAGGTGTCCCACGCTTAATGACAGGGATACGTTCTGAAATCCTCGTCATAAAGTGAAGCCATTATTAAGCGGGTCTTGCTGTGCTTTGAAGTTTAGCACTGTGTTTAAAGCCCCAGCGTTAAACATACAAGCTCTTATCTAAAACCAAACAGTTGGTGAACTAGGGCTTTAAAAAGATGTGTCTTACCAGCTCATCAGTTGTTTGGCTCTAGATATGGGCTTTGGAGTTCAGCACTGGGGCTTTAAGCACAGTGCTGAACTTCAAAGCCCTTATCTAGAGCAAAACAGCTGAAGAGCTGGGGATTTAAACAGATGCGTCTTTTTAAATGACCTCCGTCATTTAAAAATGACGTCCTTTTACTGGGGACCTCCGTCATATATCCAGATCATCATTAAGCAATCCATCATTAAGCGGGGGACACCTGTATAGGTACCATATATACACACACACACACACGCATATAAGTCGATCTCATGGATAAATTGAGAGCAAGTTTTGAGTAACAATTTTACCAGTAATTGTTATGAGGCAACAACAAAACTTTGGGGTGGGTAAAAAAAGCCTAGACATTTTACCTTGTTCTGAAGCAGCACAAAATGGAGCTTCTCCAAACAGAAAAAAAGTTGAAGGAGCTTATGGAAATTGTAGTCTTTGTGAAGTCTGCTGTAATGGAAATACAGTACTGTATTGTACTCTTCACAAAGCCTACAACTCCCATAAACTCCTTCACCTTTCTTTTCTCCTGTTTGGAGAATAGTGCTGGTGTTGTACATCATACAAAATATGTATATACCTGCTCACTGTAGTTGTGATTCTTCAGCAGTACCTCATTTACTGCCTAGTGGTCAGACTGGTCATTGCTCATTTTAAGATTACAGTGGCTACAGACTGCTCTGGTCATTAACTGTTTCGCACAGTGTTCGGGGGGGGAGAGGAAATAGAGGGAACATTGCTCCTTTGGTTTCTTTCTCCTCTGCAGCATAATCCCAGCCAATTAGCACTCACGAAGTGAACATGATGATACCACAATACTGCAAAGTCAGATTTGGCCACACACCAATGCCATCAATGGCAAATAAAGCAGATTTAGAGCGCAATCCAATCCTACTTAGGCCGCTGTTGTAACCAGTGGCGCAGCGAAAACAGGAGGCCCCAGAACGGAAAGGGGATTCAAATTCCCTCCAAAAGGGGAGCTTAAAGGGGATTTGAATCCCCTTGCCATTCTGGGGCCTCCCGTTTTCGCGGCACCGCTGGTTACACCGCCGGGCGGTCCTGGAGGCCAAATTTAGGTTGCTAGGTAGGAAGCTCAAATCCAGGACCCCAAAGGTAGCGTTCTCAGAAGTGCTACCTGTTCCACGCGCAGGGCCAGCTAGGCAGGCGGAGCTCAGGGGTCTCAATGTGTGGATGAGACACTGGTGTCAGGAGGAGGGGTTTAGGTTTGTTAGGCACTGGGGAACGTTTTGGGACAAGCCAGGCCTGTACAAGAGGGACGGGCTTCACTTGAACCAAAACGGAACCAGACTGCTGGCGCGTAACATTAAGAAGGTGGCAGAGCAGCTTTTAAACTGACTCCTGGGGGAAAGCCGACAGGAGCCGAGGGGCATCCGATTCGGGACTCCTCATCCCTAGGGAATGAGGGTGCAGAGGATGGGGAACAGTCAAGTAATAGCAGAGTAAAAATTGGGAGTGGTAGCGTGATGGGACATGACAGCTAGTCTAGCAGGACAGAATGCTGCAGGAATAAAGGTGCAAACATGCAGCCCTTCTTGGGGGACCAGGTATATAAGTGCTTTTATGCAAATGCCCAAAGTCTACGGGCAAAGATGGGAGAAGTGGAATGTTTGGTGGCTAGGGAAAACATTGACATAGTAGGTATAACAGAAACCTGGTGGAATGCGGAGAACCAGTGGGATACTGCAATTCCAGGATATAAACTCTATAGGAGGGACAGAGAGGGGCGTGTTGGAGGTGGGGTGGCCATCTATGTCAAAGAGGGGGTAGAATCCACCAGAGTAGAGCTGGAGGGGGGCTCTGACTCCTCCGTAGAATCACTGTGGGTTAGATTACCAGGCTCAAAGAGTGAGGTAATAGTAGGGGCATGCTACCGTCCTCCAGATCAAAAACCTGAAGGGGATCTTGAAATGAGGAAGCAAATCAGGGAGGTGTCAATGAGAGACAGGGTTGTAGTCATGGGGGACTTCAATTATCCTCACATCGACTGGGTCAATTCATGCTCGGGTCATGAATGAGAGACTGGATTTCTGGATATGTTAAATGACTGTGCCTTAGACCAGCTTGTCACGGAACCGAACAGAGGACAGGTGACTCTGGACTTGATATTGTGTGGCACTCAAGATCTGGTCAGGGAGGTAAATGTTACCGAACCATTGGGGAATAATGACCATGCTGTGATCTGTTTCGCCATGCATGTCGGAGGAAGAGTGCCGAGCAAATCGGACACGAAAACCCTTGACTTCCGAAGGGCTGACTTCCACAAAATGAGGAGACTAGTTAAAAAAAAGCTGAAAGGGAAGGTAAAAAGAGTCCAATCGCTCCAGAGTGCATGGAGGCTGTTTAAAACAACAGTCATAGAGGCCCAGCGGGAGTGTATCCCACAAAGGAGGAAGGGCTCGACCAAGTCCAGGAGGGTGCCGGCATGGCTAACAAGCACAGTTAAGGAGGCTATAAAAGGCAAGGAAGCTTCCTTCCGTAAATGGAAGTCTTGCCCTAGTGAGGAAAATAAACAGGAGCACAAACTGTGGCAAAAGAAATGTAAAAAGATGATACGGGAGGCCAAGCAAGACTTTGAGGAACGTATGGCAGGCAACATAAAAGGGAATAATAAAAGCTTCTTCAAATATGTTAGAAGCAGGAAACCTGCCAGGGAAACGGTTGGTCCGCTGGATGGTGAGGGAGAGAAAGGGGTGATAAAAGGGGACTTGGAGACTGCAGAGAAAGTAAATGAGTTCTTTGCATCTGTCTTCACGGCAGAAGACCTCGGGCAAATACCGCTGCCGGAACGGTCTCCCCTGACTAAAGAATTAAGTCAAATAGAGGTTAAAAGAGAAGACGTCTCAGACTTAATTGACAAAATAAAGATCAATAAATCACCAGACCCGGATGGCATCCACCCAAGAGTTCTGAAGGAACTCAAGAATGAAGTTGCTGACCTCTTGACCAAAATATGCAACTTGTCCCTTAAAACGGCCACTGTGCCAGAGGATTGGAGGATAGCTAATGTCACGCCAATCTTTAAAAAAGGAAGGAGGGGGGAACCGGGAAACTACAGGCCGGTCAGCCTAACCTCTGTTCCAGGGAAGATGGTGGAAAGTCTCATTAAGGATAAAATCTTAAAATACATAGAAGAACAAGCTCTGCTGAGGGAGAGTCAGCATGGCTTCTGCAAGGGGAAGTCTTGCCTCACAAACCTGTTAGAATTTTTTGAAAAGGTCAACAGGCATGTGGATGCGAGCGAACCCGTGGATATTATATATCTGGATTTTCAGAAGGCGTTTGACACGGTCCCTCATGAAAGGCTCCTGAGAAAACTCCACAGTCAGGGAATAAGAGGGCAGGTCCTCTTGTGGATTAGGAACTGGTTGAAGAACAGGAAACAGCGAGTGGGAGTCAATGGGCAATTTTCACAGTGGCGAGAGGTGAAAAGCGGTGTGCCCAAAGGATCGGTCTTGGGACCGGTGCTTTTCAACTTATTCATAAATGACCTGGAGTTGGGGATAGGCAGTGAGGTGGCCAAGTTTGCGGATGACACTAAACTTTTCCGGGTGGTAAAGACCAGCAGGGATTGTGAAGAGCTCCAGAAGGATCTCTCCAAACTGGGAGAATGGGCAGCAAAATGGCAGATGCGCTTCAATGTAAGTAAGTGCAAAGTGATGCACATTGGGGCAAGAAATCAAAATTTCACATATACGCTAATGGGTTCTGAGTTGTCTGTGACGGATCAAGAGAGAGATCTTGGGGTGCTGGTGGACAGGTCGATGAAAGTGTCGACCCAGTGTGAGGCAGCTGTGAAGAAGGCCAATTCCATGCTCGGGATCATTAAAAAAGGGATTGAGAATAAAACGGCCAATATCATTATGCCTTTGTACAAATCGATGGTAAGGCCACATCTGGAGTATTGTGTCCAGTTCTGGTCACCACACCTCAAAAAGGATATAGTTGAATTGGAAAAGGTGCAGAAAAGAGCGACCAGAATGATTCGTGGGCTGGAGCACCTCCCTTATGAGGAAAGGCTACAGCGTCTGGGGCTTTTCAGCCTAGAAAAAAGGCGCCTGAGGGGGGACATGATTGAGACTTATAAAATTATGCATGGGATGGAGAGAGTGGATAGAGGGAAATTCTTCTCCCTCTCGCACAACATCAAAACCAGGGGACATGCACTAAAATTGAGTGGAGGGAGAGTTAGAACAGACAAAATAAAATATTTCTTTACCCAGCGTGTAATTCATCTGTGGAACTCCTTGCCACAGGATGTGGTGATGGCATCTGGCCTAGATGCCTTTAAAAGGGGTTTGGACGGATTCATGGAGGAAAAGACCATCACAGGTTACAAGCCATAAGCAACCTCCTGGTTTTAGAAGTGGGTTTTCTCTGTGCCAGGTGCAAGGGAGTGGCGACTGGACACAGGTATCTTGTTGTCTTGTGTGCTCCCTGAGGCATCTGGTGGGGCCACTGTGTGACACAGGAAGCTGGACTAGATGGGCTTTTGGCCTGATCCAGCAGGGCTCTTCTTATGTTCTTATTGGTTACAACAGCGGCCTAAGTAGGATTGGATTGTGCCCTTAGAACAATAACCATGTCTGGTCACATGGGCTTCTTAATCAAGTAGGATCTTAAGGACATTAAAGGCAAACAAAGCCAATTCAGGGCAATGTTTACTAAGTAGGCAAACACTTCCATTCTTATCAGTGAGCAAGCAAAGCCTTTCAATGATGACTGAAAAAGTTCATGACCACCCACCCACAGTTCCAGCACAGCTCTTATTGACAAAAGTAACACCTTGGAATGATAACAGGGAGCAAGGTGCAGATGCACAGCTACAATGTGCTGTCTTTGACAATCATGTAGTGCAACAGCTACTACAGATCTATCTAAACTTAGACTTACCATCCATTCCGGAAGGCCCGGGACCGTCCCGGGTTCCGGGATCCAGTCCCAGATCAGTCCCGAGCGTTCCGGGACCGGTGAAACCTCTGCTGCCACCGCTTTTTAAAATGGAAAAGCCTTACCTTTTTTCCTGTCAGCCATCTTGGATCTCATGAGATCCAAGATGGAGGTGCTGGAAAAAATATGCTTTTTTGCACCTTAGAAGCGGCGGAGGCTTCTACCCCAGCCCCCCACCATGCAGCGGCAGCAGCGGGAGGCAAGTGGCAAGCCGCACGTGTCCTGGCCTGCTCGGATGCAGCCGGCCAGGCTCCAAGCGGAGGCGGCAAGATGATGAGGACGACCGGGATGATGAGGATGGCGGCGGCGAGGGCGAGGACAATGGTAAGTGGCGGCGGTGGCAAAACAGCCATTTTCATGGCCAAAAATAAATAAATAAAATGTTCTGGTGCCCTTCGGGTGACAAATGGACACTTTATGCCCATTTCAAAAAAATCAGAAAAAATAATTAATTAATATATTTATTTATTTATTTATTTAGGTGGTGGTGGTCCTGGTTTGGATCTGGGAAAATATGGTAAGCCTAATATTTTATTACAACATAAGAGTAGAAATCAGATCACCAAATCCAGCAATTTGTTGCCACAATCAAGTGATTTTTCCCCCACATTCCATGGCCAACCTGTGTTTGGAAGTTGTTGTTGTTGTTGTTGTTCAGTCGATAAGTCGTGTCCGACCCTTCGTGATCCCATGAACCATATCCCGCCAGGCCCTCCTGTCCTCCACCATCTTCCTGAGTTCGCTCATTTTCATGTTGGTTGCATCGGTGATGCTGTCTAACCATCTCATCCTTTGCCTTCCCCTTCTCCTTTTGCCTTCAATCTTTCCCAGCATCAGAGTCTTTTCCAGAGACTCCTCTCTTCGCATCAGGTGGCCAAAATATTTGAGCTTCAGCCTCAGTACCTGTCCTTCCAGGGAACAGTCAGGGTTGATTTCATTTAGGATTGACTGATTTGATCTCCTAGCAGTCCAAGGGACTCTCAGGAGTCTTCTCCAGCACCACAGTTCAAAAGCATCTATTCTTCAGCGCTCAGCCTTCCTTAAGGTCCAACTCTCGCAACCATACATTGCTACTGGGAACACCATCGCCCTGACTATACGAACTTTTGTTGGCATGGTGATATCTCTGCTTTTTATTACGCTGTCTAAGTTTGCCATAGCTTTCCTTCCAAGGAGTAAGCGTCTTTTAATTTCATGGCTGCTGTCTCCGTCTCCAGTGATCTTGGAGCCCAAAAAAGTAAAATCTGTTACTGCTTCCATTTCTGCCCCTTCTATTTGCCAGGAATTGATGGGACCAGATGCCATGAAGTTTGGAAGTTACAAAATAATATAAATAAATTCTTATATGTGGCCTGAAAAAGTGATCCATGCATGACCAAATAAATTTAATGGTAAGAAAGCTAAAGGAACACATTTTGTACTGAATTCAGTTTTCTATCAATAAAGTGCATCAAGTTCAACATGTTTACATAAAAAGCAACTACAAAGGTACCATGAAAGCTGGTGGCAAACATGTGCACAGGAACTGAACTTTGCTGTGCTCTGTTAAGACAAATACAGTATAAAATGTCACTTAAAGTAATAAGATTATTGCAACAGTCCTTTATGGTTACTTGACATCATTGTGATACAGCAGAAGTTTAAAAAGCAAAAAGAAGCCCTGAAAAGATAGAAGGAATGAAGATTTACAAATGAGAAAACTAGGATTACAAAAACAAATCAGCAAAGCGAAACTTGATTCCAGTGTAAAACAAGCTGCTTATGCACACAAAAAACTGTATGGTTCCATTTCCAATATTTTAATACACAAATATAGCAGAGCTGTTATTCCAGTTCTGCCAGATACGTCTTGTGTAACTTTAATTAGCTCTTTCACTCAAGATTTTTTTAAACGCATAATGCTTATTTTGGAGCAACCAAATACATGGTTTTTAAAACTCCCACATATACCATAAATCTTCTCAAACCATAGCTCTCTACTTGGAGAAAATGAAATGGTAATTTGTAAAGTGCTTTGAGATTAGAGCGTATGTTTTGGAATTCTGAAGAACTACTAGAATTTCCTCAAAACATTCAAATGTCAAGGCCAAGTGAAATGCAAATTGTATACCTTTAAATCAGCATTTCTCAAAGTCCTACAGGGGAGTTTAGTCCCCAGTAAGTCTTTGCAGGGGCAGGGCGATGTCAGAGGCAGTGCTCCAGGATTGCGCCTACCCACTCCTGACCTAAAAACACTTTTTAAACATACCTGGTTGTCCTTCCGCTGTTTAGAGCCTTGGGGAGGTCTGCAGAGGTGGCAGCAGCTCCCCCCAACCCTTCGGGGAGCTAAGCTGAACAATCAGGTTTGTTTAAAAAAGCATTTTGGGGTTGGGAGCGAGTGCGATCCTGCAGCACCGCCCCCGACATTGGAGCTGACCACCCCCGTTAAGGGGATATCGGCCACTTCCGGAAAAAGTGGTGGGTCACAACGCACCACTTTGAGAACCCTGCTTTAAATGTTTCCTAGAGGAAACTATGGTTAGATGTGTGTATTTGTAACAAGGCTGAGTCAAAGTCTGAAGTTGTGAGTTTTCAGCTTGAATTTGGTAGTACAGGAGAAACTGAGGGCCTGAAACCAAGGAGATAGCTTTTGTGGGGCTTGGGACAACAACTTGATTTTAATAAAAATGGCCTACCAATTTGTAGCAGCACAGTTGTTTTTTCTTCCTTAATTATGATGCTGATAGAAGCCACAGCAGACCTCCTCTCAATGGTCCCCACTGATGGTTACCATTTTTCAAAATTGATACCGTGTCTCTCACGCTATGCAGGGAAAAATGGTGGCTTGCACAGTGGGGTGAGGTAGTTGCCAAAAGGAGGTCTATTGCTGCTGCTGCCAGGGACAGCCGCAAAATACTTCTTTAAAAAAAAATGCTACTCCTACCACTAATTTGTAATCTCCCCTTTCCTTTTTTTGGAATAATTTTGTCCCTTTTCAAATACAGGTTGATTACCCCTTATTTAGATATCTGAAATCCAGATTATTCCGAAATTCAGACATTTGGGGGGCTATGACTTTAAAAAAAAAACTTTTTCCAGCACCTGGCTGGCATAGCACAAGGCATGCTAGGGCACAAAATTATTAAAAATACTGTATGAAATACTGTATATAAGACATAAATGAATTTCGTGTTCAGACTTGAGTCCCATCCCCAAGATCTCATTATATTTAAACGCCTTGGGCATTTGCCTCGGCATAGGAAAAGGCGGGGTATAATTTTTTTTAAATAAATAATAAATTTATGCAAATATTCCAAAATCCAGACAACTTCCTGTCCCAAGCAGTCCGAATAAGGGATACTCAACCTGTATTTTCAAATTTGCTGCTTATGAATGGGGCAGCAAATTTGCAGTAGGTCATTTTCACTCAGCACCAATGTAATAAACCCAATCCTATCCAACATTCCAGCACTGATGCAGCTGCAATGCGGCCCCAAGGTAAGGGAACAAACATTCCCTTACCGTGAGGAAGCCTCCATGACTGTTCCCCCCCCCCCACTGCAGGATGCAGCACATGCCCCATTGGCACGGCTGCATCAGGGCTGGAACGTTGGATAAGATTGGGCCTTTATTCTCACATGTGGGAGCCCCACAAGAAGAACATCAATTGAGGAGGAACAGCTGCAGGGGAATGTATGAGTAGGTGAGTCAGTTCCCCTGTCTCTTCTGCACTGCACTTTAAACTCCAGTCCCATGCGATGCAAATTCAGCAGTCGCCCAACACCTAAACATGGCCCTGTTGCCATGATGTTTAGCTTGGCTCTCAAAACAATGGGAATTATGTAGATTGTGTCACACCTCAAAGCCTATTAAATATGTGTAACTGCCACTATGAGAAGCTGATTAATACGCCTAATGAATAAACTGGTGCTTTGTTTTTAATAAGAAGATAATTTTATCCTGTTTCCCTACAGCAGCACATCTATGGCTGAATATTAGTGCTGGTGATCAGAAGAATATCAAATCGCATCAGACAGTATCCTAAGCTTAGAAGAAAAACAGAATAATAATGAGATTATGTCAGTATTTCTCACAAGCAGTTCAATTAAAAATGTGCAATGGCGATACCATCAAGCTAAAAATTGGTTCTGCATGACTGATGTTGAGGCCTGCCATTCTCACAGTATTTATACCCAATTATCGAGCGGTGACCCTTGACTTTCTTGCAAGGCAGGCAGCCAAAATGATGCATTAAAACATGAGTAGAAAAAGAGCTGGTTACCAGAATTCCTTCTGCTGGAATGAACTCTGTGCTACATGGGATTAGATTAATTTGATGGAGTGCTATACACTAGGGATCTGTGATTGTACCACCTTGATCTGTACAAGATTATTAGACAAGTTCCCAAAGCCAGAAATAATGTCGTTCCCAAGCAGCTAGTTGTGGAGCTTAAAAATCCTACCTTGATCAGAAATAAACTGAAGGTATTTAGCTAAATAGTTCTAGTTTTATAATGAGTCTTACTCATTGTAATGTAAATAGCTCATCATTTTCCAGTCTTTTATTAGTATTATTTTGCTCTGTGGAACAAAATATGTGACTCTGACAGTCTTAAAGCAAAGTAAATCAAATATAAGGCGATTTCCCCACTGTATTACATAAATATTTTTTTCAGTTACAAAACAGCAACACATTAAACACTTCATGTTCTCTTTTCACACACAACTAATTTTCCTCTACATATTCTCTTTTCAGAGTTAGTAGAGATCAAATTTATTAAAAGTATAACACGCAATATTGCAAATTTGTATTCTCCAACATCAATAAAATGTGGTTTACGAAAAGAACAGATGTTTAGTGTCAATATCACAGTATAAATACAGAATTAAGTCTTAACACACCTTTTAAATATCCCCTTATTAGAGTGAACATACAGAAGAAGCAAGAGCCATATTTCCAAGAAATCATATCTGTAATTAGGGTACAATGTGGGGCTAATTTGTAGGTATATCTTGTTCACTATAACCCATTCCTATGATAAACAACCCCATAAGTAGGTGGTATCTGGCTGCATTTCCAGTTGAAGGTTGGCTGCTGTTAATAAAAAAGGCCTATTTATTCATATCACGTACTTGGAATATTCTCTGTCTCCAAGTTACCTAAATCTGTGAATGAGTTCAAGGGGACTGCATACCCTGTAATGGACTTAAAATAGCTAAGAAATCTTTCCTTGGGCCCCCTCTATTGCCACACTTCTTCCAACAACATGGAGGTATTTCTTGTTTCAGCGCAATCCAGTCTACCTGTGCCGGCTGCTCTGCTGCTCCTGGGTGTCCTGCGCAAGGCAGCGTGGGGCGTGGAGAGTGCGGAATGGAGCAGAACAGGAGCGCGGATTGGCTAGCCAGGTCTGGAAGGGGGGAGGGATCCTTGGCAGCATGCTCTGCCAAATCCTATCACCTGTCCCGGGCCTGGTGAGCCCTACACAAGCTTGGATTTGTGGTGGCCATTTTACTGGCACACATCCAAGGAGACCCATAGGGGCAGCTGAGGTATTACCCGGGGGAAAGGGATGAATCTCCCTTTCCGCTGAGGAGGCTGCACCCAGAACTGGCCCAATCCTGGATAGGATCCAGCGCAGCTTGCTATTGTACACTGTGGTGGTCCTAGACAGGATTGGGCTATTTGTATAATACATTTTTACTGGGTTATGATACCTGTGATCTTTATAGCTGCTCATACCTTCATTTGAATAAACATTTGAAAGGTATATAAGATCATTGTCCTCAGTTACTTACTATAAAAATTTGCACTAGCTAGCCAAAATTTGGCTTCAGTAAGACACACGATGTACACCTGTTATATTTCTAAAGTGCTCATCATAATTAGTTAATTATTCCATTACTGCATTTCTAAAGCCCAAGATAATAATCAGCTTTCATTATTCATTTTTTCCATTATGGAAAAATCACAGTTTACTAGCACATAACACATAAAAGTATAACACATCAACATTCATTGCAAAACAAGCTGTTCCACAGTTCACGTCTATGGAAAAACTCAGGATTTAGGATTGGCTCATACATTCAGACGCTTGTCCTTGGGAATGCAACCAAAGGGACACGTTAATGTGTGAATCAGACCACCCATGAATACAGACATAGCTACCTGGACAAGATTCCCATGATCACAGCAGCATTGCTATGACCCAGAAAATGGGCAAAGGAGACATTTCAGCTTTATCCATAGATACAATAAAGGAGATTTCCATTAAACATTAAGAAGAACTTCCTCATAGTAAGAACTGTTTGACAGTGGAACAGTCTGCCTTGGAACGTGATAGACTATAGTTTGAGGTCTTTAAACAGAGGCTGGGTAGCTATCTATTGGGGATGTTGACGTTGAAGTGATGTGGGCAGCCTGCATTGGCAGGGGGTTGGACTCCATAATTCAGGTCTATAAGTACTGTCTCACAGCATGTAGAAAAAATACAGACCATCTATACCAGTTCTAAAGGAAGGAGTGGGCCTCCTGGCTGCAATCTTCTACACACCCAAATTCCATCAAATTGCAACAGACTCAACAAACACATAAGCCAGTTGGTTACCTAGTTCAACTAGGAAGGCTGAACCATCCACATCCGCCTGGGGGGGGGTTCTCCACGATCCATGGATAACTGAAACCGTGGATAGCGAATCCGTGGATATGGGGGCCCACCTGTACTGTAACTATAGAAATGTCATGGGATGACTGCCATCTTCGCACGACTTGAAGACCCCAGAACTGTGTAAAGCCCTGTTTCGGAGCGCGGACCACAAATTTATACACTCTATAATTCTGCCAATTTGTCATCACGATGCATATATAACCTGTAACTGTTGCTCCTAAAAAGATTTCCCTCAAAGACAGACTAATACTTGTCCTAGCGTGTATTTGTTTTACACTGTTAATCTTGCAATGCCTGTTGATCATCAGGGTCTGTTAGCCTGGGGTGGAACACTTTGGATCCAATAATCATTTGTGATCCACATAGTGTTGTGATGCACCTACAGTTCTCTTTTGTATCACTTCAAAAGTTGTGGAAAAACAAATTTGTGAAGGAAAAAAAAATTAGAGTGAATGGACTTAAGTGACCATTTCATGCATCTAAGTGGGTTCACACAAAAGTGTATGCTACAACAAATGTACTAGTTACAGGGGCATTCCTAGGGTTTGTGTCACCCGGTGCGGGAGGTCAGTGCGTCGTCCCCATGATGGACCTCCTCCCATGCAGTGGGCAGGGCAACGCAGCATCACCCTG
Organism: Plestiodon gilberti rubricaudatus; assembly: GCA_026170595.1. NCBI lineage: Eukaryota > Metazoa > Chordata > Lepidosauria > Squamata > Scincidae > Plestiodon > Plestiodon gilberti. Next base: position 135,151,658 of record JANXHW010000001.1, on the reverse strand, counting down.
CCCCCGCATCATTGCCCCACCTCCCGCATAATCAAAACTACACCTTTAAATATTATAAACACAGCCATGTATGTTTGCAGCCTTAGTTAGTCTTTAAAAAGGTGCCTCTGTTGCCTTTGCTGCAACACAATCCTTAAAAACACACTGGAGGAGTGTGACTAACATGAGCTCATGCTACCTCTTCATGCATTGAGTAGAGATACACTGCTAGGTCAAGCACTATCTTGGAGGTGGGGGCAAAGAATTTTATAGGGCTTCCTCAGACCCGCACTACTTGTTTATATAACAGCAGTACAGAGTCCCATGGTGACACTGGCTCCACAGTGCATTGGCAGAAACATAGCTCACCCAGTCAGCTTTATAAGGAAAAAAAATGTCTTAAGCTATCCCGCTGGTATCATTAATAATATTTTCTCCTGTGGCAAAAATAACAGCTAATCTTATTACTGCTGATCCAAGATTTATTTTCCCTCAGACATCAGCAAAAAGTTATATTTCCTCTCATAAATGTGGTCAGCGTGTCTGAGGCAATGCTATCAAAATTGCAAAATGGATTATTGGTAATTAATACAAACAATATGGAAGCTTTTCATCATCTTTCTTCATCAAATATACAGCACATAGTCTACCTACACTGGGATTCTTGCCATTAACCCTGTCTGTCTAGTATTCTCTCAGGGCTGCTTCACAATATACACATTGAATTACATGGCAGTATTTCCATAAGATACATTCACAACTAGAAATAGTTTATTTAAAACTGTGATATCTCATGCAAATTCTTAACAGACGTATCTTGCTAGTAGGCATGCGCCAACAGAGCCAACTGATTTGTCAGTATACATGTCACTCTCTCAGTTATATATGCATATGAATAATTCCCTCAATTTGCATACTCTTGACATTATCTTCAGTTTGGCACCTGTGGACATATTCCAAGGACATTTGTAATGAAGCCAAAGGATTCTAAGTGCAAAACGTGCTCTGAATGGTGCCATAGAGATTTTTAAGGCTAAAACCACAGAGGTATTTCTCTCACAAACATGCATGCAAATACACTCCTATTCAGTAAAAAGTCATTTCCGATTGCTTTTTAAAATTATTTTTATAGGCATTTTACATGATTAGAAAGCAGTGTGAGAGGCAAAAAATGGGCAGCGGGCCCACACGGCTATTAAATAAGGTATTGTGGCGCCACCCCAGTGGGATCCTTACCTGCAGAGGGCCATCCGCAAATAATCTAATCCGCGGATAAGGAGGGCCCACTGTATTTACATACTGTATTTAAATACTCTTCATGTTGTTAGCATTGATATGGCAGAAACAGCAATTACACCATGGGAGGGGGCAAAACTGCCTGCAGTTATTGGCCTTGGATGTAAAAACATGTGGGTAAAAAAGGTAATCTATAGACTTTGAAAGCATAAGAACAGAAAAACCCAACATCACTTGATACTTCCAGCCACTTCATTCTGTGTAGGACATGAAAATGATTCTGTCTGGGAGTGCAATGACTTGAATTCACAATCAGTCTCAAGAAACACACTCTGGGGAGGCATAGCAAGATCAGTGTAAAAAAATATTGACATTATTATCTAAAGAGATTTCATTGCAGCAATTTCCTGCAACACTGGATCAATTCATACTTAATGGCAACCCCAGCACAACTGCCTCAGGAGCATGTGGGTCTGACATCATACTCCAAGCCAGCCTATACTAGCATGCACAGAAGTTGTTCTTGTGAATTGCCACCTATAAATAGACAGCATATATGTGGCTTCTGAGATTGTGTGTGTATATATACATACACCAACATCAGCGCAGCAACATACTGTATATAAAGAGATATATATACACCCCCTATATACAAACAGAACACACACACGCACATATGTAAAAATATATTACATTTACACACACACACACACACACACACACACACACACACACATTTTTGGCATATCAGAACACTGGACAGAGGAGCTGTAAATGATGCGACTAAAAACCATAATAAATTAGAATGGATGTCAGAGAACATTTTATACATACGGTATACTGGGTAACATGAAACCATGGTTTCCTTCCATGATAATAAATCATGGAGAACCATAGGCTTGGATGCTTCCCCTCCCCCTCCCACCTCCTCTGCACGTGAGAGAAGGATAATAAAAGCTTCCACTTAAAGAACAAACCATGGTTCCTATGTTATGTTCAAACTCAGAAAACTGCAGTTTGTTAACCAATTAAAAGTTAGAACAAGCTGGGATAATCACACCAGAATCCAAATGCAGTTTGCTGCTTCTTCCTGACTTCTTTCAACTCTATTTAGTTGAACAGCATTCCTGGACCTTCTATGTACTGGAACATGGAACTGCAGTTTGCTCTTAAAATGAAAGCTTTCACTCTCTTTTGCTCATGTGCGAAAGGGGGAGACATGTGCAAGTTTGCAGATCTCCGAGACTCTTCCTTCAGTTCTTAGATCTGAACCTGATCATAGAGAACAAACTGATTCTGTTTAGTGGTGAGACCACACGATAAGCTGTCCACAATTAGCAGTAACAAACACTTGCTATTTGCTATGCTATTACAAGTCATGAGAAATGATACCCTCTTTTTTATCCTTTGCTTCTCTGCAGAAAGGCCCCCCCTAGCCTTCCAGACCCCTTCACTAAACCTCTGAGCAACGTCCTGATAATTCAGAAAGAATAATGGGATTGTGCGATATTTAAGCTGTGAAACTTTGATGATTCTCTCTTCATCCTCACTCCAATTTATACTGAACAAATGCAAGATGTGGAAGGAATATGAAATATCAGAATAGAGCCTTAATTATCTTATGATTAATGGCATCTTCAAATGAAGCAAATTATATTCTGCAATTATCACTTGAATGAAGCAATTAATCTTTAATGCCTAACAAAAGGAGAGTAGCCTTCATGGTTTTTTCCTCCTTTAAAAAGGATATATGCCGAATGTGAATGGCTGAATGATATAGAAAGCAAGAAAGGCAGATAATTAAAACAAAGGCAGGTATAAACTCATGAAACACGCTCCAAATTTTTTCCTGGCAATAGACGTCAATTGAACATGAAACTACTGAAGTATAATTGTCTGCTTGTCAATTCTGACATTAAAATTTTCCTGACTCTTGAATGACAATCACCCACTTTCAACATTTTAATAAGTACTCATTTACTTATCCTTTCATGGATGTGCAAGGTTGTCAATAACTTCATGCTCATCATGTGGAAGTAAAGATTCATCCAATCATGTATGAATACTGAAACCTTTAATTGGCCCTCAGAGCAGCAGCTAATTATTACCAAAGGGCACACTCTCCAGCTCTTATTTAAATGTGTGTGCATGAGACAGAGAAAGAAAGGTGGAAATTATTACAATATCTTTCTCCCAGCTAACAAACTCAATATCCCTCCCTTGAAGCTCAGTGGGTTTATTTTTATAGCAAGACACACAATATAGCCCCAAACCAATAGAAATATATCTTCCATTTACACCTCACTGCACTACAGATCAGTTGCCTAAAATGACTCATCAGAAAGAAGCCATTCTTATGTTACCGCTGCAGTTGGCACCCTTAAATTCTAGCTTTCCCTACACTTTCCTTGTCTCTTGCGGGACATCACCATAGAGAGCCATAGTGTGTGGCTTGCTGCACCACCCTCCTCCTGTCCCTGCTCGTGTGGATGGAGCAGGAGCCGACATTTGTCTATTAAAATCAAGGGCTCACTTGGAATATGATGGTGATCACTTCTGAGCTTGACCTACACTCATCCTGGCAGGTAAAATTTATTTATTTTATTTATTTTTCACATTTTTATACCGCCCTTCCTCCAAGGAGCTCAGAGTGGTGTACATATTTCCTCCCCTCCTTTTTGTCCTCACAACAACCCTGTGAGGTAGGTGGGGCGGAGAGATAGTGACTGGCCCAAGGTCACCCAGGAAGCTTCGTGGCTGAGCGGGGATTTGAACCTGGATCTTCCAGGTCTAAGTCCGACTCCCAAACCACTACACCATCACCATCTAGTCAAGAATGCCTGGACCCTCTGGTTGGATGTCTCCATCAGATATAGAAGAGAACCATCTAACTTTAAAACTACAGTTGTTCCTGCTGTTGCTCAAAAAACAAACACACACCCTACTCTGTGTTTCCCTGACTCTGGCAGGATTGGGAGAGCAAGGGATCATTCCTCCTGTCATTACTATGCAAAGATACCACGATGCAACAGAAAAGACTGGCTTATTTTTTACAGAAAAGTTTTATTGAGCATTATGAGTAACTGCCCCCCTTTCACCCCAGCACAGTGTCTTTTCTGGTGGCTTTTTGCTGGTGGTGTTATGCGTCTTTTTTAGATTGTGAGCCCTTTTGGGACAGGGAGCCATTTAATCATTTGATGTTGTCTGTAAACCACTTTGTGAACTTTTTGCTGAAAAGCTGTATATAAATAATAATAATAATAATAATAGATTTTTTTATCCGGCTTTTCACCCCCATAGAGATACATTGAATAATTCACCATGATCAACTAATAGATGGTGAGTTGCCAAATGACCAAAGCCCGAACCCTACTAAGTTGTGCATACGAATGATCTGTGCGAATGGGGTGGGTGAATGAAGAGTACTGGAAGCAGGTGAGCATGTGTGAGAGACACACACAGGGGAAATCAAAAGGAGATGTGAGGATAATGAGTCTACCAACTGATAATGGGTACAGAGAAGGTACTATTGAAACAAAAGAGCACAAACTATGATTTTGCAGTTTCCATTAGTCATCCGTTTCTTGTCTGAATAAAATAAGGTGGTTTCTCTCACCTGCTTGGCATTCCATTTGTTTGTTAATTCATTTGTCACAAGACAACTCTGTTAAGCCTTCACATATAAGAATGAAATGTGGTACACAGTATACGTTTCAAGTTCAAATATAAGTGTCCAGCGTTGGACTCATCTTCCGCCAGGGTGGCTGCTCCCGCCAATGAGCCTGTCTGCCGAGAACACCCAGCAAACCCTGGCAAGCCTCCTGGCGGGATCAAAAAGCAGCCATATCCCCCAGAGTGGCAGGAACGCTGCTCGTCAATGAGTGCGAGTCAGGTGGCTCTGCCCAAGGAGGCAGCACAGCCCGACGTGAGCACTGGGGGAAAGGCAGCAGGCACGCCCCCAGAGCAGCCAAAGGACAGGCTGCTGGCCCCACTGCTAGAGGAGGGGAGTGGGCCGATAACAGCCCTCAGGAATGACCTGAAGCAGATACACCGGGGCGGGGAAGCTGCAGGCCAGCAAGAAGGTGAGGTGGCAAATGGGGTGGGGTGGTTTATGGGGCCTCATCAGGCTGTTGGAGGAGGGTAAAAGAGAAACACATAATGAGACAACAACAGAGAGGGCAGACCCTGAGGAAGGGGAGGCTCCCTCTCCCTGTGCTACAAGCAAAACACTGGTGGGTGGGTGGGTGGGTGGGTGGGTGGGTGGAGAAGGGTGAAGTAAACCCCCTCCCCACCCACGCTTTGAGGCTCCCAACAGGAGGGAAAAAGGAATACTGACTGGACTGTTCATCGGGGGGAGGGGGGGTTGGCCTCACAGTATAGTCTCCTGCAGCATTTTCAAAGGAGAGAAGGAAAATGCAAAACATGTTGTAAGGCAGCAACATATCCCTTAAAGATTGAAATACTGGAACGAAAGCTGGTTGTATATGTTCAGGACAACTTCATAACCCAACCCGAGCTCAACCCCTGCCTCCATGGCCAGCCCATTCATGAAGTGGACGATACAGCGAGTGGTGGGTTGTGGGAAGCAGGAAACATTGTGCTCTTCCCCCCAAGTGTGCCGCTGCCTCCCTCCTGCCCAATGTGGACAGAGCTGACACCTCCTGTTTTGTTGAAAGGGGCTGCATGAGGAAGGAGTGAGGTGAGTGGTCAGCAAAGCCTTTCATGCAGGGTTTTTTTTTTTTTTTTGGAGGAGGCGCATGTGTAGCAGTAGCGAGGAATTTGCACCCACTTCAGACAACGCTTGGGCTCAGGCCAGCCTGTCCTCATCCAATTTCAGAAGGGCCAGGAACAAGCCAGGCCGCTCAGACACTGTATCTAATTTGTTCTAACAGTATCAGTCACTCCTTTCCCAAACCAGCAGGCTTTCAACAACAGCGGGCCCTGCCAGCCTCTTATCGAAGCAAATGTTCCTACTCCCCTTGTGAGTTGATATGACTTGAGGACTGTGGAAGGTTAAGATGTTTATATTACTCAAACAACCTCTCTCTCCCATTTTTCTGTCTCCACTGCCACCATTTTTTAAAATCCTCTTTATTGTATCTTCTCCCCTCTTGATAGCCAGGTAGGTTAGAAAGCATAGGATAGGCAGATGAGGAGACCAAATATTTAAGATTTATCAAAATAAAATAATAGCTTTTAAAATATATTTAACTAATAACTATAGAATACTTTCAATAAATAAAACAAAATGCGTTAGATTCAAACATTTAAACAACGGTTTCCTTAGCAACAGTAATCTTTTACCCTTTGGCAGACTGCCAGAAGAGGGCCACACTAGAACAGATAACTCTTAAGAAAATACTGAATGCAATCCAGAGATACAAATGAATCTAATAGATTGCTTGACCACATCCATAAACTTACCTGGTTTCGCACACTTCTCTACACAAGTCGGATCCCAATAAAGAAAACCAGGCTGCCTCCAAGAGGTCCCTCTCACAGTCAGTGCAACTGCACCTTCACTCCACCTCAGCCGAGGTTTCCTACAAGCTGCACAGCTGCGCATCTAGAATAGAAGACTTGCACAGCTGAAAGAAGTTGCCACTCACCTATCTCTTCCCCTTGTTCTCTGATCTCCTTTAATGCCTGCTGGAGGGAAGCCAGGCAATGTGTGCAGATCACTGTGACAGAAGTGACCAGTAAGGAGGGAAGCCAGCTGTGCATGCATGCTGTGCAGATAAAAGTGATACTACAGGGTGCAGTTCTGTTTGTGCCATCTCCAAAAGGATATTGTGGGGAAAGATACAGAGAAGGCTGCACCTTGTACAACGTACAAAGGTGCAAAGAAGGGCTAACAAAATCTATCAGGGGCTGCTTAGTTTGGAAAAAGAAAGGGTGAGGAAGGTGGGGTGGGGAACTCAGCGTGGTGGAGGAGAAGAAGATAGAGATGTATGAAATAAATTAGACAAGGTTTGGACTGGGAAGCAGAAAGAAAGAAGCTCAAAACGTACTACCGAGAAAGACACAACATCTTAAGAAAGTTTAATAAGGATAAAGTCCCACTCCCAGCTTCAATCCTTGGCATGACCAGGTAGAGCTGCAATATCTGGTAACAGACCCTGATTTAGAGTTTAAGGCTGCAATCCTATGCACACCTTCCTGGGAGTAAGTCTCATTGAACACAATGGGATTTACATCTGAATAGACATGCATAGGATCGAGGACAGCTACTACTAGGACTGTGTTTCTCAAAGTTCTCCCCATCAACTTAGAGTGCTTGCAGGGGCGGGTCCAGCAGCGGAGAAAAAAGCGTGCGAAAACGGTGTTTTTTTACTCACTGGGGCTTCGGGGGGGGGGTGCGGGGAGGCCTGTGTGACCCTCCGCAGCCCTCCCTGATGTTTAGATTGCTGAAAAATGGCAATTTTAGACCACTTCTGGTTTTCACAAAAACGTTAAGGGGGCAGGGGAAGCATCCGGTTCTCCTGATGGGTCGCAACCAACCAGTTTGAGAACCACTGTACTAGGATAGGAGATATCTGCGATAGGAAGCTACCTTATAGAGAATCAGACCGCTGGTCCGTCTAGCTCAGTATTGTTGACATTGACTGGCAGCAGATTTCCAGGGTTTCAGATGGGAATTTCTTTCTACGCTACCCAAAAGCAATGCAAAGCAGGTGCTGTTCCACTGAGCTACGGTCCTTCATTGTACAATCCATCTCGACTCCGCAGGTTGAAATAGTCTTAAGATGGAATGCAAGAGTGTTACACAGCCTAGCGTGCATGACATGTTTCCTTCCATTCTGTATTAAGACTACTACAGATAGGGCTGCTTCTTTTGCCTATAACACACACACACAGACACACACACACACACACACACACACACACACACACACACACACACACACACACACACTCTTTTTTGGCCTTAACATGAAATATTAAGAAGAGTTCTGTTAAAAGCTGAATTACTTTGTGGCCTTTATAATTGAGCTTATTAAAGGTATTGCCCTACAATTATTTTGGGTGGGTTTTTTTTTTCTTGTTGGACTAACAGCCCCATTTTAAGACTATAGTGGTTATATACTGTTCAGGTCATGATAGGGGGGGAAATGGGAACATTGCTTACAGAATTGGGAGTCAGCCGTGTGTGTGTGTGTGTGTGTGTGTGTGTGTGTGTGTGTGTGTGTGTGTGTGTGTGTGTGTGTGTGTGTGTGTGTGTAAGTGAGAGTGAGAGAGTGATTGTGTGAGTGATTGTGGGTGGGAGGGAGAGGCACTACCAACTCCAGCATTCATGAAAAGTTAACTCCAGCTCCTATTAGCTCCTTCTGAGCCCGATACAACGTCAAACTTCTGTTCGCTTTGCAATCCAACTCTAAGCTTACACCAGGAGCTGAGAGCCTTAGCGTTCTGTGAGCGAGAACCCATGTGGCAAGCTGTGAGAACTGCAGCCTGGCACTACCACAAGAGCAAAAGGCTTTCAGGCTCTAGACTAGCATTACCTACACAGGCTGGCAATTGGATCCCTCTGAACCCAACAGGCTATAAAGAGCTTCCTGTCTAGGCTGAGCAATAAGCTCTAGTTGTTTCAGGTGTTTCTTTCCCTTTTATTACTCCTGGCTTGGTTATTGGCTGACTCCTGTCTCTGTTCCTGCCCCCTGGCTTGCTTCTTGTTCTCGACACCTCTATCCTGATTCCTGGCTTGCAGGGCTGGCCCATCCTGCCATTTGTTTCTGCCATCTGCTGCTGTTGCTGCTCTTCCTCCGCTCCCACTCTTACTCTATTCGAAAAGAAAGAAGGGAATGAATCAGAAGAGGACATGGGGAGAAGAGAAGAGAGTGGCAGCCCAAAACGTCTCCTGAGTCAACTGAATGTCACATCCTTTTCCTAGCATGTCAAGGAGAGAACTGGAGAGGTTCTTCACGTGCTGCTGTGAATCCAGTGGTGAAGGGTGGGGTGCAGGTAGCATTAGGCAGGCACCCACCTCAGTGGCCCAACAGGTTTTGGGCCACCACTACTGGCATCCCTCCCAGTTCTCGCTTCTGATTCTCTCATAGTCACTGGTCACAACCCAGCCCTGACAGCCTAGAGTTAGGGAACTTCAGAGGCCCACCCAGCAGAGGAGGATTTAAAGCTTTCAGAGACACATTCTGACAGAATGCAGCACAAACACACAACTATCATACACTCTTCCATACTGCTCATTAATTTCAAGAAAGCTTGCATAAGAGACCATGTAAATAACTGGACTCCAAAAAACATTCAGGCATATCGACTGAAATGAACAGGATTTACCCCTGAGCAAGCATGCAGTGTACTACAGCCAAAAAGAAACAATATCTGAGCCACTTTCATGCAGGAATGTATTAAGAACATCTTAATAAACCTAATTAGAAGTAGTACACTCAATTCTGCTGCATTATAGAGTTACTAATTAAAATGCCACTCATTTCAATGGCAAACTCTTGGTATTCACATATTTTGTCTAGAGCTGTAGCATATTGTCCAATGTTTTGTTTTGTTTTTGTTTCTTTTAATCGGTTCTTGGCAGCAGGCTTCACAAAACCTGAACTTTCAATCATATCTTGCTCATAGAGGAGCGATGAGGCAAATTATGCAATAGCAATTTAGCGATCAATCCCTACCATTTCAGAATGACAGCGTTATTTCACGAAGAGAAAAAGGAATAAAAAGGCGGGTAGGGTAGGGATGGATTAAAGTGCTAAAATAAAGATACTTTGTTCATCTGAATAAAACATTTTATGGCTTTGGTCTGAGAGGTTACTTTCCTTTGCAGGCAGCTTGATTTACACTCATCTCACTTGGGGAATTAGTCCTTTGTGGGTGCATTAAGAGAGACATTTGCATAAGGCCAAAGAGGGTTCGGCTGCTTTCCAAAACAGAGAGTGACATTGCTGCAGAGGTGGAGGGGATCATCTAAGGAGTTACAAAACTTCTTGTCACTACCATTAAGCTGGCATGTATTGAGTTTTGATCTCTGCAAAATTGCAAATGTACTTATATTTCACCAATGTAGTCTTCACAGATATTTTGTATTTTTAACAAAACAATTGACTCAGCAGAGCAAAGCAAAATAGAAACGAGCTTTAACATTAAGTGCAGCTTTGCTGACTTCCTTAAAAAAAATCACTCTGCTTTAGTGGAGAAAAGTATGTGCTTCTTCCAGTTAGTGCTAGAAACATCTGAATCATTGCTCTCTTCTACATTTTCAAAGAAAGGATGGCATTGCATTTTTATTTATTTTTTTGGTCCCGGAAAGCTTTGGTGGAGCCTACAGTCGTTTGCACTGGGCACAAACTAACCTAACTAGGCTGTCAGCACCAGATCTGGGGTCTCTGGGGAAAAATCCCACACTGGGCTCCCCATGGCTCACCCACCTGCCCTCCTGGCATATTGGACAGTGCTCCTGGTGCTGAGGGTTCTGAGGCCAACCTGACTATCTCTGATGGACATGGACACTCAGCCAATGCCCTGCCTGGATGACCTCTGACACCACCCCTATATACGGTATATAATATCACCGTCTTAAGGTTCTTGCACACTGCAACATTTGGTTGTTTAACATTTAGACTGAGGAAGAGTGAGGTGGAACTCGAAAGCTACCTTACTCCTTTGTGAGTTTCAGTTAGCCTCAATAAAGGTATTATGCTACTTACACTTCTTTTTTTCCAAATTGACCAATTTTTTCACAAGGATCAATGCAAATGGACCAAATGGCCTATATTTTTTGTGAAGCAAAGTGCTTCGCTTTTTTTTTTTTTTAAATCATTTATATTTCCAGAGCATACTAGCACAAGTGGATCTATAACCATTCAAACTGAAAAGCCGCAGTACTATTTCCTTTAAAAAACAAAACAAAACAAAGAAGTGGACAAGAACAAATTATGCCTTGGGATATTTATTTTCTCATCATCTAAGGCTGGATACAAAAGAGTTGCGAAGAGGTACATTCTGGTAACAAATTGCTACAATGCTGCCTCAGAGGAGTAGTCTATGAATGTCAGATCTACATTTTATATTTTTTTTTTACTTTGCATTTCTGACTTTTATACTTTCAACAGCAATTCAAAGGTCACTTCCAGAGGCCTTCTGAGTCCTGCGGAGGCCATCCCTGACTGGGGCGACAAGGGAGCAGTGCCAGGAGGTGGGTTGGGCCCCAGAAATGGGGTGCTTCCGTTCAGCTCCAATTTAGAGCCAAACGGAGGCAAGGGTGGGTTCAACTTATGACTCACCTCTGCCTTGGGCCGCAACACATCAAGTGGGTCGTGACTCACGCTTTGAGAAGCCTTGCATTATCTTGTTCTGGATCTGTTACAGCAGGAATCTTCAGCCTTGTGTAATCTACTTGGCTTTACCAATCACAGCCAAACACAAAATAGTGGCTGGGGGGAGTGGGCATTGAGTCAGATGCTTAAAGCATCCCATGAGCCATATACAGGGGGGGCCGCCATATCCGCAGGGGGATACGTTCCAGCCCCCCCCCCCGTGGATACTTGAAACCGCGGAAAGGGTTTTCTGAGGGCCTCCCACAGGCACTTACTTTTAGCGCTGGAAGCGTCCTTTTTCTTCCAAAGGTATGTGATGATGACCAGGCCTCATGCAACTTCCTTGCAGGCCAGTCCATGGAGACTAGGTGCCTAGAGAGTCTCTGCAGCCTCTCTAGGCACCTAGTCTCTATGGATGAGCCTGCAAGGAAGTTGAATGAGGCCTGGTCATTGCATACCTTTGGAAGAAAAAGGACGCTTCCAGTACTAAAAGTGCCTGCGGGGGGGGGGGATTGCATGTGCCCCCTCCCCTGTGACCCCCAGGCACTTACTAGCAGGGGTCCATCCGCTATCCACGGATAACTGAATCTGTGGATAGCGGAACAGTGGAGGGGGGGCCCTGTACTAGGATGGCTGCATAAACAATACAAATCAGGTGGCTTCATGGTTGGGGTGACAGTAGTATCTACTGTTTGCAAGTCTTAGTCATAGCAGTCTTAGGTGAACCTATTCAGGACCATGGCACACAGGGAGGGATATTTAACTCTTTCCTACTGTGCCACAGTCCCAACAAAAATCACACCACAAAGACTGTTGTTAGTCCCAGAAAGGAAGCATTAATTGGCCTCAGTGGTGCCCTATGGTCCCAGTCCCAACCCCAATCACTTATTGACACCACCACCCCAACAGCTGCAATTTAACTTGCAGGGGGGGGGAGTCACTCTGTGCCAGTCTATGAGTTTAACGTATGGTTTAATTTGGTCCTTTAGGGTTGAAACAAAATGGTAAGGTGCAATGGATGTGACATTTTAATATGACTTCAATTGGATCAAAATATCTCTACATTCAGCCCTGCAACAATGCACAGGAAAGAGCCTAATTTGTTTTTTAATGCCCTAAACACAACAATATTAGCAGACTGTTAACATTTAACAATGCATCATGGAACACAAGCTGAAGTCATTCTAGAGACATAAGAAGGCACAGAAAGTTTAACTACATGAACCACTTCATTAGTTACCCTTATCCATGATACACTTTTTTTGAGTTTTAAAATTTGTAAAAGGATAGCGAGGTCGAAATGATGTATTCTGCAGCCCTGCTATTAAAGATAATTTATAGTTCAAAAGTATGACTTTGCCAATGTAAACAATTCTGAAGGAAAGCTGGCAGCTAGAGTGACAATTTATATACCAAAGGCTCATCTTACACCACGATATGGAGGCACACACCAGTTTATCTTGTAAAATCACATACTGCACATATAGTACTGGAACTAATTTAACAAGATTTGTGGCTATGAACACATGGGCCACTCAGAATGAGAACAGAAACTAAGTTAGAACATCTGTGTGTCTGTATGTGCACGTATATTTTTAAGGCTGTGAAATAAGATTCCTCTACTTCTTGTAGCTGCCAAGAGAGTCACTATGTAGAATCTGGCTGAACAATGCAACTCCATTTCTTGTGATATTTATGGGATGGGAGGCATAACATTTGTCTACAAGACAGGAGAGCTTCAACATAATGCATCAGGGTAGAGTGGATGTGTAACAGTGTCCAATTGATATGTGTAACTCTGAGCACGCCTGATGTTAACATCAATGCACCCCCTTGTAAGGGAAATGGGGCAAGTCCACTCAGTCTATTGCAATCCCATTATAACAACTTACATATCCAGCATGTATCAACATGGCTGACAATATTATATTGACTGAAAGACTTTCAGGAAAGTACAGGAGTAGTCTCTAGCCCTGTTTCTGTTCCATTCTACCTTCAACCTCCTTTGTCCATTTCCATGCAACAAAATAGCTGCCAATGTTTTGGTACATCCGTCTACTACAACATCCTGGCATTTTCAACAGTGTCCGCTCCAGACTTTGGAGGGCTCTTGGGCTCAACAACCTCCTTCCCCGAGTCGGCCACCTCATCCTTGATATGTCACACCAACTGTCCTCTCCCTCTGGTCTGAAACTACATCACTGAATAGAGGGAGAGAAGGAGCAACAGCTCCTTCTTTCCCTTGTCACCGACTTCATGCTTGGAGAGGGGCAGGAGGTGTGGTCCAGAGGTTGAGCTGTCGCCCTGCCCAAAGAAGCTAAGTGTGATCAGTTTGGGTTGTGCCTTTGGATGGGAGACCGGAAGTCACTAATAAGCCGCTGTGAGAGAGTGGCGGAGTGTGGAGGTCAGCTGCCAAGAATAAATAGCAGCTGGAGAACCTGCCTGGGTTTGATTTGCAGGCATGTGGATCAAGTCTCTCACTACAAGCCTCGAGTCAAGTCCCAAGTCTTTGGGTTCAAGTTTCAAGTCAAGTCCCAAGTTTTTGCCCCCAAGTCCCAAGTCTTTGGTTGCGAGTCCCTATCTATTTAATGGGAAAAAGGGTTTAAACCTGAATCAAACTGGACTTGTGGTAATAAGGCTCCAAGTCTCGAGTTGAGTCTTTTACAATCGCTGAGTCAAGTCCGAGTCAAGTCATTGATGCGACTTGAGTTCGAGTCAATAGACTCAAGTCTACATCACTGTTGATTTGTAGCTGTTTCTGCAGAAACTCGGAATGCATGAGAGCTATGCAGCGAGCAAAGATGACCACACCGTGAAGGGAAACATCTGGAAATGAAAGGTTCTACGAGTTCCTCATACAACAATAATTTTAAAAAGAACATTTGTAAAAATGGGGTTTGGCCAGCCTGCTAATGTAAACCGTCTTGAATCTACAGAAAAAGGTGGCATATAAATACTGTAAATAAATATATAAACAGGCAAGGACCAGTAGGGTTGTTGCCATTCTAAGTGTCAGCAGTCTGCTTCCTGATGGGGGGTGGGCATTAACAGGTGCCCCCTTAATGCCAACTTGATGACAGTCCTGATTGTCCATGCAAGCCACTGATAAAACAGTCTACGTTCTTTTAATCCTACACATCCATTTTGTCACTTTAAGTCCATCATGTTCTCAAAATAGAAAGCTTCTTTCTGTATTTCTCTGCCTCACGGCCCTGTTTTAACAATCAGTTTACGTGCAAGGTTATTCAAATAAAAAGAAATCTCTACTCAGTTTGTGCCATGCTTCTTTGCTCGGTACAAGCAGCTGACGTGCCCTCTCCTACGCTGAGATGTCCTCTGACCTCCCTTCAGCTTCCAGCAGCTTTTTTAAAGCTCTTTAACAGGGTCACTTGATCCAGCTTGAAAGACAGCTTAGGTCCCTGGCAGCAAGGGAGGTGGGTCCCTCTTATTTAAAGTGCCACTGGTGGTGCTTATCACATCCTTCGATGTTGGTATAAAAGCAAAACTCATAAAACATTTCACGCGAGGCGAGAAAGCACAGTCTTGTACTGTACTCACAGTACGTTTTGAAACAAAATGAACCATGCAAATTTTATTTATTTAATTATTTATTTTCTGCATTTATATACCGCCTTTCTCATCATCAGATTTCTCATCAGATTTATTCAAGGTGGTTTACATAGGCAGGCTATTATAGACCTGATAAAGGTCTTTACAATATTGTTCTATTCATACAGTATATAGAACCTTCCATACTCGAGATGATTTCCCTTCCGAGTGCAACCCTCCTCCTCCTCCTTTATAATAGTATCTTATAACAAACAGAAAGTAAATTATCCTAGCAAAAAGGGTGCATGCGTGCGTGCGTGAAATGATGCATTGTGAATTGCTCATTTTGTTCTGCTATGGATTTTTAATATACCTAATAGTGTCATAAAGATAGTCTGGAAACGCGTTCCAAATAAAACGCAATGCCATATAAATAAATTGATGTGCCAATTGGCATTTTTGTTGTGTCCAATTACAGACAAAATTAAAACAACAAAAATGTTGCTCTCTCGCTCTCTTCTGTGCCAAACATATTTATAAGTAACACACAGGAATACAACCCCCCCCCCCCAAAAAAAGTATATCATTCAGTACAGATTTAGTTTGCAGTCCTCAAAAGAATGCAATGGAGCTTTGGACAATGCAACACTTTCACATTCAGGATCGTGTGGGAACCTTTCCATGTAAGGCTAACAAAGGAACAATTAATACAAGCTGTTTTTGTATAGTGATATCCAGTGGGTAGAGAGCTCTGAAAAGGAAGGATTCTATAAGAGGTGGCAGCTGCTGAAGAGTCAAAACCCACCACCAAGCATCACCCCTACTCCAATTTGATTTTACCAAAGAAGAGTGCTTGTTATTGGGGAAAGAGTTACGCTTTGGAGAAGTTCAAGTACAAATGTAATGTCATTAAGTACTGATAATGTGTAAAAACAATGGCAGAGGTACATGCATGTAAGCTTCAGCCATTTTCATCTTTGTTATAAGCTATCAGGCACTTTCATAGGTTCTGAAAATGATGTGTTGCCCCAAGTCCTGCTGTAATGGAGATGCACTTTGAGGATTACAATCTACATCGATGCTGAATATGATACTGCTTTGCCAGTGCACACAAGCAGTAAAGTACAGGAATGAGTTCCTGGTTCAAGCACATTTCCCATTTTCATGTAACACTTTGAATGTGAACACTGGGGCCTATGTAAATAAATGCCCTTTTCACTGTGATTGAACCCAATAAGTAGGGTCTATTTGTACAGGCATTCCTATACCTGGGCCCCAGTTCACATCAACATGGGTAGCATCAGAAGTCAGTCATGATGTCACAATAGTCCCTGGAAACAATTGTGCATCCACCCACTTGCTAGATGGTCCAGCTGACAGAGGATCATATGGCAGGTTAGCAGGTAATCGTAGGAGGGGGGCTGTTTGGGGAAGGAAAGCCCAGTAAGAGGATGCCCAAGCACCTACATATTTTGCACATGCAAAGAGTCTTTCCCCATGGCCTTCCAAAGGGCCCAGCACAATCCAATGCTGTCCCTGGCAGCATTCAAGGTACTGAAAACAGAGGGAAACGGCACACAAGATCAATGTTCATCCCTGTGCCCTGCCACATGTGCCACCTAGGTGTAAGCTCCCCCTTTATCATTATTCTACTATTTTTCTAATTTGCAAGCTGCTAGTAATTAGGGTCTCTACTTGTCCTGACCTAGCTAAGCTAGCTTCTAACTTGTCATTTCTAATTTGACATTACATACCTAAAGAATTGACAGTATGACAGTGGTTTTCAAACCTTTGAGTGCTTGCAGGGGTGAGGACAGTGGCGGTGGTGATCCCTGGGATTGCTACTTGCGCTGGGAAATCAAGGTGATTTGTGCACTTACTGGGGGTCCTGGAGCCCTCCGGAGGGTTTGGGAGGCCTGCGTTACCCTTCGCAAGCCCCCCTGAGCTCCAGATCGCCTCTTCACAGCGATTTATGACCACTTTTTTGCGAAAACCAGAAGTGGTCGTAAATTGCTGCAAAGCAGCAATCCGAAGTTCGGGGGGGCCTGCAGAGGGTAGCACAGGCAGGACCCCCAGTAAGTGCACAAAGTGCTTTTAAAACTTTTTTCTCTGCACCAGCAGCAATCCCCAGGATAACCTCCGCCTCCATGCTGCCCCCGCCCCTTAAGGGGGCAACTTTTGGTTCCAATGGTGGGTCGCAACCCACCACTTTGAGAACCAATGCAGTATGATATTTAAAATCCATGCAGTAATGGAGCATATTGTTGCAGGCCAAAGAAAGATGTCTTCCTGAAATATTTGTCAACATACGTATATATCAAACACTAGAGTGTCTACTCCATGCATAAAGTAGAGAACAGCCTAAATCACTAAAACTTGGGAAAAAGCACAATTGCACAGTCACAGAACACAGCAGGAACAGAGGGGGTTAAAATTCAGATTTACAGATTCTCCCTTCACCTCAAAGCCTGAATGAAGAGCCCATTGTAGTAGTCTAATCAAGCAATTTAATACCTCAGTAGGCAACTAACTGTAATTAACAAAGCTACAACAAAACCCCTTTACTCCTTACAGTTGCCTTTGAATTTTCTGAAGAATGTTCTATTTTCAAAATAGCTTCTCTCAGGGACAATAACCTCGGTCTGAATAATGGAGGCAACTAACAGTATAATCTTTTTCATTAATTTTTGTTTGCAAATGTGCATAATATTTTTATTAATTAACACAAGGAGGGCATTGCAGATAAAGCAGAACAAAAAAGGCACTGCAGAAATGTGCCTATTCTAAATGGATTCCACTGCACATAAAAATGTCTGAAATCTGTACAAAATATATACTCCAGAATGATGGATATATTCATGCATAGTAGGTGATGTGTGATGAAACTTAACTGAAAACAAACAGCATACTCTATTTCTCTCAACATCTGCAAAGCCAATTTTAAACTTCCTAAATTAAACAGACATATCAGCATGGAGCTTCTAAGCCTTGGGTGCATACTGATGAGAAAGCATTTCTGTTGCTACGATCCTTTAGACACATATTTCTACACTGACACTGCACAACTGAACAAGCCTGGAAAATTAGTGCTTTTACTGCAAGGATACTCTAGCAAAGGCTGCTTTAGCAATTTGTTAGCAATCTAAGCACTATACCTAATTTCTTCTAAACCAATAACCTAGCGTATAACATGGACTTCCAGTCTGAAGAGCGAACACTGTATCATAAGATTGATCGCTTCTGTAAGCTACACATTGCTAGTATAACACATTCTCTTGGCAGTAGCAATTAACAACTAACAACAACTGAAGCAGCTAATATTGTCATACATTAAACTGAAAAATGGGTAGCAGGCAGTTCACTCAAGCAAAAGGTCATTTGCTGTGATCTCCACCAATTCGTCTGCAGCCTTCCCCAACAGTAGTATTGACGGGAATGCATACCACTTCATTCTCATCCAAACCCCTCCTCTACTCTTGAGCCAGAGGTTCTCAAATTTTAGGTTACCTGGACCCCTGAAAAATAATAAAGTTGGACCTCACTATCCGCGGGGGATCCATTCTGGACTCCCCCCGCCATGGATAGCAAGGATCCACAGATACTGGGGTCCACCTTAAAAATGCTATAAAAAGGAAGAAAAAAGCTCCCCAATCCTCGTTTCTACCTTTAAGTGACCAAACTGTGCCATTTTCAAGCCTCTGCAGGGCTTCTGCAAGCTTAACGACCCACTTCCGGGTTGCACGAAGGCTCTTTCTTCCTCCCAGCCTTGTCCCAGAATGCATCCCGAGGCAAGGCTGGGAGGGGGAAGAGCTTTTTGTGTGACCCGGAAGTGGGTTGTTGCTTCCAGAAGCCCTGCATAGGCTTGAAAACGGCGCGGTTTGCTTCTAAAAGGTAAAAAAAAACAAAAACCCTGCGTTTTTTACTTTTTAAAAGAGTTTTACACGTGGACCCCTGTGGGTCCGGGATCCGCAGTGAGACAACACCACAGGTCCTGAATCTGGATAGAAAGGGTCCACTGTAAAACAGATGTTAAAAGGTGAATAAACACAGTGACCACAATGAAGCGCAAGTTAAGATGGGAAGTCCCGTTCATAAAAGAGTTATGAAATTCTACTGAAATAAAGATGACCCAAGAGTGATTCACTTTGATTGGATCATACCCAGTTTACTCAGAACTCTTATACAGGAAGTGTTTTTAAAAAAAGACCAACAGGCTAGCAATAAGAGAAAGAAGATCTGAATCAATTACAGACTCCACTCCTTCCTAATGAAGGAAACACCACCGGAATTATGAGCCAACTAGGTCTTCTGAAACTCTTCTCTAAGACGCTGTCACACTGATTCAGTATTTATGAGGTTGTATATGAGCACCACCTGTCAGGAGCAAGCCCATAGCAGCGATAACATTCAGTGCAATACCTAAGATAGAGAACTCCTGCCATCTTTACCTTTCCTGCTGAGCTGTGGAGCAAGTGAAACATTCAGAGCTAATTTAGAAGGTGTCTGTCATCAAAACAAATCTAAAAATGCAAGCAACAGCAACTTTATGAGTGCTTACTGATCCCAGGAGTAATAAATACGTTTGTTTACTGATATGTGCTAGCAAAGCTGATGGTAAGAGAGAACTGATCAGGCTGCTAAGTAGATAAAACTCGCATTAAAAATAAAATGAAAGCATAATTTCAGTAAATTGTCAGAGTACAGACGGTGCAAATTTTGTAGCACCTAAGGCCATACTGGCACCTTACCAAGAGATTCAGGGTCACATTTAATTTGCATGGATATTTACATAAATGTTCCACATGTCCATGCAAATTAAATCACACAGGAAAATTCACAGACAAACATAATTTGAAACAGGAGCAATCTTCTCCAAAAGTTAAAAGGCTGGCTCGCCTGGAAATAACTATTAAGTGTTGTTTTACAGGCTGAAATTGAAATGAAGCCTTAGTCACTGGGATGTTGGTACTATCACACATTGTTGTGTGATTGCTTTTCTATGAGTATAAAAGGTAAAGGTATCCCTTGACAATTAAATCCAGTTGTGTCCAATTCTAGGGAGCGGTGCTCATCTCCGTTTCAAAGCCGAAGAGCCAGCGCTGTCCAAAGACGTTTTCATGGTCATGTGGCCGGCATGACTCAACACTGAGGTGCATGGAACGCTGTTACCGTCCCGCTGACGCGGTACCTATTAATCTACTTGCAATTTCTTGCTTTTGAACTGCTAGGTTGGCAGGAGCCGTCGCACGGATTCGAACTACCAACCTTTCGATCGACAGCTCATGGTTCAGTGGTTTAACCCACTGCGCCACCAGCTCAAACAGACTTGACATGGATGCAACAGGCTGAAATTGTTAAATGAACTCTATATGCTGCCATGTAGTTGGTAGTTGTTTAGGTGAAAATTATTACCGGTACTTTTTTCCATACCTGGAGGGTGTCTGGAGGAAGAGGGGAGACAAGGGACTGTAGCCTGGGAGTGGAGGCTCAGAGGGAGCAGCTTTGCTACTCAGTCTCATCACAGCCACTGCATTTTAAAGATCCATGCTGCTTCAGGGGGAGGGGTGCTGTGGGGGGGGTACAGTGAAAGGAGAATGTGCACTGACCCTTTGTTAAGACAAGGCAGCTTTTCCAGGTCTTTTTTTTTTTTTGCTTAACGTTGTCAGCTGCAACTGCTACTCCCCACAGTCTTGCTGTGAACAGAGTGGGGAGAAAGGGGAGAGCACACCCCAAACTGAAGGCCTGATCCTTGTCATGAGCTGACATCTAGTGATATGAGGCAAGTCTAGCTACTAAGTACTACTACTAATATTAGAGAAAGCCATTACCATAAAGTGATCAAAACATGCACTCAGTTCAATATTGAAAATCAAAATATTGAGGTCTTATCTGTCTATTATCTATAATTAAATTTCTGAGAAAAAAAATGTAATTTCATTCAATAGAGTATCTTATCACATTCTGTTATTAAAAAAAAAAGAAATCATAATACACCCAAACACATTTTTAAAAGATTCTAAGAAAATATGCCAATTAGAAATAGAATGTAAAAGTTTCATGGCCAGCAATAACTAGGAAATTATTTTTATTTGTACATGGCTTTTAATACCGTAATTAAAACTTTATGCCAATTAGGTTAGTCCTGGAGGCAAACTTTGCAACTAAAGTTTGCAAAGTTCTTGATCTTATCAGTGGAGTTGGTTCCACTCTGTATTACAAAGAGTTTGGCAAATTTGGTCCATGGAACTGTCTGTATAATTAAAGCTGCATAATAATAATTAAGCATTTACTACTTCTTCATTACTAAACATTACATGGATGTTTACACCAACGTTGGATGGTATGGGCCATCAAAAATGTCAAGAATGTTTTTCTTTCATTGAAATGTTTTCACAAAAATTAGGAATACACTCTTTGGTTTCTTTCTTTTTTTCATGTGTAGGAGATATATCGACATTTCTAAATACTGCTGCCTCAGTGAAAAGTGAAATACAAGTTGGAATGAAACAGGAGAAAAAGGATTACCATACACGGGAGAGAACCACTAACCCACAGAGAAGTAACATTTGGTGAAGTAAACAAAATTAAATTTAAGGTTCACTGGAAAGATCATGATAAACCCCATAATCAAGGTAAACCAGAGAGTAGTCACATATAGCACACTTCAGAGAGGCAGAGAAAAAAAAACTACATTAATACCATAATCTAATTTTAATTCCAGTCATGAATACGGTACATTTATGATGGCGAATTTAAAGCAAAAACAAAAAACCCAGCTGCTTCCCAAATGGTCATTAATTAAGGAGACACTGCTGGAAGAATATGCATTATGGCTTTACCGTGATAATCTTTATGCGAATTGAATATGCAAGGATCATCACTATTGGCAGCCATGTCAGGATTCAGGAACTATCATGAGCAGGGTACTCAGCCCCAGCCTATTTCTACATCACTACATCATGTGAGGAGGCTGGGGGGAGGGCAACCAGGTACCCCCCCCCCCCGTAGCTATGCTGGTGATGCTAGCAATGGTACTGAGCTCTTCAGCTAGCCAATATTCAAGCTCCATAGATTTAAGAACTCTTCTAGGCATATAGCCAGGATATTAAGCTTTTCCAGAGCCAATCTTCAAAGTTCAAAGGAATCCACAATCTCTGCTAGAAAAGCTCTTCACAAACTTGGGAGCACTAATTCACAGCTTCCTCAAGAAACCCCCCAAATCTGCTAGCTCTTTCTTGCACCAGTCGCCACAGTCTCATTCAAGAACCCCTTGGCTTCCTACTCAATCTCATTTCAAACTCTCAGACCTTTTCCTACCTGGTTATGCTTTCTTTCCAAATGTTTGCCTGTAATTGCATTCAGCCATCTCTGCCACTGAATCAAATATTAAGTTAAGGTTGCATGGCACTCCCAACTGCACAAAGCTTAAAAACTGTTTTCCTTCCCTGTAATCTCAACACAATAAAAAGGAGACTTCTTCGGACTATCAAGATGCTGCTGCAGTATGGCTCTCCTGGGAACAACTCGAAATCCCACAGTTTCAAACTGACTCACAGATGAGAGAAGAGGTCACCATGCAGTTGGCACTGCTCCATCAAAGTGGAAATACTTCAGTAGAGGCTCTCTTTCTCTGTGTATTCATTTTAGATGCAGCCGATATATAATCCAAATTCTCAGTTGTCTCCAGTGATGTCACCAAAGGCAAAAATGGAAAAAGAAGGGGGAATTGTGTCTCTTCAGTTCTTTGAATGGTGTTAAAAACAATCACAGTACATCTCT
Organism: Plestiodon gilberti rubricaudatus; assembly: GCA_026170595.1. Lineage (NCBI taxonomy): Eukaryota > Metazoa > Chordata > Lepidosauria > Squamata > Scincidae > Plestiodon > Plestiodon gilberti. Next base: position 135,128,829 of record JANXHW010000001.1, on the reverse strand, counting down.
CTACTGTACATCTGAGGTTGATCAGTTCAATCTGAGAACACTGTACTGGTTTATCACAGCACAATATATGATAGTCAAAAATGAGATGTGGCATATCACAAGAATAAGACCTGGCACAGTTTGAATGATAGGAAAGCTTTGTGAACTGTCCTAGGAGTTCTTTGGAAAACAGAAGAAAAAGAACAATGTTGACATTATCGTGTTTGCTTTCAACAGTTCAGCAAAAGAGATATATTTATCTTTCTTTGAATTGTCTTGGAAAACTGAACACCACTCCTTCGTTTAATGTAAAAAGGAAATAGTTGCATTATTTGTAAACTATAATACACCTGATGACTTTGATCTATTCAGATGCAGCTTTTTTGAAGGACATCGCCACATGCACACCAATGAAGGCATCACAGTTACACACAACACGTTATATTACATCTACTGTATTAGGAAACCACCTGACCCCCGGCCCCATCTCAGCCTCAAGTCTTTGGGCTGGCAACAACAAAAACACTATTATTAGAGATCCTTTTAACCGAAGATGCCAGGGGTGAGCCTGGGATAACATTGCTGTAGTATCATGGTGGCTTGGATTTCACATTTATGGACCTGTATGTGTATGTGGACAAACAGTGCATGTGCACTTGGAGTAGGGTGGTGTTGGCTCAATATTTGGCTAGTAAACCAAGCTGATATTTGTAGGCTCCTGTTTATCACTCATACAACACACACACACACACACACACACACACACACACACACACACACACACACACACACACACTATACCCCTGATGGCGAACCTATGACACGCGAGGACATTTTGGGAGACACGCCAGTGTTTCCCCCAGGTCCCCAACATTTTTTGCCTTGAACATTTAGATTTTTGGTAGACCTCTTTTATTATCTAGTAAAACTTAGCAACAAAAAAGTCACTAATGATGTTAAATATCATGGGAGTCAGGATGGTGTAGTGGTTTGGGAGTCGGACTTAGACCTGGAAGATCCAGGTTCAAATCCCCGCTCAGCCACGAAGCTTCCTGGGTGACCTTGGGCCAGTCACTATCTCTCAGCCCCACCTACCTCACAGGGTTGTTGTGAGAACAAAAAGGAGGGGAGGAAATATGTACACCACTCTGAGCTCCTTGGAGGAAGGGTGGTATAAAAATGTGAATAAATAAATAAATAAATAAATAAATAAATAAATAAAATGCAATGTGTTCTATAGTTGTTTTCAGTTCAGTTCAATTCAAAATTACTATTAAAAGTAGCAGTAGTCAAAGTACTATTAAAAGTTGGGGGGCGACACATCAGCAGAGTCAAGTTAGGCATTTTCAAAAATTTTGACACGCCAAGCCCAAATGGTTCACCATCACTGCACTATACAGTAAATTCATGCTACTTGAAAATTTGCTTATTCATGAGCAGCAAGACTGACACTACCTTGCGCCATTTGTGAGGTGTGTCTCACCTTCTGCAATCCCTGCTGCCTCCAGAAGGTCTCTGCCAGAGGCGTCGCTACGGTGGGGGTGATACTGTAAGTCCCCATTTACTCCCTGGTACGAGGAGACCCTGCCCCCTCACCGTTGGAGCCATTCAGTGTGGCGAAGGCAACGGGCAGGGAGTCTCCTGCCCATTGCCTTCGCCGCAGTGAATGGCTCCGACAGCGAGGGGGCGGGGCCTCCTCGTATCAGGGAGTAAACGGGGACTAGGATGGCGCAGAACTTACAGTACCGCCCCCACCGTAGCCCTATTGATCCCATAGAATCAATCGTTTGTTATGTGCGAATTTGCTACCTGTGGGGGTTTTCAGGAACCTAATCTCTGCAGATACCGAAAAACTGACTGAATGTACACACAAACACACACACACACACAAAAAAAAAACAAGGAGCAGAAACACAAGGAGCTTAAACAAAGGAATCTAAGGAAGTCAAAGGACACTAGTCTATCTTCCTGTTTTTTAAAGACAGGTTCTTTCAAGGGAATGTGGGAAGGGGGCCCGTGCTACAAGTCTGTACCAAGTCCAGATAAATTATGCTTGAAGATTGTTCTCATCACAAGCTATTTCATCTATTTAGCTATTTTGGTGGTCACAAAGCTTCCCTTTATGCTATAATAAAGTCTGAATTCTTTCCCTGAATAGAAGAGACTCAGATGAGATTCTGTTTCTGAAGAGATTTAGAGAACAATTCTCCCCCCCCACACACACACACTTTTTTATCCCTCCATTTGAACTTGTATTAAAAATAGTGTTGACAGTTATAGAAGATGAAGGAACTGTTCATCTCTTCCAAGGAGTATTAATGTGTCTACTGTAACAGTACAGAAGAACTAGCGTTATACAGATGTCTGAATGATCAACTATCAATATCCTGAGTTTGCACACAAAAAAACTTCAGCTTTCAGGTAACAAGATCAATGGACTAATTCTCTAAATGTAAGAGCTAGCCCAGGGATTACAAATCAAGCAAATTTGGACATCAAACATCAGCAATCATGCCATGACACAAAACATTCATCCATAGGTTTCAAAATCCTGCCTACTTTCTACTAACTGTTCTCTTGCATTCATGCTAATTTTAAGTTGAATTCTCTTTTCCATGGCGTTAGCCACAAGCCATTTCAATCATTTATCCATGCACAGGAGGAGTCATATTCTTAATACTTTACTACAGTATAAGGTAATTATTAATCAAACTTGCAAGCAATAGTCAAAGAATTGGAGTCTATTATAAAATTAACTATAAAATTATCCCTATCGTAAAAAATAAAATAAAAAATGAATAAAATCCTTTCCCATGTATGACTGTAGAAATAGCCAATGGCTCCAATCCAGCTATATTGTATTTACAATGCAACCTTATGCGTGTCTATTCAGAAGTCCCATTATGTTCAATGGGGCTTACTCTCAAGAAAATGTGCATAGGATTGCAGCCTTATGGCACACGCACACCTTACAAGAAAGCGCAACACCTTCCAACTTCCCAATCCATCCCCCTCAACTCATAGAGCACTGGATACAGCGTAACTCTGGCAGTCAATCAGTCCACAGCCACCCCACCATATAAGCTCAGCTGCTCTGGCACCCACACACTCAGAGCACAGGGTGCACAGCATGGGGCTATATGCATGGGGTATATGCAAAGAGGACTTTGGTGGAGGGGAGTACTTGGCGCACAGACATCCCACTCTGCACCAACAACCACTCTTTGCACCAAACACAGGGCATATGCTCACAGAGACACTTGTCCCCTCAGTTCTCTCTTTGCAGGCTACATTCCTCACACTGGTAAGCCAAGGGGAGGGGGAATTCACACACTCACGACAATCCCTGGCTGCACAGGAGCTAGGTTAGGGGCTCACAGGGGTCCCCCACACAGAGCTGCTGCAGCCCCCCAGGAAGGACAGGTAAGGATTCCAGCAGTCATGCGCACAATACTTCCAAAGAAGAGCTGCAGGCATACCACTGAGGCTCCATCCTCCATCATAGACAGCAAGCAGGCAGGTGCTGCCTGGACACACAGGTGTCTCCCATCCCTCATCAGTGCTGCCCTACACCCTTCCAGGCTGCAAACCCACTTACCTGAGAGTAGCCCCACTGAATCCAGTGGGACCTACCTCAAGGAGGTAGACAAGCATAGGATTGTGCTCCCAACCCAGGAGAGAAAGGTGGGACTGCTGTTGCTGTTGACAATGCATTGCTGCCTCTGCTAGTTGTCTCCAACCTACCCCTTGTGCCCCCCCCACCAGCCAGGACCCCTCAAGCCGGGAGAGACAGGTGAGAATGCCATTGCTGTTGTCAATGCCTTGCTGTCTCTGCTCTGTGTCTCCCCCTTTGCAGGCTGCTACTCCACAGGCAAAGACACCAAGAAATGTACAGCATCACCAAAGCGAGCAGTGGAGCCCTGCCGCCCTCGGTTTAGTCAATGACCTACTTTTCCCACCCATGCCTCTGTGGCTTTGCAAACTCCATGACACACACCAATCCGACGGGTACTGCCTCACCGCACTAGCATCTGTGACGTGGGTGTATAGCATGGCATGGGTGTATAACGTGGGTCGAATAGCTTGCAATGCCACAACAACCCTGCTGGGAAGAGAGGGTTGGTCATCCTACCCATTTATGTTTCCCTTTCAGATGCCACTTTCCCATGGATTAAGTGCAATATAACCTATACCCAATAATAAAAAGGAATGAAACACTGACTCCCTTTCCCCAGCAAGCCCCAGGGAAGCTTGGTGGGGTGGCCCACCTTCTGGGACCACCATCATACATGGGCTTGCTTGTGAGCAGACATGCCTAGGATTGTGCTCTAAGGTTTAACAAGCTACACCTGCCCACATTCCTTCTCCTAAAGGTCTAGCACTCTGTCCCGGTTGGAGATCTGGTAAGCCTAATCATACTGGTAAGCTGCCATGGGGGGGGGGCATGGCTTGGCCTGGCCCGGGCGGGCCGGGCTTGGGATATGGTGGAGCTGCCCGCATAGGATTTGGCTTAGGCTTCGCTGGTGTCCCTATGCCATTGGCACAGGAGTTAGGTAATGGTTGGGCTGCCCGTTGCGTTTAAATTCCACTGAAATCAATGGGGTTTAGGTTAATCCCAACCAAATGGTCTCACTGCTTTCAATAGGAATTACTTGGGTTGGGACCAGTTTTTTGAACAGCAATAAAAATTGGATGTTAAAACAAGCAAAATCAATAGCACAAATTCATTGGATTTTCTTCTTTTGTGACTTTTAGGAAGGTTGATTGAGAATTTCAAAACTGAACGTCACCTTGGGTCCTTCGTAGATGAATGCCAATGATTGCATTTTACAAATAAATGATAGTAACAGTAAAGGCAAAGTGATTAAATTTTGTTGTAAAACAGGGGTGCACAACTTGGAAGTAGGTAGGGGCCAAAATGAATAGACTAAACTTCTTCGGGGCTGCACGGGGGGCATGTCAAGGAACCGTGATGTCACTTCCTCAGGAAGTGACATCACAGGGTGTGTGTCCATGAACCGGAAAATATCCGGAAAAGCAACATATTAATAAATAAATAAAAATATTTACAAAATTAAAAATTCGGATTTGCCCTCCCGCCGCGAATCCGAGCCTCCTCCTCACACGGAGCAGTGACAGCGCCAACGGGACAAGCCCCAAAACCTCCGCGCCCATTGGCACACAAGAGGAGATGCGGCTCTTCCAGCTCCTGGCCGAATGCCAGGAGACTCCAGCTGATCGGCGGCGATCAAAGCGCCGCCTTCAGCAACGGCCTCAAAGCCTCCAGGCCAATGGGCTCGCAAGGCTCAGTGACTTAGTCCTTCTCGCTCGGCGACCTGAGCGAGAAGGCTGCACAGCTACGCGGCTGGAGCGAAGACATTGGAGATCCCTCGGCGCTCTCTTTGTAAGCAACACGCACCAAGGGATCCCCGATTTCTTTGGTGGCCACCGGAAATCCTTCGGAGGGCCACAAGCAGCCTGGGGGCCGCATGTTGTGCACCCCTGTTCTAAAAGAAGAACATGGTTTACATTTCTGACAGTGCACTCAATTCTTTACTTACAATTCTTTACTCACTTCCTTACTTAAAAGGCAAGGGTGAACAGGGCATTTTGCTACAGCAGTTAGTAAAGAATCATGGTGATTTTAGTACAATTTCGCAGAATAGAGATACAACTGCTACCATATCAGTTCACATAAAGTTTCAAGAAAAAAACATCAAAACAAATATCCTGGACCTTTTGAAAAGAACACCTAGTTTGAGTTATGAGAAGTTTTTTTATACATTTTCGCAATGGGAAAGAAAATAAAATCCATTTTTTTATCTAGTATGTGAAGTTGGGGATAAATTTCAATTCATCCCATGGGATGCTAGTGTATAGGAATACATACACACGATGGGTAGACAGAGAGATATACAGTCTGAGTTCACTTGCACAGTGAAAAACACCTTTCTTTCCAGCCCAAAATTATTTCCATGCTAATGCCAGAGCTGGAAATATACGGTACTGAAAGATTTGGACATCTAGTTACTAGTCAAAAATCGAGGACAGTCTTGAACAGAGGTGACTCTATTTAAAGTCTATCAAATTTATAGTTTAAGAAGGGGGGGGAAGGGCACTCAAATCTATGTTGAGCTTCCAAAAAGATTGAACATTACCAAAATCTGGGACATTGCTTCCTGACATGGTAATGAACTCCTTCTGAGACTGCCACACTGGAGCTAGATTACGTGACCCTTCTGGCCTTTTATGCAGCAAAATTGCTACTTCAGTGCCTGCTGTCTTCTTTACTATGAACACCTGTGCCTCCTTGGATAAACTACATCTGGACAGCCCAGTTGTTAATGGCAATCATTGCCAAGGAAAGTCTGATTGCTGAATGAATTCAGATTTTCTCTGGTTCAAGGGAGCACTAAAGCCTCAGCTCTCGTTCTTCAGCAAGCAGCATACAAGAGGGATGCCATCTATGCAGAGCTCACTACTCTACTTTTAGCAGCTTTGTGCCACATTTGTGAGAAAGCGGAGATAAAAAATCCATTAATAAAATACACCCATATGTCCTGTCCTGATGGAGAACTGGTGTTTTATTTTTTTTTTTAAGATATTTTCGTTCCCCATTCTTCTCTGTGTTTGGCATGAAAGATCAAAACCTCTAACTGCAGATCTATTCTCAATGCTATATTAAAAGATACAACCGCCTCCTTCCAACAAAGAGGTTGCATGAATACACATTTCTTTGCCTTGCAAAGGCTTTTCAAACCAAAGAACATTTGATTTTATCTTTCGGATACATAGGTAGCAGCTAGGCATTTCTGCCCTCCATTATAAGACTTGTATAAAATCAGTGGTGATTTCATTATTTATGTGCTTGATTCTGGCAGACATGCTGCTGCCTTGCTGATCATAAGATGGTGAACTTGGTGCCTGGTTCTACTCCTTGATTTTCACACAAAAAATCACACAAAAATTAGCAATGGAAATCAAATGTAGCAACACTGGAGGTCTGGATTTGGAGTTACACTCAAAATTAAAGTGGAAAAAACATTACAGGTTGATCCAACGTTGATGTAATGTCCTTAAAACAAGGCAAAATGAGGCTCAGTAGTGTGTGTGGTCTCCACGTGCCTGTATGACGTCCCTACAAGGCCTGGGCATGCTCCTGATGAGGTGGCGGATGGTCTCCTGAGGGATCTCCTCCCACACCTGGACTAAAGCATCCCCCAACTCCTGGACAGTCTGTGGTGCAACGTGGCGTTGGTGGATGGAGCGAGACATGATGTCCCAGATGTGCTCAATTGGATTCAGGTCTGGGGAACGGGCGGGCCAGTCCATAGCATCAACGCCTTCGTCTTGCAGGAACTGCTGACACACTCCAGCCACATGAGGTCTAGCATTGTCTTGCATTACGAGGAACCCAGGGCCAACCGCACCAGCATATGGTCTCACAAGGGGTCTGAGGATCTCATCTCGGCACCTAATGGCAGTACATGGAGGGCTGTGCAGCCCCCTAAAGAAATGCCACCCCACACCATTACCGACCCACTGCCAAACCGGTCATGCTGGAGGATGTTGCAGGCAGGAGAACATTCTCCACGGCGTCTCCAGGCCCTGTCACGTCTGTCACATGTGCTCAGGGTGAACCTGCTTTCATCTGTGAAGAGCACAGGGCGCCAGTGGCGAAGCTGCCAATTTTGGTGTTCTCTGGCAAATGCCAAACGTCCTGCACGGTGTTGGGCTGTAAGCACAACCCCAACCTGTGGATGTCGGGCCTTCATACCACCCTCATGGAGTCTGTTTCTGACCGTTTGAGCAGACACACGCACATTTGTGGCCCACTGGAGGTCATTTTGCAGGGCTCTGGCAGTGCTCCTCCTGTCCCTCCTTGCACAAAGGCGGAGGTAGCGGTCCTGATGCTGGGTTGTTGCCCTCCTACGGCCTCCTCCACGTTTCCTGATGTACTGACCTGTCTCCTGGTAGCGCCTCCATGCTCTGGACACTACGCTGACAGACACATCAAACATTCTTGCCACAGCTCGCATTGATGTGCCATCCTGGATGACCTGCACTACCTGAGCCACTTGTGTGGGTTGTAGACTCCGTCTCATGCTACCACTAGAGTGGAAGCACCACCAGCATTCAAAAGTGACCAAACCATCAGCCAGAAAGCATAGGAACTGAGAAGTGGTCTGTGGTCACCACCTGCAGATCCACTCCTTTATTGGGGATGTCTTGCTAACTGCCTATGCTTTCCACCTGTTGTCTATTCCATGTGTACAACAGCTTGTGGAATTGATTGTCAATCAGTGTTGCTACCTAAGTGGACAGTTTGATTTCACAGAAGTGTGATTGACTTGGAGGACTTCCATTGTGTTGTTTCAGTGTTCCCTTTATTTTTTTGAGCAGTGTATATTCAAATCTTCCTTATTGTTTCCAACAATGTCATGATTTAGCATTTGACCTGTCATCCTGACACTGATCATCTCATCTTTGCCTTCCCCTTTTCATTTGTTCTTTTTGTTGTTGTTCAGTCGTTAAGTCGTGTCCGACCCTTCGTGATCCCATGAACCATATCCTGCCAGGCCTTCCTGTCCTCCACTATCTTCCTGAGTTCGCTCATTTTCATGTTCGTTGCATCGGTGATGCTGTCTAACCATCTCATCATTTGCCTTCCCCTTCTCCTTTTGCCTTCAATCTTTCCCAGCATCAGAGTCTTCTCCAGAGAGTCCTCTCTTCGCATTAGGTAGCCAAAATATTTGAGTTTCAGCCTCAGTACCTGTCCTTCCAGGGAACAGTCAGGGTTGATTTCATTTAGGATTGACTGATTTGATCTCCTAGCAGTCCAAGGGACTCTCAGGAGTCTTCTCCAGCACCACAGTTCAAAAGCATCTATTCTTCGGCGCTCAGCCTTCCTTATGGTCCAACTCTCGCAACCATACATTGCTACTGGGAACACCATCGCCCTGACTATGCGAACGTTTGTTGGCATGGTGATATCTCTGCTTTTTATTATGCTATCTAAATTTGCCATAGCTTTCCTTCCAAGGAGTAAGCGTCTTTTAATTTCATGGCTGCTGTCTCCGTCTGCAGTGATCTTGGAACCCAAAAAAAGTAAAATCTGTAACTGCTTCCATTTCTGCCCCTTCTATTTGCCAGGAGTTGATGGGACCAGATGCCATGATCTTAGTTTTATTCATGTTGAGTTTCAAGCCAACTTTTGCACTCTCCTCTTTCACTCTCATCAAGAGGCTCTTTAGTTCTTCTTCACTTTCTGCCATTAGGGAGGTATCGTCTGCATATCTGAGGTTGTTGATATTTCTCCCGGCAATCTTGATTCCGGCTTGCGATTCATTCAGCCCTGCATTTCTCATAATGTACTCTGCATATAAGTTAAATAAGCAGGGTGACAATATACAGCCTTGCCGTACTCCCCTGTATTTAACACTGCTTGTTTCTCACATGAGAACTGTTTAGAAAACTGCCCCCACCCCAAACTGATTCATCTCAATAATTCCCCTGGTCCCTAGCTTACCATTGTGCAATGTTGACTCTGAACAAGAACTCGGAGTTGCTCCTTTTGTCTCAAGCAAAGTCAGACTGGAATCCAAACTCTACCGTATTCAAATGGAAAGGGCTTGTGTGCCCATGGTGGGGGGGGGGGGGGAAGAGAAGAGAACACACAACATTTAATTACAGCAACAGCACCCCCATGTGCCTCACAGGAGGGTCTCCTGATCTTGGAGGAGAACTTGGGGGTGCCACTGGAAAGAGAAACACAAAGCCCTGATGCATGAATGGAACACAGCCCAGGGCATTTTCGATCCCAATCAAAGTAACTATGTGCTATAACAGAGAAATGCATGTCTTCTACTTTGAGTGACTTTTGCCTAGTGTTTCTAAATTATATATAAAAATTAAGAATTGGTTCAAAGGAAAATTTGGAATAATGTATTTGTCAAGGAGTAATAATGACAGCAACCATATATTGTCAGCATTTCTTCCTCTGCTGCTTCTCTGTTCATGAATACAATGGGAGCTACCCTATATTGATAATGAAAATTGATTTCAAAAAATCAGTCACCCATTTGTGTGTGTAGGCTGATTTCTTGGCACGCTTGTGCAACTCATTTTGGTCATTATTATAATGAGGAATGTGGCCTACCAAGAGCACAAAGCCTCTGTCAAAAGTGCTAAATGAGAACTGCTTTGGCTGTGGGAAAATTAACAAACCATTGCAACTTCAAAATCATTTGCACTCAGATAATATATTCTTATATAGGCAGTATCTATCAAACTGACTTACAGCGCAATCCGACTTAACTTTTGTGCCGGTTTAACCAGTGGTGCAGCGAGAACGGGAGGCCCCAGAACAGAAAAGGGATTCAAATCCCCTTTGAATTCCTCTTTTGCAAGGGATTTGAATCCCTTTTCTGTTCTGGGGCCTCCCGTTCTCGCTGCGCCACTGGTTAAACCGGCACAAAAGTTAAGTCGGATTGCGCTGTTAGAAGCACAGGTAACTGATCTGAAGCATGGAAACATAATTAGGGGAGTGGGATTCACTTCAATCACCTACATGAGGAAACTAAAAGCAGGGATTGAGGACAAAAATGTTAGTCATGTTTCTAGATCGAATTCCATGCACACACTTAACACCCAGGACACACTTTTCAGAGCACATTTTTAGATGCAAATTCTTTTCAGCCCTTGAACATGATTTATCAGATTAGAGTCTGCCTTAACTCCAGCTACTCAGCTTTCATCACAAACTGCAATACTGCCATTGGTCTTGAAATACTCCTGACCAATAGAAACTAACTGGAAAGTCATTCTAGATTTGAACCACACGAGTCACAAGATTACTAGAACCGGCTCATTTATGGTTGAAAATGTTGTTTGGCTAAAAATCTACTTACTAATAATTAATTAGTCACGTGGGAACTGGTGGGATTACTAATTAACACTGAGTATTTAAGACTACAATCTTGCTGGGTTTTGTAAGGGAGAATTAGAGATCAGTTGTGAATGCCACACATCTTGAAGAGCTTCCCAAAGATGTGAAAGACACACAAATACGAAATTGAGACACTGATTTCCTTTTGGGCACTGTTGCTTAAAATAAGAGAAACTCACTGCATGTATTCAACATCTGGAGGTTCAATAGATTATTTAGCTTTGCTAAAAGAATATTTTCCAATGGCACACTATTTGCTTAGAATCACCAAGGGGAAGACAGATAAGGAGACAGTGTCAATGATGCATGCTCCCAAGTATAGGAAATATTCCTATGTCATGCACATTTTCTCTTCTATTTGCTAACTTAACTAAATATTGTCTCAGACTCCGTGTTTTGAAAGCAAAAATAAACATATGCACACTTTAAAAAGAGACCAAGCGAAATAGGCAACTGCAATCAGAGGATGTCCGCCTTGTATTTCTTACACTGGCTTCCTATAGGCAGAGAGCATTCAAGATGACATGGTGCTCTTCAGGTCCTGGAACATTCCAGATGCTGGCTTTGATCAACACCTGCTTTTTGAGACTCACTCTTGGAACTATCTGCACAGACACCGCGAATTACTTTGCATGCCACCGTTAAAATATTTAATGTAATTATTATTTATATAGCACCACTTGTGTACATAGCACTTTACAAAGAATGAGAGGAGAGTTCCATGTCCCCAGGGGCTCACAATCTAAAAACAGACAAAAGAGAGACAACAACAGAGGAAGGGGAGAAAGGGGAGGCAAGGCAAAGCAGAGAGAATATGCAATTATTTTCTGTACATGCACTCAGGATTCGTTACAATTTCATATGAGAAGTAAGTCTTCAGTGTCCCAACTCACGTGGATATCCGTTCCCTGGGGAAAGTATTTTCCACTTCAAACAAACACTCTCCCCAGGGAGAACTGAAGGTGAAACTAGAGCATGCGGGGGGGGGGGGCTGGGGTTTGCTGGCACTCTCCCAGAGGGCTGGAACGATAGACACCAGCTTTCGACTGTCAAAAGACTGCAGTTTCCAGCAGCAATGATGCATCAGTGAGAAAACATGCAGAAAACAGGGCAGTGTGCAAGAAAAGCAGGTACGATGGAAAGCAGTCCACTGACCCTGAAACCACTAGAACAGGGGTTCTCAACCTGTGGTACGGGTAACCCTAGGGGTACGCCAAGCCCTGCCCCTTATCTGCCACATCAGCAGCTAATTAAGTGTTAATTAACATGGATTTTAAATTGTAATTATTTTTGGAGCACTTCTGTCTCTCTGATTTTGGTTTTGGGCTTATTTTTATACTTTGGAAAATGTACTTTGGTAGGTGGGAGAGGGAGGAGCTGATATTGGGAAAGTGTGACTTGGAAGGAAAAAAAAGAGATTCTTGCGTGTGTGTGTGTGTGTGTGTGTGTGTGTGTGTGTGTGTGTGTGTGTGTGTGTGTGTGTGTCTGACACACAGTTAAATAAGACATTTTTCACATTTAAAACTGTTTTAGTACTTTTTATTTAATGATTAATTACTTAATTAATTACTTGTTTAATCTAATTAATTAGCAGTTAATTAAGCAGGGGGAACTTCAGAAAATTGGACCGTGATAGGGTGTACCTGGGCCTCCAAAGGTTGAGAACCCCTGCACTAGAACAAAATCCAAACAACTGTTCCCAAGTCCTATAAATAAAATTTAAATAGTACCTCCACACTTAAAGGCAATATACCTCATGGCTGTGGAGGAGGAGAGCAGCAGGGAAAGGCTATTGCCTTCACTACTGTTTAGAACAGTGGTTCCCAAACTAGGAGGCGTGGCTCCCAGGGTAGCTGTGGAAACCAGCCAGTGGAGCCGTGAAGTGCCACAGAATCCTCTCGGAAAATCAGCAGGCATCAAAATAATGTAATGGAGAGCCACGGCCAATGGTCACTAATGGTCAAGGGAGCCACAGGTCGAAAAAGTTTGGGAAACACTGGTTCGAATAATATATTCTGTCGCTATCCTGGAGATATCTAGCTGGCCAGTGCTGGAAACAGGATACAGAGCTACGTGGTCTGATTCAGGGGAGTAGTTATGTTCCTACTCACTACTGTACTACCCATCTTTAGATCTAACATTATGGGACAAACACAATTTTTAACAAGAAGAAAAGTAACAGTATTTGGAAGGTTCTTTATTTCTGCATTAAAGAATAAAGATCTGAATGATGAAATGTAAAATTTAACAGACTCCAATGGTGTTTCACACGTTTTTTCTCACTGACTAAGCACATAGACATAACAAACTCAAATTGCAATGCAACATCCACATTTCAAAAGGCCAGCATGTAGGCTTGCCGCTTTGACCTTCTCTTACTTCTCTTGACCGTCTCCCAATCCTATGCATGTCTGCACAGAAGTAAGTCACATTGTGTTCAACGGGGCTTACTCCCAAGAATCTGTGCACAGAACTGCAGTACTAACTTCCTCGACTACTTCAACTCTGAAAACAGCGAGGCAAAAATGCATATTTATCCAATCTTCAATCATCATTGCACAGTCTAAATGCATTGCTTGCTGTCTCATGTTTCTGTGGGTGTCCTTTAATTGCAATCTCTTGATAAACTTTTTACAGCTTTTGTGTTTATTGCTGGAAAAGATTAATGCATTCAGAAGCCTTATCTTTAAGCAGCATGCTAAAAAAAACACTCAAAATTTAGCCTTTTAGACAGCACATTTTCACATCATTAAACAAGAAAACGTTATGCGGAAGGAGAAAGGTTTTACAGTATGTCTCCATTAACATACCTGCTGGAAACCCATTTTAATGTTTGCCGTGATTAAAACGACTTGCATCTCACCCATTTCATTAAGAGCTTTTTTGAAGGCAAGGGAAATAATTGTTACCCCCCTCTCCCTATGCCCCATCTGCTTCAAACATAGCCTCAAAACTAGTAAACAAGTCATTATGATTGTCCTGAAGGTACATCACAAATTATATGCTGCCCAAATGGTGTATCATCCTATAAGCAGTTTGGGTGAAGACAATTCTGAAATCACAGAGGAGGAGGGGAAACACAGATTGTTCCATGTTTGTTTTAAAATTTTCTTATAAAATAAAATACAGTAGGAAACACTCTTGGAAAATATAAAACACAGTTTAGCTTGCACAGCATTACTGGGGTACACTTCCATGGCGTTTTTAAAAACTCACTTAAGATGACATCAAAAAGGGCACACTACAAAATATTGACACAGGTCCTCCAATTAGCTCCAGAGACCCATGATTTCCTTTTGTTCATTGCAAAACTATTTCAAGCATGGTTTAGAAAATTACAGCCCAGGGGATTGTTTAGAACACAAACCCTTCAGGTCACCGAAGTATGAAAACCAAGACCAACAACATTGAAGAGAGATAATGACAAAGCTTGCCATATCCTGGACCAGATCTGGGCCTCATAAATCACCATCTCCATCTGCTGGTGTTTTTTTTCTTTAAAGCTGAACTGTGCCCCGCCCTTCCTACCCCCCCCCCACACACACAGAGAGACACCAACTGCCCTGTGAGGAGAAGGAGGAGTCAGAAAGGCATACCCTCCCTTTACTTTTGTAATCTATCATATGTAGAAAAACATCCCATAAGATGCTTTTTGGCACCTCCTGATAAGCAGCGGAAAGGCAGAATAAAAATATTTTAAGTAAATAAGTAAATAAATGCTCATCTCAAAGAAAAGGCAAACATTAGGAGCCCCAAAAATTCTTCTTCGTGTTAGCTTTCATCTGAAATGGAGAAAAATTCCTAGTCCCGCCCCCCCCCCCCGGGGGGATGTTCCTGGACTGCAGGGAGTTGGCTGCCATTTGCAACTGGGGATTCTGGACTCTTACAATCCAGGCTTCCTGGCTTCATATTGCAGTTCTGGGCAGTGGGAGTTTTGCTGGGCTGGGGGTTAAGGGGTACATTGGGATTGGTTCAGCCAATCTATTTCCTGTTTGGGGGAGAACTTTGGCTTATTTCCATTCCAGTATAGGGGGTGTGTGGCACACCATTATCCTTGATGTATTGTTAAAGGTGACATCATATGAGGCGATCTATCATAGGTGAAACAGTGTCGGATTACGAGGTTTAAAAAGTGGATGAGGAGATGGTTAAACACAGGACTAGGGGGGGGGGGAAGGTTCAGCAGTGCTATAATATCTGGGTGCCAGGGAAAGGGAATGGCTGTGAGTGCAAGAAGGTCAGAATTCTTTAATTGGAACGATCTTCTTTCCTGTTCTTCATTCTTCCATTTCTGATTCAGCTTAAAATTACAGGTGTGCCCCATATCCATGAATTTGCTATCCACAGTTTCAGTTATCCACGGATTGAAGGGACCCCCCTCCCCAGGCTTTTCCTTTTTTCCCAGTAAGGGCTCAATGGTCAGCCTCTCTCCTTCAGGTAGGGCAGCATCAGCATGAGGGCACAAATGCCAGCCTCTCTCCTTCAGGTGGGCAGCATCAGCATGAGGGTACAAACGCCAGCCTCTTTCCTTCAGGTGGGCAGCTTCAGCATGAGGGCACAATGGCCAGCCTCTCTCCTTCAGGTGGGCAGCTTCACAATGGCCAGCCTCTCTCCTTCAGGTGGGCAGCATCAGCATGAGGTCACAATGGCCAGCCTCTCTCCTTCAGGTGGGCAGCATCAGCATGAGTGCACAATGGCCTGCCTCTCTCTTTCAACTGGGCAGCATCAGCATGAGGTCACAATGGCCTGCCTCTCTCCTTCAGGTGGGCAGCATCAGCATGAGTGCACAATGGCCTGCCTCTCTCTTTCAAGTGGGCAGCATCAGCATGAGGTCACAATGGCCAGCCTCTCTCCTTCAGGTGGGCAGCATCAGCAGGAGGTCACAATGGCCAGCTTCTCTCCTTCAGGTGGGCAGCATCAGCAGGAGGTCACAATGGCCAACCTCTCTCTTTCAAGTGGGCAGCATCAGCATGAGGACACAATGGCCAGCTTCTCTCCTTCAGGTGGGCAGCATCAGCATGAGGTCACAATGGTCAGCCTCTCTCCTTCAGGAGGGCAGCATCAGCATGAGGTCACAAAGGCCAGCCTCTCTCCTTCAGGTGGGCAGCATCAGCATGAGGGTACAAACGCCAGCCTCTCTCCTTCAGGTGGGCAGCTTCAGCATGAGGGCACAATGGCCAGCCTCTCTCCTTCAGGTGGGCAGCTTCACAATGGCCAGCCTCTCTCCTTCAGGTGGGCAGCATCAGCATGAGGTCACAATGGCCAGCCTCTCTCCTTCAGGTGGGCAGCATCAGCATGAGTGCACAATGGCCTGCCTCTCTCTTTCAAGTGGGCAGCATCAGCATGAGGTCACAATGGCCAGCCTCTCTCCTTCAGGTGGGCAGCATCAGCATGAGTGCACAATGGCCTGCCTCTCTCCTTCAGGTGGGCAGCATCAGCAGGAGGTCACAATGGCCAGCTTCTCTCCTTCAGGTGGGCAGCATCAGCAGGAGGTCACAATGGCCTGCCTCTCTCTTTCAAGTGGGCAGCATCAGCATGAGGACACAATGGCCAGCTTCTCTCCTTCAGGTGGGCAGCATCAGCATGAGGTCACAATGGTCAGCCTCTCTCCTTCAGGTGGGCAGCATCAGCAGGAGGTCACAATGGCCAGCCTCTCTCCTTCAGGTGCGCAGCATCAGCATGAGGGCACAATGGACAGCCTCTCTCCTTCAGTTGGGCAGCATCAGCAGGAAGGCACAAAGGCCAGCCTCTCTCCTTCAGGCGGGCAGCATCAGCATGAGGGCACAACGGCCAGCCTCTCTCCTTCAGGTGGGCAGCATCAGCATGAGGGCACAATGGCCAGCCTCTCTCCTTCAGTTGGGCAGCATCAGCATGAGGGCACAATGACCAGGCTCTCTCAGTGAAGCCAGCAGCAACAGCAGTACATGGACACAATGTCTCTGTTTAACTGAGGGAGGCAGAAACCATCATGGGCACAATGTCTCACGCATGGAGGCAGACAGAAACGGGAGCATGTGAACAGTCCCACTTTCTTGTATGGAGGTGGGCTGCAGCAGTGGGTTTCTCTAACTGAAATCGGCGGCAGCATGTTTGCAAAGAGCTCTCTGCTCATGGAAGGTGCCAGCGCCCGATTTACAGGAATTCCCCCTGAAGCCCCTCATGCCATATCCTACTCCCTTTCCAAGGGTTCCCCATCCATCATAAGAGGCTTTCTGGGTGCAGCTGTGAAAAGGAGGGGGTGGGGCACATCCCTGCATAAGCTCTGTTCTGCTTATGCAAGTTATGATCCAACCCATTCTCCAACATATGATGATAATTTTACATATTCAGCTTACCTAGTGGTGAGTGCAATTAGAGCATGGAATTGCTCTTGGCTTGTCCAAATTTAAGCCTAAACTGATTATTACTGATATTATTCTCTCTCTCTCTCTCTCTCTCTCTCTCTCTCTCTCTCTCTCTCTCTCTCTCTCACACACACACACACACACACACACACACACACACACACACACACACACACACACTGAGCGTTCTGACCAGTTATTTTATATATTTAGGCTGTTAGGATTTGGGCTTATGGGGATTTGACTCCCATATTCCTCTAGCCCTCTATATTACAGCCAGCTTCACAGAAACTCTATGACCTCCTCTGTTCGTTCTAGGAAGACTGGGCTCAATAGAATCAATGTGTGGATGGTCCCATTGACCCCAGTAGGTAACGCAAAGTGGGGAGAGCCTACTTGCAAATAATGGAACCATAAATTTCAAGAATGGTGGTGGTGGGCGGCTGCCCCGCCGCCTGGTTTGCTCCCGGCCCAACTCCAAGTGCGAGGCGGCAGGCTGACCCCTGATTGGCTGACGGACCGAGGGGGCGGGGCGTGCGCGGGCATATGCCGTGTGCGCGTCTCGCTCTCCCTCAGTTCGTCATTTGAAGCCGATCCCCTCCCACCCTCCCGGTCTCAGTTCGAGATTAGCTGGCCGCCTGGACAGGGGCCGGGTAGGAATTTTTTAGGCCGCAACGGATTGGCGCTGAGTTTGCAGCCTTTTTTCTCCTACCCCGAACTGTGCCTAGGGAGATCTGTGGTTAAATAGGTTGACTTGGCTCGGTCACTTTAAGGCAGGTACCGTGCGGGCATGTTTAGGTAAGGCTGTGCTTGGCGTACACTTGAGACAGCAAAGTCACTCTGGAAGCCAGAACCACTCACCTGGGACCGGACCGGACCGTTGAGGCAGGCTGGCAACCTCAAGTGACTGGTTGGGTACTGGAGTTGCCTGGGGCAACCTGGGGTTTCCACCCGGCCAGCTGTCTCGACCTCACGAGGTCGGTGGTGATAGGCGCGCTTGGAGGCCTCCGAGTGCCAGCCTGGAGCCAGGTGTGACGCCCGTTGATCATCCAGATCGCTTGGGGGAAGTAGGCAGCCAGGCTGTTTCCCCTGCTCTAGCGCCTGCACGGTTGGGGTTGGTTTGAGGCCCTGCTGACTGTTAATTTGTGTTCAATAATTTAATAAAAGTGGCCCATAGAATTCCAGCCTGTTGTCTCGCCTCGTTATTTGGTGGGTACGGGGGTAAATAGCACAACTTGTCAAATTAACAAAGATAGTCCAGTTAAGAGATGGGAGACAGACACAAGCCAAATTTAGCAATCAGTGGCAGTCCTTTATTAACTATTGGAAAATAAATTGTGGTACTGATGGCTTTTTTTTTTCTATTTTGTAAGATTTAATGCAATTTAATACCCTAAGAAATGAGCTGAAACAGAAAGGCTTGATATTGCTGAGATGGTTAAAATTGTTTAGATGGTTTTGTAATTTTGACATGTTCATAAAGTTTTTTAAAAATGCCTCATTGGGCCTGAAGTCCACATCGAGACTCAGTCTGCAGGTCTTGGCATGCATCAAGGCCTGGAGCCCCTAAAGGTTTGTAGCTGCCTCTTCCCTCAGGGGAAGATCTGCATTGTAGGGATTGGGAAAAGACATTACAGTAGTGTCAGCCGAAGTCCTTTGAGAACACCTGTGCTTGGTTCAATGGCAGTTTAATTGTTCTGATTATACATGTAGTAACACCAGAACTAGGGGACATCCACTAAAATCTAAAATTGAGTGGCGGGAGAAGTAGAACAGACAAAAGAAAATATTTATTTACCCAGCGTGTAATCTGTGATGGCACCTGGCCTGGATGTCTTTAAAAGGGGGTTGGGCAGATTTACGGAGGAAAAGTCCATCACAAGTTACAAGCCATGATGGGGATATGCAACCTCCTGGTTTTAGAAGTAGGCTATCTCTGAATGCCAGATGCAAGGGAGTGGCAACAGGAAACAGGTATCTTGTGTGCTCCCTGAGGCATCTGGTGGGCCACTGTGAGATACAGGAAGCTGGACTAGATGGGCTTTGGCCTGATCCAGCAGGGCTCTTCATCTATCTGTTCTTCATCTTGTTTTCCTTAGTTTGAATAGCACTAAGTTATAAATCCAATAAATGACTGGCAAAAAAGGCCTAGCCTAATGACACAAAATGTAATTTTACATTTTGCTTATTTTACATATATTTCATTTCTCCCCTGAAACTCCCAGCATTGTAACTATGATCAAAACAAATAATAACATCCCCCCAGTGAGTTTCATTCCTCAAGAATGACACTCATAACAACTTGCATTAATCTACAAAAACAAAACAAAACCCTGCAGAGTTTTGAAACGATTGATTTCTCATATCTGAAAGCCATTTGCTGTGGTATGGTAACAATAATAGAAAGAAGTAGAAAAAAATTCAGTAATACTGAGTAGGGCCAAATGAAAAGATAAATGTAATATTCATGTATAATAGGAGAAAATAATGGAATACAAATGCAGTCTTTTATGATTAAACTTATCTCCATTATGAGTCACCATTTGTATTGAGATGTTTGTGAGGGCCATTACTCGCTAAACTAAATTTCACATATTTTTCATGTCAGTATCCGCTACAGCCAGAGGGTGAGATATCCAAATTTGTGTTTGCACGCCAGAGACCACTAAAGAAAACCAGTAATTATTTCAGGAGCTCCACAGGGAAATGCATGACACATTAAGGTTGCAAAATAATTATGATATTTATTCCACAGGGGAAATGAACTTCTGTGGCATAGCTTTCTTGTTTACATACCTAGTAAACATAAGTGTGGCAATGCTCTACAATGCAGATTCCTGCACTATAAAGAATATTTTTGCTCACATCAAATACCTAGTTCTGCGCAGTACAGTACAGTCTCAATCTCATGCCCTCAGACACTTGGGCAGGGCGAGAGGCTATGGTGGGGAGGGGAGATTTAAATCCCCTTTGAATTCCCCTTTGGAGGGGGTTTGAATCCCCTTTCCATTCTGGGGCCTCCCATTCTCGCTGCACCACTGATTACACTGGTGGTGTAAGTGGGATAGGATTGCGCTGTTAAGGAAAACCTTAACAGTTTTCCCTGTAAGTTTTAAGAATACTTTGCATCCTCCTCTCAGCTTGACCCCTCCTTCTGATTCCCTCCTCTAACATTCCTTTCTTGTCCCTACCTATCCAACCTTTACCCCATCTTCCTTTTTTTACTCTTTTACCTTTCAAGATTCTTTGGTCCTTTTTTCCTCCAAGATGGTTTTCTCTTTGCTTTTACTCTTCAGGACCTACCATCCAATTTTTCCACCCCTCATCCTCTCTTGTACGTCTTAGCCCTGCCTTGGTTCTTAAGCACTTGCCTTCTCGCCTCTCTAAATCGTCCTTGTAGTTTATTCTTTTATTAGCACTTTCCTTTGCCTTTATCTTTCTATGTTGCTCCTATTTCTCCTTAGCTCTCACGTTTTGCCTATCCTGTCCCCCTTACATTTGTCTCCCCCCCCCATCTCTCTCCAGTTTTTTCACTTCCTATTACTTTTCCATCCTCTTGCCATCAGTCATGGTCTCTTTTTCAGTTTGCCACTTCTGGTTACTTTATTTTTTCCCCTCGTTGTGTTCAACCAGCAGCAAGATAGTCACTCTTGGGTTTGGGTGGGCAGGGAGAAGAGAGAGAAACTGAGGCTGATGCCTCATCTCTGCCAATCAATCTGCCTGGCCATTCGTACGACACCATACCTCAGCAGGAGTTCCTCATCTCTAAGTGGGTGGCTCTGTTGTAATTTTCTACGTGTTTTTGTCAGTGAGTTTTGGATTTTTACATCTAAACTACATGGCTACTTTACCCATAAAACCTGTTTCGTGTAATATATCATATGTTCATTTTATGTCAGAAATTTCTGTTATGGACTCAAGTGAGTGTGTTTGTAATAACAACAACCGCAATCATGTTGTGGTTTCAAGGCCACCACATATGTTTTTGGTAGAGGGGTCATTCCATGTCAAATCAACCAATGAAAAATCCATTTTGGAACTTGATGTCACGGATTTTGTTCATTTTTGGTACATTTGTACCTTACCATGAGAGGTTTAAAAATTATTTTTTCAGATTTTTGTGTTCATCCATTTTTGAGATATTGAATGTTCAAAAGTGCCTAAAAATGCCAAAATGCACTTGTCACTTTACATTCAAACGCCATTTACAAGATAAAGATGAAAGCTAAAGACATGGGACAGGTGTCATTTTAAAGGTTATGAATAGGGCTTTCATTTGATGTACAACGTGACACAATAGTAAATTTACAAGAAATTCAAAAATATTCAAATAATTTTGAAAAAATGGGATTTTTTTAAATTTTCAAAAAAAAATCACACTTAAATGTCAAAGAGGCATTTAAGTGGCTTAAAGCTGTATCAGGGTCCAAATACTCAGACTCCTTAATATGACTAAGACCAGGAATCTCATAATTCTCAGGAGGAATTTCCTTTTCAAGTATATTGTTTTCCATCTGACAAGGCTTTCCTAACTGCAATCTGCATGAAGTGCATACTTTCATGTGTGGTTTGATTTCACTATTTAGTGAAACCATCCAATCAGTTACTTTCCTCAAATCTTTACTAACACAGTGCCCCCCTTTTTTAAAAGGGCTACAACAGTTTTTTGACCACTTATTCTCCTCCATATTTCAAATCATGTAATTATCAAACTGTTAATGAATTAAACTTAATAAAGACTAATAAAGCAGCTTCACAACAAAAATGTCCTAGAAAGCTTCACTAAAAACAAACTGTCCAAACCCACTTAAATGCCTCTTTGACCTCCCTTGGTGAGTCAAGAAGAAAGTATCTAAAGTGCAAAGAAAAAATGGGGAAGATTAAAAGGACCTACAAATATTTTTTTTTACTTCTGAAGATGATTTAGATGAGGAAAAATGTCACTGTGCTGATTCAGAAATTATTCAGCAACTAAAGGAAAAATTTAAAACTACGAACAGAAGTAAAAAGCTCATGATTTTGATAGTTTTACCAAAACGCTGGTCCTGTAAAAGAATAGAAAGTGAATTCATTCTCTATAAATCTATCTCTATAAGTCCTGTTATAAATTTTTGGATTCATTTCAGTTTACCACATAATTTTATCAATGTAAACTGTAGAAAAATGAACTTGAGGGGTTTAATTCCTGGTCACTGTCAACAAGAAAATTTAAATTTTGTATGATACCATAGATACCATCTTTTGACCATTTTGACTGATTGACTACAAGACATATACCTTTGTGTGATTTTTTTTTAAAATTTTTAAAAATCCAATTTTTCCAAAATTTCAAAATTAGTATTATTTGAATATTTTTGAATTTCTTGAAAATTTACAATTGTGTCATGTTGTATACCAAATGAAAGCCCTATTCATACACTTTAAAATGACACCTGACCCATGTCTTTAGCTTACATCGATATCTTGTAAATGGTGTTTGAAGGTATGGTGACAAGTGAATTTTGGCATTTTTAGGCACTTTTGAAAATTCAATATCTCAAATATGGATGGACAGAAAAATAAAAAAAATTTTTTAAGCATCTCATGGTAAGGTACAAATGTACCAAGAATGAACAAAATCCATGACATCAAGGTTTCATGCATTGGTTGATTTCACATGGAATGACCCAGAGGCAAGATTTGAATGGGGGAAATGCTGATTTCCCTGGGGATAAGAGTTACTTCTTCTTTTGGATGGTTTACAGGTTAATTTTGTCCACCTGGGTACTTTTTGAACTGTTGGAAGGTCAACCACTCTTATTTCATCTCCTTAAAAATCTCTTCCACACACAAGCCAGTTATGCAAGAGGTTACCCATATACTTTTAATGTTATCTATTACCAGCCTTGGAGCATTTTCTTCCTGTCTCTTGCTTACCTACTACTACCTACCTACTACCATATTGCTGGGGAAATACAATAGATTCCCTTGCACATTTAGTAGCTAATACTTAGATTTTAATGGCTATTAACAATTCCAAAATATTTTAGGAACCATTAATGAAAATATACTGCAGTCAGGTGGGGGGGGGAGCACACCCACCCACCCACCTGTAGCAGAAAATTAATTCTATTTTCAAATAGGGACTCTGCCTAACAGAATATAAGAGGCCTTCCTAACAGCAGTCAGAAACATTTTTATGGTTGCAGAGCAACAAATCTGAGGCTGCAGAATGTGCTAATAATTCTACAATTATATTCAGTTGTTCCTACAATGCACACAAGGGAAGTTATCTTTTTGTCACACTTCATAATATGCCGTTTCAAAGCTCTCTTTCCACAGCCATATATTATTAGCTGTTTCAGATGCAGGGCATTTATATTCTCTCTAAATTGTTAACTACAAAGCTAGTACTGTACTAGCAAATTATTTAACTAGTACTTGTAAAAAAAAAAGTTCACCTCTATTTTTCAGTTCTGTACCAAAAATAAGATGGGAAGATCACTTGGCAATGCCATAGGCATTGCATTCCACCATGTGGAATGCACAGCTTGACAGAAGGATCAACTGTTAAGAAGACTGAGCACAATGTCACAGTACAGCTTGTGAGCAAATCTGGATTTTTCCTGTAACCTAAAAGTGCCTATGGGCCAAGTGAGAAGCAGGATTTCTCGAATACTCATATTATTCTCGTATTAAAGAAAAAGAGGTATTTAGATAATGACAGCCCTATAGCCATACCCCTAAAACAGAGGTTCCCAAACTGGGGTGTTGTGATGCCCCAGCCGGGAAAAATGGGTCTCTACTCCCTTAAGGGGAGTGGCAACTTGCGGTGACGGCAGGGAGGATGGCAGCTTCAGAACAGCTCTCCGATGCGATCATGACCCACTTCCCGTTTTGTCAGAACACTGGGTCGCAATTGTGATCTGGAGCTGTTCCCCGCACCCCGGGGGCTCCCCCCCCCCGAGGATCGACACACCTTTCAGCAAAGCAGGAAAAACCCTCCTTTCCCCCGGTGGTGGCGGCAGGGCAATCCTGGAAGTGCCGGCGCTGCCATAGCCACCCCCCTCTGCAAACATTTACAAGGTGGCAAAAAGGTTGAGAACCTCTTTCCTAAAGAACATGAATGCATGGATACTTCCTGTTCTACTGCAGCTATGTAAAACCCCTGCACCGCCATTGCAGCGCGGGGAAATTGTCCTGCCCCCCGAAGGAGGCAGGAGGAGGGTCATGTGGGGCCCGGCCAGTGATTGTCCGGGCCAGGTCACGTGGGCCAGACGGGGAGACGCTGCAGCACGTCCAGGCCCTTCAGTCAGCGCCCAGAAGACGAAGCCCCACCCGCCCTCCCGTGGAATAGTCTGGGATTAGCCGGTCGCCCGTCGGGGGCCAGGTAGGAATTTTTGGCTTCCAATAAATTGGCAACAATTGGATGTTTTTTCACCTACCTCGGACTGTGTCCATAGGTGAGAGTGATGTAGCCAGTGGGTCACCTGGCAGGCAGGCGGCATGTGGGTAAGGGTAGGTAAGGATAGAAAGGGATGGGCATGCACCTTGAGCTCGGCAAGGGCAGGAAGTGAGCCACAACCACTAATTAACTACGCTTGCCCGGGTCGGTAAGGCAGGATGGCAAGCTTCCTGGCTGGAGCAGGGGAGGCCCATCAATGGCTTGGCTAGTATGGATCTCAAAACCTGTTCCGCTGTCTCAGCCCTTCTGGGTTGGCCGTGATAGGCTCCTCCGGGCTGTATCCGGGGGGGCCTGGAGCCGGGGTGTTTGACGCCAAAACAAGCAGGGGGAGGAAGATGGCTAGGCCCATTTCCCCCGACCAGTGCCCGCACGTCTTTGGGGGGGGGGTTAGTTTACCCCAACGTTTGCCTCTGCAGGTTTTTTACTGTAAATAATAAATAAAGTGACCATCTCTCCAAGAAGTGACTTGACTCGTGTCTTCCTTGGAGGGGTGTAAGGATAATTAACCCCTGTTCTCATTTCCTTTGCAAAGTTTGGAGGGGGAGATTTGCATTGAAGGGAAGGGAGTGCTTAATCACTTAGACCAACCCCATCATCTACATATACCTGCTATAGATTTTATTTTTCCTGATGTTAAAGAAGGCCCCGAGAACTGTGCTCAATATATATTGATGCTACCTGACATATAAATGTATTGCATTTCTTATACTCATATTTATTCAATATTCAATTTTTGAAGTCCTAATTTTTCATGCTCTTGAGAAGATCATCTTTCAAAAACCAGGCTTTCAGAAGTGGCAGCTAGTGTGGAACAGTTTTGCAAAAAGCTTCACCAGAATGTAAAGTTCCCTGGTTCAGCTATTTGGGGGGAGGGTGGGTCATTGCATAACAAGGACTACAATACTGATTGTGAAAGTGCTCGCTGGCTTGCTAGGTTCACTCATGTGACTTGCAGAGGAAGCACTGCCCTCACCCATTTGCCCTTAGTGACACCAGTATAATGCTAAATCCTGTCCGGTATGCAGCATCACATCCAGCAGATGACAGAAAGAAGAAAGTGGCCAAAGCAAAAGTGAATGGTTGGGGGAGGGGGGAGGACAGTAGCTCAGAACAGTTGTGAGCAATCGTGAAAAGGACATGATTAAGGGAAGGGCTTTTTCAGGAAGTGTTTCGACTCCATCAAAATTGCTACTTTGGGGGCCGAAATTGAACCTGTGGCACATTTAGCTCTGCATAACCTATAACTATCTTTCAAATACAAAGGAAAAAAAAACCTGAAATGTATAATTGATTTACTGACATGGAAACTATCCTGCTTCAGCAAAGAAACGTCTGTGTGCATTGTTAGTTCAATGATATTGCTGCTCTTTTTTATTTCTGATTGAACTTAAATTGATAAGCGAGCTCTTGAGCTGCACCATCCATTTCCAAAATGAGAAACGATTCAAAGAGAAATCTTACTGATTGTGGGCCACTCTATTACCAGTGCCGTGCTTGAAAGGATCCAGCTGAACAGCGGATTGAACAAGGTCTTATAAATACTAAAAGGTCAAGTGATCCAAGCTATCTGAAGCCATACACTTCTATTAAAGAACCTAATTATTACTGTTGCACTCCAGCCAGTACCTTCTGTTCAACTTCTTCTTTTTTTGGAGGTCATCTTTTCTTATAGACTGTAAAACCAGGACAAAAGTACTGCAAGGAAAGGACCAAAGTATTTTTGGGTTTTTTTGCCAAACTCTGGCACTAGCTGCAGGTCTCTTTCCTTATACTATTCACTAACGGCACTACTGGACATCCTTGGGCCACAACTGCAGTGGCTGGGCACAAAAAACATGGCTTCACACATTCAAAATATCCCATGTGGAACAACTCCATCAGCATATGATAAACACATGAAACTTCCCTCGTGTGGCTCTGGTGATAGGATCGCTTCCTGTGGAATGCACATATTCTGAACATATGGAATGCACATTCTGAACATATTCTATAGACTCTTGATCACTGGAAGGTATCATTAATGATTGTTATGAGACAATTATGAGACGTGACAATTGGATCTTAAATCCCTGCAGGGGTAGAAAATGAAATTCTCCTCTTTCTAGCAACCTAAAAAGGAATTTCAGATGATTTACACATATTATTGCAAACTCAAGCTTTCCCCAATAGACTTACAACAAAATAAGAGGAACATTTCAATGACTCAGGGTCAGCTTTAGATTATTCATATCATTATGAAAGGCAGCATATTTTACGGATTTCAGGATAGAAAGCTGAAATAGTAAGGCACCTTTTCCTTAGCTGTCTGAGTTAATTCAAACATCTTCTTGGAGATACTTTGCTACTACCTTCAGTTAAAGCAATCTTGCTCAAGACTCTCTGCAACCTGGAATGTTAACAAACTTCATTTCTGTGAGTTCACACCTTGCCATGCAAGTCCTCACTTAAAGTTGTCAATAGGTTCTTCTTGGAAACTGCAACTTTAAGCGAAACAACCTATAATGAAACCAATTTTACCATAGGATAATTGATAGACGTAAACGTTCCAATGGCATTGTCCCATTAATTTTAAAATGAAACGACATTAAACAAAAGGATTTGCTGTACTGCAAAAATGACAACCCAGGTTATTATCAGGTTTTTTATACCCAAGGTGCTGCCTATATTATTATTATTAACAATATTTCTATACCGCTTTTCAACAGAAAGTTCACAACAGCAACCCTGCGAGTATTCAATGCCAAGGTAGTAAACCAACTATTATATGGATCCCAGATTTGGCTCTCGGCCTTTAACATTGACATGGAGCGAATCCAGTCTTTCTATGTAAAACCTTTGGTCTTCCCCATTGTGTACCATATATAGCATATGCACCATATAGACATATATAGTGTCTCAAGGCAGGCCAATATCACTTACAATTTTTGATATGGATCAGGTTTTTTAAATTTTGGTTTCATGTGTGCTTTTTGGCAGTGTGTCTCTTTTTTGAAAGGTATCTTAACTGACTTTTCTTATTGTTCGGGATATATTCTTTTCATTAAGAAAATCCAATCTATTGGGCTCTCGACAGACCTCTTAGGTTCAGTCACTTTGACCTCTGCTATTAAGATCTCGCTGAATAGACTCATTGACATCGAGAGACAGAAGGTTTTCGCTGCAGCAGATAAAACCTGCTCACCTTTACATCTACAGCTTCCATGTACTTTCAGCAAAAGCCCTCGGTACCTTTTTTTAATTGATAATCCTCAAGCAAGGCGTGCACTCTCCCTGGCCAAGTGGCCAGATGTAATGCCCTGCCCTCCAGCTTAATGGATTATAGATCTGATCGATCCTCTAAGGCACAGGGACGTTGTTTATGTAACCAGTCTGAAATAGAATCCCTAGCGCATGTGCTTTTACATTGCACATGGTATAATGACCTACGGCAAAACATCCTCAACTCTTTGTTGGTAATTCTGATTTTACTTTCATCTACTAACAAATGGATCATCAACTGGTTAGCATTTTTTTTTTTTTTTGCAATTAACCATGGAACACCATGACTATGCTGACTCTAGGTAGACGGATTGTTGATTGTTTATCTTGTTGCCCCTCCCCCTCTTTCTCACATTTTTTTCTTTTTGTTTGTTGTGTCATGTACTATTAATATTACTTTTCTTTTATTTATGTTTTATGTTATGCCAATAAACGTTTATTGATTGTTATGTTCTATAGGCTGGAGTGGTTTGCAGCTCAGAGCCCTGCAAAGAACAGGAAGGATAGATAGCATGCACTGGCCTCTCGTGACAAATCAACGGCCTGCACATGCACCCAAAGACCCATCTCCAAGGGAGGGAAATGGAAAAGGGCAGCAATGAGCAATGTGCACCCACCACTTGGGTGCAGTAATTTCTTAACAAGAACACATGCAATGTTAACATATTGGGAGAAGGGAGGACATTCAACCTGTAGTTCGGCATAGGAAAAGGCGGGGTATTTTTTTTTAATAAATTAAATAAATAAATAGTTAAGGGTGTAAAATTACCATAGTTTTACCCACAGCCTAACCTCAGTCAAAAACCAGGAAAAAAAATAGATCAGCTAACCTTTCCACTTTGTATTCTAAAAGGAGCTCAGTATTTTAAAATAGAAATTCAATGGCTAAATATTGAATTGACACTTATGATAAAATGCATTTGATTAAGACTTAATAAAGAAGTGTGCATTTTACTTGTGAATAATGCATAGTGAGATAAAGTTGGACATAAAGCAAATAGAGTGTCAAAACTAATATCAGTTTGCATTCCTCAGTCATATTACTTATTTTATTACTAGATTTTAAAATGCATATTGGGTTTCAGTAGCGTTTTCATTATTTCAGGAGTTAACAAAATAAGCCTTCTGAAGAAATGTACCCAATTTCTCCATGCAACGAGTATAAAATCAATGCAATTTAAAAAAATCCTCTGTGTTGCAGAGTACCTTTGATCTTGTTTTTAAAAGCATAGTTTGACACTAAGCCACACTTTTTCAGCTATTCTTTTATTAACTGAAATCTTAAATGGCCTTTTCAACTTTGTCATCACTGATTCCTAATCTAATCGAAACTAAGACATTTTCACAAGAAGTACACATTTTAATCATTTCATACATGTAGAAAAATGTGTCAGGAACAAGCAAAAATACATTTAAAATACCTAATATGGAAGTAGATATTTATTACAAAGTCAAAAATCAATGGCCCTTAAAAGAACCCTTGAGATCTATAAGGTTTTAGGATAAGCTAAAATAGTGTAGTATCCTTTTTAAAATAGAGTAGGAAGTTCAGCTTATTACAGCAATTCCTCACTTAAAGTTGTTGATAGGTTCTTGGAAACTGCAACTTTAAGTAAAATTACTTATAATGAAACCAGTTTTACTGTAGGCTAATTGATATGCATAAACAAGAGTTATTTCTGGTCACAAAAGCATCACCAAAATTCTAAATAAAGACCCAAAACACTTCTAATATAAAACAGTGAAATAAATGTGAGCTTTCTGGGCTGGAGAAAACCCACGCAGACATTGCGAGAACATTCAAACTCCACACAGACAGGGGTGAAGCAGTCAGCACCAGTCACAAACACCTCCCTGACAGTGCGGCAACCAATGTGCTGCTGGGGACGCCGGCGCGAAGGCCTGAGCTGTCCCCCCCCCAGCGTCAGAGGCTCCCCGTATGCTCACCGGAGCAGGTAGGACGGAAGAGATAGCAGGAGAAGGCGTAGGAGAGCAAAATGGGGGTGGGGAGAGGGCCTAACAGGAGTGGGGAGGCCGCAAGAGGGGGAGGATCTGTCACGGAAGGCCCACACCAGATCCTATCCCCCTTCCCTGCAACCTCCCTGCCCCTTTGCTCTCCTCGGATTTACTCTAGCGAGATTGGTAGTGTCGGTCCGAGAAGACCCATTGCGGGCCAAGAGGCTTACTCAGGGGTAAGGGGATTAAACATCGCCTTGCCCTGCAGAAGCCTCCAAGTCCCCTCCCCCTCAGGATGCAGCAGCTACCATTTCAGTGCCACTGCATCGACGGCAACGGATAGGATTGGGCTCTGAGGACTTGCTGTATAGTTTTTCTTTCCCAGAATCCCAAGCTATACTGTCTGCACAAGGCAGAGGTGGAGTCTGAGCCCACTACATCTCTCCTTTGCTCCATATTTGCTGCTGCAAAACCTTTATATTATTATTGGCACATAAAATAAAGCAATGAGCAGACAAATCCCTGTTTCAGTAGGTTCACAATCAAAAACTGATACAAAGAAGACAATAGTTGAAGGAGAGAGAGAAGCAGAAGACTAGGGAAGAACAAGTCATTATTTCATGTTCATGTACTTGAGCGAAATAGTTATCATATAACAAGACGATTGTCTGGAGAATCACTCCTCATAGGAGGGGGCTTGATGGAGCTGACCTCCCCAGTTGCCAAAGTCCAGAGTGCTTCCCTAGGATTGCCAACCATTCAGGATTGGCCTGGAGACTCCAGCAGTCAGCATCAACCTCCAAGAGACTACTGAAATCAATCTTGAAAATTTTAACAATATCCAGGAATTTTCAACATTACATCATGATTGGGTGGGGGGAGGGAATTTCCAGGAATCAGTTGCATTGCTAGCTGGGTCATGTGAGTGTGCGTGGCGGTGACGACACATTTCGAGTCATCGCCCCAGCCCCTGCACTCCCGGAAGGCTTCATTTGAAGCCTTCCAAGACTCAGGGAGGGTGGAAGGGCCCCAGAAACACGTCGATTTTGGTGCATTTGTGTTCTGCGGCTGCTCACGCAGACCCTCTGGCTGCAAAACAACAACCGCGGAGCTAAAAAATTCCACTGTGACTCCTTGCGAGGAGACCGCGGTTGTCACCCGGGGGCATTTGCTCCCCCCATGTCCTATTATAGTGACGCCACTGCCAGGAATATTTCCGTCAGCAGCAAGATGGTCCTGTTCTGATCCCTCACTCCCAAGAGCAATCACAACAGCATTGTTAGGCTCTGCCTTCTTCTCTTTGCCCACTCACCAAGGAGGAGACACCAGAACCCCCATACCTCTCTTTCCTCTTACCTGGTGGGTCCTCTGTTCATCGTTGCTGCCTGTTCCTGCTTGGTCCCACTAGCCCTGTTGAAACAAATAGCATGTTTTGCCCATCCTGTTTGTTTCAATAGGGCTCATGGGAGCAAGATGGAGGAAGAGGCAACAGGCAGAGGA
Source organism: Plestiodon gilberti rubricaudatus (assembly GCA_026170595.1). Classification (NCBI taxonomy): domain Eukaryota; kingdom Metazoa; phylum Chordata; class Lepidosauria; order Squamata; family Scincidae; genus Plestiodon; species Plestiodon gilberti. Next base: position 135,097,400 of record JANXHW010000001.1, on the reverse strand, counting down.
CCTCCAAGTTAGAGGAAGGAGGCGTGGCTCACCTTCCCGCTCTCCTTACCCACCCAGCTGCTTCCCTAAGCAGCAGGATAGCTGAAGAGGAGTCAGCGACAACGGTGGTAGGGCATGCATCTGTGAGGTGTTTTGTCTATATATGTATGTTTTTTTCAAAAGAGGGGTTCAAGCTGGCAAGGGTAACAGATCTACGTTACAATCTGACTGCCATCTTGAATATGGATGTAGACATATGCAGTATATACATATTGATTTTACTGGGATCTTTGACCCCAGAATGGCAGTTCGGTGCAATGTGCACCTTCTTAGAGCAGCTGCCACTGCTGGTGAACAGAAATCTTCCCGAAGTAGAAAAAATACCTACCTGCAACATACGTAAAACATAACTGTGAACACCACACACACACACAAAATCTAGCCAATCATTAAGTAAAAGAGAACATAGCGATATACTTTTGATTTACTACATTGACAGAGTTAATAGAACTAAATATAAAACTCACTGTGAATTATTTATACTACAGTTAGTTAAAAAGAAATTTGATTTATGATTCTAACGTCAATTGATTTTATCATTCAAATGTAAGAAAAAGCCCCACTGATTACTTGATGTAATTTTAAAATTGTGTTAAATGATTCCATGCCTAGGCTCTTAAAGGGTGCAGAGGCAAGAAGAAATACTAATATTTCAGTATGATTTATTTTATACCAAATACAAAAAAAGAAAAAGAAAAAAGAAAAAAAACTAGCATTAGGCTATAATCCTAGACTCACTTACATGAGACTAAGTCCCATTGAACTGAATAGAGCTTACTTTTGAGAAGACATGCATAGGATTGTGCTGCAAATGAAACTCTGAACAGCATTCAGTGAATTATAAACACACACACACACACACACACACACACACACACACACACACACACACACACACACGAATCTGACGGACAGTGAGAGAGCTCTTTTAACACACGTTTGACCCCTCCTACTCCTGCCCCTTCTCCACTCAAAATTCCTTCCTTCCTCTTCCTTCCTTCCTTTGCTCGCATGTATGTTTGTGCACTACTTGTAGTTAGCCCTTAAAAACGAGAGTTCATAATAACACAGTGGTGCATGTCTTCTCAAATATTGTACACTAGCCCTCTCACGGTCATTTGCTTCCCTTCTCACCTAGCCATACTCTAGTAGCACGAATTAATTTTTTCAGAGACATTCCACTGCAACACAAAAGAAATAGAAAGCATATAAACCCCTACACTTGGTTTATAATGTAGGCTTAGAGATTTTGATACGTGTTCCAATTCAATCAGGGTTTGAATCAGCCTCCTCACTCTCCCAAGGGCCTATTTGAAATGACCTGTAAGGAGAGCCCAGCATGCTCCGCTCTTCCTAGTGATCTCAAATAGGACCTGGGCAAACAAGGAGGCTCTACAGCCAACAAAGGCATTTTTTAAATTATTTTTCTGCAATCACCTACACACACCAATGAAAGGTAATACAGGTATGAACTCTGGACACTGGCTTCTCTGTGATCCAGGTCATGCTGATAACTCCATCTTGTACCCAGCTTGCAATAAGCCATCTAAACTTGTCATGAACCCAGGGATGTGGGGTAGTGAGTTTTTTTAAGTCCCCGGCTATGACCAGGAATTCATACCATTGTGTAACTGACACAAGCCATGAAGCTAAAGATATTCAGGCATCTGTATTTAGACTTTCTCCAGACGGCACTCTTCCTGATTGTTTGCCAGGATGAGCCATATCAATGTGAAAAAATTAACGCTCTGGTAACACATTTAATAAGAGAATTATGTAGCAAGAAGTCCCTTTCTCAGGGAAGATGCCCAGAATCTCATGTACACATTTTCCTTTAGCCCCATAAATATTAGGAAGTTTCAGGTTGCATTTTGTGATCTATCGGAAGCAAGGACTCGCCCTGTGAGTCAGTGTCTCAGGCAGCGGTGTACTATGATACGGGGCCCTGGTGCACAGTGCCCTGGGTGGGGCGCACCAGGGAGCCGCTGCAGCCGCGGAGGGGTGATTCGGGCGAACTTGCCTTGCCTTCACTCTCCGGCCGGGGCTCGGACGGAGCCTCGGACGACTCCGATGAGAAGGAAGAGGAAGTGACGTGTGCCTCTCTAGGAGGCGCCTCCCAGAAGTCTCGCTGGTGAGTGAGCGAGACTGTCTGGGAGGCGCCTCCTAGAGAGGCACACGTCACTTCCTCTTCCTTCTCATCGGAGTCGTCCGAGGCTCCGTCCGAGCCCCGGCCGGAGAGTGAAGGCAAGGCAGCAAAGGCAAGGCAGCAAAGTTCGCCCCGCGCCCGGCTGGTAACCCCCGCGCGCGAGGCTCCGAGTTGGAGCTTCGCGTGCGGGGGTTACCCCTCCGAGCCCCGGCCCGAGTGAAGTCCAGTAAGTGTGGGAAAAGCGGCGGAGGGGGAAATTCTGTGCGCCCGGGGGGGATTCTATGCACCCAGGGGAAATAAATAAATAAATCACAGTTTTGGCGCCCCCACAGCGCTGCGCCGCCTTTGTCGGCGCCAAAGAGTACATAGAGGGCAAAAGGGAGGGGGCGCCAATTTGGGAATGGGCCCCCTATAGATTTGGGGCTAGCTACGCTACTGGTCTCAGGCTGGGTCTCTGAATGCTGTGTGACACTCAGAGCCTCAACAAGACATCACACAATTAAATTTTTTAACTCTTGATCCCTCTCTCTGCAACTCCCTCTCTAAAAGGCTTCTCCCTCCTTTCCCCATCTTAGCTAAGGAGATCCACAGTAAAGGAGCAAGTTTTCCCAAAAACCCTTTTTTCTTATTTTTGTCAAATCTTTTATTTTCCTTCATTGCACCCAATACGATGACTTACAGCACAACCTTATACATGTTTACTCAGAAGTTCCATTGTGTTCAACGGGGCTTACTCCCAGGACAGTACATATTATAAGATTGCAGCCTTACACGCACCCATTCGCTGATAGGCACACCGTGTGCCTATCAGCGAATGGCACACCATTTATTTGGGAGGTTTGATGTAACTCCCCGTGAACTCTGCTAAACCCCTCTTCAGTAAATTGTATAACTTTTCAGTGCTTTCGCTCAGTCTTTTACGTTTTTGCTGACGCTGGTCTGCTGCTTGTCTGATCCTGCTAAACTCATTGGTTTGTTCAAGGATAGCAGTTAAAGTGAACCAGGAGTGTGTACCCCACACCATTTCACCTACCCACACATTCATTTGCCAAATTAGACACAGTGGTAATGCTGTGCACAGGGTAGCTGAAGATAAAAGGAAGGGGTGCGCAAGTTTGGTTCCCTCCTTAGCCACCCATGGGGAGATGGGCTCACGTGCATTGCAATATATAAAAAAATCTTTTTAATCTGGGGGAGGGGCGACAAAGGTGCCATATTCACATGCCATAGTGGTGTGTACCTCCGTGCCCTCAAAGATCCTTGAAGCATGCCAGTGAGGTCAAAACCCTTGTTTTGGTTTGTAAGCATGCTGCTATATTTATAGTTAACATTTTAGGTATCCACTTGTATAAACAGAATAGTTAATCAATCTTATTATTTATGCAATTTTGCAGAGTTGTCAAACAAAACCAGCTCTTTACTTTGTTAGTCTCACTTTTAACTGCTTTCAAAACAGAGCTCTGATCTCTGTGGGTCTAAAAATACATTGCATCTTTATTGATTATCACTAGAAAGAGGCATTTTTCTTATCTATCCATTTAGCTTTGTGTACCAAGATAATTAAGAGAAGCAAGACATGATTAACTATACAATGACTGCTGATAATGCACCTCTTCCGCCATCCGGCCCAAAATGAACCTGAGCACTTCAGCACATTTGAGGTGGATATTAATCAGCCAGCCTTGTGTTTCACACACCTTAACAGGCCTGCCAAAGGAGTCCTTTCCAGACAGTGACCATTTCTGAAAACAATCTAAACTGATACACTAATGCCAAGAACATAATGACCTAAGACTAACTGCAAACAATACTTATCAGCTTCGTCGTGTTTTCTAAACATTAATTCTGCGCAACCATGACTAAGAGTTTCATAATTTAATTAGACGTTGAAAGCGCCAATATTATTTTAGATTCCAATTAACCAATTAATTATTGATCTTCAAGGGAGTTCTCTTCATCATTTGACACCAATGCCCTCTAAAAATTACACGCCTACAGTTCTCTCTGTGTGTGTTTCGGTCTCTCTGGCCAAATCAGCTATTCAGTTTCATCATATTGAGTAATTAAAAAATAGAGGGGGGCTCAGCTGGGAATGTCTCTGCAGAACATAAAATATTAACCAATCAAGTTACCGTACATAGAAGTTCTAGGTGCTTTCCCTACAGTAACAAGCTTTTAAAAATACACGCAAAATTATTCACAATCTAGTTAGGGAAGAAGTACGTTTCTAACTGCGCAATCCTGTAGATGGCACCGGAATGAGCGTTTCGTCACCGGCAGCAGTCGCGAACATGCCGTAAAGCATGTTCTTGACTACTCTGGAGCGAGGGAGGCCGGCCTCCCTTGCTCCGTCGCCGGAACGCCCAAGCGGCCGCCGGAGGAGGCAGGTAAGGATCCGGCGGGGGAGGTTCGGCGGGGGAGGGAGGAGGGCCATTGGTGTAGTTGGCCCGGGAGGGGGCGGACAATAGCCTCGGCCATATCCCCGTCCCCGCTGGGCCGGCTAGGCCATTACATAGCCTCCTCTACTTCCACCAGCTATTTGGCGGAAATCCGAGGAGGCTGGTCGGGCCGGCTTGAATTTACACCTGGTGAAGGGGACGAATGTCCCCTTCCCCAAGTAGACCTCCGGCTCGGAGCGTGCCAGGCAGCCCAGGCTCAGGATCCGGCGGATGGCCCTGGTCTGCCGGCTGGATCCTTACATAGGATTGTGCTGTAAATATTAACACACAATAGAATTCCCTTCTTATCACTTAGAATGTATTAACCTCCCTTCTTATCACTCCTTGTTGAAGGAAAGGCAAGTATTTTTATTGATTCCATGGAATGATGTATAAAAGTTCTTCCAAATACTAAAATAGCAATTTTAAAAATAGGTAACCTATGCTTTGTTAAGACATTTATTTATTTATTTATTTATTTATTATTTTAAAAAATTATATGCCGCCTTTCTCCCAGCAAGGGCACTCAAGGTGGCTTACAACATTAAAATACATGTACATTAAAAATTAAAAACAAGTAATTAAAAACAAAACAACGAAAAACAACAACCCCAGTGGGTCAACCTGCATGTACTTTGTTAAAAAGCCATTTGTTAAAACGCCAGCCCACCATGTCAGACATCGAATGCTTCCCTAAATAAAAGTGTCTTAAGGCCCCGCCGAAAGGTCTCTAAAGAGGGAGCCGTTCTTAATTCCAGGGGGAGGGAATTCCATAATTGGGGCGCCACCGCCGAGAAGGCCCTATTCCGCGCCGTCATCCCTCTCACCTCCGTCAATGGCGGCACGGTTAACAGGGCCCCCCCTGATGACCTCAGAGTACGGGTCGGATTATAAGGAAGGAGGCGGTCCCTCAAATACCCTGGACCCGAGCCGTTAAGGGCTTTAAAAGTCAAAACCAGCACTTTGAATTGTGCCCGGAAGCGAACCGGCAGCCAGTGTAGCCGCCGGAGCAATAGTCCGACTGAGTCGAACCGACAGGCCCCGGCAACCATCCGGGCAGCCGCATTCTGCACTAGTTGCAGTTTCCGAACAGTCTTCAAAGGCAGCCCCACGTAGAGCGCATTGCAGTAATCTAGTCTAGATGTCACTAGGGCATGAGTCACTGTGGCCAGGTCTGCACGATCCAAGTATGGTCGCAACTGGTGCACCAGCCGAAGCTGGGCAAAGGCCCCCCTGGCCACAGCCGCTACCTGGGAATCCAGGAGCAGCTGTGCATCCAGGAGAACCTCCAAGCTGCGGACCTGCTCCTTCAGAGGGAGTACAACCCCATTCAGAGCAGGACGATAGTCCAGTACCTGAGTCGTAGACTTCTGGACCAGAGAACCTCTGTCTTATCAGGATTTAATTTCAGCTTGTTTGCCCCCATCCAGCTCCCAACTGCCTCCAGACAACGATTCAGGACATCGACCACCCCCTTGGAGTCGGGTGGAAAGGAGAGAAAGAGCTGGGTGTCATCCGCATACTGATGACTCCCTACCCCAAACCCCCGGATGACCTCTCCCAGCGGCTTCATATAGATATTAAATAGCATGGGGGACAGAATTGACCCTTGTGGCACCCCACACCTCAAGGGCAAGGGTGCCGAACAAGCATCCCCCAGCACCACCTTCTGGGATCTATCAGCCAGGAAGGAGCGGAACCACCTCAGAACGGTGCCTCCAAGCCCCAACCCAGCCAACCGACCCAGAAGGACACCGTGGTCAATGGTGTCAAAAGCCACCGAGAGGTCCAGCAGGACAACAGGGACGCACTCCCCCTGTCCAGTCCCCGGCGCAGGTCATCCACCAAGGCGACCAAGGCCGTCTCTGTCCCGAACCCCGGCCTGAAGCCAGATTGGAATGGATCCAGATAATCAGCTTCCTCCAAGACCCTCTGGAGCTGAAATGCCACTACCCGCTCGATCACCTTGCCCAGAAACGGGATATTTGAGACTGGCCGGAAGTTGTTCAAGATAGTGGGATCTAAGGAGGGTTTCTTAGACATATGACATATGCGTAGTCATATAGGGACATATGCTTTTTTAAAAGATCTCTCTAAATAGGTTTGTTTTTAAGCAGTGTGAAATTCTCTCTCAAAAAACCCTTAACATTATTCTCTGCATTTAATAAGCATATTCATTACTGAACAGGGGATTAATAGAACAAAGTGTACAACTTTAAAAAATGTCTTCTTAATGGGCTCAATTTGTAATTTTACAACTATTTTGACCACCAATTTTAGTATAATTTCAAGGCTGTTTTGTTTACATTTTATACTAAATTTTAATAACTTGATACCATAATTGAATGCCCAATTGATCTTCCAAAAACATATTGTGAACAGCATTAACATGCTTAAGGATATAAAATACGTTTATGAAGCAATCTGCCAATTTTATAGACTTAACATTGCTGCAAATTTCAAACCAAGTTGCACAGTAATGCAGATGTAAAATGTTTTATTTAGCCTGTAACAGTCAAATCGTTTTCAGCTGGCACAGCATTAAACAACAGAACACTATAAAATCACCCAGTGTTATATATTTCATTTTATATGGGTGTATCTCTTCACTTTTTCTACCATTACTACAAAATCATTGCATTTCCAGACAGAATAAATTCTGCTGTAGACATGGTTTTGTGGGCCCTTCGACTGAGTCCAGGTGGGCTCACTCGCTTTCACTCGTCATCTCCGGTGGGCTCACTCACTTTCTGTCCTGACATTTCCTCTGCTCCTCTCAAACCCCAAGCACTCTTCCTCTCCCTTTTGTTTTATTGAAAATTGAGCCTGTACTATTGCCATGTCCCTCTGCCCCTCGTTTCCAGTGGCCTGGAAGGAGAGGAGGGGAAGAATGAAGTTTGCAGCTCACTGGCACTGCCAAGTGGGAAAGGAAGAGGAGAGCATGGAGGAGGAGGAAGAGAGGGAGGATAAGAGTATGGCCAACTGCCTGCTGGCTGGCCAGACAGCTGACCAACAGGTCCACCTTCTCCATGCTTTCCACTGCACCAGTGGCAGCGATGGGTGGCTTATGCTTCACTTGCCATGGCTAGTGCTGTGGAAGGTGCAACACAAGCAACCTGTTGCTAGCATGACTGGCCACACTTGCATAAGCCACCCATAAAATCACTGCCGCCCCCAAGCACAGCGGCGCTCCTGCCCATTAGTTGGGAAAGATCAGAGGCAGTGTGAAAGGAGCAGCCATCTTTCAGACCAATTCAACAGCAGCCCAAGGTGGTGAAAGGGGGGGGGGAGAGGGAGTACAGTGGTGCGTGCGTGCGTGCACACACCTAAGTAAAGAGATTTACACTGCAATCCTATGAATTTCTACCAAATTGTATGGTTTCAATGGTGGTTACTCCCAGGTAAGTATAGATAGAGTTGCAGCCAGAGTGAGAAGTATAGAGAGGATTTTTAGAGAAAAAGACAGACAGTAAGAAAGTGTGTGTGGTGATCTGGAAAGAAAGAAAGAGGAAAGGATTACTTGTTTGTGCATTTGTGAGGGTGTGCGAATGTATGTGAGATTTAGCTCACGTACCAGAATGATTTGCTTCGCATGGATTTTGTTTCTTTCCTGGAAGATTTGTGTCAGACTGATACAACAAAGTATGTGCAAGAACTGTAAAGCACCAGGCATGTGCTGGCGAGACTCATTTTGAACAGTAAATATATCTGTAATGCACCCCCCTCACTCTGCCTCTTCTCATGGGAGCAATGTAATAACACACAGGGCCAGGGGGACGTTTGCACAGTGATCCTTGGTAAGGGAAGTGGGGTCATACAAACATGTCCCCGTTTAGTAATCCAGACAAATGCTGTAGCAATACTACAAACACTTTACATTACTACCTTAGAATCTTGGATCTAGGAGTTTTACCACAGTGTACCTGGCTGGCTGCAACACCAAACAATGTATTTCACTTATTCTGGAGAAGAAAAATATTTTTTCAGTGGAAATATTACAAAAGATTCTCCCCCCCCCCCAAAAAAAAAGAATTCATTTTTTTTACTTCCCCAGTTTGGGACTCTCTCCCATTACCTCCGACGTCTACCTCAGGACCATATTTCAAAGGTTGGTGGCCTTGTGACATCAGACTGTGGCTACTAGCCTATCCACACTTACCTGGGAGTAAGCCCAATTGACTATAATGGGACTTACTTCTGAGTAGACATGCATAGGATTAGACTGTCTGCCTCTTATAACCCATCTTTTCAGATGCTTCCAGTTTGGCAACCCAGTAAGTCTCCTAAGCAACAATTTAAACAAGGAGTCTCCTGCAGGCATCACCTGGACTAGAGGACAATCATTTCCAACTAGAGCTGGGGGTTTCCCCTAAATATTATCTGTTTTGGGCAAATGTTCAAGTCCTTCCGAAATATGGCTTTTATCAGCTGCATTCGTGTATAGTCTTTAAGTGGCATTTGCTGTCATCAGGGCCCATGAGAGGAGGGTAAAGGGGGTAAATTGTACCCAGGCCCAGGGTCAAAAAGGGGGCCCAGGAGCCAAAGGAGGAGCCCCAGAAATTTCCTGGGATCTCAGCTGGCCTCATGGAGTGTGAAAAACGGTGGCTGGGCCAACCAGAAGGCCAGGTCTACCTGGTGGGTAGACCTGGGCGCCACATTGGGAAGCCTGGTAAACCTGGGCTCCAGAGACTTTTCTGGCCATTGCTGCCCTCCCTTGCCCCATTTTCCCCCTACCCCTTTGGGAAGGGGCCCAAGAGAAACTTCTTGCTCCCTGATAAAATTCCTCTCAGAGGCCCTGGCTGTCATATAGCATGGTGTAACATGATTCTGGGTGTTGTATGCTGCCTTATTTGCTACATTTACCCATGTGGCTTATCTTCTGAAGCACAGACATCATGTCACGTGTTACCATTATGTCAAGCCATTTGCAACATGGTCTTTGATTAGTTGTACAGACCCATCTGATCGTATTGATGCACATCATTGACATAAAATAGAAGTGGAACCAATAGAAGCAGTTTTGGTGACTTTGGCATCAGGGGCTTTTCTCGCTTGTCCAAAGCTTCAGGTTTTTATTGTGCCCTCAAACCTTATTTATATCCCACACCAATAGTAAAAACAAAACGTCTCCCAGGGCAACATTACAACATAGAAAAATAAGACAGCACAACAGAATAAAATACTGCAAACAATAAAACGGTAGCAGGATAAAACACCACAACTTTAACAGAAACTAAAGGTGAAAGCCAGTTGAGCTTCCCTGGGCAGAGACAGGTGTCCCCTATATCCGCGGGGATACAGGTTCCAGCTGCCACCGCAAATACCCAAAACTGCGGATATGGGACCTGCGGATACAGGGGGATGCCTGTGTTCCCTAAGTAGGGAGCCACTGCCAAAAATGCACTCTAGTTAAAAAGGTATCCCCTGACAATTAAGTCCAGTCGTGTCCGACTCTAGGGTGTGGTGCTCATCTCCATTTCAAAGCCGAAGAGCCAGCGTTGTCCGAAGACGCCTCCGTGGTCATGTGGCCAGCATGACTCTCCTTGCCGCAGCGCGTAGCATGCAGCTGGAACACGGAGCGCTGTTTACCTTCCCGCAAGCGGTACCTATTTATCTACTCGCATTGACATGCTTTGGATACTCCCTAATTGATCTTAATCAAATTCATTTTGGAAAAGTGGCAAGTATCCAAATACTTTAAGGTAAGGTCAGCACTCTGAAAAGAGTCTAGCACCCAATGAAGCCCCTTCATAAACTGAAGCTAGTCCCAGTTACTAGCCTAGTGGCTGCATTCTGGGGAGGGACCAGTGTGGTAGTGCTAGAGGATGGGTCTGGCCAGGTTCATAAAGTGGAGGAAAGAACCACCCTTAAATTCAAGCCTGACACCATACTACCCACAGAAAGTAATTGTATGTAGCTTGGAAACCAACCTGTAATTTCAGGAAACTAGAATGCAGATATCAAGTACGCTCTGCAAAGATAAAAGCAGTAAAATCTGTCTTGCTGACATACAGGTAGTCGATTTTTATTTATACCACCGTTTCATTGTTATTCTCCAACAAAGCAGTATGATTCTAATCTCTACAGAATCATTTCAGCAACATGCAATAACACCAACTATACTGAGACGCGAACAAGTCTCTTGGGGTCAATATGCCTAATTTAAGAAGTTGGTATTGCAGTATACATCATAGATAGCACTGAGGTGCATCACTGTTACAGTATTTAATCCACATAATTTGCGGAAGAAAAAATCTTTCTGAAATATGTTTTTACCCATCATTTTAGAACATATTTTTATTTGTGTGCGCATGCATGTGCGTTATCTGGAAATCAGATGTCTTCTCAGATCCTGCTCAATTTACAGATGAACAAAATGCCTGATGTTCATTTTATCTACCGGTACTTGTCAAACACACACACTAGCTCTGGGTAGAACACATTATTGATGGCATAAAGCACTTAACTCCTAGATGTCTAGAAACATTTTTCTCCCTGAAACCCATGTTCCTTATGTCCTGAAATTACTGGTTTCAAAAACTTACTTCCAAAATGACTTGCTTCCAAAAAAATGGGAGGGGAGGCTGAAATGCTGGAAAGAAAGTATTGAGCAATGATATTTTGCAGACCAATATTTTGTTACAAACAAAACCCCTGTTGAATGTTGTACAAGATGTCAGTGATTTGTGAGCCCCTTATTTCAATGGTAAGTAAAAGATGAAGAAACAAAACTAATTATGAAAACAACCCAATGATGTTCTGCATCAAATATGCATCAAGCAAAATAAAATTTAAATGAACTTCTCCTCTTTCCTCAAAATGCTCAGTCTTCTGCATCTCTCATGTTGCACAGGTTCCTGTTGACTTTTTAACGAGATCTCTTTTCAAGGTAATGAGCTGTTGATAATGTTCAATGACCTTGTACAGTAGGAGTTCCACTTTTGAGGGATTAAAATTCATCTCAAGCATCTTGGCCTGAGAAGCAACAGAATGTGCCTACTGAACCATTACCTAAGATTATACAAGTGACACCAGCAGTTTTAGAGCATTAAAAAGCACACAACACATGAAAGGAAAATCTCAATGCACACAAGTTGACAAAATACTGAAAAAGGGCAAAATGTGTTTTGTTTTTAAAACTGCATTAACATCAAATTATAATATTGCAAACACCTCTCTCTCTCATACCACGATAACAGCGCAATCCTGTATACCCTTGCACCGGTGTAACAGCAGATGTAAGTGCACTTATGCCAGTATAATTGCACTTATCTGCTGTTACACCGGTGCAAGATTACACAGGATTGCGCTGTAAATCTATTAGTCTTGCCACAAGACTTTTTGCCATTCCAATGAGTGTCTTTTGGAGATTTTTAGTAAAATACTAAAAATATCAGTTCAAAGAGCCATTATAAGCAGTTTCCAATGTTGTGGATCTGCACAGTTGGATCTCTACAGATTTTGTGGATCTGCAAGCTGATTATGTACAACATGAATTATGGGGCGCTACCCATAATTGACTAGTAATTACCTTTAGAATGGCCGGGGATAGCTTCAAAATGGCTGCTGTGGATAGCGAATGGCCACTGCGGATAGCTTCAGAATGGCCTCGGCTAGTGGAGAACAGACCACAAATGGTGCAAGGTATGTTGCACTCCTGCTCCCTGCAGATAATCAAATCCGCAGGTAGCAAGTCTGCGGGTAGAGAGGATTGGATGTATTTCACATTTAGATAAGTATGTTCTTAGAGGGTTGTTCCTAATTGTGTGGCTTATATCAGAGGTTCTCAACCTGTGGTACGGGAACCCCTAGGGGTACACGGACCTCTTGCTGGGGGTACTCCAAGCCCTGCCCCTTATCTGCCCCATCAGCAGCTAATTAAGTGTTAATTAACATGGATTTTTAATTTTTATTTTCGGAGCCCTTCTGTCTGTCTGATTTTGGTTTTGGGCTTATTTTTGTACTTTGGAAAACATACTTTGGTGGGGTGGGGGAGGGAGGAGCTGATTTTGGGAAGTGTGACGGAGGAAAAAAAGAGATCCCTGCATGTCTGTCTGTCTGTCTCTCTCTCTCTCTCTCTCACACACACACACACACACACACACACACACACAATTTAATAAGACATTTTTTCACATTTAAAATTGTTTTAGTACTTTTTTATTTAACAATTAATTACCTAATTAATTGATTAATCCAATTAATTCGCAGTTAATTAGCAGGGGTACTTCAGAAAATTGGGCCGCGATAGGGGGTTCCCGGGCCTCCAAAGGTTGAGAACCCCTGGCTTATATAATTTCTCAGTTGAAGATGCTGAAAAGCATCGCAGGTTCTCAGGGTTAAAATACCTGCAAAGTTAATCAAAACTCTCAAAATGCCCACTATAAAAATGTCTATGTCCAACAACCCATAATGAAGATAATAGCTACATTAATCTTTATAAGTAAAATAATTCATTGGGGATGTCAGTGGACTTGTGTATAGCCCAGACTTGCATAAATACTGACATTAAGGAGTTTTCATATCTCATCATAGTCGTGCTTTTATGAAAGTTCCCTGTATATGACTAGGGCAAATGTTCAAGAGGCATATTAAAACGGTATTGTATTTTAATTTAGTTTTGTATGAGTTCTTTAAATTTTGGTAACCCACTTTTAATGGTGAGGCGGGGGGGGATTCTTTCAAATAAATAAGTGCAGCCCTCTTCACAGAATGCTGAATCAGGACAGTTAATCCCTCTGAATGGGCTCTTTGACTCTACCAATGTACCTGCTTTTCTTACCTTGCAATTTTGGACCAATTGCCATGTATTCATTAGGAAGGTGGTCTTCTGCCACTTCCTTTTCTAGAAGGACCCTCAGATGGAAAAACAGCACAATTTATTGTGTCAAAAACAAAACTCGCTTTCAATTCCCCCCCCCCCCCCCGGTTTGGTAAGTTTTGTAATTTTCATATGGGACCAATGTCAGACAAGTGCCTCTATGCATAAAACTGAGCTAGTCCCTTGCATACATGAGGACATCACTACCGCATTCATACATACATGAACTGACCTTTCTATCAATTTCTAAGCATGGGCAAAGTCTACCAAAGAAAATGATCGGAGCCTTGAAAATGTTCTGGTGAACAACCAAGTTGACACTAAGGCTGTCAAATGACTAGGGAAAAAAGCCTGACCTGCTGCTATGCCTTTCATAGCAGCTTGATGAGCAAAAATAAATCACTGAAACTCTTCACAATATGGTGCCGATACACAGATACAGTATAAAAATAAATAAATAAGCACTACCATCAGTTAATGTTTCTAATCAAGCTACTATTAAAGTCAGAGAAGTAGTACCACAATAAAAAAAGTCAGCACAGGGAAAAAGTAACATACTATTTTCCAATAGTTTGCCTAGTTTGTACTGAAAAACGAGTATACGTTAAAAGAATATTAAATTGTTGTTTCTTATGCTTGCTTTTCAGTCAGAAATCTTACCGGGGAAGAAATCAATTGGCAGCAGCTGTGAAGAAATATTTAAGCTGAAGGCCAGAATATCTTAATTGGCAAAATGTTCTTTCACTTGTACATGAAAGTAAAAGTCACTTCAATATATTACCAAGTTCTCAATAAACATTTTTTTAAAAAATGAGCAAGATAAAATTTAATAGGAAGTACCTTGCCAATGCAAGTGAGAAAAAAGTGGAAACTTCCATAAAGGCTGTTTAGATTCTATACCGCAAAATGTCTTTCCTATACAACCAGTGTGTGTGTGTGTGTGTGTGTGTGTGTGTGTGTGTGTGTGTGTATAATAACCATTCAACTGTTTATTGTTTTCAATAGAGTTGTAACAATTTTATTACCTCAAACATTTTCTTTCTACTACTTAGGGTATCCCATTTTCCCAGTACACGAGATGCAATATTTTGTTGCCAGGAAAACTGCAATTTGTCCTCCACGTTCTGTACCTTTTACTATGAAGTGTTGCTTGTGCATGTGGTATAGGCACCAGCAAGTCCCTCCCATAATATTGATTGATTGTTTTATTTTCAATTGTGCCCATTGTCCTCCCTCCATATTTTTCTAGTGCTCTTCTTTAAAGAGGGGCATAGAATGAGACAAAACATCACACACTCAAGAAAGCACATAAATACAGCTTAAGCTTGAGTTCTTTTCAAACATTGTTGCAAAAACCCTGTTTTAAAACTAATAAGGAATATATCCTTAGTAAGTAAACAATCTGTTCATGGATTAAAAAAAATAAAACCTGGAGAAGGCAGTATAATCGTTGCTGAAAATGTATCTGCAATGTACAAATAATGTAATAATAGATACTGAAGATTTATGTTGAAATATAATAGTGTGGGAATTATGGGATACAGAACTGCTGCTTGAGATAAGATAAAAGACAAACAACAACATTTAACAACATTTACAGCACAATCCTATCCAGCTTACACCACCGGTGTAACCAGCGGGGGAGGGCAGGGTGGGTGGCTTTGGAGGGGAGGGGAGATTTAAATCCTCTTTGAATCCCCCTTTGGAGGGGATTTGAATCCCCTTTCCGTTCTGGGGCCTCCCGTTCTCGCTGCACCGCTGGTTACACCGGTGGTGTAAGTTGGATAGGATTGTGCAGTTAAGTAGTTAAGAGAAAAACATTAATTACTGTATTTATCGGCGTATAAAACGCACCGGCGTATAAGACGCACCTTCCTTTTGGCCCTGGGTTTCCAGAAAAAAAGATTTAAAGCATTTTTGGGCCACTTGGCCACTTACTGCTTGGCTGCTTAATTAGCTAATTTACATAAATTGCACAAAAATACCAGGATCTCTTTTAAAACACACAGCAATAAGACACATGAACAAAATGCACCAGAACATAAATCCCAAGTACAAAAAAAAACTCAGACTCAACTCTTTTCCCCCAACCCACCCATGCACAGTTTCCAAAGTAAAAAAACATTTACCCCAAGTAAAAAAAAACCCAGACTCAACTCTTTTCCCCCACCCCACCCCATGCACAGTTTCCAAACAACATAAAAGTACAAAAAAAAAAACAACAACACCCAGACTCAACTTTTACCCCACCCCACCTATGCAGTTTCCAAAGCCTCCCCAACTAGGCCCAGTTCAGAAGCTTACCCTTCCGAGGAGAGCTGGAAAGAGCAGGCCTTCTGCAGCTCAGCTGAGCTGAACTGAACTGAACACAGCGCCCTCTGCTGGCTGCTGAGAAGCTCAACTCATGCACGTGCATAAATTAAACCCGACAAAGAGCTGTAGATCGGATAGATTAGTTAGGGAAGAAAGCACAAGGAGCTCTCTGGCTCCGGAAAAATGTGGTAAGCCCGAAAATGCTTTAAAACGGGCAAGGGGGGGGAAGGGATTTTTTAGTATTGGCGTATAAAACGCACCCTACTATTTTGGGTCACAAATGTAGACAAAAAAGTGTGTCTTATACGCCAATAAATACGGTAGTTAAGATAGACATTTCAAAATGGGCAACCTTTGCTGATGCAGACAGGCATACAAATGTTTATGTTGTACCAAATTCTTCAATCAGGCAGGGAAAAAAACACCTGAAAGCCTGGACAAACATACCAATAAAAGTTGCTCCAAGAAAAGATATCTTACAGTGCTATCCTATGCACATCTACTGTGAAGACCCATTTAGTTCAGTGCCACTTACGCCCAGGTAAACCTGCATAGGCTCACAGCCTTAAAATGCATTCTGCTCTCACTGTTTGTAGTGGTACTAATTATTTCCTCAATCACTCAGCATTATTGTTCTCAAAAACCAATATGGCAATGAAATGCTTTTATAATACAAGGAATCAAATACTATTGAGGAACTATTCCAAACAACTTAAATCTGAGGCAGATCTTAAAGGCAGATCCTGATTTTTTCCTACCCTGTCATGACTTGCTCTAATCAATACTGAATTGGAAAGGAGTCCAGATTTTTTCCAGCCACACTTTCTACTCTCATATTGCTATTTCCAGAGAAATACTATTTATATTACTATTCCAGAGAAAACAGTAATTTTTATTACTGTTATTATCATTATCATTATGTACTATTTTTACAGCAAGAGGGCACTGGGGCTATGCATTCCATCATTGTCCTTGGATGTGTTCGGATCACTATCCATGACTATCCCACTGCACAACAGGAAAAGTTGGTCACCCACGTCCTTGCTCAGGCATTACTTTCCAAATGTTCTAATTAAGAGCACATGAATCCCATACTCCATCCTCCACCTGCACAGAAAGCCTGTAGGGCTTTATAGAGAAGCACCAGCACTTTGAATGTTATTTGGAAGTGGACCAGCAACCAGTAAAGTGACTTAAAACTTGCAAGATATGTTCCTGTTGGGTGGTCCCAGTAAGCAATCTCAACAGCTTCATTCTAAACTAACTGAAGTTTCCAAACAGTCTTCAAAAGGCAGGCCCTACTACACCTCCTGTGTTGCAGTAATAGTCTGAAGGCATCCAGATCATGGACAACTGGCTAGGACCTCTTGATCCATCAGCCATAGCAGGTAGAAGGTACTGTGAGCCACAGGGGCTACTTCTAAACCTCAAATTGGATCCATGAGCACTCTTGAACTGTGAACCTGATACTGTAGAAGGAGCGCAACCCCATTCAGAATAGGTCGAATACCTTTTATGACTAATATTTTATTTTATTTTAAAAATACATACTCCACCCTTTCCTTCTGGACTCAGGATGACTTACAACATATATTTAAAAACAGAACAGAAAATCAGTTCATAGCAGCAACAAAATACAAAAAGACAAAGGGAGTTACAAACCAAACCAAACCATCCCACAAGAAGAGGTTGACACGTCATTGTCGTCCCAACAGGTTTCCTCACAAGGAGAACCTCTGTCATGTCCAGATTTAATTTCAACTTGTTAGCCCTCATCCAGCACCTTACCTACTCCAGGCACCAGTTTAGAACAGCCTCCCCAGAAGGGGTTGGAATGCACAGGTAAAGTTGGGTGTCTTCGCACCCAACACCAAACTCCCAGATGGCTTCCTCCAGGGGTTTTATGTAGATGTTCAATAGCATGAGAGAGAGGATCAAACCCTGTGGGACACCATAAGGCATGGACCACCGCATGAAGCAAGAGTCCCCTAATACCAGCATCCAAGAACGTAACAAGCTGCGCTCAGGCTCTGCCAATCCGGCAAAACTCGAGCCTGCGCCACTATTTCGCGACCTGTGGGGTGGGAGAGTCCGTCCTCCCGCCTGTGCCGCAGTCGGGAAAAAGTGGTGCGGGCTCCGTTGGTGGGGCGGCGGGGTCTGAGGGACGCGCTTGCACCCGGAGCGGCTACTCCTCAGGCTACTCCCCACTTACGCCCCTGCCAGCATCTGTGACCAACTCATCAAGAAAGGCCACACAAACCATTCTAAAGCCGTTTAGCCTGTACTTGCGTTCAAATGGAAATCAGAATTTTTAGGAGGGACATTTGGAATTTTCTGCATTGTATAGGTTTGGTGTTTTATATGTTTAAAGCAGTGTTTCTCAAACTGTGGGTAGGGACCCACTTGGTGGGTCGCGAGGGTCCCAGGTGATGGAAAGATCAGATAAGATGGAAAGATCAGCCACCTTGGTTGCCCTTGTGGGAGAAAGGCGGGGTATAAATTCTATAAATAAATAAATAAAATAAGTAATTGCCACAAGCCCTGAAGCTATTCAAAAATCAGATAGCTACTAATTGCCCTTCAAAGAGCTGAGCTCTTGCAATTTGCAAGTTAGCTGCTAATTACCCTACAAGCAGCTGAGCTCTTTACTTGTAAATAAATAATTTTATTTATTTATTTATAGATCACATTTTTTTAAAGTCTCGTAAAGCTAGGTGGGTCCCGATAGAGTGTCATTGTAAAAAGTAGGTCCTGATGCTAAAACATTTGAGAGCCACTGTGTTTAAAGAAAGGACAGATGCTTGCAGACAACCCTCCCCCCCAAAAGAAAACAAACCAACGGCATGTGAAACACTTACTTGTTAGCCTTTCAATATGGATCTGATAATACATTTTTAATATTCATATCTAATGAGGTAATGGAAAGATCAGTGCCATGTGTTCTCCATATGGCATACAAGAATAGCCAAGAATTTCTCCCCGTTTCCTGAACATTTGCTCACCTTCCATTTTCCTCTCAGCAGTTTTGATCTGGATGTGCAAAATGAATTTATATTCATTATTCATTTGTAATCTGTCTCAATAGTTATGAACAGGTGTACTGGCAATAAAACTAATATCATTCCTCTCTGATAACTAATTTAGGTAGCATGAACATGTACAAACATTTTGAGAGATCCTGGACAGGTCTCCAAACGGAGCAGGCTTCTCATTCTCTCCCTTAACACACACACACACACACACACACACACACACACACACACACACACACACACACACACACACACACACACACACACACACACACACACACACACACACACACACACACAGTGCTACGTTAGACATTTGTTATAACATGTAGTTGGGCTTTCAGATGGCCACGTTTCTGCACCCACCCATCCAATATTTAGTAAGTGTCATGCTAGTTTGCAATCATATTTATGATCAAGAGTGGACTTTCTTGAAAATAGCATAGAAACATGGCTGTATCATTGGTGCTGTTTGGATCAGTTTGGGCAATCTAAACTTTGGCTGCAATCCTATACACACTTTCCTGAGAGTAAGCCCCATTAAACAAATTGGGACTTGTATCTGAGTAGACATGCATAGGATTGCACTGTTTGAGAAGCACTGGTATAGTGGATATCATCAATGACGGAAAGATGGGAAAATACTAAATACAAGAATGAAATGACACCACAGGTGCACAGAAGAATCCCCTTTTGAAATCCCGCCCCCTTCATGCTTTTGTTCCAGCAGGCATCAAGGTTTACTTCCCAGATTCCAGCTGGGACAAAATGTGTAAACCTTCCTATGTGCACTCGGAGCAATAGCAATCTGACCAGCTCTTTAACAGAGGAAAAATAAACAGTGTCACCGGACTGTCTGGAGTAAGGGATGCTGGCCCTTTAAGGAACTGAAGTGCAAGCCTCACACTTTTGAAAGGTATCTGTAGTGCCTGCTGCAAATTATCTGGTTCAAAATAAGGAAACAAATCCTCCTAATTATACACGGAAAATTGTGTGTGTGTGTGTGTGTGTGTGTGTGTGTGTGTGTGTGTGTGTGTGTGTGTAAGGGAGAGAATTTAAGGGAGAATTCAAGGGAGTGTATTTTCCTTCTAAGTATCACACGGGACTGCCGTCAAATAGGGCAAGACGACAGAGGGGGCAGGAGGGCTTTAGCACTTGGCTCCCACTGCAATTCTGATCCCAATCGTCATCATCCCCTTATTTTAATGAATAAAAGATTCCACAGGCTTTCAAACTAAAAATCAAGACTCATAAGTGCAGTCACATGACTGCAATCACTATGCACACAAACTCAAGTACAATTCATACATAATCAAGATGATGTGATAGTTGCTGGAAAACTGCTTCCACGCCACCTGGATAATACTTAGAACTCCAAT
The DNA here is from genome assembly GCA_026170595.1 of Plestiodon gilberti rubricaudatus. Classification (NCBI taxonomy): domain Eukaryota; kingdom Metazoa; phylum Chordata; class Lepidosauria; order Squamata; family Scincidae; genus Plestiodon; species Plestiodon gilberti. The sequence continues at coordinate 135,077,232 of JANXHW010000001.1, read as the reverse complement.
TTCACAAGTGTCATGCTTCCATGGTGGGTGGGGGGCTTTAGTCTGGATTTCCCAGGTGACCAGAGATTCCAAACATGACTGTGCTCATGTGGAACCAGGAAGTGGGAAGTCGGTTCTTGGTTGTAACCACACCACTTTGGTAGCATACAAATTGGACTTCTGCCCACAAAACACTCCAAACCCCGTTTCAATTTGCTTCCAAGTCTGAGTTATCAGCACTACATTTCCCCACTATGCTGCTAAGGAAATCATGCTAAGGAAGTCATGACAAAGTCTTATGCGCCTACACGCTTTTGGGATGCAGCAAATCTCAGGGTGAATTCACACAGTTTTGCTCCAACGGTAATTGCACCATACTTCTGCATTATTAAGCTTTCTGTTGGTTTTGAATGTGTCAAAAAAATCTACATTTTTCTACAATTTCTTCACGTCACACCACTATATCCCCAAATACTCAGTGCAAAACTTGAGACAGATCAAATTGGTACCAAACAGATACATCTCCCAAGATAGTTACTGAAGTTATTTGTTCATTATAAAGGACTTATGTCAAAGGTGATGAATCTGGCTAAATTTACTTTTGTTTAAATATCAATATCATCCTCAGAGCTCCTTGCACTGATAAAATAGGAAGCTTTTTAAAATTCTATTCATCTTAATCTTAAACCACAATAAGTCAAGAAAATGTCCTTTCATTTCCTCCTGCTCTGCCAAGATTAACCTCTCTGATCCCCTCAATCAGAAATCAATGCTAATTTACATGCATAATAATATTACCCTATATTAGGTAAACCAATTTCAACTCATGTTGGGGGTTTAAATAATACATTCCTACTTAAGGAGGAAGGTTTCTGAGAATCAGTTGGCTTTCTAAAGAGGTCTAATGCAGTGCTTCTCAAAGTCCTCGGCACCGCGACTCACCTTCTGCAGCTGCTTCCCTGTCGTGACCCACTGGGACGGCCCCAGGAGGCCTCCGAAAAACCTCCTGACGCGACCGAAAGTCGCATCGGTGAAAATGGAAGTGACCCGGAAGTCACTTCCAGTGGCGTTTTGAGGCTCACAGAGGCCTCCGGAGGCCGTCCTAGGCCTGGTGCGATGGGGGAGCAGCTGCAGAAGGTGAGTCGCGACCCAGAAGTAGCCTCTGGTTGCTTCCGTTTGGCTTCAATTTGGAGCCCAATGGAGGCAGGAGCGGGAGGATGGATCCAACTGATGACCCACCTTCTCCTCTGCCATCTCTCCTGGGAGAGCCCCATTTAGGTGCTGGGGGTCTCCGCCCTTTCTGACTGCTTAAGCCAGAGCTTGGAGATTTCTAATGACTGCCTTTAAACCCAGAGACTCCAGCTTAACTGGCTTGCTGACCGCAAACTGTTCTCTACTGACACCCCATTGTTGCTCAGGAGTAATTAATCCCCCCATCCAGTTGGGTGTGCAGCACCCCAAGCCTCTAGGAGAAGCAGATATCCACTGTGGGGCTGGCCTACCTTAGCTTAGTTAGTTTAACTTTGCTTTAATGAGTTTTTCTGTCTCTTGTGGGATGTGTTCACTCATACATTTCTGACCCCTACCCTGCAATTTGCGGCAACTGGTATGGTCTGTGAAACTTGGCCTGTGTTGTGTACAGCTTTTCTGCTGGTGTAGGCAAACCCAAAGCTGCACAATGGAACCTGTGAGGGCAGCTGATCCTACTTTCACGGATGCCCCCAGAAACGTTGCATACAAGGCTGAGGAAATAAATCCACATTTCAAGCTTCTAGATGCCAGTTTTCAGGGAAGATTGTGGGGTTGACTTAAATACAGCCCCTTCCAAATACAGCCCCCCCCCAGCACAAGCTTCATCTGCTTTGACTTGTTTAAAACCCTTTTCTCTTCCCTAGAAGAAAGTCAGGTTAGTTAGGCGGCTCCAGTTTTCTCGTAGGCTCACTGTAGTGTATGTTTGGGATGCTTCCAAACATCTCTCTAAGTGTATCTTGTTTAAATTCTTAAACCGCTTGCTTGTCTTGCTAGGTTGGATTGTCCTGGGATAGTTCGGTTGTTCAGGGCTGGCCAAAAAATGAACGGCTAGAAAACCTCAGCCTTTGTCGTAACAATTTCGGGGGACCTGGGTGGATAAGCGGAAGACTGCTTCTAATACCTGCACTGTTCATGTGGGCCAAATAAGGAAGCACAGCACGTTTTGCATTTATAGTCTCTGGGGTTGTTGCCCCTCCCTGGAAGGAGGCAACTACCTCACATTGACCCCTAAATAGGAGCAAGCAAGTGGATGTGGAAGATGTTGGCAAATGGCATATTAACGTAACCTCAACAGCTATTGCTTCTCTCTGTTGTCCAGGAAAGGAACAGGTTACCCTTATGGTAACAGTTTAATGTTAAAAATGTTTAGTGAAAGTGGCCCTAATGGGATCATGGACCCAGTCCTTTTTTTTCTGGTCAAAGAATTGTGTGTTCATCCTTTAGCCATTCTCCTTGTTTCCCCTCTCCACCATTTTGTTTTTGTGCACTGTTACAGCTGTTTCTTGGTTGCTCTTTGGCTGTGTACAGAGCCGCCAAATGGATGTCTTGATCATTTTTAAATCAGCAGGTTTTTCTTTCTTGAAAGTGCTTCTAATAGGAGGCAAGAAATTTATATATTAATACTTGTATTAATACTTCTATAATTTTAATAGACACTTTTTGACAACCCTGATTAGTAACAATATGCAATAGTTATTTCTTTCCTTGCTCTCCTCCCCCCAAAAAGTGAATTGACTCTACTTCTTTGCGTGGAGCACCTTTGCTGCCAGAAATTAAATACTTGTGGTGTGTTCAGGGGGCTAGGAATTCTGCTGTAGTCCCGGGGGGTGGGTGGGTGTTGCTCTAACTCTCAGAATTCCCTGAAGGGAAGCTGAGCTAATTGAAGCAGATTAAGGGGCTAGTCCTCGTGGACAAGTTCTGTTGGTTCAGAGGAGTTGGAAGTCGTTTCAGCATAAGCTAAGAACGTGCCCCTTATAGGGGCAAGGTGTTGGTCCTGATGGAATTTCAAAGGTCTACGCCTATGTAAGCAGCCACAGCATTGCCTCCTATACTCTTAAGATGCTGGTGTTTGTGGTGGCAGTTTAATTTTCCAAAGATTCTCGCCTCACTTAATCCCCTGTTCCTATCTACATTTCGTCATCACTTTTTGGCTCTCTTATCCCATTTCCAAACTGTTTTAAGGGAATGCTGCTCTTGAGAGGCTGATTGTAGTCCAAAGCATCCTTACCAGGAAGCAAGTGCTGTGGGATTTGCTTCTGTGTAAACACGTTTAGGATTGAGCCGTTTCTGCTCAGGCCAAGTTCATTTCACTACAGACTGCTGCGATGGACAGAAGCTCTGGTTAACTTCCAAGTGCCTACTGGGATTTCGTTACACAACATCCTCAATTTAACTTTTCCTTGTTGGATGACCCACCTCGGCATTGGGCTGCAACTCACCAAGTGCAACTCACCAGCCCACAGTTTGAGAAGCCCTGGTCTAATGGAAAACCTAGTTTGCTCAATAAGAACTTCCTATGGACGTAATCATGCAGTGGATCCATTCAGCAGGGATGGCATCAGGGGTCATCCAGGTTGGGCACTGGGTGAGGGCCCACATCCATCACAGAGCCCAGCTGGTTGGCCCACATCTGAACCTTCACAGTACCCATGACACTGGTAGTGCCTAATGTGCCATCCAGAGGTGGACAGGGTCACCACTGAAGCCTGGCACTACCCTTCAGACAAAGCAGTTTTCCCTGACACTCACCACAGGTAGCACAACTGAATCCACTCTCAGAATCTAACCAACAGAAACTTTTAGAAATGCTACAAAAATTACATTTAAAAATGTGGTATTATGGAAGAGATGATGCTTCATGTCTTCTCATCATTCACAAGGCTAACTGGGAGCTACTAAAAAGTCCCTCCCAATGTAGCCAGTGGGATGCCACTTGGATGGAGATTTCTATTTACTGACTTCCAAGAATTATATTCCATTTTAGACAGAGGGGTTGTTTGTAACCTGTGGCAGCACTCCCATCAGTCACTACAAAGACCTGCTAATCTACTTTTAATGAACCTATTACTATAATATCGAGGTGCCACATTATCAGCATTGGGCATGTATCCAAGGCTTGGATTGGGAATGGAGGAAAATATCCGCTGGTCCAAGCAATGCATGTACCATCTGGAGCGCTTTGCAACTATATGGTATAACCTTAAAATAAATGTTGGTTTTAACATTAGTAAAATGGAGGGGAAATTGTTGATATGCAAAAGTCTCTTAGCATCTGACACTTTCTGCTCTGCCAGCATAATGAAGTTAATGGTCAGGTTTTTTTTCTTATCAGCTCTTTGTTCTGGTCCAGTTTGCCGGCAGTCAAAAGGAAACGGACATTGCTGTTTAACATATTGCTAGCAGTGAGACAAAGGAATAAAATGTAATGACACTGGCACAATCTTTCAGAATACCAGAAATATCTCAGCAATTACAGTGGATATGGATAACATTTTGTAGCACAAGGTATCAATTGAAGGTACGTGGCAACCAGCATGCTAATAACATACCCCTGCTAACTGGGCAAGAGGCACTTTTTCCATTGGTGCTCCTCCTATATTTAGCAGGGGGGAATAACTGCCCCCCCTTTAACCCCAGCACAGTGTCTTTTCTGGTGGCTGTTTGCTGGTGGTGTTCTGCATCTTTTTTAGATTGTGAGCCCTTTTGGGACAGGGAGCCATTTAATAATTTGATTTTGTCTGTAAACCGCTTTGTGAACTTTTTGTTGAAAAGCGGTATATAAAAGCTGTTAATAATTAATAATAATAATAATGTCAAGATATAAAGCTCCAATCGCAGACTCCAATGTATTCCAATGGGTCCAACATCAAACAGGGTTAACATGAAAGTTACTAAAGACAACAGGTGTTTAGTTTAGGGGATCCAGGGGACAGATAACTACCTTAATGGCTAGGCTGTTGGCACTAGGGAGGTCAAGAACCGCTTCTCCAGCATTAATATGCACTTCGGATTAGTCTTTTGTGCATATAAACCCTGATTGCTAACATCAAATACTTGATATCAATCAACTTTGCACTATGCATTTGCTAATTGCAACAAAATTATTGAGGAATGTTGGGAAGAGACCACAATGGCCAGAATTCCAAATCTACTGCAAACTAACTTCTGCAAATTATAGATAAAAGGAGGTCGTTTTGATTAATCAGACTTCTGCAGACTGTAATTGACAGGGATATTATGACCGAGGAATATTAACCCTGAGTTCATATAGATAAGTACACAACACTGAAGGAAACACTGTTGTGTGGATTGCTGCTTACTGGGTTGGTAAAACTAATCTCTTTATTGCATTCTTCACTGTATGGTCAACTCACAACTCTTCACAGTAAAAAGGAAAGAGAAACCAACACACATTTGGCAAATCTACTATTAAATGGGAATGTGTAAGTGGCTAGCATTATAGACACATCGAGTCATTTGTCCCATATACACCATCCTTGAAAATGTGAACAGGTGTCTGGGTGGGTGTCTAGCCCTCCTGTACCTGCTACCCTGGCTACTCTCCTGGAAGAGTTTGCTTTACTGATTTGTTCCCATCATGTCCGCATTTAAAGGCACAAGAGCTCCATCCAGGATGGAATACTGTATGTTTATTACTGGGGAAGCAGCAGACAGGAGCACTAGCACTCTCCTTGTCTTGAAGAATGCAAGGAAGTGTTCTGTTCTCTCTTTTAATGTCATATATTGTGATGCGATGCATTCAAGAGTTAAATCTGAGCCCTCAACTGCCTCTTATTCTTAAGGTAAAGTCATGTCTTGATATATATGGCTGCTTTGATGCTTTAGTTTAGACAACCTCTTCTACCTGCTCTGCATCTCCCACTGTTATTTTGATCTCACAAGTTTCATGGATCTTTTACTGTTGGCGAATACCATGGTGCATCACAAATTGATGCTTCACACTTTTACAGCTTATACCCTGTGTGCAGCTATTACTCTTCCTCCAACAATTCTCTCTCTCTCTCTCTCTCTCTCTCTCTCTCTCCCTCCCTCTCCCTCCCCTAAAGTGAAAGTTTCCCTTCAGAAACTTTTAATTTTTTCTGTGCCAGGATAATCTCAATCAGCCTCTATGTCTTTAAATTAAAAACTGCAAATACTATTTTCAGTTAGATTCATAGAAATCAGTGCAAAAGAGCCTTTATATGCAAGGTAACAAATACAGTCCCAAAAGAGCCAATGAAAAAACACAGGCAACATATGGTAAGGATTTCTACAGTTTTCCATGCTGCTTTGTGATGTTTCCAACACCTTAGAGCTACTTCGCTGAAACGTATACCAGAGCCAGAATTAGACAGTTCCTACCTCCAGTCATGTATGTGCCCCTGAGGTAATCTAACAAATGCAGTAATTTAGCAAATATACTCTCAGCAGTTTTCAAATCTTTTTTTTCTTTTAAAACATCCTGTGCTGAGGTGATTTCAAATAAAGTTACTGGGAATTGTAGAAAACTTTTCCTTAAACGTTTCTTGGCATGATTTTATGGTATTTTTGGTAGTATATATGTGGTGCTTTGTACCAGAATTACATATGACCATGTGAAGCTATCTTATACCGAGTCAAATCATTGATCCATAAGGAAAGTCAGGATATTTATCTCTTAAATACACAAACCTGACTAGCAGCAGCCATCCAGGACCCAGTGGCGTCCCTACACTGGTGCAGGGGGGTGCGGACCCACCATTTGACACCCTCAGGGGGGGTTGACATCACTAGTAGCCAAAATTGTGAAAACCTTTGTCTTTACGACTGATACCATCATGTTACATATCATTCGATGCATGTAGAATACAATGAAACAAACCGTTTTGAAATATCTGTATCTTATCAAATGTTATGAGCAAATAACCGGAAACAAAAAACCCAACTTCCTTGTGTAACAAAAAGTGGATTTCCTTAACTCAAAAGAGACCAATCAGACTGATTGTTCCGAGATTGTTCTGAGAGCTGAGTTGGTTACTATTACTGTTACCTGTACTGTTATATATTAAACAAAATAAAGTTAATGATCTCATACTGGGTGACGCAAACCCTTGTGATGCCTCTGTTTAGGCTGCAAACATACCTTAGGCTGTGTGTATAATATTGTAAATTTAAAGGTGTAATTTTGATTATGCAGGAGGTGGGGCAATGGCATGGGGGCGGGGCGATGATGCATTTCCCCACCCACTGCATGGGAGAAGGATCATCATGAGGGGGACGCACTGACCTCCTGCACCGGGTGACACAAACCCTAGGAACGCCCCTGCCAGGACCTCAAGCAGAGACGTTTCCCAGTCCCGCTCCTTGGGATGCTTTGAATTGAGACTTTCAAATGAAAAAAGATCTCCTAATGCTTCTTACACAATGCACTTCCTTTTAATCCAGGAAGGAAAGTACAAGACGACATAAATTCAAACTGCAAGCTATCCAGTCTTTATCAGTTGCCATCTTGTGCATGTGATGCATGAAATGAAGAGCACTTATAGAAGGTAAGAAGTTGCCTTATACTGGGGGAAAATAATGGCTCATCAAGGCTATTACTGCCATTTGCAGTCAACTTTCTGAACTATAAAAATATTTATTTTCCAGTTCAGGCCCCTGATATACTTTAACAGAGGTACCTGGTATTTAATTTGGAAGCACATGCCTCTAAAGTATGTGTTGAACTTTAAACTAGGAGTATTTTGTTCAGAGGAGCAACATCCCATACAACTCTTTGCCATACACCTCATCACTGATAATCCTATTAAATGGTAGTCAAACATTCCAGTGATTACAGGTAACTGTAGTGGAGGATTAGCCAGTTTGAGGAAACATCCTGAATGGATTTTAACACAGAACTTGGTATAGTTCCTCTGACTCCATCTGTCAGGGTTAAAAAGTTCCATGTATGCCAAAAGTTGATACTTATAGCTCCAGGTAACTAATTAGCCTTCAGTATCTAATAAGGACAGTTGCTTACCCGTAACTATAGTTCTTCAAGTGGTCTTCTGTTCAGACAAAATGGAGCTTTGCGCACATGCAGAGCTGACCTCAGAAGCTTCCAGAGCTTTGTTGAGTGTTTTGCCCTTGCACTTGAGCAGGTAGACCCTGTGCAAAGTTGAGTGTGTTTCAAGCACAGGAAGAACACCCCATTCCTCAATTCCTTTGAGGTCCACCACTTGGTTTATATTCCCTACATAAAAAGAAGTCCAACTGGAGGAGTCAGGGCAAAGGATGGTGGAGACAGAACTTTAAAATATTTTGATGTAGGATAGTGTACTGGAAAGGGAAACAAGAGCTTATCTTATCCTTTCTTCACATGTCACATCTACAGCCATCATCAGTTGAAAAAAATCACCTTCAATTATCTGACCCAATGGTCAGACTAGTTTTTGGTCAAACTAGACAAATTTCTATTTTGTCTTTGATTCAAAAATCATTGAACGCATTTCCAAAATTTTACTTATACGAAGTATGAATTAGTTAGTGCCACTCCTCCCAAATACTTCAATTCCTTTAAAAAGAAATTGGGAAGCAGAATGTGTTTTTGACACATTTGGGTTAGGAAGACATTTTCTCCTAATTCTATAATGGGATTATCATTTCCCTGACATAATATGAGAACCATGCTTCAAGCCACATCACAAGGAGATTGATTAATCCATTGATTCCACCCCCTCATAACAGATACGTTTTGGGAATCGCAGCAACGTATTGGGAGAATTTGGTTTAAAGTAAACTGTATTTCAAGGCAATGCAGGAGCTGTGAGCAAGTATTACATTACACTATGCTACGTTTATACAACAGACATCTGTTCACCCCAGTATGAAAGGAACCCTCATTAGAATACTATTACTGATGATATAGTTTGACATTAATCTGACATATCTGCAAAAAGCACCACCAAAACAACTGACTTAAGGATAGCATTAACACAGCATGGCTTATTTCTAAAGGCAGAAAAAGAAATAAAGGCAAGATGAATATGGCATGGAATTAATAAAACAGAAGTGCAATCATATTTAAACCAACCTTATTCACATAGCAAGCAGCACAATACTCCTGAAATTTCTCTCTCTCTCTCTCTCTCTCTCTCTCACACACACACACACACACACACACACACACACACACACACACACACCTTGCACAACAACAATCAGTACTCTATATTCATCCTTTGAGCTTGCCAAGTATTGTGTAGACATACGGCACGTTGCACAGATGCTGTCAAGATTTTAAAGGAAACTGTACATCTATACATGTGCAGAAACATAGCTTTGGATCATTATGTGTCTCCAACAAAGGTCAAATACTTCCCCTTAAAAGTGAATAAATGTCATAATTCTGGCTTTAATTTACTGAAATGCATTCGTACAAAATCAGAGCATGCCCACTTTGAGGAACTTTGGAAAATTCCCAAAGGACATAAAGGTTCAGATGTATATGTGGAGTTCTGGCAGCTAGCACTATCAACTGTGGGTCCTTAGTCATGATACTGGCAATAAGGAAAGGGTAATGGACACCCATGTGGGAGAAACTCACAAAGCAAATGTAAATCGGAATAAAAAAAACAGTCTATATAACACTACATAATTAGCAATCACCAGGATTACAGTACAGGAAACCAGAAAAAGCAGTTAGTGGGAATACGGGCAAGCAAGAACCAAGATCAGCTGGTATGAAGTGGGCCTAGTACGTGGAAATGGGATTTGTATGCATCACTCCAACAGTTGAGTGATGGGGCTACTGGAAGGGGCTGTGGAAGTTCTAGTAACTGTAACAGATACTGAGATAGGCCACTCGAAAAGCACAGTAGTGCTCCTGGAAACCTCCCCCCCCCCTTCTCCATAACTGTTCATTGTTTTCAGTTTGTGATTTAAATAGTTTGCACTAGGAAAGGACTAGGAAGACACAATTCAAATAATGCAAGATTCATTGGAAGCTATCAGGAGAAAAAGTGTATTCAATAAATAAAGATTAGAATAATTAGACGTTGGCTGCAGGATAAGCCACAAAATAATAAATATCTAACATGCATTATGACGAACATGTTAACTATTTCAGCTTCCCAAGATCATAGCGTGCAAGAGGAAGAAGGGGCTTCCTATAAGAAACTCTTTAAAATAGGTTAAAGCTACCATCCTATGGCACTCTTACTTGCTTCCAAATAACCATGCATAAGACTGAGACATAAAACTTATCTTCCTATGACATGACAATGTCAGGCACAGGCATTAAAAGTAATTAGTTAAAAAGGAGAAGTTATTAGACCATGCAATACCAGAGGATTATACAGGAAAGGATTATACCTCACACGAAGCCATAGCTGAAAACCACTATTCTGGTTAAACGGTTAACATTTTATGAAACCCGAAGAATGAAAGTTCATAGGAAACAGAAAGCACTGACAGAAAACTATTTAAGGTTTAAAAATCATCCTATGAATCTACCTGACAATGAGTCAGACAGTGATGTAGACTTGAGTCTATTGACTCGAACTCGAGTTGGACTCAAGTCATGTCAATGGCTTGATTCGGCAATTGTAAAATACTCGAAATACTCGACTCGAAACTTGGAGTTTTTTATGACGTCGAATTTTATTCAGTTTTAAACCAGTTTCCCTCATTAAATAGATAGGGACTCGCAATTCGCAACCAAAGACTCGAGACTTGGGGGCAAAGACTTGGGACTTGACTTGAGACTTGGAGTCCTCAGGACTTGATCCACATCCCTGGAGTTAGACCACTGATCCAACTAGCACTGATCTACAACTAGGGACAGCAGCACCGTTGATCCCGGGGATCGCCGCCACTGGTGGAAAAAAATGTACTTTTAACACTTACTGGAGGTCCTGCAGCCCTCTAGAGGGTTTGGGAAGAGCCTCACCGAGTTATAGATCAGCACTCCACTGCGATTACGACCGCTTCCAGTTTTGGGACAATCTACAGCTCAGGGAGGCCCGCGGGCATCCCCGAACCCTCTAGAGGGCTGCAGGACCCCCGGTAAGTGTTAAAAGTACTTTTTTCTGCTTGCGGCGGCAATCCCCGGCATCACCACCACCATGCTGCTCCCGCCCCTTAAGGTGGCAGGAGACAGATCCGGTTCTCCTGGTGGGTCGCAACCCACCAGTTGAGATCCGATTCCCTAGACCAGCGGTTCTCAAACTGTGGGTCATGACCCACCATTGAGAACCTAAGCTGCCCCCTGCCCCCTTAAGGGGCAAGGACAGCATGGCGGTGGCGATCCGGGGATCGCCACCACCACCAAATTGCCCTAAACTGCCGTTGCGGCACTTACAGGGGCTTGCAGAGGCATATCAGGAGCGGATGCTGCCTGGAGCACCGCTCCTGATACGCCGCCCCTTTGGGGCGGCCCTGCTCCGGGGGGGCGGCCCGGCTTACCGGGGCGCTCCGAGGCCTTCTCCCCCGGCCTCGGAGCCGGAGAAAGCCCCGGAGCGTCCACCACGACCAGTGGACAGGGCTTTCTGAAGGCAGAGCGCTAGTTAGCCTTTTTTGCACATGCGCAAAACGTTTACGTTATGTTTACATTGCGCATGTGCAAAAAAGGCTAACTAGCGCTTTGCCTTCAGAAAGCCCTGTCCACCGGTTGTGGTGGACGCTCCGGGGCTTTCTCTGGCTCCGAGGCCGGGGAGAAGGCCTCGGAGTGCCCGCCCGCATCACCGGACGGACGGGCGGGCGGGCAAGCGAGCGAGCGCTCGCTGGAAAGACTGGGGCGAGCGGAGCAGTGCCGCCCGGCGCCGCAGTGCCACCCGGAGCCGCTGCTCCGTTCGCTCCAGTCTTTCCACACCTCTGGGGGCTTGGGGGAGCTTTGGGGAGGCCTGTGCCACCCTCTGCAGGTCTCCCTGATCTTTGGATTGCTGCGAAACAGCAATCTTTGGGTGCTTCTGGTTTTTGCAAAAACCGGAAGCACCCGAACAAAGATCAGGGATCCTGTAGAGGGTCGCGCAGGCCTCCCCAAAGCTCCCCCAAGCCCCGATAAGTGCCACAACGGTGGTTTCAGGGGCAATTGTGGCGGTGGCAATCCCCCCGGATCGCTCCCGCTGCTGGCTCCGCCCCCACAAACACCCAAAGGTCTCCTCGCGTTGTGGGGAGAACTTTGAGAAACGCTGGTCTAGACAATGTATTCTAGGTTGAAAGTCAATTGGGGTATCCAATGGGGAAATCAGAACTTTTTGCCATCTGTAATATACACGGAACTCACTGCATGACCAAGGCCAATATTTGTTTCCCGTATGAGTTGGTCTAAAAAACTGAATTGAATTGCCCCAACATCTATCTAACAGCTCTTCTTTGACTACTGAAAATGTAATTTTCCCCCTCAATTATATGTAGGACGCTGTTAAAATCAAAGCCATGTTGCATAGTCATATATCCTACATTGCAGGACCTACACTATACCACCCTGAGGTCTTCCATGAGAAAATATTGCTATTTAATCCTGGTAACATCTTTAGGGGACAATTTACTGACCTTGACAGAACTACCACAATAAGTTGTCAATGACTTGTACCATGACTACAGAATGTAAATTCTATTGTGTCCAATATCTCATTGGCAACTTGAGAACAGCATAATGCAAAGGGATCCTCAACTTGCAAGGACATCATAATTATCCAGCAGGTGACAATGAAGTTTTCAAATGTGAAATAGGTAATTAAGGGGCTGCTAAACAATACGTTTACTATCCCAGAATGTCAGTTCTCACATAATGGCCTCTGGATTCTTTACTTTTGAATAATGCCCTGTCATCAAACATTGAACTAAGCGGTTATTCATTATCTTTATTCTATGCAATGTAGAATACAGAGATACTTTATATACAATACAATTACTGCATTAAGATAACATGGAAGTATTTTATGGTCTCTCCTTGCAAAATACAAATGGGAACAACTCTTTACGACCTAATATAACAGGATTAGCTGGAATTGCAAGCTGTTTGGGGTGAGTTAATAAATTGTGCAACAGGATATTTTGTTTAAACAAGACAAGCAAATCAAACACATTGCAGTGTGTGTTTTTAACAAGACTTTGCTGCCTAACAGTTATGTCAAGATCAGTATGGCTGTCAGCTACTAATGGTTCAACAATCATGATTCAAAGTGACGCACATATTATTAAATATCCTGAAACTATCTCTTATTTTTCTGTGACCTTAATGTATTAAAATGGTGGAGTTCTGAATGAATGGAAAACATGCAAACTGTCACAGACTGAGGAACATCATCAGGTAAATCACTTAATGCAGTATTTCTCAAACTGAGTTGGGACCCACTTGGTGGGTCGCGACCTGATTTCTGGTGGGTCCCAGGTGATGGAAAAATCAGATAAGTAATTGCACAAGCCCTGAGGCTAATCAAAAATCAAGATAGCTGCTAATTGCCCTTCAAAGAGCTGAGCTCCTGCAGTTTGCAAGCTTGTGTAAATATAGGGAGATAAATGTTTGAGCATCTCGTAAAGCTAGGTGGGTCCCGATAGAGTGTCATTTTAAAAAGTGGGTCCCGGTGCTAAAACGTTTGAGAACCACTGCCTTAATGTGTGGAGGTTTCTTGATTTAGTGCTTCATAAGCAAATGGTGAAACAAATTCAAACTTAAAAAAAAAAACCATTCCACCATTCTGCTTCATTGCTCCAACCTGAGCAAAACAAGATAGGGGAAATGGAATGTACAGCAGTGAGCTTTGGGTAAGTGGAACTGGAAGCATGACCAATAGCTTTAAAATGTATCCATGAATAACAAGAAATCTTTCAGATATCCTGTTTTTAGTCCTTTGACAGTACCCTACAATTGAGGGCAAAACATTACGAAGATCCAAACTCACTGAACATGGTCAAAAAAACCTCAATGAACGTGGTCGAAAGAATTTTTTTACCTTAGATAAATCTTTGTTGTGACAGACAGCAACAAATCTGATACTGTCATAATGCTGTTAACAATAATAATGGCATAATCTGTAGTAGTTTATGAGACTTCACAATTGTAAAATGTGATTCCAGTGTTATCTCAAGTACAAGTAATCCCAAACTGGCATGGAGATGGAGGCCCTCATACAACGTCGCTGGATGTTCAATGCATCTATGTTGACAATAATACTTGGCATTGGTATAGCACTTTGAGCTTGCAAAGTGCTTCATATGTATTCTCTTGGTATTGACCTTACAACAACCCTGTAAGATATTCTCCCCATGTTGCAGCTAGGACGGCTGAGGCTGAGAAGGAGTGACTTGCCTCAAGGTCACAAAGTGAATTTGTCACAAAGTGAATTCATGGCAAAGGCAAGTTTTGAACCAGCAAAGTCCCATCCAGCTGCTGCTGCTGCTGCTGCTGCTGCTACACTATGTAAAAAAGAAAAAGGAACTAATAGTATAAGGATTCTAAATTGACTAATAATTCTTTTCTGCACAATACTAGGAAGTGAAAGAGAAAGGCTACAATAACTGGACTATACAAGAAGAACAACTGAAGTACTATGATACTGCTATGATGTCATTGATGGAAGACAGGCAGCCTAATTCTACTAGGCTGCTCTGCTGGTGGAACGCGTGTTCCACCAGCACTGCTAAAAGCAGCCATAAAGTGCACTCTGGCAGTGCACCAAGTAGCATGCTGCCGGAACACCAGCGGGAAGACCAGCGCCTTCCCGCACACATCACCGAAACGCTGGCCACCAGCCAGAGCAGGTAAGCCAGCAAGGGAGGCAGAAGGGCCGAATGGCGGGAGCGAAATCGCTGGCGCAGGTCCAAGACCCACTGCGGGACAGGAGGCTTACAGAGTGAAAAGAGGATTTAAATTCCCTTTCCCCTACAAAGACTCCCACTCTGCCACCATCACCCCACTGGATAAAGTGCAGGCCTTCTCAGTGCAGCTGCACCAGTGGGGGGATGGGAACGATAGGATTCGGCTGTTAGATGTTCAGCAGAATACAAAGGATGCTCAATCCTGCTTTTGCCTCCAATGCTCAAAGCAAGTGTAAGGCTGTTTGCCACCACCAGCCAGACTCAACACCAGGGAAAAACAGGCAGAGGGAACAGGTTGCAGAAAAAGAACCTGGAATAGGTAAGGTTTAAGCAAAAGTTCTCCCACTCATGACACTCTTTCTACTGTAAGTACTCCTCTCTCTTTTGCAACAGGAATCCTCTGCTTGCCACAAAATATCTATTTCTATCCTGAGCCAGAAGTCCTATCCTCCGAATTTTGTGTTGCAGACTAGAACGAGTACATTTTTATTTGAAAACAGAAACAGAAACGGACACAATGTATTAAAGCAAAAAAGAACAAAGATTAGAACTGGAAAAACAGTACAGACAAAAGAGGATCAGATTTCTAAACCGTGCGATTAAAAATGGGTATTTGAAAAACACCTTCCTCCAGCATGATACATGCTGCAAAGTATAGTATGTAATTGTGCCCCCTGTACAAAATATAGCTGTTGACCTCATTCTTATTTAAAACCATACATGTGTCATTACTTTTTCAGATACTGCACTGAAACGCCAAATGCGCATTTGCTGCTTTTTCAAATGAGAATGGATTAGATTTCAAATTCCCCCACTCAGTTGCGAAAGGCATTTCCATCAGCTGGAAACAGTTTCCAATCCATCTTGCCAGCATTTGACCTATGCTTGTTTCCTTTAGAAGGTGAAACCCGGTATGCATCAGGCATGGATAAGCAATTCTCTCCTGAAAGCATGTCAAATAAATGCAGTGCAGCACATAAGACAAGAGCAAGCGAATGAAGTGCAAGGTGTGGGCATTCATTCAGCCTACTTTATAAGAAGGTAAATAACAATACTTTCAACTACTGGCATTTCTTTGATAGATGAGTGAGGCAAATGCATGTTGCTTAATGTCTGATACAGACCTGCGTTCTCTTTAAATTGTGTTTATGGGATGGATTTCAAAGTTGAGGCATGTCTCAACTCTGTCAGTGTGCATAAATATACAGGGCATGATCCAGCCAAAATTATGCGTTTTTAAATCTCACCGAATGGAATCCCCCTCAATGGGAGAGACAATAATATATTAAACTCTCCCCATTGAAATCAATGAAGTGTACATTTGGCTGGGTCGTGTCCATAGTATCCTGTTATATAACATAAAAGACTGGAAAATCTTGTCCCAGATACAGTAGGTTACTGGTCAGCACAAGGAAAAGCAATCTTGATGAGGGAATAGAGAGTGACAGACCAGTCTTATTCCATCCTCAAAGGGATGGCCGGCACATTTTGTTGCTACAATTGCCTGATCCTTCACAAACCTCTTCTGACTCTGGGTTGGCAACTGGGGGGGTATCTCAGATCTCAGGATTTTAGCATTGTCCCCAGGTACTGATGGATACAACTACGTTTCTTATTATTAAATAAATGTGTCTGCAAGGTATGGTAGAACTTGGTGTCTCCAATTTCTGAGGCACTGTGCTCTGGACAAAATAACCAGAGCTAGTGCAGTGACTAAGTGTACCAAGCTGTGAACCAGGAGGTTCATGGTTTAGATCTCAATCCTCAGAAGATGATCTCATGCAAGAGTCACTATTGTCAGTCCCACATTCCACCCAAAATATGGAGATATCAATAGCGGTATACCTTACAAAAGTGTTGCAAATATTTATCAAATAATGGATTTGAGGCACTTTGAACACTTAAAATATACTGTATAAATTCTAAGGTAAAGATAACACTGGACAACAAATTTTAACAAAGGTCATGCCCCCAAAATTAAATTAATAATTTCTTATAGATTTTGAGGTGCTGAACACAAATATGACAAAGAGAATGCAAAGGTGGCTACGGTTTGTGAAAGATCTGCAATAGATCGTTCCATAGACATGTACTGGTAAATGCCCAACAGCACTTACAACACCTATGTACGCAATGCAGACTGCTTCTCCTAAACTAGAGCCAATCGGCAGATTTTATTGTCATTTTCAACACGTCGAAATTAGTAAAGATTAGCTCTTTCCATTTCAGGGCCAATTTCGTGTTGTCCATTGTAGTCCATGATTGGTGCTGAGACTTCATAGGGTATAGAGCCAATGCCCATGGTTTCCGACCCAGTTGATTCACCCAGTGCCGGAATTCAGCACGTGGGGGGTGCTGACGCGATGGCTCCCACGTGACGTGGGGCCGTGACATCAGCACGCGGCTCCAATCATGCCCCCCCGCCGTTTGGCTTCCTTTTTGGAGCCAAACGGTGCCCGGGTGGGCGGGAGGGCGAAAACGCAGCCGTCTCGGCTGCGATGAAGCGACAGGAGAACAGGTAAGTGACCCGCGAAATTGCGCCCCCCTGAAGCTGCGCCCACTCGGCGCCTGGGGCCCAGGGTACCAGGGGGCCCCCACTGAACAACGCCTCTGGATTCACCCCCTGCTGTGGGGCAGAAAGAAAAGAGAAGGCCAAGTCTGACCTCCCAGTGGGGTTGGCAGGAAGCAAGAGCAGCCAGCCTGCAGGACAACGCAACAACATCATAGCCTGGGTGATGGTGACGTTCAGGGCTCTCGCAAGAAGAGGAAGGGACTTCTGGTGTCTGCGCTGAATGTGGGTGGCTATATAGGCAGTATGAGGAGATACACCACAAAAACCTCCACTGGTGACAGCAAGAAGCAAGAGGGTGAAGAGGAGGAGTTGGGTATTGGAAACCCCTCCTACTTCAATCAGAGGCACAGAGGAAAGCAGGTCTCATAGGGTCTCAACACACCAGATTTGGAATGTACTGGATGCCATGGTCCAGCCTGAGTGAATTAGTAAGTTGAGATGGTAGAATTCCAAACTGTTTCACTTTAGACTGCAGGGGGAAGAATATTTTAAAAAAAAAACTTTGCCAGTTTAAATGCATCTAGCATGTATATGAGCATCTTGTAGGAAAGGTTTCAGTGCAGATCTCTTCCTGATTTACTATATGCAGGGTGTGTGTGTGTGTGTGTGTGTGTGTGTGTGTGTGTGTGTGTGTGTGTGTGTTGCAAGGAGGAGGATTTAAAAAATGACTCCTACACCTGCAGTTGAAGTGAAACAGTCCAGAATTGTACGAACTCAGCTTACCACCTCACTCTGCATACTGTTGGGGATTGGGGAAAATGTCAGATTCCTATGAAGAATCAAGTCCCCGGTGTACATAAATGTTATACCATTCTGAGAAAACAAAATAGAGAATTTGTTTTAGGGCAGTTGCCATAAAACATTAATATTCACAAGAGAAGCAACAATGCTGAGTCCCTAATCTTGAGCACGATCTCTTCCCAAATACAGTCTTTGCCCCTGCAGACCAACACTATAAGCACAGACAGTGGGGGGGGGGGGGAAAGGATGGTTAAAGTGTGTCAACATGGGGTGGGGCTTGTGAGCATGCTTCTGTGGGCACTGCATCGGAGTACAGTATCACTACTTTATGAGCATCTGAATAGGGCTCGTTTGTCTCTTATCGTATAACATCACAGGTTTCCATTGCTGGCCTACCCTTGTTACTCGCAGCAAGAGGTGAGTTGTGAGGAGCAGCAAACCTTTCAGGCTGAGTATGCTGAGCCTGTGGCAGATGGAGCTGCTCTGATTAGCATTCTGCTCACTCACATGTTGCTCTTGTCTCACGCAGTCCCTTTAAACAAAATATGAAGTGCAGGATACAATGGGAGCTCCCAAGAGAGAGAGAACTTCAGAAGACAAGGACAGTGTCACTAAATATTTAGCTACTGGCTGCTGGCCAATGTCATTATCCGAAAGGGAGACGTCCAAAAGACTCAAATGATCAGAAAGTCAGATAATTCAGAAATTCAACTGTGCTGGAATATACTCAGTTACATTAAGTTACATTCCGAAAATGTCAGCAATTATTGAGAAAATGAAAAGCATAAGATTAATTTCCAGCCACATTTCTTTTCTTACCCTTATGCAAACAGTAAAATATTTCAGAAATGTTTGAACTTCTTCTAGAACAGGGTTTCTCAAAGTATGGGTTGCGGCCTGAGATGGGTCGCCAGGAGGCCTCTAAGGGTCTCAGAAGGCCTCTGGAAGTGACCTGAAGATCACTTCTAGTTTCGCCAACGTGACTTCTGGTCACGTCGGGAGGTGTTTCTGAGGCCTCCGGAGGCCGTCCCTGGGCCGGAGCAATGAGAGAGCAGTTGGCTAAGGTGGGTTGCAGAGGCGGAGACTTTGAGAACCGCTGTTCTAGAACATTCTCTGAGAATGGTCTGAAACTTGAAGCAATTCTGTCTCTGATAAGCAGAGTTAGGCTTGGAGCAGGGAATCACCTGGGAACTTATATATGCTACTCTGAGCTCATCATGATAAGAGGATGGAAGACAAGTGTTACAAATACATATTGAAGTAATCTCTCTCTCTCTCTCTCTCTCTCTCTCTCTCTCTCTCTCTCATCCAAAGTGTTCAAAACTCTGAGAAGGGAAAGTTTGAAAGCAGAGTAAATTAATCAGAACATTGTATGTATGTATATGCCCTACCCTTCCTACTGTGTCTGAGTTCTCCAAGCCTGGTAGAGACAATAGTTCTTTCAGAGAGCTGAAAATATGGAACAGGCATTCTTGTTCACGTTCTGCACACTTATTCCAAATGCAGGGCTTCGTTTAAAACCTTGCAAAACCTGTTTGACTAAAGGTGACAGCTCGACATATGAAAAAGACAAGTACAGTAATACCTCCTTTAATGCAGGGACTATGTTACCAGAAAGTCGGTGTGAAACAGCACTATAGAAGACATTGCTAAGAGTAAGACAGGAAACTAGTGCTGACTGACCCCATGGTTTCCTATATGTACTGCTTCATTGGCTACAATAGTTATCAATCATGCTGGAAAAAAGAGCACTGTAATGAATCAGCACTAAAGAAAGCAGTGGTATGGGAGGTGTTGTTGTGTACACGTTGGGAAATAAAGTCTCTGTTGTACCCTTCAACTCTCGTTAAAGCTATTATTTGCCTCCAGTCTTAAATGCAATGCAAGCTAACATGTTTTAAAATACTTGTGGAGTAAAAATATCTCACCACATTAAGTGGCAGAATTATGCACAGTTTTCAATCATGCGGAGAGTTAAAGTCATGAATAAGTTTAAAAGCCAGGGAAAGGTTTTTGTGGAGATCACTGTACTGTTAACAGGTTCATCTGAAGGACTGAGATCTCGTAACGGCTTTCCCTTTGTTACACATATTTTTGAGGTCTCCTCACAAAGCATAAAGGCCGACACACACCGCACGATTTCCGGCGCGTCCCAGACGCGTGAGGAGCTGTGCTGAGATGTATGGTCAGCATTGCGGAAGAGAGAAGCTGCATGTGGAGCAGCTGCGCTATCCCGAGTTCCGGCACGAGATAAAATGTTTCTGGCCCATGTTTGAGGGGGCGGGTTCACGGAGCTACTGCACTCAGCCAATCAGATAAGAGGGCGGGATGAAAGGGGTTGTCAATCAATCGGGGTTGAAAGGGGTTGTCAAAGCAATCCTGGACAGTTTAACAGGGCCTCCAGGAATTTTCTTAGCAAGTTGAGGGGAAAAATATCCACAAATAGATTCAGTCAGCGTTGGAAACTCTGTGCCCTGTGTGCCTAATCGCAAGGGGCACCTCTCCCTGAGTACAACTTCAGACAAATGATAGGAGGAGGGTTGGCACGTTAGTGCACATCAGTGCAGCAGCAGCAGCAGGGCTTCCAGGACTGTGCCTGTGGACAGACTGATTCACAACTTACTAGCCCACATCCAGCCTATCACTGCCTCCAGCCACTGGTTCCAGAATCCACTGCTTAAGTTCATATCCCCCCCACCCCACTCCTTCCAACTTCCAGATAATCTTTGCAAAATTTGTCTTTCATCAGGCCTTTAGGAATGCCAAAAATTCAGTGAGCCTGTCTTCCTAGACTGGTGGTGGTTATTCTGTCCCTGTTTCAGATTGCTGTTGTATTTCACTTTGTTTATAGTAAAACAACAAAAACAAAGTGGCATTGATGCTAGCCACTTTGAGGCTTTACAGCAATAAAGCAACATATAACCTACATCATCATCATCATCATCATCATCATCATCCCTGGGGAATTCTTATCTAAAGGAAATGAAATACATTTTTCATGTTTACACAGGATTCACCTTCCTTAATCTGAAGCAAATGTGACATACACTATTCAAAGTACATACTTCATAAAACTAATATAGTTTTATATTTACACCTATGGATCTGGATTTACACCTATTTAATCTGGATGCAACTATTGTAATAAGTCATATAAGAGGTGGGAGAAAATGGTTTTATTTTTTCGCAGTTTTCTATGTTTAACCAAAATGAACTAGCAGAAAGTGGTGTTATGCTTTTATTCTGTCCCCCCCCCCGTTTTTTATCAATTGTAACTGCTTTAAAAGTGTACTAGGTAGGTGGTCTAGGTTGTACAGTGTCAAAAGATGAATGATGCAAAATTACATGGTTTTATTTTATTTCTGCAGATTTTTTTTTAGCACAAACCAGTGTAAGTGTTTTTATTTCGTTATCACCATTTTCTCCTGCCCCTGTTATAACAGCATAACAACAGCTAAAAGATTTCTATTGCTGCAATAGGCAGAGATTTTTGAATCAAGGCCACTGCCAGAAACATTACAATGAACACCATTAGTATCACTTCATAGACTGATAATGCCCTCATTCAGAGTGGTCAAGAGGCAGCATGAAACATTGTCCTAAATTGATACCAGCTGCTTCTTACCATCTTATATTAGTTCCCGTAACCTATTGTCCAATCAAACGTGGATTTTAAAAGGTAGCATCTGGTGCGCATTAGCAGTAATTCATACAGTATATTAACACAACTGTATGTCAGAATCGAGAAAAACTTCCACGCAACACTTATTTGGCTACTATGGTGTTACAACAGAATCTTGTTCAATGATCTGGTGACTGGGACAATGTTGCCTAGGAACAGTGACAATTAGGGAGCTTATGAGATTTTGTTTGAAGGCATAATTTCTTCCCTTGTTTCTCAGTGCCAAATCATGTCAAGTCACAATCTCATCACAGCATCCTGCAGGGTCAGATAACTGAGGCAGCCATAAAGGAATGAATGGGCTAGCCTATTTAGATAAACTGGAGCTTAAAAAGGAGAAAATAAGAGCCTAGAATCCACATCCGGCCCCTGAAAGCAAAAAAGGGAAAAAATTAAAAATGTAATGAGTTTGGAAAAGAGTAAGAAAGTGCATATCCAACAATAGCATCAAAGGGAAATAATGATTATCAAAACTCTAACAACTTGTTGGCCTGGGAAACTGTATCGTAAAATCTTAAAATGTGAAGCAACTGTAAGTAACCTCTCTCCCCTGGGTCACCGTCCCCGCGCCTGCCAGGCAAGGTAAGTCCTGCACTTGACGGTGCAGGGACGGGGGGAGGGCGGACTGGGCAGTGAGGGAGGGTGGCCATTGGCCGCACTGGGCAGGGGGAGGGTGGGGATATCGACAGCAAGCTCCGCCAATATTCAAAGCCCTCTTCCAGCCCAGTGCGGCCTTACACGGAGGGCTCGAATGTACACCAACTCCAGAGCTGGTGTACATTCGAGTAGGCCCATTCAATGTACACTTGGGGAAGGGGAAAATTGACCCCTTCCCTCGAGGTGCACCCAGGCTGCGGTGGCCAGCCCTTTAGGCCGGCCACCACATTTTACACAGATGTGGGCTGCCTAGGCTGGTTCAGATTACATTTATAACTCCAAACCAGCTCCATGTGGTAAAGGATGAATGTGCTCCCATCATTGGAGACTTTTTTTTTAATCACATGGGGGAGCTGTTCACACATTGTTTACTGCATGGGGCTGGCTTGGAGCTATAAATATCCTCCAAACTGGCCCAGACTCCACATGATGAGAAGAAGCAAAACAAGAAGCTAAGGCCTAAGGTTCTATTTGAGCTACTTAATGAAATGTGCTGTTTTTGAACTCCCCCACTTCCTTCTCCTGCACGTCTTGGCAACAGATTCTTTGTTTCTTAGAAGGACGTCACCTGCACACCTTCCATGCATCTCTCTGACACTGGATCTCTTCCACTCAATGCAAAGTGAACAAACCAACGTTTTACATGAGTTGTGGTTTTTTTTTTTTAATGCACACAAATTTCACCTCACCTGTTTCAACAGACAAAACCTCTAAAATCACTCTACGCCTTCTCTCTCACCTCCCACACCCACGGATTGGAACAAGCCTTTTGTCAGCTTGCAATTTTTATGTCAGAGGCAGGACAAGACCTTGCTGTTAAAATGCAGCAGCAACACGAAGAAAGAAAATGTTCATAGAACCAGTAAAAAGCTTGGCAGCAGGAATAGCACAAAAGGCAAGTGAGGAACTTGCAGAAGCGGTGGCTGTCTTGCAGTAGCAACAGATGCAAGATGTCAAAGGCTTATCCTGTCATGGCATGGAGCAGGAGACTTTTCAGCACAACCTCACCTCTGTACCACGTTTGCATTGCCAGTCTGTATGCTCTCGGACAACACATTTTCTTGATCTTTATGAAATGGTTGCCTTTGTCAAAAATGCAGATTAGCCCCGGAAGATGCATAACTACTGTTCCTTCAAGAGAAAATGTTAACTATGCTAGCAATTTAAAAAAAAATACAAAAACCTATGAACTTGGCTAAATATTACAAAAGTTAAAAAAAAATACTGGTCTAGCTTTCAGTTCCCTTTCCCATGGGGATACGTTTTGGACTTCCTTGTCCTTGGGTCTTTGGTGAATTAGGTTCAACATGGATCCACCAGGGCTTCTTAAAAAACAACAACAACACCCTATTCATCACCAGCGGGTGGGGCAGTGGGTTAAACCACTGAACCATGAGCTGTCGATCGAAAGGCCGGCAGTTTGAATCCGCGACGGGGTGAGCTCTCGTTGCTTGGCCAGCTCCTGCCAACCTAGCAGTTCCAAAGCATGTTAATGTGAGTAGATAAATAGGTACCGCTTGCGGGAAGGTAAACAGCGCTCCATGTTCCAGCCGCATGCTACGCGCTGTGGCAAGGAGAGTCATGCCGGCCACATGACCACGGAGGCGTCTTCGGACAACGCTGGCTCTTCGGCTTTGAAATGGGGATGAGCACCACACCCTGGACTTAATTGTCAGGGGTCACCTTTACCTTTTTATTCATCACATGAGACATATTATTAAATGACTTCTGTCCTTTTAGACAGAAGAAAACTTTTTACCTGTAACTTTTATCTGTTTCCATATAACCAAGATCTTTTCATGGCATTTTACGTTACTTGGACTTTACCAATCACCCTGTCATCACTATTTGCCACTGGATGGCTTGATTGAGTTTTGAAGGCAAAACTCTATCAAGGAGTTTTGACTGAGTTTGAAGTCAAAATGGTGACTTGTCCCCAACTCCCAGAGATGTCAGGCTTCGAAGTTGACCGTGTGCTACAGGCCAAGTCACCCAAGTTGCCAATAGCCACCATTTACCTATTTTCACTTGTAAGAAATTTGTTCACAAACTTCCAGTTTGAACGCCAGCGTGAGAACAGTGAAGTAAATGGTTGATGAAATACCAGTACTGCACGTTCTCTTATCCTGTTCACAGATGCATTTAAACAGAAATGACAGCCGTTTTTCCTTGAACATATTTAACACATCTATTCCTTTCCAAGAGCCTTCAAAGATAAACAAATTAAATCTAATCTTTTAGCTTATGTTTGAAGATGACAGTAAGTATTCTTCCTCCTTAGTGAGCTGAAAATAATTTTCAGTTGTGTTTTGCTGGAAGAAAGCAAATGTGCTCAGCAACAAGCAGGCTTACTGCATGTGGGGGAGGGTATTACACCCTTCACCATGAATTCACACAAATCCCACAATTTAGGCTCCGTTCTTCTAAAGAAATAATTTGATTTTGACTACCGCATTAATAACTCAGATCTTACAAAAGCTCTATAAATTACTACCACCAGTACCAGTAGTAATACTTCACATGTGTATAGTGTTTTAGAGCAGTGGTTCCTTGTGGGGAGACCTCTAAGTGTTTGTTGGGGCGGGGCCAGCGGCGATCCCACGAATCCAGAAGTGCTTGAAAATCGCCGTTTTTCAGCAATCTGAAGATCGGGGAGGCCTGTGGAGGGTCGTGGAGTCCTCCCCCAAGCCATGGTAAGTGAAGAAAGATGTTTTCGGGCATTTGTTTGGCAGCGATCCCCAGGATCGCCACCACCATGCTGTCCCCGCACTTTAAGGGGGCAGGGGGCAGTTTGTGGTCTCAATGGTGGGTCATGACCCACCACTTTGAGAACCACTGCTTTAGAGTGTCTAAAGTACTTCACATACACTAGCTTGGTACAATTCTTACACCAACCCTGAACATAGGTGAATATTATATACAACCCTGAACATAGATGAACATAGGGAGCTGAGAGAGAAGATGTAGAGTGATTTTAGAGGTTTTGTCTGTTGAAACAGGTGAGGTGAAATTTGCGTGCATAAAAAACACAACTCTTGACCCCCAATTTTCAGACTGGAGAGAGTGAGGCTGAACATGCAAGCTTAAGAGAGAGCAGATTGCCCAGGATCACCAAATAAGTTAATGAAAGGAAAGAGGTTCGAACTGGGGACTTCCTGATTCACAGTTCAACCTTTACGCCATAAAGTTGTATTGTTCCGACATCTGTGGACTCTACCGTATTAATAAACTATTCTACCCTTGACCTATAGTACATCAGTCACATAATTGACAGCCGACTCCTATCTCCTGCCATGCTATAGCATGCAACCGCACCAATAGAGTGTGTGCTGCATGTTATGGTGTGTGTGTGGGGGTGTGATCAGAAGGCCAACCAGAGTTACCGGTAAGTAAAAAAACTTACCTTTGAGTAGGCCTTCTGGCCGCCTATGACTCTCCTCAGACCCATGCCAACTCCTCAGATGAATTGAAAAATGGGGGATAGGATTGGGTGTGCACCTTTACCATCAAGATCCATTCCCACCAGCCCACTCCCCACCCCTGCCCTCCCTGGAACGCTCCTGAACATCCCCCTACCCAGCCCACTGCCAACTTGCCGACATCAGTGCAGCTTCTGGGAGCCGCTGGCACATGCGCCACACCTCTGGCTGTTTGTGCCAGTGGCCCCGAAGCACATGAAAGCATCTCAACATTCACGCCACCGCAAAGGGTCTTGCGCTGCCGGAGCATGAGTTCCAGCAGCGTAAGGCCAAGATAGGATTGAGCTGCGAACAGTAAACACCATATGCTAATCCCACTGGTTTTTATTATCTTGCTAACATACCTGAATTCAGACTCCTTCATTTCCTTGCTCCTCTTATCCTGATCATATTGTACCTGTCCTCCTCTCTTTTTTATTCTTTGAGCCTGGAAAGGTTGTGATGCTTGACATGGACTGCAATCCTAAACACACTTTCATGGGAGTAAGCACTACTGAACACAATGGGGCTTATTTCTGAGTAGACCTACATAAGATTGTGCTGTTACTCAGTCTCCAGATCTCTTCCATCAATGTAATCTGAGCATCATAGGATACTGCTTGTATGGTAACATTAAAAAAAGAGGGAAACATGTTTTATTTTGTTACAAGCCAAACACTTTAAAATTCCAGCATCATACTTTCACTGGGTCCCAGTAAATCAGTGTCAATGTGAGATAAAAATGCAATGCAGAAATAAAGCATTTTCCTTTGTTTTGAAAGAGATTACAGTGTCGACTTAAATATCTCTTCCTGTGTGCACAAGAATGAACATAATCCACAATTAGTATCTCACTCTCTCAACCCTTCAAGCAGTTTAAATAATCCTCTCCCAAACTGCATGAGAACATCTTCATTAGAATGGATGCTATTGACTGCTCAGATTAAACTGTGTAATATTGGAGGTTACCGACATGCCTTTAAGCCCCTTTTTAATTACAAAAGACAAGAGATCCTTTGCAGCTTGGAGGAGTCTACTTTGATAAATGACAGTTCACTGATGTCATACGATACCATTTAAAATATAAAACCATGTGAACTGCCTTCTGTGAAATGTAAATGATTTAAGTGGCAGTTGAGGGACATTTATCTCACTGAACATTTATACAAATATTCCAATTATGACACCTCACTTGAATCAAAAACATTCAGAGTGAATTTGGTCATGTTTCTTAGCCCAGGCCACACTGTCCAGTGATTTGTTCAATCCCATACTAATGTCAATAGGCCCATGACAAACTGGACTATCTGAACTGGACTAGTGCCATTTGCCCCTCGTGAGTCATTCATCACCACTTGGATATTATGGACGATCAATTTCACATGATCTACACTTACTGTGGATCTTACTGCAAGCATCTTCAGGAAATAAGAAAAAAATGGATTTTCCTTACCGGTGAATTCCTGTTCCTGGTAGAGGAAGGGGCATTCCTAACCAAGCGGAATGCCCCTTGCTCTACCAGGGAAAAACGGAATTTGCTTACCGGTGAATTCCTGTTCCTGGTAGAGGAGGGGGCATTCCGTTTGGATAGGAATGTCCCTTGCTCTTCCAGGGAAAATGATAACCCCAATCCTGCACCTTCGCATTCTATTCAATCATGTTAAAATGTTCATGTTACACTGAGCCCCTCTAATCTTGCCTTTGGTTTTATGTTAACAGTATACAGCCCAAGTGAGAAAAACAGCAGATACCTGAAAGAATTTTAGCAAAGTTCGATAACAATATATTGCAATGATCACTGATGCCACTAGTTTCTTTTTCTTTCAGGACCAAACCACATGCTACATGTAATTGTGCAATTCTACACAATGTGTAACTTGATTATCACACACAAAGTAATCAGTTTGGTGGATGTGAAGTTTTCTAATCCATTCATTGGGGGGGGGAGGGTTGCCCCAGCACTTTATTTCTACCAAGACTTCAGCACAGCAGTCATTAGCATGCAGAGTGTTTATTTTCCTTTTCAGAGGTAAAACAGGTTAGAAACAGGTGTCACTCAGATGATGAATACAAGCTGCCATCCTTTTAAACAGCAGGTACTGAGTTAGTGTTTGGAATTAATTAGCATTTGGAAAGCCTACACAGTTTCCCGGATAATGCTGCAAGATAATCTTTGTCCTTTCTTACAAATTAAAATACCTATTAAAATAAGGAAAGACACAATGCAACTAGTAATTGTATCTACTGAACAAAGTCATGCCAACTCCCCCCCCCAAAAAAACCCCAACAAGCTCCACTTCTTGAGTGATTAAGCAATAAGCATGCCCACAGAAGCTAGTTTTGTGTGTGTGTGTGTGTGTGTGTGTGTGTGTGTGTGTGTTGTATGGCAACTTCCAGTCCTTCACTCTGCTCACAAACACACATTCAGTTTGCATTTTCATACAAATGTACCTTACAAACTAATATATATAGATAGGCTTACCAGATCTCCAACCGGGACAGAGTGCTAGACCTTTAGGAGAAGGAATGTGGGCAGGTGTAGCTTGTTAAACCTTAGAGCACAATCCTAGGCATGTGTACTCAGAAGCAAGCCCCACTGAACTTGCCTAGGATTGTGCTCTAAGGTTTAACAAGCTACACCTGCCCACATTCCTTCTCCTAAAGGTCTAGCACTCTGTCCCGGTTGGAGATCTGGTAAGCCTAGATATAGACATAAAATTTTTCCCAAGCTGAGTTTTCAAATGCTTCAACTGTAGCCTTGACTCTGATTTGTTCTCAGACTTGCTGATTCAGGTTCCACAGACACAGGCAGTTTATTCATTTTAGATGCATCATGGGAGGACACGAACACCTCAGAACATACCCCAAACGTCTCCAGAAATCAAGATGACTATCAGAAACCGATTTAGCAGAACACCAAGGCCAAAACGAGCTGATTTTTTTTAAAAAAAGAGAAACCTCTTCCCCTCTTCACCATTTGAATGTAAATGGCAAATATACTTTTCTAAAAAGTACAAAAGTGATTGATGTTTGAATTTTAATGACGTGTAATAACTAAGTGACCATCTGTCACCAGCCATGGCAGCGGGGTAGCAAGCACATTATCCCCACCCTAAAGAATAGAAATATTGATGCTAATTAAAAAACACATTAGTGTTGACTGTAAGTAATGTCTACATTTCTAAACAGACTGCAGCCATTCAAGTCCAGTGTGTGTGTATGTGGGAAACTATCTACCCTCCCAAAATTAACACATCTCTGTTGGGTCATCTAGGCACTGACGTCGACGGGGGGAAACGGGGGGGCGGGCCGCCGGGGGGTGACGCGCGATCACCACCCACTTACAGTTTTTAGTTGAAGGTGAGCCCGCCTGCCCTCCCCTGTGTCCGTTTGGCTCCAAAATGAGCCGAAAACGGAGCGGGGAGGGCGCTCTGCTCCTGCACGTGACGTCATGCGCGGGGGCGGAGCCTCCCCCTTAAGGGCGACGCGCGCCCCCGCTCTGGGGTGACGCACGTCGTCGCGACGCGACTGCATCTAGGGTCAGTTATATCTACATGGCTGCTATAGTATTATTTGCAGCCGAACAATCCAGCAATTAAGGAACTGGAGGAGGATGAAACAAGCCAAAGACAAGATGGTGATAGTTTGACACTTCACGGTTGCAGTCCAGAGCAAGTTATTTAAAAATCAACAGGATGTAAGCTAGGTGCAACTAACTTGCCCCATGGACAACAAGACTTAAGCACAATTAAGGGTCAGGTAAAACAATCCATTATTGTCGGGTACTTTAGTCATGTGGGACTTCTCCCATGGCTGTTTTCCAGCTGAAAATGCAATCAAGCATTTGGAGAATAGGGTTGTTCACCCAAAAGAAATCTCAGTCAGAGCCATCCTCTGAGGCTACAATCCTATACACACTTTCCTGGGAGTAAGCCCCATTGGACACAATGGGACTTACTTCTGAGTAGACGTCCATAGGATTGCGCTGTGAATCTGCCAAACATCTATTCAGGTTGATTCCTGAACACATATACCGGTATGTCATGCATTGATTATTCCATGAGTTCCCTATCAAAAGTTATTTGAAATAGGTGGAAAAGACTGTCATCACTGGACAAGACTGTTTGTGAACTAGAACTCCACCAACAGCATGAACAAACCATGGATGAAGATATCCATATGTAATTGTGCTCAGACAACCATAACACTAAAGGTATGCTGTACAGCTTAATTCTGGATTTAGATCTCAGAGATGGTTATTATAATCTCCGAATTGAAAATCCACATATTTCCGGGTAAAACTACGTCGTTTATAAACTCTTTATTTACATAAACCAGACTTTAAGACAACTTTACGTTTCACCCCATTCATTAGGGCCATCATAAGAAGTTAGGCAACATTTGAGGAGCACTCATTTATCATGAGTGCTCCTCAAATGTTGCCTAACTTCTGATGATGGCCCTAATGAATGGGGTGAAACGTAAAATTGTCTTAACATCTGGTTTATGTAAATAAAGAGTATAAACGACGTAGTTTAAACGACGTAGTTTTACCCGGAAATATGTGGATTTTCAATTCGGAGATTTGGTCACGTCGTGATAGTCTACAAAGGTTATTATAGTGTTGCTATTTGTTTTGCTGTTGTTTTAATTTTTGGGTTTTAACGATTGGTTGTATTTTTAATGATTCTGTGATTGTAAGACACCTTAGCTTTCTCATATGAGAAGGAAAGGTGGGGCATGATTTCTTAAAAGAAAGACCACATGAAAATATCAAAACCATGTGATCAAAGTAACATTTGTTCTGGGTCTAACTTTCTCTGGTTTGAGGATGCCTTCTTATAACACAGGCTTGCTTCTTCAACAAAGTCATTCAGATAAACTAAGCAAGTCAAAGCAAAATGCCCATTATTAAATAATTCATTATTTAACGTGTGCTTTTACATTATTGATGTAATATTGCACATAAGACCTGTAGAAGTCTGTAAGCACACAAATCTATATTATATTCCTATGCAGCCAATATATGCCTGATCTCTTAGATGAAGATCATATATCCTAAAAATTACTTCCGATCCACTGGAGTCCATTAAGCCAACGTGATAATAAATTCTTTCAGATTATAAACAAATCTCTTCCGTGCCTCCCACCTCAAACACAAAACTGTCTGTAGGGTACATGCATGCAGCCCCATTCAAAGGCATGGAGAGGGGTGGGGATCTCGAACCTCGAGCCTGACCTCCTCTGCCTCCAATGCTCTGTGTCAGCCACAAGATTGGCAGACTGAGCTCTGTGCTTCAAGGGTGCCACCTAGGTGCCACCTGCCCTTTCATTTGGCTGAGTACACTGCCGTTAACCGACTCCAGGAGCCAACCCCCAGTCAACAAAAGAAAGAGCTGCATAAGTTTATCGTCATGTCTACTGCGTTTTGATATGTAACATTTGTAAAGGGAAAAAAGTGACAACTGCTCAAAAAACTTCACAGCTGCAGCTTCTCAGCCAGAGAAGTGCTTTCCTGGCTAATCTCCTGCTCTGTTTAACCTTTTGGAACCTGATCCTCGCCTACCTGTCCTGGATGACATTATCTGCCTCTTTTCCTTTATTTGCAGCCTCTGGAACTTGCACGTTTTAGACTGTAACCTGCGTTCCCTCTGAAGTGCGCGCTGGCATGGCTGGGCACCTCACAGCTGAGGTCCGCACAGCACAGAGCTCGGCAGTCTGGAAGTTCGGTGATGACATCATTGCCGAATGTCCGGAGGTGGCGTTTGACCTCTTGCCCTAAACAATACTAAATGTTTCTTGCCCCACCAACTGATCATCAGCATATCCAAAGGACCCAGAAACCTGATCACTTGGAAGTCTGATACCCAATGACCTCCTATGCTTCACAGAGATTGGTGCAACTTTCCCCTAGGGATACTTTTC
Organism: Plestiodon gilberti rubricaudatus; assembly: GCA_026170595.1. Taxonomy (NCBI): domain Eukaryota; kingdom Metazoa; phylum Chordata; class Lepidosauria; order Squamata; family Scincidae; genus Plestiodon; species Plestiodon gilberti. The sequence continues at coordinate 135,045,404 of JANXHW010000001.1, read as the reverse complement.
TTATCCATTCCATTTTAATCTATCCTATCCATTTAAATTAAATGTAATTTTAACTGCTTTATGTGATCCACTAGGGCTTGTTTTTATCATTTTAATTGTTTTTTATGTTTTATTACTGTTACTTTTAAACTTTGTAAGCCGCCTTGATTGCCCTTACCAGTAGAAAGGAAGGGCATAAGTTCTTTAAATCAATGGTACCCAATCTCTCCCCGCCGCGACTCACCTGGTTCTTTTGCGCTGGGCCCAGGATGCAGTCCTTGGCCCTCAGAACGCCTCCAGCAGCAACCGCAAGTCACTTCCGTCAAACCAGAAGTAAACTGGAAGTGACTTCTGGTCGCTGCTGGAGGTGTTCTGAGGCCCGCAGAGGCCCAGGGAGTGCGTCCCGGGACTGGTGTGACCCAGGAGTGGCCTCCAATTGCATCCAGTGGGCTCCAATTTGGAGTTGACCAGAAGCAAGAGTGGGTAGGCGGGCCCAACTCCACACTCCACTGCGCATTGGGATGGAACCCACCAAGTGGGTCGTGACACACAGTTTGGGAAGCGCTGCTTTAGATAAATACTGACTCTGGGTTTCCACTGTACACTTGCAAGGATCAGCACAATTGTGAAATGGTTTGTGAGGACTCGATGCACAGCACAGCCAAACGCTAACAAAAAATAATTCCTGGACATGTGCCCTTAGTTATCAGACTCCAGGAACAAGATGGTAATGCAGGAATACTTCATCTTGAAAACAAGCCCATAGGTAACAGTATTTTCTAGGGTTCTGCAGTTTTAACAGGAAGACAGAGAAACAATATAAGCTAGGAAGTATTTTTCTTTAGAGAGATTTACCTATTTTTGTTTTGATGGAAACGGAGACTATAATAAACAGGGTTATGCACATAGAGTCTGATATTTGTATTTTTAGAATTTCAATTTGTATTGAGTCCTGCTGCCTCTGTTCATTATGGAGCTTTTGAGTTTTCCCTCTCTGCTTTCTAGAAAAAGAAAAGTGTCACTACCAGAACTGCTGCCAAATCTGCTACCAACTTTGCAGTGTTATGTTAGACATCATCACACAATTATAAACCAGCAATGGATTATAAAGTGAAAATTTCATAGAATTAGAAAACATATGCACTGCCTGTCCTAGGCTAACTGAAAAAAGTTACCGGTAATCATGTTTGCATTATTTAGATCTAAAGCTGAATTCCAAGTTTCAGTAAAGCTTGATTCCATTCGCAGCATAAAGTTGAGTTGATAAAATATTCATATCCTAATGTTTTACTTGTGATTTTTCTCACTATGTCTACTGATATCTTTTGCAATATCATAGGAAAAAAAGTTTGCTTACTGCATGATATACTACGTAGAGGGAAACATGATTCAAGTTTTTGTAGCAGAACCAGCAGCTGCATTTTTACATGAAGCTGAAACCCATGCCTTGCTAAACAAATCACAGAGATCAGATAAAGGAGGTACATATTTTATAACACAAAATAAATTTTTTACATGCTCTTAAAATGACAGATTTATATTTTAGTACAATAAAATCTGAAAGATTACTTGGTGAAATAAAGATGAGGGAATGCAGCGTCCTTGCTTTCTCGTTTAGGTGAACTTGGGAGCTTCACAAAAACAACCCAGACAGCAGCAAGAGGGCAGATGAAAGTTTCGAACGTCTTCCAAGATAGTAAGAGACTCGCTATGCCTCCTTACAGCGGGTGACTAGTATTAATATTATGTACACCAACCTCTCACTTCTGTATCCAATAAGGATGAAATGTTGAACAGACAGTGGAACAGGTACAATTCCGGCAAGTACACAATAACCATTGTTGGTGCAACACGGGAAATTATATGAAACTCACCATTGGACCAGAATATGAACCCTAATCTCTCCACTCCCAAAAATGAACAACAAAGTGATTGAAAACAATAACCTGTACCTTCATGCCTAGTCAAAGGCAAGTTATTGTATAATATACAGCAATCTGCAGATATCATACTACCTTGGTTGGTTTCTTCAACTATGATTATCCACTGTTCTAATTACCGTATTTTTTGCTCCATAGGACGCATCGGACCATAGGACGCATGCATCCTATGGAGCAAAGAATAGGGATAACATGTTTTTTAAAATAAAAATAAAAATAATAAAAAGTAAAGAAAAAATACTTACCGGGGCTTCAGGGAGGCCTGCAGAGGCTCGCGCAGGCCTCCCCGATCTTCATTTCGGCAAAAAACGGCCATTTCCAGCCACTTCCGGTTTTCCGAAAATGGCCATTTTTTGCCGAAATGAAGATCGGGGAGGCCTGCAGAGGCTCGCGTAGGCCTCCCCGATCATTTTGTCAAAAAAACGGCCATTTTCGGCCACTTCCAGTTTTCCGGAAGTGGCCAAAAATGGCCGTTTTTTTACGAAATGAAGATCAGGGAGGCCTGCAAAAGCTCGCGCAGGCCTCCCCGGTTTTGCTGAAATGAAGATCGGGGAGGCCTGCGCGAGCCTCTGCAGGCCTCCCCAATCTTCATTTCGTTAAAAAAAACGGCCATTTTCGGCCACTTTTGAAAAACTCTGCAGGCCTCCCCGAAGCCCCGGTAAGTATTTTTCTTTACTTTTTTTATTCGCTCCATAAGACGCAGGCTTTTTTCCCCCTATTTTTTTTGGGGGGGGGGAAGTGCGTCTTATGGAGCGAAAATAGGTAATTATGAATATGAAACATCTATGTAAAAACGTATCACAATGTATTTCTAGTTGAGAAGATCTATGAGGATAAAGGCTTCTTTTAGATGGAAGTTGGGCGACCATATGGTCAGTTTACACTGATTTTCTCCACATGATAATGTATGCGATAATGCATGCAGGTACATGATCACAAGGGAAAAAATGTTAGGATGAACCAGACTGTACATGCACATTTGCAGACATCTTCATGATTGTGGCTGTAATTTCCCCCCAGCAGCATTACTCATGGAAATGGCAGCCACCTCATAGGGTCTCATTTACACTTTTCTCCATGCAGTCATATACCCAGATAAACGGAAGCTCTATTCCAGCAACCAAAGCTCTGTTCCATCAACAGAGGATAGCTAATGTTTGAAAAAGTGGTCAGACCAGCAGCATTACCCCGGCCCATGTTCTCCCTGCATTCATCAAACACTTCTGCACAGGTGTGAAACAGCTGCAGGAGGATGCGTCTCTCTTTGGGAATGTTAACTTTAAATTAAGACTGTGCTTTATCCTCTGCTATCCCAATGTGTTTCAAGGCGAGCTCTTGAAATTATTTTTGTTTTAAATTGTCTCCTGTACCCATTTGAATGTTTGTCTTCTGCATGGAGCCTGTGTGTACACAACTTGAACACATGATCTGGAATTCTGTAAAATGCAGGGTCCCTAAACACATGGGGAGAGTCTACACACATAACATTTTGTATGTGTAAAGACTCTATGCAGAAGAGATGGATTGAGATATGGAGGTTGGGGGCAGGGTCAGTGAGTGTGATCCTGATTCCCAGTTCTGGTTGACTTAACAGGGATAATCTCATTGAGAAATTCAGAGGTATGAAGAACCAGATGAAAGAAACATCTATATACAGTCGGTTCTCATTATCCACAGGGATTTGGTTCTGAAACACACACACACCTTGTGAATAACGAGAATACGTGGGTTTGGGGGTGGCGCAAAAACTTACCTTTTGGTCATGCCAGCCTTCCGGAGGTCCTGTGGGCCACTCTACGGGCCTCCCCGCACCTCAGAATAGCTCTGAGATGCGATTTGAAGCCACTTCCGGGTTTTAGCAAAAACCAGAAGTGGCTTCAGATCGCATCTCAAAGCTATTGGCCTCCCAGTCAGACAAACCTCTGTCTTTCATTCTCTGTGAGGCTAGGTGTTCCAGAGACTTTTACAGCCGCGGCTGGTACGGGAGGAAGTCCATGGAGGTGACACAATGAGATACCACATTGGGTGACACCAACCCTAATGACGCCACTGCCAAGAACCACTCCCTCATTGGCACAGTACCTGTCAGAATACTGCACTCAGTCAAGTAGAGCACACAAAGAGATGAGCTCAGTGGCTACCCCTCCCCCCAGGTCTGGAACGCTTTTCCTGAATTTCATCAAAGCTTGAATACCTTGTAGCTGAAAAGGTTGCAAAAAGCATTGCCAGAAAACTTAAAAACTGATGCAAGTTCACATCAGCCCCAACAGAGATAGGAAAGTGCCAGTAGCAGCTGTCCGTTCACTCTCCCCCACCATAGATTAGCAGGTCCAACTGAACACAGTAGGATGGGATAATATACTTCCACTGATCAGCTATAGTATTAGCCCTTACTTTCAATACACATTTCATGGATTGCTGTGAATTACATGACCAGAGCACAAACCAAAAGCTGCTTGGTTGTGGTGAGCATCTTCGCTGTTGGGGGTCAATTGATTCTCTTAAGTGATCCTGTGTTTTACACAGTTGTTCACCAAGTTTGGCTGTGTATGTGTTGACGTTCCAGACAGCTCCCTGCCATGGCTAGTACTATGGGGTGGGTACTAGGCATCTGAAACCAAAACAAATGTTCTCAGGAAGGAAAGAGCAATGCATGCAATACGATCAGCACATATTTATTTATTTATTTAAAGAATTTATACCCCACCTTTCTCCCAGCAAGGGCACTCAAGGCGGCTTACAACAACATTAAAATACATATATACACATTAAAATAATTAAAAACAATTAATTAAAACAATTTAAGTTTAACCACATACAGTAGGTGGCCCTGCTCACTGGGCAAAGAGGCACCTTTTTAAAGTTGTCTCCTCTTATAGTTAGCAGGGGGAGAGCAACTGTCCCTCTTCACCCCAGCATGACGTCTTTTCCAGTGGCTGTTGCTGGTGTCTCTTCTGTATTTTTTTTTAAGATTGTGAGCCCTTTGGGAACAGGGAACTATTTATTGTTTTATTTTACTATGTAAACTGCTTTGTAAACTACTCTTTGTTGAAAAGTGGTCTATATATTCTTAATTATCATCATCATCAATATGCCAAGCTGGAGGAAAACATTTGGAAACAAGATAAGTGTAAATACTGTGCTGATGCCAAATCAAGCCAAAGTGATTGACTCATAACTAGCTAAGATATGCTTCCTGAATGTATTGAAAACAAAAAAGCTTGCTGAAGAACTGAACGTATTTCCCCTACCCTGCTAAGGATTTTATAATTGCGTCTCTAGCTTCTCATTGGCACCCCTAGACTTTTCTTTAACACAAAGAACTGTGTTGGAAAACAAGGCCACCTGTTAGCAACCTTCAGTTAAACATACTAGATATGAATTGCACACATGGACATACAAGTTCTCCTCTTGCCCGAGAAGTGATGCATGCTTCACTTGCAGATGGCAACGCAATCAAAAGGAAACAAAACCATCCTCTTGACTGTAATTCTTGTACGCATACTTCATTCCTATAGGAACATCTGAAATGCACTTCACCAGTCAACTTCTTGTTCATGCTTAAAGTACCATCAGAAGTGATAATAAGAAAAGGATTTAAAGATGTGGTTGTTGTTTTTTTTAAATCCTAATAGTTCAAGCTTATACATTTTGTTCAATTAAAACTGAAAACACCTTGGAGGTGCAGAGAATAAAAGGAAGTCTCATTTTCAGGTCTTAATAGAAATTTGTCTATTTAAAACATCGTCTGCATCCCTGAGAAGGTGATAACATCCTCACCCTGCTAGATCATTACCTGATCTATCTGAGCTTCTCTTCTCTTCTCAGTACACAGGGGAAGCACTAGAGATGGAAAGCTTCAGTCTTCAAAAAGATGGAAGTCGCAGGGGTAATTAATGGAGCAGGGCACATGAGACGTGATCGCACATCTTCAGCATTCTGTAGTGGTGCTGTAGTGCTATTACTATAAGCATCGTGACGAGTGTACCTTACGTCAGTTTAACTGTCATGGTTTCCCCCAGAGAATCCTGAGAATTAGAGATCCTGAACCTGTCATAAAACCAAAGTTCCCAAAGTAAATGAACATTAAACCAGTTTATGCCTACAGGTCCATAGCAAGTGTTCATAACTTCATACCAATTAAGATTTTGATCTCATTGGCTTACACACACTATACAACTGCATCCATTTTCTTACTGAAACTGAGGATTCATTTCAACGTTTTTGGGCCATGTTTCAATGTACGGCAAGATCACACAGGCTGCCCCCACTCCCCAGCCTCAACCTCCATGCATTAACTTGAAGGTTTGGATAGAGCCTATGCACATACAACTATTCACACATAGGGTTCGGCCTGCATGATCAGGAACTCTGCTTTTTCAGGGTTCCTGATCACGTGGAAAGAGTTGTGCGCTCATGTGTAGGCTTTATCCTCACCTTCAGTTGACCGCGTGGAGGTTGGAAGCTGCGATCCTGCTTTTTTCTCCATGTGTTGAAAGAGAGTGTGTAAAACAGCTTCCGTCATCCAATTTATGATTTTCAATCACCTCCTAGCTTTAATATTAATACTGTCAATTTACCGTGTCTTTGCTAACCATTCTGCCAAGTTAAAGCAACATTTCTTTCAAGCTTGTATACCTATTCAGGATTAATGGATACCAACAGTATTTCTAATGGCCTTTTTAATTGGCACTATGATGATTAATTGGAGGCTTCATAAAACTCGAGGAGTTCTCATTACAGAACAGCATGGTGTCCAGGCACACCGTGTGGGTGACCATTATTACTAAATAGTCATTGGATCATAAGATGCATGGAAGATAAATTGCATACGAGTCTAGAACCACCGGAAGCTACTACTAGGATAGCAAGGTAAGTCTGTTTCTTAATGACACTTTTCCAGTGCCCATATGGTCACAGAAAACATCAAAAGTTATGGACAAATAATTAGCACAGGAGCTAAAAGTGTACACAGTACCAGTTTTTATGTACTATACAATTCAGAACTGCAAGCGAAGTGAAGGTTATCTATATCACCAAGCCAAATGTCAGGTTAACTAAATATTAACAGTAACAACAGCCGTAATTAATCGTGTCCAGCATTTGTAAGGCAAGCACAACTACACACAAATATAAATGTCGGGACGGATGACAAATGTAGAATGCTTTTGGAACCACGTTGCCAACCTAGACTTCAACTTGGCATGATCTGTGCTAGGCCTATTCAAACAGCCAGTGCATTAGCCAGGCAAATACAGCTGATCTGGCTCCCTTCTCAGTTACAGACACTTTGCTAAGTAGCGACAACACTGAGGAAGGTCTCTCTGAATGCCCAATATCCCCATGTGCAGAATAACGTGGGCTGCTGCTTTGTGGGCAACAGCGTTGAGAATCCCATGAGTGCTTCCACACTAGTGCGGCAATCCTATGCACACTTACCTGGGAGTAAGTCCCACTGAACAGAATGGGACTAACAGCCCAATCCTAACTAACTTTCCAGTGCTGATGCAGCAGTTGTGCAAATGGTGTACCATGTGCTGAATTCCGTGGGGGGGGCAGTCACGGAGGCCTCCTCAAGGCAAGGGAACGTTTGTTCCCTTACCTTGGGGTTGTATTATGGCTACATTGATGCTGGAAAGTTGGTTAGGATTGGGCTGTTACGCCTGAGTAAACATGCATAGGGTTGCTCTGTAGGACTCTTTAGCATTCTTCTTATATAATCTGCGCACAAATTGCAACAGTGGATCCACAAAAATGTAGTGCTATATTCTCATTTATATCCCATAATGCCTGTCTATATGGCAGAGGGCAAAAGGGGGTGCTATGGCTAAGAAAAAATATTTCAGTGTTAAAAATCTCCTAAATCAATAAGCAAGCAAGCAAGCAAGCACCATTCGTGACAAGTATACCTAGCACAACATCCTTTTCCATATTACGTGACTATTTTTTAAAAAAATAGCAATAGTTGCACTGATGTGCACAAATGATAATGAAAATAAATTATTTCAGAACCCTTTAAAAGCGGTGCGGCGCGGTGCAGCATGGTGCGTAGGCAAGTGTCAGCAAGTACTGTGACGAGTTCAGTGTGTCTTGTTTTCTCGTACTTTGCATGGCAACGCACGAGAGCTGCATTGCCGTGCGGCAGAAGATGGAAAAATTGGACTTCGGCCAATCAAAGGCCGAGTTCAATGCAATGGGGCGAGATGCCAAGTAAAGCCGAAGCTACACTGTACGTATACGGCACCCGTACGGCACGGCATGGACATGTGCGTCCCGTGTGTTCTCTCGTCGACTGATGGCGTTGGCCCGTCGGACAGTTAAGTCCCGTCCCGGGCAAAGTCAACCTTGACTCGACTTTTGCCCGTTTCATGTCCGTGTAGCCAATCAGAGGCGGGGGGAACACGTTTCACGCAGTAGCCAATCACAGGACAGACAAATCTCTTTGCTTTTGGGACTGGCCACTGCCCTTTGGTTCAGGAATTGGGTGTGCGTGGTATTTTGTGTGAGAAGCCATTTCCAGAGAAGAGCCGACACCCACACCTGTAATAAGCATACACCACTTATTTGGCTGTCCAATCACAAGCCACAACTGAGATAAGGTGTGGCTTGATTCTGTCTCGGCACGGCTACGTCGTGCTGAGACACGTGCAGTGTAGCTCCGGCTTAAAGCTAATCAAAATAGAATCTGAAAAGACTCAATTCTGAATGGCTAACAGAGAGGGGATGGGGAAAGACGTCTATCACTTCTCTCTGCGGCTTCTTTTGCTTCTCTTCTCTATACTAGGCCTGTATCAAAGGCGTAATGTGCACCCCGGCGCCTGGTTGCACCACGGCTCAGCGCCCCTCGCCCCGGAAGTGAGGTCATGTTACGCAAGGTCACATAAGTCACGTAAGGTCACGTGGAGCACAGTTAAACACACCCTGGCGCGGTCATAAGGCCGCCCCCGCCAAGGGGGGGAATTTCAGTAGTTAAATACACCCAGTGGCCAAATTTGGGGGGGAGCCGCCCGCGGTGAAAGAGCGAAAGGTTAGGGAGCCCGGCTTACCTTCCTCCTGGGCGCATGAAGCCGAGGCCTCGTCTTACGTGAGGGCGGGGGGACCCCTCCGACGGTCCCCGTCGGAACGAATACGCCTGCCTCTGTAGGCTGCTGTAGCCAATGAGTTCTCCCTGTAGACTGAACGAAGACGAGCGACAAGGGCCCTCTCTGCTCTGCGGCTGCCCAGTGACCTAGTGAGTGACCTGACCTGACCCTCTGACCTGACCCGACCGACCCCGCCCTTCTTCCGGCTGCAGGGTGGGGAACTCTCTCGTCCTCCACCCACCCTTAGCTGGAAGGGGAGGGCGGCTTCGTGAGCACAAGAAAGAAGCCCTCTTCCACAGGGAGGGGGACTCACTCTCCTCCTCCTGCTCCCGGAACTTCCGGCTAAGGGCGGGTGGAGGAGGACTCCCCCGTAGCTTCCCTGTGTGTGGAGTAGAGAGAAGGAGGAGGAGGGCGCCTCGCTTCAAATCGTGAGGCCGGTGCCGCGTTCCAGCTACACGATGGGCAACTGCGACCCGCCCCGCCGTGTAGATAAGCTGACGGCCGGCCAGGACACACACGGGCGTGGGGGGCGGGCGCATCAGGGCGGCCGGCGCAGCACAGCTTTAAGACAGGAAGCGGTGCAGTGCGAACCGAAGGCTGGCTTCACTTTGCATCACGGGCGGTGTGTCACCGGTTTAAAAGTGGGGGAGAGAGGTGTGAAGCACACAGAGCCCAAGAATACAGATTAAAAAAATATGAACACCACAATGTAACAAGACTTACTCCTGGGAAAGTGCGCAGCCTTTTTGAGAAGGGCTGGGGTAGAGAACAAGGGTCAGTACAGGCAGAAAGAGGGTGACAGCGAGCAATCATGAATGTGACAGGATCGTCCTTCCTCCTCCCTGAAAGGGCAAAGGCTGGAGTGGGGTAGACATTGCTTTCCTCATGGCAGATGTCCCAACTGCAGATACCTCAAGAGAACAGAGGCGCTCACTGGGCAAGCGGGAGGACATTGCTACAGAAGGGGGGGGGTAGATCCTGCAGCTCCCAGATTTCACTACCTCCAACTCCACACAGCAGGACCCAGAATAGCCAACATGACCTTTAAGAACACTTGTTGGCTCCTTCTGCCCCCAAAACTCAGCTGATCAATTCCCACCACCACCAGACGCAATAGCTCATTATTATTATTTTAGTTATGATGATCACAACTACAAAATTATGCTCAAAATAAAATAAAATAATGAGCAACTGCTAGGTGCAAAGAGAAACCTAGTAATTATAGTCCTCTGGCCCCCAAAGGGACAAGAGCTCAATTCTGGACTCTCTCTCTCTCTCTCTCTCTCTCTCTCTCTCTCTCTCTCTCTGCAGAAAAAGTCAGATTTTCAGAGCTCCCAAAAGAAAAGAATGCAGAATGGGGAGAACACAGGAGAGCAACACCTTGCTTACGGCACCATGTAAACACCCAATTAAAAGGATGTGAACGAAAAGTGGTCATATCAGAGAAAAAGCCTAGCCCGGAAGCACCCAGCATTTAATAAAAGCTTTAGGTTGCAAGGATAACTGAAATAGTATGCTCATTCCAATGGAAAGAAATTCCCTGAAATCCCTAATGAACAGGTAATAATAGTGTTGCAATTTTCCTTCCACTGGAACAATTATCTCTCTTCTTCTGCTGCTGCTTGCTGATTAACCATAATGCAAATGTGCCCAGGTGTGGTCAGTAATCTGGTCTCATTAAGAGCAGTATAAGACAGCAGAATCGAACTCACAAGGAAGATGCTATGCAGAGACAAAAGCAACTCAGTTTGCCATCTGCAGAGAGGTGTGACTGAGACAGTATCTTCTCAGGATCCGTAAAAAGTGATGAAGCCCAGAGACAAAGCCACAATTTGTCTGTTTATGCACAATCTGAGCAGGAAATGTCTATTTCATGACATGAAGTCCTAGTGCTATGTTTCCTGCTTTTGATCTCTTAAAAGCTGGATAAAAGCCAGTCAGCAATTGCCAGACTACATTGTGTAATTCTTTCCTTTTTTTCTAGACTTCTAGACTAAAGTTTATCTACTCAAGACCCGGCCTTCAGCTATATTACATCTAACACATTATGTTCTGCTGACTCCCCAGTATTGCTGTATGTAATTATTACACAAGGGAAGCACATCTAAATACTGCTAAACATAATAGGCTCAATCCAGTACTACTGCAACATAAAGGGATAAGGCCTGCAGGTCAAGGGATTTCTGCAGGACCTAGTGGAGTGTCCTGTTTTCTCTAAGGCCAGCAGTTCTCAAACTGATGGGTCGCAATCCAGCAGGAGAACTGGATGCTGTCCCCTGACACCTTAACGGGGCGGGGACAGCATGGCGGCAGTGACGATCCCTGGTATTGCTGCCACTGGGAAAAGGAGTTTTAAAGATCACTTTTTCCACCTACAAGGTGTCCTGGAGCCCTCCGGAGTCCGGACACTTCTGTGAGCCTCCCCAAGCTTTATATCACCACTCCATGGCGATTACGACCACTTCCGTTTTTTGAACAAAAACTGGAAATGGTCTTGATCACCGCAGAGTGACAATCTAAAGCTTGGGGGGGGGGCGCAGAGAAGGACATGGACCTCCCCACACCATTCAGAAGGCTCCAGGACCCCCAGTAAGTGGGAAAAAATACATTTTTTTTCCTGGCAGCGGTGGCGATCCCTGGGATCGCCGTCACTGTCCCCGCCCCCACAAAAACCTAGAGTTCTCCCCACTTTGCAGGGAGAACTTTGAGAAACGATGTCTTAGGGCCAGGCCATTAAATATTTCTACTAAGATATTTCTTTTGACTATGTATGTAAAAAGCCACTATAGGGAATGGGTAGCCTATGGACACCTCTCTCACATTTCCATCCAGTCTGTGCAATCGAGGAATAGGAGCTCCCAGTTCAATCGAGGAATAGGAGCTCCCAGTTCCTTGACCATTCAGCGTGGGTGGGCTAGATGAGGATATGAGGGGCATGCACAGGCTTCCCATTTTCCATAAGATCCTGGCATGCATGTGCACCGAGCAGGAAAGCGGAAGGCTTTGGTCAGACCTATACGAGTTCCTCTATATATGAGTAGTACACCCACAGTAGACCTTAACTGAGCCCTTTGAAACCAGGAATGTAAATGGTTTCAAATGAGTACGTACAGAGCCAAGTGCTCTTGAAGACTATATCCAATCTGGCATTTTTTTGGAATTTAAGGCCCATTTCCCTTGAACAGTCTTTACCTCCATTTTCCCTTTCCTACCAAGTTATACAGCTGTGCCATTGGCCACTATGCAGGATCCCTGCACATGATTGCTTCTACCTCGTGTGCACACTGCATGTGTTTTAAAAAGTACTGCCAGTAACAACAGACCCTGAGGTACATCGGTTTGCTTTGAACATATATGACTGCAAGAACGCTGGTGCTTTGATCAACATGAATCAACTACCAACATTAACAATGACATTTCCCGTAGCACCTTTGAGCAGACAGAAAATACATTTCACTTAATAAAAGAGATTCAACTGAACTGATTATTGTTGTTGTTGTTGTTCAGTCATTAAGTCGTGTCCGACCCTTTGTGATCCCATGAACCATATCCCGCCAGGCCTTCCTGTCCTCCACTATCTTTCTGAGTTCGCTCATTTTCATGTTCGTTGCATCGGTGATGCTGTCTAACCATCTCATCCTTTGCTGATTATACATATTGACAATACAAACCTATTCACAAGAATCATTCATAGCAAAGTTAAGTGGCTAGCACTGGGATTTGGAGGGTAGTCCCAGCCAAAGGTCCCAGCCAAAGGTCCGTGGAGGGACAGAACCCTGCAATAGCACTTGAGAACACTTGGAGGACAGTTCCTGAGGGTACAGAGAAGATTTGTGGCCTCAGCAGTGGCTGCAGCAGCTAATCAAGGCATTCATTAGAAGCAGCACAGTTTGGAGTTTCAAACACTTTACTGAGATGCCACAGGACCAGCCTTGTGAGCCAAAGCGATGGGATGAAAAGACTAGGGATGGGCTCAGCTGTGCTTTGAAGGCATGGCCTATTGACTGCCCAGGACTTGGGTGGATTATCACAGCTGGAGAAAGACCACTGAGGTAGAGAAAAGCAGCCTAAGTGCAATTCCCTACATAGAATCCTCAAGAAAACACCCAGTGAGAGAGCAAGTCAGGCAATTGCCTCAGATACAGGGAACGTTAGAAAGCATTAACTATGTTATGGGACAAGAGTGACCTGCTCCTTGTTGTCTGGTGATCTCATGACAGAAGAGCCTCCATTTATTTCACAAATAAGAATGATTACAATTGGAAAATACCATAACATTTTTTTTAAAATGAGAATACCGTTTATTTAAATAAACTGACCAAATTTCCCAATAAACGTTTTCCAGACATCTATACCAGGGGTGGCTAAACTGTGGCTCCTGCACCACATGCGACTCTTTCACATATAATGTGCGGCTCTCAGAAATATGTTGGCTGAGCTCCTTTTTGCATCATAATTAATATAAAAGGCAAATAAGAAGTTTTATATTTATTTACCAGGTACAAACTGAGAGTCCACTGGATTAAAGCATACATTTAATGTTCATGGTGAGTTAAATGCTTCTTATATATTGCAGCTCTCAAACATCTGAACTTTATCGTATGTGGCTCTTACATTAAGCAAGTTTGGCCACCCCTAATCTATATAAAGATCTTGGTTATTTTCAATAGATCATATTACTGTGAGTTCATCCAGGAGGAGTTTATGGCAGAGCACTGAAGGAAGATCATCTTTTAGCTGACAGTTGTTCCTCCAATATTTTTTCACTCTGGCTAAGTTTGTACAGCTACACAGAGAAGCTAAGAACATATGTGTTTGGTTATGCATACCATCTATTGACTTCACAGGTTTTTAAAATTTCATCATTTTGCTGGGTAGCCTTTCAAAAACTGGATGAAAGATTGAAATGGTGGAGGAGGAGATCTTCAATTCAAAAATAAGGCACATAGTAGAGCATATAAAACCAACTGTAAGCTAGTACTTTTACAGTGCAATCCTGCCTAACTCTGCGCCCTGCGATACGGCGGAGCCTCCGCCGCATCCAGAGTGCAGAGAGGCTGGCTGGAAGGTCACCTCAGGGGAAAGGAATGTTTGTTCCCTTCCCCTGGTGTAAGCCCCAGACACCCGAATGGGTCTCCTCAGATGTGTGCCAGCTGTTTTGCTGGCGCAAATCCAGGAGGCCCGTGTAACGGCAACGAGGCCCAGGAAGGAGGATAGGATTCGGCTGAGCGCACTGCTATCAATCCCTCCCCCAACCCGGGCGAGTCGGCGACCAATCCCACACCCCCAGAACACACTGTTCCGCCCTCCCCATACCCTTCTGCAGCCCGGCGGAGAACATACCTGCTCCGACGGGCACAGCCCCATCTAGCATAAGTAGAGTGGCGCTGGCCTCAGCACGAGCACTGCCTATTCGTCATGTGCCGCAAACATGCTTTACGGCAAGTTTATGACAAGCTATAATTTATATAAACTGTAGACAGGATTGGGCTGTTAGTATGTTATATATTTAAAATCAGAGCTGTAATGAGGCATATGTAGGCAAATTAAGAGGGGCTTTTTGAAGGTGAGAGACAGCACTGCCTCCTGGCTATCACAATGATAATTATTTTCGAAAGAGTGTAAGGTTACTCATTTCCACATTGACCAACGTGGTGCCAACACAGTTACACTCACACTGCCTCTTTTGCACTTGATCCTAGCTAACATGTAACAGCTTCTAAAAGTTTCAGAACTAACCAGCGAACTCAACACCTCACTTTTGATCCCTTCCCTTCATATTGTTATACACACATCTATAAAAAATGCTCTTGTCTCTGCAAATTGCTTAGTAGCATGGTAAGACTCTGTTAACCCTTCTCAAAGAATGAAGAGCAGTACTGTAGTCTTAACAATGTCACTGTTGCCTGTGACGTTGATGACAGCAATACCCTTCTAAAGTTATTACCAACTTAGTTTTTTCTGCATTTGTCTGGGATTACGCGGCGCGTGCCATTCCAAGCATGCTAGTTAATTGTTAATTCTGTTCAACAATTAGCTGTGCTTTGGCACACTTCACTTAGGAAATCTAATTTAAAAGGAAGGACTTGAAATTCTAAAGCCCTGTGACAGAAAAGACTGGGTATGTCAAAGAAAACAATATTTTACTCCAAGGAAGGTTGTCAGCTCTCTCATTAGCTGAACACCCCTCTTAGCTGCTATGTGGAACAGAGAGGGAACTCATTCATCTGTCTTGCATGTTAAAAGAAAGGATTTTTTTTCCCTCCAGTGATAAAGGTTGCTTGAGATAGATGATGAAGATACTCAGAAATGCCTTGAGGGATCCCAGGTGTGCACTTCTAAGTAAAATTTCCTCGAATCAGCCACAAACCAGTGCAATTTCTACTAATGGGTTCCCCCTGCTAGCCCTGTCCTTCCTGGAGAGAAAAAAACAAAGTGATTTAGAAAGAACGTCCACAATACTCCTGCATTTTCTCCTAAACACTGATGGGAGATTTGTGCATATTTATAATAAATAGAGGGTAAAATTCCATTACAGTGTTTCAATACTTTAATTACAACTGCAAGAAGAGTCCAATCCTGAATCGTAAAAAAATAGAACAAGAACAGAATTAAAGTCTGTAGAGGAAGGAAGAAAGCTGCATATTTCAGCTGAGAGAAGCCATGTAACAGAAAATCTTTAGTAGATGAGATTCTGCCTTGCATCCAATTCCTCTTCTGTTGATAAGCGTCTGTAAGTCTTCACATTACACAGTCTACTAGGTATGTTTTATCTTTTCAGATTTTGTATAAACAGGCACTGGCTTATTTGAATACACATTTGAAACTGCTGCCATTAACCTTTATTTATTTAGATATTTATATACCCCACCTTCCAGCCCCTAAAAGGGCACACAAAGCAGTTTACGAAAAACCCCAATAATTTAAAATACATAAGAATCCACCACCAACAACAAAAATCCAAAATTAAAGCAATTAAAAAACAATCAATCAATCTAAATATGGTACTAAAAGAGAACAGAGATTTTAACACTCATAAAAAGGAGAGGGGAAAGAGAGAAACCTTCCAAATAAAAGACACAGACAGAGAAGTTTTAACCAAGTACTGGAAAATCATCCACAAGGGGTAATTTTGACAGGCTGCAGACAGAAATGGCAGCATGATCATTTTATCACAGCCAGAGATCCAGACAAAAAGTCTACAAAGGTTTCCAAATATGTCAGGTGGAAAGTTTGTTCGGCATGCATGGAGGGCCGCCAACAACCTGCTCATTTTAGCTGTGTGATTAACATATATTAGTGAACCTAAAAGATACTGGTAAGGTTGCTAAATGTTTTCTATAGCACTTTTTCTACAATACTCCAACATACACATTTATTTATCTACAATACTCCAACAAACACAATCCTCCAACAAATACCCTCAAACACATTTTGTAAATACCCTTGATAAAAAAAAGTTAACACATACAATCAGAAATCACCAGAAGTATTTTACTTGCTTTTCAGTGCCTAATTCTTTGGATTTTTTAAAACTCTGGAATCATGTGGAACGAACTCGGAGCATCATCACATCACCTCCCCCCCCCCCCCCCATGCAGAGTCCTCTTGCTTCCAAGCATGAGAACTTGGTGCACAAGGAATTTGTTACACTGGCATAAAAAAATAATGTGAAAAATATGCTCTAGACAGAGGCCAGAGTGTAACATTTAGTGAAACATGCTAGATTGAAGAAATGCCAAGTTTATTTCATTATCGTAGAAACTCTAATACCTTTCCCAAGATATTGAAACACAAATGGTTGCAAAATGATTGAAGAAAATATGGCATGTAAAGATCAGTGATTCTGAGCTTGGAGCGACGAGAGCCGGCGAGAGCGGCGGCTCGCCCTCAGATTGCCTGCTCTCGCCGCTCCGAGAGCGAGAGCGGACAAGCTGGGTGAGCGCGGCCTGGCCCGGTCTGGCCCGGCCGACAGAGGAGCAGCAGCAGCGTGGCGGCGATGATGGCAGCAATGGGATAAGGTAAGTCAATTTAATTTATTATTTATTTTAATGTTAAAATAAATAAATAATTCAAAATTTTGGGTGCGCTTTGCACGGCAATGGGGGCGCTTTGCACCCCTTCCTTTTTAAAATTAAATTGGTTTTTATTTTTAATTATTAATTAATTAATTAATTGTGGGGGGTGTCCCGGTTTGAGGGGGGGAAATATGGTAAGCCTATATCTACCCCTCCCCCCACCTAGGAGCAAGCAGCGACTAGTGTCATCACTGGCCACTGCCTCTCAACTCCTACGAGTGGAGATCCTCCATTTGCCCACCACTTAGCCGGCAAAATAAGCTGGGTGAGCTGCAGCCCACCTGATTGTCAATGTCACATGAGCCACCTTCCTGACGGGCCACAAAGTCCCACATGCCTGCTGCCGCCTGGCCAGTTATTGCCATGGCTCACAGAGTCCCGCCATATGCGATCCTGACCTGAAGAAAGTCAACAATAAGTTTCAAGATAATGGGTCAATCCATTTCCAGACTGATTGTCTTCTAGAAACTCACTCCCAGCATTAGAGAGCAGAGTCACAATACAACAATAAACCAGAAGCAGAGCAACTTGTGTGCTGCGACACCCCCACTACCCTCAACATATAATGATAACAAGTGTCAGTGGCATTCTTAGTATGGGAGAGCTGGTGTGCTTCACCCCAGGCGCCGAGTGGGCACGGTGCTTCCGGGGGGGCGCGGCAGCTGGGCTTGGGGCTGCATGGTGGGGCGCGGCACCGGAGCCCGGCTGCCGAGCCCCCTGGAAGCAGCGCGCCCACTTGGCGCGTCACCGCCTTCCGGAGGCTCCGCTCCAAAGCCGGGACAAGCCCTCCTCATTGCGACCGCCCAGTTCGGCGGTCGAGGGCTTTGTGAGAAGGCCGAACGCGTCGACGGCTTTTATTTGGTTTTTCTGCACATACGCAGAACCTTTCTGAGGGCAAACGGGCTGCCTGTTTGCCCTCAGAAAGGTTCTGTGCATGTGCAGAAAAACCAAATAAAAGCCGTCGACGCGTTCGGCCTTCTCACAAAGCCCTCGACTGCTGAACTGGGCGGTCGCTCTAAGGAGGGCTTCCCGTCCTCGGAGCAAAGCCTCTCCGGAAGCCGGTGACGCACCGCTTCCGGGGGGGGCGGCAGCCGGGCTCTGGCGCGACGGGGGCGCTCCAGCCCCCGCCCCCCGGGCACCGGAACGCCTCAGAACGCCACTGACAAGTGTAGAGCCTCAGTCTTTCCACTCCAGAACACTTTCAACCACATCATTTCTGGAAACTCAGATTCCTTAAATCAGACCTTCCTCCTATGATTCTTCCTATGGTGCCTGTCACCTTGTTTTGAGGGTGATTAAAAACTTGCTCCTGACCTCTAACCAGACATCTTCAGAACTGCAGGAATGAGTATTATATCTAACTTTTCTTCTTATTGTATTTTATCCACAGGCTATTTTTCTAGGGATCTCAATTATAAACTGAAATATACCCAAACAAAAAAAAATGTACTATATTTCTAAAGCACATAAAGCAAATCAATATTTCATAAAAGATAGCATGCACTAAAGATGATTAATTCTTAACAATATGCATGCATCTGGCTTCTCAAGACCAAAATAGACCAGAGTTAATTACTAAATATTCTATACAGGCGTAGGAAAGCACTCTTTTCATCCAGGCAAAATTCATTTAATAGAAAGTAAGATTTTCTATAACTGTCAAATTCCAGTTTGCCTGAAAAGCCTAGAGTTCTGAACAGTACGGACAGTACTATAATTGCATTTTCTGACAATTTGTTAGGAGCTTCATTCTTATATAACCTTTGTGAAGTTCAAGGCAGACCTTTAATGGTCTCCTTCACTTGGATAGTGCCTCATTCCATTATTCCCAAACCTCATGTAGATTTTATCCATCTCACGCTTTGCAAGGTCGTATTCTTTTGTGGTTCCACTTTTGTTATGCCTCAGGTTTTGAGATCTGCAAATACACTCCTATTAAGTTTAAATAAGCTTCAACCTTAGCCTTAAAAAAAACCCCACACATTTAGAAGGCTATCTTTGACATTGGACTTCTAGAATTTGACCCCTCCTCCCCTTGCTTCCCACAGTGAAAAGAGGCATAGTGCTTCACTTCATAATGCTCACCTCAAGATTGCATCAGTAATGAAACACTTCAAGTAGGGATCAGTTATAACAGCAAATGGCTTTAGCATTTCTAGTGGGTAGAGGAACTGAAAACATTCCAGCTCCCCATGTTTACAGATCAAAGAGAGTGCAGAGCTAAAAGCAAAGAAAAACAGGATTGGGGAAAAAGAGACTTCCCTTTTCCGTTAGGTCCTTTAAGGATTTCTTTTTTTTTAGTGGCTGTGTGTAAACAAACAATCTACCACAATGGTGGAGTACTCTCTCCCCGAAGATCTTTGTCATTCCAGAATAAGCTATTTGTGCCACCGAGTTTCTGCCTACGTACTTTTTATACGGCATTTTAAAACTACTATCTTAGAGAATATGGCCACCACCACGACTGCCGCCGCTTGAAGAATATGTTACTTTATCTCTGGCTTGTACTTATTGAACTTTGTCGCACAGCTTCTTGCAAGGACTACCTGCATCTTTTTTCCTACGCAATAAGTATTTTTCTGAACGGCACACAGAATACAAATGGTGAGTCTGAAGCGGATGTTTAGAACTCGAAAGGAACAGTCGCAGCTTGTGGAAGGAACTAGGAGAGGGAAATACACAGAAGTTGTTCTCCCTCAGAAGCTTCCAATGCAAGCAAATTCTCTTCCTGAAACCCTTTCTTCCTGGAAACTGTGCAATCTTCATGTCCTCTTCTCTCCTCTGTGTGTGTGGGGGGGGGCGAGGGAGGGGCGTTCCAGTCACAGGTTTTACACTGGCATCAATTAGAGAGCTTCCTATGTGTCGCTTTGTGACATCTGAATTGTGCACAGGACGGTGTGTCCAGATATGTGCCGTTCTCCTAACTCCGTGCATGCTGAGACACTGGTCTTGAACCCTTCTCCCAGGTATGTACACGTGTACTTTGGTCTATGGGTTCTAAATACAGGCTCCTCCTCACCTCCAGGCTACTGAGTCGATAGCTGTTGTGACTGGAATGACAGTCCTGCCTTCCCTGTTTGAACGTGACAAAGGGTGGTTGTGTAGAGGCTGCCACTGGCTACCGTAGGAGTCGCTGGGAGACTTAAAATGGCTGTCTGAGGGAAGCCCTGGAGATACTGTCCACACAGCTGTGGTATGGGAAGCCTCTA
The DNA here is from genome assembly GCA_026170595.1 of Plestiodon gilberti rubricaudatus. NCBI lineage: Eukaryota > Metazoa > Chordata > Lepidosauria > Squamata > Scincidae > Plestiodon > Plestiodon gilberti. The sequence goes on along the minus strand of JANXHW010000001.1, from coordinate 135,025,116 downwards.
ACAACGGAGGCACTCTGGGCTCTTCTCGACAGCACATTTGGTCACTGAGTGCAACAGGTTGTGGATGATGGGCTGGCATCATGGCACATTATTGGTGCCTTCTATGCCTGGTTACTGTGTAGGCACAGTGGCACAACACTGGTGGTAGTGAAGTTTCTAGGAACAACGTGGGCATGCTTGCCAGTGTTGCTCGGTTAGCATTTGTTTCTATAGCTATTTCAGTCCTCCAGCAGTGCATAGGATCACAACCATGTTACACTGTCATTGGTGCTAGTACAAGGGCCTCCCGCCATCACAGCACCGTAGGATCACCCTGCCCAGGCAATTTCTACAAATTGCTTGCAGCACTGAATATAACAGAAGACTGGACGTCAAGCAAGGAAAGTATCAGAGTACTGTATAAGAATACAACAGCGGTCAGAATGCACAACAGCAGCAGTTTTTCGTTTTTGTTTTTTAAGTAATCTGAGGATACACTCCCTCCAACTGCTGTGCCATTTTATAATGATTTTCAACAATTCCACACAGAAATAACTGAAAAACATGCGCCTAGAAACCCATTTATACAGGCATGTGTCTTCTTAAAAATTTATTTCATGAAATTTAATTTCAGAGTTTGATTGGGATGCAATTATCTTGTTGAAAGTCAATTTGTTGAAGCCCCACCTCAAAAATGATAGAAACATAACATGATGCTATGATTGAAACCTGTCTGCAGTCAATTCATATAACTGCTGCATACTTCACATGGATTTGCTCGTCTTGTCAAGCAAAGAAAATCCTCATAATCAGTTTTAGTACCCCAGAGCTCTTCCAATACTCAAAGTAATATTCCAAACAGCTCACGTAAAGTACAATAATGCAGAGAACACTAACACTAGAACAGTACAGAACTTTAAATGGTAGAGGCCGCAAATTTATGAAAGCTTTTAGGACATCTGCACCAGGAAATTAAAACCAAAGGAGCACTTCCCCTGCTTCTCTCCTAAGACAAGTGGGTGCCATTGTACAGTCACACACAGTTTTCTCATGGGAGTACAACAACTTTTCCCCTTTCTATATTCTGCCTATATTCTGGGTGTGCCCAGACAACCCAGCATGAAGTGTGTATGCAAAAATGTATTGGGTTTTTGGGGAGGGGTGGAAGGTCATGTGGTCTATAAAGTATTTGAAGACTGGAAGCAGAGAAAAGTTTGATTGCTCCTATGTTTGGTGAGTAAAGGAATTGCTCTAGCATGCTATTAATGAAAGGAAGTTTGCATTTAAAGTGTGGCATGAATGAGCTAAACCAATGAATTACAGTGTACCCTCCTCATCTGTGGGTTTAAACTGCAATTTAAAATTGTTTAAATTGCAGTTTAAAAACCGCTTTTCTTACCATTGTAAAGCGGCAGGCAGTCTCCAGGTGATTAGAATGGCTATTTCCGGGTCATGCTGAGGCAAGCAACCCCATCCCTTGGTCGCCCCAGAATGCAATCACTTCCATGTTGCATTCTTCAGCATAGCAAGGCCGCAGGAAGGGGGTCACTTCCTTCGGCGTAACCCGAAAACTGCTGCTTTAATCACCAGAGACTGCCTACCTGCTGCTCTACAATGGTAAGAAAAGCGTTTTTAAAACCATGATTTAAAGGGATGTCATTTTTTTTTTTAAAAAAAAAAGCAGATTTGATTATTCACAGTTTTAGGCAGCCACAGGGGTTCCATTTCCAGAACCTCTGTAGATGCTGAGGGCTGACTGCACAAGTATGTCACTTAATGATGGGGATAAGTTCCCCGAAACCCATCGTTAAGCAATGTTGTCATAATGCGAATTCAGCCTCCGGAGGCATTGCACCAGGCCTGCAACCTCCTCCATAGGCCTCCGTGGGCCTCAAAACACTTCTCTAAAGTGATAGGACATGACTTCCAGTTTACTCCCGGGTTCATGTCCGTCACTTCCTGCGCTTCGGAGAAGCTGTCTGAGGCCTATGGAGGGGGTTGTGGGCCCAGCGCAATGCGGCAGCAGCCTCTGGAGTCTGCATTTGCATAACAATGGAAATTGTGTTGTATTAAAAAAAACCTCTAAAGAAAGGTGTTCTGAAATTGTCTGGAAGGCCGTCGTATATGCAACCCGTGGTTACCCGGTAGGTCGGTAAGTGACACACACCTGTAAGTAAAATGAACTTTATCCCCAATATATTTTGTTTGAGTACTGGTGTCATTTTAACCCTCAATTCTTTGACCCTGTTTTGCATTCTTACAATGGAAGGGAATTACACATGGCAGATCTGAGCTTTTCCTGTTTCCAAAACAGTCCTTGAAAATATGGCAAATATGAATGCCTAGTGTTTGAAAATGCTAACGTTCTAGACCCTGGGTACATTATTGAAGATCGACAGCCCACAGAAAGAGTTGCTATTTCCCTGCCCTCCACTGCTCTGAAACTTGTGCATAGGAAACTTACAGCTATGCAAAGCTTTCTCTTCTCAAAATTTTGCATTCCATTGTTACGTTGAAAATCCTAAATTATGTGACTCCACTAAGAGGATTCCAAGTAACCCACAAGCTCACAGACTCTTTTAATAGTCACCCAGGTATATCGCCATAACTCAGCTACTGAATATTATTTGTATGTTGTGTATAAGCAGCTAAGACTTAATCCTCTCCCCATTGAAAACCAGTGGCAAGATTCTATTGAATTCAACGGGAGACAGATTGGCTCTTAAGCCACACTAATAATATAGTGCAGAAAAGAGAACTGCTCTCTGTTAAATGAAACGGCACAGCTTGAGACATATGCTTAGAAAACTAACAATAGTCTATGGACCAGATGAGGATGCCACATTTTCCGGGGGCTATGTTATCCTCTTAGCCCTTGACAAAAGGATGTCAGGAACAATATGCTCTACCTTCCTTTTCTGGATCAGACCAGCTCAGTTTCCCCCTCCTGGGTGCACCAAAGGATTTGCTCTCGCTGCCTTTAATATGTATATTTAAAGGATATGTGGAAGAGCTCTAGGGTGATGCTGCCTGGCAGTTCTACCGGACCACCCAAGCAGGGTCAAGCAAGATTATGTCTGCAGCTGCCGAGACTCTGCTGTGTTTGCTTCCAGCACAAGAAACTAGCATTGCAAACAATTCAATGCTGTTGTGAGCGCGGGGGGGGGGGGGGGGGGAGATACTGTTTATTTGCATCCGTTTGATTTTATACATAGCCAGAAAAAAAATAAAGCAGTCTACATGCTAAATAATGACCCTTCCAGGAGAACTGGAATGGTTCAGATGGATACTGACAGAAATGTTCGTTATCTGACTGTGGAATAAAATAAGATTGGTTGAAAGATATTCAGCTCAAGGAATAAAGAGTGAATGCACAGGAAACTGTCTGATCATTCTAACCAACAGGGAGGATTTGTAAAACAACAGGATTTTTTTTTCCTACGGTTACCTGTAAATTCCCGTTCTTGAGGATAGCAGGAAGGCATTCAATAATTTTTGGGATACTGTGTCCCCTCCCTCGCTAGAAAGCAGGATCAGCTGCTGACTGGATCCTCCTTGAAAGGGATCCCTCATCTTCCCCAGACAGGACCAACAGAGATAAGAGAACCCTTCACAAATGAAGTAGAACTAACTAACATGAAGACAGAATACAACCAGAACGTATCACATGACATCTGCTACAGAATCAGAAAGCATAAGAGTACAGGAAACTTCTCTACCTCCCTACATATTGTTTATTGACCAGAAGAACATGATGATGCCAACCCCATGATGAGGTGGGGGAATACCCTCCTGTTTTCCTCAAGAACAGGAATGTAGAGGTAAGAGTAGGGGGGGAGGAATCCTGTTCTCTCCAAGGAAAGGTAGAAGGGCATTCAATAACATTTGGGATATTGTAAAAAATACCATACTGTCCATCCCATCCCCACCCCAGGAAGAGCATACAGTTGGATTAAGAGTCCTTACTCTCAAAACCCTTCTCCCCAAAGCAGCATCCACCAAGGCAAACACAGGCATTGGGTGAATGTGTGGACCAATGTCCACATAACTGTACAAGATCTCAGGGAGAACAAGCCCGGAAAGTGGACAGAGTAGCTGTCCACTCAATGGGTGGTACCATGCCCGGAGTCCTAGTTGCCATCTTAATGCACTTCTTAAGTCATCAAGTCAGGGTGCTAGTGGAGACCTTCTGGCCCTTGGAGCACCCTAGGAAAGAGATGAACATGGCCTTGCATTGACAAAAACCCTCCACCCGAGGCAAACAGAACTCGACAGCCCTTTGTACATCTAGTTTGTGCCAGCTTTGTTCTTACGGGTGGACAGGCTTAGGACAATATTCTGAGAAAGAGCAAATTCACGTTTGGTAAGAAAGATGGATCAAGTCTCAAAAGCACTTTATCTGTATGAAAAATATAAAACCCAGGGTAAGAAGACAGCAGCCGAAGTTCCAAAACCATCTTAGAAACTTTGTCTTAAATGTTACCTCCTCAAGAGGCACTGTGGACATGGGATCAAAGGATGATACCACAAGCACTTTCAACATCTACCAGTAATTCAGATTTCAACTGGGAAATCTACAGACCATTGATGGATTAAAGCAGTGCTACTCTACGGAAACACTTAATATGTAGCTGAGACAAAAAGGAGCCAAGCAGCCATGGATACTAGAGGGCTGCCACCTGTCATTTCAAGAGGTTATACTGAGACCTTTATCCACACCCACTTGCAGAAATTCTAAAAAGGTAGCCAGATAATAATTATTTGGGTGTTTGCCCTTCCATTCACACCAGGACAGAAAAGCCTTCTGTGTAGTCATACACCCTATTGGTCACGTTACATCTAGATGCCTACATAGTATTTACAACTACGGCTGAGTAATCAAATGCATTCAACAATTCCCTCCCAGTCTCAGATGGAAAATTCTTACACTGTGGCAAATTCACAGGGGTACCATGGGATGTCCCCAGTGGCCTTACCTGCTCTCCTGGGCACCGCTATCTTGATTCATGGGAGAATCTCATGTGATTCAATGCTGCCGCAACAGGGCGCTGTGCAAGAAGGTGCCATGACAACTCAGACTATTTATGAAAGGTCATTTCACAAAAACAGTCTTTTTCTTTAAAACATTTATATCCTGCCTTTCCCCTCCCACAAGCGGATCCCTCAACTGCAGCGCTGTCTTGTCCAACTTATTTGCAAGTTGTTCACCCCTGGCCCAGTAACAATGCGAGACAATGGTTCAGAAACTCCACAACCTCCCTAGTATCAGATGTAATGGAGATATAGAGCTCGGTGCCATCTGCATGCTGATGACACTCTATCCCAAATTCTCCAATAAACACTCTCAGAGGCATTGTTCCCGGTAAGCTGCATGGAGTCACAGCTCAAAGCCAAGTTCCACACAGCTTGAAGCTCAGCTGAAACGGGAGTCAGCATGGCGGACGATGTCATTACCCAACGTAGGAAGACGCCCACCCCACCATCAGCAAGTGAAGGAGTCTGCACAGCCATATGGATCCCTTACAAGGAATATTGCTCAGAGGTTTTGTGTAGATGTTATATAACTTGGGGGTCAAAATTGAACCCTGCAGGGTGTCAAAGACATGATGCAGATGCTGAGCAGGAGTCCCAAGTGTAGCACCTTTCTCTTAAAAAATACTCTAAAATATATATTTAAAAATATGTAGTTCACATCTAATAAAATACACACACAACAAGTTGTAAAGTGCACAAACCAGCCTTGTATGCAAATGCATTAGGGCTCAGGTTTACTAACCTACAACAGTGACAATAACTGTACACATATATGCACGCTTGGATATTCTTTATTCCAATGAAGTACAAGTTTATTCCATTGCTCTCTAAAAGTGATCATTTCTTCTCCTTTACCCTGCCTGAGCCTTAATTATAGCATGTGTATTTTTACACATACTCTTGATATTTCATACTTTCCTGCAGTAACCCGCAGTTGTTGAAAGTATCAGCAAAAGACTGTAAGCGTACATACACATACTCTGAAAAGTGAGCAGTACAAGAATCCAAAGTTGGCAGAACACATCATAATTACCAGAACAGTTAACACCTGAATAGGCAATTGAGGAACGCATCCATGAACTTTATAGAAGCCTGGTGAACAATTCACAAAACGTGTGTGTTTCAGTTCTGAAGTCTCTTAGCCCAACTGTCCTTTAAAATACTTCTGTTTTACTGCGATAATCCTGAAGTCGGAGATGGTGAGCCTTTCCAGTGGGAACCACTTTGCTCATGTGTCATCAGTTTTAATAGAAGGATGCTTGATCATTCATGCCAAATTCCAAGATACCAATTGCCATTTGAACAACTTCTTGCCATAGACATTTGCTGCTCCACATAGTGCTAGTTTCTTCCCCCAACATTCCCTCTATCGAGAAATTTAAAAATTCAGCTTTAATTTAGGAGAGCAGTGGAGTATAGCTACCTCTCCCTCTATGTCTCTGTCAAGTGAAAAAAGGCTGACAGAAGCATGCTTCGGATGCTATTAATTAGAGTACGGCAATTTGTTAATCATTTAGTGTCAATGCTGAAGTTCTGCTCGGCTGGCTTCTGCAAGTTCTGCAACATGCCACTCGTTCTATGCTCTGGAGAGAAAGACAAGACTTACCGCCCCCATTACCATCCACTACGCTACCCCAGGTTCCCTCTCCTGTGGTTTCCAAACCTCTGAAGTAAAAAAGCGCCCATTTATCATTTAAATTTAGACGAATCACTATATTAACCAAAACCTCAATATAAATTGCCTTCTAGGATCGTGAAGGGAGTGTAAGATGACTTACAGTTTAGTAAACATAAAATATACCACTAATTCCCAATTAAACAGTCTAAAATAAACAAGTGTGCTTTCACACGTAGCTCTACCTCTTAAAACGTTACCTTCAATTCCACTCACCCTCATGACCAACCAGCTGATGTCTTAATAAATTTACTTATTAAAACTTGCAGCCCGAATAAAGATGTCTGGGACTTGACTGAACAACATTGGATCAGGATTAAGGTACGTCCACAAGAGACAGAAAACTGGAAATGAGTGGACATTTCCCACTTGTTCTCTTCAAACTCTGTGACATGAAATCTTGTCCACAACAGCCAGCACTTCAGCATCAGCAGATGACATGGGTAGTTGAAGCTCCTCCCCCCCTTCACATACTTTAAACAGCTTTAGACTGGCAAAGGAGCCAATTTCTAGGGGTATTCCTTATTCATTGAGTAGGAAAGGGCTTTCAAGGTCACATTTCTCCTTTTGTGCAATCCAAGTGCTTGCACTCTTCACACATATTTATCTGACTTAGGTGCCAGAAATTTGACAAACGTTGCCATTTATTAAAAGATAATACCACACCTAAGTTTCAGGAGGTCGGAGAGGAATGTCCAAATTGCCTGCCATTTAACAGTAAGTTCAAGGTCAGTAGTAGAATGCCTTCACAAAATTCAATTTCTTCCTCATTTTCATCATCTACCAATGAAGAAAAACACTAGCTATGGTCTGGTGTAAATATTGAACCAATCCACATGATGGGTCTCATTCACACACATATTTGTATCACCTGATCACTTAGCGTGATTCTACTCTGACAAATGTACATGAACTGTCTCCATAAAGAAGTGTAAATTGCTGTGAAGCAACGTTAAAGTTCTTTCTGTGGCAATTAATTTGTGATCATTCACACATGGAAGTTATTGCTTGATACTATAGTGATAAGTGTGCATGTGTGAACTGACCCCCTTTTCCCGTCTCACCATTCACATCTAAAGAATAAATAGCCCATTTTATACTCCTTTTCATAACACACTACCAAGCATTAGCATTTACCTGGATAAGCTGGTAAAAGACACTCTTTTGACCATCAGGGTGGCATACCTACCCACAAGCAGACTTGCAAGTAAGTTTCCTGAACGCCATTTAAGGCAACAGTCTGGCACATATGCCCAAATGATGTGGAGAGAGCTAGTATGGTGTAGTGGTTCTGGTGTTGGACTAACAGCCCAATCCCTGCTTGGCAATGCAGCAGCGTCTGTGTGGCTACCCCTGTATCCCATGGGGATATTCAGCTGCTGGAGGTTTCTTTGGGTTAAGGGGACAATTGCCCCAGGGTAAGCCCCAGCAGCTGCTATGGGTCAACTTGGACCTGCACCAGCTCAATTGTTGGTGCAAGTCTGTGTTGACCCGGGAAGGTGGATCAGGTCTGAGAAGTGTCAGGATTCGGCATGTGCCACTGCCGCCACCGATCCCCCCGCTCTGGGCCTGATCCACTCTCCTCCCTGCCCCCATCACTGCCCTGTTCTGCCCACCCCCTGCCCCATTCAACATCCACCCTGCCTTCCTCCAACCTCCTGTGTGGGCTTACCTGCTCTGGCGGGTCTCCGTGGGTCCACCGGTATGCAGGAGGCCGCTCTAGCCTCCCGGCCAGTGGGTTCGCTGCATGCATCGGCGGAGGTTGCTTTGCAACTGCCGTAAAGCTGCCTCCGCTGGCGCAACACTAGTTATGCCAGTGGGGGAGGGGGATAGGATTGGGCCGTTAGACCTGGAAGATCCAGGTTCACAGCCCTGATCAGCCATGAAGCTTCCTGGGTGACTTTGGCCCAGTCACTATCGCTCAGCCTAGCCCAACACACAGAGTTGTTGTGAGGACAGAAGGAACCAGGTACTTGTCCCCTGAGCTCCTTGGAGGAGGGGCGGTATAAAAATGTGAAAAATAAATATGCACAACTACTAGCCAATAAGCACTGGCTAGTGTTCAGCCTGGAGTTCAGAACAGGCCAGCATTTCTATCCAAAACCACAAGGAATCATGTATGAACACTCCACAAGATTTCGAGCAGTTGCACTCAACCTGCAGCATATCTAGTCAATACCCTCCCCCCCCCCCCAGTCTAAATCTGTAAGTGGATGCTGCCTAGAAAGCTTACATGATCATCATGGCTCTACTTGGATATTTTTGCCCTCAGTGCACTATGCAAACATACTGAAAATATATTAGACACCTGAAATAATTAACTTCTCAAGGAATGTGCATGAATAATGACAGCATGAAACTGATTCCCCCGAGTTCCATCCTAGCTAACCTTTTTGATAGCTCTGTCTGCCTGACCTTGGCTAAAGTGGCTTTGTGATGTGGATTAATTTTCCATTTTTCAATATAGGTATTTCCATCACATAAGTGTCACAGGTTAACAGAACAGGTTAGATATTATCCATTATGAAGTTGCCAACTGGAGTGGTTTTCAAACAGCACGAGCCACTGTATAAAAGTATGAAAATTGAAAGCAAATTATAGTCCAAGTAAATGCAAATTTATTCTGTGATGTCACGCTATAAATAGTACACAGCAAAAACATCACGTAGAAAATCTATACATTGACAGATACATTATACAGGGTTATTCAAAAAGAATGGTGCAAAAGTAAAGCTATTTATTCTGAAATGAACTGACATATCACAACCGTCATGACATGAAAAGACAGAAGTTTCACATGCACATTACAAATGTTCGATGTGGGTGCCATTGATGACACAGCAGATGTCAAGACGGTAGTCCAGTTCTGTCCACAAGTCCCAGCATATCCTCAGATATTGATTCCACTGCATCGGAGATGTGTTGTTTCAGGTTGTCCAGTTGTTGTGGCAAATGGAGGCAGATACGCAGCATCCTTGATGAATCCCCACAAAAATAAGTCACAGGGTGTTAAATCTGGCGATTGTGGAGGCCAGGGCTCCATTACTGGCAAATCCTCATTTCCGGCACAGCCAATCCAACATCCCGGTAGGGTGTCATCGATATCCGAGGATATGCTCGGACGCATTTGTAATGTGCATGTCAAACTTGGACAGCTTTTCTGTCTTTTCATGTCACGCACTGGCGTCGTTGGAGCGTGGCGGGGGGGCGGACCACCACGGGGTTTCGCCACCTCCGTGACGTGCGTCACCCACGCGTCACCGTCCCGACTCCGGACGCTCCGAGGGCGGGGAGCCGGCCTCGGAGCGTCTGGCCCCGCCGGCGCTCCAGGGCCTTCTGAAGGCCGGATGGTTCAAAACGTAAAGTTTTATGTTTTTCGCGCATACGCAGTACTTTTCTGAGGGCAAATGGGCAGCCCTTTGCCCTCAGAAAATGTACTGCACATGCGCGAAAAACGTAAAACTTTACGTTTTGAACCATCCGGCCTTCAGAAGGCCCTGGAGCGCCAGCGGGGCCAGACGCTCTGAGGCCGGCTCCCCGGCCTCGAGTTTGGGTGAGGGGGTGTTTTGGGGGGTCACCCTAGGGCGGGGGGGTGACACGCACCCCCCTGCTCTAGGGTGACGCTATTGATGTCACGACAGTTGTGGTACATCAGTTCATTTAAGAATAAATCAGCTTTACTTTTGCGCCATCCTTTTTGAATAACCCTGTACTTTTAGCACTCTTAAGCATCACCCATGTCTCTTATGAAGCTGTGATTTAAAATTTTAAGATTTGTCCCTGCATTTGTACATCCATTCAGCTCCATCAGTAAAATGTCAAGGCTGAAATCTGTGCCTTGAGCACTGAATGCTGATTGAGCATGAGAGAGCTGATGTAGCATAGTGGCTAAAGTGCTTTTTAACAAATGGCTTTTAACAAATGTAAATATACAGTAGGTGACCCACTGGGGTTGTTTGTTTTAATTGTTTTCATTATTTGTTTTTAATTATTTTAATGTATATATGTACAGTATTTTAATGTTTTATTGTAAGCCGCCTTGAGTGCCCTTGCTGGGAGAAAGGCAAGGTATAAATTCTTTAAGTAAATAATAAATACATTAAATAAAGGACTGCACTGTGAAACTGGTTTAAATCTTGTGTCTGGCATGAACTCACTTAGTGGCCTTAGGCAAGCCACTACAGCCTCAGTTCCCCAGGTCCAATATGGGAATAATAATATTAACTCACTTTACAGGGTTGTTGTTAGGACAACATCAAGGTAATACATGTGAAACACTTAGCACTTTGAGTGCACAAAGTATTATTGTTACCGATCACCCAACTTCAAGAGTACCTCAAAGTCTGAAGACCCTTTAAGTGATATTGCCTCATAAAAGGCAATACTGTACATAGAAGAAGAATTTACGGTGATCTTACAGGGGGGAAATCCAACTCTGAACTACGTGACCAAGTAACAAGAGACTCGGGTTATTTTTCTTTTGCCATAAGCATGATACAACATTATTTATTTTATTTATTATTGTATTTTTCACATGTTTATACCGCCCTTCCTCCAAGGAGCTCAGAGTGGTGAACATACTGTATTTCCTACTCTCCTTTTTGGACATGTGCCAAGAAAAGAATCTGATCAGAGCATGAACTAGGTGCAATTACATCTTCACTATGACTTCTGCATGTTATTACCAAAATAATTACAAAACAAATAAAGAAATAAGCAGCTTTACACCCCAGTTTGAACCACACTGCCGAGACAAAAATCACCGGGCTAAGATCCTCAGATCACACGGAACACATTTCCATCCCTGGAAGCTTCTTCCATAAGCAGAAGAAGCATTGCACTCACACAAAGGTGCCTTCTGCTTACAGGAGGAGGTTCCAGTGACAGAGCTGTGTTCGACATGGGTCTCAAGATACAACCCAATGCGACTCAGCTTCCACATAATAGCCCAACCCAGACATGCAAAGCAGCCACTGGAGATGTACATTCTCTCCTAATCACAGATGTCAAAGGCAATGTGTGCCTTAATTGTCAAATTGCTGCTTTAGAACAAACAATTATTCACCACTTCAAGGAACGTTTAGATTCAAACCAATGTGCAGGGCAAGTTTGAATCTCCGCCTCCCTCTGCATCCCGGTCCCAACTGGGATCACTCTCCTGCACAGTTGCTTTTAACAATAAATGGTGCTTCCTAATTGGCAGGATACCCAGTGGCGTTGCTGGAGGGGGTGCAGCACCGTCAGCGGTGCAAAGCACTGCACCGCGCCTTGCAAACCGGTGTAACGTGGCCTTTTCCACTCACAGGGAGGGGCCGCATTACACCCGTTTGCAAAGCATGGTGAGGTACCTTGTACCACTTATGGTGACGCACCCCCTCCAGCAACGCCACTGAGGATACCCATATAGCAGGCGTTCGTATGCATGTCTAATTTGGCCCTAAGTAAAGGAAATCAGAAGCTGACACAATAAGGAAACTGAAAAGGCACAATCTTTTTTATTAAATTGTTACAAAGGCAGCTTGCTACTTTCAGAGACATTACTGATATACGAGGTGCACATGGTATCTGCACTGCTACCTGCTAAACACCATTGATCAAATGTGAGTTCATTCAAAATTGTTCTGCAGGGGGGGAGGATGGGAGCTGGTATGAAACAAATGTAAGTTTCTGAGCTGAACTAGATTCAAAAGTCTCTTTGGCCACATGTTGCTCATTAATTCAATGTTGCATTTCCATGCTGGAGAAACTGTTTTAATTACACAATGTGCAACTATTATATCCAGAAAATATTTACATCATAAACTGAAACCAAACACTGCATGTTTCCAAACACTGAAGTCTGACTATGTAATTTAAAAGACAGAATTAACAACAAAAAAAGGAAAAGGCTGGCATTTTACTAAGAAATGCTAATCAACCTGTTTTGAAGTATCCCTCATTTACATTACAAACATTATTATGAAAATTCAGCATTATGCATCTGCATTGTTGCATTGTACTGCTCTGCTAAACTTAAAAATATACTCACTTCCTTAAGTGGGGAGTGGGCAGCAGAGAATCAAGGCTCATGATCAAAGATAGCTTAAATTACTTGTTCATTTCACCTTAATTCCACTCCTGGGATGATGAGCCTCTCATATAAGTTTTTCTTCAACGAAACAAATTCTGATGATATAGGCTTATGGGTCCCATAATAAAACTCTCACAAGTAATACATGAATAAATATGCATCACTCCCATTTACAGAGTCTTCACCACAGGTATGGTAGAGTTCTTCATAAACTCATTATGGTTTACTGTGTGAGAAACTGATTAAACTCTCCTTTGAATATGGAATTAAATTTATTTCTTTTCTTTAAATTTATTAGGCATATATTCATTGATCTCAGCAACCGCTAACTAGTGAAGGATGCAAAAACACATTTTTGCTATCGTATAAAATTAAACTCAGTATGATTTTTCTGTTGCTACCTCAATATAACCAAATGCAGCTATAATTGCGCACTAAACAAGCATGCACAGTCTCTAGTATATTCTGAATCCTATAGCTGCTAAGTTAGGCAGTGTAATAACTATTCCATTCTCCCTCTGACAGTCATTAACAAGGTATGGCTGTAGCCCACATTTAATTCCCTAAATACCTGAAAACATGAGCTCTGAAAGGTGAACAAAAAAGCTCTCAAAGAAAAGCTATTGAAGACTCCAATTCATCAGGCTATATACTGACTGCATTAGTAGATGCGAAATGAACATATAATTACATCTTGAAACTAAATAATTGCTTTGTGAAGTCATTTTTTCTCCTTATTTAGCTGCAAAGATCTAAGCTCAGAAATGCACGATGCTCTCTGCAACAGATGGTGACTCTCAAAGCATCTAAAGCAAATTGCTTGCCTTTAGCCTTACATGGATTTAACAACTTTTACTGGAGAAACTGGAAAATTAAGGCATGCTTTAAGAGCCTGGTACCCATAGTTGTTCCTGTGTTTATCATATCACTTTGATTATGTGCATTCCCACACTATGTTTGGAAATTTATTTGAATAATATGATAGAGCGCTCGTTGCTTGGCCAGTTCCTACCAACCTAGCAGTTCCAAAGCATGTCAATGCGAGTAGATAAATAGGTACCGCTTGCAGGAAGGTAAACAACAGCGCTCCGTGTTCCAGCCGCATGCTACGCGCTGCGGCAAGGAGAGTCACGCCGGCCACATGACCACGGAGGCGTCTTCGGACAACGCTGGCTCTTCGGCTTTGAAATGGAGATGAGCACCACACCCTAGAGTTGGACACGACTGGACTTAATTGTCAGGGGTCACCTTTACCTTTTTACCATTTTATACATACTTCTTCACCTCTTTCAATACACATAGCACTGTAACATCAACTGGTGAGAACAGAACCTGGTACCAACTGTGAAAAGAAGAAGAAACTCCCAAGCTCAGTTAGGATGTATCAGGAACCTGGGTTTAGGGATCAGGAATGGATCACAGGATTGTGTGCACTTCCCCCCTCCAATCTGAATATTTTCCAGCATCCCCTCTTCTGAAATTCATGTAACAGACTGGTCCCGATTGAAATTAATCTGTATGTGCTTCTAAAGTGATGATAACTTTGATTTTCATTTTTGTCCTTATGTTCTACATTCAGAACTGTACATGCATTTTACAAATCCAGTTCATGAAATGTAAGCATTAGACATTCTTCACATTTCTGGGAGCAGCACTTCATGGGTTGCTTTGGTCTTCATTCAGAGGGCTTGTGAAACGGCAGCAGAGGGGCTGCCAACAAGAAGGAAAAAACTGGCACGCTCACATGAGAACATGGAACCATCTAGCATTGCAAATTCTGGCTCATATTTAAGACAGCCTATTATACGATTTTGACCATTATAGATTCTTGTCAAAATAGTTGACTGTAAGTAACAATACTGATGGCACTTACAAGAAAAGACTACTAGATGACAGTGTGAACCCTTTGTCTACTCCAAATATTATGTGTCTTGCTGCTAAAACAGTCTACACAAAGTACTGTACTTTCAGTTTTTGACCAATGGTTTGACCAGTTTACCATGTAAAGCATCCCCTTTAAGTGAAGCCTACTAAATGAAAAAATGACGATAGTCCAAATTTGTGCCCTTTTTGCATTTCCACACATAGTGACTTTATTTCCAAATGTGCTAGAGACACTGTCTTGAAGCAGCTAGGTCATTATGGCTTGAAGACAAATCCCAGGTTTCCATTGTAAGGGGAAACAGGCTTGAGTTGACTCTTTTCATTCATAGTTGTTTATAAAGTGGGATTCTGGAGCAGGCTGACCTGCTGAACTGATTAACAAACTTCCTGAACTGAGCAATAAATAAATAAATAAACATAAAATCCACACATACCTTTCTGATATGAAACAATACTAGTTTTACAGCTAGAACATCTCTAGCATCATTTCAGCATGAGTCGCTCTTAGCTATTTGCTTTGAAGATCAGTTCATCTGTGGCATTGTGGCAGTGAGCGGTCCTTGAGATGGACTACTTGAAAAGACCTACAGGCTGGGATATATTATAAAGGCTCCCAGGTTTGAAATTCCTGCTTTCCCCTTCCTACAAACAGATACTTTTTTCAACAGATACTTTTCTGCAGAGGAAAAGTCTTACAACAGAATTGGCTGAAGTGGATAGACTCAAGGAGAAAGGTTATAATAACAGCATACTGGACAGGCATGGGGAGGATTACTACTACAGGATGATGAGCTGATGAGCTCAAAGAGTTGAGCTCCTGCAGTTTGCAAGATACAGGTGGGCCCCCATATCCGCTGGGGATATGTTCCAGGCCCCTCCGTGGATACTTGAAACCGTGGATAAGAGCGAACACCCCCTCCATGGTTTCCTGAGGGCCCCCCCACCCTGCCTTCCCTGCAGGCAGGTATGCTTGCCCCCCCAGCTCTTATTTTTCTTTCAGCAAGCTTTGTTTCTTCCTTAAAACAAACAGAGAAGCAGTCTCCATTGCAGGCAAGTAGAACGAGACTGAGTCCTAGAGAGGCTCTGCAAGGTTTCTGTTAACCTTGCAGAACCTCTCTTTAAGGAAGAAATGAAGCTTACTGGGAAAAAAGTAAATCCTGGGGGGTCCCCACGATCCGTGGATAACTGAAACCGTGGATAGCGAATCAGTGGATATGGGGGCCCACCTGTACCTGCAAATTACCCTGCAAACTGCTGAGCTCCTGCAGTTTGCAAGGAGCTGAGCTTGTGCAAATATAGGGAGATAAATATTTGAGCGTCTCATAAAGCTAGGTGGGTCCCGATAGTGTGTCATTTTAAAAAGTGGGTCCCAGTGCTAAAACGTTTGAGAACCACTGATCTACAATATCAAGAAAACGTTATGAAAACTCTGCTAAATATTTTCAATTTTAAGACAATCATAGGAAAGAAAATGGATTGTTATAATATAAATGTTAATACAAACATGATTTGGTTAAAAACAGTATTTTGGAACATTTAGGATTTTAGCAAGATATCTAAGATTAGTATAAAATTAGCGTGGGGATTACAGGAAAGCATGCATCTATCAGTAGAAGAATGTCTATTCAATACACTATCTAGTAAAGGTCTGAAGTTTTTCTTGTCCAAGACTATACTTAAAAGTTGGGAAAAAAGAGAACATTTTAAAAGTCAATCCTCACACAACATGTTCCCAGTTCCACAGAATATCCCTTTATTATTAGGAGATGCAATTTCTTTCCCATTGGTTCGCCATCTTATAAATGACAAGTAATGAGATAAACCTCAGGTTTATTTAAAATCATGTCATTTTGACTTCCATTTACAACACAGAACCGAACTATTCTATCTCAGATGCCAAGGAAAGTCTCATTACAATGTCACTCAGTGATATCACACATGGCAACTGCTGCCTGTTTTATTCAAATGTTGCACCTGAAAATCTTTCTTCAAACAGCAATCTCAAGGTGGTACCAGAATCTGATACAAGTCTGAAATGAGGAAAGAAAATTGCTGCTTGGTTTATTAAATTTTGCTTTAAAAAAAAGCCTTATTTATATCTAGGTGCTAACAGGACATTTATTTAGTAATGTCTAAGAAGGTATTAGCAGATTTCCTTAGTCCGTATATTAAAAGAAAGAAAAACCAAGGCGAACCTAAGAAATGTCCAAGTGTGCCTATATAGCCCTTGTAATATTATACTTGCATGCCACTCAGGCATAAAAAAATAACTATGACAATATGCAGTTCCCACTAAAGTGTTATGAACCACCATTCACTTCCTCAGGAGTCATGTTTTGCCTAAAATAATGAATGTTCTAGCTAGGGCAAGAAATACAGAGACCAGTGAATACTTCCTTTTACTTTTTGAATCAATGAGTTGTTTCCAACACTGAAAGCTTTCAAATTCAACATAGGTGTTCAAAGTAAAGCTAATAGACCTCCTCATGTGTTCAGGCTGGTGGTTGGGGGACCAAGTCTTACAGCCCAATCCTGTGTAACTTTTGCACCGGTGTAACTTATACCAGTGTAACTTGCCATATGCTGACGGACGCAGGAACGACACCGGCATAACCCCCCTCGGACGCCGCACACATGCAGTGGACACAGGACAGACGCCAGCACAACTCCACCAGCACAGGGGGCATTCCGGAGGTGTCCGAATGCCCCCTGTGCCGGCGTAGTTGCAGCGGCATCCATCCCACGTCCGAACTGCACATGTGTGGCATCCAAGGGGAGTTACGCCAGTGTCCATCCTGTGTCGGTCGGCGTACGGCAAGTTACACAGGCATAAGTGCACTTATACCGGTGGATCTACTGCTACACCAGTGCAATTGTTACACAGGATTGGGCTGTGTGCTTTATTAGAACTCAGAAGATTATGCTTAAGATTTCATGCAGATAGTGAAGCTTTGCCTGAAGAGATTACTCTAAGGTTCCTTGAATCTTTCAAAAGACAAAGCAGTATCTTGGACAGAAACTGGGAGTGGGTCTCAATCACTTCAGTGAGCCAATCTGAAGTGCAGGGAGGTCTGCAGAGGGGACAACTTCCGGAGGGCCTGCGTGATTTTATATTATCAAATAATGCAAGAACACACTGGCGTCACTGCAGCGTGGCGGGGGGGGCGGAGCGCACAGGAACCCAATTGGGTCTTCGTTCGGCCCTTTTGAGGGAAAGGCTTTGAGCGGCATTGTGCGCATGCGCCGCTCAAAGCCTTGCCCAGCCTATTCAGAAGCGGCAGAGCTGCCGAAGAATACGCGGCTCGGCCTGCCGGCTCCGAGAGTAATGCGCCGGGATGGTCCAGTGGGGGGTGAGGGTGGGGGTGACGTGCCGAGCTGGTCAACCCTGCACGGGGTGACGCACCGGCTCGTGACACCACTGCAAGAACATCCACTTTATTACTGGATTTTCCAAACAGATGTTGAACACAATACAAGGAAGGAAAAGGCATTAAACCCAATAGGAGAAGAATCTACCAATAATAAACTCATAAAGATCAGATCCTGACTTTTAAAATCCATCATGGATTTGGACTAATAACAATTTTTAAACAGAGTAGCTCACATTACATATTGCAGTAATTCTGCCTTGTTCTGGCAGAATGGTTAAATAAAGGCTTTTTAAGAAGTTATGCATCTGGACACTGCGAGAAAGTGACAAATCTAATAACATGGCTAAAGTCTCATCAGGCCACAGGGCAGATGGTCCCATTCTCATTTCAGACGTATTTTGTTGACCCTTGCTGTATGACTTTTGTTAGTAGGAGACCATGGCCATAAGACAAGAGCCTAGCTAGCTAAATGCCATACTGTGACCGTTGCTCCACAGCCAGCATTACTGCACAGCATGGAGAAATTTGAGGTGCCTAGGAAACTCAGTGCATACCACTCTTGGGTATATGGCTGAGGTTGTAATGCACACCATAGTAGCTGATGTTTTCTTTTTTTCTTCTTATCAATCCCCCATAATGGTCAGAATCAGGAGGTGAATACCTTTCATTGTGTAAAGTTTAACTTCTCGGCAGTCTCCTGATCATTGTAAAATGTGCGATAGCTTTAGATTCCACATCATTTTTTACAAACATGAACAAACTTTTTTTTTACAAAATTCCCTTGTACCAAGTAGAAACTAGTACAACAAGTTTATCTACACAGTAGTTATGCTCCTCACTGAGTTTATTTCTAAATTGTTCCTGCTTATTGAAGCAATTAATCCCATTAAAATGCCAGTATTTCAGGAAATGAAACAGATATTTAAAATGTACAACAAAGCTATCTCACTGGACTTTTAAAAATTATTATATTCTTCTGACATTCATTAGTGGAAAATAGTAATAAAATAATTGAGACCACCATATTTCAATTTTTGTAATAAAAACAAAATCTGAAATTGCTGTGTTGCAATGTGTACCCAATATACAGCTAAATATGTTAAGGCTTCATCACAAGCTAATTTCATTCTATGTGGACTATATTGCTAAGTCAGGTCAGACACACTTTACAAAGACATAAAATATGTAAACATGAGTCATCTGCATTGATTCTTTATATTTACTTGTGACACTCTGCCTACAGTTTATATACATCATTTTACTACACTATTTCACCCATTTTTCTATCAACTTGTGCTGATACGTTTGCCTAGGGGCCCTCCCCCCATGTCTCGACATCTCCCATCCTCTCTCTCTCTCTCTCTCTCTCTCTCTCTCTCTCTCACACACACACACACACACACACACACCTTGGAATGGAAACAAATTCTAGTTAAAGGCAAACACTTCCTGTTGCCCCTTTCCCCACTGATATTGCTGAGAAGAGGTTAAGAAAAGTCCATGCACTTGCTTGATTTCTGGGCCAAGTGGTAACATGTGAGGGGGTAGGTTTTGAATAATGTTCTGCAGGCAAACATAGTCATCAACCCAGCTGCTTAAATAAAGTTGGTGCCAACGAGGTTGATACGGTCTTCTATACTAAAGCACTTGAGAGCTGTGTAAATTGGTTTCTCCACAGTTTCTGTATAATGAATGTAGGTGGGAAATGCACAAGTCCTCTCTTCCTCTTTAAGATAGGCAAGACGTACAGAGTACACTTGTAGACCACGACTGATTAGAGTCTAGTTTATATATATGATATACTGGGGGGGGGGGGAAATAACTTCTGCCACTTGACTCTCCAATTTGTTCACATCGCGAATGGCCAGCTTCTGACCCTTGTCCACCCACACCCATCAGCTTCTGACCTAGCTGGCCTCCCTCCTTGAACTAAGCAGCACTGCATCACAGATGCCTTCAGAATGGCTCCTTTGCTCTGCCAGTTGTTCTCCCTCAGTGAGCATCTGAAGCTTTATACCGGGGTGGCCAAACTTGCTTAATGCAAGGGTCACATACAATAAACTTCAGATGTTTGAGAGCCACACTATTTAAGAAGCATTTAAATTCTTAAATATATTTACTCACCAAGGACATTAAACTTATGTTTTAATCCTGTGGATTATCAGTTTATACCTGGTTTGTTGTTGTTTATTTGTTCAGTCGCTTCCGACTTTTCGTTACTTCATGGACCACACCATGCCAAAGCTTCCTGTCGTCCGTTGCCACCCCCAGCTCCCCCAAGGTCGAGTCCGTCACCTCCCAGAATATCATCCATCCATCTTGCCCTTGTTCGGCCCCTCTTCCTTTTGCCTTCCACTTTCCCTAGCATCAGCCTCTTCTCCAGGGTATCCTGTCTTCTCATTATGTGGCCAAAGTACTTCAGTTTCGCCTTTACTATCATTCCCTCAAGTGAGCAGTCTGGCTTTATTTCCTGGAGTATAGACTGGTTTGATCTTCTTGCAATCCAAGGCACTCTCAGAATTTTCCTCCAACACCACAGTTCAAAAGCATCCATCTTCCTTCACTCAGCCTTCCTTATGGCATACCTGGTAAATTAGTATAAAGCTTCAAAATTTCTTATTTACCTTTTATATTAATTATGATGCAAAAAGGAGCTCAGCCAATGTAATTCCAAGAGCCACACATTATACATCAGAGCTGCATGTGGCTCAGGAGTCGCAGTTTGGCCACCCCTGCTTTATACTCTACTTCAGGCAGGGAAGCAGAAAGGATAAGGTAACCGTAGTAGCGCCATTGTGGGGTAGCTGTTGTCCTCCAATACGTTTTCCCTGCCACAGAAGTCTTAAGGGTATCTAGAGCTTGTTCTCTGCAAGTTCTGAAGACTCTATCAGCCACAGACCTACTATGAATTCAAATATTTTAATATCATCTCTGGAGCATCACAAACAAATCCAACATCATGCGAGAAATCTTTGTGTTGGAGAGCTCATATCAGCAGGAGCCCCACGTCGGTTCCCCATTTTCATTTTGTCCATGCAAGTCTCATTCTAAATTGCTGCAGTTTTATGAAAATACTTGCTGCTCCTGATGATCACTTGCCATCTCTGCTTCTTTGATTAGAAATTGATTAATGAGCCCTAAATGCGTAAGTGTTTATACTAAACCTTTAGATTTTTCAATATCCCCACAGTGCTTAGCTTACACAGCTGTCGATTCACATTGCTGATCTCCGACAACAGAACAAACAGTCATTAGTTTTGGCTAGATCAAAACGCTGTGATTATACCCAACATGACCATCTTTTATCAAGAAGGTCACACAAATTATACAGTAGTATCTTGTTGATACTTATTGCAAAAACCCCAGTTTCATGTCAAGGAAACAAGTCCTGACCACCATCTTCACACCAAGCCCCCCCCCCCAAAGCACAAAAAACGAACAGCCCTTGTATTAAGCACAGAACAAAGGCTAAAACACTAAAGTAACGCAGGAAATGCTCAGCTACATCAACAAGAGTCCATCTATTGTAGCATTATGTTTTCAACAGAGACCAAACAAATGTGAAAAATCATGACTACCTGTGTACTGTTAATAGTAATAATTCACATTTACTGAATATATTTGGTTTTTTAAAAAATATATTACTAGAGGGCATTTTCAAAGCACTCAAGCACTAGTTAAAAAATAAACACACCAAGCAAAAATAATAAAAGCGTAAAAAAAAATATTAAAACGACATCAGCAACGGAACAGCCACAGTTATCATGCTGATCTCTCTTAAGTGCTTCATCCACATGAACTTGTAGATTGTGACTTTATGTATGCTGCCTTGGGTGCCCACATTAGTGGAGGAAAGGCAGGATAGAAATATATTAAATAAATAATCTTGTTAATCCTTACAACAATTCTGTAAGGCGGGCAGTCTGAGTAGCCCTCCGTTGCCAATGTGAGACTTGGCTTGTTGAAATCCACCTAGTAAGTTTATGGCAGAGGCAAGATTCAAACCAAGAACTTCTTGATTCATAATTCAGTCTCATACAGCTCAGTGTAAAGATATTTACCCCAGATGCAAGTTCTGCTGGGCTCAATAGAACTTACTTCCTAGGTACTGTGCTCAAGATTGCAGCTATGCTATTTCAACTCACGCCACCTACCACCTCTAAAACACACACACACACACACACACACACACACACACACACACACACACACACACACACACAATGAGCAGGTTGACCTAGAACCAGTGATGTAGACTTGAGTCTACTGACTTGAGTCAATGACTTGACTCGGATTTGACTCGGCGATTGTAAAAGACTCGAAAGACTCAACTTGAGACTTGGAGCCTTTTACAACAAGTTGAATTTTATTCAGGTTTAAACCCTGATTTCCCCATAAAATAGATAGAGACTTGCAACTCACAACCAAAGACTCGGGACTTGGGGGCAAAGACTTGGGACTTGACTTGAGACTTGGACCCAGAGATCTGAGACTTGACTTGAGACTTGGAGTCAGATATTTGATCTACATCCCTACCTAGAACCGCATACAGTAAATTAGACGTTAGCCAGCTTAGACAGAATTCTATGTTCTCTAAATAGACTGGTGGGCCACTAAAGGATTGACGTTATGAGCATATGTGACTCACAGAATTTGGCTTCAAAACAGCAAACTGCAACTTCTGAATCAGTATTTTTCCCTATCATCTCATCTGTCAACAGGCTACGCACAATATTATCGAGAACAGTATATGTCATCCCAGTGCTGGTGTCAGGTTGCTGCTCCGCAGGTTGCTGGGGAGACTCTCCCTCAGGGAGATTCCCATATCAACCCGATGACACACTGGGTGCTACAATTGCCACCGATACTGAGGGTTCAGAGGTCAGCCCAGGCCTCAGACAGTTTCTGAACTGGCTGACTCCGGACACCACCCTTGTGTTTCCTCTATATAGAATAAGAGTCCCAATGATACCAGTATATGGAGAGTCTCCACCAGAGAAGTTGGGAGGGAATCACCATCAGGAGCAACCCTTATCATTCTTTCACCCAAATGATCTTGTTCACGATCTCTCAAGAGGAAACTGTCATTGATTATGGAAGGTTTATTGCACCTTTATGCTTTAGCTAGAACAATAAGAGAGTCTTTAAACAAGACCAGATTATTTAAAAATTAATAACTTTCTTTCTAAAATTGGGAACAGCAGCCCCTAGACAATAAGATGCCTCATGTATATGAGCTAATCAATTACTCTATAAAATTCAATATCCAGAACATTAAATAAATGGGTCCCCTATACAGTCAACCCTCCCCATCTAGCCATCCGTGGATTTGACTCAACACGGGTGGACTGAGTCCACGGTAGGGAGGGTCACAATACCTTATGTAGAAGATGCATGGGTCCACGGCCCACTTCTCCAGCTGCCCCGCGCTTCATAAATCACCCAGCAGGCTTGGAATACTTGAAAAACGTGACCGGAAGACATTTTCAGTTGCGTTTTTCAAGCGTTACAAGCCTGCTTGGGCGATTTACAGAGCGTGGGACAGCTGGAGAAAACAGGCCCGCATAGCTTCTATCTAAGGTACCGCAACACCACAAACCCCCCCCCCCACTGATTTGCTTTAACATGGTTTTTTGCATCCGCGGGGGCTCTGGGAACAGAATCCTCGTGGATAAAGAGGGATGACTGTATTTTACAAGTTCATAATAAAATAAAGGTCCACTTTCGTCTCATGCCCCCTTGAAATAAGAATATACTGAAAATAATTCTGGTAAGTCAATTGCTTTGTAAGGGTAAAGAAGTACGTTCTAAGTATGGAGGCATGATGTTCTTCAACATACATTATTTTATTCTGAAAATGAATGCCTTTGAATGCAGGTAATGATTCCATCACATTTTCAAACACATGTAAAGTCCTTTTCAGATGACAATTCTGAGCCAACTGAATGCTTGTGGGGATGGAAGGGGATCACATCAGACCACTCACACCTGACCCACATTCAGTTGTTTGTGTAAACAGAGCCTGTGCACATATAAAGTACAGGCACACAGGCTTGCCCGCACAATCTGGAACCCTGCATTTTGCATGTACAGATTGCATGTACACTTTGCACAGGTTAGAGTGCGCACAGGTTGAGGGTGGGGCTCGCCACTACATCTCATTCCCCTCTCCACGTATGTATACTCAGTCACCCTTGAATCAACGTCTAAAAAGTACTTCTGTCTTCCCCCGAAATTGGTCACAGTTGGGATAGAATTCACAGCTGTTGAATGGGAGCGTTCCCATTGATTTCAACTTAATGTGAATTTAAACCCTTAGGGATTCTCACAGAAAATTAAAAACCTGAATGTGCTCTGACCTGTATAATGAAAAGCTTATACTTGCAAATTGCCAATTATCCCTAATATTTTCTTGAACAAATTCATAGAGATTTCATTAACAGCCACTGTCAATTGATTCTGAGGCTATCATGACCCTCAAATCTTATATGGTAAAAGCCAGCCACTGGGAAAAGAACAGTAAAAAAAAAACAGGCTGATTAAATGATTACAAAATGGATAATGAAGCCCAGTGTGTATAAAGAGGTATCAATCAAATGTAGTCTGGGAGCCACTGATAGCATTTAGCTGATTTTTTTTATTTCACATTATTTTCATTTGTTTGCTTTGATGTTTGACTCTCCCTAACTTCCAAAAGAAAGAAAAACCTCAAACCACACACCTGAGTCAAGGGCAGAAGTTAGCAATCACCATTTCTACACAAAGCACCTCCATTTAAATGCAAATGTTAGCCTTTCTTCCTGACCTTTAAACAATCTTTTCATAGAAATGCAATAGCATGAGTAAATTTTGTGTGTGGATATCTGTCTGGGAGCTCTCTTGTCAATTGACCTCACTATTTAAGTTCATCCTATTTAAAATCATAAGCCAATGTAAGAATATGAACTATTTCAAGGGGGGGGGGGAGATGAGGCAGCAATTTTCCATGAACCACTTTTCTACAGTTCGTAATTTCATTTTTAACAACAAATTATAGCAATTAAAGTTCATCAGAACTCTGCCACCAAATTATATAGCACAATCACATTTCCTTTAAAAATTACACACATACATACTGTACATATAATGAACCTCAAATACTACTCACATTATAAATATTAACACTCCTTAAAATAGATCAAAGTTTCAACTATTTATCCTAAGGCCATTGGGTTGTACCCTAAGGAGCATGAGCAGAACTGAACTTTCTTGCCTCCTCTGTCTCCCCCAAAAATTGCTCTGGAAGGTCAGGGGGTTCACCACGGTGGGATTCTGTGTGTTATGTTATGGGGAGATTAGCAAGGATCACTCTCCTCCATCAATGCAAGTGCATTGGCTAAAGAGAAGCCTAAGACACAACCCATTATGTCTACGTCAATATTTTTTTAAAGCCTACATTAAAGTTTTCCATATATTTGTTCTTACCTTCTCCTATCCACACCAAGTTTCAGACACGTCAAGTGAGATCCACCTTTTATTTACCAAGGAGCAACTGCCTAAACTTCTGCTTCCTTTGGGGTGGTATAGTCAGTGGTATATTTGTTTTGATCCTGTCCCCTCATAACAGTGCAATCAATCCTATACATGTCAATGCAGCTGTAAGGCCTCAAGGTGGCTTACTTCTGACTAAACATTGGAGCTGCAGTATTACTGTTGGCGTCTAATGCCACCAGAACGAGCATTCTGGAAGCACAAGATGCTTTCTGGATGTTGCAAAGGGCGACACGCCAGCTCACAGTCTGGCCACTGCTGCAAGTGGCAGGTTCCATGCACCAGTGGACAACAGACGCCCACCAGCACCAGTAAGTGTGCACGGGGGTGAGAAGGGGTGGATGGTGGATGGAACAGGGTAGGGTGTGGAATGGAGCAGTGATGGGGCAGAGAAGAGTGCTGATCAGGACCGGGAAGGGACGGTTTTGGCAGCAGTGGCACAAGCCAAAACCTAACCCCTTTCTTGGCCTCGACCCCCCGACCCAGGTTCACGTGGACTTGCACCAGCGATATCGCTGGCGCAGGTCTGTGTGCATCTGGCGGGCTGGCACGGGATTATCCTGGGGCAAGGGAACAAATGTTCCCTTACACCAAAGAGGCCTCCAGAGACCAAAACATTCCTGTGGGATGCAGCAGACACCATGTTGGCACTGTGCGGTAGAGCTGCAGTGGATTGGACTGCCCATAACCCAAAATGATAACCAATGGGAACCATAATATCAACCGTTTCCATTATTCTACTTAGAATTCGGGTCCACAAGCTTTGTATTTTAAGTTTCTCCTCCACACATACATTATATCTGCCACATTATGACTGAAGTGCCAACAGCTGGATTTATTTGTTTCAGCTGCAATGCGGTTAAATGCCAGAATGCCATTTGTAGTCATTTTCCATCAGACTGATACAAGGGTGGCATCCTCATCCTCTTCACCCCAGATAAATCATCAGACATCAGAAGTTATGCTTTTATTTAGGTTTTCATTCTAACTTGAACAGTAGGTATTCTTGCATGCTAGATATTTATACTAATATCCTCCCACATGTGTATGCATTTAACTCCTGTTGCGTATATACACCCCTAGGTAAAAATGGTTTAACATACATTTACAGCGCAATTTTGCGCAAATAACCGGCTGCGGAATGAGTTCTCCACCGCCGGAAGCTGTAAGGCACGTTTGTGATGACTCGGGAGTAAGGGCGGCCAGCGCAAGGCCGGCCACCTTCACTCTGCCGCTGGGACTTCCATGCGGCCGCTGGAGGAAGGTAAGCGATCCCCCGGCAGCTGTATGGGCGGTCCAAGTGGTGAGGGAGGGGGGCCATTGACTGAGCCGGCCCGGGGGGGTGTGGATGGCGTCCGCCATATCCCTGTCTCCTGCCAGGCTGGCTTGGCTGTTACATGGCCTTCTCCGACTTCCACCAGCTATTTAGTTGGCAGAAATCCGAGGGGGCTCATTGCAGCCTCCCAGCTCTACACCGGGGGGAAGGGGACGAAGTCCCCTTTCCCCGAGTAGACCTCCGGACTGCTGCAGAGCAGCCTGGAGCAGGCATGGGATCCGGCAGGCAGCCCTGGGCCGCCCACCTGACACTTACATTGGATTGCGCTGCATTGCGCTGCCAAGCTTGTTTCATACTCTGAAAGGGATTCTATAAAGACTTTCATACAAATAATGTTCTTTGAAATGTGCCAGCAGCATTATTTAGCTGCAACCCTAAGCATCCTTCATGAAAAGTAATTAGAATGGAAATCAATGGAACGTGGTTAAGTAAATAAAGGGACATAATATTAAACTTATAGATTGATATAAATGACAATACTAAAACCACAATTATTAAGATCAAAAGAGAGCTGTCAGACTTAGCTGCCTGGAAGTCACATGCTTTTAACTGGAAGCTATGCCTACATATATATAAAAATCCTTGTCACCATTCTACAGAAAAGAAACAAAACTTAAAGGCTGATTATTCTAATATAATAACAAGGAAACTGTATAAATGGCAGTTTATCAATGTAGTTTTCACACAGTGTAGTGCAGGGGTGGCCAAACCTGCTTAATGCAAGAGCCACATATGATAAATGTCAGATTTTTGAGAGCCGTAAGAGAGATGTTTGAGAGCCACAACATTTAAGAAGCATTTACATTCTTAAATATATTTACTCATCATGAACATTAAACTTGTGTTTAAACCAGTCGACTCTTAGTTTATACCTGGTAAATAATTATGAAGCTTGAAAATTTCTTATTTACCTTTTATCTTAATTGTGATGCTCAGCCAACATATTTCCAAGATGTATTTTGACGTATTATACATCAAAAAGAGCCAAATGTGGCTCAGGGGCCACCCCTGGTATAGTGTGAAATGAAAAACAAAACACTCCTACTTAAACCATCACCAGCATCCATGAAGACATAGTCTGTCTGGAAAGAATTTATAAAGACACTTCAGTTAAAAGGATGATCTTTCATTTTCCCTAAATGCTTGGCAGCAGCCAG
Organism: Plestiodon gilberti rubricaudatus; assembly: GCA_026170595.1. Lineage (NCBI taxonomy): Eukaryota > Metazoa > Chordata > Lepidosauria > Squamata > Scincidae > Plestiodon > Plestiodon gilberti. The sequence continues at coordinate 134,997,080 of JANXHW010000001.1, read as the reverse complement.
ATATTAGTGATAATTAACTTTAGCACTGCATCCTATAAACATATTACAGTCATTGCACTGGTATTTTATATGCCAGAAATCTCTTGAAAGGATGTCATTCCTAAAGCATGGAAGACTCACGCAGAAAATTCGCAGATTCTATTTCCTAACTAAACATGGAAAATCATTATGCTTCCTCGTCTTCTACAAGCTTGTAGTCTCAAAATCTGCCACCTGAGAACTGGTTTGGGCAGCCACAAAATAAAAAGCTGGTAATTTGAATATGTTCAATCTGGAAAAAACCATGAAGTATTTCCAATAGATGATTATGAAAAATAACTTCTGCAGCTGATGTGCCCAGGTAGCATTTTTGGCCGCGTTGCTGTAACCGGGGTCCAGGGGTGGGCCCAAATAATATAATAAGGCCTAAAAGAACCAAAGATTAACTCAGGCCTCTGAGCCAAAGTAGAAAAAAAGGGAAGTGCAGCGTACGCTTGCTAAGTTACAACCCACAGCACATACCTAGCTTGGCAGAAACCGCAAAATGTACAAATAGTCCTAGGAACATCAACCACAGGAAAAAGGAGGGTGGAGGGTATGACCAAATAAGGCAGGGAGAAGGTGAACAGCCAAGAACTATCCAAGTCATGATTATTTTGGTATATTATAAAAGAATGGAAAGTCCCCAGATGTCCCGTTTGTTACATAAGCCTCGCCTGATCGCAAACCATTGGAGGGGCGATAAAGGGGAGGAACAAGGAGGAGGAGGAATCTTGAGGAACAAGACTATAAATACTGCTGTCTTTCTGTATTTCCTTATGCCTTGCCCCATAAGGGCAAGTGCATCCTATGCGCATAGTACTTTAATAAAATCATCAATTTGGACAATTATGGTCTCAGTGTTTTTCGGCTATCGAACCCAGGTCACGGACCTCAACCGCCACCCTTTTGGGGGTGTGCGCACAACAGCGTAAAGTGTTGAGATTTTGACTGACGTCACCTCTTTAAAGAAAATCATATAGTTCTCCTCCCATCACCACCATCACTACCAGAGTTGAGACAGTTTTAATTAGAATCCAGAATGTTTTAGACCCTTTTTTACAGAGTAATGGGATGACGGAAATCAATTCTTTTATCTTCCCTTTTTAATCAAAATTCAAGTCCCTTTTGCCATGCTTTTTGATGTGGTTCTGCATAAGTGATTCATTGGAAGTAAAATGGCAAATCCTCTGCTTTCAGGAGAACATTGTAATTCATAAAGTAGGCAAAGAGTAATTTAAGTATTTAAAACTTTCATGGAATGTGCTTTTCTATGAAAGCCTTGGAGATTTGAGCACACGGAATTTGAATTTTGGCCCAAGGATTATACCATTTGCAACCAGACAATTAATTAAATGAATTGCTTATCCGATCAAGTAAGGAGGCTGGGTTGACTTGCACCTTTGATAATGCATGACAATTACCAGTCAGCTAGTGAGGCTCAACATGGTCAAATCAAGTATGAGGGATGCTTCTTAAGTTTGTAATCAATCTCCTAATGGGAGGTTTCACTGAATCCTAACTAATCAACCTGAAGTGTTTTTTTTTCCAGAGGCACTAAACTACATAGGAAACTGGATAAAAGACAGAGTTTATTTACAAGGCTTACTATTAAAAGAGATAGTCCAATCTTGATATTCATAAGGAACTAGTGCCCAAAAACCTGGTACCTCTGGTCAAACATTTGGAGGACAGATCTTGTTTGTTCTATATCCTCAAACAATAATTAGAAAAGTCAAGCTGCTTATGAAAGAAGACAAATCGTTTAAAGAATGTTAAGAAAAGATACATTCATTCAACTGTGGTATCACCTTAAGCACAGGCTTCTCAGTCTAGGCTTTCTATCATCATTGCAATGAAATGGAGTTTAGTTTAGAAAATGGAAAAGATAGGGTATATGTCACCAGTGCATTACATTGACATGGTAGCACAAAGGTAAGCATGGTGAAAATGTGAATACACACTGTGTCTAAACAATGAATTGCATCAGTAATACTGTATGTTCAATCTCGTTCAATACCTTGCTGTTTGTGCCTCTGTGTGCGTGCGTGCACGCGCGCATACGAGAGAACGTTTTTTTCCTTGCCATTGCTGTTTTATCTCTAACCCAGCGATTTTCAACTTTTTCCATCTCATGACACACTGAGAAGACGCGAAAATTAACCACCAGTTCTTTGACAATTAATAAGGTACATTGCACCACTGGCTGGGGGCTCACATGTCCCAATGGCCATACTAATATATAACCCTCCCCCAAACTCCCGCAGCACACCGGCACACTATTCGCTGCACACCAATGTAGTTGAAACATCGCTGCTCTAGCCCTATCCAGTTATACTACCTAGTAGTGGAACTAGGGTGGGTGGAGGCTCAAGGAAGGGGTAGAGCTCTATCACTTCATTCTTTCATGATTTGGCTCTTTCTATCTAAATGTGGACACTTGATCAGGCAACAGGAAAGGCCATGTCTACATCTAACCAGTAGTTCTGCCACCCGGGATGTTTTATTTAAATTTTTATTTAAAAAATTTATATCCCGCCTTATCCTATGCCGAGGCAAATGCCCAAGGCGGCTAAGCAAAGCCTTGCCAATGTTCTAAGCCAGGGGTGGGGAACCTCAGGCCCCAGGGCCGGATCAGGCCCCCGAGGCCATCCGGTCCGGCCCCCGGAGAGATTGCCGGGAGGCCGCCCAACCGGCCCCTGGAGGCTCCGCCGGGTCCACGCGTCACCTCCAGAGGCCGGGAGAGGGCCTTTGCATGTCCTCCCCAGCCGCCGCCTCGACCCCTTCTCACCAGGCCGTTGGCCATTTCGCAAATGCGTACCACGCCGATGAGGGCAAGCTCTTGCCCTCTTGCCCTCATCGGCAGAGGTGATGCGCGGACCCGGCGGTGGCTTTGTACAGTGAGCGCGGAGCCTCCGGAGGCCGATGGGAGGCAGGGGCAAAAATTAATTAAATAAATAAAAATGGCGGCCGGCCTTATGGCCGGACTTCAAGCAAATTTCTAATATTTAAAACGGCCCTCGCCAGGGAAAAGGTTCCCCGCCCCTGTTCTAATCAAAGTCTTGCCAATTTTCCCTCCTCATTCAATGTTCCCTCCACATCTTGCTTGCCTATAGCACTAGCAGCAGCTCTTTCAGACATCATTTAGGACATAGGTGGCCAACCCACGGCACGCATGCCACTTAGTGGCACGCCGAGCCTTTTGAAGTGACACACGCCACCATTTCTGCGCGAAATACGAAAGTACCTGGAGCCAAGCCAAACGCTGTAGAAAGGCTGCTCCAGAAGGGCTGTTGCACAGATTGGCTATGTGATTGGCTGCGTGGGGCGTTTCGGCAGCTCCAAGAGCCCGGATGGGTACAATTTTATAAAGACGCTGGGGCCACAACTCAGAAGTGCTGAGCAACCCAAGAAAGCTCAGAAAGAGCTGAACAGTGACATGGTGCCTAGCTAGAAGTGCGAAGAGAGAACACAGAGGGAAAGCAGCAAGGGGGCACAGCAGTCCGACAAGGCTCAAACACTTGGAGAGCCAGGATTGGCTACGAGGGGCGGCTCCTCATAAAGCGGGACAACTCTTCAAAAAAGGAGAATAACCTTTTAAGCCAGGAAAGCAGAGGGGGAAAGGAAGAACTTGTGTTAAAAGAAAAGCCCTCGTCTCCTTGGCTCCCTACCCCACTGGGGGGAAAAAGTGAGGCTGCATGCTGCTCTGGAGGCTGTGGGACTGGTGGTGCTGGGGTTAGTCTCAGGTGGCAATCCTATACACTTTCCTGGGAGTAAGCCCCATTGAACACAATGGGGCTTACTTCTGAGTAGACATGCATCGGATTGCACTGTCACTGTGCTTTAAATATTTTCATCACCTAAGAAACTTTATTTAGTGGCACATTCAAAATTATTGATCTCATGTTAGTGCAAAGAGACACATGCCAGGATCTCTTTTTTTCCTCCAAGCCATCTTTTCCCTGTCCCACATCCCAAAATCAGCTCCTCCCTCCCCCACCCTCCCCAGTCTCTTATCTGTTAATATCTGAGAGAAGCAGACACTCCATAAGCAGTCAATCCTCATCATGTTGCAAGGAACCTTCAGCTCATGTTCTGCTGCTCTGAAGTGAAAATGAAAGTGAAACTGCAGAGCAGTTTGAATTTAAAAATACTTGGCTTGCCGACACTCAGCTGATCCAGGGAGATAAGGAGCAGCCTCTCGCATACCTCTGCCAGTGGGAGGCCGAGCTGGGAGCTTGGGGGCGGGCAAATTAAAAAACACACAACCTCTGGTCGCTAACAACCAGCTGATCTTAGCTGATAAGGGGAAGCCTCTCGCGTACCCCTGCCTGATGGTCCGCGTACCTCTAGGGGTACGTGTACCACAGGTTTACAACTCCTGATCTACACAAAAAAGTGGCATGCGGGTTGGCCACCACTGACTTAGGAAGCGAGAGATACATTCTTGATGGCAACAGAAGCACTCTAGGTGATGCTGCAGCCTTTCACATTACCGAGGTCATCAGGGAAAGGAAACATTAGAGAACAGTAAGGAGGATCTGTAAACTTGCATAGAGTCTCATTCCCTTCCTCTGTCACCTCTTGTCAGCGACATTTTGGGCCAACCATTCTAGGCTGGGGGCTTGAGTTGGGGTGGCATGGAAAAAAATCATTGGAACTTGTTGGGGTGAAACCAGTTCAAACGTTTCTTAACCATTTAAAGGTATACATAATTTTCTTTATTATGAGAAAGTAGTTTATAACTGCCCTGTTTTCATACTTTCATACTACATATGCACTAAATTCTACCTGGTAGGGAAGTCTCCTAACAATCTTGACAGCCCATGCTTTCAAAACTTCTATAGAAGCTAACAGCAGTTATCACCCTGAACCCCAAGTGATAATTATTTCTGGACTAGCTGTCTTCTTATAATATCAACACCACTGTTCTTGCAGATGTAATGTTTACACTGCTTTGCATTAAAACACACATTATAAGAACATAAGAAGAGCCCTGCTGGATCAGGCCAGAAGCCCATCTAGTCCAGCTTCCTGTGTCACACAGTGGCCCCACCAGATGCCTCCAAGAGCACAAGACAACAAGATAACCTGTTTCCCGTTGACACTCCCTTGCACCTGGCACAGAGAAAACCCACTTTTAAAACCAGGAGGTTGCTTATGGCTTGTAACCTGTGATGGTCTTTTTCTCCATGAATCTGTCCAAACCCCTTTTAAAGGCATCTAGGCCAGATGCCATCACCACATCCTGTGGCAAAGAGTTCCACAGATGAATTACACGCTGGGTAAAGAAATATTTTCTTTTGTCTATTCTAACTCTCCCTCCACTCAATTTTAGTGCATGTCCCCTGGTTCTGGTGTTGTGCGAGAGGGAGAAGAATTTCCCTCTATCCACTCTCTCCATCCCATGCATAATTTTATAAGTCTCAATCATGTCCCCCCTCAGGTGCCTTTTTTCTAGGCTGAAAAGCCCCAGACGCTGTAGCCTTTCCTCATAAGGGAGGTGCTCCAGCCCACGAATCATTCTGGTCGCTCTTTTCTGCACCTTTTCCAATTCAACTATATCCTTTTTGAGGTGTGGTGACCAGAACTGGACACAATACTCCAGATGTAATTATATAATCCATATAATTCCTTGGAGACGTTGCAATGCATAGGGTACCATCCCAACTTATGCTTATGCAGATTCAGATTTCAGATACCTTTATTGGCATACAATACAATAACAATATAATAAAACAACAATCATTACAACAACAACAGTTGAGAACATTTTAGATAGGCTTATGCATGAATATAAGCCACCTTTCTCTCATCCTACCAAAGCTCCCAAGCCCCCTGAAAAGCCACTGCTTAGGGTCAGAGAACCCATGGAAAACAGTGTGGGATGTGGGGTATATACAGGGGGACACCTGGAAGCTGTGATGCGAACCGCTAGCAGAGCTCCTTGCACAAGCATAACTTGGGATGCTACCCACTGTAAACTATTCATTCTGTGAAAATACCTCATGCAAAGCACACTAATGAATATGGATATAGCAAAGAACAAATGTCACTACCGTACTGGCTAGTGAAGGCCAGGAAATGGAATATTAAAGGCAACAAAGGCAAATAAAATGTTGGGTTTTTTTACTCCATACAAAATTATGTCAAGGATCATCGAGGGACTCCACTTAGTAAGAAAGAGTTCAAAAGCAACAATAATTAGATGCCAAATCTTGAACAATAAATAGCAAGTTAGTGCAGATTCATGCCCTTATCCTTTCTTTCTCCTTTCTCAAGTTGAAATAGGATACATCTTCATTTGTTTATAAACTGGAATTTGTCTTTGGAATGCATAGTTGTCAAAGCTACTATGACAAGGCAACATTTAATGGAAAAGCGGCAATTTCTTCTCTTCTTCTGGTTTGGGTAACTGCTATCCAAGGAACTAACCTAACAGAACAATGACCTCTTATTCATAAGGAGTGTGTCAATTGTTTGAGCTCCAGATCGAGTTTCTAAGCCAGACCAATTATGCTGAATTGGGGCTTCGATTGTTTGACAGCTTTTAGAAAACACCTTGTTAAGGGAAGAGATCCCACTGTGAAGAAGTCAAAAGAGGCCCTCTGGGACAGAAACCTGACCCTTTAAAGGTACTAAGGACAGATTTTTTTTTTGTCACTCACAGCTACAGCTGGAGAAAATTAGGAAAAAGGGTATCTGGCACCTGAAAAAGGAACTACTATTAGGACATAAGACTGGCAAGATACTAACATAATGGTCATTCATTATTTGCAGTGGAAAGTTTGAAAAAGCTCTCAGCCTTCTGGCTTCTCCTCTCAGAATATCTTGTATGATCACACACAAGTGACCATTAAGTATATGTATCTATGTTTCCCACATGCCCAGCATAAATCCACACAATTTCTTTACTGTCCCCAGAATACTTTCCATTCAAAGTATATGTTTTCTTGCACTTCTATCTCTTACGAACAAAGAAAAGGCATGTATAATATGTCACTAAAAAGATCAGGCTCCGTCAATAAAATGATTTTATGTAGCAAAGATGTCAGAACGATCCTGAAGATGAATCCGATCGATGCATTTTAAAAGGGAAAAGCATAAAATGTATATTTGATCCAAAACCACTTTACCCTTTCTACTTCCAAAATTATGAGATTTACTGCAGGCCCTCCTCTACAGAACAAATGTGTTCAGTTTCATTTTTAAAAATTATTTTCTGTTACCAGAGAAATATTTCAGAGACATGTGCTACATAACTCAAACTTTATCCATACCCCACTTTGTCGTTCCAATACAGGCCCAATTCATTTTCCTTACGAGAAAATCCAGTCTTGAAACAATAATGCTTATGATTTATCAGACTAGTTTGCTATAGCTCAGATAGCTTAAAGGATTGACAATGAGATATCGAACATTTCATTTTGGAGGTCTTTATTTTGGCTCAGATACAGGCTGAGATTCTCCAGTATGCATAAACCTGACTGGCAACATCTGAGGGCTGAAATTGGTTCTGGCAATTGGGCAGAGAGTCCGAGTGATAAAATAAACAAATAAAAAAATGCCTTGACTGCTATCTCGAAGGGATTCACAACTAGATGAGCACATAAGAATCCAGACTTTATTGAAACAACATCCTGATGCCTGCCGGTCCCATGTTTTTTAAGTGGGAGTTGTGTGACCATTACATATACTATGAATCCTTGAGTGAGAGATTTGAAACCTAAGACTGGCAATTTAGCAGCTTTGAAAGGCAATCCAAATGTAATATGTTTTGATTGTACCAAAAGATGAAAAGTACTTGAAAAGTAAAATGGATACATAAGTATACTTTACAAGCGCAGTAACATACTGTAGGGTCAGAACAACCTGGCATTACAGTGTTAAACAGCAGAATCAAGAACCATCAACCAATGGTGAACAGGAACTGTCATATTTGACAAGACCAAACATTGTCCCATGTTTAGTACTTCAGAAGGTAGTCTGAGATGACAGCCCTCAGGGCAACTTTCCTATTAAACTTGGATAGTTTCAGTGTCAGTGAATCAGAAAGCTTTCCCCTAATAATACCTAATAAAATGATTGATTGCAACTTTGAAATCTCCAATTATCCAAAAGATTACTGGTAGCCTGCTCTCTGAATTTGAGTGCATTTTTCATCTTGATATTGTCTAGAAAAGTTTTGCAACAGCAAATTGTACCTTGTGGGCAAATTTTATTTATTATAGTCTACGTTAATCCCACAAACTGCTGCATACATCCCGCAAGCTGCTATGTACATCCCACAACAATATTTTTTTCATATGACAATTACACCTAGCATATCAGAGTTTGGTTGTCACATATCAGACAGAGCCTTTCCATGATGTGCAGAAATAACTGCAAATGTGCAGGGCAACACTACAAGTTACTCACCATATAACCCTGAAAGTGAAAGGAAAGATTCCAATTCCAGGAAGTGTCATTTTATAAAAACAACTGATGACATGGCAAGTATCAGTAGACCATCTCTTGCTCTGTGAATATTTGAGCAGGTTACTGCTTGTGATTTGGGTTTGTATTATTAGTGTTGATATGATTGTTGATTGTTTTATTATTCTGAAATCAGAACGTTTACTTTACACTGTTTTGTTATAATATAGTAAACCTCAACGCCAAGACTGGACGAAAACCGGAAGTGGTTGTAATGGCCGTTTCGTGGCGATCTAAAGCTCCAGGAGGCCCGCAAGGGGAGCATGGACCTCCAGAACCCTCTGGAGGACTCCAGGACTCCCAGTACGTGAAACAAGCACCTTTTAAAACATTTTTTCTGGCGGTGGCGGTGATCCCTGGGATCACTGCCATCACCGCCGCCATGCTGTCCCCACCCCTTAAGGTGGCAGGGGACAGCATCCAGATAGCATCCGGTCACGACCAAGCAGTTTGAGAACCACTGCAATACTAGATATTAAACAAAATAACGTGTTGGCTAGGTAGTTGGAGCACTATTTTTGTGCTTCATTTTGCACATGTACGCATGCAAGGTTTTGGTATGTAGAATTTTACTGATTCCGTCACAAAATGAAGATTGATAAAGTCATGGTTTGAAGAGAACAGAGAGATATTCTTATCCCAGACTTATTCCAGGGAGTGGACTTAAAGTGCAGTCTATGTACAGTTTCCTAGGCATAAGCCCCACTGAATACAGTGGGATATACATCTGAGTAAACGTGTAGGGTTACCATAGGGTTACATTGTTATTCTGTATTGCATGTTATATAGTGCAATAAGGGGGGCATTTATGTATATATAAATGCCGGTCAGGACGGTGGCAACAGCATTGCCAGGGATTGTGCTGCCGCCACCAGGGGAAAAAGGTGGTTTTTCACAGGGGGGGGGGAAGGTGTTTTTTCAGCCTACCTAGGGGTCTTGCCGGGCCTCCGGGGGTGCGAGGAGCCTGCAGATTCCTCCGCAGGCCTCCCCACACCTCAAAATGGCTCCAGATTACGATTGCAGCCCACTTCCGATTTCTGGCGGCGCAATCCTGGCAGTGCCGTCGCCGCCAAATTGCAAGGACTTACAGCGACCTTTACCTGAAGGTAAAGGTTGAAGATCATTGTCTTAACTCATACGTTCTACGTGCACCCGTTGACCCACCATCAGCTCGTGGAGCTGACATTTCAGCCTTACCTCACACACATACTTCTGCACAGCTGACTCCCTATTTTCATATATGGAATATTGTAGGGCATGCACTGTATCCAGAGAGGGAAGTTTATGTTTTACCAGAAAAAAAGGAGAGGTATTTAGAAAGATGCCTGTGGAGGCAGATCAGCAAATAGAAAGCAATTCATTAGAAATACTGATCCTGTCAAAAGCAAAATGGATTATTAGGGCAAGACGTAACTGCAAAATGAACAGTAAATTCTATAATGGAGAAAAACTATTGCTGCATGCAGTATAATCAGTTCTTTTCACAAACTGAGAACACTGTCTACAGATCAGCTAATTTTTAACAAGGGGGAGCGTTGCTTCATATTTTCATCCTTGTTTAATTTTAAACAGGCCTTGGATATGTAAAACAACACTACTGTATATGATATTCCTATTTAGCAGGGTGGATTTGTTTTACATTATTTAAGTCACATAAAGTATATTTTTATCAGACATCCAAACCATTTGCTGATGTTGAACTAAATTACTGACCTCTCTCTCTCTCTCTCTCTCTCTCTCTAGTATAGTACAGTATATATAAATACACACACGCAGGTATACACCGGTGTGTGTGTGTGTGTGTGTGTGTGTGTGTGTGTGTGTGTGTGTGTGTGTGTGTGTGTGTGTAAAAAAGAGCAAAGGATTTAAAAAGACACCCCAGCTCTTCAGCTGTTTTGCGCTAGATAAGGGCTTTGAAGTTCAGTGCTGGGGCTTTAAGCACAATGCGAAACTTCAAAGCACAGCAAGACCCACTTAATGACAACTTCACTTTAGGATGGGAATTTCAGAACGTATCCCCGTTGTTAAGCAGGAGACACCTGTAGACTGATTTCTCACACACACACACACACACACACACACACACACACACACACACACACAGTTTCCCCGAAAATAAGACCAGGTCTTATATTAATTTTGGCTCTAAAACACGCAGTAGGTCTTATTTTCAGGGGATGTCTTATTTTTTTAATGTACTGGTACAACAATTTACATTTATCCAAATGCAATCATGTCATCTTCTTCTGGGACATAGTCATAACTCCCATAATTCTGGCCTGAATTTCTTGCAACTCCATTGCCTGTAGTACCATTGGCCCAATCTCTCATATTCAGCGATAGTGCAGGTGTGTATTGGCAGGCGAGCTCCAAACTACCCGTAGGTTTTATTTTCGGGGTAGGTCTTATTTTCGGGAAAATGGTGTGTACACACACACACACACACACACACACACACACACACACACACACACACACACACACACAGAGAGAGAGAGGAGCGTTGGCAATGTTGGATTACTGAATTCATTATTTTTATTAGTTGTAATTTAAAGACTTGATACATACCCAACAAGATAAATATCCATGCACCTTACAGTTTTAAAGTGTTTTTATTGTACCGTAATATGATAGCCCCTGCTCACAGTTCTAAATTAATGACCCTATACAATTGTGAGGCCAGCGGGTGGCGCAGCGGGTTAAACCGCTGAACCATAAGCTGTCGATCGAAAGGTCGGCAGTTCGATTCTCGCAACGGGGTGAGCGCTCGTTGCTTGGCCAGCTCCTGCCAACCTAGCAGTTCCAAAGCATGTCAATGAGAGTAGATAAATAGGTACCGCTTGCGGGAAGGTAAACAGCGCTCCGTGTTCCAGCTGCATGCTACGCACTGCGGCAAGGAGAGTCATGCCGGCCACATGACCACGGAGGCGTCTTCGGACAACGCTGGCGCTTCGGCTTTGAAATGGAGATGACCACCATTCCTTAGAGTCGGACACGACTGGACTTAATTGTCAGGGGTCACCTTTACCTTTTTATACAATTGTGATTTACCTCAGTGCTTGAATCTCTTGTCTTTCCTCACTTTAAATATATTTAAATCTGGTAAGGGATGGGAATTAGAACTACCAGTATATCTTGACGATATGAAAAGGACAACAGGACTCATGCATTTTTAACAGGTTTGTAGATGAGGAATTTTGGTAGATACACTGGTAGACACTTCAGAATTTTCCTTTTGAGCACAAATGTTAGAGAAACCAGGAGCATTGTCCTCATATGTTCCATCTTGTCACCTTGCAAGACTTTGGGCCCAATCCTATCTAACTTCCCAGCAGCAATGCAGCTTTGAGGTAAAGGAACAAACATTCCCTTACCTTGAGGAGTCCTCCGTGAATATCCCTGCCTCCACTGCAGGGTGTAGTGCACGCCCCGTTGGTATGGCGACATCAGTGCTGGCAAGTTGGATAGGATTAGGCCCTTTGTGCCTCATCATCTCATTCAGGTGTTGCTAACTCTGAGCATAGCAAAACCTGAACCCCAAAAATTTGCTTAGCTGCTACTGAGCAGAAGAAAAGAGAGGATAACTTCATAGAGCAGCTAAAGACAGAAGGAGCTGTGCATACTGGGCAGGAAGGGAGAGAGAAAGAGAGAGAAGTTTTGGAGTTTGTAGGTCAGGGAGAGTGTGGGGACGGTGGAAAGGAAGGTTGAATATCACACTTTTAATTAAATTGATCAGCCAAATCTTTGGCCGTACATCTCAGCCTCCTCTCTAGCCATTTAAAACGACAGGAGACAAATGGCAACTCTAAACAAGACATCCATTAATCACTCTTCATTTATCAGTATAGCCCAGGTGTTCAACGAAAGCCTGGGGTTTTTTTTGACAATTGCTGCTTCCTGAGCCATTAGTAGAAACACACCTGGGGAGGCTTTCCCTTACCCTTTCACAACCCTTTGCCAGCAACACACAACCTCTCAAAAGTTAATTTCAAATCTGATTGCCCAAGTACAATGATAGTAACAAGCAACATTTGATCAGGAAACCCCCAGTTTTAGTTATCAGCAGAGATGTTTTAAAAATGCTTTGAAACTATGTCCTTTTAAACAAAAGGGTTGGGGCTTGAAGAAGTTAGCTTTCATGTAATGGGTTGTGTATACGTGGGTATAGGTATGGGTTGTGACGTTATGCGGATTTCGGCCCTCTGGAAGCCGCTTTCGGGTCGTGCTGGACCTGCAATCCACTCCATTGGCCCACAGAAGCGTCCAGAAGCAACTTCCGGTAAAACCAGACGTTGCGTTCACAAACCGGGTGTCACTTCTGGATGCCTCTGAGGATCATTCTGAGGCTTACGGAGGCCAATAGAGTGGATTGCAGGCCCGGTGTGACCTGTAAGCGGCCTCCAGAGGCTTCAGAGAGCTGAAAGCACCGCAACAACAGAAGACCAGGAAGGCCGTCGTATATGCAGCTCGACGTTAAAAGGTAATTCACTCAGCAATGCATACCTGTAGTACCATCATTGTGCATAGCATTTTACATAAACTGAAAAGAGAATCCCTGCCCTCAAGGGGATTACAATCTAGATACTGACACAAGAGTGAGCCCACAGAGGGGGGAGGAAGAACAGCAGGGGAAAAACAGGAGAACCATATGCAATTGTTTGTTACATGTACTTAGCTTTGTTACAATAGGGAACGAAGACCAAATTGCTGCCATTTCTGCAGCAATTTAAATTTTGTTATTCCAGCTATTGATTGCTCTTACTTAGATTTTCCATGCTTAAATGTATTCTTTTCTTGTATCATTCTTTGCAGATCAAATGCAATTTTCATTCGTCAAGAGATGTAATAGAAAGATTGCTTGAAGGCCAGCACCCCCTTTTAATGCAATTTAGTTCCATTAGCCTATTTGTTCAATGCATTTTGTTTGAGAATATTCAGTAATGAAAAGCACTTCAGTCCATCCTGTCACTATCATATCTTTCAATCCAGAGCATTATAAATAGGAAAATAATAAGACTGCAGCAATACTTAAAAATATTATTCCTCATATTAAATTTCTCTGTTAACATAAGCTTTCACAGTTTGTCTTCCCGTCTCCTGAAAAATAATCTAATCTGAAATAATATTCTGAACAGCAAACTCAACAAAAAGTCCTGTGGCACCTTCAAGATTAATAGATTCATTGTGGCATAAGCTTGTGTAGACTACAGCCCAATTTGTCAGACACAGGAAGTGTTGTCCTCTGACGGTGCACATACAAAAGGACACAGAGAAAAAAGTACAATTAAGTTAAAAGGGTTCATAACTGCTTTGAGTCCTTTTTTTGTTGAAGACCAGTATATAAATATTCTATATATAAATCACAATCTGTGAACAGAATTAGTGTTATCTAATAAATAAATTTACTATTTACATGAGCTCCCATAGCTTTGGAATGGGGAGCAAGGGGAGGGAGTCTCTCTCTCTCTCTCTCTCGCTCTCTCTCAAAGGAAAAATCCAGAGTCGTAATTCAATAAGCGCAAGAGGGTACTGTCTTCAGGGGATTTAGTTAAAAAATGCCATATATTTAAATTATCTTCCCCAATGGAAATTGTGGAAAGACATAATTACAAAAAAGCTTTGCATCTTAAGAACATAGTCAAAAGTTCCCGGTTTCTTATCTCTATTTTAATTCCTGAATGAGAGGGGGAAAGTACTATTTTGAACAGTTTTAAGATTTTAAAACAAAGAACCTTTCTGCAGTCATTTTTAACTCTTTGACTTCCAAGCACAGAAACCTGATAGTTTTGAACTTGACCAGATTTGGTGGCAGTATTGGAAAGGGGTTAACAGAAAATGAGTGGCAAACCAACAGGCAGTCACGAATGAACTGAATTGAGCCAGTGACTGCTAGTTTGTGACTAATGCTTTATTTCAAGAAATTCAGACACTGGAAACTCTCTCTCTCTCTCTCTCTCTCTCTCTCTCTCTCTCTCTCTCTCTCTCTCTCTCTCTCACTCACTCACTCACCTCCCCAAGAACTCAGTTACCTGTATTTCTGAAGCAAAACCTTATATAAGTTATGAAATTATTTGTTGAATGCTTCAAATTATATCAGCACTTTACACACACTTGACTTTCTAAAAAGACTAGTTCCTGCCCACAGCTTGCAATTTAAGTGAAGAAGAGGCAAAAGAGGAAAGGAAGAACAGGGGGACTTGGAGGCTGGTGGAGAGCCCTTCCATCTGTAGACATCAGACTGTTGGAAGTTAATGGTATCAGAACAGGCCCCAAAAGCCCATCCCTTGAGGCAGAATTAGCTACAGATGGACTCAGAGGCTATAGATGTTAGCCCACAGGAGCAACCTTTTTGCTTGAATTCCCTGCCACCCACATAAGACAGACACTAACTGCAATCATATGTATTATAGTTCTAATGATTGCTTATTTAATGCTAACAGAGCAGCACCGAGTACTAAACCACAAAGTAATGTAATATCATCAAGCCATAATATGAGATGATAGGTAAGTACCATTCTGCATATAAAGGATAGGGATAACATATGCTATATTTTCAAAGAGGTTTTGTTCCATAAGTTTGGTCCCATGGTTAATAATAAAAGTCAAGATTTATGATCCAGTATTGTGGGACTATGATAGCTTGACCAAAAATTGGCATATATTCAATGTTTTGCATAGGACTTGCTACCACTTCACTATATAGCAACTACTGGTAGTTTAGGCACAAATAAGCAACAATTATTTATTGTTATTAAAGTGTGTGCCTGGGACAGCCTAAAGAACCACTGGCGTCACTGCAGGGGGGGCGGAGCTCTAAGTTCCGCCACGATCCGACCCTCCGTTACACGGATGAATGAAGCAGCCCCACCCCCTCACCTTTGGAACCTTTCAGGGCAACGAAAGCAACGCGCAGGGAGTCTCCTGTGCGTTGTTTTCACCGCCTTGAATGGTTAAATATAGACCTTAGGTTAAGTTGTAGCTGAACAGAAATATATTTCATCTAAGACTGCAATCCAGTAAACACTTGCCTGGGAGTAAGGCTTATTGACCACAATGAGACTTACTTCTGAGTAGACATGCATAGAAGTGTGTTGTAACTGTGCAGTAATGTTAGAACTGTTTTGCTTTCCATAACGGATATGTTTTCTGTTTTGCTACTCCTAAATCAGTCTACAAATGACTTCCTGACAAACTATTTTGAGAGTTATCTAATGCCAAAAAAAAAAAAAGAGGGGGGAAAACTGAACTTTGTGTTGATTGAGATCAAGGCTGTGGAATACAGATACTGAATATTAGTGGGAAAGTACATTTGGGGTCCTATGTAGGATTTTATCAGTATGGTTCCTATTAACATTCCATATATTGCAATCAAACCATTTCAATATGGTCTGTCTTTTGTAAATGATCCAATCTTTAGCCTGTAAATACATTTACAAAATATCTGATTTACATTTTGTCTACAGAATTGGATAATATCCAGTGAGGCACAAATTGTTCTTTAAGGGGTCAACATCTCTTACAATGAAATAAAGCTTGCTGAGTTTTACTGTATTAGATTCACAAAAACAAGGCAAACATGGGGTCTACTTTAAAGATATATATCATGTCACAATAGTACAATGTAAGATTACATAAAATAAGATTTAAGATTAAGCTAGTATAAGGTTACTATATTTACAGCAAAATAGCTCTCATAAACACTTTATTGTATTGCAAGGCGTGATAACATTATATGAAGAAGCAGCTTAGTGGTCACTTGTCACCAGTAACATGTATGTGAAATGTATATATAAATATATGTGAAATGTTAAATATACATTGCTGAGAAGTTCCAGTTATTTAAATAGAACCAATTGACAGTATGAACTGTTTTGCATTTTGACAGTAAAGGTTCCCCTTGCTCGAAAGCCAGTAGTGTCCAACTCTAGGGTGTGGTGCTCATCTCCATTTCAAAGTCGAAGAGCCAGCGATGTCCAAAGACACTTCCATGGTCACAAGGCTGGCATAACTCAACGCCAAGGTGCACAGAACGCTGTTACCTTCCCGCGAAGGCAGTACCTATTAATCTACTTGCAATTTCTTGCTTTTGAACTGCTAGGTTGGGAGGAGCTGGAGCACGCCACTGAACTACAATCAACAAAAGGATCCCCAGCTATTGTATGCTAATATTTTCCTAAAAATAATTATATTGTACACAGAAAGTCTCTTATCACAAAAAACAAGCATACCTTCATGTATAGGATATGGGCCTCATGTTATTCTGCTTCTTTTTCACATGCTCAGAATTGGGCATATGCACGAACAGGTGTGTATTAGAGCCTAAGTTTTTTTCTAATTAATCGTTCATAAACAATTTTTCTGTAGTTCCCTTTGCTTTTCACATCTACTAATGCTAAGTACCTTGTGATTCATTATGAATTCTTATCAAAGAAAATAATGTATCATCACTATTTACACTACTTTCTACCTGGCTACCTGCTGCTTATCACACTTTGAGATAATTGCTAACTTCAAATTAACAGTTTATTATGAAACATAGAAAATATTTTCTAAGCAAAGTTTACTGTACAGTATTATACTTCACTAATATGGTAATCAAAATCATGCATTCATTCTTGCAAAACAGTTCACCAAAGTTACTGAGAACTAGATTATTCAATTCTAGACAGTTTGCAGGAATCCTGGGTCTCCAGAAATGTCAGTACACAGTATTTCACTTCAGATAACCCTCTTCTGTACTTTAATTCTCCCTAATTCAACCCAGCGGGTGGCGCAGTGGGTTAAACCGCTGAACCATAAGCTGTCGATCGAAAGGTCGGCAGTTCGATTCCCGCGACGGGGTGAGCGCTCGTTGCTTGGCCAGCTCCTGCCAACCTACCAGTTCCAAAGCATATCAATGAGAGTAGATAAATAGGTACCGCTTGCGGGAAGGTAAACAGTGCTCCGTGTTCCAGCTGCATGCTACGCGCTGCGGCAAGGAGAGTCATGCCGGCCACATGACCATGGAGGCGTCTTCGGACAACGCTGGCTCTTCGGCTTTGAAATGGAGATGAGCACCACACCCTAGAGTCGGACACGACTGGACTTAATTGTCAGGGGATACCTTTACCTTTTTATGTCCCTAATAATTAATTTGTTTTTCTTACACTGCAGCCAAAATCATGGTTTCAGTTTCTCAGTAACAGAAATCTGCCCAAGGCAAACTCCTATGCCTTAAATGAAATTTTACCTTAAATGAAATTTTCTATAGGCTATTGCATGACAAATATGCAAAGGAAAAATGGCTATACAACGTAGTTTATGGGAGATAATTCCTTTCCAAAAAGGATGAAAGATAAGCATCGTCCTTGTGAAATTACCATTCTTGTAAAAAAAAAGGTCTGTGCTTTTCTCAGGAAGTATAATATATAGCCTATTTCTGACTGTATTTTTGAGGAAATAAAATCATATCTCCTTAGAGGGCAGTTCAACAACCACTTTATATTGGTGCAGCAACATTTGCTCCAAGTGGGGTGAATGCCCCCATGTATGTGGCGTGGCTGTTGAATTGGTTCCTATGAAATTTGTCATCTGGACTCCAAAGCAAAAAAACAAGAGATAGCTCTAAATGTATCAGCTAAGGAAAGCACAAAGTGAAACTGACCGGCGTTCAAATGGCCTACCCCAGAAGTACAGACCTAAAATAGTGTTTTGGGATATCAAAAAAAATATTGTTTTTCTTGAATGGATTTACCTAACCTCTGACTGCAGCTATCATCAACATTGCTGCCAAATGGAAACTGTCACGCTTAACAACAATGGTGCACTAATAGTCAATTGCACTTTTGATTAAATTGACATCTAGTTTAAAGAGGACTCCCAACATGATAATTTTATGAGCACATGGCTTTGGAGTTTCATCCTAAGTAGTACGGAGCACAATGGTACTCACCCTATTTCCATTTCCCCACCCCCTCTTTCCTAAAGAAGCTCCCCAAGGTCCCAAGAAGTTGCTCTGGAGGGGCAGGAGGTGTCAGATGCAGTGGGGAGGGGAGATGTGGTGAAAGGGGGAAACCCCACAGCTGCCCTCTGGCGCTGTGGTCAGTGCGGGGCAGGCCTTGACCTGAACCTCGCAGCCAGCGCTAGATGCCCTCCAGCTCAGCGCGGGCTTAAGTGGTCTTGCTGTCCTGGCCCCTGCAAGGGGCTGACGGTAAAGGCCTGCTCCCCTGTGGCCTTGAGTCTGGGAAACGCCTACCAGCCTTCAAGCTCGCATGCTGTTAGCTTTAACCTTTGCCTTAAATCCTGCTGATCTCCTAACCTTTCTCTTCCTGTTATTTACATTAATCAAAGTGGCCCTTACACCCATATTACTGACTCGCGTGTTTACTGGGGAGTGTGTGGGCAAATAACTAAAATCCCATACAGAGGAAAGAAGCTTCTTCTGCTCATGGAAGACACCACACATTTTTTGTCATTTTTTCCCTCCCAGCACAACCTGAGTGCCACATTGTTCCCAAGAGCCTCCTAAACCTCAGGAGTGGCTTTTTAGAGGGCTCGGGGAGTTTTCCTAGGCAGGAGGGGGGTGGGGAAGTGAAGTAGGGTGAATGATGCCATTGTGGTCCTTTGGATATGATCCTTTTCTTCTGATTGGAGCGACATGGCATGGATTTGTTTTCACATTGATAATACCTCAAACATACATATTGTATTTTAATGTAAAATCTTTTCCTACTTTTTTTTTTAGCAAAACAAAAACGTGACGATGCCATATAAAGTCATTATCACACGAGTATTCCCAACCCTTTTTATAAATTAAGAGAGATACAACAAATTCCACAGTCACCGTTCATAATTTCATAGCGAGATGGCAATCAATTTGCGAACAGGATAAGCAAGCAATTCTGTAACAAAACAATTATGGCTGTAATGCATGGTTTTGAAAATATCCTGCAAAACATGGCATAAGATAACTGATAAAATAAAATCCTCTCTGCTAGTAAGCCGTTAACTTCTCTATTAAAAATGAGTAATCAGCATCTTGCTTTGTGAAAATTAAACACCACCTTGTCTTGCTTTTTTACTCCTCAAAACAGTAAGATGCCAGGCACTGGACTAAAGAAAAGTTTGCCATATAGAAAGTAACGTAGAAGATAGCAGACCATGTGTTTATCCCATGATCATGCCGTTCGTTTTGGTGCAGCAACTTGCTTAAATATTGTCAGGTTGGAGGCAGACGCGGTAAGGGTCATCTAGCCATGTACTGACTGAGCATTAATTTAGAACAGCTGGCAGTATAATCATCCTTCTGGGGGAAAAGCTATATTTGAAACATTTGCAATTTTACCATCCAGTGCATATTGGGGAGGAAAAAAAATCCAGCTCAACAACACACACTCTAAAAAGCCAGCAGTCAAATTCTTGAAAAATAATGTATGGTGTCGAGGTGGTTGCTTTAATATACTGCACGCAGGGAAGCTGCATGTAGAGAGGACGCATGGCTCATTTCCCCAATTCACCTTTTCCTGAAATCCAAGTTGGAAAAGAATAAAAGACCATCTGGTCCAAGTCCCTGCTATGAGGCAGGACCCTCTTTCCAACAGATCCTCAAAGAACAACCTACACAACCCAGAACACACTGTGCCATGAGCAGAAATCAGGTGCGCTAAAGAAAGGTGCTCACAAAGCCAGCAGCTGCAACTAGCAAACAGGCCAGGACACACACTGCTTGGGGAAAGCAAAACGTAGATTAACATGAATGGTCAATCAAACGGAAACAATATTTTCCAAATGGGCCGAAACCGCACTAGCAAAGACACAAAAGCAGTTCTGATTTCCTGCTTTGTTCCGCTGTTTTTAAATAAGCACCTTACTTTTTTTTTTAATTCAATGTATTCATGACTATTGGTTTTGACAGGAAATTGCATCCACGTGAGAAGGGGATCAGATCACAGGTAACGCAGTCCAAGCCAAAATATCCTCACAGCTATGATCAGAGCGCGCAGAGTGGTTTGTGCCTTGGCAACGACAACCACCTCCTGGCTGATCCCGCCAACAACTCTGCAAATCAGCCCGCTGCAGCTGCTTGATCATATGTTACGCATGTCAGTAAGGCCGGCCTGTTCAGGAAGTGACTTGAAACCATTGCATGGAGCGGAAATGTTGGAGGGGTGGCCAGCTGACAAGCTCCCTCCCAGCCTACCTGTCTGTTGCTCTCCCCAGTCTGTCACTACGTTTGGTGCTCTGATCCCTTTTTCGACTTCTTCTCAGGGAGCCAGAAGGGGATCGCAGCAGTGGTGCCCCCTTTTTCTACTCAATGCTGCTAGACAAAGAAGGGGGAAGGAAAAAAAGCTGCCAGATTGCCTGTTCCTACCCATTTGCTGGTTTATACGCATCAGGTCGGCATGGAGAGGCAATCTAGAGCTTGCCCCCTTTCCTTTACCAAGTCCCTCCCATTCCCCACCATTCCTGTTTCAAATGGACTGGAGCAGAAAATGCTGGGAACCCAGCCTGCTCCACTCCTAGCATGCTCTGCTCCCCTTTCATTTGAAAGTGGAGCAGCACAGAGGAGGGATGGTGTGCACTGAGATGCAGGTAAGGGAATGGAGAGGGCACTTCTCTGCCCCCCCTTATTGATGGGGTCACACATCCATTCACCCACCCCCTCCTTATTCACCAATGCGCAGGCAGGTGAGCAGCAAAACTGGGAGGATTTAAGCAGCGGGGAGGCTCAGGATGCATCAACATGCTGCTTCTTGGTGTTCAAAAAGGCTGTTAGAATGGAACACAAGTAAGGGGTCTTGATTCTTATCTACAACTTATGCTCATCACATTCCCTCTCCATTTCACCTCGACAGCCATTCTTTAAGTGCAATTCACTAGAGGGATTTATTGCTGGTGTCATAGCATTACACATATTGTTGCTCTACTGCAGCGGTGGGGAACCTCCGGCCCCAGGGCCGGATCAGGCCCCCGAGGCCATCTGGTCTGGACCCCGGAGAGATTGCCAGGAGGCCGCCCAACCGGCCCCTGGAGGCTCCGCCGGGTCTGCGCGTCACCTCCGGAGGCCGGGAGAGGGCCTTTGCGTGTCCTCCCCGGCCGCCGCCTCGACCCCTTCTCACCAGGCCGTTGGCCATTTCGCACATGCGTACCATGCCAATGAGGGCAAGCTCTTGCCCTGTTGCCCTCATCAGCATGGTACGCCGGAGGTGACACGTGGACCCGGCGGCGGCTTCGGACGGTGAGCGCGGAGCCTCCGGAGGCCGATAGGGGCGGGGACAAAAATTAATTAAATAAATAAAATGGCTCCTGGTCTTACAGCCGGCCCTCAAGCAAATTTCTAATATTTAAAATGGCCCTCGCCAGGGAAAAGGTTCCCCGCCCCTGCTCTACTGCAAGGTCTGGGTTGTATGGAAGCAGCAAGCAATACCAGAAGTTGCAATTGTCATACAAGAGCCAACGCCTATTGGGAAAGTAACAGGGCATACACTCAGGCTGTAAACCTCTTTCAAAAAAATTGCTGGTAACCAGTGGTGGTGAGCGAAAGGACAGCAATAGCTTTTTGCTTGAAGGATGTTCCTCTCGCACAACATCAGAATCAGGGGACATCCACTAACTCGGAGCAGTGGAAGAGTTAGAACAGACAAAAAAAAAACCCAGAGTGTAATTAATCTGTGGAACTCCTTGCCACAGGATGTAGTGATGGCACCTGGCCTGGATGCCTTTAAAAGGGGTTGGACAGTTTTATGGTCTATCACAGGTTACAAGCCATGATGGGTATATGGAACCTCCTGGTTTTAGAAGTAGGCTATCTCTGAATGCCAGATGCAAGGGAGTGGCAACAGGATACAGGTATCATGTTGTTTTGTGTGCTCCCTGAGGATATCTTAACTCCTCCTATGAGATGTAGGAAGCTGGACTAGGTGAGCTTTTGTCCTGATCCTGCAGGGCTCTTTTTCAGCTGAAACAACTTCCACAGCAAACTTCAGGGACATCTCATGGACACGGGTTGCCCTCATATAATACTAGCTTTGGGATAAAGAAGGCAGTGAGTGAGTGAGTGAAAAGTTGAATCCAACTTAGTGTCAATTCACTGAGATCAGCCTCACCTATGCTCAGCAACTTTCACAGTCATGAAGCAAATTGCTTTGAGGCAATGGGAAGCACTGGCAGTACTCGTACACTAAACAGCTGTCAAACCTGGCGAACATCCCTCTAATGAAAACAAATTAATATGAACAGACAACGGTGGTGACAAGCACAGCAAGATTCTGCTTCAGAAATAAAAGAGCAAACTGCTTTTTGAGTAGAACTCCTGTAAGGATTTATAACTTTTAGCTACCTCACCTTTCTAATTGTCATTTTCGCCTAACATTGTTACATGTAAGCTGCAAGCCCAAATATTGTTCTAGGCATAGAACCCAATTTATCAAGAAAGTGTATTATAACAAGCGACTCTTTGGAGCTCATTTAGCTTCTTGATTGTTAAGCACTCTACTGAAAATATAAAGAAAAATCATCTGAAGATGCCACCTAATGCCTGATAAGTGAAAGTACTGTACTGATAATAACACTCTAGGAGCATTGGCTTCTAAGAGGCGTTTAGGCCAACAGGAGCCTTGACTATCGTTAATGCTGCTCATGACCGGTGAAAAGTCTTTGAGAGTTGGATACTATATGGATAAAAAATATTGTGTACCATTTGCAGCTAATGAGTTCCTAAGTGACAACAAAGTGCTTATTTCTGGCCATCATCAGCCTACATTACTTCCTGCTTAATGATGTCATTTCGGGCCCTCAGCAGGTGCTGTGAATGCTATTTGGCTCCCTGTATGAAACAGGTTTGACACCCCTGTTCTAAAACATCCTCATTTTAATTTTAAATGGAATCCTTCTGGGAATTCCGTATCAAGCTTTGTCCTGAATCTGTTTTTCCGAAAGTGGATTCCTAATGAATGAAGGCATTCTTTGGGGGGTAATAGCAAGCAGACCTATGCACAGGTTGATGGGCAGCAGTCTGCCATCTTTGGTGCTCATTTCAAGTCTTACTTCTCATAATAACTATGGGCTGCAGCACTTTTCTTCAAGAGTATTAACACACAGGGAAGGGCTCCAGTCTGCCATTCCACAGGGCAGGATGGGAAAGAACAGGTTCCATAGTTTGCCTATTCATTCTCTGCTTTTTACTTTCTGTCCTACAACACTTTTGAATGGTTGAGACATTGCCCTTAATAGAAGGTTTTGCCATCAAGAATATAAAGGTTTCAGAATTCTTCCTATATTGCACTGGGCTATGTAATCCCATTAGATCTATTATAGAAACACAAAGCAATATAAGACACCCTGCTATTATCCATTAGTAAAGATTATGAAAACCTGGCACTTTTCTTATGTGAGTTCTGCCCTTTCCAAGATAATTAGCTTTACATTTAGATAATGCAAGTGCCCATTAGCCAGTTTGTCAAGTTGCTACGAATAAATGCTACTTTTAAAATCCAGTGGTCTGCATTGCATCACAACATCAGTTATAACAAAGGAAAGACAGACTCTTTGTACAGTCACTCTGAACAAAAACTATGTATATTAAGAGTGCTTAGCTTGCATGTGAAAAACAGGGGTGGCCAACATTTCAACATGAACGCTCCTGGATCTTTAATGGTTGTATAGGTGAGGACTGTTTCAGCAGGTGCAGCTGCTTTAGCAGCAGCACCAGCAATTGCAGCTGCCAAAGATTTCTACACAACTCTTAAGAACACAGAGGCCCTAATGGTGGAAGGTTGGCCACCCCTGAGTTGGGGTGGCCACCCCATAGCCAACAGTTCACCTCTTTCCCCATGAAGAACATCATTCAGTTTCCTAGTCCGAGGTGCATCCAAACCTCCCAATCTTTTTCTTTGGAACTGTTCTTATTCTTATTCGACCAGAGCACAGGTGAGTTGTCACATGGCACAAACATGATGTTGCAAGCGCTGGAGAAAAATATTTGGCAGTCTGAGTATAGCCTGCAGCCCTATGTTGCTTACTCAGGTACTACTAGTCTGAAGTTTAGCAACTAGATCTTTTTTGGTTTCTGAATAGTTAAGTCTAAAACTGCTCAATGAAAACCAATTTTGCTTCATAAAGATTAAAAAAAAACCCTGCATTAAAGACTTGCATTAAGGAGGAGAGAAGACAGCAAACAACGACAGATATTCCGCACGCACACACACACACACACCCCACTCCACACTACATCTACTCAAGACCATTACAAAGGGACAGGTTGTTGTACTGCTGGTTCTAGATCAGAGCTGTATAAAAGAAAGCATGCTTAGGACATGCTTCAATCACGCCAAAGGCCAAGAAGTTACAAAGTTATGCAGAAGGATCACTAAGCCAGTCTAAATGACAACCCCATTAGGCTCTAAATTTCATCATCTCGAAATGTGCCTAATTCAGCAACCATGCCACAGTGGTGGCTCACACATCATAAAGTAAGGTATTATTTGGGCCTAAGTATAGTTTAAGTGTGGACCTCACAATGGGTTCCTTCCCTGGCTATTGGAGAACTAACTTGAGTAAGTAGGAGAATCTTTGAGATAAAGGCTGTACAGCTCCTTTCAATAGAAACGTTCTATTCATGATAAAAAAAGTTACATAAACAATGGGTTGCAGGGGAGCACCAGGTGTACATATGACTTTCAAACATACATTAAATGGTGCCCTAAGCAACACTAACATTTTGCATTTACATATTTCTCTATGAAAAATATTCTTGGAAGTTTTCAAGTATCACCCAGACCTCAGGCCCTTCTGCTGCACAGTTCGGTGTGATTTGGTGGATGACCACAGAGGTCACACAAAAACAATATCCTCCAGTCAATTTCTGCAGCTGCACAAGCTACTGGTTTCTGCTTTTCCCTCTAATGAACTTGTATATTAAATCAGAACACTTCTCCCCCTCCATTTTAATGTAATCTTAGCTCTTTCAATATTTCTTCTACACAGGAGATTACGTGAACTCGTTTCTAATTATTCTATGAACGTTCCTTTTGTCAAACTATCAACCAATCAATGAACACGATGTAGATATTCCTCTTCAGGATGGAATTACATATTAAGGCTGTAATTTGAAACACACTTGTAACAGAGTAAGTCCCACTGAACTCAAAAGGACTTACTTTTGAGAAAACACATGTATGATTGTGCAGGGCTCTTTAAAAATTAAGAAAATGTCCACAGATTCAATGTTTACTTCAAGTCTCCTTGCCAGTAAATGTATACATAATACTACTGTAAGTGTAATGAAAAATGCTTTTCTACTACCTGTTTGGTAAGTACGTATCTGTAGGCACATTTGCTTTTAATATTCTGTTTAGTTACACAGAAATGAGGACACCTTTTCAGAAGGTACCAATGAGGGAAGGAAAAAAAGGTAGCTTTCAGTTGCGAGCAGAATGTCATGAAAGATATTGGCAAATACTTCTTCCATTAACCTCTGGCCTCTTCAAGTTAATGGATCTTTGTTCCATAAAGATCAACAAACACAGTCCCCTCCATGTGAGACCCTAAAATCCAGGTAACTCAAAAAGTAAAATGATCCATGGTGGTCCTTTACTGAGACCAAAAGGCAACCTAGAAGCATTTTAAAATAAATAAAAATGAACAAATCTTCCTGAGATCAAGTGCCACTTTTCTTCAGCTTCCACCCTTCAAAGATTTTTCTCTCTCTATTTTCAATCTGCTCCTCTTCCTTGTCATAGTCAGCTCTCCAGCACACTTCAAATGCATTGCACTACTCATATCTAACTTTAAAAGGCCATCTCCTGCCTTGCCCCACCCCTTTCTGGGCAGGAAATGATTGAGCGTTCCAATGCACTCTGAAATCTCTCTATTAATCCAGATTCTCTTTAACCTGTTGACCGCCAGGAAGCAAAGTTATTGTTGTTTGCTTTTCTAGCCCTTTGGTGGGTTTTATTTTGGAAAGTGTCTAACTTTTGCAAACCTCCGGATTTTCCTAAGTAACCAGAAACCTCCATCTTCTTTGTGAGTGATTCTATTTGACTACAATCTACTTGGCATTGGGGTAGGAAATTTAGAAACAGGAGAACAGCTGTCCCACTAGCACTGAGCACCAATGCAGTGTGTCCAACTGGTGCAGTTTTATAGGCCAGATTACTTCCCAATATATATTTTCTCTTTTTAAATAAGTTATTTCAATATTAATTCTGGCACATCTCAACCTCAAGAAGTATACATCTTATATAACTACCCCTTAGTGTCACTTTGCAGCATGAAAACTGCTACAGTTGTTCTATAGATGTTCATGTACACATAAAATGAGCCTTCATGCATTCAGAAAAGGACCTATTTTGTTCCAAGCAGGCAGCGGCTGCTCTGCTCTCTGTCAGTAAATTGATAGCTTTACCATTCCAGTTGCACTGCAACTTTATTAGATTGACACTTTCATATGAAAAGCTCTTGTGTGAGGGACGCCATCTTTCAAATAATAAGAGTGAATCAATTTTCTGTTGTGGATTCCAAGCATTAAAAGAAAGATGTTTCCCAGAAATACTGAGATCAAACACTATGCTTAAGCTAGAGCTGAGACAGGACAATGAAATATTTCACTTCTGGTAGCCTAAAAAATATTGTTTTGTTCCATTCTCTTTTGCTTTGCCTGCCGACACTTCTACAACCTCCAAAAGTACACCACTTGAAATAGAATAATAACGAGAAAAATTCCAAGTTGGCTTACTAGATTTGATTCACTGAATTCTATTACGACGAGTGAAGGAGCACGTTTCTGAAACCTCAAATCCAAATGCATATTGGCAACACAAGTAAATAATACATGGACAGAGAACCCTAATGTTTCCTTTTGTTAAGCGTTGGTGGCCATATACTAACAATGTGTTCTATCCCAGGCACTTCTTCCATTTGTGGAATATGCTCCATTTGTATGGCGGGGGCGGCAGTGATTTCCTCTTCTTTCTTCAGCCTCCTGCATCACTCAAAAATCTGCTCTTCAGCCCTCCCCAACCATTGAGAGCACATTTTCAGAAGACACAAAACAGCTGCAGAAGGAAACATTAATGAAATTACCCCAATCTTCCTTGAGCAAATGAAGTTTCTTCCCCCAACAGAAGAAGCCCTCAGTATACAACCCAAAAGCAAATGGCCAAGCTAGCTGCATAGAAAATCTGTTTATCTGTGTGCTTCTTTAGTTTGACAAGAAAGCCTTTCATATATCAAGAATGTTTTTGTAGATGTCAAACAATTTTACCTATCAAGACAGAATGCCCTCTGCACAATTTAAAGCTATCAATTTTTCACTCATATAGTGAATATAATTATATCTTACTCTGTAGTGTTAAAGTGGTAACATAACCTAGCATTGTCAGATAAGGGTCAATTGAATACAAATAATAAATAAAATCTGCATAAGCACAGAAAGGGAAGTTCATCATTTGTACCATAACACCCATGGAAGATAATACTGTATTGGGATTTGATTCCTCAAAACCCATGCAATGGCGTTGCTGGAGGGGGTGCAGCACTGTAAGTGGTGCAAAGCGCTGTACCGCACCTTGCAAACTAGTGTAATGCGGCCCCTCTCACTTGTCTCCGGAGTCATTCCTGTGTCGAGAGGCAATGCACAGCGAGTTGCTTTTGCTCATGAAATGGCACCAAGGCTGAGTGGGAGAGGCGGTGTTACACTGTTACACTACTTACGGTGCTGCACCCCCTCCAGCAACGTCACTGAACCCATGCAATCTGATTTGCAATCAGCTCTGGAAGGAGAAACCGAAAAGGGGTATCCATATGTAGGCTTACCATCTATCCTGGAATTTCCGGGATGGTCTCAGAACCCGGGCTCATGTCCCGGAACTGTCCCGGACCATTCCGGACCGGTGGAAGCCTCTGTCACCACCGCATTTAAACTGGATAAACTTACCGTTTTCAGGGCGCCGCCATCTTGGATCTCGCGAGATTTCACGAGATCCAAGATTTCAGCGCCGGAAAAAAGGTACATTTATCCAGTTTTAAATGCGGCGGCGGAAGCTGTGGGGGGTTCGGGGGCCGTCACGGTGGCATCAAAACGGCATGGGGCAAGAGCAGCACGGCAGCGACGGGCAACATCAGCGGCACGGCGAGCAATGGACGGCACAGCAGCAATGACGGCAATGGTGGCGGGCAACGGCGACGGCAGGCAAAAAGGACAGGCGCAGGCAAGTCAATTTAATTAATTATTTTTAATTAATTTAATTAATTATTTTTAATTAATTTAATTAATTATTAATTAATTGTTTAGGGTAAAAATGAATAAATAATTGAAAATTTCGGGTGTGCTTCATGCAGCAAAAAGGGCACTCTGTGCCCCCAATTTTTGAAAAAATGATTTACTTACTTAGTTACTTACTTATTTACTTACATATTCGGGGGTGTCCCGGGTTGAAACCTGGAAAATCTGGTAAGCCTATCCATATGACCAGGGCCAGCCAGCTAATGAGGCAAGCTGAAACATTCATCTAGAGTGGCAGATTGGCAAGGTGGCAAAATTTGTCCCTGCACAAGCTCTGAAGCCAGCCAGGTGACAGTGGCAGCAGAGCAGGAGAACAGCAGTTGCTTGCTGTTGGGTATACTTTGCTGTGGGGCCTCATCGGCATCCTCCTCCACTGACCACAGACAGACCATTGAAGTCCCAGCCAAAATGAGCAGCCTCCAATCCTCCTGTGCACAAGTCTCTATTTTCAAAAGCAAACAGAAAGGAACATTGCTTTCTTTCTTTCTTTCTCTCTCTCTCTACCATGTTACCTTCTCCTCTTCTCTCTCCTTCTCAGCCCCTGTATCTTCAATGATACCCTCTAACTCCCTTCTCCCCACAGTTTGTTCCAGCAGTCCCCATTGTCACCCTCCCTGTTTGCTCCAGTTTTGCTCTGTCTCCAACTCCCACCCCAAATTTGCTCCAGTTTTGCTTTTTATTGCTGATCTCTGCATTGGAAGGAACTCGTTTCTTTCAAGTTTGGACTACAGCCTAGACTGACAGAGCAATCCTAGGCATGTCTACTCAGAAGCACATCTCATTGAATCCAATGGGACTTACTTCCAGGTAAGTGTGTTTGCAAGTGTGACTGCAGCCTGAGTTTAACAGAATAGGCAAGAGAAGGACTTAAGCAGATCATAAGCTGATATTTTCAAATTCAAACTTAAAGAGAAAAAAATGAACTGCAATTTGACTGGCACCCATGAGACAGATGCAACCATCTTCCCAGCCCTTTAAAACATTTATGCAGATGAATACGCTCCCCATGCTCAAGCATTGCAGCAATCAGTAACAATAGCAAATCAAGAACATTTAAATGCTCATTGGTACCCATACTGGGCCTTCGGAATGGAGTGAACTATCCGTTTACATTTAATATACATATATAAGCATGTATATTGTCTATACTGTCTACATTCTTAAAACGACTATCATCACTGCATTATTTTGTATGTCTAGAAATAAATAATTATGTTATCAGTAAAGTTTCTAAGCCGGAGTTATACTACCTTTCTTCATTCAGC
Organism: Plestiodon gilberti rubricaudatus; assembly: GCA_026170595.1. NCBI lineage: Eukaryota > Metazoa > Chordata > Lepidosauria > Squamata > Scincidae > Plestiodon > Plestiodon gilberti. The sequence goes on along the minus strand of JANXHW010000001.1, from coordinate 134,967,062 downwards.
AGTTCTTATAAGCCTTGTTCTGTCAAATAGATGTTCATATTGCATCTTGCGGGCTGAACTTGCTGTCAACTCTGAACTTTACAACAGAAACAACATTGTTGTTCTACTAGTGGGTGACATTTCTCTTAAGTGCGGCAGCTGCTGGCATCTATGGCTCCCTTGTAACTACTCTCCAATTAACACAAACACATTGTTTTTCACACATGCTATATATCATGAAAAGATGTGCACCACTCTTAAAGCAAACATAAATGATCAACTGTGATTCTTAGGTAGCTCTAACCTTTTAATGGGTATTCTGTGGGCATGGTGGTTGCATGCATAGGCATTGTGGGTCAGTTTTATTCCACGTTGATGAATGAAAAACTTCCTAATACCATATGACTACAGGGTGAACACATTCACAAGATGGCATTGCACAATATCAACCACAATGGGATTGGGAAAAATGAGCTTGCAGTGAAAGAAAGGGTCAGGAGAATTCATCATGTGCATCTCATCCTCTGAAAGGGGCAATTCCAACAGAAATGCCTGAACAAGTGCTCTTACCTTTTTTTGATAGTAATCTGCATGCTCTGTTTGATGACAGAGTAGTTGTCAAGAAGAGACAAATAGTTGCAGGAAAGTGGTTTTCAACTTTTCTTGCATGCAAGTCATTTGGGTTTCCCGCTTCATGTCAGATCTACTGGTTTGTGCCTTCTAGAGCACCCTGTTAGATTACTTAGCAGCTTGCAATGTCTCAACTCTCCCTGTTTATATGTTAAATATTTAGATAACACATAAATATCTCAAAAGACATATTAGATAACATTTATATATGAACAAACTAGATGTGATCTGAAAATGTATAGAAAAATAGCTGCTTTTTCAAATAACTACCACCATTAATATCATCATCATTATTATTATTATTATTATTATATAGCATGAATACGTTTGCCAAATGGCACTCAGACTGATTGATATACAAAAATAAATTGTATGAACTACCATAAAACCAAAACAAGGGCTGCATCATGATGTCAGGCTCAGAAAGAGAGACTTATATAATGGTATGGGTTATATGCTAGTGGAATAGTTTTTACATAGAAATAGGATGTGGACTGCGTTACAGAGTTTCTGGATATGACATATGGGAATCTCAAGGCAAGACCTGTAACAAGACCCTATGAAACCCCAAACCATAAGAGATTAGATCATGATGCATCCTTGACTGAATAGGTGTTGGGAGTGAAAGGACCTAGCACAGCAATACAGAGTCGCAGCCCAATCCTGATTATCCAGCGGATCCTATTCTTGTTCCTGGCCAATTGAGATCGGCCCGGAGGTCTATTCCCCCAGTGTAGCATGGCCCAGCCTCAATGGGCCTCCTTGGATTTCCGCCAGCTATATAGCTGGCAGAAGTAAGAGGAGGCCATGTAACAGCTATGCTGGCCGGAACAGGGACGGGGATATGACGGCCACCATCCCCTCCCCCTCCTGGGCCGGCTCGGTCAATGGCCCCCTCCCTCGCCACCTGGAATGACCCTGTGCCCGCCAGGGGATCTCTTACCTGACTCCGGAGGCCGCAGGGGCGATCTAGCGGTGGAGAAAGGGCTCCCGGCTTCGTGCTGGCGGTCCTTACTCCTGAGGCATTGTGAACGTGCTTTATGGCACATTCGCGACGGCTTCTGGCGGCAAAGCATCCGCTCCACCCCCAAAAGTTTGCGCAGGATTATGCTGTCAGTTTAGTACAGTACAAATAAATAGACATTCCCTTCAAGAAGCACTCTATCTCATCCACTAAACATCTTTCAAGCTCTTGAACTACAAAGTAAACCCATGACTTTTGTTTGGCTGCTATTTTGTGTCTATTTTTATTGTACAGTATCTATTGGTGGTTTTATAGATTTTAAATATTAACTATTAACTGCCTTAATTCTTTGCTTGTCCAAATGGATAGGCAAGATATTTATATCTTAAAATAAATAAATACAGAATAGGATATGGACAAACAATACAGAACAGAATGTCTGCAGTGCTAAATTGCAAACTCTGTCCCAATCAGCCTGTTTGTACGCATGTTACAGCATTATCTTCACACACAAAAAGATAGCTTAACTGCTTCAGCTAGACATATAGAATTCTCATTGATGTTTCAAGGGCCCTTTAATCAGCAGGTTCATATCTGTTGGTGACTAAATTCCACCAGGGATTGTGCATGAAAATGACTAGAATAGAAAAATATGCAGAAAAGATCTGGACTACAGATAGAGCGTACCAACTTACTGAAACACAGCACATTTTAGTACCTGTGCATCCAAGCCTCCCATCTATCATGTTTACAGCAAGACAGAATGGTTGTTTTTACATGTGATCTACCTCAGTCTACTGTGGCTCCCTTTCCACATCCATCATATTCAGTGAAACATAAGCTATCAGCAAATGGTTGATTTCAGCATATCCCATAGCGCATTGAGTCACAGAGCTCTTCATGTATGTTGGCGGAGCTTTCTGAACAACAATAGCTCTGATGAATGAGAAGAGAGGCCCATTAATAAATGCAGCGTTTGTGAAACGATTCACTTTCCAATAAATCTGTACAGCAGCATTGATTGTAAGTGAAGCAGTTTTTCAGCCAGCAAATGAAACGCTCATGACAGATGTCAGCTTGATAAGCAGGAGGGACAGAGCATCTGCATTTTCTTCTTGTATCATGTAAAACTATTTCCACGTAGATTTTCCCAAATGCTGGTCTTGCTTGGAACCATCAGTGGCATCCATTTTGGTGCACCTAAGTGATTGATCATTTATCAGGTTCAGCTTTCAAAATGTCACGGGTAGTTAAAGCTATATCTAGAAAAGGGAGCCTGGGCAGATATACTATGTGTGTTTGTGTGAACGTATTAGAGGCATAGGTCTGTGCGATCCCTTTTTAAAAATGTTGACACTTATAACCCTTGAGCAATCGGCACCCTTTTTCATACTGTTTGTTGTGAACTGTCCTCCTTGCCCAAAAAGAGCTTTACATGGGGTGGATAACTGGCCAATTACTTTCAATTTTATAAACACTAGCAGACAACAAGAATTGCAACAGATGTATTTTGTTTGAGTGTGGTCATTAATCACAATCTAAGGTTGATGATAGTGCCTGTAAAACCATCTCGATGCAAAAAGCGGTTCTTAACTTCAAAGCCTTGTTTATCAGAAGGGAATGAAATAAATGGAAACAGACTATGCATGAGCAAACATCATGCTTCATGTCATTATGGCAAACTGCTGCCCACTGCAGAATGCTGCCGCTATCACTTTAGAAGTTGGCTTCTGGAAAGTAATATTGAACAAATTAAAACTGTGAACAAATGTACCTGAAAAGGGGGGGGAGGGTTCTGGCTCAGTCAGGAGAGCCGCTGCCTTACAAGCCCGAAGATCAGTGAATGACAAGTTCGAGACACGCCACCGACAAAATGCTGTGAAAGCCTCCTTGAGGAGAGATAAGAGCTGCTAGCTGCGTCAGTCGAGTGTGGGAGGCGATGGCCAGCGGGAAAAAGCCAGACTGCAAAAGGATACCACCTGGAATGTAGCTGTTCACGAAAGATTGGACATTTATATATTGTAAAAAAAAAAAAAAAACACATTAGGTGGGCTAGGAAAGCCGCCTTGGATTAAAGTCAGAGGAGAAATCCAATGACCAAGTAAGGCGGTATATAAATACTGTTTATTATTATTATTATTATTATTATTCCTTTCGTCTCTCCCTCCCAGCACCTCGGCAGAAGTGGCACCGCTGAAAGGGCAGTGCTGGGAGAGCCCAAATCACATGGGACAACCTTTCAGCAGTGACACCTAAGCAGAAGTAGTGCTGCTGAAAGGGTGGCCTGCATGATAATTGGTATCTCCAAGCGCCACACATTCAGCAGTGCTGCTTCTGCCGATGTGTCACTTCACAGCTTAGCAGCTGAGAGTAGCTGTTGATGGTGCTGGGAGAGTTCAATTATCACAGGGGCTGGACAAAGAGCTTCCATGGGCCGTATCTGGCCCGGAGGCCTTATGTTTGACGTCACTGCCCTAAAGCAGGGGTTCTCAACCCCTTCCTGACAGAGTACCACCTCCGGCGCCACTCTCCTGCTGCGTACCACTGGAAGTGACTGGCGATGACATCATCGCCAGTTACTGCCGTGTCTTCAGAGACCAGAAAACAAAAGGTAGGAGGCTCTGGGGGACTCTGGGCAGGTGTGAGGGCCCTTCTCAACGTTTCTGAGAGGCTCGGCCAAAGGCAGGAGCCTCTTGGGAGTGAAAACGCACTGCCGAAAGCGCTGCATCGGAGTGGGGTTCTGCTGGTCTGGCGTTCTGAGTACCACCAGCAGTCGGCTGAAGTACCCCTGCCCTAAAGGATCCAAAAACAAGGTTTAAATCATCAGGCATCAGACAGATACAAAATAGCTGTGAAAGGTAAAAACATCGAGAACACAAATAGTTCCTTATGTGCTTTATAATAGCTGTACCTGCAAACTTCTACAAGTAGTACTGTTCAAACGAAAATTGAGCTTTCTCCGTTAGGCACACAGACACATATTTCACACCATGTTAGGGCTCATTAATATATTAGTACATAACTAATGATAGGAGAAATATGAGCCAAAAAGTGGGTAAGAATTGTACAGTTCTGGCTTGCAAAACAGACAGGAAAGAGCTGGTGACGCCCCCGCAGCCACCCAAATTTTCTGTTCATTCCAAAAGCAGAGACAACAGCAGTTGTACTCACAATTGGCAAACAAGGTGCAAATGAAACTATTAAGCAGGCTAGATGAGTTTGCAGAACAAGTCCAATGTTTCTTAGGTTAGCTTAATCTAATTGGAACCAGGATATTGTGAAGTATTCCCAAACAGAACAAACTTAACAGTGCATCCTATATTCCCAAAGCACACACTAATATAATGCATCATTCCATTATAAAATCTTCACATTACACAGGGCCACAACAATAAACTAGTTTCACTTCAATACCTTCAAAACATTGCCAAGTGCCGGGGGACCTAAACCTAGAAATGCAATCTATGGATCTTTCTTCTTGCTCAAGAGTAACTTCTTGCCCTTTTTGCCACAAAAATTAAATGCACAGAGCATGAATTAGGTTTGGTAGTTATATCCCCCCTTTAAAAAAAAGTGAATTGCTTAGGTTAGGTTGGGCTGTTAGTTTTCCTATGCCACCCAAAATCCCATTGTTCCAAGATTCAGGTACCCTGTGGCAGTGCTTCTCAAACTTTTTAGCACCAGGACCCACTTTTTAAAATGACATTCTGTCAGGACCCACCTAGCTTTACGAGACGCTCAAACATTTATCTCCCTATATTTAAACAAGCTTGCAACCTACAGGAGCTCAACTGTTTGCAGGGTAATTAACAGCTATCTTGCTAACTGCAGGAGCTCAGCTTTTTGAAGGGCAATTAGCAGCTATCTGATTTTTGAATAGCCTCAGGGCTTGTGGCAATTACTTATCTGATCTTTCCATCACCTGGGACCCACCAGAAATCAGGTTGCGACCCACCAAGTCGGTCCCGACTCACAGTTTGAGAAACACTGCCCTGTGGGATAGGAACAGCCTGCAGTGGCAAAGAAAAAATGGGAGCGCTACCTTGTATGAATGAAAGTGGTTTCCCACTTGCACAAAAGCATATTTAGATCTACCACATTGTTTGAAGTGAAAATCCATCTATAAACTTCATAACCCACCCACCCAGACACCTTTTGCATATGCTTTCTAATTAGGAAATAGCCTTTTCTTTTGGCCACGATAAAAGAAAGAAATATAGAACCTAGACATAAATGGAATTCACACTATTACTACGTTTTAACATTTTTTGATGCACAATCAAACAAGTCACTCACTATTTCACTCACTAATGGCACTAGTTCAGTGGTATCTGCACCACATATATCATGATCTTCATTTCTCATTCTTTTTCATGTTTACAAAATGTTAGGGCAGCCAGCACAACTGGCAAAGCAGAGATTGCCATATACAGACAATGGCTTCTGCTCAAGGAATTAAATGTGTGATTCTGAGTGATAGATTTTAGGACGATAACAGACTTTAGAGCTTGGAAAGTCAATAGCAAGCACGTGTTCCATTCTGTCTCTCTTTTTAAAAATGTAGCATTTTCCTTTGTGAATAGACTGAGGTTCATTTCTGCTTTTAACCAGATAGTTCCTTCCTCAAAAAAAAAAAAAAAAGACTTCTAATATTGAAAAGCTGAAAAATATGATGGGACAAAAGCTTTTTCCAAGAACAATCTAGTAATGCTCTTCAGCCACATATGAAAATATTCCATCCAGAATACTATTATAATGCAAAGTTTCTACCCATTTTCTTTTGCTCAGGAGAGTTTGAAATAAGTTTTCTTCCCTGTGTTCATCTTTCACTATATTCCTTACAATGAACTGCCAGCCAGACTTCAAATGTAAAAAAAGAACAGAACAGAAAAGCTGTCTCAAAAATTAGAAGGAACTTGAGGCTCTTTCATCTATTTTTTTTTCTAGCATAAAGCAATGGATACTTTATTCTAGCTGTCACAGGATATATGATATGCCTTTTGGAGGTAACTGCCAAGTATGTTATCATAGTTAAATCCACCAGCATCTGACTTTCCACCATAAATGTGTTAGATGTTTACAAATCCAAATAAAGCATAGCACGCTGCTATGCATGTACTTCTCTGCATCCAATTATCTTTCCCAAACTGGTCATTGTGACTGTTGCTTCCCAGATACCCATAGTTTCAAAATCTGTGCAATTAACACAAATTTCTTCCCTTAGAAACCCTTCACAAATCTACCATACTTTCCTCTATACCTGCAATGCAAAAGTATTTCCCGAAACCAAAACAATAAACATCTTTATCACGTCATGTCATGAAGACCAATGAATCCTACTTTCTGATCCATTCAATACACCCTGATGCATGTACTTCCGTGACATTCCAATGTTCAAGGCTATTTCATCCATAAATGATGTTTACAGTATATACAATTCTACATTTTTTTATCCTATTCCAAGGAACTTTCTAGTACTCAATCAGTAGTCCAAGTAGCAGCAGACTTCCAAAGTTTCAGTTATACAGTCTCTCTTGGTCTTGCTATAAGTCAAGGCGCTTTGCAAACAGAGGTAACCAGAAGTTAGATTTTGACCTTTATGCATACCAAATATTTATTGGGGTTCTCAACTCCTGACTGGCCACGTACCATCTCCGGCACTATTCATTCTTCATGTACCACTGGGAGTGACTGGCAATGATGTCATCGCCAGTTACTTCTGGGTTTTCACATTTTCGGAGCCAGAAAATGCAGATAGGAGAGTCAGGGTGGGCGGGGGGGGGGCTTTCCAGTGCTCCTGAGAGGCTCGGCCAAAGGCAGGATACTCTCAGGAGCGAAAACATGACAGAAAAAGCCGTGACAAGCGAGATTCCGGCAGAGCATGTATCACCTCCAGTCAGCTGGAGTGTAACACCGGTTGAGAACCCCTAGTCTAGTTTTTACAAACTGCAGGTGGGCAGATGCTACCTTACAAACTGCAATTGTAAACTTGCATTTTGGGGATGTATTGCTTAAGACTAAAGGTGAGGGCTCTTTATGACTGAATGCTCCTCCACATGGAGGGGGGGGGAAATCACCCTTCCACAAAGAAACCTAGCATGTCAGGATGAAGCGTAGGCTATCCTTCTCTGATATATAATTTTCTATGGTACCACCCAGACACAATTTACCACCTCATTTACTTTGAGTAAATGGTCTACATTTCCACTTTTTATATTTTCTGCTAGCTGTTAGAACTGCTCTTGCATGAGGAACACAGCTGGTTTCTTCATCCCAATCCCAGATCTGCTCCTACTGTCTAACTGAAACCTAATTTTGGAGAGGACTTCTAGACCCGATGTATTGTCTGCTAGACCTTCAAGGTGACAGCAATAGAGCATGAAGTGTTTAAGGGGTTTAAAACCATGGTAAAGAAAAGGAAACATAGACAATTCTCTCTCACATGAAGCAGGGAGAACTAAACAAGTTTAAACACACACACACACACACACACACACACACACACACACACACACACACACACACACACACACAATTTCTCCCAACGTTTCGGCAACCCAATACCCTAGTTGCCTTCTTCAGGGGTGGGCTATGGATCCACACAATGAACCCAAACCCAAGCTACCAGCACAAACTGAGACCTTGCATTTAAGTAGCCCTAATTAGTCATTTCCAATTGCTGTGCTAGCTACCTCAGCCACAATTTTTAAAGGAACAGCACTTTCACTGTTAGGCAGTGAGAGAGGCTTGATCAGTTTCTCAGTGCTGGAGTCCAGGAAGCATAGATATTTCTTGTTTCCTCCTTCCTGTTCAGATTGTGGTGGTGCTTAAATATTTCTATTGCCTCCATATTTAGTCTTGGTTGATATCATTTGATATTAGACAAAGACTGAGTCTGGTTAAACAAAATCCTGTGTCCTGTTGTTAAGGCATGTTCCGCTACAGCAGACTTATCTGGCTGTAATAGTCTGCAGTGGCGTTCATGTTCTACAAGTCTGGTTGCGATATGTCTTTTTGACATCCCTACATAAAATCTGCCACATGTACAGGGAATACGATAGACTCCAGGAGAGGATAAGGGAGGTCTGTTTTCCTTTACCGATTTCAGGTATTGCGAGATTTTCTTTGTAGGACAGATGATTGTCTGTATATTGTCCTTACGCAACAGTCTGCCAATTCGATCAGTCACGTTGGCAATGCATGGTAGGCTGACTTGAACAACAGGGGAAACCTTTTCTTCTTCAGTGACTATTTCTTATGTGAATTCTCACGAGATTTGGGCACCACCATCTTGGATCTCGCAAGATTTTGTGAAATCCAAGATGGTGGCGCCCAGGAAAACAGGTAGGAGGAGCTACCGGGGACATCTCGGGGCCTTTTTCCAGGTTGTGGCATGGGCGGGTGAGTCCTCTCACTTGCACTGCAACCCAGAGGGAAAGGCTACAGCCCTGCCGAATCAGCAGGGCTGTAGCCTTTTTTTCCCGGGTTGTGGCACAAGCGGGTGGGTCCTCCCACTCATTCCGCAACCCAGAGGGAATGTGTATGTGGGGGGTATGTGGGGGGGTACACAGGCCTCTGAAGGTCCAGGGGCACGCGGGGCAGCCGGAGGTTCGCATAGGGGGTACGCAGGCCTCCGAAGATTGGGAACCCCTGACATAGGAGAAGCTACACATCATATTTGCATACTCAGATACTAGTATCTTCAGGCTATACTGCATTACAGTTCCTCCAGCTGAGAGACATTTGATCATTTTCAGCAAATAGTGAGTAATAATATGAAATGTGATCATCGTAAAGGGCAAGGTTAACTAGCTATACTTCTGAAAATGCAAAATATTTACACTGAAAACCCTTGAACATTCCAGTAAAACAGCCCTGGAGAACTCATGACTCAAAGGATTTCAGTTTCCCACACAATGCATGTCGCTTTCCACGCTGCAAAAGGTCACAGATCTGGCTTCCACACTCGGCTGGGCCACAGAGGCATTTATTCTTCTTGTTCATGGATCCTTGCGACAGTCAAAAGAGCAAGAGACAATAGCATTGCCATTCTGCTGCGGCACAGCTCTGCTCCTCTCGCTCACTATGGGAACCAACACCTGAGCCTCCAAAGGAAACATAAAAGCAATGTTCAGAGTTCTTAACGCCAATTCAACTGAGAAATGCATTCAGGGATATAGAGGCTGTGGATAGATGACTGGTAAAATTATTACACAGGGTAAAACATGAACAGATTTCAAGGCTGGCTGTCTCTTTAATCCACACGTTTACAAACAGTCTAGCCCTCCATCAGACTGTATTTTGTCCCTTCTCACTTACGAGTAGCCTGTACAGTGAAAATGGGAGAGAGAATCTCCCAGTCGTGGTCAGCAGTACATCACAGAGCTCTTCACTGCTACAAAAAGCATAACTCTGTCCTCTTGATGTTCCTAATTTGATAGCAAACAAGCTACTGGGTCATGTAGTGATGAAGCAAAACTCGTTCTTCTTTCTCTCTCTGCATTGAAGTACTGCTAGCCAATACATGTAGAAAAGATGAAAAGAGATATACCTCAACTGATATAGATTCTAACTCTAATGTCAATTTTCAAAGCTCACTGCATTTGCTGTAAATTGCTATCACAAGAGAATTCAAAATATGAACATAGGTGTTTTGGGGTTTGTTTTGTTTTGTTTTTGCACTCTGGTAACTTTCAGAATAACTGGTCTATCGCTGTTGTTCCATTTCCTCTTTCTAAAGAGAAGCTAAGATGAATTACACAAAATTGTGCAAAAAGGAATCAAGGGTAAGTGTACTCTGATACTTGTTCTCTTTAACATGGGTTGATATCACTGCATTTCCCCCCGTCTCAGGGCTGTATTTATTGGACCAATAACACACTTGTCATAAACCAGGGCAGCCCAAGCTGAACATGTTCCTCCTACACACAACAGACAGCAGCCAAGACAGATTCCCCTTCTTCAGATATTGGCTTGAATCTAGGAGGTGCTACTCTATGGGGAGAAGGGCTCGTGCACTCAACCTTCCTCTCTGTTGGCACTGGCGTCGCTTCGGTAGGGGCGGGGCTTTAAGTAACGCTCCGTTGTAGTCTCTTTACCGAGCGAGCAGGAGGCAGCCCCGCCCCCTCACTGTTGGAGCCTTTCCCGTGCGGAGAAAGCAGCAGGCAAGAGACCCTGCCTGCTGCTTTCTCCGCAGGGGACTGGCTCCGACAGTGAGGGGGCGGGGCTGCCTCCTGCTCGCTTGGTAAAGAGACTACAACGGAGCGTTACTTACAGCCCCGCCCCTACTGAAGCGACGCCACTGTCTGTTGGCAGTCCCCCATGCCATATTGCACACTATTCCTGAGAGGGTCCTCCAAACCTCAGGGGTTGCTTTTCAGTGAGCAATGGGGTCTGCAGCATGAAGGAGACAGGAACATGATGTTAGATGAGTGAGCTTGCAGTTCGCTCTGAATTCTAGCCAATGAGATGAGTTACTCTTTCGGTTTCACATGTCTATGCCCTCAAAATTCCAAAAGGTCTTACAGCACAATCCTATCCAACTTACACAACCAGTGTAACCAGCGGTGAAGCAAGAATGGGAGGCCCCAGAAAGGAAAGGGGATTCAAATCCCCTCCAAAGGGGGATTCAAATCTCCCCTCCCCTCCAAAGCCTCCCGCCCTGCCCTCCCCCGCTGGTTACATCGGTGGTGTAAGTTGAATAGGATTGCACTGTTAGAAGTGATGGAAGAGCAGCAAAATGCAAGCTAACCCTGTACAATAACAGTGGGCATGGATATATGTTTGCCCCCACCAGTAGGGGCAGCAGTTACATATTCAGTTCCTACTTTAAAAGCGTGTGCGTTGTTTTCTCCTGTTCTGATTAGTCTTCTCATTAATTTCTTTTCCAGTGTTTTCACAGCCTTATGTCTCCCTGCCTGAGTGGCCATGATGACTATTTACTACTCTTATGTTACTTTGCAGTATAAAAATGCTTTGTGTAACTCAGACCCACTGTGAATAAGTTTATTTTTCCCACACCTCTACTAACAAGCTCATGTGGTTGTTCTGAAGTTCTTTTTTTTTTTTTAGGTACAATCTTATAGACTTCTATGTATATAGGAGGCCAGCGGGTGGCGCAGTGGGTTAAACCGCTGAACCATGAGCTGTCGATTGAAAGGTTGGCAGTTCGAATCCGCGATGGGGTGACCTCTCGTTGCTTGGCCAGCTCCTGCCAACCTAGCAGTTCCAAAGCATGTTAATGTGAGTAGATAAATAGGTACCGCTTGCGGGAAGGTAAACAGCGCTCCGTGTTCCAGCCGCAAGCTATGCGCTGTGGCAAGGAGAGTCATGCCGGCCACTTGACCACGGAGGCATCTTCGGACAATGCTGGCTCTTCGGCTCTGAAATGGGGATGAGCACCATACCCTAGAGTCGGACACGACTGGACTTAATTGTCAGGGGTCCCCTTTACCTTTTTATGTACATAGGAGGTTACCAAAGTATGTAGAAACCACTACCTTATTTTTGGGTTACCCTGTTTTGCTTCCAGCCTGATATACACTTGACCACCTGAGTTCACATAGTTTGCATGCAATTTTATACAGGTTTATGTACAAGCTTAGGATAAGATACCTGTAAATACTATTATAATTTTTTTAAAGAAAAAAACTCTAACCCTCAAAAATATTTCAGTTTGCAGTTGTGGGAAATAAATTATCAGAATCAAACCATTCTGATTTAATTCAATATCGCCCATAAACAGGCAAGTGGTTTAAAAGCAAATGGCCTGCCAAGTCAGTTAATGCAACTAAAAAATTACAATAAATTGTAAATAAAAAATAAAAATAGAGAGAATGCATAGAGAGAGAGAGAGAGAGACAGCAGACCAGGATGGTGTACTGGTTTGGGAGTTGGACTTAGACCTGGAAGATCCAGGTTCAAATCCCCGCTCAGCCATGAAGCTTCCTGGGTGACCTTGGGCCAGTCACTATCTCTCAGCCCCACTTACCTCACAGGGTTGTTGTGAGGACAAAAAGGAGGGGAGGAAATATGTACACCACTCTGAGCTTGGAGGAAGGGCAGTATAAAAATGTGAAAAATAAATAAATAAATAAATAGATGGATGTTGTTGTGGTTTCCAAGCAATCTAATCCTACATTATGTTTTAAAAACTTCTATTTGTAAATTTACAAATAATCTAAGCTACAAAATACTAAAATTATGAATTTTAACTATGCATTATACACCCAAAAGTTACATACTGCTTGCAAGACTACAGGTCTTGTCACTCACATCTCTCTCAGTTCTTTGCTATCCTTCTGTTCTTTCCCATCATTCTATATAAGCTTAGAGTGCACCAAAAACCGTTTACTCACAAAAGGTCTCATTTTTCATAACTGTTGGCCTAAACAGCCAACAAACTGAAACCCAATGAATATAGATGAATAATCAGCAATGAATAACACCCCAATAGCACATTTTATTTCCTTTTTACGGGGGTAGGGAATGTCTTCAATAATGTCCAATTTATTTATGTTGATGTCCTCATTACAGAGACTAACATTACTGTGTTGACTGGGCATTTATTATTAGTCTGCACTAAATTCTGCAGATTCCACAGCAGAGAACATGAATTTCATTTCTCCCTAGCATGAGAGAGAGACACTTCAACTTCTGGGAATGATATAGCACACTGAATTATCTCAATCACAGTAATAGATAGTGCACTTTATTTAACAAATGTCAATTGTGTATGCGTCTGTTAAGCAAACGTACTAATTTTTCCACTTAAAGATTCCAGTGCCTCAAACAAATCTGAAGTGTATGGATGCCACACATTTATTCCTGATTTATCTAATATCAGCTCTACAAAGTTATTTCTGGTGAATGGTAGTTGCACTACTGACAAAAGATGCTGCCCCTGCCAGGCTGTGAACTATTGAATCCAACAACCTAGCTATTTTTAAGGGCTGAATTTCAAACTACATTATTTAAGAGCCAACACCTTGGCTCCTGGTTTAAAATATAGTATCATCAGCGTCAAAATACTTGTTCAGTCGTTAAGTCGTGTCCGACCCTTCGTGATCCCATGAACCATATCCCGCCAGGCCTTCCTATCCTCCATTATCTTCCTGAGTTCGCTCATTTTCATGTTCGTTGTATCGGTGATGCTGTCTAACCATCTCATCCTTTGCCTTCCCCTTCTCCTTTTGCCTTCAATTTTTCCCAGCAAAATACTACTTAGTCAAAATACTACTTAGTGTAAACAAGACCTTGGGAGAAACGCCTATCGAGTACTGAGGTTTAATTCACTGAGAGTGCAATCCTATGCATGCTTACTCAGAAGTACGTACCTTGGTATCCAATAGCTTTTACTCCCAAGTAAGCGTGCATAGGACTACAACCTTAGAGGGGCGCACGGTAAGGAACTGGGAAGCCACTGGGAGGGATTCATAGTTGTTCAGAGTACACTGGTAAGGTAACAGAAGTCTCATCTGCATCTCTCCTGCATTTTAGAACATGTCTGAAGCATTTTTACAACATTAGTGCAACAGAGGAGTAAATGGCATTAAGGTGTTTCTAGCCCTGTTGTTGTTTAAACATGTACAACAAGGCTAGAAGCTCAACTGATACAGATAATTTCGAAGGAAAAAAGCATTCAAATTAACATAATGGTCAGGATCCAAAAAATCACAGAACTAGTTCTGCATGCCCAAGGGGATTTTAATTTGACTGACTGATTGGTTGCATTTATTATTACCTCAGGCTTGTATTTCTTTGAGTGGCAGCTTCCAACACTGCATGGAAAACTGCTTTTGAAGCTAAGCGAATGTCAAAACCAGTTCTGTGATACGGCATAAGGCATAAGGTTCAAAGGGGGAAAAAAGTCCCAAATCCCACTGAACATGCCCAAGCCCTTGGCAGTTTTTTGAATCCTGGCCAACACTTACATCAAGTGACATAATTGCAGCATATTGATCAAACAATTGATAAAGTATTAAAGAGTTTTTTCACCAGTCATTATTATGCAGCCTGTTACCTTTAATAAGTGTTCTGCAACTCAGTGGGGTAAAATGATAACCATAGAAAGCATTCTGACTTCCTTCATTAAAAAAAAAGCAGTGTCAAGTATAAAATAGATCAGGAAAATGACTATTCCAAATTTGCTAATCTGTGACAATGAAACGAAGCACAAAAGGGGCCTGAAACACTCAGAAGAAACTAGCAATTCAGTAACAAGATTTTCTGTGAGTTTATGAATATTTATGAACAAGTCATGAGGTTTTTTCCACATAGCTTCAAATGTTTTCTTTAAAAAGTCTTCTCAAATATTAAGACATGCATTAAAAAAAATAAAGTGTGCGTATAAAAGAAGCCAAGAATGAAAGACATGCAGCTTTAAAGATAAGCGTGCTTTCAGCATAAGCATTTGCACTCAGAACAGCATTTACACAAATTAACATATTTTATCTACTATAAGGCGCATAAAGCAATTGAAACATGGCATATATTCTAATTTAAATTGGTAGAACAGAATCCTCAAGTGCTGGAGAGACACAGTCAGAACTCTAAGAAGTTATGACAGCTAAATTCGGGTTTTTCCAATTTTACAAACCCAGATTGACAGTTAAACTATTTTCCCCCGGCCTCTCTACACAGATTACCTATGTGCAGAATGAATTTGACCACAAATGGCACTCTTGTTATGATTTCTAATACATATCTTTTCAGTTCAACAGAAAACTTTACAGAATGGCTTCCAAGTCATTCACCTTGTGTGAATACTACACAATTTAGAGATGCATCTGTACATTAAATTGCCCCCCAAAATACTAACAAGGAGATGCTCAACCAACTTAAAGTACAGCTAGGCTTGACAGAGAATTTGCCTTTGAAGGTAACATTTGAATACCTGTACTGCTAGTACATGGCCTTCTTGTCACTGAGGAACCTCAGAAAAGGTTCCAAAGAACCCCGGATGACAGTCTGAAAATGACTGGTCAATCACACTTGACAGGATTTGATAGCTGGCATGCAATAGCGTTTAACATGAGATAGTATTTAAGAAAAACATGCAATAGTATTTAGCATTAGACAACAGATAGATAACATGCAATGGTAAGTAGTATTTGACAGCTGAAAACTAATAAGATCCCATATCTGAAACCTACCAAACTCAAAACATTTGATAGATGTCAGTGTAAAGCAGGGGTTCTCAACCAGTGGTACTAGTACAACCAGTGGTACTTAAGCCGACTGCTGATGGTACTCGGACCACTGAAAACCGCTCCGACACAGCGCTCTTTTGCCGAGCCTCGCGGGAACGCTAAGAAGGGTCCTCACACCCTTTCTGGCCTCTGAAAACCTGAAAGTAACTGATGATGATGCCATCGCCAGTCACTTCCGGTGGTATGCAGCAGGAGAGTGGCGCCAGAGGTGGTACTTGGCTGGTGTAAAGCATTCAAATTTCAAGTTGAAAAGTTCACATTCAAAAGGCGCATTTGAATGTTGCTTTCACTTTATCACTGAAGCAAGAGTGCAAGGCAAACAGGTGAAAGAACCATATGAGTAGGAGTATACATTGCTGCACACAATGCACACGCACTATGCAGCCCCACAAGCATTCTTCTCTGCACTGATCAGGAAAACAATTTGAACTTCATAGGGTCACAGTGTTCAAATGTTTAAGGCTTTAAACCCCCCCCCCACAGCTAATACATATGCACAGTAATTGAGCATTACGTAAAAACCAAGTTACATGATGAGGCAAGTAACATGATACAAACCATACTAAAATGTTTTCATTTAATTACCCTGATCCAGGCTACAAAGTAATTAATTCCTTTAATTTTGTTTCAGTCGGATTTTGCTTATAAGCAAGTTCATCATTTCATGTGTCCGGAAGCTATTAGATTTGATACGTATCAAGGCTGGGAAATCCTTTCTACAAGCCAAGGAACAAAATCCAGGCAGCCTCCAATTGTCCTGGAGGAGGCATGACTCCAAATAATTGTTAAGATGAAGCAACCACCACAGTGACTCATGCGGTAGCTTTAGCTTGAGGTGGGCAGGATAACTGAACGAAGAGCCTGCAGACAAGGCAGCATTCAGCACAGGGAAATGAATGTGTAATTTAGCAATCAGCTCTACAAAGAAATTGGCTGGAAGGGTATCCCACTGAACTCTAAGAAGGAAGAGATTGCACTCTACTGAGGAAGTTTGTTACCACAGCTGACAAATCCTGCTCGCATGACGGCACTGACTGAGCGCATCCCATGCTGCCGAGCCGGCATGTTTCCCAATCATTGCGACTCATCATGCAGCAGCGGTAAATGGATGAAATGCAGCTCATAAAAACCACAATAAAATGATTAAAATTTACAGCTGACTTTAAAGCGTGGTTCTGCTTTGAAAAATAACTGCATCTAGCTCAACAAATTTGCTTCGTGTATGTACCAAATCGTCTATTTACTTTAGGATTATTTATTTAAATTCATTTCCAATTGTGCGTAACCAGACTCAGAGCACATTCCAAACCATTAAAGCGCATCTGGGAGGTGGGGGGGGAAAGAACCCTAATCCAAACACAGGCACTAAACTTAAAACAGATTTCCAACACAATGAAACCTTCTGAAGCATAAAGACAGCCACCCTTTCTGGGTGAAGAACTTCCTCATCTTATTTGTCCTTCCCTCAGGAAAAGCACAGCTGAACAAGGAGAACTAAACACCAAGCAGCTTGCACCAAAAGACACCAACTCCAAGAAATACAGGAAAGTGGCTTAATTCCAGCTAAGCACCATAAAATAGTGCTTAGTGTTTCATATCTTTTTTGTAAGATATGTGTAGGAATGGGTTGGTGAGTTAGCAAATGCTTGTCCATCTTGTTGCCAATCAAAATTTGATCCCAGAACATGTTTCAGACCATCTTTACCATTTAACTGTATCCTCCATAAACATTCAGAGTAGACAGGACAGAATTGTCCTGCCTCAAACTATTCAGTCCACGACAGAATAGTCCTGCCTCAGACTATGGTTTGAGGCAGGACTATTCACCTACAATCATTTAGCTGCAGAATTTCATTTTTAATACAATACAAAATATGGCAGAAAAAGCAACTGCAGTAAAAAAAAAAACATCAAATACACAAGTTGTTGCTTCTTGCAGGAATGTATCTTTTCTTACATTGATGCTCTGGATTGAACAATGCGGTCCAAGAAGCGACTCGCTGTGGGAAGAGAAGCAAGAATGTGCTGTTCCACCTGCCTACCCATGACACTTACCTCATATGATCACATGGGGCTGTAACATCTGAACCACTCCCTAATAGTGCAGTGTAAACCACACAATTAGGGACCAAGTTTGGATGTTTCAGCCCCACATGCAGTGGCGTCTCTAGCCTAAAATCTACTAGGGGCCCACCCTCAACTTTTTGCCCCCCTTCCTTTTGCTCCTTCCCTACACTCCCAGGTGCCGCCGATTTGGGGGGGGCGCAAATTTTGTGTTTTATTTATTTCCCCCCTATACTCCCCGGCGCTAACAAAGGGTGGCCCCGCAAAATATTGGACGAAATGGGGGCGAAAACAAACATTGAAAATCCTTCGTTAGTCCCAGGCCAGGGGGAGGTTATTGGTGGGGGTGAAAAAACGTTTAAGTAATGTTGACTTATCGTGTATATGTTGTTCCATGATGAGGCATCCGACCATGAGGGCGTCAGGGCAAACAGCGAGCCAGGCGAAAACAGCAGCAGCCATTACCATGAGGGAGGGCGAGCAGCAGGAAGCGGAACAGACTAGGAAGCTCCTCCCAGTCCCAGTCTCGCTAGTGAGTCTGGGAGACCACGCTGGTGTGTCATGTGTCTTCGTGGCCGCCCCTTTGCGAGGTGGGGGAGCGCTCGCCGCAATTTGACTGTAACTTTTAATTAACTGTGTGAGAGTTGGTGTAGTTGACGTTTCCACTTTCTTCGTGGTCGCCGCTTTGCAAGGTGGGGGGGTTATGGCTGTGGGCGGCGGGCGCTCCGAGTGAGTCCAGGAGCTTCGAGGACAAACAACTTTTCCCCCAACGCGAGGCGCTCAGCGGCTGGTGGTGGTGGGGTTATTATGGCTGCTGCCTGCCTTCTTTAAAACTTTTCCCCGGGCCAACGCGAGGCACACAGCGCCAGCTGCCACCACCACCACCGACTCTGAGGCACGCGGGTGCGGCTTTGGGCAGGCGCCGCACTCCAGCTTTCAAGTCCGAGAGGTGAGGCGTCGTCGTTGAGGCGATGCCGATGCTGGGCAGCGTCATGACACCGGCTGGGGGGGCGTGCGCGTCACGTCGCCTCGACAACAACGTCTCTTACCTCTCTCTCGTACTTGAAAGCTGAAGCGGAGAGCGGCGGCCACATCGCCCGCCCGCAGCC
The DNA here is from genome assembly GCA_026170595.1 of Plestiodon gilberti rubricaudatus. Taxonomy (NCBI): domain Eukaryota; kingdom Metazoa; phylum Chordata; class Lepidosauria; order Squamata; family Scincidae; genus Plestiodon; species Plestiodon gilberti. The sequence continues at coordinate 134,948,106 of JANXHW010000001.1, read as the reverse complement.
GCGCCGGCGCCTCCGACAGTCAGTGGCTTTTCCCCATAACGCAAGGCGCAAGCGTTGCCGCGTCGGCGCCCCCAGAAGCAGCGCGCCCACTTGGAGCCTGGGGCCCAGGGCCACAGGGCCCCCCATCATATGACGCCGCTGACCACATGATCAGGTTGTGGGGAGCAGTGTGCCCGATAAGTGTGCATCTGGTTCTCATTTCTCCTCTTGTGATGAGCTCCTGCTTGGATGGTATGATCAGAACTGGTCACGTCTAAAACAGTGACAAGCAGTTTTGGACCCTGTGGCTTCCAAGACAAATTTTATCTGGTGTCTGTCAGCTCTACCAAATTTTAATCAAGGCACAGTAAAATATTTGCCTATAGCTTTACTCATAGCAGAATTTTTAAAAAATCAACTAATGAGTGCGAAAGATTTCACAACCCTAATTCTCTTCTACATGTTGGCCAGGATTCAAAGAACTGTGTAACTAGCCTCACACACCTGGAAGGCTTCTGAGCAGCATCTCCCCATGGCACATAGCAAACCTCTTTGGAATCTCAATGGAGTTTCAAGAACAGTGAAAGCATATGGCAGCCTACTCATCGCTATAAAAAAGGCAAAGATTGCTCTAGGCCAGTAATTCCCAAACATTTTAGCACCAGGGCCCACTTTTTAAAACGACACTCTATCAGGAACCACCTAGCTTTGTGAGACTTTTAAAAAAAGGTGATCGAGAAAGAAATATTTGTTTTATTTATTTACGAGTAATATTTTATTTGTTTGTAAAACAAAACAAAACCCACCAAAACTCAATCCATTTCTCCTAATGAGGCAGCCCTAATCAACAGCCTCAAAACTTGAGGGGCTTAGTTATGTGACCCAGCTTTCCCCTTCCCTCCTACCTGTCATTGACTGACTTGGGGGGGGGGAAACACCATAAAAAGACGCTCAAACATTTATCTCCCTATATTTACACAAGCTTGCAAACTGCAGGAGCTCAGCTGTTTGCAGGGCAATTAGCAGCTATCTGGTTTTTTAATAGCCTCAGGGCTTGAGGCAATTAGTTACCTGATCTTTCCATCACCCGTGTTTTCATTGGGGACTCTGCGGAACCCACCACAAATCAGGTCGTAACCCACCAAGTGGGTCCCGACCCACAGTTTTTGAAATGCTGCTTTAGGCACATCTAAGTCCTTGGACATCCATAAAGTAGGTCTTTGGGTCATGGCTACTATATGTACTGTAACTTGTGTGTAGTATGTAAAAACATGTATATGTAATGCTACGCTTGAGTGTACATGTGCCACAACTATATAGCCCTTGGTGCTTGGTGGGCCATGGTAGGGGACAATCCTATGCACATCTAATCTGGGAGTCAGTGTTATCAACTACATTGAGACTCCCTTCCAAGGAGACATGCATGGGACTGCATTGTTAATGACGACATCTGAGCACTCAGTGGGAAGAATCAGATGGTATGCCCCTGCTAACTGGGCAAGAGGCACTTTTTCAATGGGTGCTCCTTATATTTAGCAGGAGGAGAATAACTGTCCCCCCTTTCACCCCAGCACAGTCTACTGTTGGTGTTCCTCTTATATTTAGCAGGGGGAGAGTAACTGCTCCCCTTTCACCCCAGCACAGTGTCTTTTCTGGTGGCTGTTTCCTGGTGTTCTTCTGCATCTTTTTTAGATTGTGAGCCCTTTTGGGACAGGGTGCCATTTAATCATTTGATTGTGTCTGTAAACCACTTTGTGAACTTTTTGTTGAAAAGCGGTAGATAAATACTGTTGTTAATAAATAATAATAATAATAAGGCAAGAAACACATTTATCCAGAACACTCTCCAGAGACCGGAGCAGTGCCCAAGAACACAGAACATGGCCATCCCTGTTTGCTCTGTTACAAGTCACTGGACCAGTATTTTAGATTTTTTTAACAAAAAAAATCACAGCATCCCTCAGTACATTTCATAGTGTAGTATTACCGTAGTTATATTACTATTATATTAGTATTAGTTATGAAATGTGGACAAATCTAGAGAAAGAATAAATCAAAATGCCAGAAAATAGTTTCATCTCTATATTTATGATTTGCAATTCAATAGCAAAACAACCCAGTGGCATTCATTTTAAATCTTTTTCAAAGTGACTGTTGCCAAACAGAGACCCAAGCCTTCCTCGGTTCCTACCAGTCCTGCCCCAAGAATGCAAGAATACAAACTGTAGGAGGCCTAGCTAACCTTAAAATAAATGTTCCTGGATGTAAGCAAATTATATGTACAGAGAATGTGTTAATGTCAATTTAGAAATCAAGAGGATAAGGGGCTCTGCCCAAACCCTGACTGATTAGATTCCGTTGGGAAGGAAGCAAAATAGCACCTACTAGAAGAGGCTGCAGAGAACCTGTCGCATGAAGCAGAGACTGGGGGCGGTGGTGGTGGTGGTGGTGTGGGGATGGCCATTTGAAATGCAGCCTATTTGTGATGGCAGGAGCTTGGTTGCAGCCAGTACAGACTACTCTATGTGCATGATATGTAGTGGACAAATCAGCTATGTCACATATCTACAGACGAAACAAGAGAAGAATATGTTACACTAAAAACCCAAAATCCATTATTACTAGTTCTAGATAGTGAAACTAGAAGCTCTGGATGATGTTGAAGGTTTCTAGTATTACCTAGTAAAAACTAGACAGTACTCTGCCTGGTGGGAAAAACCAGTTCCAACTAGAAAAACACCATTTTCACTACCTTGAAAAAGTCTGGATTTTCTCATTCTTCCTAGTTGGAACTAGTTGTACCCGGCAGATGCAGTAGTTTCTAGTTCTCTAGGCCAGTGTTTCTCAAACTGTGGGTCAGGACCCACTTGGTGGGTCACGACATGATTTCTGGTGGGTCCCACGTGATGGAAAAATCAGCAAAGTAATTGTCACAAGCCCCAAGGCTATTCAAAAATCAGATAGCTGCTAATTGCCTTTCAAAGAGCTGAGCTTCTGCAGTTTGCAAGATAGCTGAGCTCCTGTAGTTTGCAAGCTTGTGTAAATATAGGGAGATAAATGTTTGAGCGTCTCATAAAGCTAGGTGGGTCCCGATAGAGTGTCATTTTAAAAAGTGGGTCCCGGTGCTAAAAAGGTTTGAGAACCACTGCTCTAGGCGATACTAGAAGACCTGAATGCCGTGTGACCCTCCCAGTTTTGACTAGTCAGTTCTCCCAACAGGAGTGGTGCTTTCTAGTTCTTCCTAGGCAAGATTGAAACCACCAACACCATCCGAAGCTTCTAGTTTTTACTAGTCAGAACTAGTAACAACAGATTTTGGGTTTTTACTGTAACAGATACAAAAAACTGTTCTTGTATATTAGATCTCCTTCCAAAAGGTCCTTTATTTCGCCGTCGAAGGAAATTCACAAACCAAAATAGGGAACACAAGCCACATCCTTGTATTGTGTTTTTTTTTCCCCATGCCACTTTAATTTCTGGTAAAATTTTCAAATTAAGGGTTTATGTTTCAAGATACTCATTTTCACATAAACGTTCTACACATGGCTTAAGCAGCCAAATGAAAGCTATTGATTTTTTTTCCACCTGCATAAATGTGAAAATCCTTCATACTTTCCCAAAGGATGCATTATATTTATTGGTGTCTATCTTGAAACAACAGCTCAAGGTTATTGCTATGAAAACATTTTTGGTTTTAAGGTACCTCCATAAGTCCTCTGAAGGCGAAGAGCGTGTCTGATATTTTCCAAGGCAACAACAGACAATGATACAACTAACTTCTTGATTACAGCCTACAGGGCAAACTGTATTTTTATACAAGTCTCTATATCTGATAAACATTTGTATATGATAAACTAAGCAAATGATTAAGAAATAGGAACCCTTCAGGTAATTTAGAAGAGAACTACTGTAGACATTTATTGATTCAGGCACTTAATGAGAAAAATGCACACAGAGATCTCCCTTATATACAGCAGGGGTGTGACCCATTGACAAAATCTCTATGTAGCTGGCAGAAATTGTGGAATGCCAAGCTTTTTCTGTACAACAAAAGAAGAAGGAAACTTGGTTTATTCCTCTGCTCAATCATGACTCTGATGCCAAGACTCCAGAACTGAAACATCCTTTCTATATAAAAGCCACGTTCCAGTGTTCTGTCACACAGTAGTACGACCAACAGAATCCAGGATGGAGTTATGCAGATAAAGGAGCAAGACTACCCAGATAGATGTTTTACCTAGACGTTTTGAGAGCCTGTATCTGAGGCTAGGGAAGCAGAATATTATTTATTTAATTTATTTAAAGAATTTGTACCCCGCCTTTCTCCCGAGGGCACTCAAGGCGGCTTCCAACACATTAAAATACATATATACACATTTAAAAATTAATTAAAACAATTTAAGTTAAAATAAACAACCCCAGTGGGTCACCTGCATTTACATATGTTAAAAGCCATTTGTTAAAAAGGTCAGCCCACCATGTCAGACATCAAACGCTGTCCTAAATAAAAACGTCTTAAGGCTCTGCCGAAAGGTCTCTAAAGAGGGAGTCGTTCTTAATTCCAAGGGGAGGGAATTCCACAGTTGGGGCGCCACAGCCGAGAAGGCCCTATTCCGTGCCGCCATCCTCCTCACTTCTGTCAATGGTGGCACGGTTAACAGGGCTCCCCCTGATGACCTCAGAGTATGGGTCGGATTATAAGGAAGGAGGCGGTCCCTCAAAGAATAGGATACAAATTGTTTACCACCTACCCTTCTGTCCCACAGTAGAATCCCCAAGGACCATGCATTTAGGCGATTTCCATGTGGATGTCAAGCCACTGGGAAGAGTGCAGCTCAAGAGTTCATGGACACCATGACAACTATGAGCCTGCCCCAGGTAATAGCAGCAAGAATACCATTGGCCTTTTCCTCTAGGCCAGAGTGGCGTACCACCACTTTTCCTCTAGGCCTTTTTCAGTGGCGTACCACCTCTGAAGCCTCCGACGCAGCTGTGTACCACCAGACATAAGTGCCGATGACATCAGCACTTACTTCCAAGTTCGCGGCCGGCAGAGGTAAGGAGCAAGGGTGGGCAGGAGGGCTCTTCCCCACTTGGAAAGCCCGCATACTTGGGCTCTTCCTCCGTGTACTTCACTCTTCCTCCCTGGCTTCAGTGTCCCTCACTTCACCTTCTCTTTCCACTCTGCCTCCTTCACCCCCAATCCAGCCCCTTTTATGAGCTGCCACTTTATGAGCTCAGCCATGCTCTCCTCAGACCGCCGGTAGCTGGAATTTCCCCAACATGCAAGCCTCTTCCCATGCTGTTCAGCTAGCCAGCACTCACCACCTCCTCATACCACGGCTTCCTGCCGTGTCTCCCTGTTCCGACCCAGTCGGCTAGCAAGCAGAGTGAGGCCCACCGGCATGAACACACGGAGGTGTTGTGCATTAAGGATCCACAGTTAAATCATAAAGTGCAGGAATCATACATGCAGGCTTTGTTTTGGGATGGGGTTTTTTTGTTTGTTTTGGGTGGATATAATGCTGGAAAGCAGCACACATTGCAGGTAAGAGTGTCACTAATTACAATTCACACACCTGCTACCTCACAATAATGCCTACACAGAAGCATGCAAGGCATGAAACTGCCCTTCCCATTCCCTACTTAATGCTAACTCCCATTTGCACTTGAAGAAAAGTATCTTCAGCAAAAAGCAAACAAACATGCATTCTGAGTACACAAAGATTAGTAGAAAAAGATATCTTAATAAGCTGAGGCAATCTCATACAATGTCTGATTTATTTGTTCTATTTGTTCTGGCATTTGCTCCATAATGGTTGTATTAAGTTATTGTGGTATTTTATATTGCCTCTTTTTATGTCTTTGATAATGTGGGCTCTTACATTTTCAAATTATTGCACCAGAAGAGTTATTACAAATTTCACATGGTTTACTGGAGTGGCATCTCATGAATATAGAAAGGAAAGAAACAGATACCTGGGAAGATGATTGGATACACACCATTAACTATACATAGATCTCATAGCATTTGAGCAGTACAAGAATATATTCAGTATCCTAAGCTTTCAAAACTTATTTACTACTAAGTTATACTGCATTCAGGAAAAAAATGGTTCTAGGGTATTTTTTGTTTTCTTTTTCTATAATACAGTATATGCCATAATGTAGTATGTATAAACAATATTAACATTTTTTTTTCAACTGAGTAGAAAGATGAAATCGTACACAATGCAATCAATTTATATTTAGGTTCCAACAGACTTGCAAATCAACAGATGTTTATGAGAAATATGTGGAAAGCATAATCAAATAAATGTGCATCAAATCCCAATCTCTATCACTCCACATTTAAAAATAAGAACTCCTATATAACACTGCCACTGGTAAATTCATTTTAAAGAAGCAAGAGAAGACATTCTTGCCTTGTGATTCATCGCTACAAAAAAAAACAAAAAAACACAGGCTTTCATTTTAAATGGTAAACCATCATTCATTGCCTAAAGAGGATTCACCAATCATTATCTTCTAGTTTAACCAACTGTACCCTCAATAAAGAGCAGGGAAAATACGGTGGTTCTGCTAGCACCACTAATTGGTTGATGTTCTGTTCCATAGTTACATGGTAATGATATAGGTGCTTAGGGTACGATGTTGCTAGTTGGCTTCAGGGTTGCCAGTATTGGTCTTCCACATGACTTAACCTAATTCTGGAGTCTGAAAGTGGCAGAAGAAAAACATTAAGGGATGGATATTTCCTCCTCAGAAAGGAGGGAAGCAGAAGTCTGTGTTTGTGTGCCTTCATGAATCTTCACCCATTTGCACTATATAATGCATTGTGTTAAGATTCCTTAGGCTTTGTTCCCATTTTCATTATTCAGCCAATTATCTGTTCAGAGCAACAAGCACTGACAAAGTTGTTGCGTAAAGGAAACTCTTGTTTCCTGAGACACTATGTATGCTGGTCATGCTGTTTTAAGGATCATCCAAACAAGGCCAGTTTAGGAAGGATACACTGACACTGGGAAGTTTTCTTCACCCAACAAGCTTGCAAGTAATTATTTCATTCAATACATAGTTTGTCACACTGCTAGTGTAAATTAGGTCAACTCTCCCTGCATATGTTTATTCCACTTCATACTTTCAGAGAGCCTTGCTGCGATGAGAGACCATGATGTACACATGGGTATTCAAAAAGGATGGTGCAAAATAAAGCTGATTTATTATTAAATGAACTGACATACCACAACTGTCATGACATGAAGAGACAGAAAAACTGTCCAAGTTTCACATGCGTACCTACAGTGGGGCGGGGGGGGGAAACATCTGCGGTCTCCTCCCGAGGAGACCGTGGCTTTCACCCGGGGCATTTTCCCCTCCTTGCTCCAGTGTAGCTATGCAAGTGCCCACATCGAACATTTGTAATGTGCATGTGAAACTTGGACAGTTTTTCTGTCTTTTCATGTCATGACAGTTGTGGTATATCAGTTCATTTAAGAATAAATCAGCTTTATTTTTGCACCATCCTTTTTGAATAACCATGTATTTAAAAACAAACACACAGAGACTCCAGTAAACAGGATGGGATTGCAACCAAAGTGCCAAATACAGTAGATCACATGACTTATTGCTTCCATGTGAACCATGTCAATGCTCATATAGTGGGCAACTAATTAGGGCATGCTATAACAAGGGAAGGCCAGCGGGTGGCGGAGTGGGTTAAACCGCTGAACCATGAGCTGTCGATCGAAAGGTCGGCAGTTCAAATCCACGACGGGATGAGCTCTCGTTGCTTGGCCAGCTCCTGCCAACCTAGCAGTTCCAAAGCATGTTAATGTGAGTAGATAAATAGGTATCGCTTGCGGGAAGGTAAACAGCACTCCGTGTTCCAGCTGCATGCTACGCGCTGCGGCAAGGAGAGTCATGCCGGCCACATGACCACGGAGGCGTCTTCGGACAACGCTGGCTCTTCAGCTTTGAAATGGGGATGAGCACCACACCCTAGAGGCGGACACGACTGGACTTAATTGTCAGGGGTCACTTTTACCTTTTTATAACAAGGGAAGATGCGGCTGTTCCAAGCTCTGATCACCACCACACACACTTCCATTTGTTATAATCTTCTAATCATTAATGCTAATGAGAATCGTGAACTAAGGTGAAGTTTGAGGTGAAACAAACTGTACCTTTTAACAGAAAAAGCCTGGGCTGGGCTCTCCCCCCCCCCCGCTCCCGCCATCGCCGCCATCCCAAAGAAAGAGATATTGTTCTTAAGGAACAACACGTTTAAATTCTCCCAGATCTTGGCAGGCTCTTGGTTCATTTTTATCATTCCCACAATAAGACAGAGATTCCATTCCCTCCTCCCTTAGTAAATGTCACTGTCTGCATCAGGAATAAAGTTACTATTAAATGCAAGCCATTTAAATAAAGTTTATTTTTAAACTCCTTTTTTTACTTTCAAAGTTAGACTGATAGTTTTTAAGGACTTTGGTTTTGCTGTGAAGAAGGGTGCTCTAAGATGCATTTGCTTAAACATCCTATCTACTCTCAAATTAACACTCTGAGAAGTATGAATTGCTCCATCTGGAAGTGATTACATTTCAGAGGATGTGCAGCATTAAGTAATTTAAGCTTACTGAAGTGCTTTTTTGTGTGTAAATAGACCCTTCAATTTTTTTTAAAAAAAGTATTTAAAAACTTTCTTGTACAGCTGTTCAAGACACAAATCAATGTATTCATTTAATATACAAAAATGAAAAACAAAAATAATATATACGTTAAGCAAACCATGACATCAAATCAGACCCTGCTTGGGCAGAAGTACTATTCAGACATGCTGATTAAACATTCTGCATTTGCCCAGCATCCTGCATTTCTGCCCACACAATTTAGTAATTGCTCCATAAAAAAATGCTCCAATGTTCTTCAGCACCCTCTGTCACCCAAAGCATAACCAACAGTAACCGTCTATCACAATGATGCTCCGAGACACATTGAAAGGTCCTCTAGGCTCCTCTGAATCCAAAAGACAAAACCCTGACGAGGCTGCCCATTCTATCTCTACTTAGTTGACTGCTCTGGCCCCTTCCAGTCAGTCCCAATGGGGAATGGGATCATTCCATCATTTCTATTGCAAAGATGCTGGAGAATTACTCTTCCTCAAGGAGACTGCCAATTGTATCTCGGCACGAGGGCTTGCCTTTCAATTAGAAGAAACGCTCTTCTTCTAATTGAAGACTTATGGTGCAATTCCGCCATAAGGCACGTTTGTGGCACCCAGCAAGTAGGTGGCGCCGATGAGGAGACTGGTGCCACTGTACTCACCCCAATCGACATGGAGCGCCCAACAGGTAAGGTAAGTCCCCCACTGGGTGGTGGAGGGGCGGGGGTAGGGCATTCCAGAGGTGTTTTAGGGCAGGGGATGGTTAGACAGGGACCGGGGGGGGGGGTCAGACCGGCAGAGCAGGCCTCCGTCATATCCTATCCTCCCTCCTAGGCCCATTTCTCCTGACACAGGCCTCCTGGACGTACGCCAGCTAAATGGCTGGCATAGATCCAACGAGACCCATTTGGGAGGCTGGGGCTTTACTGGGGGTAAGGGAACAATTGTTCCCTTCCTTGAGGTGACCTCCTGGAGGCCTGCTTTGGGTCCTGGATGCGGTGGAGGTTGCACCAGCCTCACTGCATTTCAGGGCGCAAAGTTAGACAGGATTGGGCTGTTAGAAGAACTCTAGTGACTTGCGCAGAAGCACAGGGGCAGAATCCACTGTGACAGAGTAATAGATATTTGTCTTATTTTGAGGTAAACCATGGTTTGCATGAAATTTATGCATGCTTCCAATTTTACTGATTTAGCAATATATACACTCATTGCCATGCACTGAAATGGGCAGGAAACATACCTTCCTTCTTAAAAATGAAATGGTCAGCATAGCCTTTCCATTCACAATGTGAAGTGCATTTGAGGTTAAAAAAAAGTGACTCATTTTATTGTTGCTTATGACTCAAAATGAAACAGGCCATCTCCAAATGCAGACACATCTTTCCAAATACGACCAGTTTACATAGTACAGATCTGAAACAAAATCTCGGTACGACAGTTAGAAGAAAAAAATGAACTGGTGATTTGAAATGTCTTAATAGCCTGCACAAGATGGACCCAATGTATGCCTTCAGTGCAACTGTTGCAACCCAATCACATCTTATGCAGAGTGAGGTGGCAAACTGGTGGTGGAAATCTGGACTGTACCACTTCAGTGAGCAGTGAGTCATAGTTTTGAACCCTCCCCCATGCAAAACATACCTGTAGTAAGCCAACAAATCTGGGAGAGTTCTGTGTTAAACGTTTCTTCAAATATGCTCATGATTATCAGTCCAAATCTGTGCATTCCCCACACACACACACACACACACACACCAATGCAGCTGAGCCAAAATGGCTCATGCTGTATCAAGCAAAGGGGCAGTCCCAGAGGCACGGAGGGATCTACTCAGACCTCTGCCAGAAAAATCGCTGCCGCCACCGCCACCGCCACTGAATCCACTCCCTTCCCAGACCCAATCTGCCCTTCCCCACCAACTAACCTGGGTCGGTGGACTCGTTTAGTACCACTGCCGCTCACAAGACCATTGCAGCCATGTTGCCGGAGGCCATTTTGCAACTGCCATAAGGGAGTCACCACCCACGGAATGCTTGTTCCGCCAGCGTTAGTACCCAATAGGATTGGGCTGTATGCCATGGGTTAGTTTCGTAAGAGAAGAAATAGAACATCAACTCAGTTGAAGAAGTTAAATGGAGTCCATTTAACCCATTTTTTTTGTCAGGCTTCCTCAGCTCTGCTGTTCAACCATACAGAGAGGTTAGGGTAAGTAGTGGAAGTGTTTGAGGCAATACTTCTAGACACGAATATCCTTGGGCAACGCTGAGTCTTTGAATTTTCTCTGCTAGAAGGTAGACTTACCCTCTAGTCTTATCCCAGGGATAGGTCTTTCATTCAGGCTCTCAAAAAACTGACACTTTTCTTTTTCTTCTGTTGCTCTGTTGAATCTCCAATGTTTGCTTCCTCCTCCTAGTTGTCACCTCCCACCACTCTTGGCTATTTAGCCTTTTTATACTGAAAGGGATGCACCCCAAATAGGGATACAACTTACCTCATCGCAGTTCATTTACTACACTTCATGAAAGAGGGGGTTTGCATGGAGAAGCACTCTAAAATGTGACACCCCCCAGATATGCAGTCTGAAGTGGAGCAATTCAGAATTCTACCAGCTCAGGTTAGCGCTCTGAGGAACAGGTCTCAGCAACAGATTGTGGTAGAAGCAAAAGAATCAATAGGGTGACCAGAGGCAAAGAAGGACAGAGTTCTCTGTACTTTTAATGATTGTGCTGAAGAGGGAATTTCAGCTACAGGTTTGACACTCAAGGTGAAAAACAACTGCACTTGCCGAAATTCCCTCTTCAACACAACTGTTAAAGATATAAGAGCTTTGCCCTCCTTTATACCTAGTCAACCACACACACTTTCCAGAAAGTTCTCTAAGTACCAGAGCCTTTTCACGAAAGCACATGGCAACCCAATCAAGCCAATTTTATAGTTAATCTCTAAATGTTTTATCTCCAGCTTTTTTTTCCCAAAGTATAGTATATATCTTAATACTATACCGCCACCATAAGCTATTTTTATCATCTAGATTTTCAAAAGCAGTTTGCAGTTCCTGATGAAATTCATGCTTAATGATGTGTATAATCTGTAACAAGTAGGCTGCTTGTTACAGCCTGACTTTCTCTTCTGCTGTATCATAAGGTAACTGAAAGCATCAATTGGCATAACATGGTGTGGGAGGCACAATACGATGCAAGTATTTTAGGCATGAGTAAGACTTCACATCACATCACTCACACACTCACTCTATAGCCACATGGAAGAATCCAGGGAGTTACTGGTTATAGGTATTCACAGATGTCTCCTACTTGGGCCTGGTTGTGGGGTGGGATGAGGATTTCAGATGCTTCAATTTGCTTCATGTACTGGGAGCATGGTCAAACCATGCAGAGAACTCTGGAGCTTCATGAACTCCCTGAGGTCATTGGCATTTACTCAGAAATAGCATTCCCTCGAGGAAGAAGGCCTCTCCCTCTCCTAAGAGCATGCTGCAGTCAATCGTTCCCCTGGAAGTACTGGAAGATCACATGACAGCCAGTTAGAGACTGGGGTTTCAGTAGCCCTGAATATTAGACTTGTGAACTGGCTCCAAGAAATAGCTGAAAACAACTTCAAATCACTACTTTGTGTGCTCTGAACTATATTTGACTTCAACGTAAAACTCTAAATGGTTTAAAGAGAGTGGCAGCACCTGAGGTATGGAATTTGAGAGAAAGGGGCCTGGCTGGCCCAGTTGCAATAGGCAGTGAAAACTCACTCATTTCCCTTGGAGTTCTATTGACCTTGATGCTTTTATTGCTCTTTATAGGTCTGCCATTGGGATGGCAAGAAAAACTTCAGTTTAGGCAACCATTACTACTTTCTTTAAACCATTTATAGTTCCTTGAGTTTACTTAATACCTGTGTCTGATGATGTGTTGTTTTCTAATTTCTCTTTTTTTTACATAGATTTTTATCTTGATTTGTTATGATTTAGATGTTTTAAACATCCTGTTAGATGTCCTGATGGTCCCTTCAATAACCTGGAAGAGAAGGATATAAATATTTGAAATAAAGAAATAAAAATATTCTAAGCATCGTATCAAAGAGATGGGCTAGGTTCACGGTAAAGCCACCTTCATCTCACCATTGTAACATTCTGGCAAATTCTTCGCCTGCATGCTCTTCTGTCCTAATTCAGCTCACAGCTACCCTTTTTAGTCTCTTGATGTTCTACTACACTGTGCTTTCTAGGAAAGAGGGAGACAGAAAGGAGAGGCAGTGGTGGGTACCAACAACAGGACTGTAAAAGAGAAGCGAATCGAAAAGGGCAGTGCTTGGCTTGATGCAGCTATTACTACTAAGTACTGTTCTAAGGCATCATGGAACAAGCCTAAAGTAGGGTGATCGCAAACATTTTGTGACATATGGCAAAAAGACAGGCGAGACACATGGACTCCATATGTATCTGGAGCCTACATTGCTCCTGCCTTCTTTTCATGTCACAACGTACGACTGAAAGCAGGAGTACAAGCGCTCTGAGCTGTTCTACTTTGATTTCCTCGTGCCTGAATATACAAAAGGGACATCTTGACACTCGTTGCTAGGAAAAAAATGTGTGCCTGAAGTACTTCCAGATATAGATGAAATGAATTGACAGCACTTTCACATTTAGCGATGGAGTAGCTAATTTGGGCTAGTTTTGTAATGTGTGAAAGTACCTTGGCGAAAGTATATCAGCGCATCGGCATGTGGCTGTCTGGCCAGGCTAACAGCTGTTTGTTATTTCTCTCTTATTTCAATATTCAGCAACTACAACATGTTTCCTGCGTGAGATCAAGCTGTGCAGAAAGGCAATCAGAGAATTCTGTGAGAATTCTTGCAATATTGAAGAGACAGCAGTAATTATTCTTTTTTTTGTAGTAGTAGTAGTAGCAGCAGCAATAGTTTTAAATTTATATCAAGCAAGGAAAAATATTCTGCTCCTAAAATGTTCTGCAACATGAATATCTACATTTTCTTGCAGACACTGGCTCCAATATATAACTTTTATTCTAACTTCAGGTTGTACACAGGATTTATCACAATTTAGTCCAATACCTTGCTGGACTTTTTTGATAAATTATTCCAGAAAACTTTTTTTAAAAGAAATCTTGATAAATCTACATTTGAATAGAGCAGGAAACCATTGCCTATTTTCTTTTTAAACTTCATGTATCAGTAAAACCCCTTTCTGAAAGGAAGAAATCTCTCTCTCTCTCTCTCTCTCTCTCTCTCTCTCTCTCTCTCTCTCTCTCTCTCACACACACACACACACACACACACACACACACACACACACACGGTATTAGTGTTATCAACCACTAGTCAGCCTAATATGGATTAAACTAGATTCTAGTCACGTTTGCATCCGTTCCTCTCTCTTGCTCTCAATTCCATTCTCTTTTCCCTCACTCAGACCTGATACATGCCAGAAGACTGATTACAGTGCATCTAAACTGTATTGCATTTTTATGCATGCAAGTTATCTTGTTTCTGAAACGAATAAATCAGTTTCACTTAACTAACATGATTTTACCAGGGCAGAACATGGGCAGTAAAAAAATCCTCAATATTTTCTTCACAAGCAATCACCTCATTTTTGTACAGAGGCAGTAGAGTAAGCAATAAAGTACTCAAGAAGTATCATTAATTTAATTATGTTCTTGATGCAAAAAGGAAAAGAAATTGCAGAAGAAAAATCCACTAGCTATGAGGATCTGATAGTACTAACAATCAGTTGGCAAGACTGAAGTGCTTTGGAGGTGGAAAGATAAGATACTTGTGGCCCAATCCTATCCAAAGCCTCGTGCTGGGATGCAGCAGCACTGGGGCAGGCTCCACTGGATCCAGCGTGGGGCTGGAGGCCTCCTTAAGATAAGGGGACGTTTGTCCCCTTACCCCATGTTGAGCCCCAGCAGTCTCTATGGGGCTACTCAGATCTGCGTCAGCTAAATGGTCTGCACAAATCCAAGCAGCCCTCTGACGGGCTTCCAAGCCCGGGAAGGGAGATAGGATTCAGTGGAGACCTCGTCCCTCGCGCCCACTCTCCTCCCCATCCTTCTCCCGCCCCATAACGCCCCTCCCCACCCCACCCCATTTCACCCATCCCCGCCTCCCCACCACCAAGCTTGGAGCTCACCTGCCTTTGGTAGGTGCTGCTCCTGCATCGGCAGAGGCCTACCTGTGCTGGAGATGCCGGCACAGCGTGCTTTACGGCATGTTTGCAACAGCGCGGGACCTAGGCATGCCAGTGAAGGCCGGCATAGGATTGGACTGTCGATGAATTAATATAGTAAACCAAAGTTAGGGGTCCGCTGATGTCCTAACATTTGTTTAAAACATTCAAAACAAGCTTTCAATTAGCCATATGTCAAGTTACTTGTGGCATGTTAAGAATAGAGCTGAGCTGAACATTCATGGGTTTTAATTTTGTATCAAAAGTTGCATATTCAGTGAGAGAGAAACAAAGCAAATTACACAGAATCTTAAGCTTTTTTTCCCTCCACTTTTGGTCAAAGTCCTACAGTGTAATCCTATGCATGTCTACTCAGATGTAAGTGTGTTCAATAGGGCTTACTCCCAGAAAGTGTGTATAGGATTGTAACCCTAGACAATAATCACAGTGTAGACAAGCAAAATACACCAGAGGCTGGTTTTTAAGGCTCCAAAGAATTGTGTTTCAGGGTGCTATTCGAAAGCTCACCCAAAAACATTTCCACCGTGAGCAAAAGTTAAACTGAAACTCACAGCCCAATACTGTCTAGCAGGATATGGTGGCACAAATAAGGCGCCTGCCGCATCCTATTCAGGATTGGCCCTGCCTCGGCACAGCCAACAGCCTCCTTGGGGTAAAGGGACGTTTGTCACTTTACCTTGAGTAACGCACCAGCTGCCCCGATGGGGCTACTTGGATGTGCACTGGTGCCAGTTAAATACCAGTTATTTTGCTGGTGCAATTCCGAGAGCCCTGTGTAATGGTGGCCAGGCCTGGGAAGGGGAGAAGGATATGGCAGAGGAGGCCACTGCCTATCCCTTCCCGGGCCCGGCCAACCAATATCAACCCCTCCCCCCCAGAACTCCCCATTCCCAGCACGGCATTGCTCTGCAGCGCCAGACGAGCGGCGCAAGGCTCTCCACCGGTGCCACTTACCAGGTGTCACAAACGTGCCTTATGCACACTTGCAACCAAAGAGGTCGCTCTACCAGTCTATTGTTAGACAGGATTACGCTGTAAAACTAAATAGATAGCTCTGGCTCAGCTCTGATTACAAGTTGTTCCCAGGCAACAGTGCAAGTATGGTACCTGCTTTTCTTTTCTAGACTTAAAGAGGAACTGATTTCTTTGTTAACATATGGAAGCATTTTGAAAGCTGCCATGTCAGCGGTCAGTTGTTCTACCTTCCAGAAAAGGACACAGGACAGTCCTATGCATCCCCTTCAGAGCACCCCCTGTGAGCATATGAAGCTGCTTTATACTGGATTAGGCATTTGGTCCATCTAGCTCAGAATTGTCTATGAATGGCAGCAGCTCTCCAAAGTTTCAGGCAGAACTCTTTCCACCACCTGCTACTTAATCCTTTTCACTGAAGATACTGAGGACTGAACCTGTGAGCTTCTGTATGCAAAGGATGTGCTCTACCACTGACCGATAATAACCCATCCAAAGCCATGTTAAAAGATGTCTCATGCTCAAGACGACGTGGAAGAGTCCATTCTTCATTTCAGTCTTAGAAAGTATAAGTAAAATAGGGTTGCAATCTGGAGGTAGCATGTGGGGCAGTCTGCATTATTGCACCCTAAACTGTTTGAGCTCTAAGAGTAGAATGAGAAGCCTCCGAGCTTAAGAGTTCATAGAGCTAAGGGGCAAAAGGAGACAACTTCACACAGCTTCCAGAACGCAGACTTACAGTGCAATCCTAGCCAGCTTTCCAGCACTGATGCAGCCATGCCAATAGGGCACACGCTCCATTTTGCGGTTCAGGGGCAGTCATGGAGGCCTCTTCAAGATGAGGGAACATTTGTTCCCTTACCTTGGGGCTGCATTGCGGCTGCACAAGCGCTGGAAAGTTGGTTAGGATTGCGCTGTTATAATCTGATTTATATCAGCAGTCCAAAAAGGGCACAAAGCTACACCCAAACCCTCCATAACTGTTCCTGGTTTAAGAAGAACCCACATGCCAGAGGCTGTTTGCAATCAGCTGCACTTAGCTTCTCACGTGGAAAAATCGTGCAGCACTATAGGCGGTTGGCCAACACAGCCGTCTTGTGTGTGAGCGTGTGTGTGTGTGTGTGCGCGCGCGCATGTGTGTACATGTAAAGGAAAAAGGAGCAGGGGCTGGTGATGTTTCGGGGGGGAGAGTGGAGTGAAATAGAAGGCAAACATTTAACATTTGAGGGAGAGAAACTGGGGGTCACATTGGATAGGCTCAGGAAAATGGAATAAGATGCAGGCAATGCAACTAGCCTCTGAAACTTATATAGCTGTACTACATTATATTCCAACTTCCCATTTATATGCTACAAGTTGAGAGTGGCTGAACATGAAAATGAGCGAACTCAGGAAGATAGTGGAGGACAGGAAGGCCTGGCGGGATGTGGTTCATGGGATCACGAAGGGTCGGACACGACTTAACGACTGAACAACAACAATAAACAGCCTTTAAATCCAGCAATCTCTCACATACATACTGTGGTGAGAGATTTCTGGATGTAAAGGCAGTTATAGAAACCAGTAAAATATAAGGCAGTGCCTAATTGTCTCCTATATTCTGCCTACTTTGGAAGCCCGGGTACCCCCTATCACGGTCCAATTTTCTGAAGTACATAAGCAGTTAAAAATTGGATCAACAACAGCTTGATATGTATCATACATATCAAGCTGTTATTGGTCCAATTTTTAACTATATGTTTGTCTAATTTTATGCATCCAGATTGTTTTTAAACATACAATTCTTCCTACTTTTTTCTCCCATTTTCCTCCAGAGGCTGACAGTATTTATATACTAACGAAAACTGACACCACTACAGCCTTTATCTCAGTCTGGTATCTGAAGGGTTAGGCCAATTGCCAACCTTCATGTAAAATGGTTGTATACGTTAAGAGATTGCCCAAGGCTAATTTGGAATAAAAATATTTAATGGGGTTTAGAAATATATTCCTGTTAATGCTGTATCCTTTAGGTTTGAAATCTTGTTTTACCTGTATCATCTAAAAACAAAAGCTTCATGTTTCTTATATATATACACTCACATCCAACATACACAATTTACAATCTTCTATACTTTCTATAGGTATGTTAAAGCTGGTGGTGTTCTCCCAACTTTATACAACTCAATCACATACATTAACGGTGCAATCCAGGGGCGTAGGCTGATATGGGGCGGTGGTGCGGCGGGCCCCAGGGCGTATGGGCAGAAGGGCTCCGGAAGGGCTCCGGGAGGGCGGGAGGCTCCTTAAGTTTCGTGGGGTTTTTTTAATCTTTTTTCGGGTTTTTTAAGCTTTTTCGGGCGATTTTAAGTGCTATTGGGGCTTGTAAACGTAAGTGTATGCTTTGCTGCAACTTATCTTGTGTATAGGACCCTCCCGCGACGATCTCCAGGGGCGCAGACGATCTTCCGGGGCGCAGATTGTTCCTCTGCTCCCAGGCGCGAACTCTGTAAAGTGCCCAGGAGCGCTTTGCAGAGTTCACACATGCGCAGAGTGACGATGTTTCCAATCGACGTTCTGCGCATGCGTTAACTCTGCAAAGCGCTCCTGGGCGCTTTACAGAGTTCGCGCCAGGGGCGGCAGCGCAGAGGAGCGATCTGCACCCCCGGAGGAGATCGTCGCCCCTGGAGATCGTCGCGGGAGGGTCCTATACACAAGATAAGTTGCAGCAAAGCATACACTAACGTTTACAAGCCCCGATAGCGCTTAAAATCGCCCTAAAAAACCCAATAAAATTGTCAAAAAATTCAGGTTTCGAAACCGAAACCTAAAATTTTTGACAGTTTTATTGGGGGGTGTTGGGGTGCCGCCCCAGATGCGGGGGCGCCTGGCGACGCCACTGGTGCAATCCTATGCATGCCTACTCAGAAATAAGTCTAATTGCATTCAATGAGGCTTCCTCCCAGGAAAGTACATATAGGATTGCGGTCTAACAGTGCAATCCGACTTAACTTTTGTGCCAGTGTAACCAGCGGCGCAGCAAGAACAGGAGGCCCCAGAACAAAAAAGGGATTCAAATCCCCTCCAAAAGAGGAATTGAAAGGGGATTTGAATCCCTTTTCCATTCTGGGGCCTCCCGTTCTTGCTGCGCCTCTGGTTACACCGGCACAAAAGTTAAGTCGGATTGTGCTGTAAGTTTCATGTACAATGCTTCTTAAAATCTTTATTATATCCATCTTTGATCACTTCAGATTGAAAATGTCAATATTACGGCAAACACTACATTAACATTCATTATCTACATTTTTAACAGGTTAGTTTGAAATTTTCAGGAGAATTCTGTTCCAAGGTCTTTTTCTGAAACTTGAAAATAACCTTCCATCAGAAGATTACAGTTCTACAGTGAAATTAATTGAATTATGTGTATATTTCCATATAATGTTTACTGGTTATCCTTAGCAGGTTTTGCTTCTATTGGGTAGCATCCAGTTTCCCTTCCTCTGAAACAAGGACTCCTTGCCCTGTAGCAGTGGTGTCGCTGGGGCGTGGAGGGGGACGGGCCACCGGGGGTGACGCGCAGGGAGGGGGTGACCTCCGGCTTTCCCAGTGCGTGTTTCTCTCCTCACGCAGGTGCACAGTGCGACTGGAAATCGACTCATGCGTGCGCCTGCCTGGATGGTGCTGTGGACCAGAGAAGTGCCGCTTAGAATCCCACGCCCTAGAAGTCCCGAAAAGGATGAAGAAGACGAAGCACCGGGCGGCAGCGGGGGGTGTCAGGGGCGTCACCCCTCCCTGCGCGTTGGGAATCTCCTGCAGCCCTTTGAATCCCGGGCGGGATGGGGGGTGCCAGGCAGCTCCAGTGGGGGGAGGGGGCAGCGGGCACATAACTCCCTCCCTGCGCCCCTGGGGGGAAGGGGACATGGGGGTGACGCGCTGACCTCCCGCCCAGGGTGACGTGCACCCTAGTGACGCTTCTACTCTGTAGGAAGTCTTTGCTGAGTTTAAGGAAAATAGCATGAGATTACAGATGAAATGTTTGCAGCACACATTTTTAAGAGAAAATATGGTAAGCTACAAAAGACAGATATTGGCAGAGTACCAATACTTTCCCACTACTACTGTAGCAGAAAAGTTTGGAAACTTCCTGAAGCATTCACGATGAATGCTCCTAGTGGACCCAGTGACCAAAAGCACATTTTGAGGAGTCTGACAGAACTTCAGAGTAGTATTTGAAGTCCCAGGAACCTGAAATTCTCAATTTCTGGATATTGCTGGCAGTACTGAACTTTTTTTTTTCCAAACAATTGCTTTTAATGTATTATGCAAACATATCTGCCAGGCTTCCTTTATTGCTAAGGATATCCTCCCTCAGCATTTAGTTTTCAAAAATTGCCAGTTTCCTAATTGCTCAGCTCTAAGACACAAAGAAAGGCCAGCGGGTGGTGCAGCGGGTTAAACCACTGGCTGAACCATGAGCTGTCGATCGAAAGGTCGGCAGTTTGAATCCGCGACGGGTGAGCTCTCGTTGCTTGGCCAGCTCCTGCCAACCTAGCAGTTCCAAAGCATGTTAATGTGAGTAGATAGATAGGTACCGCTTGCGGGAAGGTAAACAGCGCTCCGTGTTCCAGCTGCATGCTACGCGCTGCAGCAAGGAGAGTCATGCCGGCCACATGACCATGGAGGCGTCTTCGGACAACGCTGGCTCTTCGGCTTTGAAATGGAGATGACCACCACACCCTAGAGTCGGACACGACTGGACTTAATTGTCAGGGGATACCTTTACCTTTAAGACACAAAGAACTTTGCAGACAAGCAAAGTACAGAAAATGTTATTTGTCATAAGGCAACATTTGTGTAGAAATGTCATCTGAAAAGTTAATGCTAGGGTCTTCTACAAAACATTTTGTCATCTTCTTAACACACCCTCCAATATAATATGGGTAACAGGAAAAACAAACAAGCTTGCTAAAACGCTGGAAAGATGAGCAGGTTTGCACAGGTAGGTTTATTATCTCACAGCTCATATGGCAATTAAAGACAGGAAATAATTATGCGATGACATACTGCAACAGTTGGCAGCGAAAACTGTTCTTGTCTTGAAAAACACTCAAGTTTATTGAGGACGGTTTGAAGAATTTCAGTGTAGCCAGTGGCAACCACTGAGACAGTACTAACAAAACTTCAGTCAGTCAATCAATCAAAGCTGACCTAGATAACCACAGTAATTTATTAACAAGAATTCTAAGCAAACCTCAGATAATGTCAAGGAGAAAGATAATACTATCATCCCATTCGGAATTAAAAGTGTAGCTTTAGTCATGTGCTTTTCTTGAAACAGCAAATATACTCTTCACTATGTAGTTTCCTTTAATCCATTCGACTCTACTACAGAAAAATCAACTGGCTGGGAAACATTAAGCCTACAGGTACTAAGATGGCAGCAGTTCTAAAATGTACATACTTACCTGGGAACCCAGTAGTACTTACTTCTGAGTAGACATGCAAAGGATTGGGCTCTGAATGTATTTTGCAATCTATGCTGATTAAGAAAAACTTACCCATTGGAACCAAAAACACCTTTAAAAAGTCTCTTCAGACAATGATCTAATCCAGATCTGGGCATTGTAGGGCCCCAGGGCCACATCCGGCCCTTTGGCTGTCCCTGACCGGTCTGCGTGAGGTTTAAAGGAAGACACGGGGCAGCTAATGAAGGTAAAATAATGCCCCCCCCCAGCTGAGTGCTAGAGAGGCTCAACTGAAGAACAGGAAGGAGCCTCTCTAGCACTGAGCATCTGTGCTATAAGCACCACGTTGCTGCTTTTAATATCTGTTGCAAGGAAGACATGGAGCAGCTAATGACGAGAATGGCTGGGGGGGGGGGCGTGTGGGCACTGCAGAGGGGGTGTTTGCCCCTATCCGCGGACTCCGGTATCCGCAGGAGTCCTGGAACGGCCCTCCACAACAGTCCCAGTTTCTCATGTGGCCCTTTAAGAAAATTAATTGCCCACCCCTATTCTAATCCAATGCACACAGTCTGCTTAAAATCAATTTACTTCAATTGCTGGGGTTATTTACTGTTGAAGATGTGCCCTCCCCAACTCCCTCATGCATCCAATGAAGTGGACTGCAGTCCATGAAAGCTTATGCGGAAGTGAACGGGTTAATCTTTAAGATGCTATAAGATTCTGTTGTTTTTCTCCCACAACAGACTAACCCAGCAACTCTTCTAGAAGTTGCCCCCAACAAGTAACAGGTTTCAAAAAATATATATTTATGAATGAAATTTTTATCCCAACCCTTCAAGGAAAAAATACTCTCAGGACAGCTTGCAACTGATAGTTTGCCAAAAATAGTTTTGGCAAATGTGCAACAAGGAATTGTTCAATTCAGTGCCTATTGTGTACAGTGATTCAGATCAGCATTAGATCTGTCTGTGCTTTTGAATGGGAACACATGCAAATAAGGCCAGACTGTGCTTCTGAATGGAGAACTGTGCCCAAAAAAGTCACATCCCTGAGCATTTTGCAATGTTATTGAATTTTGTAAGGGGAAAGGGGAAAGCACATGCATTTGATGATGCCTCTTAAAAAAATAGTGGAAAGCAACCTGCTGATTCCATTCACAATTTGGAATCTGCTGTTAAACCAGGACAGAGTTTTTAAATGGAAAACCAAGTGCAATTACCCTGTCTCGGTTGTTGCAGTTGTTGATGAAATCAATTGCACATCCCATTTATCACAATTATTAAAAAAAACCAAGTCACAGACATATGGAAAGTCCATGTTCACTCTCGAAGACAAGTGTCCTGAACATATGACAGCAGTATTTGAGGAGAAATATTTATGCAAGTGGTTTAAGAATAGATTCAGATTTAAGAATTTAAATACATTTAAAATTAAACGTTGATACAATTGTGTTGGTATGTGTCAAAATGATGGTGTGTGTTTTAGTAAATTCTTATGGATAGCACAGGAAAGATATTTTCCCCATTATATACCTAGCTGAAGATATCACTGCATGCCAAGGTCAGGTATAAGCCTACATCTAGGAGATGTTAAGTGAATGCTAATTCCTTACAATTTGGACAGGTAAACTGTGTGTAAAATTATCCCTTGGACAAAAGGCCAGGCCCCAAACTTATTAATTGCTTAAGTTCTTCAAAATCAAACATGAGCAGATACCTGAGCTTTAGGTAACATTTTGAACAGAATGAATTTCAGGCTAAATTATTACCATTACTATTACAAGCTATTACGTGCATAGTTCTTAGGAAATATAGATTTTAATGGAAGATTCTTGCAATACATGCAATATATGGAAGCAGTATTCCTATTCTAAGCGTCGGGGGGGAGGGGGAATCCATTTATCTTTTAAACTAGCTTTCCAGGAAGGAAGTACATGCAATTAAACTGGTATTTCTGTCATATTATGATGCAATAATATTCAGAGTAACTAGGTTCAAAAATAAATTGATTTGTTTTCCTTATTAAAAATCTCCATTATTAAAATAACCTTGTAAAACTCACCCAATTTTTATTAAACTATTATTTGCTTAACAATAGTAACACTCCAACATTAATGTAGTTATCTATTTAAAATAGAAATATCAGCAAATGATAGCAGAATCTAAGAGTACAATTTTTGATAATCAGCATATTCTAATGTCTTTACTACTTCCTGACAATTAATACTTTATCAAATTGATGCTGTTTTAGTTACCCATTTTGTGGCTTGATAGGTTCCAATGAAAGTCAACATGGAGGACTGACCTGCCTATGACACCAACTGAAAGGTTTGCATTGAGTTGGGAGGGGTGGCGAACTGAGACAAGGAGACAAGGAGTGCTCTGCTACACGTCTGGTCTGCCCACCATCGACGGGGCTGCTTCAGTCAGCACCTTGATCCTCCATCCTTCTCACTGTGAGTGAGAAGGAAAAGGATCAGGCCAGCAGCAGGCCCCTTCTTCCCCCAGCACCACTGGACAGAGCGGGGGGGGGAAAAGCTTTTCACTGCCATCTCTTCTCTCACCCCACCCACCGAGCAGCTTGGGGAAAGTAGCCAAGTGGGCAAGGAAAGACAGAGTGTGGCAGGAGTTCCAGATCACTGCCTCCTGCACCCTATGCTAAAATAGGTAGAGTGGAGAATGCTGGTAATGCTTCCAGCATGCAGCGCTCTTCCTGTTTATTTTAAACAGGACAAGCACAGAGGCGGTGATCCAGAGCTTTCCCTAAGCAGCCAGGTGTGTGTGAGGCAGCAGCAGCAGGCAGGCACACATGAGAGGGGTTTTTTTTTGGGGGGGGGGGGAATGGAATTTGCATGCCACTTCAGGTGGCATTTGAGCTTAGACTGGGCCTGATTATAATTGTTTTATTTACTGGTCATATTAAATCTGACCTGTACATATATACTTCTAAGTCTACATCAATTTTTGTGGAAATTAAGTGCTTACCTCAGAACATGCTAGACCAGTGCATGTTGGTCACGACCCACTTGGTGGGTCACGAGCCCACGTGGGTGGGTCGAGAGTGGGGCCTGCCTGCCCTTTTCTTCGAACGACTCATTCCAGAAGCCCAACAACTCACCGGCAGGCCCTGGAGTCCTCTTCCGGGTCAAGTCAGGCCAGTAACCCACTCTATTGACTCCCGCGGGTTCACTGGAAGTCACTTCCGGAGGCTCCTGCAGGCCATTCTGAGGAGTGGGTCGCAGACCCGGCGCAACCTGGAAGAGGACTCCAGGGCCTGCTGGTGAGTCGTTACCATGTTGCAACCCACCACGGAGGAAGAGGTGGGTCGCGGTGCGGGAAAGATTGAGAACCCCTGTGCTAGACAACAAACGGGGAGAAATATTTCTGATTCACAAGGATTGCTGCATTTGCTGTGATTATGCAGATATCCAAAGTGCTGCTGCAACTGCAACCCTATGCAGTCCCATCAGCATTATTTTAGGTTCACACAGGAGCCCGTTTGAATGTGATTTGTGAGCACAAGCAAGCCATAAGAGGATCTCATGGAAGAAATTAAAGATGCTGCCATACGTGTAACCCAGTTCTCAGGACAAGAGCACAAAACGTAGGTGCTCATGCAGCTGAATATACACATTTAGGTTCACATTTTCATTTTGCGAAGCAGATAGCAGCACCAATAAAGTTATACGTGGATTGCCGATTCAAGTGCTCAGCGTTTTGGATAAGCTTGCATTGTTACCTCTGCACAGCAGATGTACAGCATTTCAGTTCTAAGCCACTAATTCCTGCATTGTTTTCTCCTCACACCAGACATAGCTAAAGTAAGCCCAGAGATAAAAGGGAAAGCACTTAGAGATTAGTGAATCCAAGCAGTTAAACTCACAGAACGTTCTTTGAATTGCAATGGTCCTTAGCATGTCCTCTGAGGATATGCAGTCAGTTTCTCCTTCTTGGGCATCCTTCCTGCCATAACTTTTTTTTTTTAAAGGAAAACTGAGAATGCAAGATGGTATTGTCCCCTGCTAACTGGGCAAGAGGCATCTTTTGGTGCTCCTCTTATATTTAGCAGGGGGAGAGTAACTGCCCCCCTTTCATCTCAGCACAGTCTTTTCTGGTGGCTGTTTACTGGTGCTGTTCTGCATCTTTTTTAGATTGTGAGCCCTTTTGGGACAGGGAGCCATTTAATCATTTGATTTCCTCTGTAAACCGCTTTGTGAACTTTTTGTTGAAAAGCGGTATATAAATACTATTACTATTACTATTATTATTATTATTAGGTCATAATGAGTTTTCATGCTGCATGAACTGTCAAAAGTAGGCCGTGCTAACTCAGAATATTCAATTTCAAGATGTCAGAACCCGTCTCAATATTCATAAAAGACACAGGTTGGGGGATAAAAACTAGACCCGGCCTGCTGTGTCAGTTTATCTCAAGAGCCAAAACACTCAAGGTCTAGACAGCCACTTTACAATGCCATGTGAAAACCTGCAAACAGCTCCAAACACAAAGTTGAGCTGCACTTTCTGAATAGCTTCTGCTAGAATGATGTTTCCAAATGAATGCAAAGTGAAGTTTCCTGGTCTTGTGTGCCTTGAACAATCAGCTCAAATCCTCTCAAATATCCTTCATTATATGGTGCAAGGCAAATCTTTTGTTGAAAATACTACTCTCGCCAAAAGAGCGAGTCTGTCCTTATACTTAGCAATTGTTTGGCAATCCTAAAATGTTAAGACTATTCATGAAGGATTTAAATAAACTGAAATGTGCTTTAAAAAAAAAAAGAACTGCCACATCATTTGAACAGTCATACATCCCTATGGCTGCTTCTTTTTTTTCCAGTTCAACCAGTCTTCTGACATGTAAAGGTCACAGTATTCCATATCTGCTTTGATGGCTATCGAAGAACATGGCACACTAATGCACTCTTGACACAGTAGTTAGCTTTAAACATGTCCCCAGTTGTCTGAACAGACAATGTGACAAAATCCCTTCCTTGTAAGACACAATGTAAACACTCAACAAAAAGTGCAAATAGATCCCCAAGGAATAGTTCAGAACTGGTGGGGGAAAATCAATGCGCTAGAATGGATTTAGTGAAATGCTGATTGGGAAAACAAAAACCAAGAGCATTTTAAAACACACACACAGAAAGAGGAGATAAAGATGATTCAGTGACAGAATCCCAGGTTACCAAACTGGTCTTGCAAGCCAATGCAAAATTAGAAGAAGAAAAAGAGGGCAGACAATATATTGAGATTATCTTCATATACTCTAGGGGTGGCCAACCTTTCTACATTATTAATGCTCCTGGCCCTTAAATGGTTGTATAGGTGAGGGCATTTCAGCAGGTGCAGCTGCTTTAGCAGCAGCAGCAGCAGTTGCAGCTGCCAAGATTCTGTCTTCTACACAACTCTTAAGAATGCAGAGGCCCTAATGGTGGAAGGTTGGCCACCCCTGATATACTTTGTTCAGTTGAAAAAATCACTCTATGCCAATCAGATTTCTCTAAAAACATCAAGGGATGTGTGAGAGTAATAGGTGAGAACCTAATTTTGATACACATTATTCACCTGTTCAAGGATAACATTCAAAACCTCATCATAATTTCACTTTACGTTAAAAAGGCAAGTACTCAACTTTTAAATAATGCTGCTAAAAACCATTTTTTCCAGGAATCCTAATGTTCCTAAATCTGCTCTTCAAGAGAACTTCTTTCTTCCCAAAAATTTCTTCTGTCTGAAAGCTGCAAGTATCTTACTATTTCAAGTCTTCAGAATTAGTAACAGCTTTCCTTGTTCTCTGTAAAAGCAAGAACTTACACTGGGCTACTAATGTGATTCTCTTATCGATACATGAATTTATGAATATGCTACGAACACACTAGAAAAGAACACACTACTTCTTCAGTGAAATGGAAGCTTGTATTCACACTGCATTGCAAGATCAACAGGAAAAACTAGGTATCCATCATCTAAGGGGCAATAATTTAGAGACTTCAAATCAAAAAGAATGTCAATTCAAATTGTGTGTTAAAGAAGATGTACGTTACGCAGCAGAATTGCTAGTCTTCACAGGAAGAAATCATGTCTTAGCTCTGTTGATCCAGAACTATGTAACCAAATTTCAGGCCCACATCTATTTGGTACAATGCTATTTTTCTCTTGTGTATTGCATCTCTTGCAGGCATACTGCATCAAAAGATTTGTAGTGTGTATGTTGCAGGCGAATATAACAAATGTAAAGAGATTTTGTGAATGGCAGTCACTGTGGGATTTCATTCACAGTGTGATGTTAAAATATTACACAAATGCAGACATCACAAAACTCAGGGTACATGAGAATACTGCAACAACGCACATGAGAAAGAGATTATGCTTACTATTACTGTGAAAAACTATGAGAACCTCCCAACTTCTGGTATGAAGCTGCAACTGAACTGAGATCAGCACAAAGGATTCCTGCGTGGTCAGCATGGTTTTTAGAACTGCAAAACTTGATGTTTTGGAGAGCTTCAGAGATGACTTGAAAGAAATATATTGTAAGGGAAATTTACCAAATATACAGTAATTAATCATGCCACAGCCTCAGGACTAACGAGACATTACAGTAAATACATGGCTGTTGCTCAAAAATAGCCACATATGATATTCAGTTATCCTCTCTGTAATGTCGCTTAGAACTTCTCCATGACCAGATGTCACAACAAGTTCAAGACATTGGGGGGGGGGGGAGTTAAACACAATTGGTTTTTGTTTGTGCATTATTTTTTGGTGGCAGACACCTGCATTTAATATGTGTAGTTTGGTCTGCAGAATATTTTATCAATGAGCTTTTAGAAGCAAGCACAGAAATTGCCAATAAGTTCTTGAAAATATCTATATATTCTTTGTATGTGGAATACATATTAAACCAGCATCTATTTGAATACAAAACACATTTCATTAAAACTCCACAAGGATTCTACATCTGCCTTGCATTCTCTGACAACATTTGAAATTCACACAAACTGATTTTTCAAAAGTAAGATTTTCACACCCAGCAAACCATCATGCACACACCCTTTCCTGTTGATTCCATCATTTATTTTTATCAAGTATTTACAAGTTAAAACATGGTATGCCTAATCATGCAGCATGGCCTGCTATAAAACGGAACGTCTTATATCTGTATTTGATCGGAAGGCAAGCTAAGACTGGCTTTTGAAGCTCAGAAATTGCAATCAAATATTTCTCAACACCTGAAGGGGAAGGAGTGTGCAGAACACATTTTTAAAATGTGTGTGACTTGATAGTTATGGAGAACATTCCTCTAGACTTTCATGCCGATTAAAAAGGTAGTGTTAATAACGCTCCACGTATAGAGCAAAATGCAGTACAGTTCACTTTAGGGAGAAAGCAAATGCCAATTTTGTTTTCTGCGCACAAGTGCAGATGTCTAGGATTCATAACTAGAAATGAAAAAGAAAATCAAAAGAAACATTAAACTGATTCTTATTCAGCTGCTATCAGAAGAGAGCAGCTTCACAATCATTAATTTTTTTAAAAGACCAGGTTGAAATACTAATTCAAAATCAGACACATCATGAGCACACTAATTGAAGAGGATGAGGGGCAGATTCTTCTAGATCCACAGCAATTTCCTTCAAGTGGGTGTGGACAGTTACTAGGGGAAGTGTGGACTACTACTGCAATCCTCCCAACTATATTCTGCCTTGATCAGGCCAGGATTAGTGGGCCGATACCCAGTCATTCAAATGGATGTCTGGACAACTACATTACTAAAGGCAAATTTACATTACAGGTTCATTGCTCCTTATCTGGACATCCAAAATCCAGACTATTCTGAAATCTAGACATTTTGGGGGCTGTAACTTAAAACAACAAAACCACTTTTTCCCAGCACCTGGCTGGCATAGCGCAAGGCATGCTGGAGCACAAAATAAAAAGATTGTATAAAATTACCTCCAGGTTATATATATAAGGTGACATGAGACATAAATGATTTTTGTGTTTAGACTTGGGTCCCATCCAAGATATAGTTATGTCATTATAGTTATGCAAATACAGTGATGCCTCGCAAGACGAACGCCTCGTGCAATGAAAAACTCGCAAGATGAAAGTGTTTTGCGATTTTTTTGGTGACTCGCAAGACAAATTTTTCTATGGCCGTGCTTTGCACGACGAATTTTTTCCCATATTTTGTTTTTGTTTTGGTTTGTTTTAAATCGCACAACCGTTAATACCCAGGATGCATTGTGCCTGGAAGTTTAAAAAGCCTCCCCAATGCAGCCTGGACTCACTTCTCCACTTCTCCACGTGCAGTTCCAGGGTTGACTTTGAGGAGCAACTGTGGCCTGTGCTGTGGGCGAACCCTGTCTTTGTTCAACTGTTCTGAGCCGTTCACCAACTCCTAGCAAGCCTTTTTGGAAGCTTTTTGGAAGGTTTTCAGAACTTTTTTGCCACCATTTGGTGTGTGTGAAGCGGATGTGAAGCACTGCCTTTTGTTTTTGCGAACATAGCAACTGTGCTGACATGGGTCCCAAGAAGGCTGCTCCTGCAGAGGCCGGGAAGAGGACAAAGGAGAAGATTACGCTAGAAATGAAGGAGATCATCCGGAAGCATGACGGAGGCATGAGAGTGACAGACCTCGCCAGGGAGTACGGGAGGAATCCATCCACCATCGCGACCATCCTGAAGATGAGGGAGAAGATCCTTGCGGCAGATGTAGCCAAGGGAGTCACCAGGATCATGAAGAACCGGCCAGTTGTTCTGGAGGAGGTGGAGAAGTTGCTGCTCATCTGGATGGAAGAGAAGCAGCATGCAGGGGACACAGTGACTGAGGCTGTCATTTGTGAGAAGGCCAAGGCCTTGCACGCAGACCTCGTACAGCAAGAGCCAGGAACCTCAGCCGAGCCAGAAGTCTTTAAGGCAAGCAGAGGCTGGTTTGAAAGATTCAAAACCAGATCTGGAATCCACAGCATGGTTAGGCATGGAGAGGCTGCCAGTTCCGATATTCCTGTGGCTGAGGACTTTGCCGCGGAGTTCCTGGAGGTCGTGACTACACAGGGCTACCTTCCACAGCAGGTTTTCAACTGCAATGAAACCGGGCTGTTTTGGAAGAGAATGCCCAAAAGGACCTTCCTCACTCAAGAGGAGACC
This sequence comes from Plestiodon gilberti rubricaudatus, assembly GCA_026170595.1. Taxonomy (NCBI): domain Eukaryota; kingdom Metazoa; phylum Chordata; class Lepidosauria; order Squamata; family Scincidae; genus Plestiodon; species Plestiodon gilberti. Next base: position 134,917,670 of record JANXHW010000001.1, on the reverse strand, counting down.
AAGCTGCCTGGCCACAAGCCCATGAAGGACCGTCTGACCCTCCTCTTCTGTGCCAACGCCAGTGGGGACCTGAAGATAAAGCCCCTGCTGGTGTACCACTCCAAGAACCCACGGGCCTTCAAGAAGCACAAGGTCAACAAAGGCCGGCTGAGCATGTTGTGGCGATCCAACGCTAAGGCTTGGGTCACACGCGTCCTGTTTGTGGACTGGGTCAATCTGGCTTTTGGCCCTGCTGTCAAGCAGTACCTGCTGGACAACGACCTGCCGCTGAAGGCCGTGCTTCTGATGGACAATGCTCCTGCTCATCCTCCAGGCCTGGAGGAAGACTTGTTAGAGGACTTCCGCTTCATAAACATCATGTTCCTGCCGCCTAACACCACCCCACTACTCCAGCCAATGGATCAGCAGGTCATTGCCAATTTCAAAAAACTCTACACCAAGGAGCTTTTTCGGCGCTGCTTCGAGGTGACTGATTGCACCAACCTCACCCTGCGTGAATTCTGGAGAAACCACTTTGACATCGTCAGCTGCATGAAGATGATCACCATGGCCTGGGACGGGATCAGCCAGAGAAATCTGAATCCCGCTTGGCGCAACCTGTGGCCAGACTGTATGGCAACAAGTGACTATGATGCTTCTGCACCTGCACCAGAGTCAACAGTGCTGGAGGACATTGTTTCCTTGGGGAGGACCATGGGCCTCGAGGTCACAGAGGAGGACGTCTGCGAGCTGGTGGAGGACCACAACCAGGAGCTGTCCACCCAGGAGCTGGTCAAACTGCAGGCAGAGGCTAGGCAGGAGCAGGCCTCTTTGGAAGAGGAAGAAGCGACAAGTGAGGAACAGCTGTCCTCCACGGAACTGAAGGACATCTGCCAACAGTGGAAAAACGTGCAGACTTATGCACAGCGGCACCACCCAGACAAAGCTCTGGCGCGTGACCTTGCGAACACGTTTGATACAAGGATCATGTCCTCTTTCATAGGGGTGCTGAAAAGGCGGCTGAAGCAGCAGACCTGGGAGAGGTTCAACATGAAGAAGCAAAGAGTGGAAGAGATATCTGCTGCTTCTACCAGTGGTGCCCAGTTGCATTCTTCCTCCTCCTTGTCCTCCTAGAAGCCTTGAAGTCAAGCCTTGAAGCCTTCTCCAAGTTGTCCAGTGTTGTCCAAGTGATGTGGAGACAGTGTTGAGCCTCAAATCAGATGGTCCTGCCTCATGTTTGCTGATCTTTAAATGTTTTTCTGTCATATTTAAAAAGTTGAAGTTTTGTGCTTGAAATTTTTGAAATCCTCCGTACAGTATGTCCATCCTCTGTACAGTATGTATGCCTTTAAAGAGCACTTAATAAACACTTTGTAAACCAAATTTGACTTTGTTTTGTCTTTTTTGCCCATAGGAACGCATTAATTAAATTACAATGCATTCCTATGGGAAACCGCGCTTCGCAAGACAAAATTTTCGTAATACGAAAAGACTCGCGGAACGAATTAATTTTGTCTTGCAAGGCATTACTGTATTCCAAAATTCAGACAAATGCAAAATCCAGACAACTTCCCGTTCCAAGCAGTCTGGATAAGGGATACTCAATCTGTACAGTGGCGTCGCTCCCGTGAGGCGATGGAAGCGGGTCGCTACGGGGTGATGCACGCAAAGGGGTGATGCGTGCTCCGTGATGCGCGCCACCTCCGTCGCACTCCAGACGCTCCGAGGCCGGCCCGGGAGCCGGCCTCGGAGCGTCCGGCACAGCCGGCGCTCCAGGGCCTTCTGAAAGCCCAAGCGTCAATACGGGTACTTTTAGTGTTTTCGCGCATGCGCAGAGACGAAACCGGTCTGCGCATGCGCGAAAACACTAAAAGTACCCGTATTGACGCTTGGGCTTTCAGAAGGCCCTGGAGCGCCAGCCTCCCGGGCCGGCCTCGGAGCGTCCGGAGGACGACGCGAAGGGGCGGGGGGCACCCGGGGCAGGTTGCCCCCCCGCGCCGAAGGATCAATAGGGGGGAACTCGGGGGCGTCACTAGGGTGACGCGCGCCACCCCGCCTTGGGGTGATGCCAGTGAATCTGTATAGACAGCTTCAGTTCTGCGACGATGGCTAGGGATCTCTTACAGAGAAGTCTCAACACTACTCTAAAATGTTTCAGGTGCACTGTGAACATGTGGTGGTAGCAATAATGGGAAATCAGGATTGCACCTACTGTTGCAGCTTTGCCCATTCATATGTAGGTATGCACACATCCTACACGATTCAAGTGCTCAGCGTATAGACCTGTAGGGTCATAGCTTTTCTTTCCACAATTATGTTTCTTGCAAAATGCAGAATCCTTGATCATGTATACAGATCCTACACCCATGCAGTTCTGCAGGTGTAGGTTCTGTTTAAATCTCAAGATAAATGTAGGCAAGTTGGGAGTGTGAATAGAAACCACAATTCTGATTCCCCCTTCACATGTTCACTGAATGACTATAAAAGGCTTTTAAGTGAGCCATGACAGCTAAACGGGTCTAATGTGGATACACTGATAAAACAAAAGTGAGTTAAGTATTTCCCTTTTTGTTAATTGGTGACACTAAGAACTAGCAGCACAACTGGTCTGCCAAAAGGTTCATCTAGTCCAGCGGTTCTCAAACTGGTGGGTTGTGACGCACCAGGAGAACCAGTAGCAGCCGCCAGCCCCTTAAGGGGTGTGGAGATGGCGGTGGTGCTCCCAGGATCGCACCGCTGCCAGGGAAAACGTATTAACTTACTGAGTGTCACACCGGCCCTCCGGAGGGTGCGGGGAGGCCCGCGGCTCCCTCTGCGAAGGAAGAGGACGCGTCGTAACCCTCTCCCAGCTCGTACCGGGTGGCCTCAGGTGGTGACACGGAGGCCTCGGGGGGCAACACGGAGGCCTCGGGGGGGTGACGCAGCCCGTGATGTTGGGCGCGTTACCCTCGGCCTGTCACCCCCTCCGGCGTGTCACCCACTCCGTGGCCTGCCCCCCGCCACGCCCTAGCGACACTAGTGTATCTAGACTATTATTCAAACTCACTACCTCTTGTGTACTATCAACAGGAATATTTGTCAAAGCTGGAGGAAGAATGACATTCGAGTGTTTGACACGTGCAGCCAGTAGTAATGTGCAAACTCACTGAAAAATCCTAACAACTACACAGTTGACTCTCCCCTATAAGTGATATTTTGCCCAGACATCAGCTGAGATCTTTTGCTGTTTTCTTAATGGCAAACTCAATGGCAAATATTCAGAGGCTTTTTGTTTTGTTTTGTTTTGTTTTAGACTACTAATTTACATTTTGAAAACATGGAAAAATAGAAACCAACATTCACTTTCCATTGAGTTGTACCAACAGTTGTGTATGAAGACTGTCGTGTTCCTATAAGACACTAAATCTGGCATGGCACACCTGCGTCTAATGTGATTTCTATGTACTTGAAGTAATAAAAACCTGCAGGTGGGACTGGATTAGTAATGGGTCAGCTACAGAATCTTTCAATTACAGGTTTCTGGTTCAACTCCAGCTCAGGTCAGTAATAACAAAGTCCTCACCATTTGGCAGCCATTCATTGGCCTATGTAAAATTAATTGATAGGTTCAATCCAGATCTCAGTGGTAATTTCGTCCTACACCAAAGCCAAAAGCATGGTTAAGTCTAATTGAAAACAATTTGATATAGTTTTGGAGCCCAGATAATCAAAGACCATTTAAAAAGTGAGGCAACTTCTATCGCTCAAAGATTTGCAAAAAGTCTGAGCTTTAGAGATGCTATTTTCAGAAGAGCTAAGCTGCATCATGTCTCCCCAAAAGGAGTAGCAGCGGTAAAGGAATTAATTGCTTTAGAAAATAACAATCAATTAATAGCTACTCAGCACTAACTCATCCCACATGATGCATTTACCCTGCCAGTCCAATTTATTGCCTCCACCCATATTGCACTAAATAGCTACCGGTAGGCGGCCTAAATATTTACCGTAAGCTTCTTTTACAGAGCATATACAGTACTTGAAGGACTTTGAATGCTAATTTACTATGATCTGAGGGGGGGAGATAAAGAATTGGTTTCTACGCATAGGTAGTTCACCACACAAAAAAAGTACAAACACAATCAATAAAATATAAAACCAATCAATACAAAAACAAAACAATATTCAACAAATGAACAAGGAATCAATACAAACAATAGCAGAATGAGGAACTGAAATCACAAGCAACTCTACAAAACTAGTAAGTAGGCCACAGGCTTGGTGAAAGTCTTTGTGATTGTTCTCAAAGTGGTGACTGATGAGGTCAGCTGAATGGCACAAGGAAGCGTCATAATTTAGGAGCAGCTATCAAGGAAGTTCTAAACACACATCAAAGAAAGACTCTGATGGTAGTGAAACACAGAGGAGGGTCTCTCCAGTTAACCTCAATCAGCAGACATTCATATGGAGACAAGGAGTCCTTCAGGTACCCTGGACCAAACTGTAAAGGCTGATCTACACGACAGCGTCGCGGAGCGTTTTTGTAATCCGGCGGAGCCGCCGGACCTCCGCCCCACCGCCGCATACTCCAAGTCGAGTGCTCTATTTTTTAGGGGGCATACGGCAGAGCTTGGAGGTGGCTCGCGGAGCTGCTGCAGCCTACCAATCACAGAGAGGGGGGGAAGAGTTTAACCAATCACAACTGCGCTTTCTTAGGAAGGCGGGACAACATGAGGGGTAACAGGCTTGAAGACACTCCCCCCGCTCCAGCGCGGAGGCGCCAGGCAGAGGCGATGGCGGAGCCGCAACGCTGTCGTGTGGATCAGCCTTAAGAGCTTTAACTTCATCACCACCACCTTGAGTCATGCTTGGAAATAACTTAGAAGTTAGTTTAGATCCAACAGGACTGGGATAACATGGTCCGTACAATGGGCCCCATGCGGGCAACAACATTTTATACCAACTCCAGTTTCTGAACACTTTTAAAGGGCAACCCCACACAGTGGGCATTGCAATAGTTCAATATGGACATGACCACTCGATGTGCACCAGTGGCCAAATCTGTCACATACAGATAAAGTGGTATCTGACAACTAAGGACAATAGCTAAGAAAAATATGTAAACATATTTTGGAGTTAACCTTATACAGTATATGGTAGATGGCAGATTCTAAGCATCAATAAAATTGCACTAGGTCAAACTAGAAATTCTATCTATTCTAACTAAATTCTAAAAACTCTATTACATTACTGACAGCATTTTGAAAGTCACACCAGGTGAAAAGGGCACAGACAAATGGCTGCACAAGATTCAGGGGCATCTTCAGAGGAGTACATACATTTGTCAGAGAGGATAGGCAAATAGTTCAGTGTCCTTAACCAGCCTCTAAGGATGGATACTTTGGGAGGGGCGAAGATATGTCTTACGTTTCCTCAACAAGACGCTTCTGCAGGAGAAGAAAAGGGGCCGCTCTCATGCTTCCTTTGCCCCTTGGTAGACTTCAATTGCCCTACAGCTCCATCTCCACTCCACTGGAGGCTTCTCAGAGACCCCTGCCTGTGGTGGTTAGCTGCATGTAAGAGTGTCTCCTGCCGGAGCCCTAGTGTCCCTGTAGTGTTCCCTCTTCTCCAGGGGGTGCCCTCTGATCCTTGTTCTCTTGACTTTTCCCCTTTTTCTTACATTATTTTCCCTTCTCTCTGGGGCTCTTCTTCCTCCTCTTTCTCTGACACCTTCGCCATGACCCTTTCCTTCTCTCTCATTTCATTTCTCCTGTTCCTCCTTCCTTCCATCAACTTGGCTTCCATCTCTTACTTTCCATTTTTCTCCTTTGCTGCTATGTGCCTCCTTTTCCTCCATGTCTCCCTCCTTTTGCCCCACTGCCCTTGCTCTGGATTCTCCTCCTATAGGGATTCCCTGCAGGTGGTAGTGCTTCAGCTTCCCCTTCCCTGCTGGCACCGAGTTATGACATCATCACTTGGCTGCACACTGGACTACAGCTGGCTCCCAGAGCTCCCTGCAGCTTTACCGTGACTCACGCTACAGCCCACAGATCCAAAGCAAACACCACCCTGTATATCCACTGTTTTTTTGGCATTCTATCCATATTTTACCACCTTTATAATGGAACCGAAACAGGAGTTTTTCATTACTTGAACTTAAGGTGAAAGTTTTATTTTCTTTATATTCTGTAAATCTATTCTGGAAGATTTTGCCTGCCTGATTGGTTCCAGGATTAATAGACTTGTACCCAAAACCTAATTTGGTAAATCTATTGAGAGCCAGAATGGTGTAGTGGTGTGGGAGTTGGGACTTAGACCTGGAAGATCCAGGTTCAAATCCCCGCTCAGCCACGAAGCTTCCTGGGTGACCTTGGGCCAGTCACTATCTCTCAGCCTCACCTACCTCACAGGGCTGTTGTGAGGACAAACAGAGGGAAAGAACCATGTATACCACTCTGAGCTCCTTGAAGGAAGGGCAGTATTAAAAAAAAAAGTGAAATCTTGGTACATCTTACTCAGGCTTTAGCTTTGGCTAACACTTTATGAGATAAAGTTCCATCGGCAGACTTATCAAAGCCATGACTTGTTATGTCCCTGAAGACTAATTCACAAGACTCTGATAGCTTCTGCCAGTTTCACATGGACTCTTGAGGATTGGTAGCCTCAGCTTTGGTCAGTCTGGGTGGATATTTCCCTTCCCTACCATGGACATAAAAGGTCATCGAAAACTTCACCACTGCTGCTAGACACGCACTGATTTCAGGCTGTACCGGCAATCTGATTGCAACCTCTCTTAAAAGCTGTGTTTGTGATTGAGTGCAAGGAGCCAATTTGGTCTGAACTCAGCATGTGCTCAGAAGCAGCATTCAGGTTTTACCTGACCTTTTGAGTTTATGACAGCATGGGGAAGAGTCAGTGTGGATTCTGTAGGCTGTATGAATGAACCTTGTGATTGTATAAGCAGCAAGAGCCTGGAACAATAGGACTGCAAATATAGGTACTTCCTATGTGTCATGGACAGCTTTACAATCTTTTCCTTACGCACATTTGATCTTAAGTCCTTAGGATATAGACTAAGTAGCCTTTCATGTAACTGTGTTTTAATACAGTGCAGCCATCTAATTTTTCCATCAGATTCCAACAGATTTGCAAGTGTGTCTTACACACGTTGTCTTACAACGGTGCCTTGCACTAACAGTTCATTGGTATCACCTCTGCAGATTTCAACACACATTTCCATAGATTTTATGTACCTTAAATTTAATTCTAATCTTATTTTTCCCTGCTATCTAACTGATCATTTTAATAGTAACGTTACCATTACCTACCACAAACCTACCACAGGTCCCCAAACCTACTAGATGCAGAGCTCAGCACCTGGATGTAATTGGCAATTGGGTTCCAATTGGTAATGACGTGTGACGTGATGATGTCACCACCACTTCTAGTCTGTGAGATGACAGCGTGACCCTGAAAACGGCGGTAAGAGGCTTGGGCCGGGCGGGTGTACTTTTAGTGAACAAAAGTGCCGTGCACAGCGCTTAGAGTGCCGTGCACAGCGCTTAAAGTGCCGTGCACAGCGCTTAAGCCAAGCCACTTATCACCATTTTCATTTTCAGGGTTGCTCCATCGAGTGTGCCACAGAGCCCCCGGGGGTTCACCACAGTGTCCCCAGCTGCCCCGGTGCAAAGTTCAGGAAGCACTGGGTATTGAGGGGAAATCCGGAAGCGTGAGTATTATTTCCAAATAGCTGACCCCACTGTAAAGCTACATATTTCACCTTATATTCATATATTTTACATTTCAGTCTTCCTAGATTGTACAGTTAATTTTCTTCAGAGAACGACGTTCACATAAAAAGTACCTTGGGTTGCAAAAGTAAAATATCCTGTTTGACAGAGTTCAATTTTTAGAAGAATGTTATCATGATATGAGATGTTTGTTATTTTACACAGACTGGGTGCTATTTGACTCATGAGGTCATAACACACTTTTCTAGGTGGGAACAGTCAGTTCCAGATCGATAAAAGTATGTGCCCCAAATCAAATCGTAAACCCAGACATGCCCTTGGGATGGTAAAAATTTCAGAATTTAAACACATAGGTAAGTCCAGTATGAAATTAAAAAAAATCAGCATCCAATCCCAGTTGCATAACCTGCTTGCTTGTTCTACTTTGATTCCAAGAACCAGTATACTATTGTCTGGTAATACAAAATTAATTTCAACGTGTCATAGCCAAATCTCAAAAGCCCATGGGTGGGAAGCAGGAGATTGGGGCTGCCCGAGGATGTGTCAGGAGGACAGGGGCAGATATCAGCGGAAACATAGAATGTTTCCTTCCTGGCCCTCAACAAGCTTCCTGGGTGACCTTGGGCCAGTCACTATCTCTCAGCCTAACCTAACATACAGGGTTGTTGTGAGGACAAAAGGAAGGAAGAACCATGTACACCACCCTGAGCACCTTGGACGAAGGGTGGTATAAAAAATGTGAAAAACAAACAAACATGCCCTTGGGCCCACTCAGACTTGTGCTAGCCAAAGGACTGTCACAGATTCAAGTAGGACTGTTAGAGACTCTGGTGCAGCGGAGTAGGCAAGTAAAAAATTGTTTTAAGTACCTCTCTGTCGTGTCATAGTCCCCAGGTGGCCCAAAGCATGCAGTGGAGCTCGTGCTGGTGCCGTTGCATGCTACAGGCTAGCAGAGGATAGAATTGGGCCGTTAGTAATCAAGCCCTGGAGGGACCAGGCTGCCCCGGCGCTGTTAGGTCACACCTCAGGAGAAGGAGATATTCGTCCCATTCCCCAGATGTAGGCAAGCCTATGGGCCTCCTCGGATGTACACCAGCTCCAGAGCTGGCGTACATCCGGAGAGGTGGTGTAAGGCCACTGTGGGCTGGGAAGGGGCTTAGGATATCACCATTGATACCCCCAATGGCCTGCCTCCCTCGCCACCCCTGTCCGCCCTCCCGCCAACCTGCACGGGACTTACCTGCGGTGGCCGGCATCACGTGAGTTCTGTGGCCTAGGAAGTGGTGCTGGCCTCCGCACCAGCACCACTTATTCCCGAGTCATCGCAAACATGCTTTACAGTACATTTGCAACGCTTTAGGTCAGCAAAGCGTGTGCTCCGCCACCCTAAAGTTATGCAGCATTGCACTGTAAGACCGGATTTTGCAGAGCGTAGATGTAACTTTACTCATACGTTTTGTACTTCTCTTTGAAATATGTTTCTGCTGAACCAGCAGTTGTCATGAAGATGTTTTGAGACTTCTTCTGAAGATACTATGAATGCATAAAGCTCTCGTTTACAAGGGTAAGGGCCTCTTTTCACTGCACTGTGGGAATTAATAGAGTCTGCATCACAATCATTCCTCAGCATTTGCTGCTGGTCATTAACAGGAATAGAATATGGTCTAGTAAGTGCACTGTTACAAACGTAAACCAGGATTACTTTCCCATTTCTGCCAATACATTCTCTATCTGTGAACATGACATAGCATTATTCTCCCCTACTTCAAACAGTAATATCCATCAACACTTAGAGCTATTTCAAACATATGAGAAGAAATGCAAGTTATTTAGTTTTGAAATTCCCCCTACTTTTATTTTAAGACTACTTCAGAATCTAAAGTACTAGTTTTAATAGGTTTTTCTCCCCCTTCTTGTTCTGCATAAATACTCTTTTATGCCTCATTTCCTCTTATTACATGCGAAACCTTGCTTGGAATATCATAATTAATCACTTCTAATCATTAGCAGTGTCCCAGGTACAGCATTTCAAATCTCTCTGCTGCGTGAAAGAGAACCAAGTTCTGTATTCCCTAAATCCTGAATGTGATGAGCAGCTTCTTTCTGGGAATATAGCAGGATACAGTTGTTCTCTGGATTTAGAGTGAGCCAATTGAAAGAGTGAACTTGACAGCAAGCTCAAAAAGGCCTAATCTCAAATTACCGAGATGGAGAGAGAGCCAAAACTAACAGCCCAATTCTACCAAAATCCCCGTGCAGCGATGCAGTGGTGCCGCCACAGCTACCATTGTTTCCCATGGGGGATTTTCGACTGCTGGAGGTCTCCTCGTGGTAAGGGGACTTCATCCCCTTGCCCTGGGGTAAGCCCCAGCTGCCGCTATGGGTCAACTCAGACCTGCTCCAACTCAATCGCTGGAGCAAGTCTACATTGACCCAGGAAGGAAGATCAGGCCCAGGAACGGGATCAGGATCTGGTGTGCGTCACCGCCACCCCCGTCCCGTCCCTGATTTGCCTTCCTCCCTACCCCCGTCATCACCCCGTTACTCCCATCCCTCCCCACTCTGTCCACCCCCCGCCCCGTTCACCCCCCTGCACGGGCTTACCTGCTCCGCCAGGTCTCAGTGGGTCTGCTCCAGCATCCCTGTCAGTGGATCCACTGTGCTCATTGGCAAAGCCTGCTTTGCGACTGCTGGAAAGCAGCCTCTGCCGGTGCAACACTAGTAACACCAGCAGGGGAGGGGGTTAGGATTGGGGGCATAGCTTACTCTGAATTTTCTTGACAATTATGGGTAGTTTTCTACTGGTGGTAGTATAATGCACCTGTTTCATGCTCATACAAGTTTATTTTAGATGGGTATTATTTACTGACAGGAGTTGTGCTGCTCTTGGGGTTGTTCCCACACCAAGAAGGGAACCATACGTCAGTCATCAAAGTATAGAAAAACATAGAACATGTCCTTACTATACATATAACTCTGTGTTTAAATTAATTTTAAAATATTTCGTCTGTCCATTAAATATTTACAAAGGCTAATCTCTAAAGGAAACATATTCTAGGAGAACTGCCACACTTCTGCAGCAGTAATACTATAATAATAAAACAGCAATACGGATGAGGGTGGTTCCTTCAGCTGGTTTCGAAATGGTCCAATGTACACGTTTCCCATGAATCACGCAGTCCCGATGGTCCTCCTTTTCCACCACCTCTCTCCATGAGGTCTTTATTGTTACAAATAAAAGTCCTCTAAAAATTGAACACAGTTCTAGTGGTGGGAAAACCAGTGTTTTCACCTAAAAAACTGTTTACCCAATATGGGGCATGTCTAAATGGTGATGATTGGACACTGCTACCACTAATACTAAGCATTTATAAAACACATTAGAGAGTTCAAAAGACGTCATTTTTAATTGTATGATTTATGTAGTGCCATCAATGTATGTAATGCTTTTCAGAGTAAAGTCCCTGCTCCAAAGTAATTACAGTCCAAAATTTGAGAGACACACAAGAAGACACAGAGGATTTGAACAGGAGACTTCCTGATGCTCAGGCTCATAGGCCAAACTACAGGTGAGGCTCATATGTGTGTGGTATTTGTCCAACTTTTTTTGTTTTCACAAAATAAAATCATAGGGAAGAATCCAGACTTTTAGCAGAATGATGTACCAGGAACAGAAGGAGAGTTGAACTTACAGAAGGCGTCCTTGAGAGAATGGAACTCTCCTTCCATTCGTTGCAAACGACTATGCTAAATGCCTGGATGCTGATTCAGATACAGTACATATTCCCCCCCCCCGTGTATGGGGGAGGAGCACCTTGGGGAGTTGTTTTGGGCAGAAAAAATGCTGGAGAACTGAAATATGAATTAAAGTTATCATGGCCAGCGATAACAGAGATCGAATGAGGAGTAACAACGGGATTAGTAGCCATGCTTAGGAGGGAAGAAGCCTTTATTGTTAAAATCATGTTAAAACAGTAAACGTTGGCTTCACAGTCTTTCCTAAACAGTTTAAATAGTAGTGTGCAGAAATGGAAGAGCATGTACTGTTTACGTTTTAGTTGTTTATAAATTTTACTGTTTTTCTGAAGATGCCACTAAAATTGGTGGCGAAACGTCAAGAGCTGTAATATGTAACATATTAACTGTTGAATATTTATTAAATGACAGATTTTCCCAGCACAACAGAAGTTTTAAACTCAGTCATTTGGTCTAGTCGTGAAAACTTAAGGACTTATTTAATGCTGGAGAAGTTCCTTCTCCTGTACAGGTATTCCACTGATGACTGACATTTTCGGAGTTGGATTTTGCATGAACAAACCAGGGGAAAATTACAAATTGCTGAGCCTTTATCCACCACACTGTAGTAGTAGTTATACTAGAAGACCTGTGTCTGGCTGACTGAAACATACTTTTAACTATATCATCAGATTAAAATATGAAAGATATGTCCTTTCATAATTATTATAAATGATTTCTTAATTTTCCACAGTTTGTAACAGATGTACTGCCGCTGGTAACAGAGCATGTATGCCACAGCCTAATTCAATTATAATGTCCTAAATGACAGCAATGTAAATAGGTATAGACTTAAATCATCTCACCTTAGGCTAATGCCCTCAAATACACATGTTTGAATAAGGAGGTTATTATGCATACACAATGATGGAGTGCTTTCTAGTCTCTAAAGATAATTCTGATTAAAGAGAGTCTGATTATTCCCACTGTGGGTAATACCAACCTTGCTACTAAGTACTTGCATCACATCAGGGTTTGCCTTGGAGAGAAGGTTTACATGAACACTTTGAACTGATCTGCATTGTTACATTAAACTGATCAGGAAGATAAAGCTATAGCTATACAGTATTTCCTAAAGGATAGTGACTAAGCTAACGAATTTCTGGAATCTGCGAATTAACATGAGCATCAAATTTCCGGTACAATGCTGAATTTTAATGAGGAATTCCCCTAATACGCCTGCTTTCACAATTTAGCATTTCTACTCCATCAAAAAGGAAACACAAATAACAAGGCTTGCTCAATATAACATTATAATAATTCACAATAAAAGCTAATCAAACTGCAGAGCTTGTCAGGGACCTTTTTAATTTTGTTTCTTATGTCAACGTTAACGGCTTTGTTTTACTCATATCACACTGAACTACCATATTCCTTTCTTGAAAGAAAGAAAGAAAGAAAGAAAGAAAGAAAGAAAGAAAGAAAGAAAGAAAGAAAGAAAGAGCGTTCCTTACCTTTTCACAGACAAACTGCTCTGTTTTCAGGGCTGTAGACGCTGAAATCATGCTCCTACAGCCTCTTCCGGGTCGCTCGACATGCCCCCTCCATTCTCCAGGCTCGCCCCAATGCATTCTGGAGTGACCTTGGGGAAGGGAAGGGGAAGTGGAGTGGCCTGGAAGAGGCTGTAGGAGCACGATTTGCCAGTGAAAAGGTATGGAATGCTATTTTTAACCCTATTTTAACTTTTTTTCTTTTTTAAGGTTTTCACTGTGGCCCCCGTATCCGCGTTGAGACAAACCCACGAATTTGTATTTATTTATTTTTGCCCCGATGCTTATTTTTTAAAAATAAAGTGCCCTACTGTGCCGCCACCGCCATTTTTCGCCGCCGTTTTTACTCCCCCCGCTGTTTGCCGCGTCTTCATTTCAGCAGTCGACTGCTCTCCGCGGTTGCTGTAACTGCCCCCCGCCACCGCCACGTCTTCATCTTGTTGACCGGCTGCTGGCCAAACTCCTTGCACCTCTGCAAGGCTCACACATGCGCAAAACTCTTTAAAAGTTTTTTAAAGATTTTAGAGCGTTATGCGCCTTGTGCAGAAAAGGACCTTGTGCAGGCACACGAGGAGTCTGGCCAGCAGCCGGCCAGGCTCAGAAGAGTCCCAGCGGCCGGGAAAGCAGGGGATTTTCCAAGGCATTTCCCGGTTTCAGGGGCCGGCTGGGGTGCTGGGACAGACCCCTGAAACCGGAAGTGTCCCAGAAAATCCGGGACGGATGGTAAGCCTATGCCTCCACCTGCTTACGTTAAGAATGTACTTCTCACCTGGATATAATTCCTGGTTGTCTACAATGACCTATGTCTATTCCTAATATCTATGAAGTGAACACTTAAAAAGAAGGCTGCAATTAATGTTGGTGTGCTGGGCTGATTCTCCATGATTGGGTCCAAGACACAGTGGTAGCAACAACTTTAAAGACTAAAAGGCAGGTGTCTGGAGGCTGTGCAGTCCCCTCCACCCTGCTATAAGGTTAGGCAAGCACTAGTTTGGGAAAGCGAGGGCTCACCCTTCCTAAGCTGGACGAATCCTCTGTCTCTAGAATCCAATGTGTGGCTAAGCCTGCAGGCCTGCCGAGAGAAACAGCCAGTCACCTTCAACAGAGGCAAAAAACACCTGGGAAGCAGCAGGAAGGGGCACTGTCTTCCCATAAGCAGTTTCTGTTACACAGTCTGCCTGTTTCTGGTCAGATGGAATGAAATCCATTTGTTTTGCAGTGGCATCTCAGACAATCTGAAATACGGAATACAAGTTTCTAAAGTCACCCTTTAAAGTTAAAATTGTGCAATGAGAAAATGAGAAAATGTATGACAGATATTTGCAACAATTGGCACACAATGTGTTTCCGGGAGCAAACTGTATAAAAACTGTCCTTGTGTCCCATAAACTACTATTTATTCAGTGCAATTCAGAGACTAAAATATACCCCACTTCTTTCAACGTTATCATACCATCCAGGCTGCACACTGCCGCTATCTCAGTGTTTACTTTTCAAAGTGTGGCTAAATAGCTATGCAAGAAGGTCAACACAATAACCTTTTCCCTATTTGCATATAATAGGAATTTTGACAATTCGACTTTCAAAGAGAGAAAAAACATTCCAGCACTGAGAACCGCATTCCACTGAATGCTTAAGTGTGACAGATGCCGTCACAGTAATTGCCAATCAGCCTGTACACAGCAGCTGAAAACACATAATATATCACTTTGATCTCCATGGCTCAAAATGCGTTTCACAATCGAGAAACCTGCACCATTTACAGAAGCTGTCCAGCATGCAGTTAAACTTGAAAATGAACATTTGGTTAAAATAGTTTTTTTTTTTCCACCAACGCAAGTGCCATAACATCCATGCAAAACAATCTATAGTCTGTTGTGACAAAGAAAGCATGCTGCACACTTTCCTTATAAAGTCCAGCTTTCTAAAATGTCTCAATTCCCCAAAGGACAAAGGCCACCACAAAGCATGCTTAATTTAATCTCACTGATAATTTGGTAGATGAATACCTCATTAAATTAGGCTGTTGAAGTACGGTATGTATAACATTTCAGCTTGATTTGCAAAAAAAAAATAATGCAGAAAATAGCATACTTACATTTTGCAGGCAGGTCATATCCACAGGTTATTTTTGCTTGTCCAGTTTCACAGCCACTCAGGTTGCGACATTCAGCAACTAGACAGGGCCCAGCCGCTCTATGTATACAGCCATCAACTATTTTTTTTTTAAAGGGGGAGAGAACACAATTTTAAGAAGTCAGTAAACAAAGCCTTAATGAACACATAGTATACTGTATTACGTTTACTGTGATAATTGGACATAGGTGCACACAATACAAATAGAAAGATACTGAGACTGTACAAAGGAATTCTCAGAATATCATCCTCCCTTGTTAATGCTGTTGATTATTTAGTTAGCCAGATGTTAAGTGCAAAAACAATTGCTTTGTTGTTATAAAAAGACACAGTGTGAAAGCTGAAATCATAATGCATTACCTTGTGGATGCTATGTAATCCTTTTGGGTTAGTCAGTGGGATAATAAATGTTAGAAATAAATGAAATAAATATATTTATGCCACTAAACTGGTTAGTACTTCCCATATCATAAAACACTTCAATGCAGAACGATTTGCACATCTCGCCTTGAATTTCTTTCACATTCCTGTTGTAACATACCAAACACTTAATCATTTAAATCATAACCACTACAATTGTAATATCAGCTAAAAGTTACTGATGCAGTTCTTAATGCTTATTGCCCTCAAGAGTCTGAGAGAAAAAAAAATATTAGCAGTAGAAGAACAGCTGAAAAGAAAAGAAACAGGCATAGCAATTTTGGCCTATTTGTGAAGATCATTTTTTTTTTCCAATTAGAGACTAAGTATAGGAAAGCAAAATTAAAACCAATTAAAATAACAGTAATTGTTGCAAGTTACTATATCGATGACAATGCTAATAATTCATTACAAGGAACCTGTGGTCACCATATGTTCCCATCATATGTTTAAAAATTATGGTAATGAAAAAATATAGTAAAATATGTCCAACATTAAAAACCTCTAATAGTACAAATATTGACATAAATAGAGGAAATCATGATATATCTGCCTTATGGATTTGTTAGATTTTGGCGTTGTGATGGGATAGAATTCAAAATTTATTGTATCTGCCTTCCTATCTCTGTTTTGGATTGGATCCAGATCAAGTCTCAAAACTGATCTGCGAGTGCACCTTGGAGCACTATCACTTAACTGAGGCAAGGATGTGCTGAGGCTGACTGACCGACACCCCTGTAAGAGTTTCAGGATCTGGGAGCTATTCAGGCACAGTGGACCATCTTAAACATGAAATGGCCATACAACCAGGAAACACATGACACACCTTGCTGAACAGTGGGGCTTTTCCAATCATGTTCTCCAACTACTTTGAAGACCACACTTCCTACCACGTGCCTCAACTGAACTTTTCCGTCTCCACACATGTGGAGACTGTGCTACCGTTCCATTCCTTACAACAAAAGGGGGGGGGGGCAGGCTTTCCAAAATCTAAAAGACACTGATCCAGCACTGGAAACAAATACAGGATTACAAAGGAATGCTAATGATGCCATGTGAAGCCCCAATTAAAAGTGACTGAATGAAGCATGACTCTCCCAGAGTAAACAGATGAAGTTGGTTGGATGAAAGGTTTAGCGTCAGGGCTGCTAACTAGCAAAAGTATGCATATTACAAGTCAAAGTTATGCACCTAGTGTTACAACATATCACTAAACGGAAGTCAGAGGTTGTGAGTAGCTGCATGACAGT
Source organism: Plestiodon gilberti rubricaudatus (assembly GCA_026170595.1). NCBI lineage: Eukaryota > Metazoa > Chordata > Lepidosauria > Squamata > Scincidae > Plestiodon > Plestiodon gilberti. Next base: position 134,900,873 of record JANXHW010000001.1, on the reverse strand, counting down.
AGTGCTGATCTAGCAAAGTAGTATGAGTGCAGAACGGCCACTTAATCCAGCTGAAACGAAAGATCGCTATTACACTTTAGAACTCAACGGCACTCTTTGATGTGCTTGATCCCTTTGTTAACTTTCAGGCAGCCTAGATTTAAAAAAAAAAACCCCATAAATGATTCCTTTTAATACTCAAAATCCATCCTGAACCTGTCTCATTAAATTTACAAGATGCTATTCTGAAGTGTATTTTAATCATCACAGGCAAGCGCAATTATAGAATTGCATTTGCAAACCTCTTCATTTGAAACATTCAGTATTTTCGAAACTAGAGATAAATGTACAAAATATGTGCCTCTGCTGCTAAAATCCTGATTGCCAAGAAATGGAAGTGTGACTTCCCACCTACAGTTGCATAATGGTTACATAAATTATGGGATATAACACTAATGGAGAAACTGACAAGCTTTATATAAACCTGGAAGAGGACAGACAAGCATGATGGATTTTCTAGGAAATGGACGTTTTGTTCATTATTTGAATACCTATTATCAAGATGCTCATGTATCATATCATGCACTTTCTTTCTTGGAACTTGCCTATGAATTAAATCTCTCACACAGTTAAAAAGGGAAGAAGATAATACCCAAGCCGTAAACTGCATTATATTTTTAGAGAAGGGCTATTAAAAATGGACTCCCTTTCAAATCAATCCAGTATTCACATTGAGCTCAAGCCACGTAGTGTCTTTACATAATGGGAAAGCAGAATTGTGCCTCATGTTGAACCCACCTGTTGGGCACTGTACATACATTGGCCCCAATGTGCAATCTTTAACCCCCAATGTTGAGGGGAAAGGGTTAATTGGATCTGTGTGGGCCGACTGTATTTACACATTGTGCCCAACAGATGGATGTCAGATGAGACTGGAGGCAGGGCAGACGCAATCCCAAGCTCCCACCATGTATAACGTTGCACAAATTCTTAGTAATAAATAATATATAAATAAAGTTGAATAGGGTACTACTACCCTCCCTTTAATTGATTGGCACCACCTGTGAAATACATTTGTGAACTATTCAGCTTCCTTGAGAAACACAAGCATTAACAATCTAGAAAAAATAATCTTCCACATACAACACTGCTGATCAACCAGTATGCACAAATATGTAGAGACATGTATGTCGAAGAAAGCAGTATTCTCGTTTATGAGACTTACAGCCCAAGCCTATGCGCGTCTACTCAGAAGTCAGTCTTCTTCACGGTACGTGAATAAATCAATGGGATTTACTCCCAGGTAAGTGTCTATATAGGACTGCAGCCTTAGGGCGAAATTACATAGGTTTTCAAAATGAGGCTTTGATGAGGTCATGCAAATCCAGGGACGGAGGCATTTGGAGAATCGGCAGGCAGGAGGATGGAAATGTTTCAACTCTTCCCACCCCTGTCAGTTCTCCCTTGCAAATTCCACTCCCCAATCACACACACTGAATTTACTTTCAGTCACAGTTCAGCTGGTGAAAACACTATTTATTTATTTAGAATGTTGATATGCTACTTTTAAACAAAGATGTTCCCAAAGCAGTTCACAGAGATAAAATGAGTCAGTTCCCTGTCCCAAAGGGGTACAAAATCTAAAAAGAGAGACAAAGGAGACAACAAAAGAAGGTCAGGAAACTGAAGAATAACTGCATATTCTTCCCCAGTTTATTTCATGTTCACCTACTTATGTTTAGTTGAAGTATCGTGTAAGAAATAGCACCCATTGGGCGCTACCACTAATGCCAAGGGATGGGGGGGTCAGCCTGGCCAGGTGGGCATCTGATGGGCCAGTTCCTGATCTGGCTGACTTCTGATGCCCCCTTACTGACTGACTTTTGATGCCGCCCCTACTATTGACTTCTGATGCTGTCCCTGATGGTCCTCAGACATCTATTGACTTGTTTGTCTGCTGGTTCCCTTGTCCATCTTTCTCTGCCACCTCCCACGAGCAGGAAAACTCTGGTTTTATCCTGGTTGAGTGAGGAGACTAGTGAAGGAACAAGGCAGGAGATGTAGCGACCACACACAGTTGCAAGGCATTTAAACAGACAGCCAATAGCTCTGGCTGAGGGCCTGAACCTCTTCCCACAAGAGACTGTGCTTTTCGTCCAGCAGCAGTCTTGCAGAAGCATTTATGTAAAGACAAAGATTGCAGCACTAGCATGATCGATCGCATTTGGTGCGCACAAACAAGGAAGCAAACTGTTCAGTTTATCACTTTGAAAATAATTGCCTAGGAGAAGATGCAAGGACACAATCGTTTGCTTAAAGGGATTCTGCTTGAAGTACATTAAAAACAATGAGTATAGTATTTAGATTTGTCAAAGAGCACCTACACAAACACCATGGGCAATGTCCTCTCAAAGCACACAATAAAGAATATTACAAAGCTAAATGCCTGCTCATGAATTACTTATACTATGGCTGTGCGCTAAAACTTTTAGCAGCTCTTCAAAATTTAATGGTTAAAATTATAGAACAGACACTGGACAATTTAATGATGTACAATGCAGATAAATGTATTTCTTACTGGGGGGGGGGGAGTCCTTAAGAACTGCAAATTAAACCACAGCATAGCAAACAGCATTAACGGTGTCAGGGGAAGCTTTACTAACGAAGATGCTCAGCATAGCTAGCCAGGCTTCCACAGATGGTGATAAAAATGCTAAGGCAATCACAGACACCACTGCAAAATGGAAGAAATCATAGCAGAAAAAAGAAGCCTCAAATGCTTTTTGACCTTGTAGAGTCTGTGTAAAACCCTACGCACTAAACCATTTCATTCTGGAAAAGGGCAACCCTCTTTTTTCCTTACACACTCTCCTGCTCTGCAGTTTCTCAGTCAAGATAACCATTTTGCTACTGTGGCTAATTTATTGAGCGTAACTGTTCAAAAAGTTACTCTTGGGTGTTCTCTGTTGGGCAGGTAACAGTTCTCCTGTACCGTGAATGTTGGGGGGCCACCGTTAAGTGAAATATTTTGTGAATGGCTCCGAAAGGCTGAGAAGGGAGAGCCAGTGAGAAGGATCTCAGAGATGCCTTGTAAAAGCCTCTCTCCTCTTGTGCTCTGTGGCTTACTTTGACTGAAAAGGCATCACAGCAAAGGAGACGTGTTTAAACTAAAAAAAACAAACTATTCCAATTGGGCAATACTGGCAAAGTTTGCTTGGGAAGTACATAATTCACCTCAATGTCAGAGAGAAAGACAGAAGTACAGTGGGCACTTCGCATACCACCGAGGGGGGTTCCAATTCCAGAACCCTGCAGATGGAAAAATCTGTGGATGCTCAAGTTTGTGATGGGGAGGTGGGGTGGTGCCACAGTACCTTAATTAACAGCTACGTGGGCCCGCTGCCGGCTTCTTGTCTCTCGTGCCTCTTTTTTATAAAACGCCTGTAAAAAGGAAAAATGCAACTGGAAAGCGACTTCTGGTTGCACGTGCAACCAGAAGTTGCTTTTGATCACGTTTCTCCCCCCTTTTTACAGGGTTGCACCCCCTATGGGTTTGTGCCCGGAGCGGCTGCTCCTCCCCGCCCCACCAACGGAGCCCGCGCCTCTGTTTCCCGGGAGGACCCTCTGCCGATCCAGCAAGGGATCGAGCGCAGGGACTCTGCGCTGCTGTTTCCTGGGCTACAGGGCGGGGAGGGTCTGTTCTCCTGCCTGTGCTGCAGCCCGAGAAACAGCGGTGTGGGCTCCGTTGGTGGGGCAGGGCGAGGCCTAAGGGTTGCGCCCCCTCTGGGTTTGTACCCGGAGCGGCTCCTCCTCAGGTTCCATCCCAGTTACGCCCCTGACTCACTTCAGCCTAAAGGAGACTCCATTGCACCATGAAGAATATGGGGTCATATTTGTCCATGAATTTGGGTTCATATATCACTGCACTGACAGGTGATATAATTATTTTCATCCACACAACAAACTTTGTTGGCCGTTGCCAAAGAGAAAAGTCTTACTTTCTGAACATAAACAAAATCCCGACAGGCACAATGCTTCTCTAACTCAAGTGTCCAACACCCAGTTTGTTGAGACAGAGCTCTAGTGTCAAATAAATTCACACTTCCACAGCCTACTCAAACAACATAAGGACTCAGAAAAATATGGATCTTCTAAAAATCTGCCTGAATGTCACACTTTTGGCAGGCAAAAAACAAAACACCCCCCCCCCCAAAAAACCCTAGCATGTCATCCAGCTGTATCTTTTTGTAAAGCCAAATTTCTGACACTAAGGCATATTGTACGTGGAACACATTTTACCTTTTGTTGTATCAGAGCCAGGACATTACTTCTCACTTAAACCTTAAAAATGACTTGTGTGGCAGGGTTTTTATTCCCCCATAAACTGTTAGGGGTTAGTCAGTTCTTCAAATGTATTTATAGACGATAATGCAAGAGGTAGTAAGTTCAACCCCATTTATTAAAAGCGAGAAGAATCTGGATCCACGCTGCAAGCTGCAAGACAACTTTATTCCAAAGAGTGTTTGTCTTACATTTGAAAGGCAACACACGCCCAAAATAATACGGCTTTGTACAAATGTAGGTATTTATGAATACAAGACACAAAACCATCACTAATCAAGTACGATCCAAGACATTTTAGGCTTTCTAGGTCAACAGCAGAACTTATAACTTTATCAGGAGGTGGAAAGGGATCTACCTGTGACCGGGAAATATTCTCGTAAATACAATTGTGCCTTGGTAAGCAATTGCTCACAATCCCTTAGTAGGTATGGACATGTATCCATTGTTTCTCTTGGCTACTGGCTGAGATCCAAAGCACTGCACCATGTTCTGCTCCTACACAGGGGGCTTTTTGGCTCTTCCTTTCTGTGGCAGCCCCCAAGTGCTTTCAAGGACAGGAGGCCTTCCAGAGTGACATCCATACAGCACTTGCTGCTACCAGAAAATTGCTAAGTTGAAAATTATTGAGCTGCTTTGAGAAAATAACTAAAAAATGGTCCACAGTTTTAATGCAGACGACGAGTGTGGAGTTCAGAGGAATTTGAGCACAACTGCCATAGAAAGGGCACTTGCAATTGTATTTGAGAAAAAAAAGGTTATACAAAGGGTTGATCTAAGCATTCATTTGCTCGAGTCATATAGTCTTCAAACGCAAGTATATAACCTCAGGTTTTATGTGGGGAACCACTTCTTTGAAGCAAACCCACCTTAATAAAAACACTATCTATGCTATATATTTTATTGTTTGTTATAACAATAGACACAGACACAAATACATCAACAACAAAGACACAACTACAACACAAAACAAAATTTAAAATGACTTCCACTTATCTCCACCCCAGACGTAACTAACAATATTATACTTTTCTATTAAATCCAACTTTTCTCATTCTCCAAACCCACAAATATACAAATTATTATTATCTAGGCTCTGCAGAAAATCCATAAATGACTTCCACTCGGTCAAAAATCGGCCTGTTGTTTTTTCTCTTATGAAGGATGTCAACTTTGCCATCTCTGCTAACTCCAACATCTTCATTATCTAGTCTTCTATTGATGGTATACTGGAGCACTTCCACTTCTGTGCATAAAGTAGTCTTGCAGCTGTTACCATATATAAAATCAAAGTACCATATCTCTTTTTCAACTGATTATCCATCAAACCTAACAAACAAACCCCTCTGGTTTCCACTGTATATTAATCCTTAGAATTTTCTGGATTTGCGAATGAATTTGTATCCAAAAATTTTTAGCTATCTTACACGTCCACCACATATGGTAGAATGTTCCTTCCTTCTGTTCGCATTTCCAGCACATTCCTGATACGTTATACATTTTAGCCAATTTTACAGGTGATAAATACCAGTGATACATCATCTTATAAAAATTTTCTTTAAGATTAACATTCAACACTATCGAAGAGAAAATGATAGCCTTCCTTCTAGCATGGCACATTTTTGACGTGAGAGCTTTTTTCACCTATCAGATCGCTATGAGAAAGCTGATGTGGTGCAGTGCCGTGGAAGAACTACGTGACCCCACACACACACCAAAAAAATGTTAGATAAGAGAAATGAATCAACTGGAATGAAGCTACTGAGAAACAATGATGAAGCATATTTTGAGCACTAGAGAAGACAAAGACTTCATTAAATGTTCTAATTTAATATGGGCAACCCTTCTCTGTTGTGGTGCCACAATTGTGGAACTCTTTGCCAGGGGAATTGAGAACTACTCCCTCCCTCATGACTTTTTCGGCGAGGGCTCAAAAGGTTTCTGTTTCGTCTAGCATTTGGGTGATGGGGTTGATGTCTGACTTCTGGGTCTCAAGATGTTTTGCTCCGTTGCTTCTCTGCTCTATATTGTCACCCACCCCACCCCCGTGGGGACAATATTTTATTGTTTTTAATTTATTTTATGTATTGTTTTGAATTATGTATTTTTATCTTTGTTATAAGCCGCCTTGGGCATTTGCCTTGGCATGGGATAAGGCGGGGTATGTATAAATAAATAAATAAATAAATAAATAAATAAATAGCTATTTTCTTGTGTTCAAAAGTGAGACAGAGCATCTCCTAAAGGCTAAAATAGGACCTATTTGTCTGGGTGGTGGAACAAAATTAGCCTCCTTCATGACATGAGCTATTTACACATTTATATATTGTTAGCCTACCCTTCAATTCTCAAAGCATGCAGTGTAATCAGAAACACATAGTATGAAAGAAAGAGTTCCAGGAATACATAAGCAAGCAACTTATTGTTCAGTTTTGCAAGTTTAAAAACTGAGGTGACCATCTTTGCTGCTAGCAAACCTTTGGGAAATTTTGAATGCATAGCTAATAGGAAAGGGGATTACAGCAACCAGAACTGGGACTTGCATATCTACAATATAGTTATTAACATAGTAATTATGCAGAATTCTTCAGAATGATTTGCCAAGTTGTTAAGCATGGGTCAATGATTCATACTGAATCAGTTTTTTAAAAGAAATGTGTGTACTGATGCTTCAGATGAATTCTGGGGACAGAAACTGTCTCGCTCTGCAACCTTGATGCTACTACACATTCATCTAAAGAGCATTTTAAGCATTCACTATGCTCAAACACAGTAGGTTGTATCCTAAGGTGTCCTTCCTATGAAACCGTAGGATACAACCTAATACCACCAGAAAATGCTGTCCTGATGAAATCAACTTATACCAGCATATCAATGTCATCTTCCTGCATTTTCAGAAGGATGTGGCACATTAGCTAAAATAAAGGCTATTGCATCAACCTAGTTAAACAAAGCCTAAGGGCATGTACGTAACTACATTTGTTCACATCTATCCCCCTTGAGTCATGGAAGGGGTGTATGTGGCAAACCAACTGAAATTAAGCAGACAAAACAGATTCTCCTGATCAGAAGAACGGCTGGTTCATGTGGTGAACAGGATCCCTTCTAATTGAAAAATTCCTATGTGTATGTAACATGGAGCTAAATTTCCTTAGTCAGCTAGCACCACTCGCCATTATGACCTCAATAATCTGCATGTCCACCAAACAGCCTAACCGTGTGGGTGTACTGGGCACGCCAGAGTGGCTAGCACCTGGCACTGTTAGAACAAAAAGCCAGGCAGAAAACACTGACAACTCACTGGGTTGTGGTCACACCTGTCCATTGATCAAGTCCATTTCACCTGACTATGGCCAAACAGAGGTCCAGAGAGCTAGGTTGGGCTTTCCCGCCAATAGGAAGGAGTAACCCGAAATGAAACAAAGGCAGGATCTAGATACCCCTGAATCCCATAAAGGGGATTGAGAGGTTGCATGTGTTGATCCATCACTTGCAGAGGTAACTGTATAATGCTGTCATGGTCCTCTGGACCCTGGAGACAAACAATGGAACTACAACTAAAGATGCAAGTATAAAAAGGGGGAAACATAGGCAGCCTAAGTTAGTATTTTTCCGTGAGGATTCCGTGGCTCTCCACGGCTCCCCTGGCTGGTTTCTGCGGCTCCCCTGAGAGTCGTGCCTCCCAGTTTGCCTTAAAGCCTTTAACAGCATAGGGTCAAGATCCTGAAGGACCACCTCCCTCCACATCAGTCTGCCTGTTCCATACAATCTTTTAGGGAGGCCCTCCTGTGTGTTCCGCTGCTGAGGTTCAGGTGGCGGTGACGTGTGGAGGGCCTTCTCAGGGACAGTACCCAGGATAAGAAACTCCCCGCTATGTGAGGTGGATTTGGCTCCTCACTGCTGGTATTTTGACACAAGTTATTATTCCTGCAAGATTTTTTAATATCAGATTTATATTTTGTTACCCATGTGTCTAGTTTTATTGCTGCTGTTTTATAGTCTCCTGTGTTTTATTCTAGTTTTAATTTGTTATTGTGGGGAAAGGCAAGATAATTTTTTTAAATTAAATACAGTGGAACCTTGGATTGCGAGTAACTTGGTTTGCGAGTGCTTTGCAAGACGAGCAAAATAGTTTTCAAAATTTTGACTTGATAAACGAGCAATGTCTTGCAATATGAGTACATTGTGTTCTCCAAGATATCTCTCTGTGTGTTTGCAGAGTAACAATAGCGTCTCCTGGGCAACAAACTGCCCTCATTAACTGCTCATTAACACTTTGTTCTCCCTCTGCTAGAGGCTCGTTTGTGCAGAATAGCAGCTCAGGCTTTGCTTTGCAACTTCTGTCTTGCAGACCTCATTAACAAGCTGTTTTTCCCTGTGAGGATTGTGCTGTGAGTCTCGAGTCAAGTCCCAAGTCTTTGTCCCCAAGTCCCAAGTTTTTGGTTGCAAGTCCCTATCTATTTAATGGGGAAAACAGGTTTGTCGTAAAAGGCTCAAAGTCTCTGTGTCTTTCGAGTCTTTTACAATCGCCGAGTCAAGTCATTGACGCAACTTCAGTCCGACTTGAGTCTGAGTCAATAGACTCAAGTCTACATCACTGGTCAACAGTGCAAACACGATGAATTCAGAACGGCTACGAGGGCTGCGGAGCATCCAGGTAAGGTCCGGGACGCCCTGCCCCCTCACTGGCCACCAATCTACAGGAGGGGCCTGCCTAGCGGCCCCCTCCCCTCGCATTAACGGGGAGGCTAGTCAAATACAAACCCTGTGCTATTGGCACGGGTTTGCCATTCTCTCACGTCAACAGTGCAAACATATTTATTTTTATTTATTTTTTCACATTTTTATACCACCCTTCCTCCAAGGAGCTCAGAGTGGTGTACATATTTCCTCCCCTCCTTTTTGTTCAAGTCATTATTTAAGTCATTAAAAGATTTAGGGTGGATTATTGTTACTTGGAATCTCATCCAACACAGCAGTTGTAACACAGCATGGGAGTCTAGATGCATCACAATTTGAACACAATCAACTAGAATGGTTTGAGCAATTCGTGATTTATGTCTGCTTGTGACATTACAGGTGAAAAGCTACATTGATTTGACATATAAAAACAAGCAATGCATCATGGGCTTAGGTAGCATGCCAATCCCTAGGCTATATGCCACTCCAATTCTGATGATCCAAGGCTTCTTACTAGCTTCCTGAATTATTACTATCATTCACAAGCCCCCTGCAGTTGTGAAAAGTGATGTGCTTTTGATGGAATACAGACACCATAAACATGTCATTGTTTCTAAAGAAGAAACATATCCAGCCAGATCAAACTAACTTTCAAAGACCTTAAAATAAACTCTGAATTCAACAGGGATCCGGAAGACAGTCCACATCAATTTATCTTCATGCCCCACTGAAACTAATTTAACATTGTAAATGCTCTATTACTGAAACCCTTTTAGGTAGCTATGATCAGAGCTGGCCTTAGGAGCTGCGGGGCCCAATTGGAAACATTTTTGCGGGGCCCCAGGTTCACAGCCAAGGCCTGTAGAATCTTAGAGATATAAATAAAATGTATGATAGATTTTATATTTCTATAGTAGAATGGAAAGCAATCAAAATATGTGCTTAAAAAGTGCATGTGAGATAATGAACCAAATGAATCTAAGCACATTTTAATATAAAATTGCATACATGTAAGCCTACAAGTAAACAAACAAAATGTAAATAGTTACAAAACCACTTGTTTTAATGACTGTCGAATGATTTAGTAAAAAATATGGGTTGTTGTGTGTAGACAACAAGACTAGAGCAGATTACCCTAGCATGGGGCTTAAAGGCTATGATGGCTACTTTATGTTTTACAGTACAGTATATGGTAACAAGTATAAGGTAATTACTTGGAAATAAGTCTACACAGGCATGATCATAATATTTAGTTGATTTCACTTTTGGTTATCAGTGGCCAAGAACTAATTTCTACATACAGTATTTTGCTACATATGCACTTAATATTGTGGGGTTATGAATAAAAGCGTCTTAAACATAGACTTGTGAAATAGCACGCATGGACATACACACTGCCTTGCTAGATCTGAAGTGCTTTGCTGGGGGGGGGGAGAAACCCCTGAGTTAGGACTATGAAATTGTCAAACTTACCTTCTGCTAAAACAGATTGCTAGAAGGAATTCTTAAAATCGCTAAGTAAAAGGATTTATGGATGCAGTGGTGCAAATCCAAAGATCAAGAGAAAGGCTTCAGTAATAGGGAGGAAAGGCAGAACAAGAGAGTATACCTCTAATTAGTTCTGGGTGTACAATTAGTGTGGATGATCTATTTTCAAACTGCTTCTGTATTTTTATGACTGTTGAGACTACCATTCCTTAGGCTGGTGGTTGGCTAACAGCCCAATCCTTTCAAACCCTGCCCCCCCCCCTGATGCAGATGCACCACTGGAGCACACACTGCATCCTGCAGGGGGGCAGTCCTAGAGGTCTCCTCCAGGTAAGAGAACAATTGTTCCCTTGCCCACAAGTAAGCCTCTGCTGCCAGAAAGGGTCTACTTCGAGCTGCGCCAGCAATTAGGCTGGAGCAGGTCTGAGTGGACTCAGGAAGGCGGATTGAGGCTGAGAAGGGGGATAAGAGATTGGTGGCGCTACTGCCACCAATACTGTCCTGTTCCTGGCCTCAATCCACCCTCATCCCCGCCCGTCTCAGCCCTGTTCCTCCCCTTCCCTGACTATTCCACCCACTCCCCATGCAGATTTACTTGCGCCAGGGATTTTTGCAGACTGCTGGCACGCGGCTGCAGCAACCCAGCTGCGCAAAATGGTGTGTCATGTTTTGCGGTAGCCATAAAGGACCTTACGCTGTTGGAATGCTAGTTCCGGCAGCGTAAGGCCCACATAGGATTGGGTCGTAGAAGTCTAGGATGATGTTTCATCAATGGGAGCTAATGCCAGAAGATAGTCTCTTAGTAGCTGGGAACATCTCTCAAGTGCTTTGAATGAGAATCAGAGCTTCATGTAGGTTAGTGACATCCCTCCAGTGAATGGAAGAGGGCACAGAAACAGAAAGACGGCAGTTTACAGGATGATTTGACTGAGAGATAAAATTTCTAGCTGGGGCTAGGCAAAACAGGGGGTGCAGCCTGTACTATATAATTGCAGTCTGGGGAACTGATGTCTGCTGCAGGAGTGCCTGTTTGCTTCCACAGTGCCCCATGTGTATATTTGTAAATAAAGCAAATACTACAAAGATACCTCCTCTCTGATGCAGTAAGCTCTATGATTTTCACATGAGACAACATCAGACAAACACCTCCCCAGTAAAAGCAGGTGGGCACAAGCTTCAACCACAATGAATGGATGTTTCAAAAAGGCATTTCTGAACTACCCTCAAAGGTTTGATATTATAGCTGTTAAAAACAGAATAAGCTCCCAAACAGGCATCCTTATGGTTGCCTTGAGGATCTAAGGAAGACTGAGGCATCTGCAGAGTGAGTGTACAAATTTGGTGTCAGTGAACACTTGCTTAAACTTGTTTTTAATAAACATATTTTAAGGATAAGAGGCCTGGGAGAGGTTGCTCTTCACTCTGCAGAAACCAGAACAACTCCCTGAGTTGGGTCAGGTATGCTGTAAGACTCAGATAACTTAATGCTATTAGTCATATCAGGTTTGTTTAAGCGGGGGTGGGGGTGTGAATCTGATTGCATGTCTGAGAATGTTAACCATGTAAAATATATCTTGAAACAAAAAAAGCCTCAGCAAAGACTTGAAATGGACAGAGAAACTGTTTGCACACAAACTGCTTATGAACCTGCACATGTATATTAGAGCAGATAACCATGATACAAGTATTTGCACAGTGAATTTCAGTGTAATTAATCTCAAATGCCAATTTAAAAGACAAACGGTTAATTCATCTTGAACCTGAGGTTCAAGAACAGAAGGAGAGTTGTGTGAGTAATTTCTAAAACTTGTATGCAGTAACCCTTTCTTTCCAGAGAGTGGAAAGAAAGAAATGTAATGTGTCCAATCCACGGACTCACCAAGCGAACGAGGAAGGCTTCCGAGTTGCACGCCTTCCCGCAGAAAAGTCGGCAGGCCAGAGCAACAGCATGACAAGCACCTGCCCACACGCACCGTGAGGACAGGGGTGGCAACACTATTGAGGGGTGGCAATGCTATTGAGAGTGGCTGCACATGTGTGGACACTCATGCTGCATGTCTCCCCGCTGATGCAACCAGCTCCAGCCAGCCTGAACCTTGTAGCTCTACCATGGTGGGAGGGAAAAAGGACAAGGCACAAATAGGGAAAGGGAATGACATAGGCTGGGGAAAGACATCTGGGCAAGTGGAGGCGAGGCAGGAAGGGGCAGGCCCTCAGAGGGAAAATGCTACAAAAGAGAGCACATGAGCCTGCAATGAGGACAATGCCCACTCCATCAGTGCTGGAGCGGCAATGCACGTAGCGGGGCCACCAGCATAAAAGCCTGGTGACTACATGCACGCCACTGGAGCACCAAGCCAACACCAGAGGAGCTGAGTTGGCATAGGTGGGGTGGGCTGTGGGCAGGGAGGGGGGAGGATTGGGGCAGTGGGGAAACATGTCAGGGAGGGCAGGGGCAGTTTTCGGCAGCAAAGGCACTACCAAAATCCTATGCCCCCTGCCTGGCCTTGCCATGCACCCTTGGGTCCACTCGAACTTGCACCAGCCAAAGAGCTGGCACAGATAAGAACATAAGAACGTAAGAAGAGCCCTGCTGGATCAGGCCAAAGGTCCATCTAGTCCAGCTTCCTGCATCACACAGTGGTCCCACCAGATGCCTCAGGGAGCACACAGCCAACAAGATCCAAGTAGACCCATTGGGGACCATGGCACGGCAGAGTAGGTTTCATAAGAATTCTGTTGCACATACCTCTCCATCGTGCCATGGTTCTGGCTGGCCCACAGGATGCAGCAAAAGCTACGTCAGTGCTACTGCGCCCTGCAGTCTGGCTGAGGATAGGGTTGGACCATAAAGGTATGAATTTGGAGGCTCCGTGTATGAAAAAGGAAAACACAGAAGCCGAACAAGCTCTAATAGAACGTAATGTTGGCCCTACATTTCAGCCCTCAAAGTCATATGAATATTTTAAATGTTATTTGAGTGAATGGTAGTTATTCTATACGACACCATTCCAAGTGTCATATGTTTAAGTATTGCTATTTCCAACACATCAAACTGTAATGTACATTTTCTCTTGAAAGCTTCATACTAATTTGGTTGCCGAATTTCAGTTACTAGAAAAAAAGCCTTGACAGTGTTTCTGAGACTTGTTTAAAACATTTTAAATAGCACTCACTAGTAGGGAAAGTTTAAATTAACTTAATTTAACTGGACATTCACATGACATTCTTCACTGAAAGACTATCTGACATCTTGTTGCTTATTCTCAGGGGTCGTGTCATGGGTTGACCATATCAGACACTGGCTAAGGGTCCACCTGGCCAGGCTAACCGATGAACCTTCAGTAGTGATGGCAGTAGCGATGGCAGTGACAGCACTGGGGTGACACACTCGGGTCACACAGGGGGATGCCTTGGGAGTAGTGCTCGGTTTTGCCCCAAGGACCCCAGCAATCTGGCACCAGCACTGCTTATTCTTATTAGAATTCTACTAACCCAACCAAAGGGCCGCGGTGGCTTAGTGGTTAAGACGCTAAACTGCAAACCGAAAGGTCAGTAGACTGCAGTTCGAGACTCGAGTGCCACATAACAGAGTGCTCTTCCGTCTCCTGTCCCAGCTCCTGCCAACCTAGCAGTTCAAAAGCAAAAAATTGCAAGTAGATGTGGGAAGGTAACAGCGTTCCACATGACCATGGAAGTGTCTTCGGACAGCATTGACTCTTTGGCCTTAAAAACGGAGATGACCCTAGAGTCAGACACGACTAGAGTCGGACACGACTGGCTTTCGAGCAGGGGATACCTTTACCTTTAACCCAACCAATTAGAAAAATAACCATCATGAAAATAAGTGCTCAAAAAGCAGCTTCATTCAGCACAGTGCTGTGCTGTGTCAGAATGGTACATGAAATACCGTGTTCCTAAGTAAGGTATATGTTTGCAATCTTTAAAAACATTTTAATTGACGTTTTCAAGATACAAAACCCAGCAAGGAAGGCATGTTCCGTAAAACTATAAAATTATAAAATGCAGTTCAGAAATGAAGTCAGCTGACAACACACAGGCCCTAGAGATGAAAGCCATTTACAATATAAATAAAAGCACAGATGATACAATACATATCATGAAGAAAAACAAAAGGATATAAATCACAGTCCACCATATCCTTCCAAAAGGATCAGTCTCAGGATGCTGGATACTGGACACTGAATAGAGCGGTCCCTGTTATAAAGATTAACAAAAGAGCAAGTAAAGGTTCCAGCTGCATCATATACCCGCAATTGCAGCAATTCCGCTAAATACCTCCATTCAAAAGCCTGCTGCCTTATTCCAGACCCACCACATATGATCACATGTTCCCCTTTCCAAATATTCTTTCAAACAGGCTGGAGAACAATCCTTGCAAGTATAACTTAAGCTTGTGTGTGCATAGACACACCAACGGCCCCCATTTCAACACATTTTCTCTTATTAACAAAGATGTAGACTTAATATTTATGATTTCTTTCTTGTTTTTGTACATCCAGTTGTACAACGTTTAAATTTCCTCAGTTTCAAGGCTTTTTCTGAGCAGGTAAGATAGCTTCTGTTTTCCCCACACCCACTTCCTGAAGCAAAAAAAAAAGTCGCTAATTTATTTTGATAGTACAGGAAGGCAAAAGAAACTTTCACACACAGATAGACACTGGACTGCAAACTAGTTTTTTTAAGGTGCTGTTCGGGCCATGGGAACCGTAACACTGTCACAAAGGATTATGTATGCCACTAATTCTTGCGCTGGTGCCAATGACTTTCACTAAAACAAGACTGAAAAACGGCCTTAACTGAACAATGTTATGTTATGAACAATTCATCTGAAAGCCCTTCAGTCTCTTAATCTGGAAGCGGAAAAGTACTCTAAATATGTATATGCTTTGAGCCACCACAATCATCTTACTATCAAATATAAGCAATACTGCCGATTAACGTTTTAACCACCAAACCTTCAGTAAAAGTCCAGTCATGCTAAAGCGCTGTGCCAATAAATTGTATTTAAAAACCTTGATAGACTAACTATTCTATCAAGGTCTCAGATGCTACCAGGCTTTAACAAACAACTGAGTAACCAATCAAGAGCCACCCAAGGGTGCATGCATTAACAAACTGGCCTTAGAATTGTTAAGGCATTTTGCATGTAATGATGCTATGAAGCATCTAAAGGAGAATTCGAAGAAAACAGATACAGGTTGAGTATCGTTTATCCAGACTGCTTGGGACGGGAAGTTGTCTGGATTTCGGATCTGTCTGGATTTTGGAATATTTGCATAAATATAATGAGAAATCTTGGGGATGGGACCCAAGTCTAAACACGAAATTCATTTATGTCTCATAGACACCTTACACACATAGCCTGAAGGTAATTTTATACAAGGTTTTAAATAATTTTGTGCCCCAGTATGCCTTGCACTATGCCAGCCAGGTGCTGGAAAAAGGTGTTTGTTGTTTTTTTAAAAACTAATAGCCCCCATAATGTCTGGATTTCAGAATAGTCTGGATTTCAGATGTCCAGATAACGGGTAATCAACCTGTAATCTGTTTTCAAATAAATATATAATTTACATTTTTTTAAAACCTAATTTGGTTCAGTTCAGTGCCATAATCCAAAAGGTAGGGTTGGTCAAGAAAGATTCCACAGATTCCTGTGGTATGCAGCCATTGTTATACTTGAAAGAACTTGATGGAATCTCAGTAACAGGGTTTCATAAAATTCAACCCCAGTGCAAATGAATGAACTACAGGTGTGAGTATCATGTTAGCATCTTTGCCCCAGAGGCATGCTCCTACAGTCTTTTCTTAGACATTTGGCCTGCAAAAGCATTATGGTTAATTTATCATAACACACCGTTCATTTTTAATGAGTTTATGAATGACACGGAAGAAAAAAAGCCAAGTCTCACCAACAGCAGAGGCTGCTTCATACTACAATGAGCATGAAATGCATTTGTGCGTGCTGAATGGTATTTAGTCTATCAATTGCTCTCTAGATTAGAGGTTGGCTGAAGTATTCCCCCTTAATTAGCCCTAAAGCACTAGCAAAACTAGACACCCACACTATTATCTTTTATATCTTTTTGTTGTGGCTGCTGTAAGTCTCTGCTACAAGGGCAACTCCCACCCACATGCTAATCAACCTAACTGATTTCATGGTTGAAATAGAAGAATGAGAGTGGAGCATAGTGAAATGTTTATGACCGGAAATCTCACTGGAAACGTTTTCATGAGAATGCCTGCAAATGATATTTTCCAAAGCATTCAACCAAAAGTAGGGGTGGCCTAAACTTGCTTAATGTAAGAGCCACATAAGATAAACTTCAAATGTTTGAGAGTCGTTAAGAGAGATGTTTGAGAGCCGCAATATTTTAAGCAGCATTTAAATTCTTAAATATATTTACTCACTATTAACATTAAACTTGTTTTAATCCAGTGGACTCTCAGTTTATACCTGGTAAATAATTGTAAAGCTTGAAAATTTCTTCCTACTTACCTTTTATATTCATTATGATGCAAAAAGGAGCTCAGCCAACATATTTCCGAGAGCCACACGTTATATAGTACATCAAAAAGCTGCATGTGGCTCAGGAGCCACAGTTTGGCCACCCCTGGTATAAAGGGTTCCGATAACTAAACAATAATATAAGTCTAACCAATATTGTAGAACAAACATTCAGTTCAAATAGTTAGCATCCAAAAAAGGCAGAAAAGAGACACTGTACAGTGTCTTTCTCTCTCTATGATACAGCAAATTCATACACCTTTTTGGCATTGCAGTTCATCCCATTACATCCCTCTGTCAGAAGGATGTTCATAATTCATAATCCTAAGAGTCAGAGGTTAATCGAAATCACAAAGTATGAGAAAGAGTTACTTAATAAGTCATCTAATATCAATCAAATTTGCAGAGAGAAACTTAAAGGTCCTCCAGCATCAATCAAATTGACAAATAATGAGAGTTACATAAATATTTCTAGATGATGTGTTATTCAATTGGCTATGTCTCATTCCGATAGTTCATAAACAGACCCCATATTTTCCCAAAGTGATCTACTTCCTTTATATCTCTGTTCCAATATTTCTTTACTGCAGTTATTTTACCCATAAGCGTAACAAGCCAACATTTTGTTAGCCAGGTTTGCTTTCGTGGGTGGTCAGTCCTGCTTCTAGAGGCTTGCTAATGCGATCCTTGCAGTGACAATCAGATTTATAACTAAGTCCCCCAATTTATGGCTGCCGGAACCCTATCATGCACACCAAAGGTATTTCTAGTATCATGATTAATGACACGGGCTATCTCCCACCAATGTTTGCGTATTTTCCCACACCTACACAACCACATCATCATCATCAAGAATATTTATAGACTCTGGAGTAAGGATCGCCGGCACGAGGCCGCCAGATTGGTTGTTCGTTCAGCCCTTCTGAGGGCAAGGCTTCGAGCAGCGTTGTGCGCATGCTGCTCGAAGCCTTGCTTGGCCTATTCAGAAGCGGCTGAGCCGCCAAGGAAGACGCGGCTCAGCCTGCCAGCTCCGGGGGTGATGCGCAGGGATGGGTGTGTGTGAGTGTACTGGGGGTGATGCGCCAGGACTCCTGGCGCATCACCCCGTGCACCCTGTCACGCTGCAGTGACGGCACTGAAGATAGACATAAGACATTAACAGTTGGGTTAAATGCGGACATCCCACATTGAGCTCTGAAACATGGTAAGCAGTTCTAAGATCTAAGGAATGAAATACCAACTGCCCTGTGAGGAAGATGAGGAGGAGGGAAAAAAGGCAAAGCGTCATCACCACCACCTCCGCTTGCTACGGCCTTTTCAAGTTGAACTGTGCCCCTCCCCCCCACACAGAGAAACAGCAACTGCATTGTGAGGAGCAGAACAAGAAGTCAGAAAGGCACACCACCTGCCATTTATTTATTTATTTTAATTCTACCAACATGTAAAAATAAATACTGTAAGTTCCCTTGGGCACCTCCCAATCGGGAGGAGAAAAGGCAGGATATAAATATTTTAAATACATGAATAAATCAACTATTGTTTGACCATTTTTGTTTGGTAAGCCATAAACACGAGTCATTTGCTATATCCTACAGTGCCTGAATTAAGAATTAGTAAAGGGATATGCTTTGGTTTATGGATCATTAGAACATACCTCATCTATTTATTCATCCAAAGCTACGCTCACTAATTTTTTGCTCTTTGAGCACGTTCCAGCCAAGTGAAACCAAGGTTAACGAAAGGCAAATCTCTATTGCAGTGAAACGTGACCTGCTGCTTCACTGAAAAGTGGACGTTGCATCATAAGTTTTGAATTTAGATAGGCAAGTAAGAATGGCAATACATCTGGCAGTTAAGAGTCCATTATTTATAAATGAAGATTGCTGCTGATTTAACCACATGCTGTTTGTATGTAATGTAATGCTATTTTAAATATAATTTTTAATCAATTTTTAGATGGTTTTTTTTTTTTTGCTGTTTAAAAAGTAATTACTTATCTATTTGTATTTTTTGTATTTTATTTTTGTGTAAGCCGCCTTGGGTCCCTTTGGGGAGAAAGGCGGGATAGAAATATTGTAAATAAAATAAAATAAATAAATAAATAAATAAACCATTACCACATTAGAAAGCTTTTGGAATAACAAAGCTGACAATACATGAAGAGTTATTGTAACTTGAAATAGTAACACTGACATTCTGTTATCAATACTGAATACTAAAATTTAGACCCATGAGGGTAGAATGTTTGATACACCTATGTTGAAATATACTTGAAAAAATATGCTCCACCTTTCCTCCAGAGCCCTGACACCTGCATCATTACTGTGACTTTCGATTTCAGCACAATTTTAGTCAAGGAAAGAACACAAGAGCTGCCTCACTGGATCAGACCACAAGACATTGATTCATAAATGAACTCAAAACTACGGTTGTGGCCTTAACCCCAAAGTACATGTAAACTGAGCAAGCAATGGCATATTTTAAAACAATGGTGCCCAAACTTATGAAAGCTGAGGCTTTTTTTTCTGATTAAAGTCAGAAGCACACTTTATTCCAATACCCAGGGTCTGCCTATCCATGAGGCCAACGAACTGCTCACCTCAGGCAGCATATTAGTGGGGGGCACCCATCATTGTCAGCCTACTTGTCTCCTTCTTCTCCTACTTCCAGTCCCTGGATTGAAAAGGGAAGAGGACAACAAAAAGGAAGAGGAAATGTGGAGGGAAGGAGAGTGCTGAGCTAGAACAGTGGAAATTGAGAAGGCTGGCACTTCACTGAGTAAGTGGACAGCATTTGGCATGCTGCCTCAAGGAGATCTTGGGCAAGCCCTGCCTGTAACACGAAAGGTTTATTCTTAAGATTATAGATTTCCCCCACCTCAGAAGAACCCACTGCCTTTGTTTCTACATGTGTGACTGAGCTGGGCATGCATCTTAACTGAAAGGCAATCAGCCTGGTACAGTGACTCAGGTAGAGATACAACAGGCAGCCTCCCTAATTCTGCTGCATCTCAGCATCAAGAGTAATTGACTGATCTAATCTGAAAGAAGAGATGAAGCACAACTGTCCAGCCTTGGTGCAGGATTGACTGGAAGGAGCCTATGTCCAAGTAGCAAATCCAGCAGAGAGACGCTGTAGGGAAGCCTCTCGTATAGGAGCACTTTGGGCTTCACGAGAGCCTTTAATTAATGTATTTGTCACTGTACATAATCAGCTCTCTTCTCACTTCCACAACACAGAGAACTGGAAGGAGTCATGGCTGAATGAAAGCTCTGCATGGGCTTTGTCAGATAGATCTGTGAACAAATGAATCAGTAACTCCAGTTCATGAATCTTTTCTGCAGTATCCTCAGAGATGCTATGTTTCCCTCATGTCTACTTAGGAAAAAACATTTTGGAAATATTGGCCGTATCTCACATCCTGCAACCGTTTCAGAACCATTGTCAAACTGGTTGCAGACAGAAATACACCTCAAACATGGTGACATGGAAACTTAAAACCTGTATTTTAAGTAGTTGCTCTTTTAATCAGATTACACATGCAGATTTCTTCTAATTATAATGCCCATTATCCTGATCTATTGAACTACTGCTCAGCATAATTTAATTAGCTCACATTGGCAGCAGTCTCTGGTGTTTGAGTCCTGTTATGCCTGTTGCTAGATAAACAAATTGAGTTATTTACTTATACCCTTTTTCAATAAACAAGCTAATAAAAGCTAAATTAGCAAAAAATACTGCTGTGAAGGCTAGAGCAAAAGAATTACAAATACGTCTCTAACCAAGGAAGCAAAAAATATAGTGTTGACAGTTCCCAAAAGTATGATTATTTGAATCTTTTTGTAGAGGCTTTGAAACCCTGTGGTTTGCCTGGCTATTAATTCTTCATTTGAAAACAAACGTACCAAGAAGCATAGAAACTAGTTGTGTCAAGAGCACAAATCTCTCCAACTCGAATCTAAACTACATAAACCCTGCGAACTGGGCAAAGTACCACCTTTTAAAGGGGTGAGCCTCTTATACCTAGCAGGGGGAGAGCAGCTGGCCTTCTTTAGCCCAGCATAGTCTAATTGTTCTTTTCTAGAACAAATGTTTCCTTACCCATGTTTCTACTTCAACATTAAAGGCGGGCAGTCGGATTTGAATACCATATAAAAGTTGAGCGGAAAATTTTGCGTTAAAAATACGCAAGGCAGCCGGAATGTATGAGTTGCCCCGAGCATTAAAAAAAAAAAACACAGAAAAGCTTGCGACAGGAATTTGGCTGATTTGATGACCAAGCAATGATGAGCAACCCAAGACAATTTGTAATGGAAATTAAGCCCCAGGTATTAAGCCCCAGGCCAGCGGGTGGCGCAGTGGGTTAAACCGCTGAACCATAAGCTGTCGATCGAAAGGTCGGCAGTCCGATTCCCGCGACGGGGTGAGCGCTCGTTGGTTGGCCAGCTCCTGCCAACCTAGCAGTTCCAAAGCATGTCAATGCGAGTAGATAAATAGGTACCGCTTGCGGGAAGGTAAACAGCGCTCCGTGTTCCAGCTGCATGCTATGCGCTGTGGCAAGGAGAGTCATGCCGGCCACATGACCACGGAGGCATCTTCGGACAACGCTGGCTCTTCGGCTTTGAAATAGAGATGAGCACCACACCCTAGAGTCGGACACGACTGGACTTAATTGTCAGGGGATACCTTTACCTTTACTATTATATTTTTACTTGCTGGATGGACTTACCATGGAAGATCCAAGAACGCTGTTTGCAAGATTTCTCAAGTACTAAATTTTTTGATGTGATTTAAGCTGCAGGTTGTTGGAGAATATTTGTGCTTGTGTGTGTATAAGAGAATGTTATGGAAATAGGATTAGAATGGAAGATTAAGATGAAATGGGGGATATACTGTATATCAAGGAAGCACTAGAGTTGTGTGGGTATGCAAGAACTGGCTCAACTGAGTAGAGGAGCATGAAGGGAGGACATTCTGCTGCAAATTTGTGACTCTGTTTGAAGTGACCAGGTAACACAAGTTTCTCTTTCAAGATAGTGTATAATATTGGATTTTCAATAAATTTATGTTTAATTGAATGTTCTAGATGCAGTAATTTTTTGTTTTATATTTTGAGATCTACTATATAATGTGTGCCACCGTTGGCACTGTATCAATACAAGAAAATCTACATATCTGAGTGTTTAAAATGTATTGCCTAATTGTATACTATAGGCCAGGGTGTCAGATTCTAGTTGTTTCACAGCGCAATCCTAACCAATTTTCCAGTGCTGGTGTAGCTGTGCCAACAGGGCGCACACTGCATTTTGCAGTGCAGGGGCAGTCATGGAGGCCTCTTCAAGGTGAGGGAACATTTGTTCCCTTACCTCGGGGCTGCGTTGTGGCTGCACCGGTGCTGGAAAGTTGGTTAGGATTGCACTGTCAATGTAAGATCTGACATGTCAGGAACCTGCAAGAACCTGCATGCACATATGCAAATACACAATTGCAATATATATCTTTATGAAACTCAATATGACATTCTGAGCACATAGGGCTCCTTTAATCCCCACGAGGAAAAAAAAGTGTTAAGCTGTTACTAAAATGCTCTTAAAAGCAATGCCTGCATGGGGCATGGTTGTTATTACTACAATCAATTAGATAGTCATGGCTGTGCTCCTATTTCTGCTACACTAGGTATGATGGTTACACTGCTGTTTCTTCAGATCTTTTGCTCCATTTAGTAACACTGGTCTAGATACACCGCTTCACTACACACCAAAACAAATTGCTAGAAGCCAAAAGGGAGTGTATTTGTAATGCGCCACAAAAACAAAAACAGTTTTTTTCCCTCCAAGGCTCCACATATTTGTTTTCAAAGCCAAAACATTAAGTAAAAAGGTCTTCAAGTCACACTAGCACTTTCAAAACGACAGCTTCCAAGAATTTGATTCCGAAATCAGAAGAACCTTCAGACTTGAAAACAAAAGCATTAGAACTACATATCTAGTTCTTTTGAAATAGCAATTTCTGGAAAAGGTAAGCAGCGTTTTTCTGCCTAGCGTACACCTCAACGCAATGCAGGACATCTATATTGTTTTGACACACCATGATAATGCCAGGCAATGTCTGAAACTTTTATTTGCATTCTACTTTTTTGTTACAACTGCAAACATGTCTTTGTATAGGCATGTAGTAAACAAACATATTTTATGCATCTTAGCTTCAGTGCTGAGTGTTTGAACATAAAAGCAGCTATTATGAAAGTGATGAACACTAACTGTTCCTCAGTAGGAAAGCTTAACAGAATAATAACACTAAAATCCAAAGAGTGTCAAAATAATTCTTTTATAATATTTGGAAATAAGATGTGAGGAAACTATTACTGTCAGTTACACATATCCATTTCTTCAACAAACGTTAGGGATCTCAGCTAACTTGCTATTAAGTGCAGCTTTAATATTTTGTAAAAGGAGGCTATTGTGTAAGAGATAAGGGAATACAAAACATCATATGCCTTCTTTAGTGCTTTCCTGTTTTCATTGTACGTTTGGTTGCCTTCTAGGCATAAAGACTAAGATTTCTGAACAAAATTAAATTTAAAATCTAGACCAACTGTGGCTGTATTTCCTTGCATATACAATATTTTAATCGTATAGTATAATTCAGAACAGTGATTTCAAACATATACAAGAAGAGAAAATCATTTTCCATCTATTTGTTTCAAAAACCTAGTGTTTTCCCCAAGGCCTGAAAGATTTGATACCTATAGCAGAAAGGGGGGAGTGGGAGGAGAGAACTGCGGAGTATTCCAAAGTCCAGTGGCTCCCAAACTGTGCGCCATGACGCCTAAGGGCATTGTGGCAAACTCACAGGGGTGCCGCAGGATGTCCTCGGGGGCCTCTTCTTACCAGCTCTCCCCAGTGTCGCCATCTTGAATCATGCAAGACCTTGGACAATTTAACATGGCGGCAACCTGGAGAGCCGGGCAATGATGCCACCGCGACAGGGCACTGTGCAAGAAGGGCACCGTGACCATGGTAATTTTGGGAACTGCTGCCAAAGGCAATTCAAAAGTGAAATTTAAGTCCCACCCAGAATTTGTTCACCTTTTTCTAAAGGCATAGCCATAAAACCACATTCCCTTATTCTGGATTAGCCTGATCAAATGTTAAATAGCCATTTCCTTGGTCTCTACTATGACATAGCAGAAATCACCACACTTGAAGTACAAAAAGGATATTGGGTGAGATCCAGAAAGCCTCTTACATGAGTGAAAGTGACTTCTAATGTGCAAGGAGGTACATTAATTTCCACCAAATGCCTCCTATATCCCATGTCCTACATGATGTTTAATGACCCTCAGGAGTCACGGAAGGATCTGCAGTGGAAAAGTTCCATTGCACAGCCTAATTTGTGGTTCTTTGGATGTTTAAGGAACACATCTTTGTGATAGTTTACCAAGTTGATTGCATTATTATTTTTTTGTTACATGAAAGTTTAAGTCTTTAGCCCTTTCAGATTCAGAACCTACTTTAACTCCAACCTGCAACATGGGATCCACCTATGCAGTGGCGTCACTGGAGGGGGTGCGGAGCAGCAAGTGGCCCAAGATGCTGCTACATGGGGGTAAGTGGCCCCACCCTCTCACCAGTCGGAGTAGTGATGGCAACGTGTGGGTGCTCACAGAACCAAATGGCGCCTCTTGTGCGTTAGCTGTCGCCGCCCGGAATGGCTTCAACTGATGAGGGGGCGGGGTTGCTTACCCCAAGGTAGCAGTGTACAACACTGCACCTGTTTTTTACTATGTACGATCATTTGTTTTCTTCTCCCTCCCCCCCTCTTTACTACTTACTCCTCTTCCTAAAAATATGATGGTCATACTGCTAGCGTAAGCCATACTAAGTTGACATAATTGTGGGTGCTAATCCCCTACATGAAGGGTTAGGAGTTTAACAACACTGTGTAACTCAAAACTTGTTTACATTTATTTTTAAATATTTCTTGTACAATTCAGAGGTGCTGATTCCAATGGTAGTCTTGGGGGGGGGTTGTATCATCAAAACGTTTCTAGTTATCTTAAATTTGTCTTTGTATTAATACACTTTACACAAGGGCAAACATGGCCACGACAAGAGGTTGTAAGCTCTCCCTGAGTAGTGTAAATTGTAGCTGAACTATTGATGCTATGCCAAAAAAAAGCGGTATTTTTGAAATCCTCGTACCAAAATTAACGAACAGCAAAATATTCAGAGGAACACAAAATTGTTCAAATTTTGTTACACAGTGCAATGTTAAGTGATCTTGAACTACAGAAAAAAGAGGCTACCTATTCAATGCTGCTACTCTGTTGGCAAAGTAGGTATGACCAACCTCAGTGGCTAGCCACTGTTTGATGAGAAAATATCAATCTAATAACAACCCATCTCCTCTCTGACAAGGTGTTCATCCTACCAAGTTACCATAAAAACAATGTTAGCTAAAAAGCTCTCATCTATCTTCTCACATAAGCGTGAAAAATAGGAAGATTGCTACACAGAGCCTTCATGATATGCCAAATAAAATCATTGGTGTGCATAATCCAATTAGTCCTTCAACATGGCAAATTAACTAGCCAATAATCTAAACACAAGAAAAATCCTGAGGATTCATAAGGAAGCAATAGAGCAGCGGTTTCCAGCCCCCGGGGCGATCCAGTCCGGCCCGCGCAAGACTGGACCCGATTCCATCAGGTCCGACCCGCGTGAGACCAGACCAGAGGCTCCGGTGGCCCCGCGCTCACCTCGGCGCGACTCCTTCTCAAACCGGCTGTTCTGTACATACACAGAACGCCGCTAAGAGGCCAAGAGAGGGCAATCTTAGCAGCGTTCTGCGCATGTACAGAACAGCCGGGTTGAGAAGGAGCCGCGCCAAGGTGAGCGCGGAGCAGCGGCGGCGGCCCAGAGGCTGAAGGTAAGGAGAGCGATGGGGGTGGGCACGGGCGCATACGATGGGGGGTGGGCGCGCACCGGGAGAGGGGCGCACGCGCGCCGGGGGCACCTGTTTGTGGTGGAGGGGTGCACAGCCCGCGACACATTTTCCCCATGGGAAAATGGCCCTCCACCGCAAATAGGTTCCCCACCCTTGCAATAGAGCCTCCCCCTAGGCAACAAGAGTGCAACACACTCCTGCCACTTATGCTTTTCATTCCCTGAATGACACTGAAGAACTGAAAGACTGACTCTCCCAGATGCTACCTGCAGTGGAGGAACATATGTCTCCCTCCTATTGCATTTGTATGTCCCATGTGAGGGCTGCTCTATGTTGTTAATATGGTGCAGACCATGTCCATTCCATCATATTAGTGGCCTCAGTGCAGAGACAGTCTGGAGTCCAAGGCTACTCAGTCACCTGATTTCAGAGTGGCAGACCAGCAGTCCATTGTTAGCATTCAGAGTCGTAGCACTAGGGCAGATATTGCATGACAACAAAATGGGAACCAGAGATGACTCACAGACAATATCACCATCTACTTTGTTGCTTAATTAGGTGGTCTTGGCAATTCTTTTCTTTCCCTTCCATTGTCCCCGATACTCACTCTGGCAATATTATGTCTCTTCTCTGTATAATATTGCAAAAATCCATTCCTTCCTGTCCAGCCTCTTCACTAAGACATTGCTTCATGCTCTACTCATTTCCCACCTTTATTACTGCAGCCTTTTTCTCAGCTGCCTTACCTCTCTTCAGTTCTATTCAAAACTCTGGTGCCAAAATAATTAACCTCTCTTGTCATTCAGACATCTGGCATTCCCGTTCAATCCCCTACACTGGCTTCCCTCCTTCTGCATGCAGCACACATCCAGCACACCTTCAAAACTCATCATGGCCTCACATTTGGCAATTGCCTCTGCCCACTCATGACCACAGCTTCTCCAATTTTACCACCCTCTGCCACCCAAAAGTCCTTGTTCTCTTCAGCGACTCTTGCATCCTCACTTCCTGCCCCTTAAGCCTGAAATTTTGCACTGAGTACCTTTATGGTACCACCCCTTTTCCACTCCCTTCCTTCAAACTCCAGCTCAACATTTGTTTATTTAAAATCCTACATCCTGCTTTCCTTCCCCCCCCCCCCCACTTCAAAAGAGGCACTCAGGGAAGCCTGCAATGTAATAAAATAGCATAATAGTATTCAAGAAGAAAGGAACTCAACATAATAGGAAACCATTTCAGACAACAGGCAGGGGGTGTAAATTTAACCCTATTTATTTATTTAAAAGATGCACACCCTGCCCTTAACCCCACCTCACCCCAATAACAGGGTGCCCATGTTTTTTTTAAATCCATAAACAGAGCTTTAGCACAGCAAGCAGAGATCTGGCACAGTAGGGACAACAGTTCTACCCTTTGGGCCCCATCCCGAACAAAAAGTATTTGTAATTGCCTTTTATCACAATCATCCTTTCTTACCATTACCTCTCTCTCTCTCTCTCTCTCTCTCTCTCTCTCACACACACACACACACACACACACACACACACACACACACACACACACACACACAGAGAGAGAGAGAGAGAGAGAGAGAGAGAGAGAGATAGAGAGAGAGAGAGAGAGAGAGAGAGTCTAAATTTAGATTGTGAGTTTCACAGGATGGGGAGCTTTTGGGTTATATTTCCCTGTAATATGCCATGTACACTGAAGATGCTATGCACAGAAATATTATGGCAATTAGATTTTTAGTAAATACCTGCTCCTTCTGAAGGTAATAAAAAGGATTTTGCCTTTTAAACTCTAATAACATCTCTAGCAATTTTCTCATGTAGGGTACAACTACATGTACTGTACTGTATTTGAATTGTAACAATGAATTATGGGTACTTATTTTACTTCTTAGATCTGATACTAGCTCCTTCTAAACAGGAAAAACAGAAAAGCAGCCTCATTTTTCACATTACATACCAGTTAAATGAAAAACTCGTTTAGCAAATTTTGGCAAAGAATCCAAATGTAAGTAATTAAAATATCAATCTGTACTGTGACTTGTGGATCAGAACAGAGATTCCCTACTGAGTCTACAAAAGCCCACACGGTTACTAACTGCTACTTCAACACAGTTTTTGAATGGAGCACTATGAAGAAGCAGTGCAAGCAAAAGAATGTTATCTACCAATTCGTCATCACGAGATGACATGTAACACTGTGGAAATTCCAGATCCCAACACATAGTCTGATCTATCCAAAGTATAGAAAAGAAATATACAAATAATGTACTTTCCATTATACTTTAAAAGTACTTTTCAGAACATAAGAAACAAGGAACAACATGAACATCTACAATACTCAGAGATAATTATATCATTTTAGATTGCAAAAACAGTAAAAATGAAACAAAAAGAACCCATCATCATTGGAAAAAACTTGTGTACTTAAACCACTTTAACACACAGCAGCAAAGTTCAAGAATCCCTATGCAGGTGTTCCCCAGTTAGTAACGGGGATACGTTCCTGGATCCCCATCGTTAAGTGGCCCCATTAAGCCACACTATCCCTACCCCTTGATGAGCATCTGAGCACCAACAGTAAAGGTCATGTCTCAAATCGGTCTTCTTTTTATACAGCCGTATTTTCTTACGTTGGCTGAAAGCTCTTAATTCAAGTCCTTTTCAAGACCGATGCTCTGTATTTGCAGAAGAATTTGACCCCTAATCCAAAACCTTAAAATTTTGCTAATTTCCTATTGCAATGAATTTTAACATTATAGAACCAACCAATTTTAGTTGCTGTTCATAAATGCTACTTTTCTTTTCACAAAGAAAAATCAGGATATATTAATAGTTCTAGCAAGAAAAGCATTATATAAGCAAAGTAGAACGAACATCAAACAATGGTTTTGCAACGCAAGCAGGGCCAGCCCACCCACGAGGTAGAATGAAGTGGCTGCATTGAGCAACGGGCTGAGGGAGGTGGTGAACTGACCAGGCGTGCCACACATCCTGCACCTGCCCACCTCCTGCCCAGGCCCATCCAGTTGCTTCATCCTGTGCTCTGATCCCCTTCTTGCTCACTAAGAGAGCAAAAGGAGGACTGGGGCATCGGTGATCAACCTCTTCCTCCATCCCCACTTCAGCAAACAATCATGGTGGCGGTGCTAGAGGAAAAAAAAAAAGCAGCAGTGAGACATGGTGATCCTGTTTTGAGATGAATAAAAATCAGATCGCTCTGCCTCTGCCACCTTCTTTTAGGACAAAAGGCCTTGCCACTTCTGCAAACAAACAAGCTGACCTCTGAGCAGGCTGGAACTCCCAGCATGCTCCACCAAACCTGTTTGTTTTAAGAAGAAGCAGGGCAAAAACAAGCGAGGGGCAGAGGCAAGGAGAGTGGGGTGCTCCAGGATCACGTTGTTGTCACTGCCTCTCCTTCCCTACAGGATGCATGAACATGCCGAGTCCGGACTGTTCAGAAGAAATGGACGGGTGGGGGAAGGAAGTGCAGGCAAAGGATTGGAATGTATGCATGTTGACACATGTGCAAAATGAGACCCAAAAGGTGGGTTAGAAAATTAGAGCATGACTTCAGGAAACACTTCAAGTTGATCCATGCTAGAATGCAAAGTTACATCTTAAAATGCCTGAACAAAATACTACAGATTGGATAGAAAAATTCTGGAATATGGAATTGATTTTTGTAGTTCCTCAATCCAAAATGTGGAAACTTCTTTTGACAACACTGAAAGCACAAGGTGTGGAAATAACCAAGGTTCCCATTTCGCAAATATGAGGTTATTTATAGTCTGGACAATGGAAAGAGTATCCACTGCACATACTCGATAGAATACAGTGTCTTCACACGTCACTTTGCCTGCACAACTACAATCTGGCCAATGTTAAATTGGCCTGACCAGTAGGCATTCTGCCACCCACCTGTATACTTTTTCAGATTGAATGGTAGGCCCAATGAGCCATCCACACTCAAATACGTTTAACTGATTGAGTCTTAGCAAAAACAAAGCAACAGCCTGTGGTGACTCTCTTGGACAAACTGGTGGGTCACACCCCACCAGAAGAACTGCTGGTTCCCATTGGCCCCTTAAGGAGCAGGGATAGTGTGACAGCAGCGGCAGCAATCCTGGGGATCACCCCACCGCTGAGGGTTAAAGTGTTCGTCTTTATCTCACAGGCGGTCCTGATGGCTTCCAGGGTGCATGGGGAGGCCTGTGGAGGAGGCCTCTCCCTCCCCTGCAGAGGAGGCCTCCCTGAGCTTCAGATTGCCGCTCTGCAGTGATTTACTACCACTTCTGGTTTACATGTTTTCGGACCACTTCCGGTTTTATTTTTCCAGTCTCCCCATGTCCAGATTGTTGCATCAGGTTGGGATGTCAAAGGGTAAAGTGAGTTTCTTTTTCCTATCTGCTTCCTGACTACCATTTAGAACTCTTACTTGCCAGAAGTGACCAGCTAATCCAGAGAAATTCAGCTCCCAGGTGTGGTATTTTCTTTCTGTAACTTGTGTATTGGTCTTTTAAATTTGCATCCAAACTTTGTTTAAGCAAGCACACTCCCAAGACTTTAGAGCCTGTTACCTACAGATACTAAGGTGTCTCCTGTTCTAACCACAAAAAGTTGATTTCTCATTGAAGGATTTAACACATTTATATGCCTTGAGAACATCACACATTAATGAGCGTTGCCAGGAATGTGATTGGAATGCTTTCTGAACAAGGACCATGATTTATATTCATTCAGATATATGGCACTACATAGACAATTACCTGACAAAGACCAGGAATTCCCTCCAATATTTATTCAAAAGACATCGCATGAGGTTCTCAGGTCCCCATTAAATTATACACCTGCTGGAAAAGTCAACTTTGGAATATGCTTGCATGAGAGTAAATCAGATCTCTCAAGTGTTCCAAGGCATTAATTTATACCAAATCACATCATGAAATGCTAAAGTAATTGCAATTGCCACTTCTTTTACTGCTGAATCTTAGACATCAAACTTGATGAAACACACTTTGTATACAGTAAACATATCAAAATGCTAGAAACGAGTAAGTCAAAATAACAGCTGCATATTAGGTGAATGGTAGCTATTTTCTGATCCATCTTCTTTCATGTTACTAAGCTACATAATATTTACTACACTTTTAGTAGTACAGTTGATCCTCCGTATCCACTGGGGTTCTGTTCCCGAAACCACAGTGGATACAAAGAAGTGTTATAGGAAAACCGGGGTGGGGAGCGGTGCCGCATTACCTTTTTCCAGCGACTTTGTCGCTTCCCTCCTCCTGTGTTTGTTTAAACTGACTGAAAGAAAAAAACAGCCACCAGAAGCAATCTGTAGATGGCGCTAGAGACTCCCGGTTGCATTTTTCTTTTTTCAGCGGTTTGGAAACATGCAGGAAGCGGGAAGTGACTGGCAGGGCCTCGACAACGCTGAAAAAAGAGGTAATGTGGCACAGTCGAACTTCCATAGTTTTGCCACCAGCACTGAGTCAAATCTGTGGGTGGAAAAACTGTGGATAAAAAGGTCTGACTATACTCATTTGAAATAAAAGGCGGGGGGGAAGGTTGGAAAATGAATGTATGGTCAAGATATATTTCAATTTCACCTGTAGCTCCAGTAAATCGACTAAGTTTCAACCAATCAGGCAAATTCCAAATGTGATGTGTCATAGTCACATAAAACCTTGTCTCTGCTAAGTATATTAAACATGTTAATACACACAGAAAATACAAATTTCAAAAAGGCAATATGCCTTTATCCAAAATTGCAGATTAACAGTACAATCCTGCCTAGACATAGACTGGCAGAGCGATCGCTCTGATCGCGTCATTCAATGAGTAAGCGGCGCCGGCAGAGAGGCTTGTGCCGCTCCTCCAACGCAGCGGGGCGGATCACCACCACGGCAGAGAGGAGTGTCCCCCACAGGGCAGAGGACTGCATGGGGAGGGCGGAATAGGCCGTTTCAGATTGGTCAGCCAGAGCCAAGAAGGGGGAGAGATCTGCGGCACCTTCCTCTGCTGAATCATATCCCCCTTCTCGGGCCTGGATGGTGTTACATGACTGGCTCAAATGTGTGCCAGCAAAATAGCTGACTCACATTCGAGTAGACCCATTATGGCAGCTGGGGCTCAACTCAGGATAAGGCAGTGCTTCTCAATTATTTTCTGTCATGCCCCCCCTAGGAAGAAGAAAAAATTTCGCACCCCCCGTGCGACTGTAAATATCTCCCGCATGGGGGGCCGCCCCCCCCGGAGCCCTGCAATAAAACTGTCAAAAATCGAAACCTATTTTTGACAGTTTTATTGCCGTTTTTTTAAACTTCAAAAAAGAAGTTTTTTAAAAGGTTTTTTAGCACTAGCGCGGGGCTTGCAATAGTTAGTGTATGCTTTGCGCCACTTAACTAGATTGTAGGAGCCTCCAGCGACGATCTACTTCACCGACGATCTCTTCCGGGGAGCAGATCGTTCCTCTGCTCCCCGGCGCGAACTCTGTAACGCGCCTAGGAGTGCTCTGCAGAGTTCATGCTGTGAATCACGCATGCGCAAGACGACGATTGGCAACATCGTCGTCTTGCGCATGCGTGAACTCTGCAAAGCGCTCCTAGGCGCGTTACAGAGTTCGCGCCGGGGAGCAGAGGAACGATCTGCTCCCCGGAAGAGATCGTCGGTGAAGTAGATCGTCGCTGGAGGCTCCTACAATCTAGTTAAGTGGTGCAAAGCATACACTAACTATTGCAAGCCCCGCGCTAGTGCTAAAAAAACTTTTAAAAGCCGAAATAATACAAAAAAAAAAAACCCGAAAAACCCCGAAAGTTTTTGCCAGTATTTGCCGAGGTCAAACGAGCCCCCCTTTACGGAGCCTCACGCCCCCCTGGGGGGCGCGCCCCACTATTTGAGAAGCACTGGGATAAGGGGACGAACATTTACTTTACTCCAATGAGGCCTCTGGCTGCGCCAGTGCAGGCCCATCCTGCATAGGATGTGTCGGGCGCCTTATTTGCGCTGCCGCGCCCTGCTAGACAGGATTGGGCTGTCAATGCCAGATTTCGACACCATAGTCTGCATCACCTGAACCTCAGATGGTGTGTACAACCCCATTTTTTTTAAACATGTACTGTTGATGGTACTGGACGCAGAGTTAAGCACCTTGGAAATTTAAACTTTCATTTTTTAAAGAAACGTTTCTAGTTCTTAAGGTTGTGAAAACAATGCTTAAAGCAATGTGTGGGCAATGCCTAGTGCAATCTCAGAAGCCAAGCAAAAAATGCTGAGTGATTTCCAATAGTTAATCATGCCACACCCAGTGATTTTTGGACTGGTCACAGAATATTCACTCTTTCTGTAGAGTGTGGTCTCGCGAAAACCGGAAGTGGACTTTGGAACTCAATCACAGCTGTTTAGAGCCTTGGGGAAGCTTGCGAAGATAGCCACAGCCCCCCCATACCCTTTGGGGAGCTGGCAGAACAACCAGGTATGCTTAAAAAGCATTTTTGGGTTGGCATGCGAAACATCATTCATCAAGTCTTCCGTTGATGAGTATCAATATTGACCAGACAATGTGCAAGATACACTCTTTCCACTTTTGCATGAATGCATATATTTGTCAGTATGTATGTACATTGTCCAGGCATTTCACATTAACTTCACGATATTCATATCAGATAGCAAACACGATTACTTTTTGTCTACGCATTCTCCTCCCCTTCCTTGTGCTGACGAAGTGCTAAAGGTCTGCACAAGAAGACAGAGTGCTCTCTTCAGCCAAGGATTGAAAGAATTTGAAAAAAGCACCTCCTTTGCTAAACTCCATCACAGTCTTATTTGTCAGCTTATGGACCTAAAACAGAAGGAACAAAATGTATGGTCTGCAACATGAGCGGTTAATACCATACATGTAAAATTACGTATAAAATTAATTACCTAATTAGGAGAATATTACAGCTGTAGCCTTTTTCATTGTGATAATGAACATCATTCCAATTATTGTCTACATTATAATAGCCTACATTAATGCTATTTCCCATGTGAGCAGCATCATAAAAGCTTGTGGCTCCTTTAGCAAGTGTTCCATTTATTATACATACAATACATTTTAACGTTTCCAACTACTGCCCCAAATTAGAATCGTTTTCCATTGCATATTTTAAGATTACCTGAGAAATACGGTAATATATTATTCTATTATACATACCTATTCTATTCCGTTATTCCATTCTATTCTATATTCTATTTGATTCTATCATACGTATTCTATTATACGTACCAACATAATAGATTTAATTTGTGGCATGGTCCACCAAGCAGCCTGCTTCTAAAACTCCTTTCATTTCATTAGGAGACACTTGAGAATACCGCTTGCTGGATTGCTCCCCAGAAGAATAAATTGGTAAGGAGCGTCATAATTGGACATTTACAGGTAGATCATAGGATACAATAGCTTCATGTTCAACCTGTTAGAACATGCTCAAAAATAATTTGTGTTGTATTCAGAAAAATATACAATCCACAAACTTGCATGAGCTTTTGAAATGTTACTTTCCACCGATGAATTACAGTGCAATTTTCTAGCCAACTAATTTTACTCAAAAAGATAATAACTTGTGCAAAAAGCTAATCAACTGCCAATCAGGATTCCTTGAAGCATAGAATGTCAAATATTGAAGCCATTTTTTTACCAGTCATAAAAAACACTTATGTTCCATGATATGTCATAAAATCTGTGATGGAAATCTGAAGTTGATGAAGCATTCTTATTTCTCCAGTGATTTCCTTAAACAAACAGCTTTCAAGTTTAACCAAATCTTCCATTAATATTCAGGCCCATTTAAGGAGCATCAATACTACACAATTAACTGTGTAAATGTCAGCAAGGGAACTAAAAAGATTAATCATCTGCCTTGTTTTGCCTACCTGTCAATGCTACTAATTTCCCATGGGGGAGGGGGTAGCTGGGAACAAAGGTGAGGGTGGAAAAACCTCACCTGTGAAGTACAGATTTTTAATAACAACCACAAGAAGATACAGCAAAGCACCAAAAGGTGTAATTTACAGTTAATTTGCACTCTCACTATTACCATAGTCTGTATTATTCAATTAACACATTTTCTTGACATAATGTGTATGTGTGTAATCTCAAAACTAACCTCTTAAAGATATTAACTGTAATAGTCCTACAATGTGGATTAATACATGGGTGCAACAGTTCTGTAAGTAGCATCATTTACATATTTCATCCATTTTTGTCACCCCCATTTCTATTTCTAAGGCTGTCATCCTATACACACTTACTTGAGAGTAAATTCTATTAAACTCAATGGGGGTTACTTCTGAGTAGACATGCATAGGCGTGCACCGCAAGCCAAATAATTATTTGTCTGTATTTCTATTTTGAAAGCTATTCATCTTGCAGAGAGAAACAGATATCAGTAATGATACCAGCCTATTATTTCATGCAACGTGCAACCTCAGTGGATCAATGTATTTCTTTTTTTTTAAAGTATTTAGAAGAAAGTACTGTCCAGAAAGCACGAGTGTTGCAAAACCTCCATTAATTTCAGTCAGGTTTATTCAGGATCCCTGTGCAAGCCCCACTGAAACTGATGAATGACACAGGGCTTCACAGGGCTTTAATTATACTCATTTCAGCGTACTATGTAATTGTATCTTCCAAAAGAAATATGGCAATTGCTCTCTTTTTCAACGAAACTACTATATTTTATATCTCAGTGCAAAACTAGGACCTGAGCATTTTCAAAATTTGTTATGGAATATGAAATAATTACGTCAACAATATTGCTGAGATGTTTTAGAAAAATAGGATGAATTAAAACAAGTTTGACAACACTAAATGTAAGATGTATATGTAGTATGGAAACTTTCATGGCTTGGTACAATTTGTAACGAAGCAGGCATTATGGGTTTTCTAGCCATGTTTATTATTTGAGAAATAAAAAACTAAAATCGTACTGTCTTCTTAAGAGATTTCTCTCTCACACACACTCTGGAGATGTGCGTAGAGGCGAAGATGAGTCTTTATTTCTCCTACCAACGTTTCATCCCACACGAGGGACCTTGTCAAGGTAATTCAGCATAACACTGCTGGATGACACTGAGAACATGGAGCTCTTGCTAGCATATACCAGTAAAAGCCATGGCAACCGTTAACTGACAACGGAATCATCAACCTCTGCTCTATTCCTCCTAGGCTGCAAATATGCTCTT
This sequence comes from Plestiodon gilberti rubricaudatus, assembly GCA_026170595.1. Classification (NCBI taxonomy): domain Eukaryota; kingdom Metazoa; phylum Chordata; class Lepidosauria; order Squamata; family Scincidae; genus Plestiodon; species Plestiodon gilberti. The sequence goes on along the minus strand of JANXHW010000001.1, from coordinate 134,864,669 downwards.
TTCAGGATAGGTAGCCAGATTTTATTGGCAAATGACAGCTCTTTCTGTCTATTCAGAAGACTTGCAGGTTTCCTTTGGGAGATTGAAATAGCCTCCAGATTTAGTCTTCCTTTTAGACTGGCTTCCGAAAACAACGAACGGACCATTCATGACGGAGCTGTCATTTGCCAATAAAATCTGGCTACCTATCCTGAAAAGAGCATATTTGCAGCCTAGGAGGAATAGAGCAAAGGTTGATGATTCTGGTGTCAGTTAACGGTTGCCATGGCTTTTACTGGTATATGCTAGCAAGAGCTCCATGTTCTCAGTGTCATCCAGCAGTGTTATGCTGAATTACCTTGACAAGGTCCCTCATGTGGGATGAAACGTTGGTAGGAGAAATAAAGACTCATCTTCGCCTCTACGCACATCTCCAGAGTGTGTGTGTGAGAGAAATCTCTTAAGAAGACAGTACGATTTTAGTTTTTTATTTCTCAAATAATAAACATGGCTAGAAAACCCATAATGCCTGCTTCGTTACAAATAAGATGTATATGCTTGCTTTTTGGTATGTTGTCTGTACGCATCTGATGCTCTAGTAAGCATTCCTCCACAATAATCGTTTAAGTTATTTTTATATTTTATATATATATATATTTTTAAAGCCATGGCTCACTTTCCTTGGAATAAGCCCCATTGAACACAATGAGACTTACTTCTAAGTAGACCTGTATAGGACTGAGGTGTCACACACATAAGTGTGTGTATATGTGTCCACCCACACAATGGGACTTTCCCACCCCCTCTTTCCTATGGTAGTTCTTTAAAAAAAAACATTGTCGAGGGCTGAGGGCATTCTAGAATTATGTTGGATACTCACAGAAGCTGCAACATGAGGGGAGATTTCTGTTCATTGTGGCAACTGGTTCTACTTGGCTATTGTAAAAGCTGTGGATGAAATGTCAAGCAATGTTTTCACACAGTGTTTTTGAACTCCAGAAAAGCTTGCATGAAAGTCAAAGCCTTTTGGAATACTGTTGGTCAGGTCATTTGAAACTTACCAAACATGTCTGCACAAATATTTGGAAACTCTGAAAAGTGGAAAAAAAATTATAGAGGTGGTATTGCCCAAAGTACAGGTCTGAGAACAGCTTCCAATTTTGGTCTGGTGATCATGACATAAGGAAACGTTTTGAGGTTCAGGAACCTACAGGGGAGTTCCTGTACGCCTGTAAAGCAGGACTTAAGGAATCTGTAACAATTATGAATTTGATTCTGCAAACAACTTCAGAACAATATCTTCCATGAAATTCTTCAAGAATCTGAAAAACTGCAGGAGCTAAATGATGAAGGGAAAAAAAGCAGCCCCAAAGATTTAAGAAGTGTTAAACTCAGAGACCGTGTTTTAATAGAAATAATAACTGAAGCTGTGACTGTAGACAGTTTGAATTTTAGCCAGTTCCCTAGGAATCACAGTCCAGACTGAGGAAGAACTTTCTGGGAACAAACATTTCTTCACCAAACAGAACCTTTCCAAAGTATTTCAACAAAATTTACCAACAAAGAATGGCTTTTCCAGATATACATAATTCTGGATGCTTCAAAACCTTTGCCTGTGGGGTACAGCAAACTGAGAATCAACTTTTTCTATCCTAATCTGGATCAACCACCCACCAAGACTTCAGTGATGTACAAGCATTTACCAAACCTTCAATCCTGTCTAGCTGGACATGGCAGCGCAAATAAGGTGCCTGCAACATCCTGAGCTGGAGGCCTCCTGGGGGTAAAGGGAGGTTTGTCCCTTTACCCCAAGTAATGTGCCAGCTACCCCGATGGGGCTACTCGGACGTGTGCCGCTTACTCTCCGGGTGCCGCAAATGTGCCTTACGACATGTTTGTGACACCCTAGACCGGCAGAGCGATTGCTCCGCCGGTCTATTTCTAGACAGGATTGCGCTGTTAGTTTTTCATTATTTGAAAAAGGAAGGGACAAGTAAATTTAATCATGACAACATTTTACATAACTTTAATCCCTAGAAAAATCAACAGCTACAACTGTCTTAAGGTGTGGTCTGTTAGGTGCTATGTTACCCATTTTCAGAGGGGAAAAAAGTATTGTGAACTCATCCAAAACTGTTTTTGTGTATTTATCAAATATTTCCAGTATGTTTAAACATGAGCAGCTGTGTAAATTATTTAGGGCACAATCTAACCAAAGTTATGCACTGTTACGGCTTATTGATTTCGGTGGAAAATTTAAGCATATGCTCAGTTCCACTCTCCCCGTGAATACAATGAGACCTGAAAGTGCTGAATTCTGGCTAGTTTGTGCACTTACTCTGCCTCTTGATGTTTTTGTATTGGTGCATGACTTAAGATTAAAGCTTAATTTTCAGAAAAATAAGTTCAAAATTGTTCACTTCCTAGTTATAATTTAAACTATTTTATTTATTTTACACCGTTCAGTACCTCTTGTTCACTGCATAATTAACACACTTCATTCTTATGAAATGAAAAAAAAACCCAGTCATTTAGTTCAAAGTGTGTGAAATTAATTTTCTAACTCCGACTCCCAAACCACTACACCATCCTGGTGTAGTTGTCATCTTAATCTTCAGGATCTTTAGGCTGCAATCCTATACACACATATGCGGGAGTCAGTGCCATTAAACTCAACTTCTGAGTAGATATGCATAGGGAGAGCATTGTTAATCTGATAACTTTGAAATGAGGAAAGTTTCTATCAAAACAAAGATGAAGAGGTTCTGATGAGCATCATGACACAGCATCTCTATGGTTTCATGCACACAATTTAGGCTTCAGCCTGTGCAAGAAGAGTAATCTACAAAGGTATAATGGCTACAACAATATAATAGCTACCTTGCCATTTCCTGCAAGAGAGGAAAGAAAAACAATTTGAAGCAGGTTTATTATGAAATCAATGGGGTATAGTATGCCAAGGTACATGGCATTGATTTTCTCTGCCTTCCTATTTTCCTTTTGCTGCTATAGTCAGTTCCTCCTCCAACCTGATAAACCCGATTATTTTGGCACTTTGCATTAGCCGTCTGTTTTTGTGCATACCCGCCCTACGTCCATTGACCAAAGAAAGCCTCAATCCCATTCATCTCACTCTACTCCTGCCACTAGATAATAGTCACTTACTGTACACCAACATAAAATTCTTTAAAAAGACATAAAGGTGAGTCATGGGAGCTTAAAGATACAGGAAAATAGACAATGAGTGCGCTCGAGTAATACGATATCCCTGCTGGGCCCTTGCACCTCTAAGACAAATGCTCTGCAACCTGCCCCACTGTAAAAAATAATGAGATTTCACTTTATCATGGATCAAAGAGGCTATCAAAGAGAGGAAACATCCAAGGGTTCCAGGTGCATTTTATTTCTGTTGTAAAGTTATTACTGATCTGTAGACCTCGTCTTTCTTCTACAGAAAAGCACCAAATCATTCAAGAACACCTGAGTGCAGAATGAACTCGCACACCATAAAACGTTCCACAAGCTCCTATAAAAGTTCCATCAAAACCAATGTGACCAACTTCAGAGCTTGCATGCAGGGATGGCAACCAGACAGATCACTGACCAGAAGCCCATTAGAGGATCCACCTGGCCAGGCCAGCCTCTGTAACCTCAAGCACTGGTGACAGTGGTACTGCCTAATTTGAGACTGGGGGGCATTGCCCCAGGACTATCAGGAACCTGGCATCAGCATTGCTAGCACATGATGGACTGCACCCTAATTAACTTGTCCTCTAGGGGAGAGCAAGCATAAACTTATTACACCAACATTTCACCATCAGCACACTAGCTCTCCAGTATTTTCCGGGAACTAGTAATGAATGGTTGTTGGTTTTTTGTCAGGGAAATAGGGAGACGATTTTGGGTCTTATATCACGTGGTGTGCTTGGTTCTGTTGTGTAAGTATTTTTATGTTTGTCTGTTATGCCAATCAAGGTTTATGAAATGAACTGGGCTTTTTGTTTGTTTTGTTTTTAAGAGGTAATGCTTTTAAAGGCTTGGGTCAAACACTAGAGAGAACTCCTCAGAATATATCCTATTCTGATCTCTAAAATCAAAACGGCTCCACCCTCTGAAGTCAGTCTGTAGTACCGTGCTATAGCCAAAGCCCTGACAGCCTTTGAAAGCATTATAAGGTTCACAGAACCACCGGGCACATTGTAGCTCCTTAAAATTCCTGCGCATGTTGGCTCCAAGATCCATAGCAAATCAATCACTTGCAGCAAGCTCTCTGTACAGAACCAAGCTTTTTCATGTGTCAGCAAGTACTCAAACCTTGTTTGGAGAGTGGCATGCAAAAAGCTTGATCCTGGAAGGCGCTGGCAGCTGCACAGAACCAGCTAGCAATGGGCAGGAAAAGGCCACACACAGGAATTTCAAGTGGCTGCCAAAGGTCCAATTATCATGTAACTGAACCTCTGATCATTTCATTTAGGATGGCTTTGTAATCTGAAATGAAGTCATGCATGGTGATAGTGGCGTTTTGGCATCTATTATGCATTTTCGCTGGTTTTTTTTTTTCTCTCCTGAATTCAATGTATTTTAAACTTGCCTTTAACCTGACCTAATGCCACCCTAAGCATGGAGCAGACATATGGACAAAGGTAGGATTCTAATCTAGAGAGTATGCAGACATTATTTCAAGTTCAAAATAAAGGTAGCCACAGCAACATTTTTTTTTAAAAAAGTAGAAAGCTGACAAAGTTGGTGTGGTAATGAAAAATTAATTAATGATTCTGGTGCACAACCTGAAACAATTTAATGTGTCCCTTTCCCCTTAATTACTGTTGTAATTTACATTTTTTGGTGTTTAACACAATTTAGCATCCTGTGGAACTGGTATCAATATCTAAATATATTGTGGAGAACAACAAAACTTGCTTTTACGACCTACTGCTGAAAATTAAGTACTTGATAAATGAGGATTGTGTTAATTTGTGATTAACTTGTTTCCCCTTGGTGATTAAACATCTGGCTAGATCATTTACACCTAGATGCTCTATAAACAAAGCACAAGCGTAGGATGGGTTTTCCAACTCACATTAGTGGGAAAAGGTATAATAGCCTGCACTGAACGACTGATATATATTAGTTAACAAAGCAAGATATCACTGCATACTTGCTTCTTAAAAAATGCTTCTTAAACAAATATAAATAGGTAAGAAACTCAGAAATAAGGGGGGGGGAACCCAGTCAAGATATATTCACCTTGTTGTGGATATGGGATATGATTAAACAAGGGAGGCTATTTAGCTAAACAGCCAATTGAATTGCATGCAGCAGAGCACTTGCCCAGTTTAAACCAATCTACTCCAACAAATCAATCCACTTGAGTATACATATTAAAACAGGAAGAGAAAAAACCCACAACATTTAAACATACACACAGAAGTTTCTTTATGCCCTCTATTGCTAAAACACTTTCCTGTGCTCTGGGAAATCTAGAGAACTGCATGGCTATTTCTCGCAAGTCACCCCTTCCTTCTTCCTTCTTCTATCATTTCTGCTAAAATGATCTTCCATTGTGTATCTAACATATTTCTGGTTTTATGCTTATTGCTATATGCTGTAGCTTACATATTTCACAACAAGGACAGACCTGTTTCCATTTAACATTCAATGGTCTGCATAACCATTCTTGGAACAAAAGAAAATGAAATTAGAAGTCTGATAAAGCATCATTTTCTGGTACCGTACATGTATAGAGTAAACTTCAGCAATGTATCTAGAGTTTATGTTCAAAATCATAAAAAGGTACATATTATACTTTACATTATTTCAATTATTATTACAGACACTGAACATGGGAATGTACAATCATGCCCAATCATAAGGACCGATCTGCCCATAGGAAAAATGGTAGATCTACTCCATATGTACATGGCCTTGCAGAGAGGGCACTGGAGATCAGATTACTCAGCATTTCCTGATACGGATTTTGACCATTCTGCCAGGTGAGGGTCATGTTTGTGTCATCAGGATCATGTGAGCTGCAAGTGTTCATGCTCCTGAAACAAACACGCTCCTGAAACATGCTGTTTCCAACCTCCTTCAAGAGAAGTCACAGCAAGGTGGGTGGGGGAGCTGTAACATTGCTCATATGGATAATTCTGCTTTATGCTTAAGGTAAAAGTAAAGGTTCCCCTTGCTCAAAAGCCAGTCGTTACCGACTCTAGGGGCGGTGCTCATCTCCGTTTCAAAGCTGAAGAGCCAGCGATGTCCAAAGACACTTCCATGGTCACGTGGCCGGCATGACTGAACGCCAAGGCACACGGAACACTGTTACTTTCCCGCCGAGGTGGTACCTATTAATCTAATTGCAATTTCTTGCTTTCAAACTGCTAGGTTGGCAGGAGCTGGAGCCGAAGACAGTAGCTCACACCGTCACGTGGCACTTGGGTCTCGAACTGCTGTCCTGCCTACCTCCCAGTCTGCAGTTCAGTGGGAAAGTACCTTTAGGATAAGGAAAATCAAGGATAAGGAGCCAGGATGGTGTAGTGGTTTGGGAGTCGGACTTAGACCTGGAAGATCCAGGTTCAAATCCCCGCTCAGCCACGAAGCTTCCTGGGTGACCTTGGGCCAGTCACTATCTCTCAGCCCCACCTACCTCACAGGGTTGTTGTGAGGACAAAAAAAAAGGAGGGGAGGAAATATGTACACCACTCTGAGCTCCTTGGAGGAAGAACAGTATTAAAAAAAAATGATTTTAGAAATCAACTGATTGTCTGTCTGTCCACTGACAGGCCTCATGCTGGGTTAGCTGAGGGAGGGAGAACATAGAAAGGAGGAAGCCTCGGGGACTGAATGGCTCCTTTCTGCTCCTCTTTTCTTTCGCACGCGCACGCGCGCATGCGCACGCACACCCTTTTCTGGGTAGTGCCTTGGCTGTACCAGGCTGTGAAACCGCTCTTGAGGTTAAATAGGCAGGTTTCACAAGGACAATGGTTGAGCAATGTGAGTGTGGGGAGCCCCTGTGGGAGGTTGAGGTTGCTGAAACCCCACATTTGCTCAAGGCTATTGTGTCCCTGGCAATACTAGACAATCATGAGACTCCAATATACATTTGAGGGGAGAATGCTATGAGCGATTTGTGACCCAGAGCAGACAGAATGGAGGAATGAAAGAATGGACAGAATGGAGGATGTGACAGGCTGATTCCTAGGTTATTCCAAAGTGTACACAGTGTGCTATTGTTTAGAGTGCAAAAAGGGAGGTCTTCAGGAGAAGGATGTCTGTTCATGATGCAAATATATTACTTACCCATAGCCAAATTTAGCTTGTCAAGGTTTTACAGTACCTGGAAATATTTTCCAAAATAAAACAGTAAAATGTTGTGAAACTCAAAGCCAAAATGCAAGAAAAGGATGAGAGTACGATACTAATGCCTAGGAAAAGGAATGAAATACAGTAATGAATGCAATTAAATTTTGGCACCAACGTTTATATGCAAAGCCAACATAATATTTATACTCTATTCAAACATAAGATTTTCTCACTCACCCCATCCTATCAAATACAATCTCTCTCACATGAAAAAATTAATTATAGAGTAAAAAAAAGTTTGTTATAAACCAGACAGAGCATTTGTGATTTATATCAGTCTGTGTATTACAGTATTTGCTGCATAGTAAAAAGTTATTAAAAATTTGTAGATTTGCAAATCTGACAGGATACCTTTAAGAAAGTATGCTCTGAAGCACACACCAGATGTTTAAGGCCAATACTTACAAAGCTAATACCCTAAAGAACAGTCTTCCAAAGGAAATGATGGAAAACCCCATTGCTTGTGACATTTAGAACTACAGCGAACAAAATGCTATTAAATGTTCAATAGAGGATTTTGCCTGGAGATTGGATAGATGACCTAATAGGTCTTTCTCATCTCTAGCCTCTATGATTCTGGTGCTACAAAATGGTGACACAAATCTTTAAGATTACGAACCTCTTGTGATTGACAGCTAGAGATGCTCACTTGATCTAGATGCCCACAAAGAAATTACAGCAAGATAAAAGTCCATGGATGTTACAATAAAATTAACCACTTCGGGACAGGGGCTGAATCAGATTTGTATAGCCTAGAAATGTGTGATTTTATCAATATTAGATGTCCCTTGTAACAGGCAATCACTGGATTTTGCCCAATACAAAATCCACGGGGGGGATAAAAATGGTAACAGCATGCCTGCCAGCAACAAAAAAAGGTCAGATTTAACATGCACTTGTGAATGGACAGACAGATGACCCTCCCGCAAACACTACACAAAGGAGTAGCTCCCTCCCAGAAATGACAGGCGCCCTCCCGGCGCTCGGGCGCGTGGGGGCGGGGCCTGCGTAGCGTCACGTCAATGTGCCCCACCCTGCTCAATTTGCACCCCCCGCCCGTTTTCGACTCATTTGGGAGCCGAACAGGCTCCAGGGAGGGAGGGAAGGCCGATCCAGCGCGGACGGTGAGTGCTCCGCGCGCCCCCCCCGCCAACCCGAGCGCCTGGAGCTCCTGCTCCACGCGCTCCACCGTAGTTCCGCCGCTGCTCCCTCCCCTCTCTCTCTTCAGAGATGGCAACAGCCGATCACTCTGCAGAAAATTCTGTGCAGATCTCATTTCTCTTTTGCATGTTGTAAAGCCCGAGTTGCAGGCTTAATGACAGAACTTAAGTAAAAGTTCTTCAACAGCTGGGGTGGGAACCAGAAGTGTCGTGATCTGACCTCAGGTTAGTTGTGGCAGTGCTGCCTCAACTGTTTTGTTTTCAGGCTCTGTGATGAATGCCCTGATTTTTGCCTATTTTTCTGTCTGTCTGTCTGTGTCTAACACAGAAGCTCCTACACAGATTCAGCAACCTAAAAAGCTGCTGGAGCATCCTTTGCAAGCAGCCTGTGTCCTTCCTTTAGAAACTCCATTATTCTCCAAGCATGTGCTGTTTGTGGATTTGGCTTTTCTTCCTGTTGGAAATGGAGACTCCCTCCTCCAGGGTTGACATGAGTTTAGTGGTTGGGCAGCTAAACCTGTCCATCTAGGACAAGGAGGTGGGACGGAGTGACCAGTAGGGTTGGTTGCATCATCAAGACAAAGTTATATATGTTCCAGCCCACAGAAAGTTCGAGTTGTTCTCTGCCAGGTCAATAAGAAGGAAAGGAGGGGCAGAGTGGCATGGCTACTACAGCATATACTCAGTTTTGAAAGGTGGAGGGACAGAAAGAGAAAGTAAAGCAAGGCAGGACAGAGAAGAGGGAGTGCCACAGTAAGGAAGAGCAGGCAGATTCCTGTGAGGCTAAGAAGAGGGTCCACTTAAGATGGGGGGGGGGGCCTCGGCCCAAGCACCTCAGCCAAAATCTCTGGCAGTGTTTACCTCATTTAGGGCCCCTAGCCCTGGCTGCTATTCAAACTCTGCAGGAATGGGCCGCAAAACAAAATGGGAGCAGCAGAATTGATACAACCGACCCGAGATCAGGTTGCAGCCCACTTCCTGATCCTGACCAAGCTGTTGAAGACCTCCGAATTACAGGGTGAGGAGCTGACAGACTTGCAAAGATGCTGAGGGCAGGAGATTGAGCAAGCGATTGAGTTTCTGAGAGCAAAGCTCTCAAAATAAAGGGGCCGTGCAAGTGAAGGAAACGGGATGAATGAGTAGAACAGGAGCTTGGGGGAGGGCTTCATAGAGCTGCCTGTGGATCCAATCTATTCAAAGTGGAGTTAAGAACAAATATAAATTTAAAAAAAAACTCTTTGAAAGACAGGATTTTCACATATTGTCAGGAAATCCAATTTGGCAGAGTCTCTTTTCTTTTTTAAAAAAGCCATTGCAATGACTGCTCTGAGGCCACTAACTGAGAATAGGGCTTGATTTCAGTAGCCATTTGATACTTCAGGTTTATTGCTTTTTTTGTTTTGTTTGCAACCTGATATCTGACCAAGCCAGTTGCACAGTGTCAGAAGCTTAATTTTCAAAGTAAATCTTGAAGAACGAATCCAGATTTTGACACAGCAAGCCTCCAGTCTATTGTTTAAATATTTCCAGACGATGCTGTTCTGAGCATTTTCCTGAAACAAATGAAAGTGTCACTTTTTGAAGTAACATTTAAAAGCAGGAAAAGTCAGGCCTATGAGGGTTATTTTATCTCATGTGTAAATGAAGCAGTTATTCCTCTACTCTACTGGTTTTGTCAAAAATTCCTTACATGTATTCAGGTCAAGATGTTAAAAAAAATACACAATAAAAGGAAAAACACTATCATTAAATTATCCTTTTGGACATTAGTAACATTTAGAAAAACATTAAAGTATCTTTACAGTTTCTTGTTTAATGCTGACTACAATTTAGTTTTTTTAGAAGTATATTCTTTCTACGGATTAATTTAATTAAAAGCTGGACTTGTTACATGGTGATTACAATTCATGCATTTTTAATTCATAGTGCTTTAATAGTCATGTGAGTAACAACCAATCTCTGACCTTTAGAACATCAACAAGCCCATATGAAATACACAAGGTGTTTACTATATAGCCGGCAAAATGGGAATCCTATTTTCAAAATTTGGACAGAATGAGGATAAAGAAAGCTAATACAAAGAATTTATAAGAGGAATAACGTGAGCTCTCTCCGATACATATAATTCAGAAGTGACTAATGACCCAATTCTACTTACTGGTAGCGCGGCGGAACGCCCTGTTCCACCCCCTGCACCGGGATTACCTGCTCCAGCGAACCTTCTGGTTCGAGCTGGCTGCTTAGCCTGCGCATGTTCCGCCAGTGCTGGCTGCTGCAAAAGCACTGTAAAGTGCTTTGCGGCAGTGCAAGAAGTCAGCAAGCTGATGGACATCAGAAGGCTCGCCAGAGCAGGGGGTGGAACAGGGTGGGGGAGGGGTAGAACAGGGCAGGGGGAGGGCAGCATCGGGACTGGGAGGGGGTGTGCGTCGAATCCAAATTCCCTTCCTGGGCCTGATTCCCCCTTCACAGGTCAATGCAGAGAGGTCCAAGTCGACTCGAAGCAGCTGCTAGGGCTTACCCCAGGGCAAGGGGACAAATGTCCCCTTACCCTGAGACCTCCAGCAACCAATAATCCACCTTGGGATGCAGCTGAAGCCATGCCACCACTGCATTGCCACTAGGCTGGATTGAACTGTAACGCTGAAATTCTATAGCATCCTGGGAGTCAGCCCCATTGAACACAGTACTTCTGAGGAGACACACCTAGGATTATGCTGTTAGTTGCATCAATAGACATTCAAAATCACATGTTTACGGATCAAGAAATTGGCAAAGCATAGCAGGATAGACAGTAAGGAAATTCGCTGCTGTCAAACGAGAGAGTGTCTTATTGAACCATTAAAACCTGGGCTGTGTTAGCAGAATCAACTTTACATCTGACACACAGGCTAACAATTAATTTTTTTAAAAAAAAATCAAATCGTAGCCCTCTTTTTAATCTCAAGCAGGATTCCAACTTTATCCTGCTTTTCACAATTTTTTCTAGCACTTCGTTTGTTTTGGCACATAAACCTGTTAATTAAACCAAGTACACCCCAGTACACCCCAAAACTACATAGTCTATTATATTCATTCCTTATTCTTCCCTCCTTCCTTCACACTTAATTCACACTGCATACAAACAACTTCTAATTAATGAACATTTAGCAGCGACAGAAAAAAAATTGCTTAAAAGCACAAAAAGAATTTAAGGATTATATAGCATTAAAAGGGTTTTTTCTTAAGTAGATATTCCATTAGCATTAAATCCTCACCTTTGAGTCCACAAGGCACACCACCATACACCGGTCAAAAGTTACATATCCATTTGTTTTGTTTTTGTTATTTTTGTAAAGAGTAGCTTCTCTTATGATTAGTTTCTAATGCAGCGTAAGTTTTTGAATTACATCTTACTTCTGCAGATGCAAATTACCGGTAGTTAGTCCAAATAGCTTCTACTGAATTCATCCTAATACACTATCATCTAAAACTAGAATGCAGTGCTATGGCACTGTGACTTCTATGGTGCTCCCATCCACTATCTTCAACAAGTGCTACTGCTACCACTAGTACTAAGGCTTTAGGAATTGGCCCAGTTTTATTTATTTGTGGCCATTTTGGCCACAAATAAATAAAGAAATGGCCATTTTGCCACCCGCCGCTGCCACTTACCTGTCCTGCCGCCACTGCCGCTGCTGCCGTTGTCCTCCTCATCGGCCGCCGCCGCTCTCCTTGCTGCTGGAGCCTGGCTGGCTTCATCTGGGTCGGCCAGGACTCCTGCTGCACCCGCCACCGCTTTTAAAGGGTTTTTTAAAACGTACCTTTTTTCTATTGGCTATCTTGGATCTCGCAAAATCTCGTGAGATGGATCTTGTGAGATTTCACGAGATCCAAGATGACCGTCAGGAAAAAAGTAAGTTTTAAAAAAACTTTTAAAAGCAGCGGCGGGGGCAGCGAGGGCTTCACCAGAACAGGAAAGCCCGGGACGGATCCGGGACCATCCCGGAATTTCTGGGACGGATGGCAAGCCTAGTTATCAATGTTCATTAAAAAAACCATCTTCCAACCATCAGTGCCCATTGAGAAAGCATATTGCACCATTAGCTACACAAACACCTAGAGAAAAAGGCATTTGTCAATATTTAAATAGGGTACTTGCAACAATATTTTTGTCATACCTTGTTTCACACACACAATTCTCATGAGAAAGAGATTAAATATTTTCAGGGGTTCATTTTTAACTGGCCTTGGTCACCAAGGACTTCCCACCTCACTTTTCCATTGGAAGGAGCAACAAGAGATATTCAATTTGGCCACCCTGAAGCCAAGATGCTCCGAGTGCCTCTGCCAAATGCTGGCCCAGGATGTTTGCCACCTGAAGCATGGAACTAGCCCATTTGGTCACTGCTCAGCTGAAGCTTGCCACACTTGCCAGGCAGTGGTAGTTCCCTTGCTGCCTTGAGTCCCATTTTAATGACAGAAAGAGGAGATCGAAATCCCTAAAATATATGCTAAAAAGCTGAACAGATACACTGCTGGCCACATTCACATAAAACAAACTGGCTTTATTTCCAAGCAACTGCTCTTTGACAACTTTAAAAGAGCTATTATTAATCTTATTACTGAGTGCTGGCAACATAACTTTGAAGCAGTCTTTGCTTTTCTCAATGCGGAGAAAGCATTTGACAGCGTGGAACACAGCCTCTTATTTGAAGTGCTGGAGAGATTTAAAGTTACCGTGTCATTCATAGAATATGTAAAAACTATATAGGACGATTCTCGGTCTGTGATAGCTATCAGGAAGAGTGTACCACACTTGTTTGTGCTACAAGGCAAGGCTGCCCGCTCTCAGTTTTATTTGTCTTGAGCTTAAATCTTCAGCAATTGCCATAAGAAGCAACAACTCAATATTTAGAGTGAAAAGCTGAAAATATAAATGAAGCTTGTATGCTGATGATGCAACCCCTCAGCATGACTAAACCTAGGTCCTCTCTATAAGTGGCATTTTCACACATAGATCAGTTTAGTGGTCTCAGTACAAAATTAACGTTCAAAAATCAGAATTCCTTGTGCTTAACATTTTGCAGAAAACTAAGGATCAGATAATGGCTGGTTTTGGTATTCATACTATGTGAGGTATTTGGATATAAAGCTATCTGCAGATCCAAATGATTTACTGAAACTCAATTACACGCCCCATTTGATCAGGTGGAAAGAGGTTTCGTTATGTGGTCCATGGCTGGTATTTCATGGACAGGAAAGATTGCTGCTATAAAAATGAATGTCATTCCAAGAGTTTTGTTTATCTTTGAGAATGTGTCAATTGCTATTTCCCTAACCTTCTCCCAAAAAAAAAAAACAAACAAACCCTGAGAGAAGTTGATCTTGAAATGGATTTCAGTTGGAAAAAAGCAAAGGTGCCAGAAGTGCCCTAGAGAAACATTTTGAAAATGGAGGCAAGAAAGTTCCAAATATTATTATTATTATTTAATACAAAAATATATATAATTATTAATTTCTGGCCAGTTTCAAACTTCCCTTTTCTGGGCAAGGTGATTGAGCGGGTGGTAGCGTCTCAGCTCCAGATGGTCCTGAAGAAACAGAATATCTGCATTCCTTTCAGTCCTGCTTCAGGCCTGACTTTGGGACAGAGAAGGATTTGGTGAACGTGATGGATGACCTGCACTGGGGACTGAACAGGAGGACTGCATCCGAATTGGTCCCACTGGAACTCTCATCGACTTTCGACACGTTTGACCATCGTGTCCTTCTGGGTCAGTTGGTGGAGTTGGGGCTTGGACACAATTTTACGCCGTGCTTCCACTCCTTCCTGACTGACAGGTCCCAGAAAGTGTGCTGGAGGATGCCTATTCGGCACCCTGGCCATTGGTGTGTGTGGGATGCCACAGGGATCTATTCTATCCCCCATGCTATTCAACATCTACATGAAACCATTGGGAGAGGTCATCCGGGGATTTGGACGCCATCAATATGCTGATACCAGCACTCTCTCTTCTCTACATCAAATACGGGGGGTGGGCTGTGCAAGTCTTAAGGCCCAATCGTATTCAATTTTCCCGCGCTGATCTAGGGGTGCCAACGGGGTATGCACTGCATCCTGCAGTGGGGGGGGGAGCAGTCACAGTTGCCTCCTCAAGGTAAGGGAACGTTTGTTCCCTTACTTCAGGAATGCATTGTGGTTACATTGGTGCTGGAAAGTTGGATAGGATTGGGCCCTTAGAGTGCTGCCTAGAGGCAGTTGAGGGACTGGATGTGGGCTAACAAGCTGAAATTAAAGCCGGGCAAAATAGAGGTCCTTGGGGTCTAGAAATTCATGATGCAGGCTCTAGACCAGTTAACTGTTCTGAATGAGGTAGCACTCCCTCTGCAGGAGCAGGAGTGCAGCTTGGGAGTCCTCCTGGATTGATCTGTGGAACTCCTTGCTCAAGTATGTGGTGATGGCACCTGGCCTTGATGGGGATTGGATAGAATCATGGAAGAAAAGTCCATCACAAATTACAAGCCATAAGCAACCACCTGGTTTTAGAAGTAGGTTTTCTCTGTATGCCAGGTGCAAGGGAGTGGCAACAAGATACAGGTATCTTGTTGTCTTATGTGCTCTCTGAGGCATCTGGTGTGGCCACTGTGAGATACAGGAAGCTGGACTAGATGGGCCTTTGGCCTGATCCAGCAGGGCTCTTCTGATGTTCATATGTTATCCACAGCTGCTTCAGGATTGCCAGGCGGCAGCTGTGCCAAGGGAGCTTTGGCCTAGCTTTGGCTAGTGCACCAGCTGTAACCATACCTGAGTCAGTTGAACCTGACAACATTAGTCCATGCCTTGGTGAGGTCTCATTTAGATTAATGCAATACACGCTACATGGGGTTGCCTTGAAGACAGTCCAGAAACTTCAGTGAGTGCAGAGCTCGTGGGTCCATGTGGTTACTGAGGCTTGGTGGTTTGATTCTGTTGGAGTGCTGTTCCGGGGACTATACTAGCTTCCGGTTCACTTCTGGGCTCAATTCAAGGTGCTGGTCTTGACCTTTAAAGCCCTTCATGGCTTAGGACCAGAGTACCTGAGGGACTGCCTTCTCCCATACATTCTGACCCACTCCCTGAGCTGAGTGGGCCCTCTTGTGTGTGCAATCCCCAAAAGAAGTCAGGGGATGGCAGCAGCGGTAGCATCATGGAACTCCTTCCCTTACAAGTTACGAACTGCCCCCTCCCTTGAAGCATTCCAGCGGGAGCTAGGAACGTTTTTATTTCGGATAGTGGTTGTGTAGTGCTGGCTTGTGGGGAGAATTTTCATATTGCATTGTGGTTTTTTTTTTATGTGCGTTATCTCCACTTATATTGCCACCTCTGATGGCTGTCTTTTATTGCTTTATTATCGTTTATTGCCGTTTCTATTTTTCTGTGCTGCTACATAGTTTTTATGCTCCTATATTTTTACATATTGCTGATGCTTTTATGACCTTTTGTGCTGCTCTGGCTTCTTTGTTATTTCATTGCTGCATTGTTTTCATGTTGATGGCTTTTATTGTTTTCTAATAAGCCGCCTTGGGTGCCACAGTAGAGGGGGAAAGGCAGGGGTAAAAAGATGTTAAATAAATAAATACACTACATTTAAAGAAAACTGCCCAATGGCTAACTACCGCTGCATAAACTCCATAGTTCCATTTATTAAATGGGCCCACATCCCTATTACACTATTTTCAGCTATGGGAATATATAGAAGAGGCCACTGGAATTGGGGCAATTAGCTGAAAGCTTTCCTATTTGAGTCTGCCGCAGGAAGAGGCTGAAAGATCTTTCTCAGATTTATGAAATGTTACTATCTTTAGAAGATAATTATTTTTAAAAGAAGCAGAATATAGTAGCGATATATGTAAATGACTTGATAAGGAAAAAGAATCTTGTCACAACCATCTCCAGGAGTTCACATTACAGCAAAGTTCTACAAAATTCTGTATCAGTGGTACCTGAGCCCGTGTAGACTGAGCAAGATTTATCGTAACACTGAAAAAAGTGGGCATTGTAATCAATCATGAGCCGATTTTAATCATATGGTGGAAATGCCCCATAATTGAATATTTCTAGGGAAAGCTCATTTGTGCTATCACCAAAGCTGCCAGTAAACCCAATAGTGATTTTATTGGGTTATTTGGATGAACATGTTGAATCAGGGAAAAAAGAGTTGATACAGAACCTTCCTGTTGTTCAAGGATGGACAGATTATTCAGCTCTGGCCCTGAATGAATGACTTATTAAAATATGAGAAGTAGCCAAGATGACCAAGCTTACAGAAGCTATTTGGTTAAGAGATGGGGAAAAACAAAATCTTTCAACTAGCATTGGCTCCTTTTATAGAGTTTATGAAGTTTAATTTACAGCCCAATCCTATCTAACCCATCCCTCCGCTGATGCAGTCCTGCCATCAAGGAGTGCGCTGCATCCTGCAGGGGAGTCAGTCACGAAGGTCTACTCAAGTTAACTACCCCATTCCACCAACTTACTGGCACCAGGGTTCCCACCGAGGCTGCTGTCGCATGGCCACCACTGCTCAATGTTTATGGTGGTGGCCAGAGTTCCAACAACACAGCAGGCTCATAGGATTGGAATGGGCTGTAAGACCTATACCCAGTGGTTCCCAAACTAGGGGTCGTGACCCGAACAAGGGCCACATGTGTGTTCTTGAGGGTCATGGGAAGGTCTTTTTATCATTATTATTGTTAACATGTACCACCTCCATGGGTCACCAGACAGAAAAAAAAATGTATTTAGGGTCACGGTCAAAAATGTTTGGGAGACACTGACCTATACAAAGCTTTCTATAAATGGAGAGTATTAGGACTGGCAAATATATACGTTAGTCATTTACAGAAATGGTTAAACTCATCATTCTATACTCAGCTATGCAGCTGCAGCCTCTATATTAACATATATTAATAGACTGATATGCACATTAATACGGTTTCAGTAAATTAATTTTTACATTTTCATTGGATTTCTTAAGATTTTACTTTTAGATACAACTTATATTTCCACTTCAGTTGGTCTTACAGGATTATATGTCTGACTGTAATTAATTTAAATCTTACATTTTGGTGTGATTTATGAGATCCTGTTTTGGCTTGTAAATTTTAAACCTTCAGAGAGAGAGAGAGAGAGAGAGAGAGAGAGAGAGAGAGAGAGAGAGAGAGAGAGAGAGAGAGAATCTCTAATATAATTAATACTTGCCATGACAAATGAACATGTGGAAGCCTGATTATTTTGCAAAACTTCGGTATACATGACATTCACAAGCAATATGATAATGAGGACAATCCATTTCCCTCTCAATCCCAGCCCTGTAAAAACATATTTGACACCAGTATTCAAAATGGTTGGAAAACATGAAACAGTTATCTGACTAAATGTTCTGGTATGGTAATAAATAAATGTCCTGACTAAATGTGTTGGTATTCCATTTCTCCTGGAAGGAAACTGTAGACAGGTTAGTTGGTGTGCTAGAGACCAAGCAACAGGAATTAAACTGCTTTCAGTCCAGGAGAGTAGAGAGTAGGCCTTATCCCAACTCTTGTAGACAGGATAGTAGGACTTTGATTTGAATATACTGGCGAAGCAACCACCAACCCAAGAGTAAATTCTCAAAAAGCCACTGGTGCTGGATTTGGAAGGACTATTCCAGTAAGTAAAAATGGTTCACGTACATTGTTTGCTTTTCACATACATCACGTACAGCTTGTTTTTCATATTGCCCCTCTGCCTACGTTTTTTTTGAATTATTCCTTATTATAGTGAGTGGTGATACGGCTGGATGTTGCAACACACATGGTCTAGAAATAGTTTAGAGAACCAGATTATGGGACGGACTGTCCTCCAGATATTCAGCCACATAATCTGAACCCAAAAGTAGCTCTAGTACAGTTTGGGCTCCTATTGCAGTATCTCAGCTTCTCCACGTCACCACACCCTCTTTTCCCTGCTTACCTAGACACAAAACAAGCAAGCAGCACTTGAACCAGGCACCACAATACAGCTGCCATTAGGACCCAGACATTGCCACAAATGTGTGCAGCAGCACCCACCCCCACCAGGAACTAGGGGTAATACAGGACTGGGCAGTCCTGAAGGCTGCCACATAATTGAGGATGTGTCTAGGTTCTAACAGAGCACCTGCCATAAGCCCTTGCAGGCAGGAAAATATGGAGATGGAAAAACCTGGGAAAGATTGTCCTGGAGCAATAAAGAGCAATGGTTCTCAAAGTGGTGGGTTGCGACCCACCATTGCAACCAAAAGCTGCCCCCTGCCCCCTTAAGGGGCAGAGACAGCATGGTGGTGGCAGCAATCCTCGGGATCACCACCACAAAAAAAAAAAAAGTTTAAATGAAATTCTTAAATTTCTGGACTTTGTGAAAACTGGAAGTAGTTGTATATTGCTGAGGAGCATCGATCTGAAGCTCGGGGGGGGGGGCTGTGGAGGGTAGCACAGGCCTCCCTGAACCCAACATATTTGGACTCAGGTATTCATAACCATAACTTTGAAAATAAAATACTACAAATTCAGCAAGACCTGTACTACATCTCAAATGAACCTGAGGAAGAAGTCAGCATGTTTTCACATGGCTAATTTATGTACTTATGAAATGCAAAATAAAATTTAAAGTGCTAGTTTTGACTTTTAAAGCCCTTTACAGCTCGGGACCAAGATATTTGAAGGACCGCCTCCTTCTATATAATCCTACCCATCCTCTTAGGTCATCAGGGGGGCCCCTTTTAACCATGCTGCCATTAACGGAGGTGAGGGGGGTGACGACGAGGAATAGGGCCTTCTCGGTGGTGGCACCCCAATTATGGAATTCCCTCCCCCGGGAATTAAGAACGGCTCCCTCCCTGAAAACCTTTTTGTTGGGGCCTCAAGTCCTTTTTATTCATCATGGGCTTCAATCTCTAACGTAATGGGCTGGCATTTTTAATGAATGTAATTTTAATCAGTTTAATTTGTCCATTGGACTCTGCTTGTTTTACTGTTTTAACGTTTTTAATGTTTTAATGTTTTTAAATTTATATTTGTATTTTTTAATGTTGTAAACCGCCTTGAGTGTCTGTAGGACAAAGCGAGGTATAAATTCAATTAATCAATCAGTGTATACAAACAAGCAAAAAACTACCAAAGAAATTTTTTGTGATACTGACTTATTTCTCAATTTTCTTTCCTTCATACTCTCAAATACTGAATGCTTTGCCATTTTGCTTTAATCTGTCTGCCTAACTGGCTGAAGCTTCCAGAGCTAGTTAGAATCCCCAAACTGGATTAATCGGATTTGGCACATTACCCAAAACAGAGCATTTATAGTCAGCTAGCTTAAAATTTCTTAAGTCTAACAAAGCCACTTCAATCACCTTACTAACCCGTATCTGGAGTTTTCAGAAATACGTACTAACACAACAATATTCACTTTTTTTTCCTCACTATTAAGGGATACATTGTACTTAAATCATACTCTGTTTCTTCCAGACTTGACACTCAATTCTCTGTTTTTAATCACAAGACATTACTACTCATTTCTCTACCTTGGGGTGAAGAGTGGCTTAGCGCAAAAGCTAAAAATGTAACCAACACACTTCATTTAAATCCCTTGCCCTCTACTTATGAGTTGCTACTCTTATACAATTCAAATATATACATAATGGATTTTATCTATTATAAGAGGATAATGTTTCAGGATTTCAGTGACTGAGGACATATAGCAAGTTTAAATAATTCAGATGTATTTTTTTTTTCACTGAACAAGCCGATTTCTAGTCCTTCAAGGTTCATTCACCAAATACTTAAAAATGGATAAAGTGACAGTTGGTGCCAAGATCAATCAAAAATACACATTTAAGAAATGGAGTGTAAATGTGACAGTAATTAAGACATGCACTTTCTGTTATAAGTATTCCTTAAATGGCATCTAATCATTACTTTTTTTCAAAACCTAGGTTAAAATACTACTAACTTAAAAGATTAAAGGGCAACATAATCTATTACTTTATTTTAAAAAAATCTACTGGTTGCCGTTTTGTTTTTGATTTTGACTTCATAAGAATTATTTAATTCCAAAATAGTAATTGATACTGCTTTAGAGTGGAAATACAGCAGTCATCGGTGTTTTCAGCCTAAGTCCTAGCTCTTAAATTAGAAACTATTCTCATTAGAAGCAAGGGGCAAAGTAGAGAGTAGTGGCTGTAAGAGCACCAATATGGGGCACAGATGCTAACCACTGAAGCATTATAATCAATCTCCATTCTACATAGTTATGTTAACAACATAATAACAACAATCTGTATAAATATATGGAGGCATCTGGAGGTTACACACACGCAGCTGTGGAAGTGGAAGTCTCCTTTCCCTAGTGGGAAATTCACTTGGGGAATGCAAGGGGTACAGACCGCACCAGGTGACATCCTCATTGTTGTTATTATTATCATCATCATTAGTATTATTATCATCAATGGTATTTATATACCGCTTTTCAACAAAACGTTCAAAGCGGTTTACAGACAAAATCAAATGATTAAAAGGCTCCCTGTCCCAAAAGGGCTCACAAACTAAAAAAGATGCAGAAGAACACCAGCAAACCACCACCAGAAAAGACACTGTGCTGGGGTGAAAGGGGGGCAGTTACTCTCCCCCTGCTAAATATAAAAACAGAGCACCAATTGAAAAAGTGCCTCTTGCCCAGTTAGCAGGGGCATACCATCTGAGCACTCATACCCCCACTGAGTGCTCAGATTTCATCATTAACAATGCAATCCCATGCATATCTCCTTGGAAGGGAGTCTCAATGTAGTTGATAACACTGACTCCCAGATTAGGTGTGCACAGGATTGTCCCCTACCATGGCCCACCAAGCACCAAGGGCTATATAGTTGTGCCACATGTACAACCGCCACATTCACATGGTCATTGCAATGATTGCTTTAAGAAATATGAAATAATGGCAATGTGATATGTAACGCCAGAACTTTCCCTTCTACACAAGACAAACAACTTTCAGTTCATTTCTGACATCTTTGTATTCTACTATCAAAACATTACATGCAGTTTTAAGATTATGAAGCAGTTGTTACTGGGGGGAAACCATAGTACAGCACTTAAAATTCAATGTATTTCTAAAGATTATCGTTTATCTTAATTTCCAAAATTTACACAATCCTGTGTAACTCCACCGGCGCAAGGGGCACTCTGGGGGTGTCCGAACTCCCCTGGAATTCCCCCTGTGCTGGCGGAGTTGCAGCGGCGTCCATCCCACATCCAAACTGCGCATGCACAGCATATGAGGGTGGTTGTGCCTGTCTCCGTCCTGCATCCATCGGCGTACGTTACACTGTCGTAAGTGCACTTACACCGGTGGATCTACTGTTACACGAATTGCAAGAATTACACAGGATTGGGTGGGTCTTTGAGGAGGCCTTTCAGTTCTTATAAAGACAGAACACATTTTATTGCTACAATAGAATTCATTTATTTTCACACTATTTTGGTTAGTTTTTAGTGAGACAAGTAATTAAGATAAATTAGAAAATACTTTCATGAGCTTTTCACATCACAAATGCCTCATGAATACTTTCCAGTGACCCTAAAAAATGATCAACCTATGATAAAGGCCAGTGTCACAGAGGCTAAAGACAGAGAGATGTAAGCTTTGTCTGGGTTCATCCAGAGGAAAGCCAGCAAATTGCCATGTCACACAGTTTTTTTTACCTTCCTTGCAGTAAATGTCCTTTGCCCTTTCACCCTGACAGACTATAACAAAACATCAAGGAGTAGACTCTTACTAAAAAAAATAGTGTCTTAAACTGGCCGTCATTCCATCATTGCTCTTCTTTGAAATTCATAATTTTGCCTTTTAAAAGTTATTCATTTTCTACCCAAGCTCTGGTTCCAAAGGGGTTCCAAGATGGATTACCACTGCTGACAGATCACAGTAGAATCGTACCAAAATTAACAGTTATTGAAATTAATGTAAAAAACAGCATACTAAAACCAAAATAAAATTGAAACAGCACTCAAGTTTTCTACTCCCTTCTTAAATTAAGCCCATGATCTCCCTCTATCTTTTTCTAAAGCATTTTCTGTTTTGGAATTTCTCACCTTTCAGCTAAGCATTTTTAACTTAGTCATTAATCAACACTGAAACACACACTGAATGGGGGACGTTTTCACCTAAGATTTCACAAACATTTGAACAAAAGAGATGAATGGGTGCTACTTTTTGTATTCTGTAAAGTAAGAACATTTGCTGCAACATCATTAAATAGTTTTAGTAAACTAGTAGTTGCTAGTTGGAGAAGATACTTTTGTTTGCATGTAAAATCTACATAGCAACTTCAAGAAATAGAAACATTTCTCTCTCACACACAGCCCATGTATTCTGCAGCTGTCTACAATATCCATCGTGGTTCTATACGGATGTGCTATATACATTTAACAACTTAAATGCACAAAGATATTTTCATATACCTGGTGGATTCTGATACCACCCAGGTGGATTTTGATGCTTTAAAAATCAGTGTACCAATCTGAGCAAAGAGGTAACTTTTAAAGTCGTACTCCTCTTATATTTAGCAGGGGGAGAACAATTGTCTATACTCAACTCAGCACAGTGTCTGTCCTAGTGCCATTTGCTTGTGTTCCTTTTGCATTTTGTTTTGGATTGTGAGCCCTTTTGGGACAGGGAGTCATTTACTTAGCTACATAAACTACTTTGTGAACTTTTTGTTGTTAAAAAGCAGTACATAGTCTTAATAAATAATAATAATAATAATAATAATAATAATAATAAATCATGAAACTGAGTATTATTGCCAGAATCCAAACAGCTTTGTGATATGTACACAAGCATATGCATGCATCAATAAGGGGTGTGGCATGTGAAAACCCCTTGCATGACTCTTGGGAGCTGGTCTGTAGTAATATGCAAACAACAACAAAAATTCATTGGAACTTGTGAAAATTTGCTCACATTCCTAGTATATTTACCAAAATTATTTAACCCTACTTACAATTGTTCAAGAACCCCAGTGTCATTGCACTCATGGGCTCTGGCGTTCCGAGGATGGTGCGGAACTATAAGTGGAGCAGGATACTGCTGCTACGTGTGCGTAAGCGGCCCCTCCCCCTTGCTGGTCGGAGCCATTCCCAGTGGGTGATGGCTACTGCATGGGCGGAATCGTATGGTAAAACTTAAAAAATATTCTTGCAATCCTAGGGAAAAAGCAAGGGCAATTGTGTGCTTTGTCTCAACCCCAATGCTTTTTTTCCCCTGTTGCTAGCACTGGCGGCAGGAGAAGTGCACTGACTAGAAAACAGCAATGGAGGAGGGGAGGCGATGAGCTGCTTCCACCAGCAATTTCCTCTCCCACCACCCCATGCACTTCTCACTGGTCCACTGAGTTCAGCCACAATGCAGAGAATATCCAAGGCTAAGGCCTCCTTTAGGAATGTCCAACTGTTAGTGCACACACAGCAAGAATTTTGATAGTTTTCTCTTTGAACTTCAGCAGACTGTTTTTGAAACTCCCTCAAATTTGAACAACATAATGCTGACACAGTCATCAGACAATTGTTAGTCACAGACGAGTCGCTGTATCAAGATATAAAACTATAAATGCTGTAATTGTTGTATCCAACTCTTCCTCTCCCCCAACACTATGACAAGGTTTAAGAATTAATTATTAGTGTAAATTAGTGCTTCTGTTTGACAACAGGGAAAGTCAAAGTCCCTCAGATGCAAACTCGCTGCTTTGATTGCTAAGCAGGACAATCTCTAAAATGACTGAGGAAATACTGAAAAGTAACTTGAAAGCAGTGTAGAAATATCACAGGATTCATAATGGAACTCATCACACATTTGTAAGCAAAGCCATGGTGATGCGTATTTTTAAAAACAATGTGCAAACTCCATTCAATTAAAAAAATAAAATTGGTGTGCACATAAAAGATCTGTTGTCAAATCTCATTTCCGTCCATTTAATTACCAAACAACATGAGACTAGACTCCACATAACATTTCTAATGAGTGCGAAAGAAATTGAGAATAATTTTGTCTTTTTATTTACAGTTCTCTTTTGCATTTTATGGCAAAGATGAATTTATTTGCAGGATAACTATCTCTCCGTCAATGCAGTGTCAGATGCGGAAATTGCCATATACTATCCAGATGTAAGACCATTACTATATTACAGATTTTATGTGAACTCGGATGACTATCACAAATAAAGGGACACTGAGCAATGAACAGCTAAATCGTAGGTCTCACATTCTGCTGCAGGAACATATAGCATTGAGCAGTTGTGTCTCCGCCAGCAATAAAAAGCAATAGTTATGTCTAATGTGACACTAAACTGTGGGTGAGAGTCTCATGTGTATAGGTGCAGAATGTGTTAGTAAGTACTGAAGGAAATGCACTCCGTATATACCTATGTGTTGTTGTTCAGTCGTTAAGTCGTGTCCGACCCTTCGTGATCCCATGAACCACATCCCGCCAGGCCTTCCTGTCAACTATCTTCCTGAGTTCACTCATTTTTATGTTCGTTGCATCGGTGATGCTGTCTAACCATCTCATCCAGTGGTTCCCTAACTGGGGCGTCGCGACGCCCCAGCCGGGAAGAAAGGGTTGCTATGCCCTTAAGGGGCATGGCAACCCACGGTGACGACAACGGCGCGCCTGGGATCGCGCCGCCGCCGCCACCGCTGCGCCCGGGATCGCCGTTTTTACCTTCATTGATGGGCAGTGGGTGTCCCTCGGGGGTTGCGGGGAGCCTGCGGACCCCTCCGCAGGCCTCCCCAAGCGTCGGAGCAGCGCTCCAACGCGATCACAACTGACTTCCGGTTTTACGCGAAACCGGAAGTCAGTTGCGATCGCGTTGGAGCGCTGCTCCGACGCTTGGGGAGGCCTGCGGAGGGGTCCGCAGGCTCCCCGCAACCCCCGAGGGACACCCACTGCCCACCAATGAAGGTAAAAAACGGCGATCCCGGGTGCAGCGGTGGCGGCGGCGGCGCGATCCCAGGCCTGTCATCGCCACTCCTAGGAAGGCCCCGCTGCTACTTAGAGCAGCGTAAGGCCTTCCCAGGAGTTAGGGAACCTCTGATCTCATCCTTTGCCTTCCCCTTCTCCTTTTGCCTTCAATCTTTCCCAGCATCAGAGTCTTCTCCAGAGACTCCTCTCTTCGCATTAGGTGGCCAAAATATTTGAGCTTCAGCCTCAGTACCTGTCCTTCCAGGGAACAGTCAGGGTTGATTTCATTTAGGATTGACTGATTTGATCTCCTAGCAGTCCAAGGGACTCTCAGGAGTCTTCTCCAGCACCACAGTTCGAAAGCATCTATTCTTCGGCGCTCAGCCTTCCTTATGGTCCAACTCTCGCAACCATACATTGCTACTGGGAACACCATCGCCCTGACTATACGAACGTTTGTTGGCATGATGATATCTCTGCTTTTTATTATGCTGTCTATGTTTGCCATAGCTTTCCTTTCCTCCAAAAACAGATATTCAGCATTTAGACTACCAGTAAATTCTTGTAGCTTATGTTCTGCTGAGCCATGGGCTTAGATTCAACTCTGAATGTAATATCATGAGTTATGGAACCCCCCTCTCATGTGGCTCCACTAGCCCAAACATTGCTAGCTTTTAAATAGGCAGCTTAAGCATATTTATTTCACCAGACTTTTTACTGACTTGTCAAACTTCTCCTAAGCTCCCATTTTATAGTTCTAATGCTCTGACTTGTGTTTTGACTTTGGTGTTTCTGTCTATTTTTAATTGTCTCGATTTTTTTTAATCGTTGAAACTGTTTTTCCTATATATGGTTAACCATCTTGATAGTCCTTTCAATGAGATGGAAAGGGGGATATAAATGTTTTATATAAAATGCAATAAATAAAAACAAGTATATGGATTTTAAAATTAACATTTTAACTTTCAGTGACAAATATGTTATTCAGAAGTGATATTTCACCTTCTTTATTTCAATTACAGTAAAAGCTGCTTTATGCACTGGTTAATCTTTACCCGCTGCCTAAGGCAGGCAGAGATGCCATTTAAACAAGTCAGTTAATGAACTGCCAGTTAGCAAAACCAGGGATTCTTTCAGACACTCAGGTGGCAGTGGAGACAAAGGAGTGTCTTATCAGCTTTGGCTGTTTTGCCAATGGTAGCATTTCTAGATATGTCTGTTCTAGCCACAGTTATCACTGGACTACTGCAAGGCACTCTACATGAGACAGCATCTGGAAAGTTCAATCGGTTCAAAACGCTGCATCCCAGCTATTTGCACTGAGAGCATATTTCCCCAACCTTATGTGGTCTGTAATGGTTATCAAATTTTCTGTACTCAAATTAAAACTGGAACGTGGATACTTAGGCCTCCAATAGAAGGCCAGAACCCCGGTGCCACTACCAAAAAGGCTATGATGTGCCTAGTGAATGTCTGCCATGCATTAGCCTACAGAAAGGCCCTTATGCAAGAAGGCAGCCTATGTGGTTCCCTCACTGTATTTTTTTTTCAGGCATCAAGTTAAAGTGTGGCTTTGTCACTGTGCTTTTGGCAGTGGCTCATGGTGTAGCAAATTGTTTCTGGTTGTTTTGGCTGTGGGTTTTTTTGTTTTACTTTTTATTTGGGAGAATATTTTTGCTCTTTGCCGATTTTGAATTTTATTGAGTTTACCTAATATTTCATTTTAGTGCTTCATCATTTTTGTTCTAAGCTGTCTTAGTTTGCCTTGGTAATAAAGACAGGATATAAATATTTTACAATAAATAAAATATATATAAATTGGAAGTATTTTGGGATCCAAAATTGAGTCGATGGATGGGGGAGATTTTGGGGTCCGAGCATTGTTGGAGATATAAATCTGACATCTCAAGAGATAGGGAACCCCAGGAGCTACTAACGACATCTCAAGAGATAGGGAACCCCAGGAGCTACTAACGACATAAGAGGCGTTAATTTCAGAGGTGTAGGAATGGGGGGCGGGGAGGACTGCTCCTGCTCAGCTCTGTTAAGGAGAAAATGTGGAAGTTCATGAAGTTTTAGCAGTACTGCATAATGGTTTATACATTAGCCTTAGACACCGATTTTCTCCTTCTCCTGCTCCTCAGTGGCACAGGGCAGGGCTGGAGAGGGGAGTGATGGGGGGGGAGAGGGAGGGAGAATGAGAGAGAGAAGGAGTGAGAGAAGGGGGAGGGGAAGCAGGGACATGCCTCAGCAGGTCTGGCTCGTAAGGAGACTGCAAACCTGCAGTCTTTTGAAGTGAACGTAAGTGACCGGATGTCAAAACGAGGCAGCTTTCCCAGGTCTTTGTTTTTACCTAAATTTCTTGTCTTGCAAGCAAGTATCTACGGTAAGTCAGGGAAGGAAGTCACCAGGTCCTGATATGATTCCTTCCAGCAGAGGTACTGAAAACTGCACCTGATTGGTGGGCTCCCTTATTAGCTAACTCCTTCACGATGATCGCTTGATGCCGGGTACACGGATTAAAGCAGTGGTGCCCCCTATTTACAAAAAGGGCGACCGCATTGATCCAGCAAATTATAGACCTATTAGTATTCTGTCTATACTTGGTAAGCTGTATGCCAGGCATTTATTTGATAGACTTCTTGGGTGTCCAAAATTAGAGAATTTTGGGCCTGGAGGCTTTCATAACAGCTCATCCACTATTGACCACTGTATGTTATTAGCCCATTTGGTGGAGAAGTATATGAAGAAATACAGTCTAAAACTCTATGTGGCTTTCCTTGATCTTGATCTGCCTTTGACTCTGTCGACAGGGACTTGCTATAGGCAAGCTAAACAGATTAAACATTGACCTTTAATATAGGCTGTTATTCCCAATTAGCAAGTTACACTCAGGGACAGTATGCCAAGTTTGGTGTTCATCAGATGGAAAGCTAACTCTTAAAATCCCAGTGGAGAAGGGAGTGAAGCAGGGGTGTATCATGGCACCCACCTTATTCACACTCTTCTTTAATGATCTGGCTTCCTTTCTTTCCCAAGTTGATGGTCACTGTCCTAGACTGGGTGTTCTACCCATACCCTTGTTATCGTACACCGATGACACAGTTTTGATCTCCCATACCTGAGTAGGCTTAAAACGATTACTTAATAGGTGCTATGATTACTTGGTTATTAATAAGGATGTTTGATGTGCTATCGTATGCCAATAAAGGTTTTGAATTTACATATAAAATTAATCCGATTGCAGAGTTGGTTTTGTAAAATGTGAATTTTGTAAATAGGAAACACAGAAGGTCTTAAATGCAAAGACCTTAAATGCAAAGTTCAAGAACCTGGATTATGATTTGTTACAGTTAACACGCGATATACAAACACTATTGCATTCCCACAAATATTAATATACTATTAATAGATGCCATGAGATAAATGATCTCAGCATCACAACAGAAAGAATGGTTTTGTGCTAGACATAACCTAATTCTGAATATGCTCTCAGAGTTGAAACCTCTTCTTTAAAACATATGGTAGTCAATTGCGACCCACTGGGGCTGTTTGTTTTAATTATTTTAATTGTTTTAATTATTGATTATAAATGTATGTATTATTTTAATGTTTTTATTGTAAGCCGCCTTGGTTGCCCTTGTGGGAGAAAGGCGGGGTATGTATGTATGTATGTATGTATAAATAAATAAATAAATAGCATAATCATTTCTCCTTCAAAAGTTAAGGAAGGTTTCAGGTTTCCTAGAGATACCATTTACTTCTTTAGAAGACAACAGATGAGGAAGGGGCAGTCTGAACAAGAGGGTGGTCTAAACACAAGTATGTTTGTTAATTCATTTCATGATACAATACTGGTGATGCAGAAAAATATTTTTCTGGTCTCTGTTCATATCTGCCTCCCCAGGTCACAGGAAAAATCTCACATTTGGCAACCTCCTTTTGTTTTCTCCTCTCAGTAGAAACACACACATTAGGCTAATTCTGGGGAAAAGGGAGGCTAACTTAATCAAGTCTAATGAATTCAATCAGGTCTCCCAGGACTCAACGATCGAACCATTCAAGGACCATCTAGAAGACCTCCACCCAGAGCAGCCCACTATTGTTCCCATTGTGTTTCTGTATTACTCTGTAACTATGCACATTCTCAGCAACCATGTGATGTTCTTCTTGGAAATGTATAAAAACTGTGCTCACATGGAGCAAAGGGTCAGTTCCCCTCTTGGGGTGCTGTCCACTGCGCTGCATAACAATAAACCCATACTTTTCCCTTGTTCACCAGTCTTCCTGGTCCTATTAATTCTCATGTGCTTAAAAATTCCGCTACACTGGTGATGTAGGAAAAATCCTCTGCAGATTTCACTTTTATAAAGACATTTTTCCCCCTTTCTGCAGGGGTTGGGTGGAGGAGATTGACTAATGATTTCATGTCACATTCCCAAAGAAGCTTTAAAACAATCTGATGCGATAGTCTCATGCCACTAGAGTTGGCTGTCTTATTTTTGAAAGCGATAGTTAAAAGATGTCTGAAAACAAAAAGGATGTTTTCCAAGGCAAGTTTTTTCCCATTAAGAAAATCATGCTTTTAAGACAGTTTCTTTTTGAGTTGTCTAACTTCAGTTGTACTTGTGAATTACACTAAGCCTTTCTTATTCTTTTAAAGTAGAATTCAGTAAAGACAATTCCAGTATAAATCTTTCAATTGCAGTCATTATTCAGAAGGGTACTTTCTATGGACGAACAAGGCTGCTGCTGTTGTTATAACTACACCCCTAATTTCACTATGGTGAGCTTCTTCATTATGCACATCTGCTGCAACCCTGCATAATAAAAGCATAGTCTCCCTGTCTAATCTAAGCATGTAATCACTTGACAACTCAATCAGTGCTCATTTAATTCTAACACAAAATGAGGCAAATTTATGTCAAGGCTCCTCAACACCTGTAGTTGGAAACCTAAATTCAAACTGTCCATAATTCCTAGTGCTTTTAGGATTGCTAAGACGGCTTTGCCCTTTGTTGGCAAAATGAGAGTAGTCATGGGAGAAGGGCGAGGGCATCAATTCAAGATGTCCCCTGCCGAGCTTCCATTGCTAGCGTCGATCTGCCATTTCATTTTATGACTGTCCAAGACCCCTTTTGGAGAACAGTGGGAAACTTTATACTCTGATATCCGTGGGCCAGCCACAAACCCCTGCCTTGTTTCCTGTGAGACCTTGTAGTAAGCAACACTGGAACACATGAAAGATCACGTGGCTCTCCTCTGTAAGGAATAGGTCTGTTTCATTTTCACAGCAGGAAGGTCATTCTTCTTGAATTGCATATCATGGCTGTTACCCTTCAGTAAAGGTTTTGCCTCATCATTGCTAAAGCAAGGCTGAAAAGCCAACAGAAAGGCAAAGGCAAAAAGATCTCCGTGCTTTATTTGGTATTGATCAGGAGCAAAACTATTCAGACATCATGGGACCGTTTTACATCTTCACTTCAAAGTCTATTAAATCTAAAGACACATACTTTTCACAGACAAATGTACTGAGGCATTTGATGTTCACATGGAAAGCGAAAATACTACGTTTCAGTATAAGCTGAAGAATATCCAGAACAGATTTTTTAAAAAATACTGTATTAAACATGTTCAGCTTTGTGCCCATTTTAAAATTTATAGTGTGAAACTAAAAGTACATAGCATATGTTTAGCATAATGTGGAATTAACATAATTTCCAAAAAGGTTTCACACAGCTACATAAGATTTAAGGTGCATCTCAAACCTATTTGTATTGATAAGCCCACTGTAGGACTGACATTCACCCCATTCTGGTCAGACACATAAATCATGTTCTCTTGTTATATGTCATGTGGCCAGTGTATACCACTTTCTAATAGCCAATTAAAAGAAACATTGGCTTATATTAATACACGTTAGGTGCAGTTAGCTAATGTAAGTGAACCTTGATAGTTATGAAGATTTTATCTGAGATTCCCATTAATTGTGCAGCATTTCAGCTGATGTGCAACTGGGAATAAGGCATAAACTAAATGAATGGCATAATGAAGAACTTTCAATGTCACAGTAGTTTTGTTGTCAAGGCAGGTCACTGACCATGGCAAAATTGATTTTGTACTGAAGATGGAGTGTAAGACTCAAATCACACATGCATTTTAAAGCACTTTATCACTTGAAAATCTTCCCCCACTTCAGTTAATGCACACTACTGCTATTCACAAGTCATGCTTTTCCCACTTTAAATTTCATCACAACATCTTGTTACCCAACATATATGTATACATGCACACAGCTGGGTGCATGCCAGAAGAGCTTTGCCCAGGCCAGTCATGTGATGCTTTAATTGGGCAAATAGCAAAGGAATATCAGGTCCCTTAGGCCTTTGGGTAAAAAGGCCAAACCCATTGGAGGTCTTCTTTAGAAGACAACAGATCTCTTCCTCTCACTGGCTTGCAAGAAGTCTTGCTTGGAAAGTTCCACAAGTAGCTGCACCTTGCTTGACCATCCTATTGAAACTACAACCAGTGCCACATCCTGGGAGTTTCCTGGCTCTAAAATATAGGACCATTTGTGGTCACAAAAGATGTGCCTTTAGCCTTCACCAACTTCACTGGAAATTCCATCAAGGGCCTGAGTACTACTATGAAAGCATATTAGACTTCCTTGGCTCTTTGAATTGAAGATACAGGCACACGCACAGAGTGGGTCAACCTAAAGATTCAAAAATGTAGAAGTCATGGGTATGTAGAGAGTGATGCTGCAAACAACTAATATACGTCATACTTTTCGTTTAAGGGCATTTATGCATTCATAAACCAACTTATGTACAGTTTTCTAAAAAGAACATTTTCTGACACAAAGAAATGAATGAACTTGCATTGTTTTATTACAAGTTATAATCAGGATCATTGAGTTACCAATTGATAATGATAGATCCATGAAACATCATGAAGCACTGTTGTGCTGGCGCTTTGGATGAAGTGCTCTAGAAGATTTACAATGCAATCCTGTCTAAAGCTGGAGAAGCGCACCTGCTGCTGCGCTGTTCCAAGGTGTTGCAAATATGCCATAAGGCATGTTTGACACCCTGGGAGTAAGCAGCGCCGGTGGCAAGGCTGGCACTGCTCCAACCAATGCGGATCCTGTCCCTGTGCACCGCCAACAAGGTAAGTCCCCGCCAGTCGGTGGAGAGCTGAGGGTAGGGCGGAATGGAGTGTTCTTGGGGGGGGGGGGATTGGTCAGCCGGGCCCAGGACAGGGAAGTCCAAATCCTATCCCCCTGTCCCATCCCAGGCCTGGCCGGCATTACACAGGCCTCTCGAATGTGTGTCAGCAAAACAGCTGGCACACATCCGAGTAGACCCATTGGGGTGGCTGGGGCACTACTTGGGGTAAAGGGATGAACCCTTTACCCTGGGCCCCACCCTCCACAGGATGCGGCGGACACCTTATTTGCGCCACCACATCCTGCTAGACAGGACTGGGCTGTTAATCTGGGGGGGGGGGAGGAAAGAAGCCTGTTTTAGTATTCAGTACTTAATCACCAGATTTAGAGTTAGGAATACATTCCTCCCCCCCCCCCCACAGGTTGGAGGGATAAACACTTGGACGTTTCACCTTTCCTTGCTTAGGTCAAGCTTGGGGGTCTATTCGTGTGTTACATTTTACAGCAACAAGAACACTCTTCCCAAAACCGTAACATATTACTGACAATGAATTGAAGCCCTTTACATCTCTGGATCACGTGCCAAAATGAAGTTCACAAGTCAAACAGGGTCATGTTTTACATAGTATTTCCAAAAGGGATATACAAATGGAGATGACCAACACAGGCAACCTTGTGCCTGGAAACTGTGTACTGGTTCCAAATATGGATAGCTCAGTATATCACTGCAAGGAATTTCATGTAACTTGGTTGACTATTCCACAACACAGTCTCACCACATGGCTGTTTGTTAGAACATGCTTTAGAAAAAGCTTATCTAAAGACTATGCAAGTACCCTTTGTTAATACAGCAATATAATAATTACTGTTCCCTTTAAAAGTGCTCAGTTTTATTATTAGCAGAACAGAATGTAATGTGAAATCTTACCGCTCAGGAAAAAACATTCCTGGAATAAGCTCCATATGTTCCAATGTGCTGCAAATTAACAATTCTACACTCTGGAACCGATTAGTAAATTTGGGAGCTTCTTAATACCAGCTAGGTAATTACACCATGTAGCCTTGGCTGTTACTATTCTATTGAACTAAAATCATACCAGAGCAAGAAGAAAAATAAATGGCACGTCATAATTTCACACAACAGAGGAAGGCAATGAGAGATGCTCTCAAGCTGGTCTGGCTTCGCTGCCCTACATGGCAGAATCCAACTAAATAGAAATGCAGCACCAGTTCCCAACACAGAAAGAAAATGAGGTAATACAAAAAAGTAGTGTCAATTGGTCTCTTAAGAAATAAAGAGATCTGGCTTATCTTCGGAACCTGCATATTAAAAGTTTACCGCAGTACTGTAAACTGCATGTGAAGAACACTTCCATCACACTTCCAAGAAACAGTGAACTTGTCTGACTTCATTGTATCAAGCTGCAAGCCTGAATTAATGGTGTCAGCTGCAAAGATTTATTGTTGAGCATTAATTACTTGTTTACTAAATAGATCCTTTTTCTAGATAAGGGGATGAACTCAACTCGAGAAGTCTCATTGGAAACAATTGGTTGTACCTGCTCAGCTTTTTCATGCTAAGAAATGAGGGTCCTTCCAACCCACAATTTGAGAGGATTTAAACTCATAAGGCAGCGGATGAGATCTGACTAGTTACAGTAGAAAAGGTGTTTCAGAGACTTGCAAACATAAATGAGGAGGAAAGAAGTAGGTATGCAAGAAAAACAGAGAGGAAGAAACCTAAAGGTACTGGTGGTTCTTCATCTTGCATCCCAGGCATCAGGTACGATGGGGAGGAGTGAGGAAAATCACTGGTTGGCACACAAAGCCACTACTCTCTTGCACTCTGTTATTTCCAGAATATCCTCGGCATATCTTCTACAGCACTGTTCTTCAGCCTTGGGATCAGGACCCCAATGGGGTCGTGGCAACTTACAGGAACCAAAATGGCAGCTGGGGGTAATGCTGGGGGTGGTGGGGAACCTGCTGGGGGGGGGGTTCCACAGGCATTTCAACCCCCTCCTCCCCCTTCCTCTTTCGATTTGATGGCAGGGCAGTGGGGAACAGCAGCTCAGCTCTCCTGTTCCGAAATGACCCCACCACTGGTGGTGTGGGCTGCTAGTCTGTGATCATTTCAAAGCTACGATCTTCTCTAGTTAAGGTTTAAATGAAACTGGAAACCTTTTTGTTGGGTATGAGGGATGATCATGTAGGCGAAAACTGTCAACCTTTGTTTTTATATATGATAAGTGCGGCAAGAATTTTATAGGCACAATATTGGAAGAGTTCAGAGATACCTTTGCTGGAAGATTGGTGGTTGAAAGTTTTGGATTATGCTGAAATGGATAAACTTACAATTTTAATTAAGGAAAAGTCAGTTAACCTTTTTTGAATAACTGGAAACCATTTATTCATTTTTTAAGAGAAAGGGAAAAGAACCATGTGATGATATGTGGATTTAATGACTAGAACGTTGGTGATACTTTGGCTTACAGCGCAATCCGACTTAACTTTTGTGCTGGTGTAACCAGCGGCCCAACGAGAACAGGAGGCCCCAGAACAGAAAAAGGGATTCAAATCCCCTTTGAATTCCTCTTTTGGAGGGGATTTGAATCCCCCGTTCTTGCTGGGCCGCTGGTTACACCAGCACAAAAGTTAAGTCGGATTGCGCTTTTAGTTGGATATTATATGTAGAAAATAGTGAATAGTATGCTAGTAGGATGTATTGCTTTGCGCTTACTATAACCTTATGAAATAGGTATTGTTTTTGTTTTATTATATTAATAAAATACAAATATATACTGGGGGGAAAAGCCATGGTATTCTCTTGCCCGTGTGTTGATACTTCTCTTACACACTTACCTGTATTTTCTAGTTTGCCTCTTCAATCAGGAACTGCATTTCTGCATTACCACCACCAACTGGGCCAGTCTCAGATGCCATTGATAGGTAGTACTTAGTAATTCCATTACAGGCAATACTAAAATAAGCAACCTTCTCCTTCCTGAATAGCCTGCTTCACTGAACAGCTGAATTTTAACTGCCAAATACTTAATCTCCTCCTGCGATTGCTATCACCTTAAAGACAAGACCACATACTGTTTAGACAGACTACTGTGAAATATTTCTATAACATATTGCACAGCATTTTATAGTCAGGTGTGGAAAATCTAGAACCATCAGGCCATAGTCTCCTCTCTAAGGAACTCATGATTCACGAAGTAAAAGAAAAGATCCCCTTATGGATCAGTAATTGGTTTTAAAACCAAGAAGCAAGGGGTAGGAGTAAATGGACCATTTTCATAATGGAGATGAGCAAGCAGGAGAACCCCCAAGGATCAGTTTTGGGACTGGCAACATTTAATTTATTCAGACAATGATCTGATCTGGAGTCAACCTTGGGCAGCGAGACAGCCAGGCTTGCAGATTAAATCAACTTATTCAGGAAGGTGAAAACTCAAGCACGATGAGATCCAAAAGAGCTCTCTCAACTGGGTGAATGTAGTCAATAATGACAACTGTGGCTTGTAGCCCAATTCTATCCTTCGCCACAGGCGCTGAGGCAGTCGCTCCAAAAAGGCATGTGCTGCATTCTATGGTAGGGCGGTAATCAGACATCCCACAGGAGATACCGTATTGTCCCCGAGTATAAGACGCACCTTATTATAAGACGCACCCTTAAAGTTTGGTGCTATTAAAAAAAATTAATTAAATCACTGGCATTAAATTGCAACAGCCTGATTATAAGACGCACCCCTAGTTTAAAAACTTAAATTAGGAGAAAAAAGTGAGTCTTATACTCAGACCAATACGGTATGTGAAAATATTTTGTACTTACCTCCTGGTAGACTGCTCAATTGCCAATGGGTCTCCCATTGGTGGGGTATGTCTGAGAAAAGGTGCGGGGAGGTTTTGAAAAGAAGGGATAAGATCCGGCGTACGCCATTGCTGCCGAATCCACCTCCTCCCCCACCCCCAGTTCTTCCCACTTTCTCCCTGCCCATGCCCTGCCCCCGCCACTGACTTACCAGTACCAGGGGTTCCAGTGAGGCTGCTGCCACACAGCCAGCACCACTCACTGTTTCTGGCAACGGCACAGTCATGCACTATAGAGCATCACATTTTACAATACCATAAATTGAACTGCACGGCCAGAATGCGAGTTCTGGCAATGAAGCCCAAAGACAGGATCAGGCTGTCAATGTGAAAAGTTTAAAGTTATGCACACTGGGGCAGAAACATATATTCCAAGTTCGCATATAAACTCATGGTGTCTGAACTGACTGAAATACCTATGAGAGAATTTGGGGGTAGTGGTAGAATCTCAGGGTAGTACAATCAAAATGTTGACTCGGTGTGTATCAGCAGTGAAAATTGAAAGCCAGGATACAGCATTTACCATATTTAATCGGCATATAACACGCACCTTAGTTTTAACAGTGCTATTTGAGTAAAAAAAACTTTTAAAGCATTTTTCTACCTGTGATTCTCATCCGACTGTAGTTTTCCTGTTCTCTGGGATCACCATTGCCACCTATATTAAAACCATTTTAAATGTGAAAAAATGTCTTATTTAACTCTCTCTCTGTGCGTGTGCGTGAGAGAGAGAGAGAGAGAGAGAGAGAGGTCCAACACAAAATCAGACACAGAAGGGGGGGATTGCATTTTCTCAACTACAAAAAATACTGCACAGATGGGAGAGAAGAATAAAACCTAGCCTGGGACCTTAAAAACACAGACAAACTCATACAAACCTGCAGAGATCAGCCACAGAAAGGAGACGGGGACCCCCTCAGACAGAGTTGCAGAGATTAGCCAACACATTCTTCCGAGTACATTTCAGCCATCCCACTCCCCCCCCTCCCGCTAGCAGGACAAACTTTCAGCGATCACTGAGAAAGAAAATCACTGTGGGTCTGCCTAAATGTGGGAAGACAACTGAGCAAACCCTGGAGTAATAATTTAGCAAAAGTGGCTTTACAGAATCTCCTGCTTCTTCTCCCAGTACTGCTGAATTACTGATTTATTTTCCGTTTTTAATGCCCTCCTTGCACTCTTGTTTATCAGCAGAACGTTTTTCATCAAAGTACAATGAGGAAGGGGGGAGAGAGAGAGAGCGTGCAAAGTATCTGGAGAGGGGTTAGGAGTCAGAGCCCTTTGTCTGAGGGGTTAGGGCTCTCGTCCACAGGAAGGGCAAAGTAAACAGACCTGATTTTTTAGCTCCAGGAGGGAGGGGGAAGCAGACTGATCAGAGTGACAGAGCTGTGAACTTTGGAAGACAGGGGTGGAGCCTGCTCTGAGGGGGGAGGCTGACGCTGAGAGACAGGAGCTGAGAGCCGGCGACTGCAAGCTCTCCAGAAACGCCAAGTTTCTCAGAGGTTTGCAGAGAGCTTTGTAGTCGCGTCCAGGGTCTGGGAGCTTCACGCAGACGCCGAACATGACTGCAAGCTCTCCGGAAAGCCCGAGTTTCTCGGACGTTTTCCGGAGAGCTTTGCAGTCGTGTCCAGTGTCTGGGAGGCTCGTGTCCATTTGTAGAAGAAGAAAAGGTGCAGCGTCTGAGCTGCTGAGCGGGGGCAGTCCTGGCGGGGCTGCAATGCAGCCGGCCTGCTGGACGAAGAGTGGAGGTGGCAAGCAACGACGCGGTAAGCAGCCAAGTGCTGCGTAAATGCTTTTTAATCACCGCCCCCCCCTGATTTTAGCATCAGCGTATAACACGCACCTTACTATTTTGGGTCACAAATTTAGACAAAAAAGTGTGTGATGTACACCAATAAATATGGTATATATAATTTAAAAAGTCAAAGCTAGAAATCGTTAAGAAAAAGATCAACAATAACAACACCAGTATGATTATTTAATCAATGGGGTTGCTGCATTTGGGAAAAATATGCACATGTCTGGCAAAAGGATCCAGGCAGGGGGCTGCTGCCGCCTGCACTGGCCTCCCCAAGGCTCTGAACAGTGGCAACTGCGTTCCAAAGCCCACTTCTGGTTTTCAGAGAAACTGGAAGTTGGCTTCAGAACATGATCATCACCGCTTAGAGCCTTGGGGGAGACCTATGGAAGAGGCAGCAGCCCCCCCCCCGTAAAGACCTACAGGTAGGCTTACCATATTTTTCAAACTTCAAACCGGGACCCCCCCCAGACCCCCCCAGGTAAATAATTAATTAATGTCAAAGCAACGAAAAAGCAAGGCCAAAGAACCACAACCAATCGTAAAGCACCACGAAAAAGCACTCAGAAAGAGCCCAAACCAACCTTAAACTACCCTCCACAACGAAAAAGCAATCTAAACCACAACGAAAAAGCCATCAGAAAGAGCCCAAACCAACCTTAAACTACCCTCCACAACGAAAAAGCAATTCTAAACCACCACGAAAAAGCAGAAAAAAGAAGCATAAACATCACAATAAAGCATAAATCCCAATAAAAAATCCATTTAATGAATAAATTTTTGAAGAAAGGGGGCGCGAAGCGCCCCTTTTCTGCTGTGCATAGCACGTCCGGATTTTTTAAATAATTAATAAAGTAAAGGGGGTGCAAAGCGCCCCCTCTTGCCGCGCGAAGCGCGCCCAAAATTTTTAAATAAATAATTAATATTTATATTAAAAATAATAAAAAATACACTTACCTGGTCACTGGTCAGTTGTCGCTGCTGCTGTTGCTGCTGGGGCCGCGGCAAGCAGACACCGGGAGAAGCACAGCCTGCTCGCCCGCGTTGCGCGAGCCTCCAGGAGGTTCGCGCAACACGGGCAAGAAGCAGGCTGTGCTTCTCCCGGTGCCGCTGCGAGACCAGCGGCACGGAGAGAAGTACAGCCTGCTTGCCCGCGTTGTGCGAGCCTGCTAGAGGCTCGCGCTGGCCGGGCAAGCAGGCTGTGCTTCTCCGGTCTCCCAGCGGCACCGCATGGCATCTTTGGCATCATGCCCTCACGAGATCTGGGCGCCGACATCTTGGATCACGCGAGATTTTGTGACCCAAGATGCTGCCCGGTAAGTTTAAAATTAAAAAAAAAAAAGATGGCGGCGCCCATTCGTCCCCCGGGACACGACCGGGAATCGGGTCCGATTTCCGGGACTGTCCCGGCGAAACCGGGATGAATGGTAAGCCTACCTACAGGGGAACTCCCCTATAGGACTTTGAGAAATGCTTCAACAACAATTAACAACAATTGCAACAACAATTAACAAACAACAAGACAATTGAGGTTCAGCAGTTCAGACCAACCACTATAAAAGGGTTATAGAGGAAATGCAGCAAGCAATACATCACACATAGAGGCAACCACCAACCCATCACTCAATCACTTGATGAAACAAAAAAAAAAATTGAGACCTCGCCAAAAAGGGTCCCAGGGTGACCTCATCAAGTCCCATAGCTTTCAGTACCATCTACATGCTGAGGATATCCAGGTCAATGTCTAACCCGGATCATTCTCCCTCCCTCCAATTCCTGTCTAATATTGCTTAGAATAGATGCTTCATCATTATGTAAAGCTCAGTATGTCCAAGACTGAACTACTCATCTCTCCTCCCATGTTGTCTTTTCCATATACTCCTTTTCCATTGACCATGTCCACTGACCCTGTTGAACAGGCTTTAAGGCTTGGCTTTATCTTGGACTCCTCCTCTCCTTTATTCAGATAAGATGTGCACATCTTAACAGTATATTTGTCTCCTTGATTTCAGTGGAACTTGGGCTCCATGCCTTTATTTGTGTTGAATTTTAAACTTAAACACTCCTGAAAAAGTCTCAGAATTTATAATACAGTGGTGATCCTACTAATAATCTATACCATCTTTCTTTAACCATTAGTTCATCCTTGACCAGAACCTATTTTGCCAAAAAGCTACGCTTGCATGCACCTGCAGTTGCTCATGAACTTTGCTTCTCCCTTCCTTTACCCCTTGTTTCTCCTCCTCCAATATTAGTTTTTTAAATTCTTCAGATCTCACTTTTAATCCAAGCTCCACAAAGATTCAAGAAAATTTCTAATTTTAGGCTACTCAACAACTCTAGGTTGTAACCCAGAGCAACTATTCAGGTAAATTACTATAATCCTTTCACAATGAGTTCATCAGCAGAGATATTTCAATTAATTGAAACTGTTAAGCACTCAACTTTATTTTGATTGCTACGTGAAAAATACAGCTGAAGTCTTAAAAATCTGAGTTCTGAATGAAAATTATCTTAGCAGTCAAGCTGAGTGCCAATGTAATTACTGAATGTGGAAAACAACAATTGCATCCTATAAAAAATTTAAGTAGACTTGTAATAACAAATGGGAAACTGGCAATACATCAAGGCTTTTGTATTCAATAAAAGATGCAAAAAGTTCAGTTTCAGTGCATCAAGTGAAACTGATACAAAAAGAACAGCTTGTAACTTGCTACACTAAGAAGAAAATTTGTTCCAGAGTGCACAGCTTCAGAAGAAAACAAATATCTAAAAGGTTTCAAAACTGCTAATCAAGCTGCAGAAGTGGTCTCAGAGAGAAGTCTTTCCCCACAACCTTGCCTCACTTAAACTCCAACATTCACTTTACAAGAGGGTGGTTTTTTTTTTAATATTACAATAACTTCATGCAGAGACATGATCAATTATATAATGATGCATTTTCTGGAAGTAGCCTTTGTGGGGAAGAAAAAGACCCAGGAGTTACCCCATCACAAAAACTTCTTCCAATTCAGTGTTCTAAAGTTCTGATTGGCCATTCCTGGAGCTTTCACGTGTGAACACACAGTGCCGTAGGAATTTAATTTGCTTTCAAAACGAATGGGAATGAAAACAAATGTACCCCATTAATTTTGCTTTGAAAATAAATGGAAAAACGAAAATAAATGACAATAGAAATGGTGACTGGATGGCCATCTGTCAGGTATGTTGCTGTCACTGAGCAGGGGGCTTCGACTAGCCCACCTCTAAGGTCCCTTACAACTAACATTCTACAGTACTATGAAATCCATTTGTTTTTATTTTATATTAGTTTTAATGGAGACTCATCATGCCAACTCCTGACATAACATTACCATTTTCCGCTTCAATTGCACAAAGATATTTAACAATTGTACTACTCCCTTATTCTTGCAAAATTTCAGACGAAGAGATCTCATTTTATAAAGCATTTTAAAATTGTAATAGAATTTTAGAACTTAGTAATAGAAGATTTCCATTCATTTTCATTGTGCCTTGGGGATTGGCCCTGTCACGTATACTTTTGGTATCTTCAGATCAAAACGCCAGATTCTTTTTTAAAGGACTATAATTCTCTCAGTCTAACCCATGATCGTCGCTAGGGAGGTGTGCTCCCTGAGGCATCTGGTGGGGCCACTGTGTGACACAGGAAGCTGGACTAGATGGGCTTTTGGCCTGATCCAGCAGGGCTCTTCTTATGTTCTTATGTTCTTATGAGGTGCGCAGGGCGGGCTGCACTGGACGACACCCACTGAGAGACTAACACTACAACGGAGAAGCCCGCAGCAGCCCACCATGCTGCCCAGGCTCAGCAGTCTTCGGCTGCTCTGACTTCAACTCACTTCCTGTTACCGCAAGCATGATAACAGGAAAAAGCGAATCGACTTTGCACACCCAAAAGGTGGCCGAGGAAGGTTAACACCCCTCACTGAAGGGTGTCACTCTTGCTCGGCCTCAGACGTCTTCAGCTGTCCCACCCGTCCGCTTCATGTTCTTGTGATCTATGCTCATGAGAACAAGAAGAAGCGACTTGGCCGAGTTGGCCAGGCTCAGAGCACCTGAAGCAGCATCTTAGCTGCTCTGGGCCTGACCGGCTTGCTTTTCGTGTCTCACGTCACTTGGCGACTCGGACATAATTGGCAGCGACGTCTTCGCATCACTCACCAA
The DNA here is from genome assembly GCA_026170595.1 of Plestiodon gilberti rubricaudatus. Lineage (NCBI taxonomy): Eukaryota > Metazoa > Chordata > Lepidosauria > Squamata > Scincidae > Plestiodon > Plestiodon gilberti. The sequence goes on along the minus strand of JANXHW010000001.1, from coordinate 134,822,151 downwards.
TTGTTTCCAGGTCACTGAAAAATGGATGGCAGCTGTGCCCAGTGATATCAAGGTAAGTCACTGACCTAACCTACCTCACAGGGGTGTTAGGAACTATGTACACCATCCTGAGCTCTTTGGAGGAAGAGCAGTACAACAATGTGAAAAAAATAAATACGCCCTTAGGACATCGTATATGAAAAGTTTCATGTACATTGAATACAAGGAACCAGTTATTTAAGCAATTAAAAAGTCACACAGTTGAAGATTTGCATTGATTTTAACAGAAATCCTCTGTTACTTGCAACGTCTGTTCTTCCTGTCCAATTGGTACAACATCTTCAGGTATTGTATTACTCAAAGTCACTATATCTTGGGGGGCGGGAGTCAATCATATAGGGGAGGAGTTTCTTATTTTATAGGCAGTGCACAACTGGTACAAGCTTTGCATTGTTTTCAAAGAGAAATAACCAATTTCTCATTGAAACCCATTTTAAAGATGGGTAAAGCGAGCCTATTGAAAAGCCACAGTGCAAACACAGCTAGAGTAAGAGAGAGTTTATTAACTAAAGTGTCCACTTTGCTTTCCATTCATACTCAGGTTAGGCTTGGACTGTGAGTCGATGCTATAGGTTTAAAGAGTGATAATTTGAGACATGGTACAAATAAATCAGGCTCTAGCATTCCCTGTGGAATTCCAGGGAGGTGGAAAATAGGTGCTGATTAAAGGGGGAATCAAGCAACCTCAGCCCCCAGGAAATGCAAAAGCCTGGCTACTATGTCTCATCATAAGCTAAGCTTTAGAACTGAATGTATACCCGTAGCTATCTCCCCCTCATTCCTATTGTAAGGTCATTATGCAAACACTTTTTCTGCGAACAGAAGGAACTTTCAAAACAGTGCTCCACAAAATACATGGATACAAGCCAGCAACTGCAAAATATTTAGCCACAGTGCCATATTTTACAGTCTGTCCACATGAGTACCTGAGTGTGCATTAGCTGATATTTCTTCTTCAGCTTATGATAACATGACCATTATGACACACTCAATACATGTCATGGAACATGTATGAAGAGGGACGCAGTCAAAACAAATACTGTATGTAGCAAGTAGGCACAATGAACATGCTACGTTTGAATAGCTAATTCAAGCTCTTTCTATGCACTGCTACCTTTTTGTGAACTCAGTTAAAAATCACATATATCTCGTTCATTAAACATCCGTTCTCAAGGGCAAAGGTAGCTGACATTATTAGATATGAAATCTGCACTCTGATTAATTGCTCACTGTATTTTACATGCTGTTATGTAATTTGAACAATGAAACTATGCTTGCAATTTCTCAGTAATAATGAATCTGACCTGTCATCAGAAAAGTTCTAAGCAAACTTCTTCCAAATTGTGTACACAAATGCGATCCGTAAGCGAGCATATTTTTTAGAAAAAAAAAAAACTTTCATTTTATTAAAATATATTTCTCATACTATGATGTATGATTAATTGCAATACTATATGTATTGGCTATGGTGTAGGATTACATCGTTCTTTATTATTAGTTTGCGATTCAAAAATGTGTGCAATGACTTCAGTATCAAACTCTCCCCCACTATAAAGAAACTAGCACATTGTGAAGGTAGCTGAAGTAAGCTATTTGTCACATGGAAAGTGAACATGATTCATACAGAATCCTGTCCTACATCGGAATCCTATGTACGTCTTTTCAGAAGTCCCAAGTACACTGGGACAGACTCCTGACTCCTCAGGTAAGGGAGTATAGAATTGAAGCCTTAATCTGAAAAATAGTTGCATCTTCCAGTACCACATAACAATTTACAATAATCTGTTCAGGCAACACACAGTCATAAGGCAGTATACAAAAATATAATTTTAATTTAGGTTCTACAAAAATATTCTACACCAGTGGTTCTTTTTTTTTACATCATGGACCCCTTTAAGAATCTGATGAAAACTATGAAACCCCTCCCAAGAAAAATGCACATCAAGACAACATTTTGCAAACAATTTTATTGAATTGGAAACTGACTTCCTTCTCATAGACAGAATATAAAAACAATCTTTACAAAGAATTATTTCTTACTCATTTTTACCTGCAAAAATTAATGGTCATTTCCTGGAAAAAAAATTGAAAATAAACCCAAATTGTGCAAGTACAAGAAAAAAATAAATCTTAATTCTGCCTAAAAATTAAGAGGAGTGCCAGAGGATTGGAGGATAGCTAATGTCACGCCAATCTTTAAAAAAGGAAGGAGGTGGGACCCGGGAAACTACAGGTCGGTCAGCCTAACATCTGTTCCAGGGAAGATGGTGGAAAGTCTCATTAAGGATAAAATCTTAAAATACATAGAAGAACAAGCTCTGCTGAGGGAGAGTCAGCATGGCTTCTGCAAGGGGAAGTCTTGCCTCACAAACCTGTTAGAATTTTTTGAAAAGGTCAACAGGCATGTGGATGCGAGCGAACCCGTGGATATTATATATCTGGATTTTCAGAAGGCGTTTGACACGGTCCCTCATGAAAGGCTCCTGAGAAAACTCCACAGTCAGGGAATAAGAGGGCAGGTCCTCTTGTGGATTAGGAACTGGTTGAAGACCAGGAAACAGCGAATGGGAGTCAATGGGCAATTTTCACAATGGCGAGAGGTGAAAAGCGGTGTGCCCCAAGGATCGGTCTTGGGACCGGTGCTTTTCAACTTATTCATAAATGACCTGGAGTCGGGGATAGGCAGTGAGGTGGCCAAGTTTGCAGATGACACTAAACTTTTCCGGGTGGTGAAGACCAGCAGCGATTGTGAAGAGCTCCAGAAGGATCTCTCCAAACTGGGAGAATGGGCAGCAAAATGGCAGATGCACTTCAATGTAAGTAAATGCAAAGTGATGCACATTGGGGCAAGAAACCAAAATTTCACATATAAGCTAATGGGTTCTGAGTTGTCTGTGACGGATCAAGAGAGAGATCTTGGGGTGCTGGTGGACAGGTCGATGAAAGTGTCGACCCAGTGTGCGGCGGCTGTGAAAAAGGCCAATTCCATGCTCGGGATCATTAAAAAAGGGATTGAGAATAAAACGGCCAATATCATTCTGCCTTTGTACAAATCGATGGTAAGGCCACATCTGGAGTATTGCGTCCAGTTCTGGTCACCACACCTCAAAAAAGATATAGTTGAATTGGAAAAGGTGCAGAAAAGAGCGACCAGAATGATTCGTGGGCTGGAGCACCTCCCTTATGAGGAAAGGCTACAGCGTCTGGGGCTTTTCAGCCTAGAAAAAAGGCGCCTGAGGGGGGACATGATTGAGACGTATAAAATTATGCATGGGATGGAGAGAGTGGATAGAGGGAAATTCTTCTCCCTCTCGCACAACACCAGAACCAGGGGACATGTACTAAAATTGAGTGGAGGGAGAGTTAGAACAGACAAAAGAAAATATTTCTTTACCCAGCGTGTAATTCATCTGTGGAACTCCTTGCCACAGGATGTGGTGATGGCATCTGGCCTAGATGCCTTTAAAAGGGGTTTGGACAGATTCATGGAGGAAAAGACCATCACAGGTTACAAGCCACAAGCAACCTCCTGGTTTTAAAAGTGGGTTTTCTCTGTGCCAGGTGCAAGGGAGTGTCAACGGGAAACAGGTTATCTTGTTGTCTTGTGCTCCCTGAGGCATCTGGTGGGGCCACTGTGTGACACAGGAAGCTGGACTAGATGGGCTTTTGGCCTGATCCAGCAGGGCTCTTCTTATGTTAAAAAGTAAATTTCAGTGAGAATGATGCCGTTTGGCTTGAATAAGAAGTTGAAATTGTGGAGTCGTATTTGACATAGCAATGCACGCATCAGTTTTGATGTCCAATTGATTTCATCTTTTCATTCTGATGTTAAGAAGTGCCAAAAACCCTGCCTTACAAAGATTTGTAGTAGCGAACATTTTTGGAGCTCCAGTGGCGTTGCCAGCCCTCTCGGCGCCTGGGGTGGGGGGCGGGGGGTTGGCCAAGCGCCCCTGGAAGTGCCATGACGTCATTATGCACACCACCCCTTTTTTGCAGATCTGGCCGGTGGGGCGCTGGGGTCGCCGAGGCACCGCGCCTGAGGGGAGACGCGCAGCCCAGGCTCTTCAGCAAGGGCGGGAGAGAAGTAAAAACAAAAGCAAGCCCAGCCGCCTAAACAGCTAAGCTTCTTTTCCCAGCAGGTGGCTCATAGCACAGCACCAGCTCAGACAATGGGGGCTAGAACAGCGTTCCCTAGAATCGCAGGGCTTCCTTTTTGCATAAGCATTTCTCACGTTAGCCGGAGATTCTCACCCCATCAATAAACAGCAAAAGCTTTCTCACACTTGTTTATTATCAAGTCTCTCTCTTGTGTACTCTGTGATGCACTGGAGAACTCTCCCTCCCTCCCTCCAGCAGCGGGCAGATCAGCTGGCTGGCGCTGAACTCGGCTTGGCTTCAGCGCCAGCCAGCTGATCTGCCCGCTGCCGGGAGGGAGGGGAGACAAGATTAACTCCTGTCTCCTGCTATCCTTCGCTTAGATTGTGGAAGGAACGTTCATCAGGGGAATCCAAAAGGGGAGAAGGGGCTTCTCTGTTGGGGATGGTTTGTTCGTATTGGCGCTGAAATCGCCACTTCAGTGTGCTGCTGCAGCGCTTCCTAGGTTCCTCTGTTTGCCACACGACATGTGATCCAAGCTGCCCAATAGCAGCTGCTTTAGCTCTCTCTGTCTCCTGCTTCTATTCTGAGTCACAGAGAAAGCAAAAGGGACTTTATCAAACCCAGCTCATAATGGAAGGGTGCAACAAGCTGCACCTGCCCAAATTCCCTCTTTTTACAATGGTTAAAGGTGTAGGCACCCTGTCCCCCTTTGGATATGGTAAGCCTAGGGTGCCATGGCTTACCCTCTCGTGAAGTCCTGGCTAAATCTTAGGCCTGTCAGCTAAGGAGCCAAGACGGAGTTAGGAAAGAATGTGCATATTTGGAAAGTAAGGTCATTAGCAACAATGCACATATCATCATGCAATGATGTATACTAGGATACACACAATTTCCAATATGGAAGTGATCTACCTGTAGGAAACACATCATGCGTGAAACAACTCATTTTCTCCTACAAGGATATGAGGACATAATAGAGTTGAAAGTAGTTCAAGGTAATCTAGCACATCCCACTGCAATCTCAAAATCTGAGGGCCCTTGAAAATATATGTATCCCACCTTTCTTCTACAGGCTTCAATGTGGCCAACCACCAAAAAGAGGCCTATTAATTATTCCTTACAAATATTCCGTGAAGGACATTTTACAGCTTCCCTGCCAACTGCTTCCATAACATTTCTGAAATCCCAGCTGTCTAACAAAGCTGTGGCATGCTAGCAACGTGGCCATCCTACATTTATATTTTTTTCTTTGCTGATTTCTTAAGCAAATCAAGTTACCTATATCTTTTTCTAATTCACCAGACATTCCTATATTTTTGTGAGTCTTGTTCAATATGTATGTCTAACAATGGGATTTTAAAAGTAGACTTACCTAAAATTAATTGCACTAGAACTACTTACAGACTAGGAAGCAAAGACTTGTCTAAGAACCAGTTTAGATCATCAATCCGCAGGGCATAGACCAATTTGCACAAATAAATGCTCAAGTGAAAGGTCTGCTTGTGAGAAGAATGTGTTCTGCTCACATGAGCAATTAGTTGTACAAAATGAGCCAGTGGGCAGACTGTCTGAACTGGCTCTAAGTTTGAGGGATACGAAGGCTGCCTTTCCAGACATTTTCGGGTTATTGTGCTTTGTTACAAGACTACATGAAAAAGCCTGGGGGATGGGCCTCTTCAGAACCTAGTGATAAGAAAAGACTGTATTTCCACTCTGTCAGACATGTATTACAGGGATTTCTGACAAAAATGTAAGTATAATTTGCTGCACAGTTCATGGGCCTTGCCCTTAGGGGAAATCTTCAGTTATCTATTTTGTCCTCAGGCAGATAATAAAGCTTATCAAAAGGCCCCTGGCAGATGTCTGATTCTTTCTATGCCAGACTGACAAAACTTAGCAAACATGTCGGTCTCAAAAAGAAAAAAAAAATGGGGGTTTGTGTGCGTGCCGGTCAAATTTTTTTGCAAACCAGTCAGTCATCATAGCAGTCTGTATTTAGGCAATAGAATTGAACCTTCTGGAAAAATAATGCACTGAAGTGATCAGTGAATGCTCCACTGATGCACATAATGAAATAATCAAGAAGTCATAAGTGAAATGATAATTCACTGTGAAAAAAGTGTACAAATATTCACATTAAGACAACATTACAAGGACTTTAAAATGACAAAACAATACAACCACCAATATGACTCAGTTCTGGTGACTGCTAAAACATACAACTAAAATATTACTAACTGGGCAAAGAGGCTCCTGTTAAATGTAGCTCTCACATTTAGCCAGGAGAGAGCAACTGTCCCTATTCATCCCAGCATAACATCTCTCCCAGTTGCTGCTGCCAATGTCTCCTTGTGTTTTAAGCGTGAGACTCTTTAAGATGGGGAACCATTTTCTCATTCTATTTGCTAGGTAAACCGAAAAATATTTGACAACTTTTGTTGTTGCTGAAAAGTGATATAAATATCGCAAATATTAATAGAATACATCTATGTTCATACAGGTCCACTGGAAGAACTTAGACCATTTCATATTTTGGCAAAAATACTGTTTGTTTTCACTTTTGGAGTACTGCTTCTTGAGGAATAACCCCCCCTTTCCTGTATGTAGCAAATTTAATGCTTCAGTCTGACATATTACATGCGATGTAGCAACTAGTTCCATCTTCTGTGTAAATATGCACCTGACAGGGCTCGATACTTTTTTAGTTACTTTAGAAGTGACATCACAATTTTAAAGTATTCCAGTGTTGAAAGTTCTGGCACTATGCACAAAGGCTTGGATCCTTCGGACCACTTGTCACACAGTTAAGAGTTTCTGCTGAATGGTGTTTAAACATAGTGCAGGGAGCTGCAGCAGTGGGGAACGAGAAAATCGGCAGCAATTAGAGAAGCCCTCCGTGCATGTGAGCAAGGGCTCTGCTGGATCCAGTCAATATACAGGGGCATAGTTTCTAAGGAAATGCTCCAAAAATGTATGTATGGATCCAGATACAGATGCCACAGCACCAAAAAGCAGTCATTAAGCAATTGCTCCCAAGCAAACAAAATACAGGTTCAGTATCCCTTATCCGGACTGCTTGGGACGGGAAGTTGTCTAGATTTCCAATTTGTCTGGATTTTGGAATATTTGCATAAATATGATGAGATATCTTGGGGATGGGACCCAAGTCTAAACATGAAATTCATTTATGCCTCATATACACCTAATACACATAGCCTGAAGGTAATTTTATACCATTTTTTAATTATTTTGTGCACCAGTATGCCTTATGCTATGCTAGCCAGGTGCTGGAAAAAAGTTTTTTTTTTTTAAGAGACATAGCCCCCCAAATGCCTGGATTTTGGATGTCTGGATAAGGGGTAACCAACCTGTATTACCATTGCTACCATAATAGCTGCTTGCAGCAGGGATACATCCAAATGCCTAGCCCCTGTAATGCAGGGCTGTCTTAAAGAGGGAAGGGCTATTAAAGCTGTGTTTGAAACTCTACCACTGCTATTACTGTTAGTCTGGGACAAGAACTTCCCACTCACTTTTCACCCTAGGCTGCTGCTGCTGCTGCTACCTTATATGCCACATACAAGGTAGCAGCAACACAGGGTGAAAAGTGAGTGGGGAAGAAGAGCAGCGTGAGCAACTACACCCTCTAATGTCAAGGCTTTGTATAGACTACCTAAAATGGCCCCTACCAGATCTGCACCTTATGCATGGCACTAAATAAAACCCCCACAGCATCAATATGTACAATAATCCTGCAAAATCCATCACAAAAAGGAGTGTCAAGTACATAAAATGTGAGGTCATGTTAAATATGGACTTGTTCACACATGCATGTACAGGACATGACTTGATACCTCATCACTGAATTATTTGAGACAATGACTTGCAGTTTAATGTGTGAGCAGACCAAAGAAATACATTATGTATGTGCTAATATGCACGTTCTTTCTATGATGTTTGATCTGCAATGGCTCGTTTACACATGCCAGCCACTTTTCAACAGTGCAGATATCAAAAGCTGAACAAATGAGTTGTCCCAGAGAACGTGCACTGGCATGTCCCACTTAGAGGCAACAGTGTTGTGGCTTCCCTGAAGATGCTGAAAATGTCGCCAGTGGTTTCAGTCAAACCTAAAACACACTCAGAGTGGTTTTCAAGTCAAATAAATCTTATTTTCACAACAATGTTTTCACCACCCTTATTTCATGGAAAGAGGACACCATCAAGGCTGCTAGTCATATACCAGACTTAATGTGACAGTTCCTTAAGGATATGATGAGCCATACACATTTTATTTAAATTTTAGACTTTTTTACCAAGTAGTGAAGTGCAGAGATGTGACTTCATACTCTTTTCTTAATACATATCATTATGAAACCATACTATTATCCAATGCGATTTCAAATGCATCATTTATTTTGCTATCAATCAAGGACGTGTTGCATTCCAAACCAACTGCGATGAATACTGTAGTTATCTTGTACTCAAGATGTTAATGTCACATCAGATGGATATTAATTCTTCTACATATTTGAGGACGGGTTTCATCCCCAGCACACCTAGATGCACGCCCCAGCATGCCTAATTGTGTACAGTGAATCCTCTGTATCCATGAATTTGTCTCAGTGCGGATCCCGGATCCATGGGGTCCACTGTAGAAACACTTTAAAAAGTGAAAAGGTCCCCAAATCTCCGTGTTCCTACCTTTGCACGGGCAAACCGCACCATTTCCAAGGCTCTTAAGGACTTTCTGCAGCTGAAAGACCCACTTCCAGATCACGTGAAGGCTCCTCAGCCTTGGAAATGGTGTGGTTTGCCCGTGCAAAGGTAGGAACATGGAGATTTGGGGACCTTTTCACTTTTTAAAGCATTTCTACATATCCACGGGCAGACCCCCAACTCTGGATTCTCAGTATCCATGGGGGGTGGTAGTGGTCCAGAACAGAATCCCTGCGGATATTGAGGTTCAACTGTATTGCCTAATTGGACAATATATTAGCAACACTATGTCACCATAAGACAACTTATCAGGGGAAAGTTATCATTACTATTTTATATCGTTAAAAGACATGCCTCCCTAAGTGGTGGAAGCAGAAGCTGTAGATACAAGCAGGAGAAAAAAAACAGTTGGTAGAGGGAAAAATTGAGAAGCTAAGTAGGTCAGGGTCAAATGAAGGTATCAAATACTGTTCCATCCAAGATCAAGTTACAGAACCAGTGGTTACTATCTAGGCTCAAGCTTTACAAAATATTTGTGTAAGATTTTCTGAAAGACAAGGCATAGCTACCACAACTGGCCTTAGGCATAGGGATTCAGGGAATACAGGTTTCTCATAGGGAGGTTTAAAAAGCTCGGCTCCCTGACTATGCCTCTTTGATCAGTGAGACTAGGTCAGTTGTCCTAGAGAGTCTAGCCCTCACAACATGGCTAACGGCAGCAATGCAAAGAAGGATCAAAGTGCTGCTGCCAGCCAACCAAGTAAGATGTCGCCCCCGTGCCCAGTCGAAAATGCCCCCCAGGGTCTGGGGGGTTGCACATGAAGCAACTGCTGCCCTGTGGGCAGCGGGGGGGGGGCGGCAGCTGCGTGCAAAATGGAAACAAACCCCCAAAAGCCCTAGACATTTATGGAAATGTTGCACCCCCCAGGGCTCCTCACCCCAGCACCTGGGGCCCAGGGGCCCCCGCACCCCCCGACAACGCCTCTGATTTCTGAATAGCAAGAATATTGGGCAACTCAGGTGCAACCCCCACTCCAAAATTTTAAACAAAATTAACACAAAAATTGGGGCATGTAAAAAGGAAACAAGCATGATATTTTTATGATTACATGATACTCTGATAAGCAACATCCGTAAGGACACAAAACATTCTAGCTTAATAAACCCAGAAGAGTATATGTCAATGCAGTTTGAAAGTCATAAGACAAAAGGCTGGGGTGTGTGTGTGGCTTTTCGAAATATAATTTTGCTCTAGTTGGCCATACATCTGAACACGGTAAGCTGCAGCTACCTGTGGTCCATTTGATCAGAGAAATATAAAGTAGCCCAACAGTCTTGCCTTAGTTGGTTGTGGCCATATAAGAAAAGATGACCCAGTGCAGGCAGCAATTCTTGTATTTTGGATTTAATGACAAGGAATAAATATAGGCAATCTGCTAGACAAAGATTATCACCTTTCTCCGGTTCTATATTCAACACTGAACATTAACTTTTCAGTACAGTTCTGGAAAAGCCATGGGCTCCTCAGGTATCAAGTTTACAAATAGGCCACAATCTAACCCAGAATTCAGCACACTTCAGTTCATTAAAATCAGTGGGTTGTGTGCTTAAATCTGTGATGGACTCGTGGCCTCAATGAGTGAAAAGGATGCAAATAATGTATGATACAAAAATGCAAACTGTAGACATACGGGACATGATCATCATGTCAAAATTCATCTTCGGCAGGATTGTGCCTATATTGTTTATTTTCTTGGATAAGACAAAAGGTCCCTATTGTCTCTTTTCTGATGGCTTTCAGGGAAAGCATGGCTAGAAAAAAAATCTTGCTCTACCATTTCTGGTTTTTAACTGGGAAAAATGGCAAGAGTGCCTTGAGAAAAAAAGAGAGTTTGCTACTGAGCTGAGAAAGTGTGACAAGAAGCTTCACTATTAATATGAAGTAGAAATGATCAGCATTTGTAGGTAATGACTGAAGTGCTCTTTAACAAGATGAAAGTATTAAGTATCTATGCAAATCCAATCCAGCTCTCTGTGGAATAAAATGCAACTCATCACACTTACCGGGAAAACGAGGACTCATTTCACAATTACCTCAAAGTCAGGAAAGAATGTTTAAAAATATTAGATATACCTAAATGCATCTCTTATAATACTGCATAACTATTTTGAGTGTCATGATGTTTCTTGTCCCTTTTTAGTTCTGGTATACACTCAAATTGCGACTGACAACACCATTAAACAACAGTACATCACATCAAGAACAGAAGCCTTGAATGCAAGAAATAAATGAGAGGTATCTTACACAACAAGAGTACTGTAATGCTGTGTAAAACCTGTCATATGTAAGACAGCCAGTTCCCAGCACCGCATCTCTCTACTACCACATTCTGAACGGTCATGCTCAAAACATGCCAGAGAGTGAGGAGGGGAAGTGGAAACAGACCACTGCTTCTCCTCATCACCACAGTACCTAGATTTTGGAGAATTGGAGGAGAAGTGAAGCGTTCAGTGCATTTGCAGTGGTTCATCCACTTGCCCCCTAGCCAGGATCATTGCCTCCCACCTCCTCCTTCCAAGGACATGTCCAGAATTGTGACGTCAGGAAGTGACGCATTGGACAATTCATTAACCAAGCAGAACAAAACTAAATTAACGTCATGAAAAAAAAACACTAGGTTTGTACTCAGAAATAAATATGCTTGCGCCTTTATTTATTTATTTTTCATTTGCAGTGGTGCTGTGACAAATGCATGTGAAAACCCAGTGCCTATTGAACCCAAATGGTGTCTCTTCAACACTGCCAATCATGGCAAGACAACGCTTAGAAGATCAATTCTGACTCTTAGAGCATCAAAACAGCCTTTAGCTTCTTTAACTGATAGCTGTCTTTTCCATTTGCAGAAGCACACTGTGATCCAAGGCTCATTTTATTCTAACAAGGAAAGAAGCTTAGCAAATGTGAGAACCGCTATTCTACTTCACTGGTTACATTTCCAGCAGAAACTCTCCCCCTCTTTTTTCTGCACAAGCAAAAATGAGCAACAGAAGCGTCAGATTCAAGTAAAACCATACAAAAAAAATAGAAGGATGACTGAGAAGCTCAATTATTCTCCTGGGAATAATTTTCAAATATATAGTATCTGCTAATAAAGCAGCAGCCATTAGACTAGGAGTCTCCACATTCCTGCATCCCAGCACCTGCACCCATTTTTCCAAATCTGAATGCCTCCAGTTCATAAACCAAGGGGAAGGTGGACACATTGCAATGATAGAATTTAACAGAATTACGATAAGTTTAAATCTATGGGCCAGTTCAGACAATAATAATAACACTAACATTTTTATAGTGGTTTCTGAGTGTGAAAGCACTTCACACATTAATTGGATGAAATCCTGACAACAATCCTGTAATTGTCTCCATATTACAGCTGGGAAGCTTAGAGGGCATGTTTTGCCAAGGTCGCCTGGTGAGTTCATAGCAGAGGAAAAATTCAAACCCGATTCCCAACTCGGTTTCTTAGTTACTACACTGCACCAGTTCTCACAGTAGCTTGTTGGATTGGAAACACAGCCTGAAACCTCATGAACAAGCATGCTTGCTCCTCCCCACTGCACTTCTTAGCTCTGACATGGAGCTGGGATATTTAAATCTTGGTTAGGTAAAACAGCAGCTCTACAGCTCATTTGAACCCAGAGCTCCCGCTTAGACAAGAGATCCAGGTTGCAACAACGCATGGAGACAGCGGCATAGCTGGATTCACACCAGCAGCCAACCCACCCCCCCACGTGAGACTGCTGATGTCACTCGCCCCGCCCCGAGTGATGCAAACCAAACCAAAACGTTACTTGGGGCTCAGGCGGGCAGGGGCCAAAACAAACTGCATGCGGAGGCGATGGACGCCTTCAGCTGCTCCCTCTGACCTGTTATGCCTCCTTCACTGCCACCGCCTGGATCGCCGCCACCGCGTTCTCTGCCGCGCCCACGACCATCTTCTAGCCCCCGCCTCCGGTAAGCTGCCCCCTCCCGCATGCTACCTGCTACCACTACCACCCCCTGCCACTCCCCTTCCTACGTCACTGCATGAAGTTGTTTGTTTTACCTAACCAGGATTAGAATACTACACAAGTGAACGATGGAAGGAAGAGGAGGGAATGCATGGGATTTTCAGGCCTTATTGTTATCAGTTGCATTAACTGAACAACCCTTAAAAGTGAATTTTGAGTGGGTTAGATGGTAAACAGTTAGCCTCTGCCCAGCAGGACAGAAATTATCTGAATTGTAAAATTTATATTTATTGTCATTTAGAATTGACAGCATGTACTCGGATTTTCCCATGTTAAAAGTTCTGATTATATAAGCTTTACTTTTAAAACAACAGAGTTTGTTTTGTTTTTGTGCAATGGTTAGGTTGTGCATTGTTCTGTGCAATGGTTAGGAGAAAAGAAGTCAAACTTACCACCACCGCCTCCAAGAAGACTTGAATTAGCTATGGAAAAAGAGAAACAAGAATTATATTTCCAGATATCAACTTTCATAGGAAGTTTTTTTAAAAAAAATGTTTTGTAGCAATACAAAGAAGAATGCATTACAATTTTAAGGCAGTCCATTTATCTGTAAATGCAAAGCTATTATGCATTCCAATGTTTAATCTAGTGGACAAAAAAAGATGAAAGCAATATGTAGCACATCTTCCAACACTGCAGAAATTAAAGCGATGTACAAAACCATACATTTATCTGGAAATGTCTTGAACGTTAAAAGCTACTTCCTCCCCTATTCTATCAAGACCCTTAAGAATAATTAAGAATGCCTTCTGAATGCCATCTGTGCATACTATTTGGACAACATGAGGCAAATGCAAAACAAAATCTCTTTATGCAATAGAATTGTTTAGAAAGCCACAAATCATAAACATGAAAAAGCATCTGTATCAGCTGCCAGAAAAATCTGTTACATTATGCATATCAGAGATAATTAACTATCACATGTCTCCCAATACATATACAGTACATATATCCTACTGGCAACATTTACTATACATTTTATAACCCTAGCATTGTTGCCTGCCTCAGGGAACAACAATTTTTGGTGCAAGGGTAAATATTCCTCCCCAGGGAGCAAAAGGAAAAATCCTTCATAGGGGTTTACACAATTATGCATATGGAGAAAGCAGATACAGAGATATGCACCTACTGCTTTCATAATGGGGGCTTCATACTACAAAATTGATTCAGGTGAGACTCAAGAAGTCCTTCTAGACTTTGCCGCCACAAGATGTGGCAATAGCAACTTAAAAGGTAAAGGTATCCCTTGACAATTAAGTCCAGTCATGTCAGATTGCGGTGCTCATCCCTGTTACGAAGCCGAAGAGCCAGCGTTGTTCGAAGACGCCTCTGTGGTCATGTGGCCAGCATGATTCAACACTGAGGTGCACAAAATGCTGTTACCTTCCCACTGAGACACCTATTAATCTACTTGCAAATTCTTGTTTTCAAGCTGCTAGGTTGGCAGGAGCCATCGCGCGGATTCGAACTGCCGACCTTTCAATTGACAGCTCATGGTTCAGTGGTTTAATCCACTGTGCCACCTTAGATCATTTTAAATAAGAGGGTGAGACAAATTCATGGAGAAGGGGTGGTACCAACAGCTATTAGTCTCGGTAATTAAAGGAAACCTTTAGTTACAGAAACAGTATGCTTCTGAATGCCAGTAGTGTGAGAAGGAGTCAAACCGCAAGGGAGGGCTGTTGCCTTCATGCACATGGAATTCCCAGAAGCATCTGACTGCCCACTCAGCCTTCTAAATGGACCTTTGGCCTAATCCGACTCTATTGGACTCTTTGTGCTGGTTTTGACCTTTAAAGTTCTTTATAGCTTAGGGCCAAGGACCACCTTCTTCCATTTGAGATGGCCTATCCCCTAAGGTTATCCGGGGAATCCTTCCAACTGTGCCACCCAACCCTGCGGCTTGGCTGGTGGTGATAAGGGGAAGGGCCTTTTCTGTAGCAGCACCACAAATCTGGAACTCCCTCCCTTTTGAATTAAGATCTGAACCCTTCCCTATTTGGCTTCCAACAGGGGCTTAAGGCTTTTTTTGTTTTTGTTTTGTACAAGTGTCCCCCGCTTAACGATGGGGATACGTTCTGAAATCCCCATCCTAAAGTGAAGTCGTCATTAAGCAGGTCTTGCTGTGCTCTGAAGTTTAGCACTGTGCTTAAAGCCCCAGCGTTAAACATCCAAGCTCTTATCTTGCCCATTAGCTGTTTGGCTTTAGATAAGGGCTTCAAACCCCTTATATCTAGCACGAAATGTCTTTTTAAATCCTTTGCTCTTTTTACTGGGGACCTCCGTCATATATCCGGATGGTCGTTAAGCGATCCGTCATTGAGCGGGGGACACCTGTATTGCATTCACTCCTTTAATGTTATTTTGGCTGCTGGTAAGTTTTCCCGAGTATAGTTGTTTTATTGCCTTTATCACTATACTATTGCCTGGTGTTTTTATATTGATTTTATTGAGGTTGTATGCCTTTTATTTATTTATTCATTTATTTTTCTCATTTTTATACCACCCTTCCTCCAAGGAGCTCAGAGTGGTGTACATATTTCCTCCCCTCCTTTTTGTCCTCACAACAACCCTGTGAGGTAGGTGGGGCTGAGAGATAGTGACTGGCCCAAGGTCACCCAGGAAGCTTCGTGGTTGAGCGGGGATTTGAACCTGGATACAAATCTTTTTTAAAAAAATAATCAATCCAGCAGGCCTCTTTTTATGTTCTTGTCCCACAGCAATCAATTATTGATAAAAAGCAAATATACAAACAAAAACAGAAATGGAATTCTCCATAACCTATTACGTGGGGGAATCCCCATAGAGGAAAGGGGGGGTGTCTCTGAATTTCAAACAAACTAATACGAAGAAATATTGTAATAATGATACTTGCTGGTGATAAACCTACTGAAGATTTCTCCTCTATTGAAATAAAGAATGTAGAGTGCACACACATGAATAGGCATATGTACATCCATACAAACAAAACAAAACACACAATACTACTATAACATATACCAAAACATGACTTATCTATCAAGGTATTACTTTCACTTCAGTATCATCAATCAATAGATGTCTAACCAGCACAACAAAAAAACCAGTAAAAGTGGGAAATCCTAAATCCTAAAAATGTCATCTAAATCCATCATTCTGACAATGCAGAATTTTTCCTCCAGTGTATGACAGTTTTTGGTCATTTCAGCTCAAACTATTGGCCTTGAAATGCTCCGAAGACCTTTCTCACTGGGAAGGGGTAATCCACAAGAGGTTTGTATCAATCAGGCCACCTAAATAGACACAAAGCATGGTTAAGTGATTCATGCATGCTCATATATGTGCAGTAGAAGTCTCTGCCTTGAGTGCAATACAAACAGAAGTTCATCTCATTTACCTCATGCAAATTCTTTACTATCAGCTACTCTATGTGAAATCAATATTTTGGATCATTTTGAACTTCAGGTTGCTGTTCAATTGTATGAAACTGTCTGGAAAAGCAGAGAAGTATATCCAGCACAAATAATGAATTAAGAATTATTTTTATGGATAATTTTGCCAGCCAAGTGATTCAATTCAAAGCCTCTTTCCAAAATAGGAGCACACATATCTAGAGCCAATTTTATATTCACAGTAACTTTTTTGCATTATATCTCTGAATCCATGGAAAGTGAAATTTAGTATATTAAACAATTTTCTTACAGTAAAATGAATTTTTATCTGCCAATATTATAGGCAGTTTACTACAAAATATATTTCTGCAGTGTGTCTGGAGATAACATGTTCAGGACACTATATATACACAATGCATTGAATCATTGATTCATTTCTCTAAAAAACAGACATTTAACCACTTTAAAAATACTAATATTTTTGGAATTATCTATTTCAGCAGTCATTAATGGATTTCATAAACAAAATTGCTATGTCATGCAAGTAAACATCTGTTACTGTAATAAAGTATGCTTTAACACTTAATTCAGCTTGTATTGATCTGAGCAGCACATAAAAACATTTAGTTTATACAGTTCAGTTGCAAATTCCTCCCCCCAAAACATCTTTGCATCAATTTGCGAAAGACCACATTCATTATTTCGTAAAGAACACATTCCTTATTTCATCAATAAAAACAACAAAGAAGATGACAGCTGGTGAACACAGTGCTAGCAATTTACCATACAGGCAGCTACATTTCCTCAGTCTAACATTTCAAAAGACATCTTTACCCATCACTGGTACTTTTGATTGGTCTGTTCATTCAGTCACACCTCTAAGACAAATCAAGAACAAGATAGTACAATTCAAAAAACAAACCGTTCTTTGTGCTGTGCAGTAAAATACAGAAGACAGTTGCTAGTACTGAATACAGCTTACATGATTTAGTAACATTTAATCAATATGGCTGATCAACACCACAGTATATATAGGCATACCATCTGTCCCGGAATTTCCGGGACCATCCCATAACCTGGGCTCAGATCCCGGATCAGTCCCGGACTGTTCTGGGCCTGGTGGTAGCCTCCGCCGCTGCCGCTTTTAAGCTTAGCTTTTTTCCTGTTGGGATTTCGCGAATGGGTGGCAATGGGTGACGGCGGAATGACAGACGGACGGCACAGACAGACACAATGGTGGCGACGGGCACCAACAATGC
Organism: Plestiodon gilberti rubricaudatus; assembly: GCA_026170595.1. Classification (NCBI taxonomy): domain Eukaryota; kingdom Metazoa; phylum Chordata; class Lepidosauria; order Squamata; family Scincidae; genus Plestiodon; species Plestiodon gilberti. Next base: position 134,804,597 of record JANXHW010000001.1, on the reverse strand, counting down.
CATGGTGGCACGACAGGCACAGACAGGCAGAGATGGGCGGCAATGGCACCGGCAATGGCACGGATGGGCGGTGCGACAGACGGGTGGCGACAGGGACAACGGAGGAAGGGTATGACGAGGGACAGGTAAGTCAATTTAATTAAATTTGGCTAGCTAAAAATAAATAAAAATTTCAGCTTCGCGCCCTAAAAAAGATTTTTGAAATTTTAATTTATTTATTTATTTAATTGTGTGTGTGGGGGGGGGGGTGTCCCGGTTTGAAACCAGAAAAATTTGGTAAGCCTATCATGAGTGGCCAAACCGTGGCTCTTGAGCCACATGCGTCTCTTTGACGTATAATATGCGGCTCTCAGAAATATGTTGGCTGAGCTCCTTTTTACATCACAATTAAGTATAAAAGGGTAGATAAGAAATTTTCAAGCTTTATAATTATGTACCAAGTATAAACTGAGTGTCCACTAGATTAAAACAGAAGTTTAATTACCATGGTGAGTAAATATTTAAAGGCTTCTTAAATATTGCAGCTCTCAAAACATCTCTTTTATGGCTCTCAAACATCTGAAGTTCATCATATGTGGCTCTTACATTAACAAACAAGTTGGTCCACCCCTGATATATATTCAAGTTCAATCCCTGACATCTCCAGTTAAAAGGAAGCCTGGTAACATGGCTTGATAAGTTCACGACCTGAAATTTGGTTCTTCTTGGAAGAGCTGTCGTTGCCAGTCAGATTCGGCAATACTAGGCTAGACAGCAGTTATCTATCACAGTACAAAGGGAATCCACAATGCAAAGCCAGGCAATGTTTTATTTAGGAGAAGCAACTAAAAAGTGTAAAATAGTGAGCTTTCAAGTTCTACAGAACTCTTCATCAGGCAGATGGTAAGCAAAAGGAATGGGGGGGGGTCATGCTGCAAGAACATCAACCGTCTGCAGATCCTAAGGTCAAGATGAAGTTTAGGAATTTTACTGCAGATTTTAGACTCTGAAAGCTATAAACAAAGTATAGAACAACTAGCGTGATGCCCGTGCTTCGGTACGGGATGCAAGTACTTTAAATCCATTTTGTCTCCAATAAACTTTCCTTTGATTGCAACGAACCATTTAAATATAGCACAACTACCCCATGTAAGACGACACCCTGCATTTACTAAAAGTCACGGTTCCATTGAATGATAGTTGTCCCCCTTGCTGTGGTGGGACATGATAGAGAACTCCTCCCAGTTGTCCACCACGTGCCTCACAATTAGCTCACACGCCTCCCTAGCCATTAGGTGAGTGTCATACATGAGATAGGCGAGGGACCGAAACAGGCAGGCTCCATCTTCTGTGATGAGGACAATTGTTTGAGGCACCATCTCCCTATTAACATTTAGAAACTCAATGGTCATACCAACTGTTATAGTTTTTTCCCCACTGCAGATTTTATAAAGTGACCATTTACCCAAGCCTCTGTCAAGCCTGTTTATTTAAAGGGGTTCACAGGGAAGAACTCAATCACGAAGTAGTCCCAAGAACAAATATGCGTCTTCTATTGAATAAAAAATACCCCTTTTTTTCTTTTACCCCCTTCTCCCCTTTAGGGGAGAAATGTTATAAAACCGTTAAAACGGTTTCTAAAGATTATACAAAGAAACCTGCCTGCCAAAAAGGAATGTTATAGCTTCACAAACACAGGAGATAAGAAGGGTTCTATCATTGACCCCCGAATCGAGGTTCACCCCTTTCCAGGTCGAATAGGGCAAAATCCCGAAATTCTTTTTTTTAGCATTTGGACGGGTAACCTTTATAAGACGAAACCAAGCTGCTATCTCATCAGGCCTGAGAGATAGAGGAATCCCTGAAAACACATTGCACCCCTTTTTGCCCCCTTAGGGGTGGAATTTCTAAAAATCCCTTCTTATTGGGTGCTTTCGTCATGGAAGGAATGTGCTCCCCAAATTTTACATGTCTAGGCCTGGGGGTTTGGGTGGGGTGGTGATGAGTCAGTGAGTGAAGAAACCAACGATCACATGCACAATGTCTTTCCCTCACTGCTGAATAATCAGGTGCTAAACCTCACACCCCGACATCTGGGATTAGGGGGATAAGTGTCCCAAGTCAGGTGACATGATGTGCAGATATCAGTGAACCAGGTTTTGTAAATCAAACAGAGCTGAAAAATCTAAACATGTACAATGTGTGAATAATGCTTTTTAAAAGGCTTCTCCAAGGTCTCAAAAAGGTCATTTTTGTCCCAGGAGTTACTCCTGAAATTTAATTACCTTTGGAAACACACAACAGGCATCCACCATATAGACTTACAGTAAGCTCCCAAACAGGGGGAATTGGGAACGCTCATCTATACACTCGTGATTTAGAAGTGCTAAACAGAAGCTGAGCTTGGGAATTACAATGAAGTCATCAATTTTAGACACCAAGTACTGAACATTGATTAATCATGTACATGCACAAATGATGGTCGAGCCCCCCTTTGTGGGGCCTCGCGCCCCCCCTGGGGGGCGCGCCCCACTATTTGAGAACCGCTGCATTAGAGCAACAAGTAAACATTATATAATCCACCAGAAATTGCTCAGTGGTCCACAGTCAACATATTTTACAACCTAAAACCTAGACCAGGGGTTCTCAACCAGTGGTACTAGTAGCACCAGTGGCACTTCGGCCGGCTGCTGGTGGTACTCAGACCACACTCTGAAGTGGTGCATTTTTGCTCCCAAGAGGCTCCTACCTTGGGCTGAACCTCTCAGGAACAATGAGAAGGGCTTTCCACCTGTCCGGAGCCTCCTACCTATGTTTTCTGGCCTCCGAAAACCTGAAAACCAAGAAGTAACTGGTGATGTCATCACCAGTCACTTCTGGTGGTACACAGCAGGAGAGTCAGGAAGGGGTTTAGAACCCCTGGCCTAGACAATGCCTCTCGCACTATCATGTTCCCATGAGGATGAGGGAAAGGAGGAGGATGTGCTGAAATGGAGAAGAACTAAATAGAAAGGAGAGAATGCCAGCGAGGGGAAAACAAACAGAATGAGAGGCGGGGAAGGAGTTACAACTCCACTTGTCAAACTGACGGGGCGTTATCTAGCATTGCATAAATATTTTAAACTTGCATCATCAAGAAAATGCAAATAGAATGGTAGAGACAAATATGGAAAGGATAGCAGTCATCAAAAGTGAAAGACATGGAAACTGGATACAGTCACAATCACCAGCTTTGGCAGAACTTTACTTTGCAAGAACATATAAATACCAAAGGTTTTGGCTGATACTATAATCCCATTTCTTGGATATACCGGCAATTGAGAGGAAGTTAAACTGTCTAGCATGCAGTAACCAAATCTAAACATATGAGTAATAGTTTGGGTTAAGAATGCGTTGAACACTATAGCCTGAATAAAACCCTTCTGAGCTTCGAAGCTACTGTGGTTGCTTCTAAGACTAAAAAATGACTTAACCATAAAGAAAAAGAATATAGTCATACCAACCACTAAACAAAGTGTACTTTCAAAGCCAACACAGATCTAAGATTTTCTGCCCTGTGCACCCAACAAAGCTTCTCCTTCCCAGAACAGGAGATTCCCAGGTAGGAATTCCTTTTTTCAGTGCAATAGTGTCAACCAGGAATGTCAGTCCTTCCTTTTGCTTGAATGTTGTCAATGTCAGGAGGCAAATATTAAAACGCCTTACATACTTTTTCAAGTTGGAGAAAAAAAGATTAAACATAATGAGTACAGTTTTGTTGTATCTAGTTAGGAAAAAAAGAGCGTCTCTTTTCAAGTTTCTTTCCAGCTAGATAAAAGGTAAAATACTCTCTGAACTAGTTTCCAACATCAGAAAGGTTAGTTAAATGAGGACAACATGACAAAAAGAAAAACTGGTGTAAATAATCAAAGGTAACTGATATATAAAGGCAGTATACATCAAAGCTTTTCTATATTACAGCAATCTCCATATAACAGATTATGGCTATCAGAAGGATTATCCATCACTTTATTCTTAATGGCAGAATATAACATTGCACAAACAGGTAATAGTAATCTCACCTGTACACAACACATATGCTACACATATGCAGTAAGCAACACTTATCAGGAACTCATCCCATCCAAGCACTTAACATGCAAATAGTGCAAGATATCGATTTCCATTAAGCTTCCACAGGAGAAGTACCCAATGGACAGGCCCAGTATTTACCCAATGGACAGGCTCAGTTCACCCCTGTTAACTGGGCAAGAGGCACTTTTTCAATTGGTGTTCCTCTTATATTTAGCAGGGGGAGAGTAACTGCTCCCTTTCACCACAGCACAATCTTTTCTGGTGGCTGTTTGTTGGTGCTCTTCTGCATCTTTTTTAGATTGTGAGCCCTTTTGGGACAGGGAGCCATTTAATCATTTAATTTTGTCTGTAAACCGCTTTGTGAACTTTTTGTTGAAAAGCGGTATATAAATACTGTTATTATTAATAATAATAATTTATTTAATCAACAGGCTGTAGTTCAGTTAAGGGATTTGTAGCCATGCTAGAACAGTTTATAGTTTAAAAACAACATTAAAACCAAGTTAAAGCAACATTTCGTTCGTATGCTATGAACATCCTCAGATAATGAGCAACACAGGTTTTTATTTTTATTTTTCACATTTTTATACCGCCCTTCCTCCAAGGAGCTCAGAGTGGTGTACATATTTCCTCCCCTCCCCTCCTTTTTGTCCTCACAACAACCCTGTGAGGTAGGTTGCACAAGATGGTAGGTGAGCGCCTCTCGCAGCTAGCATTATAAAAGAGAAAGTGTGGCAAAGTCTGAAGGAGGTAACACTGGAAGCAACTGCTTGTGTCAATCGTCCTCAAGTAACCCCGGCTCGCTGCTGGAAGCCAGAAGTGTCTGCGAGTAACCATGGTTGAGGTTACTCATGGACACTTCTGGCTTCCAGCAGCGAGCCGGGGTTACTTGAGGACGATTGACACGAGCCGTTGCTTCCGGTGTTACCTCCTTCAGACTTTGCCATACTTTTTTCTTTATAATGCCGGCTGCGAGAGGCGCTCGTCTACCATCTTGTGCAGCCTGTGTTGCTCATTACCCGAGGATGTTCGTAGGATACGAATGAAATGTTGTTTTTACTTGGTTTTAATGTTTTAAAATTGTTTTTAAACTGTACTGTTTTTAGCATGGCTACTAATCCCATAACTGAATTACAGTCTGTTTCGATTATTGCTGGCCATGACAACTTCAAGTCATATTTATTTAATGTTCTCTGGGGGCTTCCTCCAATTACTCAGAGGACAGCCCAAATTCACTAAAATCATGTTTATGTTCTAATGGAAAATAAGTGTCTAACGTCTTTCAAACAAAAGCATAGTGAGTGCAGAGAAGATGGCTCAAGAGCACCATAATCCTATTACTCATATATGTGATAAGGAAACCAATTAAATATTTTACTTATTTTTATGCCCCTTCTTTGAAAGGTCTCAGAGTGACATATGTCTCTCCCCACCCCTTTTACCACAACAACCTTGTTTTTTATTCACTAATAAAAGAGAAGGAAGGGGGGGACCAACCATGTGATGTAAGTTAAGTTAAGGTGACACATTGTGGCTAGCCGAATGACACTGGACAAAATAAAAAGAAAGGTATGAATAAGATATAATCATAACCAGACTTCCTTAAATATATACATCAACTAAAAATGCCTTTTGAATATAAGTCAGAAGATACCTAAACATCAGAAATACCTTTGAAATACCATAAGTAATTGAGAAATTATGGAGGAGCAATTGCCTATACTATGCTAAAAACTGTTTTCATATTATTATTATTATCTTCATCATCATCTTACAAGAGGTGGTCTTCAGTCTTTAAGTGTCTGCTTGAAAAGCAAACAGATGAACTGTCATGTTCTTGCTGGTCTATGACAATTTTCTACCACAAGTATATAAGAAAGTACCCGTCATCTACATATGAAACTGACAGACAAACCAACCAGTCTGTGTGCCACTTAATGCTTCATCTATTCTAATCATTTTTGAAACTTTAGATACCGTAGAAAGAGAGATATGGAGAACCTGAAGATTGTTTCTGCAGTTATCCCATTCTCCTTTCAAGAGTCCCTAAAACTGAAAGAATGTTTCAAAAGCTTTGAAGATAAAAGAAACCACAAGCAATCAAACAGATGAAAGTGTATAGATTCACTGGAAAGGAGGGAAAAGGCAGGCAGCAATCGTCAAGGTAGAAACACTTGTAATAGCAAAGTTTTTGATTATGTAGGACAGATCCTTTATCTACTGGGCTGTTTTTCATCTTTTCAGGTTGTTGGTGATCTGTTCATAAGATGTCTCACTGAGTTTGCCACTGAAAGCAATCTTGTAAATAAATAGTCAAGCAGATAACATACTACTTGAAAGTTTCTCAGGCGCAGCCCCATAGCTGCACGGAGCCTATCAAGAGCCAGTTTGATCCACCAATTAGTATAGGACAGGGGTGGGGTTGTGACATCACCTGCAGCCACAGCTAAAGATCTTTGGTTTCTGAGCACTTGCACAAAGATTTGCTAAACTTCACTCTCGTCTGTATTCCTTTCAGCAGTGAATTATACAGTTGCACCACTGGCCACTACACTAGCTCTGGCCTCAACACAATAGCTCCCCCACCCCGTGTGTGCAGGTTACATACTGTACATTTTAAGAAGTGCTGCCGGTAACAAGGAAGAATGTGGGGAGGTTAGGAAGCCCAGGAGAGACAGGGTGTAGACAGGGTGTGGCCCATGTGGGTCTCATGAGGACATTTCATCCTCCCCCCCCTTCCTAACCAATCTTGCTTCCATGGATCCTCTGCATGAAGACGATCCCTGGGTGCAAGTCATTAGCTGCTGTGCAAGTTGTAGGAACCTATACAAAACCTGTCGTGCTATGATTAGATTTTCCTGTGTGCTAATTGCATAGTCTCAGTGTCAGGGCTGGAGAGCCCTTGGGTAAAGAGCCATCTGCTGAGCCCCTCCCAAGGTGCTCATGTGTGTGCAAGCACACACTTACATTCTCTCACCCATCTGCAAATGTCCGAGGGGGCACGTACATGCAGTCAGAAGGCTCTCTTAATACAGACTCTCACGTATCAGACAAGCTCGGATGCAGGCACTAGGTATGATTTTGTTGTCCTTTAATTCCTATCAGGGACCAATAGGGTCTTAGGCAAACTGAATGGTAAAACAGGCCAGTGGTTAGATTCCAGGGCAGGCGAACAACATTCTGAAGCGACAGAGACAGATAACTTTGCCTAAAGCACGCAGGTGGATGTGTTCCAGGAAGAGAATAGAGTTCCAGAGAAAAAAGGCAGATGACATGGTCTAAGTGGGACGAGGGATCGGGTTACAGGGGCTAGGCAAAGTAAACCAAGAGTCTCATCTTTATAGTTTTCTCCACAGAAGAAACCAGCTCAAACTGGAGAGCAGAATTCTCTTATATGGGACCAGCAGGGACCTTATTGGCTCCCCAAGTCACCTGATGCTTGCTGGTGGGCTACAGTTTCCCTTCCTGTCACTGTCGGGGGGGGGGGCACTGTGGAGCAATAAGGCACTGGTCAGCCAGCCTTTCTCCCTGTGGCTGGTCTCAGTGGTGCAGAGGGTGAAGGGCTGAGTTCTGGTGCCAGAGACCTTGGGCATGTTACAATTTCTCTTCAGAGCACTTCTCTACTATTGCACTGGATGGAGGGGATATGTAAAAAAGAAGACGTCACTCTTACTTATATCTAAGACAGTCCAAGTGAGGGATCCGACACAGCCACACAGGGGCTATGCTAGTTTTCACACACACTCAATTCAATTGAGGTTATAAGTGAAGATATTGAGGGACATTGTTTTCTTCCTTCAGCCTCTGGAGAACACCGAGGGTATAATTTTTAATATTCCAAGGCCTCCAAGGCAGGGAGAAATGGGTAAAAATGCCTCATTGCAGTGGAGATCTCCCTGTATTTCCAGAACCACCCACAACCTACCAGAAAGCAGTGAGCCATGCATCCATGTCAGAAATGCTTCCCCCTCTCCCAGAACTGTGCTGGTAGGATTCCAGAAAGAAGAGAATTCACCCCCATCTTTATTTTTATTTGAAAGGTAACATGATACCTACTTCTGTCTAACAGCAGAAGCAAAGTCACAAATAGAGGCAATTACGTACTTGATGTCAAGCGCACAGCAGACTTTGTATGTAGCAGTAGGTTTCCATGTCTTTTTCACCCATGTTGAGTATCAAAGGACTTATTTCTTGAAAAATTATGATACTAATTATTTGGTATATTTTATTATTCAATTATCCAGTCCTGCACATCTACAACATTTAATGTGACTTTCTACACACAGGTCATAATTTATTGCTAGGCTTTATAACACGGGTGATTTAATTTGTTTTGAGGCACAGCTCATATTCTGCCCTTTTGCCCTTATTTGGCTGAGATTTCTTCAGAATAATACTAATGAAGTGCACTAAATGAGCAGACAAGTAATACTGTATACTTGCAAGTTCTAATATGACATTCTGAAGACCAATATGCATCCCACTCGTCTGGTAACAGAACAATTTCTTCTTGCATCTTAAGCAACCATTATAGTGACACAACACAAAGACATTGAAATTTCATACTATGTTCCACTTGCACTCTTTCCAGATGGTTACACTAAGATTTAAAAATCATAAAAAGTCCTACCTACTATGTGAAACTCCAATCTTCAGAATCTTCATTTAAGTATTACCTTAATTAGCCACAGTGTCATGCTCATTTTTTTTCTAACCCGACATATAACCCCTACACCCCCGGTGTAATATAATCTGTTGTTAAAATAGCATGTTAATAATCTCATTATTTTTCATTTAGGGTTGACAGCTCCCCAAAGACATAGTTTTGGTACAGGGTAGAGCCCAAAGGGATCTAGGGGTAAAGCCCAACTCTAAAAAGGAGAGTCCAGAAAGTGCCTTATTCTTCTAAGGTACACACAGCTAATCCATGTGCTCACAGGTCCCCTGCAATATACTGACATGTAATTTCAGGCCAACAGAGATCATCATTCTTCTCGACTCCAACTGTGTCACAAGGACAAAGAACTAGAGTACATTAGTCAAGCAGCTGAACCCAGCCTACACATCAAACCACATGAATACACACATATGCAGCATATTATTAAGGTTTCAAGTATTTTGAAAACATTCGCACATTTAAAAACACTGAGGCTGGAAGACTTTATTCAAAAAGACAACCATTAAATCAATGGTAAAGAAAGCAAAACGCATGCAAATCAGTTCACTCGAGGAAGTGAGCTGAGTCAAACATACACACACAACCCCATCCTATGCATGTTTACTCAGAAGTAAGTCCCATTATAGTCAATGGGTCTTACTCCCAGGTAAGTGTGGATAGGATTGCAGCCTCATTCACCTATCCACACCCTGTATCTCATACATGCATCCGAGCACACACAACAGTCCTGCCAAATTCCCTTTCTACCCCTTTAAAAGGGTTAGGCCCCCTTTAGGATGATTAGTTCCCTGTTTCCACTCACAAGTTCGTTGACCAGAGTCCATAAGCCAAGTCAGAGTCCATAAGCAAGTTCAAAAGTCAGATAATCAGCAAAGTCAGAATAAGTCCATGAGTCAGTCAGCCAAGTCAATCAACCAACCTTCTCCCTTTCTTCAAGCTTTCCCCCTCTCTACTACCCATACCCTTCCTTCCTCCAGGTGCTGCTTTTACCCTGAAGACTAATGCATCTAGTGGCTGCAGCTGGGCAGCCTGCCTACTGCTGAAGGCTAGGTCTTAACCCCTTATTTGCTAGATCTGTCAGCACAAGGGGCCACAGTAGACACCACAAACTATCTCCTTGGGGAAATCTTCCGCATTCTCCAATACAACACCTTACCTCTCTTACACACAACACTACCTGACCTGTGGCTGCTGTTAGTAGCAGCTGCTTCCTCCTCTATGCAATGCTTACCAGGGGGATTTGAACAGACTGTCTAGGATGGGGCTCAAGCTGCTGCGATTACCACCAGTGCTGACACAAGCAGCTTCACTGGCTGCTTGGGCTGGGCCCACCCACTGCTTCAAGGGAAAAAAGGGGGGTCACAGCAAGAAACCTGGAAGCCAAAAAAAGTGGTGGCAAGGTGTTTTTTGGCTTACGCTCACTGCTGCCCAACTACTCCTTGCAACGTCCAGTGCTCAGTGGTGGGGCTGGGTCAGACTTCTGAGGTTCTGCTGCAATGATTGCCAATATGGCTTCTTCACAAGGAGTTCCTTTGGCTGCCTGGGCCATGCAAACCCAAAATACCACAACTCGCTACTGCACCACAGCCTTCTTTGTCCCATTTCATATTTTGCTAGGCTTACCGGATTTCTTGCTGGGACGGAGTGTAGCCCTTTAGGAGAAGGAATGTGGGCAGGTGTAGCTTGTTAAACCCTTAGAGCACAATCCTAGGCATGTCTACTCAGAGAAGCAAGCCCCATTGTGTTCAGTGGGTCTTGCTTCTGAGTAGATATGCCTAGGATTGTGCTCTAAGGGTTTAACAAGCTACACCTGCCCACATTCCTTCTCCTAAGGAATGAGTCTTGCTGGGACTCTGTCCCAGCAAGAAATCTGGTAAGCCTGTATTTTGCACAAGCTGCACATATGGGGACATGAAAAAAAAAGAAAGCTTCTGGAGGGCCTCCCTTTCCTCATATAAATAATGAAAAAGAAATGTAAGTTAGAGGAAAGTAGGGAAAGGGAAAGAAATACTTCCGTCAACTAAAAAAAAACACTTCTATTAAACAAACCAACAAAGAAAGAACAGCTTGTTGAGCAGGAGGCCACTAGAGCAGAAAACTAGCTGAGTCCGTCAGTGGCCAATCCACTCTTTACTACAATGCCTTTGATTTGCAAGGATCCATTGACTGGAAAAATTAAGAAACTAGAATTTAGGACTTGCAACAAATAAAGTTTCAACACATTGATAAGCAGTTCTCCCACCTTATGTAGAACGTTTAAGGTGAACTAGTATTTACATGCATAGGTATATAGGTAAGGGTCTTCCACCATGAAAAAGAGGAAGTCAGATCAATGGGGCAGCTACATAGGCAGCTATTTCTGGAAAGCAAGATTATTTCAACTTGAGAATGAATTTGAATACAGAAGGAATTTCTTTTCCAATATTGTGTGGCCAAAAATCTTGGAACATCTGTTACCAAAGAGATATTGCATGTAAAATGGAACATGTTTACTAGCAGCACTCCTGGAATTCATGTCCCATGCGCAAGCTCCAAAGGGACTCTTCTTTGGCTTGTCCTGTTGCAAAGACAGTCCAAATACAGTGGGGCCGCCGTATCCGTGGGGGATACGTTCCAGCCCCCACCGTGGATGCGACACCCCCGCACCCTCCACAACCACCCCAGGCACTTATTTTTACAGGAGAAACCTCCGTTTTTTCTTCAAAAGGCCGAGTGAGCAGCTTCCTTGCAGGCCTCCTCACCAACAAGACTTCTGTGCTAGAGAGTCTCAGCAACCTCTCAGCAAGGTTGCTGAGACTCTCTAGCACCGAAGTCTTGTTGGTGAGGAGGCCTGCAAGGAAGCTGCTCACTCAGCCTTTTGAAGAAAAAATGGAGGTTTCTCCTATAAACGTAAGCGCCTGGGGGGGTGGAGGGCACGGGGAGAATTCTCAACCGTGGATAACTGAAACCGTGGAAGAGGAATCAGTGGATACGGGGGGGGGGGGTGCCTGTACATTCCAAATTACAACCAGTCTGTATTGTGCAGAGTTCAAGCCTCCATTATCTCAAAAAATCACACTCTACATTGCAAATACAAATCAGAAAATAAGATATCATTATGTACAAAACATAGAAATGTAAGATTACGTCTGTCACAAATACACAGCTTCAGGGAATGAAATTTGCCGCCAAGTCATTTTCTTTTCTCCAGTACCTAAGAACAGTGACAGATCTCCAATGGAATGGAGAATAAGTATGACAAAGTTAGCTCTTCCACCTTCAGCTTTACCATTGATTATGAGAACTGTAGAGAACTTTCAATCTAAAATATAAAATGCATCATGCTATATCCTGGTTTTTGAAGTTTTCCATCACTATGGTAGCGTTTTCCTGTAGTGACTATCGAGAGGAGAGTTGCACTTGATCTGAGCCGACTCTCATCCCATTTTTAATGTCTCCTGTGTGAGTAGAGAGGAGTGCTGAGAAAACCATCTAAAAATCAACAAGGTCTGAAACATATTTCATTCTCATTGTTGAAGAAAAAGTCCCATGGGAATATAAATCTCATACCATGGTAACCTTCAGACTTCTAACTTTCTCCTTTGCCTCTATGTGAGCAAAAGGATTCTGGCTATTCCAAAAAGGGGGGGAATCAGGTGGTGGTGGGGAAATATCTATAGGACCAAAAGCTGTATTTTCAACTTATCAGAGATGGAATCAGGTATCATCAGGAGTCTGCTCTGTAGCAGGGTATCAAGACCCAGAGAAGCTGGCTCTCAGGGTCCAAGAGGCAGAGGCAAAGATGTGATCCAAAGCAGGCAAGGTAGAGTTTCAGAAATGGTAGATCATGTTCTGAGGGCCAGAGATAGGTGCATAGTCAGAGAAGCAGACAGAAGGTGGAGTTTCAGAGTAGCAAACTGAGATCAGAAGAGCAGAGTCAGAATACACTCCAAATCAGGTGGGGGTAAAGTTCTGAGGTGTGTGTTAGGAAAAAGAAGGAGTGTAGGTAAAGTCTTCACACTACCAATGAATTGCTCAGAACGAAGAAGAGCAAACTCTAAGGCCACAGCTTCATAGAGACGGAGTGGTTTGGGGGAGGGGGAAAATCAGCTGAGCAGAATATCAGGAAGCTGAGATAGCACTTCCAAAGGATGGAGCTCAGTCTGCTGTATTTGCAGAGGAGACCAAGCACTAGTGGTGCAGAAAATAAGGCATTGGAGCTTGACTGCTGGGAGCCGCAGATGGAGCCACGTGCATACACACATGCCCGTATGTACACACCCACCCCGGTACCTTCACACGAAGACAGAAGCGCTGTATCTGTGTCTGCTTCCAATATGCCATTGCGTCTAACATAGCAACATAAAAGACACTGCTCAGAAGAAGCTAAGGGGGAAATGGCATCTCCCTGAATAAGATCCTCTAGGGGCGATACATTTGTTTACTTTTTCCATCTGAATGGAACATTGATCTACCAGGGTAGAACAGTGTACTACTAATAGCGACAAAATGTGCACACATCTATTTTGCCATATATGTAAACAGTGGCAAACCACAGCCACTCAAAAGACACATCCATAAGCTTCATGCAATTTCCTACCTAGAAATTAATCTCATGTTACAGGACAATGACTAGAATATTTGCCCAAACCAGATGCTAAAAATGCATCTAAATAGTCTCCAAAGTATAAACAGTGCTTTTGCAAATGTTAAGATAGAAGCTAATTTAAATGGTTAAGGAGCTTTTATCAAATTGAATACATTTATTTATTCTAATTTGCTTTTCACTATTATCAGTATTTGTTTTAAATTACTTGCAATTGTCTGGTACAAACAGTAAAACAATGCCTGTGTACACAGTGCTCTGACTTAGTAAATAATTTGACAAAATTGTTAGAATGAACAAAAGAGCATAAAATTGAAATGCATAATACAATTTGCAGTTGGGACATGTATGTTATTAGTACTGGCAAATCTAGAGTTTTAAAAGCACATTTAAATAAAATATGTTCTAATAGCAGGCAGATATCAACTTATTAAACAAAAAGTTTAGAAAATGCATACACTAAGTGAGCAAGAACAGAAAACTGTACTGCACATATTTAATTGGTATTTCGCCCATACATTCATCATTACTTTTTTTTTCCAGCTTAGGCTCTGCAAAAGTAGTATTAAAAAATCATAAATCCTCCACCTTTTCAAACTATTGGCAATCTTGAAAATAGATTGCAAAGCTTTATTAATATTTATAAGTACCTTCTAATTACAGGTTAGCACAACATTTTCAGTGTTCTCAACTTAAACAGACTAGGCAAATAAGTGAAGTCTCTATGCCATGCTTTACCTATCAGGTCACTCCTTCTGTTTAAGATATAGCTGGGGGGGGGGGTTTAATAAAGAAAAAGGCACGATTGCAGATGAGGAAAAATAACAAGAACAATACCAAATTATTCAAAATTAGCAAAAATGCCTAGGAATGAATGGAAGAACTTGAAAGGACATAACAGCAGCCCAGCAGGATCAGACCAGTGGTCAATCAAGCCCAACAGTCTGCTTCCCACCACCAACCAGATGCCTCCATGAATTTCTCCAATCCCCTTTTAAAGCCACACAAGCTAGTGGTCATCACCACATCTTGCAGTCACCATATGGTCTACAAGCCCATCAAACACATCACTCTGTGTTTCCAATGATCACCCCACTAGGAGCCACTCACCTGGGAAGATTATCCTTGGCACAAGAAGATCCGAGTTGATGATCCCTTCTAAAAAGGATAATTTTCTTTTTCCTCAGAATTGCAGCTTCTTTCCCAGGGAATCTCAATCTCTGTGGGGCCTAAAATCTCTGACCCCTGGCACCCCCTCCGTGGGAACTGTGAACGCTATCCCATCACCATAGCCATGTCCCCAAGCACAGTGCACTTGGGGGGTGCAAGTAGGTAGGATTGGGCTTTAAGTCTCTGAAGTTAAAATTCACATTATTTACTGCTCTTTTCTTGACAAATGTGTGACCTCTTCTTTACCAACATGCCAGTCACCCATAAACTCATCTTTTTCACCACATCCACACTTGAAGCTTCCTCTTCAACCAGCTTTAATATTTTCTCTTCAATCATTTCCTGCTTTTATGTTTTGCTTTTAGAGTTGTCCTTACCCACTCCTAGTTGCTCTCTGTCTTTTTGATTTGTCTCTTCAGAAGTAGCATTTATTCATCAGAACTAACACAATATTTGGTGAATTTTACCCATCTGTAGCTAGCGATGGCTGAGATCCAAGGGAGAGTTCATGCATCTGCACATGCAGCTAGGCCAGGGCATGCTTCAGAGTTTTCATCCCTGCTGTACACCTCCCACTACCAAACAAGCAAGCTGCTGTTTAGTCTTACAAGCACCTTGCCTCTTTGACAGCGGCATCTTCAGAGCATGAAAACTTTAAAGAAAGCTCTCACCACTTGCTGCTCCTTCACAAGCTCAGTTTTCTGCTTTAGATCTATAGGGATGCATAGCTTTCCTCTATGCTCTTGAGAAATTTGAATTTTATTTGGTTTCTACTGTTCTAGTCCTAGTCCTACACAATTCACATACAAAACCGTCATATACAGAGCGAGTCTGCTGGTATAGGTAGCCAAGTACTATCTACTCTGATGGACAGAGGCTATCTAAGGCCTCCAGCAGAGATAGTAGGCAGCCCAGTGCTACCCGACATCTTTTTAACTAAAGATGCCTGAACACTTCCCCAAAGCAATTATAGAGGCTTAGGTACTTTCTCACCCACTCCTCAGGCACTGCCCCATGCCGTCTTGATTTCACTATTACCCTTTCTAATTCAGAATGCTGTTTGCACAGAATTACAACGAGAAGCAGCAACATGAGAGTGAGGGGGACACAAAAATAGCTGGAGTAAAAAAAGTGGAAGTGGAGGCACCAGGCAGAAAACAGCAATTCTCCCTCCCACATGCACCTAATGAAATCCTAAAATCCCAGACACTCTTCATGTTCCTGTATAGAGCACTAAGTTAAAATAAGCTGTTCAGGAAAATCACAGCAAAAATATTGCTCTTTGTTACTGCATCTAATGTGAACTCCTTGTCTTTCCCTACATTGATGCTGCGGGTAGGAAACGCAGCCAAACACAATTTGTCCTGAAAAACAGATGATTGGAAAGATCAACATTCAATATGTTCTTTAAAAAAAAAAACACTGAGTTCTAAAAACACTTCCTACATGGCACAATGGCTGAACAGCCACACTCCTAAGTGTCAAACTCCATTATTGAATGTAAAACTTCACACAGAATCATACTCACAGATATACTCACAAATATTAATGAATTATCGTTGCTTTGTTTCTGCAGAGAAATATTTAAGGAAATAAGACTGTAAATACTGTATAACAGCCCAATCTTGTCTAGGATCGCAGCAGTGTGTAAAAGCACGCTGCGCCTATCAAGGATCGGGCCAGTGCCGGTGCAGGCGGAGATCCCAAGTAACAACCCAGCCACCCTAACGGGTCTCCTCAGATGTGCACTGGCAAAATGGCCAGAACAAATCAGGGAGGCCCGTGTAACGTCAGCCAGACCCGGGACGAGGGACACACACACACACACACACACACACACAGAATGTCCCGTTCTGCCCTTCCCTCCACCAACTGGCGGGGACTCCCTGCCCGCTGCCTTCTTGGCACAGAATGGCTTCAACGGTGAGGGGGCGGGCCGCCTCTTGCCAGGTTGTAAACGGGACTAGGACGGGGCGAAACTTATGGTACCGCCCCCACCATAGCAACGCCTCTGTTCCTTGTATAGGTACAACCTGTTGGGTAAACTTTAAACATCTTCTCGTGTTGTGCAAGACATCAATTGCTATTAATGTGAAGATATTTTTGTGAAGATCAGAGGACGTAAAACAGAGAATCCCAATTACAGCTATTAGTGAAAACTTTACATAGATACCCGAAAAATATAAAAAGCTTGTATTGCTGTATAGGTTGACAATTTAGAACGCTAATTTTGTACAATACTGTATTTCTACTACATTAATAATGCAAGAGCATTCAACAGGCAAAATTCCATTTGAGAGACAGTCACATTCAGAATCAAAACGCAGCCATTTTCTAAAACACAGTCTCAGACCCCATTTTGAACTGCTGTTCAGTGCCTGACAAAGTATGTTTTGCGATGATGTTTCTATTATGCTGTTAAACCGTGTCCATTGATTATAGACTTAACGTTATGACATTCATAACCAAAGCGCTGCCATTGTTACGAAGTGTGAACTCCCTGGTTTTTCTGTTAACCAGTTCTTGGTAGAAGTAGTTTTGCAAAAATGTAGCACTGGAAGATGCTTGTGTGTGAAAGAGAGGCTATGCCAGAAGTACATTTCTAGACTACAGAGAGAGCTGAAGAGGAAGCGATAAGAGGAAACTGGCAGACGTTGCAAAACTCCTTGGAAGTTCAGCAGACACAAGGTGAGGAGATGGGACGGGGCGAAGGGCGGCTGAGAAAGTCCACAACTTCTTTGTCACAGTGTGGAAGAAATTCAGTGTAGACCAGTCTAGAAGACCCACCCCCCATCCCCAGAGGATCAATATGATAAGGCCAGAGGAAAAGTCAAATGAGAGACTGTTACAGCAAAGGCATAATCCAAAGGTTTAAAAGACAAGGTATTGATGGAAGCTGACAGAGATCCCAAATAACTGGCTCTCTTCTGCCCTGGGACAGCAGTTCCATCATCTGCATAACAATCGACTAGCCTTGGTAAATATGAGTGAGAGAGTGGAAGAATGGATGCTTTTCCATCTTGTTCTCCCAAATTAAGCTGCATGATAAGCTCAGTGTTGCACCTGTGATGGTCTGGCTGGGAAGTATGCAGGAGATGAGTGGGGTGCTAGGGTATGGTTTTATACAGTAAATACCTTATCTTGCCTCTTTTTTTTCCCTGGTCAGTTCTGCATTCAGTAAAGCTCGTTTATAGTTAGTCACACTGTCTCAGAATGGCTCCACCTAGGACCAAAGAACCCACTCCTACAGGAAATCGAGGACTCCCTGGGATTTGAATCAGTCCCTTCTGGTCCCCTTTTCCTGAAGACAGACTCAACTGGGTCAGAGAAAGTAGAAAGTTGGCCCTCTAACAAAACACAGACTTGTTGCATTTTGGGTTCCACAGTGAATTCTGCCCATAAAGTAGAGAGAAAAAGAAAATCCATGTCTTGACCACTCATCTAGAATACTAATATATTTCCTTGATAAATATATAGTACACATAAAGCTTCCACTTCATTTTTATTTATTTTTGTCAAGCTCCAATGTCATGACAACTGCTAAGACTTTATTAATATGAAACCCCCACGGACTGGTTCCTAATGAGCCTATGGCTGTGGCATCAGCGTCCATGTCTCATTAAAATACCTGCCGTTATAAAGCCACTTTATTCAGACTGACTGCACAGAGTCACTGTTGAACAAGCCACCTTGCATAGCCATGTTCAGAGCACACAACGTTCTATGGCTAGAGCAATGAAACCGTCACCACAGCCTCTACTTTGGTGATTAGCTACTACTGTACGTGATAGCAATTAGCTCACAGAACGTTACAAGAGGACAAACCAAATTAATGAGGAACTAGTCCTCATAGTCCTCAGAAATATTTTTTAAAAATACATTTAAGATTAACTACTTATGAATGCCAATAGAAGAAAAAAACTCATTTACAACATAGAGTTTTCTGTTGAATATGAGAACTTTATTCTGGAAACGTCTGGCAATGGCAATGCTAAGGGGGCTGTGTTCTAAAATGGATCACTGGAAATTCAATCCAACAAGCTATCCAGTGCTAATGACAAATACTGCACAATTTGGTGCTTATACTCTTTCCGAGTTTTAAGGATTATTAGTTTAGTTTCAAAGCATTACAAGTTTTTTTTTCTTTTGTTAAACAGAACAATTTAGAATTTGGCAGCAGCAGAACCTTCTTCACTGGCAGCTTAAGCCTTCAATGTCAATGGCTACATACACAACATCACAAGGTAACAGTTGTTACCTCAGGAGAACCAGTGCCCTCAAATTGCTCTAGTTTTGCTTCATATATTTGCTTAGCCTTAAGCTGCCCTTCCTCAAAAAGGTAATCATTTCAAAACTGCAGTTTTACAGAACACACACACACACACACACACACACACACACACACACACACAGAGAGAGAGAGAGAGAGAGAGAGAGAGGGGGGGGGGAGGGAAATGAGGAATGAATATCCTACAGTTAAATTTTGATTATTTGGGGAATGTGGATTCCTAGCACGCTTTCCAGTCATATGGTGCTCAAAGATGTAAAATATCTGTGAAAAAAGGGTGATGTACTCCAATCAGTTCAGGGCTGTGATAAATCACAGGGTTGTGTTAAATCTCAATAGGTGTCAGGAAATTCTGAGACTTGTTTGGTTCCAGTACTATTGTCCTTCCTGTGTTATAACTATATCCACCCTTTTCTACTTTATTAGTGCACAACATCTATGACAAGGTACTTATTTGTAATGTCACAGGGTTGGATCCAGAGATGCACATGGGAATGCTCAGTAACATCTTTGATTTGTTCCTTCTGAGTGACAGATCCCGATGGTAAACTGCTATTCAAACTTCAAGGAATGTTCTCTTGCAACAACTTCCTTCTATTCACACATCTGGATCCAACCTACTATTGTTAACTTAGTAACTTCTTCTTCCAAAATCTTCCCATATTTTGTTTCTCAGATAATTTTGCCATCTGATGTATGTGCCATAAATATTTCAAAATATGGTTAACTCTTCATATATATCTTATTACCACATTGAAATGAAATCTCTCGTCTACTAAGGCCACTTAGGCACATGCTGAAACTTACCTGTCACCCATTCAGAAACTGCATTTATTTTAGTATTGATCATAAATAGTGCCTCAAGGCACTTGCTCCACAGACATTTTATAAAAATTAATTTGATTGGTCACATGGGTTAATGTTTGTGTCACTGTAAAATGTATCTGGTCTTGGGCCACAGTTTCAGCAGCCCGAACACACTGCAAGGCAGAGATAACTTAATGCTTTAAGTACTCATAATAACAAATACGCCTAGCTGTTCATTTGTACTGTTTACATATTTATCAGTGCTTTCCTGAATAACTATGCACAGCTGTATAGTATAAATATAGATGAGATGATTAACAAAGAAATCTTATAAATGTGTTTTCATTAATTTTTGTAAAGACAGAACACTCAGCTGATTAAATACAGTTGCAGAAGGTTTTGCTGTAATAGGAAGCATGAATCTCTGGTCCAAAGGCTTAATTTGAGAACTTCGTGGTTTATGCTGAATGGCTATGCCCAACAAGATCAAGATGCATACATCAGTTATGCCACCACCTTGTGTGAAGCTCAGCATCTTTTTTGTAGATCCCAAACAACCTTTTGAAAAATCAAATTTAGGATTCTGCAGTAATTCATGCACAGTCTAAACCTGAACACATTTAGTTTCTGGTACATATGTTTAGGATTGTAGCCCTAACACTACTTTATCACTGCCAAAACTAAAAGTAAAAAGTAAAAAAAAACCTAAAAGTCAGGAACCATAATATCCTTGGGATACATTATGGTGGCATTTACTGCATAGTATAAACACCATTGTACATGTCTTTCTACAATATTAATAGACATATCACATATCCCCCATTCCCACATTTCTAAGAGAGCTTGGCTGCAAACTGGTGTCAGAAGAGTCACTATAACCCTAATATTTAAACAACACTATGGGTCTTTGGAAAAATGTAACACAAATAGGTAAAAGTTTACATGGGTTTTATGCACAGGGAATAGTTACTACTAAGCATTTATATAGTGCACAGTACATCTTTTAATCAGCACATCAGGAAAATCAAAGGAGAAGCTCTATCTTCCAAGCAAACAAAGAAAAGAGGATTTCAATCCTACAAAATGCAGCTACCTTGCTAATGCTCAACAAGTCTGAGAGCTCAGTCCTATTAAAAGCCCTACGCTCAGATGCAGCAGCACCGGGGCAGACTCCACTGCATCCAGCGCTGGGATGGAAGTCTTCTCGAGGGAACGAGATGATCGTCC
Organism: Plestiodon gilberti rubricaudatus; assembly: GCA_026170595.1. Taxonomy (NCBI): domain Eukaryota; kingdom Metazoa; phylum Chordata; class Lepidosauria; order Squamata; family Scincidae; genus Plestiodon; species Plestiodon gilberti. Next base: position 134,783,789 of record JANXHW010000001.1, on the reverse strand, counting down.
CCTCCCCCCCAGCAGCCCCAATGGAGCTACTCAGAGGCGTACTAGCAAAATGGCTAGCGCAGCTCTGAGAAGCCCCATGTCGGGCTTTCAAGCCTGGGACAGGGGTTGGGATTCGGCGGAGGCCTCCTCCACTCAGTCTGCCCCCCCTCCCAGGTGTGATCCGCCCTCTCCCCACCCCAAAACTCCTCACTGCCCTCCCGCCGCCTCCCCGCCTGACGGTGGAGAGCTTACCTGCCTCCAGCAGGTGCAGTTCTGTTCCCGGGGGAGGTCTGCCAGCGCTGGCCTCCACGCCAGTGAGACAGGCCTCTGCACTGTTGCAGCGTGCTTTATGGCATGTTTGCAACAGAGCAGAGCCCCGTCCCACCGGCGAAGGCCGGTATAGGATTGGACTGTGAGTCTGGTCAGTACCTGAAAGGGAGACTACCCAAAAATTCTATGTACACTGCTTTGAGTTCCATGAAAGAAAATAGGCAGGATTATAAATGTAACAAATACAAAAATAAAAACCATTAATTAACTGGGCAATTTTGAATGTTATCGGCTTGCAGAAACAGTGGCGTAGTTATAAAACAGACCAAAAACAAAAGGACCTCATGGAAGGGCTACTGGCAATATTGACAATATAACAACTGCAAAGCACTTTGTAAGCTTATCACAATTTTATGGCACACCTGCTACTGGTGTATTAACACACTGTGTCATTTGTTGTTCTAGCCCAGAGGTTCCCAACCTTTTTCAGTGGCATACCACTTCTGCAGCCTCTGACGCAGCCACATACCACCGGAAGCAAGTGTCGATGACATCATCGGCACTTACTTCCAGGTTCGCAGCCACGCTGGAGCACAGAAAGACACAGGTAAGGAGCGAGGGTGGGCAGGAGGACCCTTCCCTACTTGCTCGAGCTTTGCCGGCTTGGCAAAGATATACACTTTCCTATATATCCTCAAGCCACTGCTTTTGGGGCTTCCGACGTGGAGCGAGAGGAATGGCAGCCGCCCACATACCACCTGACTATGGTCCCCTTACCATGAGTGGTAAGCGAACCACAGGTTGGGAACCTCTGTTCTAGCCTATTGTGTTGTGTAACCTTTACAGCACCTGATCTAACATACAAACATATCCAGAGAGAGAGAATCAGAAGACCTTTATTGGCATAAACAGATCAACAGACGTAACATACAACACAGACACACAAGATTCAAGACAGCACCAACCACAAACAAGGGCAAACCATCCCAGAACCTAGCGTGCACTTCCCACATGACTCCCAACACGTGATATACAAAAATATTAACTAAAGAGGAACATACAAACTTTGGAGGTAGGCTGAGGAGTTGGTGCAAGGGAAAACGATTCTATTCTGAAGTGTACAATTGAGAAGACTAAAGTGGAGAGAGCACGAGAAATTTAAAGAATAAACAGAAACAATTAAACAACGGATTCAGTTATTAAATATGCATATGCTCCTCAGTTTAAATGAGTGCTGGTATACACCTGGGGCACAGAAGCACAAAAACAAGTGTAACTTGCAACATGGGGAGGGGGGCCTTGTAAAGCCATATGGAAGTGAAACAATTAGGTCTACCATGCAATTAAAATTCATTAAAAATAATTTTACCTTTTAAAAATCACACAGAGGAGAAAGCTTTTTCTATTGGTCCAACAGGACTAGCACAGCAATGAAGAATGAAACCTAATTAATGGAATTAAAATTAACTCAGTGGCTCCAAAATCTACTTCAGCTGCCAAATTGCTACTACTTTCTTAATAATCCAAAGCATAAAAGGGATGTTTAGAGATACAAAAGTGACACAGTCAATACAGCCCAGTTGCTACAAAACAAGATCCTGATTCAACTGCTTGCCTGTAGAACATAAGCAGCCAGGTTCAGAAGAACCCATAAGCACAACAAATCTGTTGACTTCTGAATCATCTTGTTTGCTTATTTCTTCTCCTGAAGAATGAAAATAAAAAGCAAACAATATTGTCTACAACTGTGAACACTGTAAGGAAGGGTGATGGAAAAATCTGACGCTTAAGAGACACTTTCCTATATATCCTTGTTCCAATTCTGTTCCCGCTCTCTTCAGAATACAGTGGGACCTCTGCATCCATGGGCTTGGCAACAACAGATTTGACCCATCTCAGATCGCTGCGAGGCTATATCTGGCGCTCCCAGAAGCCGCTTCTGAGTTGTGCCAAGGCCAGTTCCATTGGCCCTGGCGCACCCCCGAATGCATCACAGACCGGTTTCTCATACTGTGGCGAAATGCTTCCGCTGTGCTTCCACTGGGTGCGTGCCAGGGCCAACAGAGCGGGTCACTGGCCTCAGTGCGACCCGGAAGCAGCTTCTGAAATGCTTCCGCAATGCATTCTGGGGCCCGCAAGGCCTCGGCACAACCGGGAAGCGGTTTCCGGGAGTTCCCAATACTTCCCCGTGGCGCTGCAACCGGCATGATCTGCAGCGCTCTTGACCCACAGGTAGGAAACACTATTTTTGAAGGGGACTTGGGCATTTCCTGATTTCCCAGAACCAAACCCCCATGGATGCAGAAGGCCCACTGTACAGCATTCCAGGTCCTTATGGCCTGACAGAAAGGACTCCTGTAGGATTCCAGGTCCTTGTGGCCTGAGCCCCTTGTGGCCTGACAGAAATCAGGAGTGGGGGGGGGGGGGGTTTGAGAGAATACAGTTTAAGAATCAGGACAAAAAGGATTAGTAGAAGGCAGGATTACCAACTGTCATCATGACATGGCACTAAATTTGCCTTAATACCAACCAAGCTACTATCAGCATAAAAAATCAACCCAGAAATGAAAGGCTGGTTGCCCATCGAAGATATTACTTTGACAATTCCATTTTACATACGCAACTTTTAGAGTGCCACATATTAGGTGAACAATTCATAAGGTATTTGTTGCCATACATTTATCTATGCAATCCCATTTTTGTCAAGCTTTGCTTTGGTTGCTTCGCAATTATTTGACTCGGTTTTCTCACACCAATCCAAAATGATCCAAAAATGATGCCAATTAGCCATTTCTGATGTCAATGCTTTGAAATGCTTAATATTCTTCTGCTTCAACCTTTCTGAGGGATTTTTTCCTCCCCAGAGACTCAGCTGCAAGCTTCATTTGCTGCTAAAATTGCTTCTAGATATTCAAATTCTATCTTTGCCAATTTAATCTCAATACGTCGTGATTTGTCTGGAATGACAAATGCTAGAAGGAACTTCAGCACAGTTACTAAATGCTCCAGGACAGTTGTGGCAAAGGAGTAATAGACATCTTCTACCAAATACTCCCAAACTGGCCACAAAACAGCCAGTACTGTATATTCTGCCCTGAGGCAGCTGCCTACCTGGCTAAGTTCTATTGAACTTTGAAAATGTGTGCAGAGTTGGCATCTGTTGAATCTGGCTCAGACAGGCTGACAAATCTTTTCTTTCTTTAGCCACTGGGCCTTGGCAGCATGCTTACACACCTCACCTACAGACAAGTCACGTTCAGTTATCATGTTGTAAACCATGGTTAAACCATGCTTTAATATTACTATCACAAATCTCAGGCTCACATATAGTTCTAGGAAATTTGCCACTTCCGTTTCTAGTTTAAAACAAACCAGGACTTGTCATTGCACTCAAGCCTGTTAAATTCTGATTTCTTCTTCCCACAGTTTGGGAACAAGTCAGGATATCAAACTGGGAATGACAAAAGCAGGAAAGAAGCTGCAAATTTCCTTCCCCAGAGCACACAAGCCTGAGGAACTTGTCTGAGCTCACAAGCCATGTCCCACTGTCCAAAAGGATAAGCCAATCATTTTCCACCCAGGGATGGAAGGTGCTATGAGAAATACACATTCAGAGGGTGGGTGGGTGAAGAGCAGAATAGAAAGATGGTTAAAGGAAGTTTGAAGGGGTTGGAGGGTGCTGTTTCGTTGGAGTGGGGGGTCAGCTATGCTGGAGCTGTGTGGAAGCTGAAGTCAACGAGGTTCGTAGCTATCAGAGATCACATCTTCCATCAGAGTTGGAAGTTGGTGTTTAGCTGGAGTGAGAGTTCAGAGATCATGACTCTGGGTGATCTGTCACTGTGAAAAAAGGGCAAACCAGCCTGCGAATGATTTTTGGGTGAAAGAAAATCATGTACTGTAGAATGGTCTCTATCTGGGTGATAGTACTGCAAGGAGCAAAACGGAAGCTCTGCCAGATCTATAACCAGTAGCTTCTGTGAAACAGAAGGTACTGCAGAACAAGCAAAGCAAACACTCAGAAATATACCTGCTGGATTGGAAGCGCTCTAGCTCACTTCAATAGTCACCTTGTAATCACTTATTAAATCTGTCTGTGCACAGCATAAGCTATGATATGGTAACGTTACGTTCAAAGAAGTGGTAACCACGTCAGCCATCTGCCCTCTTTTTTAGGGCGATAGAATAAAACAGAGGTGTGTTTTTTTCTAAAGCTGGACTCCTGTGTGCTCTTGAAGAAAGATTCCTTAAACAGTGCCTAGTCACAGTTCCGAACCACTCTACACACTCACAGCTTAAAGCCATCAAAACCACAACCAATACGTTTTATAGTGCATGCTACCACAACACATGAGGACCGCGGGGTGGCGCAGTGGGCTAAACCACTGAACCATGAGCTAAACCACTGAACCAATCAAAAGGTTGGCAGTTCAAATCCATGCAATGAGGTGACTTCTCACCGCTCGGCCCAGCTCCTGCCAACCTAGCAGTTCGAAAGCATGTTAATGTGAGTAGATAAATAGGTACCACTTGCAAGAAGGTAACAGTGTTGCGTGTCCAGCCGCACGCTACGCGCTGCAGCAAGGTCATGCCTGCCACATGACCACGAAAGCGTCTTCGCAGCGATGTCACGAGCAGGCGTGTCACCCCAGGCGAGGGGTCAGCCGGCTTGGCGCATCACCCCCCACCGCCGCATCACACCACCACCACGAACCCAGGCACGCCACCCCCCCGGTACTAACCCCATGGCCTACGCGCCAGGAGAGGGTAACGTGCCACGCCAGCAGGCCAAGCCGCATCATCTTCGGCGGCTCGGCCACTTCTAAGTAGGCCGGGCAAGGCTTCGAGCGGCGCATTCACTCAACTCTGCTCAAAGCCTTGCCCTCAGAAGGGCCGAACAAAGACCCAATTTAGAAGCAGCCGAGCTGCCGAAGAAGACACGGCTCGGCCTGACGCTCTCCCGGGGGTGACGCGCCTGGAGTCCCAGCGCGTCACCCCCTCCCGGCGTGTCACCTCCAGCGTCCCGCCCCCCCCGCCACGCTACAGCGATGCCACTGCATCTTCAGACAACGCTGGCTTCGTAACGGGGATAAGCACCACACCCTAGAGTCGGACACGACTGAACTTAAATGTCAAGGGATATCTTTACCTACCACAACGCACACTTTCTGTTAACACATTCGCGTTACTCCTTCAGTGACAAGCCTGTCACGCATGACAATAACGCTAAATCATGGTTTAATCATGGTTTGGTGCAATGTCTCAACACAGCCATAGTGTGGGTAGTACAAGATTCAATACTCTTTGCAATCCTGCAATTTGGGAAACATTGAACCCTGCCATACACATTGCAACAAAACCCTAAACAGATGAAAATGAAGCAGACTGAATTTTTTCAGAAGTCTGTCTGTTTGCAGATCTAATTTTCACAAATAGAGATCAACAGAAACATTAAAACTAGAAGGAAATGTTCCAAGAAAACAGGCAAACGTGTTTCTGCAATTAAAGACTGTAAAGCAACTGGCTGGACCAAGAGCTGGACCAGCAAATCCTTTGCTCTGGCAAGCTGCCCACAGAAAAAGCTGCAGGTGGCAATACTGATGGAAGCCTTCGCATCCAGACCAGAATCTTACTGTAATGTAACTCCCTCCTCCAACTATTAGGTTTTATTGTATAATGACTAAAACGAAGAATATAAATTATATGTAATAATGTAAAATGTAAGAATGAATCATTCACCAAGTATTGCTTTTCATCTCTTATTCTTTAAGTAGGTAACTTTATTCTATAATTAAAAAGGTTAGAAAGTGTCTCAAATACTGAAAGTTGGAAACTGAAATATCTAGTATATTGAAATCGTTTTGAAAGAAAGGATTAAAGCAAGGAATAATCAGCAGATTCACTAAGCATCAATCGCCTCAATCTTGCAGATGTTTACTTGGCAAAGGGAATCAGAATATTTTTGTCTAACAATGCAAAATCCCACTTAAACCGGAATTAAACATATACAAGTTGTTCTTTCGAGGGATGGAATACAAGATAGAATTCATTGTCTCATAGGAAACCAGTGTTGGAGTCTTAGTTGTTTTTTACTGATTTTGTAAGAAGAATAAAAAGGTCAACTCCTCTATCCTGGGCAGTCATGGGGCTTTTGAGCAGTACATAAAAATATTTTCTCTACAGCAGCATTTCCACAGCAACGCCACTTGGTCACACCCCAATTTCTTGTGGGTCCAGCGCAGAGCCTCCAATGAAAACACAGGTGATGGAAAGATCAAATAAATAATTGCCTCAAGCCCTGAGGCTATTCAAAAATCAGATAGCTGCTAATTACCCTATATTTTGCAAGGAACATAAGAAGAGCCTTGCTGGATCAGGCCAAAAGCCCATCTAGTCCAGTTTCCTGTATCTCACAGTAGCCCCACCAGATGCCTCCAAGAGCACACAGCCAACAAGATAACCTGTTTCCTGTCCCTTGCACCTGACACCGAGTAAACCTACTTCTAAAGATCGTGCAGTTTGCAAGCTTGTATAAATATAGGGAGATAAATGTTTGAGAATCTTTTTTATGGCGCTTTTTTCCAAGTCCGTCAATGACAGGTAGTGGGAACAGGTGAAGGCTGGGTCACATAACTAAGGCCCTCAAGCACTGAGGCTATTCATTATGGCTGCCTCATTTCGAGAAATGGATTGAGAGTTTTTTTGCAAATAAATAAAATATTACTTGTAAATAAATCAATAAAATATTATTTCTTTCTAGATCACCTTTTTTAAAGTATCGTAAAGCTAGGTGGGCCCCAATAGAGTGTCATTTTAAAAACGGGTCCCACTGCTAAAAGGTTTGTGAACCACTGCTCTACAGTGTTCAGTCTTCACGATGTAGCCATAATTACCTTTTACATGCAGCAGCATAAGTGAAATTTTACTCTCAAGCATCTATAATAAAATATTTCCAGCACATGGCTCTTCTATTCTTCCCTGTTATCTGCTCTTAATTATCTTACAAAGGAAGAAGATATTAGAGAAATGATTCTCTCTAGGGAAGCATCAAATGGAACACCATACTTCTCTAAAGCCATTCCAACAAATGAAAATATCAGATGTTACAAGGCAATGACGAAGAAGCAAGTTTCTGAAGTATCCCACATTTGGTTTTTCTTCTCTGCATTCCTAACACCATGTTTTGCTTGTTATTTCTTACTGGCTAGCAAAATCAAATATCTTAACATAAGAAGCAAAATAAGAAAACGAAAAACAAAAAGTGCCACAGCCATTTAGTGCCTATGGTTACATTACAAGATTAGGGCAATTCTCTCTAAAAATAATTTCTTTCTTAAAATTCACAACTTTATACCCAATTCAAGGCTTAAGTCTTAAAGTTAGAGCAAAATTGATGAGAAATTACTACTTTTAGTAGGCACACCATCCGTCCCGGAAAACTGGAGACCACCCCGGATTCTGGGCTCCTGTCCCGGGTTGGTCCGGGCCCAGATGAAGCCTCCACTGCCGCCACTTGGAAAATGTAAAACTCACCTTTTTTGGGAGCTGCCATCTTGGATCTCGCGAAAGCTCATGAGATCCAAGATAGCAGCGCCCAAATCTCATAAGGGCACATGAGGCAGTAGTACTGCCTCATGTGCCCTTACGATATTTTGCGAGATCCAAGATGGTGGCACCCAAAAAAGGTAAGTTTTATATTTTCCAAGTGGCAGCAGCGGAACATCAGGGGGAGTCGTGGCAGCAGCGTCACTAGGGCGCACGCGCGCCGCCCTAAAGCGAGGGCGCACGCGCGCCGCCCTAATGATCCCAAATTCACGGAAGTCTTACCCCCGGGCCCCGCTGCTGCCGGCTCTGACAACATCCTCGCCGGCCGGCGGTCCGGGGCCTTCTGACAAGGCCCAATGCAGCGACACAGTATTTATTAGGTTTTTCGCGCATGCGCACAACGTTTCTGAGGGCAAGGGCTGCCCTTTTGCCCTCAGAAACGTTCTGCGCAGGCGCGAAAAACCTAATAAATACAGTGTCGCCGCATTGGGCCTCGTCAGAAGGTCACAGACAGCCGCCCAGGGCGGACGCTCCAAGGCCTTCTCCCGGCCTCGGAGTCTCCAGAAGGTTGACGTGTAGTGCACGCACGGGTGCGCACAGCGCGCGTCATCCTTTCCGCGCATCACCCCCCCGGCAGTCCCCCCCCGCCACGCTCCAGTTACGCACGTGCCTGGCTGGCCTGGATGTAGCTGGCCAGGCTCCGCAGAAGACTTGTAAGGAGCGGCAGCAGCATCACCACTGCCGGCGGCTGCGGAAGAAGATGAAAATGATGTAACGGCAGAAAAAAGATGACGAAGAAGAATTGGGGGGGTTGGGTCCTGGTTTGGATCCGGGAAAATATGTTAAGCCTAACTTTTAGGGCTCTATAGAATAAATGTTGGTGCTTAGGTGGATAGAAATGTACCAATATACTACTGTATGTTTTCTACAGACAAAGCCATTAGAGGTTGTCTCATCATGCCAGAAACAGGTTCTTTCCAAGGATCTACAGTATCTTTTTCCTACTGTCACACAACCCTGTCACACAACTGAAACGATGCAAGGTTTTTAATTGTGGGGAACAATTCTCACTGCATTCATGCTTGAATATGGGGAAATTGGGGGAAAGGGTTACTGTGTGCCTCACTAGAGAGGGCAGGACCATTGCACACATTCTTGAGAAGTTCCTCTCAGGTTCCCTCTCCTCAAGACAAACAAAGTCTGAACAGGGCTGTTGTGCCAACCCTATATGTAAGTAATAGTTTGATAATAGTCTGGAAACAGGTCCCTTCATTGTCATCAGCCCTTCCCGCTGCAGAGGCTGTGGTCTTAAAAGGCATTTTTACCCAAGGGTGTATATACGCAACAGGAGTTAAATGCGTACACCTGTGGGCTGGGAGGAAGTGGGATTTCCATTGTGCTGCCTCTTTTGCAAATATCACTGTGGCAGTAGGATGGGTTTGATCCAATCTGTGCTGCACAGAGGTCTTAGCTTCCACAGAAGTCAAAGTCCTTCTATAGGGTCATTGGGTGGGTCAGGCTACAGCCTTGCTCAGCTATTGCAGAGACTTTCTAATTAACGACTTTCTAGGGCTTTCAATCTTAATTAACTTTCCAGTGCTGACGCAGTTGTGCCATCCTGGGGGGGGGGGGGAAGCAGTCATGGAAGCCTCCTCAAGGTAAGGGAACATTTGTTCCCTTACCTCGGGGCTGCATTGTGGCTGCATCGGCGCTGGAAAATTGGTTAAGATTGGGCTGAGGGTCACAGACTGTGAAAGTACCTTAAGGTTGTAAAATAAAAACTGCTTTGATTAAAATGTTTCTGTTCTTGTAGGTTACATAAATCTTCATCCCAGTGGCCAGGATCCAGAAAGTTGCTTAGGTTCACAGAGGGGCTTGTGCTAACCCAGGGGAATCTGATACTTTTTTGTTTTGACACCTAAGCTCTGTACTCTCTCTTCTCCCTACTGCCATACCAGACTGTTTTTGAAATTCCTCTCAGATTTCAAAGAAGCTTGCCATCAAGCACAGTGGCTGAGGTTTGTGAAAACAAGTTTATTACTAGTTTCAGAGTTCTTCAGATCCTGGCCTGTATCACCAAGTTAATTAAATCATAAATATAAACAGACCTGTATTATAAAAAGCACGAAAAGTCATTGTGAAGCCACATTCATAACAATCAGCTACCTACCATGATTTTCCCCCTTTAACTACCATTATTTTAATTATGTATAAATGGTACATTAACCAATTCATAATGTGGAATTAATTTTCAAGCTAAGTTCTATAAGCCATTTCACATCTGCATGATAAAAATGCAACATTGGACTAAAAGCTTTTTATTATGCCAGTGTAAAAATTAAAAACTCTCAGACAGGCTAACTGAACAGGAGGTACACTCAGGAGAATGCACAAGAAACAGAACCTTCTTAACCCCTTCATACTGTTACCAGCAGTGCTTTTTAAACACACATGCAACATGCACACACAGGAGAACCAATCACGTGCAAGGATCCTGTGCAGTGGCCAATGGCCGAGCTAAGTAACTCAGTAGGGAAAGAAAAATGGGAGGTAAGAGTAAAAGAGCAAAAAGTTTACTTTTGTGCTTAAAGGGGGGGGGGGGGAGAACAGGGCCTAATTGAAATAACTCACATTTATTCTAGACAGGGAGAATCCTATGGCTAACAGTCCCACACACTAAAGCCCTAAGAAACGTGATTAGGAGGAGAAAAAAAGGAGACAGGAGGAGAGCGCAAGTCCATAGAAGGGGCAAAGCAAATAGGCGGGAAATGTTGGGAAGAGATTAATTGGGCTTCCCACAGGAACCCAGGAGAAGGAAGTAGAGTTTCTAGCAGGGATGTGGATCAACTCTCTGACTCAAAGTCTCGAGTCAAGTCTTTCGAGTCTTTTACAATCGCCGAGTCAAGTCCGATTCGAGTCACTGACACGACGAGTTCGACTCAAGTCCGAGTCAATAGACTCAAGTCTACATCACTGTCATGTAACCAGTCAGATTTGGCTACATGACAACATCACTGAAATCACATTATCCAGAATTAGGGCACTTGCTCCATAAGCTTTACTTGCACTTGATTGCACTCAGCAAGATCTAAATGGTTACATGATGACCCCTCTGTCCTTAGGAAGAAGGCCGATTTAAAACAAGTTTGTGCCAAAGAAGCCGCTAAAAGGGACAACAAAAATTTAAAAGGTATCAGGGAGGGGAGCAGTAACAGTGGGTGTGTGCTGTAGGGAAGATACACCAAAGTGTGTACAGTACCGGGGGGGGGGGGGTATTGCGTTCAACTACAAGATAAACAGAAATTTTTTGCCCCTGACACCAGAAAAATGGGCGATACACACAGCTCCTCTCCTTCAGCATCAGCCACTCCACTTAAGGTAGAGTAGTATCAGTATTAGTCCACAATGACCAGCCCCCTCCTTGAGGATGGGTACCATGAGGTCCGACTGGCCAGTCTCCATTCCTTCAGGCAGGCAGGCAGGCAGGGCATCATCAGCATGAGGGCACAATGGCCAACCTCTCTCCTTCAGTTGGGCAGCATCAGCATGAGGGCACAATGGCCAGCCTCTCTCCTTCAGTTGGGCAGCATCAGCATGAGGGCACAATGGCCAGCCTCGCTCCTTCAGTTGGGCAGCATCAGCATGAGGGCACAATGGCCAACCTCTCTCCTTCAGGCAGGGCAGCATCAGCATGAGGGTACTATGGCCAGCCTCTCTCCTTCAGGTGGGCAGCATCAGCATGAGGGCACAATGGCCAACCTCTCTCCTTCAGTTGGGCAGCATCAGCATGAGGGCACAATGGCCAGCCTCTCTCCTTCTGCTGGGCGGCATCAGCATGAGGTCACCATGGGCAGCCTCTCCTTCAGCTGGGCGGCATCAGCATGAGGTCACCATGGGCAGCCTCTCTCCTTCAGCTGGGCGGCCTCAGCATGAAGTCACAATGGCCAGCCTCTCTCCTTCAGCTGGGCGGCATCAGCATGAGGTCACCATGGGCAGCCTCTCTCCTTCAGCTGGGCGGCCTCAGCATGAAGTCACAATGGCCAGCCTCTCTCCTTCAGGTGGGCAGCATCAGCATGAGGTCACAATGGCCAGCCTCTCTCCTTCAGGCGGGCAGCATCAGCATAAGGTCCCAATGGCCAGCCTCTCTCCTTCAGGCAGGGCAGCATCAGCATGAGGGCACAATGGCCAGCCTCGCTCCTTCAGTTGGGCAGCATCAGCATGAGGGCACAATGGCCAGCCTCTCTCCTTCAGGCGGGCAGCATCAGCATAAGGTCCCAATGGCCAGCCTCTCTCCTTTAGGTGGGCAGCATCAGCATGAGGTCACAATGGCCAGCCTCTCTCCTTCAGGTGGGCAGCATCAGCATGAGGGCACAATGGCCACCCTCGCTCCTTCAGTTGGGCAGCATCAGCATGAGGGCACAATGGGCAGCCTCTCTCCTTCAATTGGGCAGCATCAGAATGAGGGCACAATGGCCAACCTCTCTCCTTCAGGTGGGCAGCATCAGCATGAGGTCACAATGGCCAGCCTCTCTCCTTCAGGTGGGCAGCATCAGCATGAGGGCACAATGGCCAGCCTCTCTCCTTCAGGTGGGCAGCATCAGCATGAGGTCACCATGGGCAGCCTCTCTCCTTCAATTGGGCAGCATCAGAATGAGGGCACAATGGCCAGCCTCTCTCCTTCAGGTGGGCAGCATCAGCATGAGGGCACAATGACCAGCCTCTCTCCTTCAGTTGGGCAGCATCAGCATGAGGGCACAATGGCCAGACTCTCTCCTTCAGGCGGGCAGCATCAGCATGAGGGCACAATGGCCAGCCTCGCTCCTTCAGGCAGGGCAGCATCAGCATGAGGGTACTATGGCCAGCCTCTCTCCTTCAGGTGGGCAGCATGAGCATGAGGGCACAATGGCCAATGTCTCTTAAATACAAGCAAGAAGCAACCCTCTATGGACATGATGTCTCTCCTCTCACCGAAGCTGACAGGAGTATGTGAACATAATCTCTTTCTCACGGAGGTAGGTATATGCATAGTTAGTTTTGCAGTGCTGGAGGACACACAAAGATCCAAATGTTCAGCAGTGAGTTCAAGAACTGGCAGGGGTGTGGATCAAGTCTCTGGGTCCAAGTCTCAAGTCAATTCCCAAGTCTTTGCCCTCAAGTCCCGAGTCTTTGGTTGCAAGTCCCTATCTATTTAATGGGGAAAACAGGTTTAAACATAAATAAAATTAGACTTGTTGTAAAAGGCTCCAAGTCTCGAGTCGAGTCTTTCGAGTCTTTTACAATTGCCGAGTCAAATCATTGATGCAAGTTGAATCCGACTTGAGTCTGAGTCAATAGACTCAAGTCTACATCACTGGTTTCTAGGGGTGTAAGGGAGAGAGAGAGAGAATGAGAATAAAAAGTGAGATTAGTGGGGAAGACGAGGGAAAGCTTGAGTGGTTCAGGCTGCAGCTAAAAGCTATGGTGGGTGGTGATTCTCTGTAGCCTGAGTCAAAAGCTACGGGCAATGGGTGAGAGCCTAGAAACAGGTCATGAGTCTCTCCCACCAAACAAGCACTCTTGACCAGTGCTCCAACCCTCTGAAGGAGATCACAACTGAAATGCGAGATTCTCCTTGTTTCTCGAATACTTAAAAATAACCTGGTGTAAAATGAAACCTGAATTTAAGTTCTATTTTTTTTAAGAAATGCATTAAATCTACATTATATCAATGTGTACATATAAACACATTGTTAAAGATTATTTTTCTATATAGAAGGATGAATTGGGGTGACAATAACTGACTTTTAAGCTCTAACATAAATATATCAAGTATAGTTTTTTTATTATTATTAGGAGTTTCCAAATGAACCCAGGGACTAACAAGGTATCACTAGAACTGATATTTGCAGACACCATCCTGTATCTCACCACAATCATTCTGAATTCGCCGGAATGGTCTAGCGCTACTGTCTGAGCTCAACATACTCCAAATTTCAAATTATGAATATGTATTGCTCAACTGGTCAAATAGCAAGAACATTTATCATAAGAGTCCATGACATTAAGTTAATGACCAAGTACTAAACATCAGGAAACCAACTTATCAGTTTATTTCAGACAAATCTTTCTCGTTACCCCCTGGCTCACAGGTTAACAAATGAAAGAAGCAATTTCCATCTGTATGCATGGAAATTAATGGCTTGCACTGTATTTGCAGCATGTCATTATTTTAACAAGTAAATACTGTTTGATCTGTGCACAAGACCCCAAGCTCATCAAAAGCATTTCTTGTTTTCATATCAAACTTATCAAAAGTAGCTCTTTGTAGATTTCTGAATGAATAAGTTGTAAACTTTGTGAGAGCTGCTGCTATGGAAGTACAGTACTGTATTCCCCACAAAACCTCCAACTCCCATAAGCTCCTTCACCTTTCTTCCTGATTGGAAATAGCTCCGTTTCTGTGCTGCTTCAGAACAAGGTAAAATAGTTTCCTTTCTTCCTGTTTGGAGAATTGTTCTGCCTCAGAACGATCACTGATCATTTTCAAGAATTGAAAGAAATTCATACACCCCTAAGTTTTACCCTCGACATCCATGGGTCATACCAAATCCATGATTTTTGGCTTAAAAAATGCCCTCGACTTATCCATGATGTCGACTTGAGTATAAGTATATACTCGAGTATATAGGGTACTTAATTTTGGTTGGAACATGCCTACAACATATACAAATTTAAATGGAACCCCTCCAAAAAAAATCTACACCAGAGTCTTTCAGCGGAGAACTTTCATTTATTATACATACGCAATCTGTTGAGTGAATTAGATATCAACATAATCTTACTTTGTCGTTTAAAATCTCAAATTCATGTTGCCGAGCTGGCATAAATCCATTTACTAATTCATTTTAAATTGATTTTTTCCAAAACACACAAAAAATATTTCATTGCAAGGTACAGTAAAACCTTGGATTGAGAGTAACTTGGTTTGAGAGTGTTTTGCATAACAAGCAAAAAAAATTAATAAATTTTAACTTGATTAACAAGCGATGTCTTGCATTACAAGTAGGTTTTGGAGCCAGAGGAGCAGCTGCTCCGGGCGTGGGGCGCTACGCTCAGGCTCCACCACTGAACGGCTGCCTTCTCACGCCGCCCTCACGATCGTGCATAGAAGGAAAGGCATGTGGAGGCAGCCCTGTGAGGAAAGGTGCCGGTGAGGTCCGTTACGCCTCTGCGAATAGTCTCTCTCGTTGCGGGATTGTGGGTAATCGTCTCCCAGTCTCAGTCCAGTGAGCCAACAGATAGCAGTGATCCTGTTAGTGATAGACTTCCTACACAATAACGTCCTACACAACAATGTTCGTGATAGACGTCCTACACTCCTCCTTCTCTCCTCTCTCTCGTCTCCCTCACACCAGCCATGATTCTTTTCAAAGGTAAAGTGCAGGTTAATTTGTGGAACGAATCATCTGAGTTTCCATTATTTCTTATGGGGAAATTCGCTTTGATATATGAGTGCTTTGGATTACAAGCACGTTTCCGGAACGAATTATGTTTGTAATCCAAGGTTTTACTGTATATACCATCATGGTTGGCCCAGGCATGATTCAACATGATGCAGTCGGTGTCACTGGCAGTCTGACTACGGGTCTGACTATTTATTCACCCTGGGTCTGACTATTTACATAAGACTATTTTATTTTCTTTACTGTCATTAGTGGCAGTTCTTTGATGCGTTCTCTCCACTTCTTTGCAAGCCATTTTCTT
The DNA here is from genome assembly GCA_026170595.1 of Plestiodon gilberti rubricaudatus. NCBI lineage: Eukaryota > Metazoa > Chordata > Lepidosauria > Squamata > Scincidae > Plestiodon > Plestiodon gilberti. The sequence continues at coordinate 134,768,255 of JANXHW010000001.1, read as the reverse complement.
TCTTATGTCAGTGCAGAAAGAAATACCAGATTTTCCTCAATTTTCAAGAGGAATTTTAGCTCTCTCTCTGCAGACACATTTGTTCAGGCTAAAGGTTCTAAGTCGATTCTGTACAAAGAACCAATAACACAGGTAGCTCAAGGATTAGTTCATTTGGGAATGTAAACAGGATTAAAAATGTCCTTTTTAATGTCTTAGAAACTGCAAAACAACACGGAAAGGACAATTGTCCTCCTAAATGAACTGTTGCAATAAGTCCCAGATGCTGCATTGACAAACAGAGCTCAGTCTGCTCTTCTTCAAATAACCCTAGGTGCATAATTTAACCAGATAATCATCCATCGACTTCACTGCATAAGGACTGCAATTGTCTGTGGAATTATGTGCTGCTCTCTCACAGTATAATATATATTAAAAACAGGATCCAGAGCTCTGAGAAAGGGGAACCCAAACAGTCCTTCCCATCTGCCAATGCTTTTCTAGGCCTGTTCTTGGTAAACACTCTCCGTGTTTTGCCAGTTGGGGAAATGTTAGTGCATGCATATATGCAGTAGAATTCCTTAGGCTTCAGTTGCCTTCCTCTGGTCTTAAAGGTGGGGGACCGAACAGGCATCAAATCTAGAGTGCATGCACATAGAGTGCATGCATGAAGACTGGAAACATGTGGACTGAGGGCCCCCACCCCCACTGGACTACATTTGGAGGTTGGGAATATTCCCTCCCCTGAAGACTGGAAACACGTGGACTGAGGGGCCCCACCCCCACTGGACTACATTTGGGGGTTGGGAGTATCCCCCCCGAAGACTGGAAACATGTGGACTGAGGGCCCCCACCGGACTACATTTGGAGGTTGGGAATATTCCCTCCCCCTGGGCGAGTCTGCAGGGTTGGGAGAGAGTGTGCTACCTGCTCCCTACAGCCCTGGTGAGAGCACAGATGGGGGGAGGCTATGGACCCTGCATTATATTCTGTGAATGAACAGGTGAGAGCTGGGCCAAGGACATTTTTGGGGGTTCTGCTGTTGGTGGTCATGACTGGGGAGTGTTGTTTTTGTCTCTCCTTTCTCTCCCCGCCAGCATGATATGTTTTGGGGATCATTTATGGGGCTGTGCCACAATCCAAAGGGTGACGGGAAAAGGGAGTTATAGCAGTGGAGGTTGGGCATGCCATTACAGGACGAGTAGGACTAAGGTAAACCATCCCTCAGATGAAAACCGGAAGTGGGTCACAATCACGTTATGGAGCCGTTTTGGGGGCACGGGGAGGCCTGCAGAGGGGATTGCAGCCCCCCCCAGCACCCTTCAGAAGCCCAGCACAACCACTGGTTGAGTTTTATGCCCCTTTCTTCTCTCAGCGGTGCGATCCTGGAAGCACCATCACCACCCGCCGCAAAGACCAGGCTGTGAGGGGGTGAAAAAGTTTGGGAACCTCTCATATAAACTGTGAAATTAAACTTTCTAATAAACATCTTAAATTAACAATAAAGCAAGGAAACGCTTAAGTAGCACCTCCTGCCTCAAAAGCCCGTGGAAGGATGGGTTATTGCAAAATAAATAAGTACAATATGGTACAAGAGCAGAGAATATATTTAAGCAATATGTAATGTGGACAGGAACGCCTCATATGCTAATCTTGTTGTGAGAATAGTTCTTATTAGTAATACGCCTGATTTTAAACTGAGAAACATTGGGAAACCTGCCCCCAGTTTCAGGAATTAGTGTTTCCTACTTTAACATGCTTCTATCCAGGGATCAGAGGTTGGCGGGAGCCTTGGTCCCAGGTACAAGGAAGGCTTGGGCCAAACCTGTTGGGGTAGAAATCTTAATCTTTGTAGAAAAATAAGAAGACATGGGACACATTACAGATTAACAAATTTATTGTGGCTTATGTTTTCATGGGCCGCAGGCCATTTTGTTACCTACCCTGAATAGCATTTTGTTACATTTACAATTGTGACTTAAAATCAATCTCTCCAACAGATTGCCCTTGGCTGCCCACTCCCTTACCTCCTCCTTCCCTTCCTCCTCCTCTGGCAGCCGCATTTCTCATCCCCAGCTCCCTGCTGCCCTTTCCAAAGGCAGGAAGAGGAGGAAAGGGAGGCTTGCTGCCTTCAGCAGCACCTTCCTAATTTCCTTTTTACTTTCCCCACCTTTCTTACCTTCTGAAAGGGCAGCATAAGGACAATGTGGGTGATCAGCAGCTGCATTCCAGTGGAAGACACAGGTCTACGGCAACCCAATAGGGGGAGCACCCTGGCCCCTCCTCGCAATGGTCCACTCTGGACTCATAGTACCACTGGTTCCCATTACAGGTCCAGCCTTGACTCCTGATCACAGTACTGTATATTGTAGAAGATATGCAGCAGAAAACAAACTGTAGGTATGTTCATCCAAGTCTCGCTTTCATTCCTTTACCCTGTGTGCTACCTTCTCAATAATCAGCACAGAAATATGCACATGTCAACATTCTTGGCAACGTTATGTTCACTCATCATGCAATGTAGTTTCTCCCCCTCTCCCCATGTGTCTCCAGTTACAAATTTAAACTATGTATTCTATTAGTTTGTTTTTAACCTCATGATTTTCTTTTAGGAGGGGCAGCAAAGGTTTGGCTTTGGGAAAAGCTTCAGAAACTTTGTTAGTATGGTTATTGCTGCTTCCTAATTACCCATGGCCATTTTTCTCTCTCATTAGAAACTAATTAAGGGAGTTCTAATCCTGACTGTCACCATCCATTCGATAGCCTTGGGCAAATCACAATGTTTTGCAGTTTTAACAGGACCTAAATAATGTTAACAAATAACTACTTGCTGGGTCACTGTGTGAACCATTTAATGAATTTTCAAGCATAAATGCCAAATCCCAAAAAATGTGAGTGGCTTAGACACAGTACCTGTTTATTGGGGCTGCTGGCCACAACCCATTTACTCAAAAGTAATCCTATTATAGAGCATTTGATTGCTCTTCTTAGGAGATTGCGGATTGCCACTAATTTATGAGTTTGTTTTTTCTATTGCCTTAAAGTAACAGGAAAGGTCATTGCATCCTTTTGCATTCTCTCATTTATCTTGCACTATACAAATGAAAACAGCAGCTACTTTAAAGCTCATAAATACATTCTTAGCTCCACTTGCTGTTTACAGCCTATCAACACTGTATCTCCTACTGTAGTTTTACATCCAAAGTAAATGGGAGTAGTTACTTTTCCTTTGCTTCCTTCCATTCCACAGG